>CM062817.1:1165040228-1166402306 GCA_031772625.1 Pinus tabuliformis | reverse complement strand
CTTCATGTACCAAATCATACCACAACCTTTCCCACTTTCGTAAATTTTTTCCTTCCATGTCACTGGAGTCCTGATAGCTATGTCAACTTTTGGGTAGGCCTGGAAGAGTTAGGCTTACAGTTCCTCTTCTCCAACAGTCACATCAACCCCTCAATCTCATCCCGAACTTGCGTGAATTTGGTGAGATACTTCAGGATAATATCATTCTTCTCTATTTTAATTTTCTGAAGTTTGTCTTTGAAGGCCATTTTTCTATGATCGCTTCTATTCTCATAAGCTCTGTCAATGCCTTCCACATTGTGAAAGAATTTTATTTTCCATGGATATTTGACAAAATGTGGTCTCACACTCCCTCCAAGGTTATTCTCCTCACCTTGGCTACATCTATATTCCATTGAGCTATGCTCTCTGCATCAAATTCTATGATTTTACAATGTCTATCTTAACATATTCTAGCTAATCGTTGTCACCAAGCACCGCCTCCATGCAATACTTCCATGCAACGAAATTCAAGAGGCCTTCCAAGGAATACTCCAATCTTAGCCCATTGAAGGTCATCTTCCCAACTCTGAAGAAATCCTGCTACACTAAAGCTGCAAATTTGAGCTTCCTTAGGAACAACATTGAAATTCTTGTTCTAATGTCAATCTAACTCTGGTGACAAGTATATTTAATATGTATAGTTGCAACTGCCAATAAAATTTAATGTAAATCAATAGACACAGTCCTACTCTATTGATATGCATAATTTAATTTACAATTTATAACAACAATGACACATTCACAATATTTTTCCAAGGGAAAGAAATTGCTAAAAATCCGATATGCCTACTTTCATTAATTGGATAAATATAGATGTATTACAATTTCTTTCTCACTCTGAGCACAACCTTTAAGTGAATAAACTATCTCTCTTCTCAATGAGAAGCTCTGACCCAAACTTAGTCAATTTATGCCTGAGCTTGAGCCCCTATTTCCTTGTGAAATTCCTAAAAAAATAGGCCCCTATTATTTAGGAAATTTCCTCCAATTGGTTATGTAATTCCCAAGACTGATCATCTAGTTACATGCAACACTTGTACACTCAAGAATAATCTACAACTAATGTGACACTTCCTTGCAATCTCCACCATAGCCGGTGAACTCAAATTCTTTGCATGCACTAGGTATTTTGGGTTGATTGATCAGTTAACTGGATGATCATTAAGTTATATTGTTGTCCCACTACATAACTGACCTTCCACTAGTTCTATCAATAGTTACAACTATTTTAATTGAACACAACTTGAAATAATTGACCTTGATTACTAGAAATTAACAATCACACATGTTTAACTGAACCCCAAGCCCTCTAACATGAATTTACTGAGTAAACTAAGTGAAACAAGGCATGTCACACAAGTTAACTACATCTAAGTTGTCTGTTGATGTGGTAATTCGAATTTTCTCAATTTGACCAAGGTAAAATCAAATTGAGACCTTCTTGTTGCATTTCTAAACACACTTAGTTTCCACATGCTGAGGTATTGTAACTTAGAGATTATACTACAATGGCTAAGTGAATATGGTATCCAAGGTAATCACTAATAAGTGAACTTTATACATAGGCAGATGACAGGTTTCCCATATAACCTTTCCAAATTCCCTTTGGCTCTTATGCATTGAGGAATTATCTCCTTACAACCTAGGGCTCAGATCTTGTGTTTGAAGGCTCACTTCCTCATACAAATAGAGTTTAGGTCTTCATTAATTGAGCACACTACTTGTGAGGATCCATCCTAGGGTCCTCTAACTAAAAATAAATTTATTTAATTCAAACACAATAAGAAGGGAAATAACTTATTTATAACTCAACATTTATTTGATGACAATGTACAATTAAAATTTATTTACTACATACTAAATAAGTAAGAATTTCATTGCAACCATTTACATAAGTAATCAATAAATGGAAGAATACCTATTCCAATAGCTTGGTTGAGATTCTCCTGACTCTATTCGGATGTTCCTCTAGACTACTTGACTGAATGTTATCTCCCAACCAACTAGGAATAATTTCCTAGCCCAGGGAACCTCCACAGGCTCCATAGCTCTTTGAGCCCAAGTCGAACCAGCTTAATGTGTCCAAGTTAAACCAACACCCTCTAGATCCAGATTTGAATTCTCTCATTATCTCTCCATTCCCTCCCTTCTCTTTCTTCACATTCCTCCCCTAAAACAAAATCATCCAAAACCAAAACCAAGACAAAGGGTCTCTTCCCCACTCTTGTCATCCTCCTTCCCCTTTTATGTCGATTCCTTCCATCCACCTCAACCACCTATCATTAATTTCATGACTACCCCCTCATCCTTTCATTTTAGTATCCCTCACTTTTCTTACCATATCTTATTCAATGTAGATTTGATAAGACACTTTGGAAATAAAATATGAATAAAAAAATTAGAATTAAATTGAAGACCATATCTTCTCAAAAGTAGATTTGAGAAGACACCTTGGGATATGGATATTTAATTTTGAAATAAATTGGAGAATACCATATCTTCTCAAAAGTAAATTTGAGAAGACACCTAGCGATATGGATATTTAATTTGGAAATAAATTGGAGAAGACCATACCTTCTCAAAAGTAGATTTGAGAAGACACCTAGGGATATGAATATTTAATTTGGAAATAAATTGGAGAAGACCATATCTTCTCAAAAGTAGATTTGAGAAGACACCTAGGGATATGGATATGTAATTTTGTAATAAATTAGAGGGGACCATATCCTATCCAAAATTAAATTTGACAAGACAACTTGGCAATTTAATAATAACAATAATAATAATCATATCAATAAAATAAAGTTACAGCTTCACAAATGTACTTATATACCAATATTTCTTAATAATTATAAGTCAATATTTTCTAGTTAATTAAATACTAATAAAAATTAGCATTATAGGATCAAGTAGAGCATTACATCTACCCCTCCTTTAGAAAAGTTCATCCCGAAGTTAGACTAAAAAAGATACAAGGAGTTCGAAAGAAGTTTGAAAATAAGGCATAACAAAATAGAGAGAGTTACAATAGTCAAATTAAGTAAGTCGGGAAATGATACCACTTCCCATCAAGAGTCTCCAACTAATCTATATCCTCCTATCCTTGCTAACCTACTTACACTCCCACCCTATCCATCCTCTGTTATTATATACTATGGCATCATCTATATTGATCTAACCACTGATAAAATGAATATGGCAGAAGTGTCAACTATATCGTCCTAACTTCCACAGCGGGCAACTAGAAATCATCATCACACTATAGCGGAGTGTGTCCATCACTACCCTCCCATGATTCTAGGTTTGGAGGTTACATGGTGGTAAATGCATCCACCCCTCCTCACAACTAGGGTCAACACCCTAATATGGACCAAACTACAGTGCTGGTTGGAAACTTCTCATCTAATAATCCAGGTAGGTGGTCTTGTCACCTTCCATTTACATTTTAGCCATGTCAAAAGAGTGCATATAAAGTAGATACAAAATGTAAAAGAACAATGTACATTAGGCCATTCTTCATTGGATAACTTGACACTCCCCATCGGAAGAGCAGATCGTGGTTATCATATAGTTATTTCCAATCTACAAGTTAGTTCTCATTCATGCATATAGATAACAACAAAATATATATAGATAAGTGATCTTAAACATCACATTATTAAGTCTAGTATCCATGTGTCAATTTTGTACTTCATATTGGAATAAACCTTACATTAGATAAATCATAATTTTTCTAAGTCATTCATTAGATAAATCATATCCACCTAAGCCATACATGCAACAATAACTCTGATAAGTCATACACTAGATAAATCGTAACCAAGTAAGTCGTATGTTAGGTCATATAGAAAAACATTTCAATCAACAATACCTAATCCATCTAATGATTTGTATAAGCAGCTTCACCTGTCCAACTAAATGCATCAATATTACACAGTGTTCATAAATAAATAACATGAAACTGCAAATAGATCCTTAGCATAGGTGGCTATCTAAGTAAAAATGGGCATCATAGATGCTCAAAAATTGAGGGGTAGTCACGATGTATAGACTTTGCATCCTCCAAAGTAGCAGATCCTGGGCTATACTTGTCCCACTGGACACTAACCTGGTCCACCATGTGACATCTAAGTTGTTGAACCGTATCATCCAATATACGTAATGGTTTGACTATTATGGTTTCCATGTCTGAGACCTGTGATTCCCTCCAATCTAGTTTTTGAGATTCATTAGAAACATAATGTCGTAAAATAGATACATGATAAACATCATGAATTTTATGCAAATGGGATCGAAGTACAAGACGATAGGCAACTAGTCCAATCTTATCCTTGATCCTAAAAGGTCCTATAAACCAAGGTGAGAACTTCGTCCCTTTCCCAAATTGAATGGTTCTTTTTTTGGGTCAAATAAGAATAAAAACTTGGTCTCCTACTTCATAACGATGATCAGTCCTATGTGAATCAGCATAACTCTTCCATCTATCTTGTGATTCCTTTAACCTTTGTCGAATCTGTCTTACATTTTCCTCCATTTCTTGAACTAATTCTGGCCCAACTATTACTTGGTCCTCCAACTTTTCCCAACCCTATGGAGTCCTGCATGGGCTCCCATAGAGAGCTTTATAAGGAGGCATCTTGATTAAGCTTTGGTAATTGTTATTATAGGAAAACTCTACCAAATGTTAAGTACTTTTCCCACTGAGTCAGATTATCCATGACGTACATTCTAATCATGTCTTCCATAACTTCATTTACTCTTTCAGTCTGCTTGTCTATTTCTTGATGATACGCAGTGCTCAGGTTCAATTAAGTCCCTAGTGTTGACTGTAAACTTGTCCAAAACCTAGATGTAAATTTAGAGTCTCTATTAGAAATGATCTTTGTGGGGAACCCATGTAATCTAATAACTTCACTTATAAAAACTTGTACCACATCGGTAACATTGTAAGTGTCTCTCACTGGGATGAAATGGGAACTTTTGGTGAATTCATCAACTAAAACCAATATAGCATTGTGATTCTATGAAGTGAGTGGAAAACCCACAACAAAATCCATAGAAATGACCTCCCATTTAGACATAGGAATGTCATGTGGTTGTACGAGTCTTGTTGGATGGCGATGATCAGCCTTCACTCATTGACATTCAAGACATTTGGCGACAAAATGGACTATTTCATGCTTCATGCCTATCCGAAAGAGGTGTTTTTCATGTCTACATACATCTTCTTCACTCTAGGACATTCACAATAGATTTCTCTATGTGACTCTTCGAGGATGGTTCTTCTGATACCCCTTTCTTAGGTATGTACATTCTCCCTTGAAATCTCAATAGTCCATTTGGTTGAAGGACATATCCCTCAAAGTTTGGTTCTATGTGATTCCCACTATGGAGTGCTAATATAACCTTTTGATACCAACTATCTTCAAAGAGTTTCTCCAACACACTTTCCATCAAATTGACCCTCAAGGGTACTAGGGAGAAAGTTTGTGGCCTCCTTCTTAGTGCATCGGCCACCACATTCTCCTTTCCCTTAATGAATGAGATCCCAAAAGCATACTCACTCATGAATTCTCTCCACCACCTCTGTCTAGCATTCAAATCCCTTTGAGTGAAGAGATGCTTTGGGCTTGATGATCTGTTCTTAACTCAAATCTTCTCACAACGAGTTAGTGTCTCCACATTTTCTAAGCTAACATCATTGTTGTGAACTCTAATTCATGGGTAGCATACAAATCTTTATGTTTCTTAAATGTTATAGATGCGTAACTTT
The DNA here is from genome assembly GCA_031772625.1 of Pinus tabuliformis. Classification (NCBI taxonomy): domain Eukaryota; kingdom Viridiplantae; phylum Streptophyta; class Pinopsida; order Pinales; family Pinaceae; genus Pinus; species Pinus tabuliformis. The sequence continues at coordinate 1,166,396,491 of CM062817.1, read as the reverse complement.
GCCTTCTTGCATCAATACTGCTCCCAATCCTTACTTTAAACACGGTGTAGACAATGAAGTCTTTTTCCATGTCCGTTACTCGAAGGATTGGTGCACTAGTTAGTAACATCATTAGTTCAATGAATGCAGTGTCACATTCATATGTCCATTCAATTTGACCCATTTTCATTGTAATGTGGTGATCGGTTTTGTAATCCTCGAAAACCCTTCCACAAACCTGTGATAATAACCTGCTATCCCCATAAAACTATGCACCTCATGAGAATTTTTCGGTACTGGCTAATCCATTATGGCTTTTACCTTTTCCGAGTCAACTAAAATCCCTTCTCCTGAAATGATGTGTCCAATATAATGAACTTTCTTCTGAAAGAAGGAACATTTTGACAGTTTTCCCTACAATTGATTTTCCCTTAAGCAAGTCAATACAACCCTTTGATGATTTTCATGCTCCTTTTCATTCTTGGAATAGACAAGAATGTTGTCCAGAAAAATTGAACAAATTGGTCCAAATACTTCCTTAACACACCATTCATGATGCTCATGAATACTCTTCGTGCATTGGTCAAATCAAATGGAACAACTATGAATTCATAGTGCCCAAACCAAGTTAGAAATGCATTTTTTGAGATGTCAGCTTCCTTAATCCTCAATTGGTTGTATCTAGATCGTAGATCGATCTTTGAGAAAACCATTGCTCCCTTCATTTGATCAAATAGGTCATCTATTCTAGGTGTCAGGTACCTATTCTTTATTTTGGCTCTATTCAAGTCCCTATGATCTATGCATAGCCTTAAGGAATGATCCTTCTTCTTGAAGAAAATCACTGGTGAACCGCAAGGTGAAATACTAGGTCTAATAAATCCCAATTCTAAAAGCTCTTTTAACTGCATCTGCAACTCACAAAATTCTAGAGTTGTCATCCTATAAGGTGTCTTAGGTATTGGTTATGCACTAGGTTTTAGGTTGATTATGAAATCAATCTCCCTTACAAGAGGTAATCCAGGCAATCCCTTAGGAAAAACATCCTTGAGTTCTAACAAAATTGGGTGTTGATCTAGGGAGGGTCCTTTCTGGTCACTTACAACCTCAACCACATATAGTTCGCAACCTTTTTGGAGACAACGTTTTACGTTCATCATGGATATGAATCATAGGGAAAATCTTCTCTTGATTCCACAAATCTCAATTGACCTACCTTCATCATCTAAACAAATCACCTTCTTCTTGAAATAGTCTACCAAAGCTCGATGAGCTTCTAACCAGTCCATTCCATTGACTACATCGTATGTCACCAATGTTGTGACTTATTCCTTCAACTTAGTTATACACACCCTGAGGTTCACCTGACATTCGTCAACACTAGGTCCTACTACTTGTTTTATCCCATAAGCAATCTCAACTTGCTTAAAATCATGCTCATAGGATGCCAAGCACATTTTTCTAATGCAACTGGTGAAATGAAACTATATGTAGCACCAAAATCAAACAAAATTTTAACTTTTACATGCTTTATCATATGTGAGGTTTCTACCATGGTATATTGGAGTTTACCTTGGTGGTTATCATTTTTTGCATAGATTAGATGGTGGCTACTTGCTCCCCCCATTGATGCTTTTCCTTCTCTACAGTTGTTACCAGTTTGTAACTCAGGACAGTCATGCTAGTAATGAGGTACCCCACATCCCCAACAAGTGGTGAGTGGTAGACTTTGAACAGAATCTTGTGGAGTTCTTTGGAAAGATTTCCTTCCTTTGGGACCCCTTCCCCTACTTATTTCTTCTCACGTATGACCTTTATTTTCATGTGTCCTCGAAGCTATGGGTGAAGTTGCACTAGTAACCATTGAAATCCCCACTGTCGGTGCTCTGGGTACAACCCTGTTTCCATATGGAGGTGGCCTCAAACTTCCTCCCCTAGGGAAGGTATGAAAGGCCTTCCCATAAACCTTGGTTGTTGTGGAATAATGGTTTTGTTTCCACCTTTAAGTCTAATTTCTCTTCAACATAACGAGCATGTTCCCCAACTTCTGCAACTGAGGATGGTTTCCACATCTACACAATTTCCCTAATCTTAGGGTTCAATCTATATATGAAACAATCTTCTTGGCACTGATCTCTCCTCAAATAAATCCCAAGTAAATGTGTCTAGAGCGAGGTGTAGTTGACGCTCTAAGTTACCCCACCAATTTAGAGCACTATCTCCAAGTTGGAATATCTCTATTTTAGCTTCTGAATTGGAAGTATAATCTCTTAGTTTGAAGCACCTTCTCATTCCTTCTAACCAGGCTTCTACTCATTCGTTGGCACAACCTCCAGTAACCTCTAGGAGCTTAATATTTTGGAGCTCCCTAGTAATTTCCTTGATTGGAGGTCTTCTATTAGAGTCTCTTGATACCTCCATATTTCCCAACCCTCATGGAGGGTGCTCCACTTCCACTTCAATTGTTTGGCACCCTCTTAAAGTCTCTTTAATTTCCTCTAGAGAATGCAAGATGAGAGCCAGCTCCTAGGATGGAAATGGGTCATTTGTAGGAGGTCCTTGGGAAGATCCTCCTCGACCTCTATTTCCCCGCATCTTCACCATTTTGAAATGTTCAATTATCTGTTCCAAACAAGACTTATTAATGCTACTTAGGACTTGTCAATTCTTACTCATCTCACACATGTTTTGCAAAATGATAGGTGTAAGTTTTCCTTTTGTTATGCTCGTAAACGAGTATTACTAATACTGAGAAGATAATCGTGGATCTACTAAATGCTCTCCCATCACTGGCTAAGAAATGTTGTGACACACTACTAGTCATCCTCAAATATCTTTAGATATGTGTAACCAATCATCCTAAATCCATCTTATATATTTTGAGCATTCACATATATACTAAATTACCAATTTTTTATAAATTTTTTCACATTATTATAACTAGGCGTCCTCTTCAAATCCCATCAATAATGCTAGATTGTCATTTTTATTCGATATATATATATATATATATATATATATATATATATATATATATATATATATATTATCCTTGTTTTTTCAAAGTAGGTGTCTAATGGCCTCAATCAACTCAATACTGACATTATTGTTAGGTATTTACTATCCCATTGATATATATAGAATGACTAGTGCTACATGTTTTAATATTTCAATATTATATATTGTCTTAAAGGAGGTTCTAATGTGCTAATCAATTGGTGTTCACCTTTGACACTTTAATGTGAATATGTTGGATTTCCGTTTTGTAAACATATGTAGATTAATACTATGACAATATCTAATATAACTCTATTGTGTCTCTAAAAAAAATTCAAGAAGTTGCATCTAAAAAAAAGTTAAGAAATATGCATGGCATCAAGCAACTTTTCTTAGCATAATGTAAGAAACTTGTAAAAATTTCACTTAAGTTCATTTATATTATTGAATATTATTAATAAATAAACAACTTGTTTTAATGCAACTTAAAAGATCAACATTCTCACTAAATCTTGTCATTATATGAATTAATATGGTTGTAAGAAAATATATTTTCTGCAAAATAATATTTCTTTGTATTAATGTTAATCTCAAATTTTAAGAAATAATCTCAATTTTATTAAAGGGACTTAACTCTATTACGACATTGTTGTATACATAGATAGGTTAGGTGTGCTTAGAAGGTCAATAATTTTTCTATATAAAGGTTTTTCCACAACTTGCATAACTTTTGGTGGGCACTAACTCCTATGTAAATTTATGTAGTGAATTGCGTAATTTATGGTGGGCAGTAACTCTTGGTAAAGATATTTAGCTATCTAAGGGTAACTTTAGTGGGCACTAACCGAGTAAACTTCTATTAAAATTTATGTAGTGAATTGCATAATTTATGGTGGGCAGTAACTCTTGGTAAACATATTTGGTTATCTAATTCTAAAGAACGTCCCATGAAAAAGTATTTCAACTATTTAATTCTCATTAGTGCATCATTTATCATTTTCAACATAATTAATTTGAAAGTCTAAAAAAATCAGTGAAAATGAAATGTTAACATAAACCGTAAATTTGTTTCACATTGGTGTGAAAATAGAATATCAAATATTGCTTTCTTCCAATGTTTTATTAAAAATTAAATATAATCATTTTAAAATGATATATGACGTGGCCTTTCAAATTAGAGCTTTAGTGCATAATAAATGAAAGCGATATCCAACAATTTAACACTTTCCACTCAAAATTCCCTCTCGCAAGCTCTTACAAGACAAGCGCTTATCTCTAGCAGAATCAATTGTCTAAATTTCACAAGGTGGGGTCAAATGACTGCACTAGTTTATGGTCTTTAAATGTTACCTTTCAAATTTATCGAAATTTTTATCGAAATTTTGAGTTCCAATGGATTGATTCAACGTGTTGTGTCAATTAAGATCACCACAGTTCAAATATGATTGAGCTTTCACCAACATTTTATTTATTTATTACACTTAAACCTTTTTTTAAATTCACCCGGGATTATATTTACACAAGGCGCCCACTACAAACCATTCCCCGATTCCAACTGCCATCCATATGACACCCACAATACATAATAGATACGTGTCAAGAAATGCTTCGCTTAAACTGATGGTGACTATTTTCTTTTAACTCAACAGTTGAATGAATGCAGGAAGTAAATGCACAGAAGTGAAGACCGCAGGAAATTGTAATTTCTACATTAGGGAATACTCAGGCAACGCAGGCTATACGCGGTGCCACACGTTATGCCTACGAGACGGTTATACCTATGCTTCTGTTTTGCAAATTTACTTCAATATTAAATTCATTATAGCATACAAGCTAGTTCATGGAAACTCCTATTTCCAATTCTATAAAAAAATAAATGCGCTCTGACATGCGAGGCAAATAAGCGCTCGCCTTCTGAGTGACAGCGCGTGAATCGAGATAGCACCGTGGAGAGAGAGGGCGAGTACTATTTGCCTCGCATGTCAGAGCGCGAACGCATTTACTTTTCTATAGAGTTGGAAATAGGAGTTTCCCTAGTTCATGCCCATATCCTTCTAACGAAACTTTTTTGTTAGGGCTTGGTCTAACAATAATAATTTTCTGGCCAGTGTTGGCGGATATTTGAGAGTTCTTTTGGACATTTAAGCAAGCTCACTCGCATGAAGATACAGACAGAAACCCAACTTTCACAGTTCAACGTATGGAGTGAAGTTTAATAATTTGAAAAGGGAGTATGACATACTCAGACTTGTCGTGGATGTTATTAAAATTCATTCATTTCAATTCAATTTATGAAATGCATTCATCATTTTTGTATGCCCGTGCTAGTACCCCACTTCCAAATCTTAGGAACTTTTATTTATCATATTGGGATAATAAACATCATCGATGTTGTAGGGTTGAACTCCAAAATTTCGTTCCAAGTATGGCTTCTATTTATTTATTTATTTTGGACTCATTTCCATCTTTGGGCGAGTTCTTATATCATTTAGGCTATGAGCTATGAATCATTGAGTCTGATAAGTTTTTTCTTGAAAGTGGTAGTAATATTAGCATCTAATCTAGGCCTTTGTTCCTCGTAGCAAATGAAAGGACCAATTTTGTTGCTCTCCTTGAAGGAAAAACCTAACAAGGTGCCAGTATCACTCTTATTGGAAACTTTGGTGAGGTTCACCCAATAGGTACCTTGTGGAAAATGAAGGAGATGGTTCACAGCATCTACATACCTCAATACTTCTAAAATAATCTCACTCCAAGTACTTCAAGGAACAAACAAGTGACTGGAGAAGCATCTTGGAAGGAGTGCAACCACAGAAGTAAGGCAAAAGTAGTCACAACGAACTGAATCCCTTTACCAAGGTGTTCCACTTATGTCATTCTCTTCGCAAAACTAGTGACAGAGGATGAAAAAAACATCCCATGCTCCCTCTTCCTTTAACAAGATATTCAACGAGGTCGAGAGAAATGCTCGAGTAATTATTATTGTGATGGGTAGGTGAAATGCAAATGAAAAGCTAAAGAGGTGTACTCCAAACCTGTAATGATATTTAAACTCGGCACGAAAAAAAATATGGGAGAGAGCAGTACCTGCAAAACTCCCAACATATGGCTAGTTGTGAGTGATGTCGTATGTTTAGTTATGGGTGATGTTTGAAAGGTACAAGGAGGAATTAAGTGTGATAATTTAGATGGCCTTTGCCTTAAGTGTGACAATTTCGATGGCCTCTGCCTTGCAATGTTAGACACACCATCCATTTTCATCGGCATTTTGTCTATATAGAATTTCATAAAAGGGTATGAGGCAGAAATGTGTAGTGCATGCAAATTGGCCTTTATGAAAAATGTTTATTGTAACTTGTCAAATTTAGTGTAGAGAAAGATATGAGAAAGTATTTGCATCGTACAGTTTTAGAAGGAAGAATCATATGACAATATTTGCAATATATTGTCCTCGAAGAAAGAATCATATGGAAAAGAACTAGGGTAAATGATTCACTCGGAGGGAGTTTAGATTTATCGTTGTCTATAATGACCCTTTGAGGGATAACACTGTAATGACAACCATTTTTGCAAAAAACAAAAGAGAAATACCCTCCAAATAGTAATTTTAAAGAGCATAGGTCTTTCCATGTCTCATTGTCTTGAGATGCACTATCTACAAAAGTACAAGAAGAGTTTTGGTGGGTTTAGAGTCGATATTTTGAAACTTGGATCTGATAGCATATGTGAGGATCCATCCTAGGGTCCTCTAAGTATAAACCAAATTTATTTAATTTAAACACAATAAGAAGGGAAATAACTTATTTATGACTCAACATTTATTTGATGACAATATACAGTTAAAATTTATTTACAACATATTAAACAAGTAAGAATTTCATTGTAACCATTTACATAAGTAATCAATAAAAGGAAGAATACATGTTCTAATAGTTTGGTTGAGATGCTCTTGACTCTGTTGGGATCTCCTCTCGACTACCCTACTGAATTTCACATTCTAGCCAACTACGAGCAGTTTCCTAGCCCAGGGAACCTCCACAAGTTCCCTAGCACTCCAAGAACAAGTCCAACCAGTTTAGTGTGTCCAAGTTAAACCAACACTCTTCATATCTAGGTTTGAATTATATCATTATCTATCTGTTATCTCCCTTCTTTCTCTCCACATTCCTCCTCCCAAAAAAAATCCTCCAAAACCAAAACCAAGACCAAGGATCCCTCTCCCTCTCCTCTCAGCCTCCTTCCCCTTTTATGTCTATTCATTCCAACCACCTCAACCACCTATCACTAATGTCCTGACTACCCCCTCATCCTTTCATTTTAGTATCCTTGACTTTTCTTACCATATCTTATTCAAAGTAGCTTTGAGAAGACAATTTCGGAATAAAATATGGATATTTAATTTAGAATTAAATTGAGGACCATATCTTCTCAAAAGTAGATTTGAGAAGACACCTTGGGATATGGATACTTAATTTGGAAATAAATTGGAGAAGACCATATTTTCTCAAAAGTAGATTTGAGAACACACTTAGGGATATAGATATTTAATTTGAAATAAATTGCATAATACCATATTTTCTCAAAAATATATTTGAGAAGACACCTAGGGATATGAATATTTAATTTGGAAATAAATTGGAGGGCACATATCCTATCCAAAATTAAATTTGGGAAGACAACTTGGGAATTGAATAATAACAATAATAATAGTCATATCAGCAAAATAAAATTATAGTTTCACAAATGTAGGTATATACCATTATTTCTTAATAATTATAAGTCAATATTTTCAGGTTAATTAAACACTAATAAAAATTATCATGATAGGATGAAGTAGGGCATTACACTATTTACACAGTTAGATGAGCTAGATGTCTAGATTCTCTTTTTCTATGTGGAACCATGAACCACTATAACCTTGACAATTTCTTTTCTCTATGATGTATTCGGGATATCGACCTTTGTTAATTGCTTAAAGCATGTACATGGGAAGATCCCTAGATGCCTAAATATCCTCCTTTTGAGTGGAATCATAATTTCCAAAACCTCAACCAATTTTTTGTTCTCACTTCAATGTGGATATACGTCATTTCCTATTGACCATGCTTTGGTCCTCATCTAGTTCACTAGATCATCATATAACTATGTCTACTCCCTGATGGCTAGATAACTTCGTAAGGGCCCCATTGGAGTTAGTCATTTTTCTATTTTTGGCACAGTTGTCATGTTCCTTGCTATTTTTGCCAAAACAAAATACATAGGAAACCTTTGTTAAATGACTACCATAACAAAAATATTGAAAATTTAAAACCTGTCACGTAAGATCCCATGCCATCCTCCAAATTCATCCATAACCACTTGGTGTTCACTAGTGCTTCCATGTGTCTAAGTATCTTCCATGTGTCACCTACCACCTATCCAATTGCCCATTCCTAAATACAAAAAATGTGTCCCATGCATCACACCTTATGGGTACCACATCATCTCACATTTCAATTGTCATCCATGTCATGCCAATTGTCATCCATGTTTACATTCCACTTTTCTATGGTCCTCCTAATGGATAAGACAATGAAATCCATATCTAGGTCATTTTCTTATGTGGTTTCCTTCGTGCATCCCCAAAAGCCCAGATGCTCGCATATACAGATACATCATAGACGCCCATATAGAAATGAGTGAGCCAAACTAAATCTAGTTCCCACCTCAAAACATTGACTTAATGCATGCACAAATATTTAGATGCCCAAATTCTACTAAATGATAGTTTGTCAATTGCGGGTCTCTGTCAACTTATGGAAAGGAGTAGAAAATTTAGGTTTTGGCACTATTTTTCCTTTGATAAGGAATTTTGGTGTGTTAGGGCATTCCTCCCAAAATGTTGAGTTCACCATAGTTTTCTTCTTAGCAAGGCTATGGGCTACACAAACTATATTTTGTTAACAAAATCCCCTGAAATTCATATCAATGACAACATGATATACATCATGCTTCTTAACTTTGACATCAATGATAACGATCACTCAATAGAAAAACAATGTTGTGAATGAAGGAGATGAAAAATATTTATTTGAAATACCTAAGAGAAATTCTCCATAGCAACAACAGTTCTACTAGAAATTATATGAATATTTATAGTGACACAAATTAACTTGCTGTGTCTATACCAAAACATTTTCCCTGCAGATCCTCATATATGGAATTCAACAAAATCTTACGAGCTCCTAACTCTTCAACTAATTTTGAAAGTTCATAAGCTACAATAGTATGACTCTTCTTGCCACCATTAATTATGCCTTGGTACCAAGGATATTGTTCTCCCATCCTTCTAAGAGCACTGAGTTTCACCATCTTGAAAGGTACATCATTAGTACTTTGAAGGTAACCCCTATAAGGATCAATGATCACAACAATGAACTTATTTACCTAAACATATGAAATGATATGGGTGGTTGTGGCCTCATCTAGATCATTGACTTTTTCTTGGGCTATTTATTAGCACTCCTAGTGTTGGCAATGATATTGTAAAGGAACTAGGCTCAAAAACAACAAAATCATCAAGAATACCTATATTCAAGATCAAAACTTTTTTCTCTCCATTCTTTAAATAAGTGTTGACCCTTAATGACCTTTCAAAAAATCTCACGTCTTCCCAGTAATATGAAAATCATGATTGCGGAAATAAATACTTTTGTTACAAGCATCTTGGGTATTTCTCGAATATAAATAACACATTATCTTCTTTTAATGCACTATTCTCATGGATTCTATAAAGCTTTGTTGGATAAAAGAATATGTTGATAATCTTCAAGATTTTGAGAGAGGTTCTAAGATTGCAATTTTTTAGAGTGAAGAAGAGTGAGAGAACATTATTTTGAATTATCATTTTGTTAGAGCTACAATAAAATATTGGTGTGTTGTAGCAGCTACAACCACCCTTCAAAAAATTTCCTTAGCTTCTTTTTGGAGCCTCCCTTCCAACCTTCACAGCAGCATGTCTTACTTCGTCAAGTACGCAAGATTCAGTGATTTTCTTGCATAAAGGTAGTCTATCGATCATAGCTCAATGCATTCCCCTCATAGGATGATTACCCAAACTTGGTCCAGTTGCAAGATAAGCAACTGCCCCAAGAAATTATGCAATTCTGGAGGAAAACCAACCTTCCCTTGAGAAATTGTGCAATCCTAACTGTTAGACTGTTGGGCTCCAGAATTGTGCAATTCTCGAAATCAAAACTCACAGTGAAAATTGAGAAATTTTCCCCAGCAAGGCTGCTTAGCCCAGAATTTGTGCAAATCTGGGCAGCAGTCAGCTGCAATTCCTAGAAATTGTACAAATCCCCTCCACAGCCAGGCCAGCTCCCAGCCAGAAATGCGCATTTTCTCCCAGCAGTCGAACAGTATATTGCATGTGCAGTTGAGTTGACCGGTTCCCTCCAAGACAAAGCAAAATTGACTTGCATGCATGGGCTGCTTCTCCCAAGGCAGCATGCAAAGCCATCCCTTGTTTCAAGGATCTATTTTTAGCTATTAGAGGTTACATGCAAGGATAATTTCAAAAACCTACCACCAAGTGTCGCTTTCCATAGATTTGTGGCATATACATCACAACCTCGATGTTATCAAAACTCATCAATCAGATGCCACAGAGCTCATTCCTCACATCAACCTTGCAGCTCTAACATCCCGCATCACATCTAGGAGCTGTTGGCACACTCACCTCAGTTGTTTTGGGGTAAGCCCGCCTTCAATGACTTGTGTTGCATTTCTAGCGCTTTTTGTATTTTTCTTTGTATGAACGTTGTCTGCTTGATTTCAGTGAGTGCTTACTATCATTTTGATACATTCTAGCTTATGCTAGCACCGTTCATTTTTCGTCAACATATCACTGCTATCGCATGCATGAAATTGTCTTTCACGAACGGCCACTGATTCAGCGACTTGTCTCACCCACATGCATGTTGTTCCGTTTTATGAATATTTCGTTCACGATTTTCATGCACGATCATTCACTCATGCTTACACTAGGTATCTCCATGCGTTCGTACTCACATTCAATTTCAGTTGCCTGTCAGCGAGTTTGGCTAACCTTGGCCCGGACTCTACTTCACTGAGATAGCATTGCGTAATCTGGGAAGGAAGGCTTTGTCTTCCTCTATAGAAATGCGCATTTCTACCCAGCCATTGTCCTCCAGGACTATTTTCACATTTCTGAGGGCCAGTGACTATTGGCCTAGAAAATTGCACAATACAGTCACTGAACCTGTAACCATTGTCACTAAGATTGCGCATTACATAATTCTAGCAGTCAGCAGTCAGACTGCTAGCGGCCTAGACTATGCCTAGGGAAATCTTGAGAGATGAACTAGTACAAGATGTGTTATGGAGGAATCATAAGCTGGAATGTTCTACAAGAGAGATGCACACTTGCTTCTCAAAACTGACCAAAGAAAGAACTGAAAAACAGAGTTTTGTCTATTTTAACCTAAATTCTGACCTAAAACGAGAGAAATTATGAACAAAACTTTACGAACAAAAGATTATGCAAGAAAACCATGGTAAATGAACGTGAAATGATCTAAGCATGTGAATCCAAACTAATATCAGCTTCTCCAACTCGAAATATCACACTAGCAATTGCATTGGAAAAGAAAAAACTGTGTTTTTGGTGGCAGCATTAGTGCTTTGATCTCAAATCATGGTCCCAAGGAGGGAGAAAGGAGATCAAGACCTACTGGTAGCCTTTTTGGATCTTTTTCTGTCATTGCAGCAACTTGCTCAGGAAACTTGAAGCAAAAAAAACTATTCTAACCATCAAAAGCAATCTAATCTAATGAATTAAGATTAACCTAAACAACAGAAATTATCTCATGAATGCAAGAAAAAGCATATAAATACACAAAGGAGGTACTGGGCAGCTTGGGTTGGGCCCTAACCCAAGAGCTTCAACCCTCTAGAAAAGATCAGTGCTGGTTCAAAACTTGGTTCATCTTCATTTATCAAAAAATAGTATTTACATCACAAAACTGTCTTCAAAAAGAGCTCGAAAATGATTTGAGTACAAGGCTGCAGTGTAGTTCCAGCAGTCAGTCAAACTCCTAGCAACCCAAACTATGCCTTGCATAGTCTTGACACTCAGTCTCCTGACCTCTGAGCTAAAATTGCGTGAGCTTCATGATCAGTCACACAGGTATGTTGCAAATCAGTTCTCAAGTTTAGTGTGGTTTTTGACTAACAGATTAGTTGCCATGAGTGTTTCCATGTCTTCAGGTATCACACGTGTTCATTAGCCTTTTAGCAACACAAGTATAATGGTTTCTAGGAGAGAAGAGTCGAAGACAACATTCAGACCACACTTCGGGATGTAGTCGATCAAGTGTCTATGAGTTTGCCTACTCACGAAGACATCAAGTTGCTCATAGGCAAGGACATCAAGATATGACAACAACAACATCACAACAATCAGCATCATGTACGGGAGCTGAAGGTAGCATACCAGATGCAGTGAACATGAGAGGAAGGTTGTTGACAACATAGAGGTGGAACAAAGTTGCAAGCTCAAGCAAATCCATTGGTGATGAAAGAAACTTTGGAGACTTAAGCTATGAGGTGATGGCGCGACATGAAGATCACGTGAAGATAGAGAACGGAACAAAGAGGGAGTTGCATATGCTGAAGTAGAAACTCAAGGGAGAACATGAAGCTACATAGACATGCGAATGAATGCAGAAGAAACAAGAACAACAGGGGACACAACATACATTCACAGATGAAACTGTGCCTGTACAAGTTAAAGATCCATCCCAATAGCTTGTACGGAGTAGACATAGGGAGATGTGTTGTTGGTCGCATGCAAGGGATTCAGCAGTATGCATGCCATTGTGGACATGCATGCGATCCATCCCAATTAGCAAGCTTACCAAGGCAAAGACAATAAGCAAGTCCAACTGGAGTTGAACATGTACTTTGGCAATTTGAAGCGCATGACCACTAGCGCACACTTGAAGATTAGGATGGACACTATGCATCAGTGTGTTGTCGATTCAGCCGCACTGAAGAATACCATGCACATCTTAGCAGACGAGTTGGATGAAGGAGCCATACAAATGCAACGAATGCAACAAAGGCAAGAGTTTTCTTCAGCAATATGTCACCATGGAGTGCATGCACACCATCACGAATGACCAAGCTTGGCATGAGTTCACCACCTTCACCATCACAAGCACGTCAAAGAGTTGGTCTCATCACAATGAACCGAGTGTTAGTAATGTCTTGCATGGCTTGCTCAAGCCATTTTGTCTCACATGATCACATGTGCATTGTAATGTAACGTTGTGTCAAGTGGAAGTTCAAGTGTCAATAGTTGGATGTAACTGGCATAGAGTAGATGAAGAGTCGTGAGGGTAGATGAACTGTCACAAAGGGGAATGTCAAGGGTCACCCTACCCTTTGCTATAAATAGAACCTCGTAGCTCATTGTAAAGGCTTTTGGTCAGCCAAGCTTCTTATAAGACTATCTTGGAGAGAGCTTGGACAATATTATAATGCGCCTTGGCCTCTCCACTGCACAGGGCCAGTACATCTCTTTGGAGGAGCAAGCAGATGTGGTTGTAACATTCCACTATTGGATTTAGTGGTTGGATATTGATGTATTGTATGACTGGATCTTACACTTCTTTATATAATAAGAGCCAGCATGTTTCATGCATATGTTGTGTTATATTCCAACTATCTTGTTTACTCTAAATGACATATGTGTTTCCTTTCTTACGCATGCATGTATGGAGTATTCTATATGAGTATGTATGAATATTTCTAAAATGTGTTGCTGGTTTCACCATCACTTTGGATTGCCAACTAACTTGCTTTACAACTTGTGATGTATCTTCGTTCGTGTGTTCCCTTCCCATCTGAGTACTATTACAGGTTTCCAAGGGGCACACTCATCTCAACCCACATGTGTTAGAACCTCTCATGCACCTTCCTTGAATCACTACAAGTGTCACACACTTTCTGCCAATAGAGTTATCTTACTTGCCTCCATATGAAATCGTAGTCAAGGCATTACCATACGACCCACTGTTGGGACTCCTACACCAAATGGTTTGAGGTCTAATTGGGACTTCTTACCGGGGAGATCCCCTTGACATGTTGGTGGGTCCAGTACCATCAACATTTTGGCGCTAGAAGGAGGGACGTATGACAAGTTGAGTCCTCACATCTATTTTGAATCTCTACATATATATCATGACTAACTACCAAGTTCCTCTTTTGGGGTGTATGTCTTATGGGAATGATTTCATCATCTTGGAAAGGTTCTCAGATAAATTGTCTCATAAAAGATTTGATGGTGGAGGCTATGTATCCCTAGTTAGGCATGCGGTCGGCGTTGTAGGCTCATGCAAAAGACATGGATTCTTTGAATAATACATGATTTGTTCGTTGTTCATCTACACGCTTCGAGGGAACCCAATGCACCGGTGTGCCACATTGCGCGAAAAATCTATTCATTCTCTTGCTCATCTGGTCGCAGAGATAGACCGTGCTTTCAATCACTTTAACTATCAAGCACTCAACAAAGAAATTATGGAATTACGAAAAGCACCCGATGAATCTGTTGGGTAGTTTTAAACACACTTTTGTAATCTTGCATACCGATTCCCCGAAGATGATATTGATTGGGAATTTCTCGATGGCAGATTTGAGTATCTTCTTTACATATCTGAAAATCTGCAATTCTTGAAATCACTCAAATCCTGGTCATACTCCGGTGATGGAACTGCGGAATCACAAGCAAGAACAGTCACTTTCACAAGTGATTGTCCGCCTTCACCTCATCAAACAACTCCACCACTGCGGAGTGATGTCAGAGATCATGCACATACCTTTGTTGAATTATCACATTGTAGTGTCCTATCTAGGGTGCTAGATTAGGCTATATTTATTATCGACTAGGATAAGTAAACTTCGAGGCATGCGTCTACAATCTATAGACATAAAGGATTCCTAACTAAGTGTTCGTGATGGTAGGTTACAGAACTTCTTTACGGAAGGTTGAGGTATGCTCCCTATCACCTGGACACTCAGGTCACTCAATTCATCTACCTATTCTAAAAAAACACTGTGTATTACTTAAACCAAGATTTCAATCCCCTTACGAGGATGTTGTTGATCCGAATGGAAAATGGCATCAACCCATGGTACTCATCGACCCATATTATTCATCGACCCATGGAATTTACCCATGGTATTGTAAATGGCATCCACCCATGGTATTGTAAAATCCACCCATGGTATTCATTCACCCATGGTATTGTAAATGGCATCTGCATGTGGTATTGTAAAATCCACCCATGGTATTCATTCACCCATGGAATTGACCCGTGGTATTGTAACTGAAAAATACTATAAGTAACAAGTCACATTTTGTAAAAGGGAGATTGTCCGCCACAATGTAGCCTTTACAGTTATTATCAGTTTTAATAAAAAAAGTTTCTTTGTGGTTTTGTTTATTGGGCATTCTCCTCTTTTTCTTCTAGCATTTCAAGTTTTCAGATCTTGGGGGTCTCTTCCCCAAGATCCATTTCAATATTTCAGATCTTGGGGGTCTCTTCCCCAAGATCCATTTCAATCTTTCAGATCTTGGGGTTCTCTCCCCCCAAGATCCATTTCAATCTTTTAGATCTTGGGGCCTCCTCCCAAGATCTGGATCAGTGGTATTAGAGCAGGTTATGATTCCATGGGAACGAGGGTTTGATGCATGTTTCAGTTTCAAATTTTGCAGCAATATTCAACAAACGTCAGGCATGTGCTACAACCTCCACAGAGCACTTTCTTGGGTCAAGCAGGAAGAATTTTTCTTTTCTCATTTTTTTGCAGAATTTTTTTTGGGCGGCGACTTTGCAGATCAGATATGTACATTTTGGTGCAAGATCTACAAAATATAATTGCAGATCTGTATTCCTGGTGAAAAAATAGCTGATTTCAAAACAAAAAAATCGGTTGAATCGGAGTCCGGATGAAGAAGATATCGCTGATTTAAAAATCAGTGGGGTTGTAGACAATTTTCAGGGCAGCGATTTTGCGGCGCAGATCTAGATGTCCTGGTACAAGATCTGCAAAATCTAATTGCAGATCTGGCTTCTTTGGGAAAAACTCCAACTTCAAAAAAAAATCAGTCGAATCGGAGTCCGGATGAGGGAGATATCGCTGATTTAAAATCAGCTCTTTTTTGCAGAAATTTTGGTGACGGCGAGAGAGTTGCAGCGCAGATCTGGAATTCTAGTGCCTGGATCAGGATTTCTATCATATGGGCAGATGCAAAATGGTCTTTCTGCTTCCAAAAACAGGTTATAATAAATATTCTGAGTTATATTGGCCGAGTTATGTCCATTTTAATTCTGGAGCAGCATTCGGAGTGGGTTTCCATTGGAGACGTGCCCTCCCACCCCACTTTAGTAGGCACCTGCTTCACATTCATCAGTTTCAACATAGCAGCAATCGGCTTGGGTTATTTGGAGATGTGCCCTCCCACCCCAGGCTATGTAGGCACCTGCTACTTCATCAGCAACCAACATCATGGTGTGGGTCATCCACAAACCACACTTCATCGAAGTCCATTTGCTAGGGCCGTACATGTTAGTATCACAGTTGGTCACAAGCATTACAGGGTATCTCTATCCTCGGATCTTCGTTCTTCATGGTTATGGGTCATCCACAAACCCACAGTTCATCGAAGTCCATTTTCTAGGCCACACACTGTCAGAATCACAGTTGGTCACAAGCATTACAGGGTATCTCTATCCTCGGATCTTCATATTCAACAAAGGCTTTGCAGGAGGGAACTTTACGCAATGGGGACCATTGCTTCTTAAGGAGGGAGGAATGATCCGAATGGAAAATGGCATCAACCATGGTACTCATCGACCCATATTATTCATCGACCATGGAATTTACCCATGGTATTGTAAATGGCATCCACCCGTGGTATTGTAAAATCCACCCATGGTATTCATTCACATGGAATTTACCCATGGTATTGTAAATGGCATCTGCATGTGGTATTGTAAAATCCACCCATGGTATTCATTCACCATGAATTGACGTGGTATTGTAACTGAAAAATACTATAAGTAACAATCACATTTTGTAAAAGGGAGATTGTCCGCCACAATGTAGCCTTTACAGTTATTATCAGTTTTAATAAAAAGTTTCTTTTGTGTTTTGTTTATTGGGCATTCTCCTCTTTTTTTCTAGCATTTAAGTTTTCAGATCTTGGGGTCTCTTCCCCAAGATCCATTTCAATATTCAGATCTTGGGGTCTCTTCCCCAAGATCCATTTCAATCTTCAGATCTTGGGGTTCTCTCCCCCCAAGATCCATTTCAATCTTTTAGATCTTGGGGCCTCCTCCCAAGATTGGATCAGTTGTGCATAAAACCCCTGTTCAGTGAACACTCAGTATTCAATGTTTATCATTCATGAAATATTGAGACATATTGAAATCATAAGCACACTTAAAATTCAAATACATGGGAAACAGGGTTCATGAAGATGCTCTAAAAAGACAACGAAAGATCAGATCCCTTACAAGATACAGTTCAACGATCTCAGCGATGAATCCTTCAAGCCACCATCATAAACATCACTCATATGAATTACTAATTAAATCAACGAAAGCATAAACCAAACTCTAATCACAGTGCATACAGAAGTTGCTAATAAAATAAAATGACAGTATACCCGTTCCATGCAGGGCCCGTCCGCGTTTCAAAAGTATACTGGACTGCGCTCAAGCAACTATAGAATCAACGCAATAACAAAATCGTGACTACAACTAAGTTCCGGTATTAAGTTCAAAAGCTCTGTTTTTCAAAATGATACACAGATAACAACTAACCAACCACACATAACTGTGTTTACATATGTCTTTTAAAAATCTAACACCGTTTACATTTTGGAATGAATGTACATTGTTATGCGGTTGTTGCCGCTTTTGTTATGGAATTGTTTTTTTAAGTTGTTTCCATTCTGAACCGATTTCAAAAAGGAACAAAACTAAATCATTTTAGAACCCTATGCTGTTGCTGCTTTGGTCGCCAACATGTTGTGCTTTGGCTTGCCCCTTCTTTTATAAGAGTCCTCCTAGATGACACTTGGCATGTCATGCATAATTATATTTTTTTTATAATTTAATAGTTTCATTATTCACCTACCCATGTGTCACTCTCTCATCAAGGGTCACCCAAAATTATTTACTTAACTTTTTATTTAAAACTAATATTTTCCTCACCTCAACAAGATTCCTATTTCTTCTCCTAGTTGTCTCTTTATTCCCCCCTTTTATTCCTTGGAGTGTTGGTTCTGCTATAGGATAGGTGTTCATCCATGCTTGTACATTCTATTTTTCGTCCCTACCCTTTGCTTTAGCTTACCTGTCATGCCATATGTCAAACAATAAACCATTTACAGGATGTTGTAACTTCCTGTAGTCTTTTTATCAAAAATCCCTAATTCTTCAACATAAAACTCATAAATCAATTCTAATGCATTTAACAACTATAATACTATTAACTAATCAATTTCAAGGGGGTCTAAGAGATTTATGAAGGAAAAAGGTAGGCAAGCGATGTGTTTCAGGAGGAAAAAGGAGGTCATGGAATGGTACCAACATCTCTCCTCAGCTTAATGAATTAGCATGTCCTCATGCTAACCCTGATGTGCTTCCTCTGAACTCTTTCCCTGCCTGTACCTTTGCTGCTTTCAACAATGTATCAACATTCTTCTTCACTTGGGCATCTTTTTTACCATGGAGCTCGTGCTTTAAACTTTTGTACTTTTCCTTGAGGGCCTTCTTTTGGTTGTACCATTTAGTGGCCCACTTAAAAATATCTATTTGTTCAGCTTCAAGTTCATTGATTCGTTCCCTTAACTTCTCATTTTTCTGTTGAGTTTCTTTACTCTGTGCTCTTAGCAATTAATTTTATTTCTTGATGACTTTTTCCAGCATATTGGCCTCCATTAGTTCTTCCTTTAACTTCTCAATTTGCTTCTCCAGTTTCCTCTGTTTCTTAATGGCAGGTTGTGAATCTTTTTCTTGCCTGTTGTTGCTTTCAACCTCCATCTCAGCTCCTGGTCCAGGTTGTGAGTGAGCACTACTCTCAATATCCATTGGTATAGGTACATTTGATTCGGGTTGGTCTTCTTGTAGGTGGGCCTTTGATGTTCTCCTGGTTCTTCTTGAATAGGTGGTAAAAATTTTATCTTGCTCTGCTTTCTGAGCATCCTCTTTTCTCATTTTCCTCGTCCTTACACTGCTAACAGGTGGAGGCACCTTGCTTGCTTTGTGTATAGGAATCTCTTCATCGATATCATTCATAAATCCTGAGTTCTCCTGTGGTTCTTCCTTGTCCTCTTCATCTTTAATTTGGTTAGCAGCCAAGAATTCCTTCCACGTTTTTCCTCTTCTTTGTAACTCATACTCAATAAGAATTTTAACTAGCCCAAAGTGATATAAGCTCTTGTCTTCGTTACCTTTCTGCTTTTGGATGGTCTTCGACATTTTGGTTAGGCTTTGCAAGAGAAAGTATGGCAGACTGATAACACACTGCCCTTTCAAATGTAACAGTAGTTTGATATGGTACAAGTAAACAATACTGTAGCGGCCTTCACAAGTTACAAATTTTTGGATGATATAGACCATCTCGTCCCAGGGATGCACCAGCCAGCTCCTTGGGACGCCTTTCTTCCAATTGACAGATGAAGCCCTTGATCTGGACATAAATTGAGTCCATGACTTATCTTTAAATTGCTTTGTCTTGAAGTACTTCTCCCCTTCTGGGCTGATCCCTAGGGACTGAGCTATGGTGTCTTTCGAAACCCTGAATGAAAAATTACCTATCAGAGCTTTCTCTCCGTTGAATGTAAAAGCGAATTGTTTGGTGACCTCCTCATTACTTCCACGAAACTTCTCTAAAAAGGGCAGCCACTGTATTTCTTTGAGAATTGAAATGCAGTCTTCGTGATACTGGGAACTGTCGAATATGCTTCGCTCGACCCTATTGGTCATTTTGGCAGAGAGTTTTTCTCTAACTCTTCTTTGTTTATGTTTTTCAAATTCAACAAAGAAGTTTTGATTTGTTACCTTTTGTCTTCCGCCCCAATACTGCTAACCTGGTGGCGCCCTCGGCTCTTTAACACTAGCTCCTTTAGTAACCCAAGCGATGCTCGATTGACTGTCTTGTAATTATGGTGGAGGTCGAACCCAATTGACTACATTTTCTTTTCGTAGCGCTTGCTACTTTCAATCCTTATTGTTGAAGTCATATGAGTCAAATGCTAACATATAATAACTGAGAATGATAATGAAATAACCGGCTTAACTCAATTCATAACATATTCATCTTTTGAAACAGAGGAATGGTTGTACTGGTTGTATGGATACCATCATAGAAGTGCTAGAAGCATATATGAAGTATTGGGATATGATTTCAGTAGTCGTTTGAATCATTTGACTTCGTTGGGTGGTTAAGTCATAATTCGGTCGTTTCAAACATAATGAATAAGCCCACATAACATTTGGTTTTTAAACAATTCACCACGTGTCCTGCTTCTGTTGGTACCCGGCCAAATAGATATGTTGGAATGGCTGTAGGGTCTAATTGGTGTAACAGAGGTTGAAAAGTTGATATGAGAGGGGATTAACGAAATCATATAAGTATGAGATAGGCTGGAGTATTAGGAGATGATAGGAATTAACAATAGGATAAGGGGTGATAGGTATGGGGGTGTCTCTGAAATTGATCATAATAGTCATAGTTATTAAATTTAACATTAACAATTAATCTAAGAATTTAAATGTTAAGAACAAGGAATACATTACACTTTTGTTGGTTGTTCAAGCGTTGCATTGGCATGCTAGGTAGGACTAGTCTCTTTTGACTACTCTTTTCTGTTCATGACAGGTCCCCCCAGGTACCTGGAATAGATTCGAATGCAACAGGTCCCTCTGAGATCTCGAAAATGTTCATGCAGCTTCTTTGGAATCCAGAAAAGAACTATATGTATACAGGCTCCTTGATCTTTGGTATTTCATGAATTCTTGGTGACCAGCAACCTGTGGATCCTTATTGAAACTTGATGAAGCTTTGTTGAAGTAATCTTGAAGTAACAATCTCTTAACAGGTCCCTTTTATGTGTCTTGAACAGGTCCCATTACTGCTGGTGTTGGTAACATGGTCTTCTGGACAGAACATATCCCCCTGCATAATGTTTTTAACCAGGTCCCTCTGAGACAAAACAAGGACAAAACAACTTCTTTATTGAAATCTGGAGTGCTGAAACAAACTCTTTGGAAATTTACAGTGAGGAGATGAGATAAGAAATCTTTGAGAATTTACAATGAGGAGATAAGAAAACAAAATGTTGATGCTTCTACCCCCCCACTAAATTTTTTACTTGTCCTCAAGTCATTATTCAGTTGATGAATCAAACAGGAAACAAAAGAAAAGGAATTCTTACCCACCAACGAATTGGTTTTCAAGTAAGAATTCTGGGTTAGAGTGTGCCAGAGTCTAGTTTTCACATCTAACCCATTTTTATTATTATTTTTTCTTTTTGTTGTTGTGTTTTTTTCTTTTTTCTTTTTTTCTTTGTTTTTTAATTTATTTTGAATTTCTAAATTGAAATGAAATGAACTAAGGTAGAGATACTGCAGCTGAAGGCTGCAATATCTCAACCTCTCTCTGTTGAGATACAGTTTGAAGAAAATTTTGCTTGCTGATGGGCTTATTATATAGTTTCAAGCGATGACCATTGACAGTAAAGGAGTGCGCTTCTCCATCAATAGTGGTGAGCTTGTCTGATCCATTGTCATAGACTTGAATGATTTCGTATGGGCCCATCCAATGTGTAGTAAACTTGGCTTTATGATCTCTGAATTTAGAGTCAAAGAGTAAAGCCTAGTCTCCTTCCTTGAACTGTTTCTTCTTGATATGTGCATCATGCCACTGCTTCCTTTGTTTTTGCATGAGGATTGTTGTTTGCTCTGCTTGCTGCCTCATTTCATCCAGCTGGTTCAACTGCTGAATTATTTCTTGTTGTGCTTGGTTCAAATTAATTTGCAAATCTGCAGCCATTTTAAAAGTATGTATTTGAAATTCAATAGGAAGCATTACCTCTTTGCCATACACCAACCGGTATGGTGTAAATCCTGTAGTATTCTTCCATGTAATTCTATAAGCCCAGAGTGCATCTTTGAGCTTCTCTTCCCAATTCTTTCTGTTCATTGCCACAGTTTTAGTGATAATCCCTTCCAAAGTTTTGTTTGTGGACTCCACCTGGCCATTGGTTTGTGGATGGTAAGGTGTACTTCTTCTGTGCTTGATTTGGTATTTTTCTATGATGTCCTTCACTAACTTTGAAGTAAATTGAGTACCTTGATCAGTCACTATCTCCCTTGGTACCCCATACCTTACAAAAATCTCTTCAAAAAGGAAGTTTACCACTGTTTGTTCGGTGGCTCTAACTAGTGCTTTTGCTTCAGCCCATTTTGTTACATAATCAGTACATACTAATATGTACTTCTTACCATTGGAGGTTGGGTTAATGGGTCCTATAAAGTATAGAGCCCATTTTTCAAATGGCTCTAGGTGTACTTGGGGCTGAAGTGGCATCTCATCTGTAGCTGTTGGCCTCCCCATTCTTTAGCAGCTATCACAACTCTTCACATACTTATTGGAATCCTTAAAAATGGATGGCCCGTAGTATCCAAGACTAAGAATTTTGTATGCAGTTTGCTTAGCTACAAAATGCCCACCACACGGTTCATCATGGCAAGATTTCAAAATACCAATTATCTCATCATTTCTTACACATCGTCTAATAATCATATCATAACCAGTGTAAAATAAATCGCTATTAATCCATGAGTATCGAGCACTTTGTTTGACTAGTCTCTTCTTTTCCTTTGGAGTAAAGTATGGAGGTGTCCTCCCTGTAGACAAATAATTGGCCAAGTCAGCATACCAAGGATTCACTATGGAAATTGCAAATAAATTTTCATCTAGAAAAGAATCTTCAACCGGAACAGTCTCACCTAGATTTTGCAGTCTAGAAAGAAAATCTGCCACCTGATTCTCTTTACCTGGTCTATCTAACAATGTGATGTTAAATTCCTGTAACAATAATAACCATCTGGTAACTCTGCCACTAGTTATTGGTTTATTCATTAAATGTCTAATGGCAGAATGGTCAGTATGTACAAAGACTTCATAACCAGTTATATAATGTCTGAATTTATTCACAGCATATATGATGGCGAGTGTTTCCTTTTCTGTGACTGTGTAGTTTAATTCTGCGGGTGTTAGATTTTTGCTAATAAAATAAATGGCATAATTACAAGATTCCTCTTTTTGTCCTAATGAGACACCTACCGCAGTGTCAGATGCATCTGTAAAGATATGAAACGGTAGGCTCCAGTTAGGCCCTCTCAGGACTGGTGCGGTTGATAACTTCTTTTTGAGTGTTTCGAATGCTTGCTGGCAATTCTCATTCCAGTTGAAAAGTACGTCTTTTGTTAGAAGCTTAAACAAGGTAAAGCTATTTTAATAAAATGTTCAATAAACCTTCTGTAATAGCTTGCATACCCAAGGAAACTTCTTACCTCTCTTTGATTCTTTGGAATTGGAAAATCAACAATGATCTGGATTTTTGTTGGATCAACTTTAATGCCTTGAAAAGAAATATAGTGGCCTAATACTATCCCCTCGTTTAACATCATAAAGCACTTTTCATTGCTCGGGATAGATTAGCTTTGATACATCTTTTCAAAACTCTTTCAAGGTTCTCTAATGCATGTTCAAATGAATTGCCGTACACTGAAAAATCATCCATGTAAACTTCAACACAATCATGAACTAAATCAGCGAAAATAGCTAATACAACTTTCTGAAACGTAGCTGGAGCATTGCAAAGTCCAAATGGAAAAACATTATAAGCATAAGTGCCCCGAGGACAAGTGAATGTGGTTTCGTCCTGGTCTTCTAAGGCTATCCTGATCTGGTTGTAGCCACTGAAACCATCAAGAAAAGAGAATGATGATTTCCCAGCTAATGTGTATATCACTTGGTCAATAAATGGTAGTGGGAAATAATCTTTGAGCGTTGCTTTGTTCAATTGTCTGTAATCAACACAAATTCGCCACTTACCATTTTTCTTGGGCACTATTACCAATGGGGATACCCACTGACTGTCAGAAATAGGATATATAAAATTAACTCTCAACAGTTTTTGCAATTCTTCTCTGACAATATCCTGGAGCATGGGGTTCATTCTTCTCTGTGGTTGCCTCACTGGTTTGATAGTACTATCAGTATAAATATGGTGAGTGCATGTGTCGGGGTGAATCCCATGCATATCGGTGTAGTCCCAAGCAAATGCTTTCTGGTATTTTCTCAATAGTTGAATCAATTTCTCTTGCTGAGATGAGTCTAGGTGATTGCCAATGTTCAGAGTTTTCCCTGGACTAATCTCTATGATCTGACTTTGTGTGTTTGTGATGGATTGAACAGGAAAAATATCATGAAATGTTGTTTGCAAAGATTGAATGGTGCATGTTTCTTGAAAATTTTGGGCTAAAAGCACATCTGCAACATGATATTGGTCGTTTCTCAAATTTTCGGAGATATCAGGTTGAGAAAGGAACAATTCTACCAAATCATTATTATTTTGTTCTTGAAAATCATAGATTTGGTCGATGCTAAAAACAGATTGTACTTCTTATTTATCATTGTATTTATCATCAAGCCATAAATTGTGTGCTACTGTTGGTGATTGTGCCGATGGATAAAGAGTGAGTTGTTTTCTTTCAGTTCCTCGTGAAATGATCATGTTGCCCGATCGACATCCTATGAATGCATCAGCAGTCGCTAACCATGGTCTACCAAGGATGATAGGGTGCCTAAATTGGATTTGGGTTGAAGAACTAAGAAGTCCACTGGATACTCCCAAGAGTCTAGTGAAACAATTATGTCCTCCAAAATCCCTTCAGGAATCACTTTAGACCTATCAGCTAGTTCTAGAACAATCGTTGTGTGTTGCAAACTTATGAGTTGGAGTGTTCTCATGGTTTCAAGAGTCATGACATTTATTGCGGCCCCAAGATCTATTAAAGTGTTTGGAATATGTATGTTGTTAATGATTGTAGTAACTCTGGGGATACCAAGATCAACATACTTTTCCATTGAGATGGTATTTGTCATAAGGCCAGCTAAATGTCCTATAACATGAATGGTTTGTGGATCAATCCTTTTCCTAGTGGGCTTCTTAAGGCACATTTCTTTGATTGCTTTAGTATATATGGGAATGTCTTTTATGGCTTGCAGTAGTGGAATTTTTATATAGACATTCTTGAGCTCATCTAAAACATCAAACTGTGGTATAGACATTGGAAGTTTCATTTGGACCAATCGGTCTGGAAAAGGTGGATGCAATGGTTGCATTTGCTTATCTTTGGTGTCATCGTTTAGTTTTCTTTGATTTGTCATTTGGTTTTCATTTTCTATGTTTTCTTCTTGTTTATCAGTTGTCGGAGAATCTTTATGGAGTACCTTACCAGACCTCAAGTTGATATTTTGCAAGGGTAGTGTGGGATATGAGGTTCCCTCTTCTACATTGTAGGTTGGCCTCTCTGCTCTGTTATTTGGATTTGGGACAGTTTGAGCAGGTATTTGAGTAGGTCTGGGAGGTTGTGAGTTAGATGGAAATTGCAATTATGGTGGATTTATTGGTGGAGGAGCAGGCAGTGCTTGTTGAGTAGGTTGAGGTTGAGGTTGGTAAACAACTTGCTGCTGAGGGTACTGCTGATATGATTGAGGATGTGACAAGTATGGCTGATGATATTGTTGATATGGCTGCGAATATGGTTGGTATGATTGAGGATATGTATGATATGATTGAGAGTATTGTTGAGATGGTCTCCATTGTTGTTGTGGGTGATTTTGGTGCTGCCATGGCATGGGTACATTCAAGAATTCTGAGCATACATTTGATCATTTACAGGAAATTGCAAATTCTGATTTAGAAACATACCTTGAGGTGTTGGTCTTGGCTGCCATGGTCTCTTTGTGCCCATATAATATACAATTTCCATCTCCGCATTAGCTGCCATATTACAGTTCTGCAAAACCTTAACTTTAGAACAATTAAATATATCATGATTTTTAGTACAGAAGGCACAAACTTGGATGTTTTCTAATGGGTAGTCTTTTAAGGCATGTTTCTTCCGGCATTTTGGGCAGAAGATAGCCATTATCTGATCTTCATATTCTTGTTTCTTCTTAGCTTTTAGAGTATCAATTTGGTTTCCTAAGGTGCTTAACAGATCTGTTTTAAATTCTTCTAACAGATTCCCTATTTCAGCCCTTGTCACACTTGCTGAAGCAGATTTTGTGGCTTTGGATGACAATGTTCTTTTTCCAATTTTAGCTTTGCTCCTTGAATACATTTCGCATAATTTAGCGATTTCTTCAAAAGGTAAGGTAGAAATGTCACCTTTGCCCATCAAATTAAGATATTCCATGTATTCTTCTCGGATGCCTTTCAAGAATATTGTGCGAATCAAATCAAGAGGAATAGTTCGGTGTTTGGATTTTTGTAAGTTGTAGACAAACCGTTCTAAGTATTCCTCTAAGGTTTCATCCTCTTGTTGGTTCATTCTAAAGATATCATCTTTGGAATCTTTCGATCTACAATAAGGTTGATATTTCTTTAGAAATATTCTTCTCATGCCATCCCAATCAGTTATCGCATGTTCACCAAGCCCCATGAACCATCTTAAGGCTGATGCCTTTAATGTCGCTGGGAAGATTCTAAGCCTAT
Organism: Pinus tabuliformis; assembly: GCA_031772625.1. NCBI lineage: Eukaryota > Viridiplantae > Streptophyta > Pinopsida > Pinales > Pinaceae > Pinus > Pinus tabuliformis. Next base: position 1,166,369,640 of record CM062817.1, on the reverse strand, counting down.
GGGCATCATCTGTGTAGCCATATGTTCGACATACAATGTCAAACTCGAACAAGAATGAGTCTGGGTCTTCTGAAGCCATGATATAAAAGTTTGGTAGCACGGATGGAGGTATGTTTTTCATTTTTATCTCATCATCTTCTTGTGGTTCTTGAATAGGAAACTTAAGGGTTGACTCTTCTTCATCTCTTCGTCCTTGATTTGGTACTGATCCATCTCCTTCCTCAGCCATTTTAATAGGTTCCTCTGTGTCAGTGTCACTTGTTTCAAAGAGAAGATTAAAGAAAGATTATTCAGTCACTGTGCTACTTTCTCCTTGTTTAGAGGATCTAGGAAAGTGTTTCTTCTGCGATTTGTGTGCTAATAAAGTTTGCCTCTTGATGAGAGTAAGTCTTTTCCCTGACTTTTGTTTATCCTCTAATTCTTGTATGGTGACTTCCTTAGCTGGTGTTGTATTTCCTAAAGAGTCTGCTCCTAATGATAGGTTAGTTTTTTGATGGGGGGTTTTTATGAATCTACCTTGATTATCTCTAGATCTAGGCATAAGTGAACATGATTTCTAAATCTATGTTTTTGCTCATTTTTGTTTATAAAAATTTTCAAATCCTTTAACTACGCCTCCCTGACAACGGCGCCAAAATGTAGTGTCCTATCTAGGGTGCTAGATTAGGCTATATTTATTATCGACCAGGATAAGTAAACTTCGAGGCATGCGTCTACAATCTATAGACATAAAGGATTCCTAACTAAGTGTTCGTGATGGTAGGTTACAGAACTTCTTTACGGAAGGTTGAGGTATGCTCCCTATCACCTGGACACTCAGGTCACTCAATTCATCTACCTATTCTAAAAAAACACTGTGTATTACTTAAACCAAGATTTCAATCCCCTTACGAGGATGTTGTGCATAAAACCCCTGTTCAGTGAACACTCAGTATTCAATGTTTATCATTCATGAAAGATTGAGACATACTGAAATCATAAGCACACTTAAAATTCAAATACATGGGAAACAGGGTTCATGAAGATGCTCTAAAAAGACAACGAAAGATCAAATCCCTTACAGGATACAGTTCAACAATCTCAGCGATGAATCCTTCAAGCCACCATCATAAACATCACTCATATGAATTACTAATTAAATCAACGAAAGCATAAACCAAACTCTAATCACTATGCATACAGAAGTTGCTAATAAAATAAAATGGCAGTATACCCATTCCACGCAGGGCCCGTCCGCGTTTCAAAAGTACACTGGACTGCGCTCAAGCAACTATAGAATCAACGCAATAACAAAATCGTGACTGCAACTGAGTTCTGGTATTAAGTTTAAAAGCTCTGTTTTTCAAAACGATACACAGATAACAACTAACCAACAACACATAACTGTGTTTACATATGTCTTTTAAAAAACTAACACCGTTTACATTTTGGAACGAATTTACATTCGTTATGCGGCTGTTGCCGCTTTTGTTATGGAATAGTTTTTTTAAGTTGTTTCCATTCTGAACCGATTTCAAAAAGGAACAAAACTAAATCGGTTTAGAACCCTATGTTGTTGCTGCTTTTGTCGCCAACATGCTGTGCTTTGACCATCATTGACCACACATTCAAGAGTGTTGGTTCTGCTGTAGGATAGGTGTTCGTCCATGCTTGTACATTCTATTTTTTGTCCCTACCCTTTGCTTTAGCTTACCTGTCATGCCATATGTCAAACAATAAACCATTTACAGGATGTTGTAACTTCCTGTAGTCTTTTTATCCAAAATCCCTAATTCTTTAACATAAAACTCATAAATCAATTCTAATGCATTTAACAACTATAATACTGTTAACTAATCAATTTCAAGGGGGTCTAAGAGATTTATGAAGGAAAAAGGTAGGCAAGCGATGTGTTTGAGGAGGAAAAAGGAGGTCATGGAATGGTACCAACACACATCCTCCCACCCCACCTTCTCTTGATATTAGCATGAATTTGGCTTGGAAGTGTGTTTGTTTTCATGTGGATTCATTCCCTCAACCTCTGCCCTCGCGTTCTGTTGATCCTCCAGATTTTACTATCTTGTGTTCATCCATTCCAGACTCCTCACCTGTTGTGAACGAGGATCAAGTTGTCGACAGAGTTGGTGTTATGCAGCCAACCTATGCCATCATTCATGATGAGTGTGTGCAGGAAACTAAAGAAGAACCCGTGGTGTAGGATGAATCCCTTCCAGCCACGCCTCATTCACTTCATCCTGACATCCCTTGTGATTCTACCACTGCTGATTTCCCCTGTGAAAACCCATTTCCGGATGCTTCTACTTCCAATCATTCACAGGACATGTCGGATGTCAGTCTATCATCACAGTGCGGAGAGGACACATCTTCCTCTAGAAATCCATCCAATCTATCATCTATTTTCCATGAAAACACAAAGGGTGAACATCTTTGCTTCCCATCTAACCCTCTGCCTAATTCATCAAATCATGAGGATGCCGACAAACATCCTGAATTTTATGATCTTGGTTGTCATGATCTCTCTACTTCTTCATCTGATCATGATGTTGATTCAATCGTGGTTAATCTATCTAATACACTGGTCTACAATGATCTATCTCTCAATGAAGTCAAAACCCTGTAGACTGTCAAGGCACTTCAGCCCGAATTGATGGTTATGTCAGACCCTCGCTGTCTTGAGGTTGGTTTCACTTCTGATAAATAAATTCTTCAAACACTCAAGGCTCCTCATCACTCTTTACTTTGAATTGAAGATCAACCAAACACCCAGATTTCGCTTTTGCCTCTCGAACTACACGATCCCATCGCTCATGCGTTGGAGGAATCTTACACAACAAGAACACATGCACAACATAAGTGGCCTACCTTCCTCACGTTTGCTTGCATGTCATAGTCAAGAGAGTGCACACACTCAACATCTTCATGCTGTGTAGCACAACACCATGGCAGCTCCACAGAGTGCATGTCATGCACTTTCACTCATCTCTGTTATGTGGTAACTTGTAAACTCGGAGTGTCTTTTTCTTCATTGTTATATCTTTCTTGTTTGCTGGTTTGCATAGCTGTCTTGTTCATGAACCATGCCTTCACCAACATGGGTCAACCAATGTGTTGGTGGCTGCATTGGAAGTATCACTTCACGTGAGATGGCCCACGCACCGTTAGCTTAGGAGTAGGAGTAATGTTTTCTTTCCGTTTGTTTGCTTGCATGCTTGTTTTCTTACTTGATTTGTTGGTTTGTTCGCTTGCTTGCTTGTTTTCTTACTCACTTTTCTTTCACTTTTTATTCTACTTCTACTTTGCTTTGTTGTTAGTTTTCATGTTTTATTCATAGGTTAGTTTTTCATGAAACCATGTATGACTCTTGAAACAAGATTGGTAAAGTATGAGAGGACCTGTAAAACTATCAACATTGGTTTATCTGTTGTCTACTCTCTTATGTAATAACTTGTTGTCCTAAGTGTATGATACATCAATGGAAAATACATACTGTTCCAAGTGAACCTTGGTGAAAACACAACGCTTGCGCGCTCACTAGTATCACCTACTCTAGTCGGTTGTTTTTGGGTTAATCCTTGTCATTTCAGTCAAGTAGAGTAAGGTGAGGGGGAAAACCTTAACAGGCACGTTAGAGGTATAATAAACTACTTCTCTATAGGAACAACCTTATCTGCTCTCAATAAGTTGGGATCCCTCTTCCACCTCTGAAATGAATAAGTTTTATGCATAGTTATGAAGATGAAAAATCAAAAAATCAAAAAAGTGAATTTTTTTTTTTTAAAATGAAAATAAATAAGGCAAAAGAATAGAAAGGCTTCCTGCATAGAGAGGTGATACGAGTAACTCTGCCAGGATAATAACCAATCTCATTGGCAACGAAACCATGCTTGCATTCCTATGTGACTCTATCGAGGTACTGTCCAGGCCTACTAGCAGTGGAGCAACACCAAAGATGAAACTAAGACTCTGATGACTATATTGCTTGTGCACCAATATACCCCTCAATCCAGATCGAAAAAATTGTGTTTCCTTGGATTGGAATGTGTGTCAATCGACCAAGAGCTTGGCATATGCTACATCTTACAATCAAGCTAGTGTGGTAACCAAGAGGAGATGAAAACTGAGCAATACTTCTGGAGGTGTTAGAATTTCTTTTCATGAACAAGGTCCATTCAGAGAGTTGGAATTCTACCAGTGTGTCGTGAAGTATTGTAGTGGCTACAACCACCCTCTAAAATTTTTCCTTAGCTTTGTTTTGGTGCCTCCCTTCCAACCTTCACAGCAGCATGTCTTTCTTTGTCAAGTACACAAGATTCAGTGATTTTCTTGCACAAAAGCAACCTATCGATCACAGCTTGATGCATTCCCCTCACAAGCTAATCATGCAGACTTGGTCTAGCTGCAGGCTGAGAAGCTCCCCCAAGAAATTGTGCAATTCTAGTGGGCAACCAGCCTTCTCTCCAAAAATTGCGCAATTTTCCCCAACAGGGCTACTTAGCCCAGAATTTGCGCAAATATGGGCAATAGTTAGCTGCTCTGCCCAAAAATTACACAAATCCCCTGGGCAAGCAGCCCAGCTCCCAGCTGAAAATGCGCATTTTCTCCTAGCTATCGAGTAGTCTCTTGCAGGTGCAGCTAAGTTGACATGTTTCGTCCAAGGCCGAGCAAAAATGACTTGCATGCATGGGCTGCTTCTCCCAAGGAAACTTGTAAAGGAATCCCTTGTTTCAAGGATCTATTTTTAGCAGTTAGAGGTTACATGCAAGGATCATTTTAGAAACCTCCCATCAAGTGTCACTTTCCTTGTATTTGTGGCATGTGCATCATAACCTCGATGTTATCAAAACTCATCAACTGGACGTCGCAGAGCTCATTCCTCACATCAACCTTGCAACTTTGACATCCCACATCACATCTAGGAGTTGTCGACACACTTAGCTCAATTGTTTCAATTACTTTTGTTGCATTTCTGGCACTTTTTGTATTTTGCTTTGTATGAATGTTGGCTGCTTGATTTCAGTGAGCACTTGCTTTCATTTTGATATATTATAGCTTGTAGTAGCACCGTTTTAGTTTTCGTCAACATCTCACTGTTGTCGCATGCATGAAACTATTTTTCACGAATGGTCATTGATTTGGCGACTCGCCTCACCCACATGCATGTTGTTCCACTTTATGAATCTATCATTCACCATTTGAATGCATGATCATTCACTCATGCTTACACTTAGTATCATCATGCATTCATATTCACATTCACTTTCAGTTGCCCGTTGGCGAGTCTGGCCAACCTTGGCCCAGACTTTGCCTTCAATGAGACAACATTGCGCAATCTGGGAAGGAACTCCTTGTCTTCCCCTCTAGAAATGTGCATTTCTGCCCAGCTACTATCCTCTAGGACTGTTTTGCACATTTGTAAGGAACAGTGACTACTGGCCTAGAAAATTACGGAATCTAGTCACTAAGCCTGTAACCATTTCCAGTTGAGATTGCGCATTGTGCAATTCCAGTAGTCAACAACCAGATTGGACTCTACATTGCATAATTCAAACAATCAATCAACCTCCTAGTGGCATAGACTATGCCTTGCACAATCTTGACACCGAGTCTCCTGACCTCCCAGTCGAAATTGCACGACCTTGATGATCAGTCACATAGGTACATTGTAAATCAGTCCTCAAGTTCAGTTTGGTTTCGAATGAGAAATTACTTGCCATGAGTGTTTCCTTGTCTCTAGGTATCATAGGTGTTCATCTCCCTCTCAGCAACGCCAGTATAATGGTTTCCAGGAGAGGAGAGTCAAAGATACCATTTAGACCACACTTGGGGATGTAGTCAATCAAGTGTCTGTGAGTTTGCCTACTCGTGAAGACATCAAGTTGTTCATAGGCAAGGACATCGAGATATGACAATAGCAACATCACAACGAGAAGCATCATGAACGACCGCTAAAGGTAGCTGACCCAAAAATGGATCCTAGATAAACCTCTAAGTCTAAAAGACTTCATGCTAGAGGTAAAAGGTGCCAAATGGCACAAATACTTTGTAAAACAAAGGAAAATGAAAGTCACGGGATGCTCTTGGAAATAACCCCATTGCAAAGATCGTCTCGTTCTGAATCTACTACAACTTGGATGGGTTAAAAAGGACTTCAAATGAAGAAGTTATTACAGGAAGAAGTTTCCCTTTATCCTTTGAAAAAGGGGCAAATTGCCTTAAAAATGGCCTAAATGTCTATTTAAGGAAATCGCATCGCATAAGGCAAAGAGGAGGACTTAAGGTCGGCGAAGGGACCCCCGATTAGTCATATCGGCGGATCGGGTCATAGGTAGGCATATGCACCTATAAGGCAAAGGCCCGGGGCCGATGTGGTAGTGTGACTGCAATCACTGACATCGGCGGAACGACGTCGGCGATACCAAAGGGAAGCCCCCAAGATGTTTCGAATGCGATCAGGACTGGACCTAATGGGGTTTAAAAGCCCGATTTCATAAAATTTCAAATCCAGAAATTCAGATTTTCCTTTGTATTTCTTGTTTAATGGATTTTTGGCCATTGGCCATGCCGCCGAAGAGATTGCGATATGCGATGGAGGGCAGACCCGATAGGGATTTTATGGGCGATTTAATGGACTTTCATGTCTGGATTTCATGCCCAATAGTGCTTTTCATGTGTGTTTCCATTTCAAGCCCACAACATAGTATTTCATGGATTTTCGCTTAAAAGGAGGCCGTTGGTTCATTTTCCATGGGAGAACAACAATCATTCCCTATGCCACACTGCAAGAGGGCGTTTCTACAATAGGGATGCATTTTAAAGCACGAAGAGGTACAGCCAGGAAGGGGAATGATTCCTCATGATCCCGGTTGACAGAGGAACGGCTGAGGAAGCCGAAAAGCCAGAAATGGCTCAAAGAAAGGTTGAGAGTGGAATCGCGAGGTGGGAAATTGTTGAAGGTTGTTGTTAGGAGTTGTTGCTGAAAGTGAAGCCAAAGAAGGAAGATAAGGCATAAGAGAGCAGCGCAAAAACGCAGCAGTCAAAGAAGCAGCGCAGAAAGCAAAAGTTGAAGCGCATACAACCAAGGGAGTCACTTGGAAGCCAAGTGAAAAGCAAAGAGAGATGTAAACTGATAGAGGGCCAAAGAAGCCAGAGCCAAAGAGCTAGAGCCAGAGCTAGAGATGAAGAGCCAGAGTCAAAGCCTAGAGCCAAAACCAAGAGCCAAGAGCCAAAGCCAAGAGCTAGAGCTAAGAGCCAAACATTCAAGAGCTATGGGATTACATGGTGTCTGAACCCACTGTTTCTATGTAAAATAGTAGGAGTTGAGCCAAGAGCTTGTGAAAGGACCTGCCATAATCCCAGAGAGCCTAGTCAAGTTGACTAGAAATCACAGAGATGTGGCCCAAGAGTTATGGGTGAACTCCTACTTAAATTGCTATCATATGTGTTTATTTACTGCTGCTTTATATATTGTATATGTATTTATATATCAGTTGGGCACATCAACTTACAACACAACAACATAATTTAAGGCATATAATCAGTTAAAAACAAATACCAGCATACACCTATATTTTCAATCATTTCTTAATTCCGCATTGGTTAATTAATACGACTTGGGAATATTTAAGCTTTGGAAGTTGGAGAGGTTTTTGTAAGTTAGACAAGAAGCCTAAGTGCCCCATTCTCAGATTAGGTGGTATCATAGCCTAAGTTTGATTAAACGCACCTTCAAAGAAAGTTATATCAGAATGCTTGATTGACAAAGCAAAGACTGCTTGTCTGGAAGGTGTTTGAACAACAAGAGGCTGATTGTATGCTTGCTTTGCAGACTGACTATTGTTTGAGTTTGCAAAGAGTGAAGATTGTATTCAAGAGGAATGCAATGGCTTGAAACATCACTTGCAGGATGTAGGTTTTCAGAAGCACACACTTGAACCAGAGAGTTTTGGAAACTCTAACAACCTTGAAGAGATTGATGGGATTCCAAAGGGAGCCACTTCTTCATTTGTTTCACCTCCTCATGAAAGCAATAAAGGTGAAAGAGGTAGGTATAAATCTAGTTCTAAACACATTCCTTTTGGTTTTGCAAAGCATGGTAAATTTCCAGAAAAGCATGGGAAAAGAATTGCATGTTCCCTTTGTGGTTTGGATAACCATTGTGGAGTACTAAAAAGATATGTTTTTGATGATCATTTAAGTGGCTTTTCAGTGGAACTTGTGAACCTTTTTGCATCATGAACGTGGAAAAAAATAAAGAATTATAACAAAACATGTGGGATTAATATGCAAGACTTAACCGCTGATAGTTGTCATTATCCTGTGCAGGAAGGGGTGAAAATGAGGAGCCGTTGTTCCAAAGAAAAAGACAAGAATAGGGAACTGTTGTCCCTTTGACGGAGGACCGAGTGCAAACAAGGCTAAGCAGATTGAAGCAAACCGGTCTGGAAAAGGAGGAGAAGACACCTGCTCGGCGGAGGAGAAAAGAAGTGATTAAGGATTAACAGTTTGGCGAATCCCTCAGGATCTTTGATCCTGAGGGATCGCTGCTTTATTTATCTTGTTACTTAGACATCTCCGCCGTTACCCTTATATAAAGGGATGGCACTGTTAGCTTTGGGAGGATGATTTTATGTAACTTTCTGTTAAAGATCGAACTTTGATCATCGAGTCTCGTTGAAACTGGTTCATTGTATTTTTGTTTTATGCATTAATATAAACTTGGTGATTATCTTATCTCTGCGTCTAGATTAACTTAAAGTGGTGTACCCTTGGAGGCTAAGGGCCCGGCCCCGGAGGACACTTGCTTCTATATCACTACGATTTGATTTCTGTGTGGTTTGCTTATCATCATTATTTGGTAATCTGATATGCTTTATAAGTTTACATCACATGCTCTGTTAAGATTCATTCATTAAGGTTTTTACAGACAGAACTATTGTATTGACTCTACATTATATTACTGATCCTTTCAGAGTTGATTGAATATTATTAGTCTTGACCGAATATTGTTACTATTTTGTTACAGAGCTCTTATGCTGTACATTCATGTTATAGAATTTATCTGAAAGTTGTGTTCTTTACGATTCAGGAGTAATGCTGTTCCATTTTGAAACGCAGTTGTATTCCTGTTAATGAAGATTGATGCTAGATCAGATTACTCTTCAAGCGTGTTGTGCATGTATATGATTTCCAAACGCTGTTCCATAACTTATTAGTAATTAATGTTGTTCCATTAGTGTGTGCTGCTTGATTTGCCTTGAGAATGAAAGATTGTTGTTTGATTACAATGAGTGCATTTGAGTTAGTAGAATAAAGTTTGATTACTGCTCGTGAGACTTAGTTGTTCGATTGTTGTTCCATTTCAGAATTGTTGTTCCATTTTAGCATTGTTGTTCCATTCCAGATTTGCTGTTTGATTTCTTATTTGTTGTTCCATTTTTCTACCTGCCATTTCCTTTACTCGCATTTGTTGTTTTGGTGTGAGAGACGATCTGTGGTTGTAGTGAGCCTTGGCATTTACTATCTAGCTCCCAGACCCATGGTCCATGCTCTAATTTCCTTTCCATCAGTTTCTAAAGGGATGGGTTATCGCTGCCGAACCCTTGACTGATAAGTTGCCTAGTTTTCTGAGTGTGTGATTACATAGACAAGCATCGTTTACTCTTGTATTTTTGAACATTGTACTACTAGCATTACTCTGACAAATGATAGCCTCAGACTAAGACACTCTTTGAAATAACAAAATGCTCCTGGATTGACATATTAATGTGAGGTAATTAGAGATGAAAGAGACCCTTTTTATAGCTCTACATTTTGGCATCGTTGCCAGGGAAAGAGTGTAGCCATTTGTCTTTTTCAGAGTAGTGTACGAACCTGCTAGGGAAGAGTTGGATCTTAAAAACGGAACGTAAGAACCTGCGTGCAGAGCATGTAAAAACCCTGCTCCACTGTCCGCTTTCCTAATAGATTTCTTGTTGCTTTGTTTGAATAGAATTTAGTAGTTCATTTGAGTGCATGACTAAGCAAAAAAAACCAGAAAAGAATATCAAACCTCCATCCAAACCTGAAAAAGCTAAGTGACCGGTGACCCTTGGCCAAACAACCTTCATAAACGAAATCTATAAGAAAACAGAATCTCAGCGATCAGTAGGCCCCAGGAAAATCATTTCTAAACAGCCTACCAGTTCCCTTCAGGCCACAGGATCACCATCTGTAGCCTTTGCTGAGGTGCATAGTCAAACTGAAGAGCAGGACTTTCAAGAAATTGAAAATTCTACTCCAGAACCATTGCAGGAAGGGAATTTCAGCAACTTTTGTGAAGGAGAAGGAGAAAAAGGGGAAACCGAGGAACCAAAATCTCCTATTGGAACAAATCAGCCATTAAATAGCCCAGATAAGGGGAGCGCTACAAAAATCATTGTTGAAGGAATCCAATCTCCTCAGACATCAGGTATTCCATTATCCCAGATAAAGGAAGTGCTATTAAAACTATCCCTGTCAAAACCGTTCCCTCTCAACCTAGGAATACCTTGCTAGATGTCCCAGAAGGTTATTGGCATATATTCGATTCTATGGCTCAGAACCAGCCAAATACTCAAACCTCTACATTACAATATCCTATAGTGGATTCTGCAGCAAATGCACCCATGAAAGTTATCCCTCTTCAACATATCCTTACATTTCACGGTCTCACATCAGAAGATCCGGATGCATTTTTATTCGAATTCGATGTGTTGTGCAGGGGATATGATTACACCACCAATCCCCAGAAATTAAAATTAATCCCCTCTACATTAAAAGGGGCTGCTTTGAGATGGTTTATGGGACTAGGTGGTGGGGTCATCAACAATTGGGATCAAATGAAAGAATCTTTCTTAAAAAAATATCAGGACTACTGTAGGTCTAGAGAATTAAAGGATGAAATATTCCAAATGATAGCCAAACCGAATGAAACATTAGAGGAGTATGTGGAACATTTTCAGTACAATCTACAAAGATCTCCTTATGCATCACTACCTTTACCTGATAATGTGTTAAAAACTGCATTGATAAGGGGCATGAAGGAACAATGGATTGAAACATTAAACATCATGGGAAAAGGGGATATTTATCAAGAGAATTTTGCTGACATCATTGATTTATGTATCAGGAGTTTGAGAGGCAGCACAAGAGTAAAACCGATAGAATATGATCGGTTTACAAGAGACAACAAAATATCAACAGAAGGAGTAACACGTGTAGAGATTGGAAATTTATTAGAAAATTTTAAAACCGATATTCTAGGGACACTGACTACACAACTTGATATTATGCAGGCTAAACAGAAGCAGATGGAGGCAGAACATAATTTGGCGATCTTCTGTCCCCGATGTAGGAAAAAGCATAGTCACAAGGAGTGTCCACTGGATACAGTCCAAACATGTGCCATCTGTAAAAAAGATCACCTTACGGAAAGCTGCCCCTCACTTCCTGGATTAAAAACAGTATATAAGGAAGCGGAAAAGGAACCAGAATCGGTGTACTTGATCAACCAGCGCCGCCAGTGGCAGCCGAGACAATATGGTATGTTTCCAGACCCAACTTCTTCTTTTTAGCCTCCACAATATAATGCTCAACAATATAGTATGTGGCAAAGTCAGTCCCAACCCCCATTTTCAAACTGGTCACCACCGTCATTTCCTTCTTCAAACCCATCGCTGAATCAGGAAAGCCAATCTGGTTGGTTGAATTTCCCCTACACTCCACCATATTGGCAAAATAGCCCATATCCTCCACAATGGACTCCCCCGACTTCACAAAGTTCACCCTGGCAGACAAACTGGCAAAGACCGATGCACTAGCCAGTAGGAACTATTCCGCTCCCTCAACCTACTATGCCAGCCTTACAACAAAATCCCCAGTCTAATCTGAGACCACAACTCCCAACCCCACCCAACCCCAATCCAAATAATAGACCGGTCCAATCTCTTCAAATTGTAGAATCACCAGAAATAGGACCCGACCTGAGGGAGTGTAATGATCTTCAGTTACGATCTGGACGTATTACTGAAACTGAGGGAGATAAAACAGTTCATATTGAAGATCAGTTACAAAGATAACATCAGTTGCAACAAGAGGATGTAAATAAGCAGCAGACTCATAACCAAGCAACCACATCCTCTCCTCCATTCCCAGAACGATTAGTCATACCTCTACCTTTACAGTATCCTGACTTCGACATTCTGGGAGAATTACAAAATCTGTACATAAAAATCCCATTCCTCCAAGCCATTCAAGACATTCCTATATACACAAAAACTATCAAAGAATTGTGCATAAAGAAACCAAGGAGGAATATAACAAATAATCCAAGAGTCCAAGTAGTCGGTGCTTTATCTGATTTACTATCTGGGAAAGAAACACCCATTAAATATGAAGACCTAGGGAATCCAATTCTAACTGTTCAAATTTATGGTCAGACCCTGTCTAATGCCTTAGTTGATCTAGGAGCTGCACTTAATATTTTAACAACCACTACTTGCCAAAAGCTCGGCATTACATCTGTAGAACCCACCTCTACTTTGTTAGAATTGGCTGACCGATCTGTGGTTAGACCAGAGGGTACTCTACATGATGTCATGGTCTCTGTAGATTCCTGGGAATATCCAACTGATTTCTTGATAATTAATCCAAAAACTCGACTTGACGGACACCGGCTAATCCTAGGTAGACCTTGGCTTGCCACTGCCGATGCTTACATTGGTTGCCAACAAGGAAATATGACCATAACCAAAGGACCATATATCAAGAATTTAGTTCTATATCCTCCAGCGCAGCCAAGTGTCACAATAATTAAAACTAACAAACACCCTATATCATATATTACTGATAACATTAGATCTCCATTAACTATACAAGAGGCACTTGATTTTAAAGATCAAACAGAAGATGATGCCATTAACAACTTCATTAGTCAAACTGAATCAGGATCCTGCACATAGTGTCACATGATAGAAGAAGCATTTGACAATGAATTAGAAGAAGATCCTCTGAAAGATACGCATGACCAAACAATACCCGTTACTTCTGTTGCAAATAGTAAAATTGTGGAAATTGAACCGAGAAAAACTTTAAATATCAATGCCAACCTCACACCTAAACAAGAAATGAAGCTCATCCATCTGTTAAGAAAATATCAAGAAGCATTCGCATGGGATTACCCTCATATGAAAGGAATCGATCCCCAATTGTGTACACACCACATTTATATAGAAAAAGATGTTAGACCTGTTCGTCAACCGCAAAGAAGACTTAATCCTCATCTAAAGGATGTGGTAAAAGCTTAACTTCAGAAACTTTTAGATGCCAATTTTATCTATCCTATTTCTGATAGTAAATGGGTCTCTCCGCTTATGGTGGTACCAAAAAAGAATGGGAAATGGAGAATTTGTGTGGATTACAGGGAACTTAATAAAGCAACACAAAAGGACCACTTTCCTCTCCTGTTCATAGACCAAGTACTAGATACTTTAGCAGGAAAGAAATTCTTTTCTTTCCTGGATGGCTTCAGTGGATACAATCAGATTCAGATTGCCCCTAAAGACCAAGACAAAACTACTTTTACTTGTCCTTGGGGAACATTTGCTTATCGAGTTCTACCTTTTGGCTTATGTAATGCTCCTGCCACATTCCAAAGTGCTATCCTTAGCATTTTTGCAGATTTAATAAATGATGGACTTGAAGTATATATGCATTACTTTACACCATATGGAGATGATTTTGATCCAGCACTAGACACCCTGGAAAAAGTCCTACAACGCTGCATAGCTACCAGGCTTTGCTTAAGCCACGAAAAATGTTACATGATGATGACTGAAGGACTTATCCTAGGAACTATGTTTCAGCAGCCAGCATTTAAGTACACCCGGCCAAAATCCAAATACTTTTGCTTATTCCCACTCCTACTACTCAAACAGAAGTACGCAGCTTTCTTGGATTTTCTGGTTATTATAGACGATTTATAAAACATTATTCGCACATTAGTGCACTTTTATATGCACTAACTGGTAACGTTGATTTTCTTTGGACAGAAAAATGTGAGTGTGCTTTCAAGGATTTAAAGAAGCTCGTATCCACAGCCCCAGTCCTTCGAGGACCAAACTGGGATTTGCCATTTCAGATATCATCTGATGCCTCAGATACAGCCATTGGCGCAGTCCTTGGGCAGGAAGAAGATAAAAAACCATATGCGATCTATTACATCAGCAAAAATTTATCCCCTGCTGAATTAAATTACACTGTTACTGAAAAAGAATTCCTAGCTGTAATACATGCTGTCAATAAGTTTAGACATTATATTACAGGCTATCCTGTTATCTTATATACAGATCATTCTGCTATAAAATATTTAGCAAATAAGCTTGTCACAAATGCCAGAATAACTAGATGGTTGATTTTATTGCAAGAATTCGATATCACAATCAAGGATCGGCCTGGAAAAGAAAACCCTGTAGCCGATTTTCTCTCAAGAATGCCAAAGCCAATCGATGCAGTAGCAGTTGAAGATCAATTTCCCGACGAACATCTGTTTGCTGTTGCCGTTCAAACACCTTGGTATGCTGATGTTGCCAACTACCTTGCAGTAGGTAAACTACCAAAACACCTAACCCCTAATGAGCGCAAACAGATTGTTCAGAAGAGTACTTGATTCTCCTGGATTGGGGGCTACTTGTTTCACACAGGGGCAGACATGCATATCAGGAGATGTGTTCGAGAAGATGAAATCTTTGACATCCTAAAAGCCTGTCATGATGGACCATGTGGTGGACACTTCGCTGAGCGTAGAACTGGACATAAAGTATTGCAGACAGGATATTATTGGCCCACGATTTTTAGAGATGAAAAGAAATTTGTCCAAGCCTGTGATAGCTGCCAGCGAGCAGGACGTCCAGGTCAAGCTGACGAGATGCCTCTGAAACCACAGTTAGTCATTGAACCATTTGAGCGATGGGCTCTTGATTTCATTAGAACCATCAACCCATCATCAAATCAGAAAACATATATCTTGGTGGCAACAGAATATGTCACCAAATGGGTTGAAGCAGAAGCATTGCCAAGAGCCACAGAGGACTCTGTCATACAGTTCCTGTTCCATTTATTTGTACGTTATGGTCTTCCAAGGGAAATAATTACAGACAGAGGACCACAATTTGCTGGGAATAGATTAGCTACAACACTCAACAATTATCACGTCCAACATAAAATCACTACTCCATACCACCCACAGGCGAATGGACAAGTAGAAAGCAGCAATAAGGTAACAGAATCAATCCTAACGAAAACCATTGCGTCACATAGGCGTGATTGGGCTGCCAGACTACCTGAAGCACTTTGGGCCTATAGAACAACATGGAGAAGCACCACTGGTTACTCACCTTATCAATTAGTGTTTGGAAAACAACCCATTTTTCCCATATAATTTGAAATCCAAACATTTCGAATAGCACAGGAAGTTGGCTTAGATCTAAGCGAGGCACAGATTAATCGACTATAGCAGATCAATGAATTGGATGAAATTAGGCTCTCTGCACTACAAAATACAGCACTGATTCAACAGCAGCGAGCCAAATGGCATGATGCGCTCATCAAAAACAAAGTCTTCCACGAGGGAGACTGGCCTCTGTTGTACGACTCTCGGTTTCAGGACTTCCCTGGGAAAATCCAGACTCGTTGGTTGGGACCATACGAAATCCCGAAGGTACATGACAATGGGACCCTTACTTTAATCACCATTGACGGTTCTGGATATGCCTTCAAAGTAAATGGCCACCGAGTTCGTCTCTATCGTAAACCACTCACTCGGGAATCCTTCTGCTAGCAGCTACGCCGAGACACTGATATGGAGATTTTAGGAGAGGAAGAGAAGTCTTCCTCACCTGTAATTCATTAAGGAATTCATTTCTTTTTACAATTTGTACATAAGTTCTTTTCTTTAAGTCGTTCTTGTACATATGCTTGAACTAATGTTTCCCTGTCATTTTTGTTGTTCCTTTTCTTTCTCAAAATTTCGATTTTTTCTGTTCCGTTTCTAAAAGAATTGCATTTGCGTGTTTTGTTGTTCCTTTTCAAAAGAAACAACATTCTTGATTTTCTACTGTTTCTTTTCAACAGGAACAACATTCTTGATTTTCTGCTGTTTCTTTTCAAAAGGAACAACATTCTTGATTTTCTGTTGTTCCTTTTCAAAAGGAACAACATTCTTGATTTTCTTGTTCTGTTGTTCGACATTTGCTTATTCTGTTGTTCCTTTTCTAAAAGGAACAACATTTTGATTTTTGTTGTTCCTTTTTCAAAAGGAACGGCACTGCGGTGTGTTTGCTGTCCCTTTTTCAAAGGCACAGCATATTTTTTATTTATGTTGTTCCTTTTTCAAAAGGAACGACATTTTTGCGTCTTTTGTTGTTCCTTTTTCAAAGGAACAACATTTTTCATGGCTGTTGTTCCTTTTTCAAAAGGAACGTCATTTCAAGTGTTTTGCTATCTTTTTCTAAGGAAATAGCATTTTTTAATTTTTGTTGTTCCTTTTTCAAAGGAACGGCATTAGTGTGTTCTACTGTTCCTTTTTCAAAAGGAACAACATTTGCACTTTTGAGATCTATGCTCCTTTGTTGTTCCTCTTTCCAAAAGGAACACTTCTAGCATACTTTTTCTCTCCTTGTGAAACAGCTTATCCCTTTTGCTGATCTAAATTAAGGATGCTTCTTGCTCCTGTTCTTTCAAAGTCTTTAAGAGACAGATATGCACTTATGCAATGAACACAAAATCACAACATATTGAAATCCGCAAATTATAAATCGCTATCTTTATAAAGCTCTGTATTGGTAAGAGGACAAAAGGAAGGACACACTTATTCATCATCTTTTGTTGTCATTGTCTTACTAATTTTGCTTTGATTGGTTATCTTTATCATGACATTCCCTTTAATCCTCTTTGATTATTATTTAGGAATAAGAGCAAAGGGTTTATATCTTCCTATTGAGATGATAAGACTTCTTCCACCATTCCCACTCTTAAGGAGTGTTGAACCACCCTTTGTGTCTAAATAAGGAAAAGTGCTTTATGAAAAAGGAAAAAGTAAAAAGATGGATTATAAATTGTCAAATGCAGGATAGGGGGTCTCATCAAGAGCCAGCCTACCATGATCATGAGGATGGAAGTGAAGTGGCATTCCCATTATGGCCACCACACCAGGGATATGGTCCAAAAGGTATATCAAATAAACAAACCTTGGAACAGGAGGTCTCATCACGAGCCGGCCTGCCCACTTTTCGCTCCTTCCTCATGAATGGCATTATGGCTAACTGGTTACCAAGCCAGCATAATGGCCTACACTTTGACATTACATTCCTTAATATGCACATAAAGGATTATGGTTCCAGGGGTGAAATAAACAACTCTGCCAAGGTTATGGACACCTGTCGGCAGCAGAGCACTGTTAATGGTATTGAAGTCACATTGGTTACACCAATAGGTAAGATACTAATACTCTTTTGTTTCTTATATCCTAGGAACTAATCATATATTATTTCCCGACTCATATATCACATGAACATTTATTACCACCAATCATGGCAAAGGAGGTGACAATGACCACTTGAGATTTGGCAAGTACGACAAACGTCCTATCCCCCAGCCTCGCATCATATCACAGCAGCCTCTTACGTAATACGCGATCCAACTTTATGCCTCGATTTCGTTAATTCGTTGTTTTTCTAAACATGGCATATTTTCATACGATGTTCCTTTATGACTCTATTGCAGATCGAGTGCTACTCCTTTCTTTGACGGCTGGGAAAGCCTATCACATTGTGGGGGGGAGGTTAACCTCATTATTCCCTGGATTATGTGTCAGCTCGCTATTCGGGAAATATAGTGTACTAGGGTATGGCACGGCTTAACGGCATGATATTTCTATTTTTTACACAAGTTGTTGTTCATAAGCCATTTCTGTTGCATACTCTGTGTTTTTTTCGAAATCTTTTGATTATTACCCTCTCTGTGTTTCAAACAGCGCAAGAAGTTGTTGTTCCATTGAGAATCCACAGTGAAACCATGGGAGAAAGGGCAATTTGAAGGGAACCTCAGGAGTTGACAGTCTCCGCTGCTGCCCGGGAGATCCTGGAAAGAGCAGGGTGGCTGACTTATCTCAACTGCTTGTAGGAGCCTAATGAAACAGTGGCGATTGAATTCCTGCAGAATCTGCAGGAGGATTACTCCATAGTAAGGGGGAAGCAGATAGCGGTCACCGACGATATAATCGCAGAAGTCTCAGGACTACCAGCCACCAAACCTGTATGGACACTAAAGAAGGAAAGATTACATAAGATCATGGAAATATTCCAGGACGAAGGTCAGAGCTTGACGATTAAAGGGAAGGGAGTTCTGCCAGCAATGCTAGGAGAGCCCTGGGCAGAATTAGCAAGAACTGTGCAAAGCTACATCACCTGCGAGGGGAGAAAATACGTGGTAAGACCACGACATCTTAAACTCTTAGCTGTTCTAAAGCAGAAATGCTCTGTAAATCTACCTGCACTTTTGAATTCATTACTTCATGACGTTGCACGAAGCCTAAAAAAGGCACAGCATGTAGAGTCAGTTGTCAGTCACCACGGGTTAATTTAATTAATTGTTAGTCATAGCCTCACCCAGCAACAAAGCAGCTGGGAAGAGCTAATTGCAATAATCGAGGGAAGGGCGACAGCACCAGTAAACATACTACCAGCACACCAGAACGTCCGGAAAAACGCAAAGAATTCGTAAAACAAAAACATGTTGTTAGTACATCTGAACGTCCAGAAACACGCCAGGAATCAGCAAAGCGTAAGCATGCCACCGGTACGCCCGAACAGCCAGAGAAACACATAAAATCAGTCCGGTTAGCTCGGATACGAGGAAGGCAAGAAAAGCTCCAGGAAAACACTAACTAGCCAATAGAAATTGAGGACAAGCAATCCTCACGGCCAGAAGTAGAAGTAGAACAAGCTGAAGGAGAAAAGAAAGGAGAGGCCGAGGAGGCCGAGCAAGCTGAAGAGGAAAATGAGGAAGAAGCTGAGCATTCTGAAACAGAAGATGAGCATTCTGAGGCAGAATCTGAACAATCCAAGCAGGAGGAGGAAATGGGACAGCAAGAAGGTAGCCCACCACAGGACCTAGTGGGAGAAGATGAATTGGCCGCAGTTTTGGCCAATATGGGTGAGTATGGCCAACCTTCCAGTCTAGCAGACCTCCACGACAAACCCCAAGAGGAAACCGCATCTAAAAAACCACATGCAGAGGAGGCAGAAGAAGGAAATCTGCCTGTTCATGATGAAGAGGAGATAAGAGATACTGAACGGGAACAATCCGTTCCCAAGACACCAGAGGAACTTTCGAAGGAAGTAGGAGTAGAAAAATAAGTTTCCCAGGAAGTGATGGAACCAGTTAAGGTTCCTATACCAGAACAGAACAGCTAAGAAGCACCCCAGGAGAAAGATACAGGGACTAGTCACGACCCAAAACGTAGCAGACAACCTGCTGTTCCTTCTAATAAAACGCTGGAAATTAAGGAATTGCGAAAGGAACAGCAGAGATTATTGAGCATAATATCCCAGCTCCACCAGTAGATCAGGATCCTGAAAGCAAGGCAGAGGGTAAGGAAGACTGCAGGGAAGAAAAAGGTGACCACTGCAGTAAAATTCCGCAAGGTAAAAAGGCGGAGGACCAAAAATCGCCCTGCTGTTCAAAACCCTGCTGAAAATCCAGCTGTTGTTCCAAATGATGCTGAGGAACAAACTGTTGTTCCATTTGAAAAGGAACAACAACAAGTTGATATTCGTATTAAAAAAGAAACGGATAACAAGAAAATTCAGACGGAGGCACCACCCTCAGGGGTGATAAGGGTTCTGAACTCGAAACAACGCAATAAGAAAGTTCAGGTAAAACTCCCGGCCTCCACTGCTACATGGAGAAGAGATCCAAAGATAGTGACCCTGCGCAAAGGACTGAAATAGGCTCAGCAAGAAGCAGAAAAGCTTATAGAGCAAACGGTCCCTCGCGAGAAGTATGAAGAACTACAACAGCAACTAAGGAACGTCAATCAATCTGAAAGCCAGGCCTTTGAAGGTTGGTGAAAGGAACAAGAAAACGTTGCAAAGGTAACTCGTAGGCTAGATACAGTTATCAAGCAGATGGATACCTTGTGTTCTTTATACAATGACATTTTAGCATGTAGGGCCCCTGCCAAAAACTATGCTCTATTTTTACTGGAACTGTACTTACAATTAAAAATAAAAGCTGTTAAAGCAGGCGCCCCTATACAAATTAACACTGTCAATGACTTTATAGACTGTTGTAAACATTATGGGGTGAAGGTCCAGAGATTGCTGTGTGAATTCTATTTACATAAACTCATGCTAGATCAGGAGACTGAGCTGAAACCTGGCCCTTTTGTTGGAGACATCCAATTCCAAGCATTCATGTCATTCGGGGTTAATCAGATTAAATGGCTCAAAGCCTATAATACTGTCCAGAGGCAGGAAAATGGCCTAGACTTGTGGGTAAGGGCTGAGCCTAGGGACCCAATGCAGTTGTGGAAAGCACATAGAAACCTCATGAGAACTCCGCGTGTCATTGAAACATTAGGACCCATGCACGAGGCACTCATTCGACAAAGTTTAGAATATTTTCTTTCTATCAAAGACCTCGCCATTGATGCAGCCAAATTTCAGTACTGAATCTCTAATCCAAACATCCAGCTCAAGGAGCCATTTAAGTATGAGAATTTTGAATTAGTTTCCAACCGTTTGAACCTCTATGGTGAAAGTATTTTGAGCGCAGGGCCATCCTGGTTAGGATATAGATTCTGCAGTCCAATTATCTGGCACCCTGCACCCAGATATCAAGCCCTATATGAGATGCCTGAGGGTCAAACAGGCCAATTCTTTGACTACCTACTCACTCACCACGGCTGTAGGCCTCCGCATGAGATTCCTTCTCCAGCCTATTCTCTCACTGCCTTGCATGTCAACTACAACGTTTTCATGAGGGCATGAAACAGGGTAAGCAGGGGGGTGTGTGGAGTACTAAAAAGGTATGTTTTTGATGATCATTTCAGTGGCTTTTCAGTGGAACTTGTGAACCTTTTTGCATCATGAACGTGGAAAACAATAAAGAATTATAACAAAACATGTGGGATTAGTATGCAAGACTTAACCGTTGATAGTTGTCATTCTCCTGTGCAGGAAGGGGTGAAAACGAGGAGCTGTTGTTCCAAAGAAAAAGACAAGAACAGAGTAACTGATGTCCCTTTGATGGAGGACCGAGTGCAAACAAGGCTAAGCAGATTGAAGCATACCGGTCTGGAAAAGGAGGAGAAGACACCAACTCGGCGGAGGAGAAAAGAAGTGATTAAGGATTAACAGTTTGGCGAATCCCTCAGGATCTTTGATCCTGAGGGATCGCTGCTTTATTTATCTTGTTACTTAGACATCTTCGTTGTTACCCTTATATAAAGGGATGGCACTGTTAGCTTTGGGATGATGCTTTTATGTAACTTTTTATTAAAGATTGAACTTTGATCATCGAGTCTCGTTGAAACTGGTTCATTGTATTTTTGTTTTATGCATTAATATAAACTTGGTGATTATCTTATCTCTGCATCTGGATTAACTTAAAGTGGTGTACCCTTGGAGGCTAAGGGCCCGGCCCTGGAGGACACTTGCTTTTGTATCACTACGATTTGATTTCTGCGTGGTTTGCTTATCATCATTATTTGGTAATCTGATATGCTTTATAAGTTTACATCACATGCTCTGTTAAGATTCATTCATTAAGGTTTTTACCGACGGAACTGTTGTATTGACTCTGCATTATATTACTGATCCTTTTAGAGTTGATTGAATATTATTAGTCTTGACCGAATATTGTTACTATTTTGTTACAGAGCTCTTATGTTGTACATTCATGTTATAGAATTTATCTGAAAGTTGTGTTCTTTACGATTCAGGAGTAATGTTGTTCCATTTTGAAACGCAGTTATATTCCTGTTAATGAAGATCGATGTTAGATCAAATTACTCTTCAAGCGTGTTGTGCATGTATATGATTTCCAAACGCTGTTCCATAATTTATTAGTAATTAATGTTGTTCCATTAGTGTGTGATGCTTGATTTGCCTTGAGAATGAAAGATTGTTGTTTGATTACAATGAGTGCATTTGAGTTAGTAGAATAAAGTTTGATTACTACTCTTGAGACTTAGTTGTTCTATTGTTGTTCCATTTCAGAATTGATGTTCCATTTTAGCATTGTTGTTCCATTCCAGATTTTTTGTTCGATTTCTTATTTGTTGTTCCATTTTTCTACCTGCCATTTCATTTAATCGCATTTGTTGTTTTGGTGTGAGAGACGATCTGTGGCTGTAGTGAGCCTCAACATTTACTGTCTAGCTCCCAGACCCATGGTCCATGCTCTAATTTCCTTTCCATCAGTTTCCAAAGGGATGGGTTATCGTCGCCGAACCCTTGACTGATAAGTTTCCTAGTTTTCTGAGTGTGTGATTTATTCCTTTGAAGTAACTTAGACATAGACGAGAATCAGTTTACTCTTGTATTTTTGAACGCTGTACTACTAGCATTACTCTGACAAATGGTAGCCTCAGACTGAGACACTCTTTGAAATAACCAAACGCTCCTGGATTGACATATTAATGTGAGGTAATTAGAGGTTAAAGAGACCCTTTTTATAGCTCTACAACCATACTGTTTCTAAATGTTGGAAGAGAATGGCCATGTACAGGAAACTTTTGAAGGAAAAGAAGCAAGAAGCCAAAGGTCCATTAGACAAGGCAAATCATGTTTTCAAGAGGATGCACATGCAGTGCACTTACTTCCATAGGCAAGGACATATTGCTGCAAAACTTTGGACTTTAAATCAAACAATTCTTCCACAAAAGCTGAAGAAAGTGGAAAGAGAAGATGGAAGAAATGGAAGTGAAGATTCCATGAATGATGTGTCTCAAAATGATTCACATGATGATGCTGATGTGCAGACAAAGGTAGTACATTTGAAAGGGATTGGTAAGGAACGATTAGAGTTCTTATTCGATTAAGATTGCATGTCTATTGATGCATCTACATTATATTTCATTTCAACTTCAAAAGTGCAGTGTGCTTAAGTGAAATTTGAAGGATGAAATGCATGCATGAGCATGAGATGCATGAACACATGTTGATGATTTCCTTATTTTTGAACATGTATTTGTAATTAAATTGTAGGGTTGATTGCTTTGACATGCATGCGATGTCATGTTGACTTGAGAGAAGTTAACTTGGTCTCCAAATGGAGATAATGATGAAGTGTTTCATCTTTTGAAAAGAAGTCATAATGGACTTTTTCTACATGCTTGACTTGAAGGGTCATTTGTTTAAAGGCATGTTTTGTGGGCTTGTTATCTAATCCATCATTTGTATGTAGATGTAAGACATGGAGGTGTTCACAAGATGTGAAATCTGTTGTTGAAACAAGAGTTTAAGCCATCTAGCTGTTGTCTGTATTTATGTTGTTGTTAACAATTGTTGTTGATAGCTTGTCAAACAAGTACAAATGAAAGTTTTGTGGAGCAGATGACTTCACATTGGTTTGAGCCACCTTGGATCAATGACCAAGGAAGAAGAGTTCAAACTACCTTCCATAACCTTTTGAGGAGAAGTTATGCATGAAGGCAAGAAGGAAGACCATCCCATCCAAGAAGGGAAGTGGTTAGAAACTTTGGTTCAGAGACATTATGCAAGGCAAGTGTAGAGGGAGGTTGAAAGAAGAGGGCAAGTCACTCTCATTTACTGTTCAGATCAGTATATCAGTCTTTTGGAGACCACACGTTCTTTTAGTGGGAAGGCGTGATCCAAAAATGGATCCTGGATAAACCTCTAAGTCTAAAAGACTTCATACAAGAGGTAAAAGATGCCAAATGACACAAATCTTTTGTAAAACAGAGGAAAATGAAAGTCACAGGCTGCTCTCAGAAATAGTCCCATTGCAGAGATCGTCTCGTTCTGAATCTGCTGCAACTTGAATGGGCGAAAACAGACTTCAGATGAAGAAGTTATCATAGGAAGAAGTTTCCCTTTATCCTTTAAAAAAGGGGAAAATTCCATTAAAAATGGCCTAAAAGGCTATTTAAGGAAATCACATTGCATCAAGCAAAGAGGAGGACTTAAGGTCAGGTGGAAGGGACCTCCGATCAATGATCTTTGATGATCGGATTGGCGGATCAGATCGAAGGCACACATATGCACCCATAAGGCAAAGGCGGGGCCAATGCGATAGTACGACTACGATCACTGACATCAGTGGATCGACTTCAGCGATACCAAAGGGGAAGCCCCTAGGCCATTGCGAGTTTCTATTGTGATCAGGACCGGACCCAATGGGGTTTAAAATTCTGATTTCATAAAATTTCAAATCCAAAAATTTGGATTTTCCTTTGTATTTCCCGTTTAATGGATTTTTGGCAATTTGCCATGCCGCTGAAGAAATTGTGATATGCAATGGAAGGCAGATGCGATAGGGATTTTAGGTGCGATTTAATGGACTTTCACGTTCGAATTTCATGCCCGATAGTGCTTTTCCTGTGTATTTCCATTTCAAGCCTGAAACACAGTATTTCATTGATTTTTGCTTGAAAGGAGGCCGTCGGTTCATTTTCCATGGAGAAAAGCCATCATTCCCTGTGCCACGCTGCAGGTGGGTGCTTCTGCAACAGGGATGCATCTTGAAGCGTGAATAGGCAGAGCCAAGAAGAGGAATGATTCCTCATGATCACGATTGACAGAGGAATGACTGAGGAAGCCAAAAAGCCAAAAATGCCTCAAAGAAAGACTGAGAGTGGAATCGCAAGGTGGGAAGTTGTTGAAGGTTTTTGTTGGGAGTTGTTGTTGAAAGTGAAGCCAAAGTAGGAAGCTAAGGCATAAGAGAGCAGTGCAAAAAGGAAACAGCTAAACAAGCAGTGTAGAAATCAAAAGTTGAAGCGCACACAACCAAGGGAGTCACTTGGAAGCCAAGTGAAAAGCAAACAGAGTTGTAAACTGATAGAGGGCTAAAGAAGCCAGAGCCAGAGCTAGAGCTAAAGCCGAAGAGCCAGAGTCAGAACCAAGAGACAGAACCAAGATCCAAGAGCTAGAGCCAAGAGCCAGAGCTTCAAGAGCCAGGGGATGACATGGTGTATGAACCCACTGTTTTTGTGTAAAATAGTAGGATTTGAGCCAATAGCTTGTAAAAGGACTTGCCATAATCCCAGAGAGCCTAGTCAAGTTGACTAGAGCTCATGGAGACGTAGCCCAAGAGTTGTGGGTGAACTCCTAATTAAATTGTTGCCTTATGTGTTTATTTACAACTGCTTTATTTACTGTATATGTATTTATATATCAGTTGGGCACATCAACTTACAAGACAACAATAGAATTTAAAGCATATAATCAGTTAAAAACAAATACCAGCATACACCTATATTTTCAAGCATTTCTTAATTCCACATTGGTTAATCAATAAGACTTGGCAATATTTAAGCTTTGGAAGTGGGAGAGGTTCTTGTAAGTTAGACAAGAAGCCTAAGTGCCCCATTTTCAGATCAGTAGCATACCAGATGCAGTGAACAGGAGAGGAAGGTTGTTGACAACATAGAAGTGGAACAAAGTTGCAAGCTCAAGCAAATCCATTGGTGATAAAAGAAACTTTGGAGACTCAAGCTATGAGGTGACAATGTGACATGAAGATCACTGGAAGATAGAGAATGGAACAAAGAAGGAGTTGCATATGCTGAAGCAACAACTCAAGAGAGAACATGAAGCTGCACAGACAAGCGAATGAGCGCAGTAGGAATAAGAACAACAGGGGTTGCAACATACATTCACAGATGCAACTGCGCCCATACAAGTTAAAGGTCCATCCTAGCAGCTGGCACGGAGCAGGCATGGTGAGCAGTGTTGTTGGTCGCATGCAAGGGATTCAATAGTATGCATGTCATTTTACACACGCATGTGATCCAACCCATTTAGCACACTCACCAAGGTGAAGACAATAAGCGAGTCCAACTGGAGTTGAACATGTACTTCAACAAGTTGATGCACATAACCACCAGCATAGAAATGAAGATCAGCACAAACACTATGCAGCAGTGTGTTGTCAGTTCAGCCACACCGAAGAAGACCATGTGCATGTTAGTGGACGAGTTGGACAAAGTAGCCATACCAATGCACCAAGTGCAATGAAGGCAAGAGTTCACTTCAGCAAGATGTCACCATGGGGTGCATGCACAACATCACGGATGACCAAGCTTGGCATCAGCTCACCACTTTCACCATCACAAGCATGTCAAAGAGCTGGTCTCATCAAAATGGACGGACAGAGGGTCATTGATGTCTTTCATGGCTTGCTCAAGCCATTTTGTCTCACATGAGCACATGTGCATTGTAATGTAACATCGTGTCAAGTGGAAGTTCAAGTGTCAATAGTTGGATGTAAAAATCATAGAGTAGATGAAGAGTCATGAGGGTAGATGAACTTTCACAAACAAGAATGTCAAGGGTCACCCCACCCTTTGCTATAAATAGAACCTCATAACTCATTGTAAAGGCTTTTGGTCATCCAAGCTTCCGATAAGACTATCTTGGAGAGAGCTTGGACAGTATTGTAACGCACCTTGGCTTCTCCACTGCACAGAGCTAGTACATCTCTTTGGAGGAGTAGGCGGTGTGGTTGTAACGTTCTGCTATTGTAGCTAGTGGTTTGGATGTATTGTATGGCTAGAACTTACACTTATTTATATAATAAGAGCCAACATGTTTCATGCATTTGTTGTATTATTTTCCACCTATCTTGTTTACTCTAAATGGAATATGTATTTTCTTTCTTACGCATGCATGTATAGACTATTCTGTATGAGTATGTATGAATCTTTCTGAAATGTGTTGTTGGTTTAACCATCTTTTTGGATTGCCAGTTAACTTGCTTTCCAGCTTGTGATGTATCTTTTCTTGTGTCTTCCCTTCCTATCTGAGTACTATTATAGGTTGTCAATGGGTGCACTCATCTCAACCCACATGTGTTAGAACCTCTCATGCACCTTCCTTGACTCACCGCATCTGTCACACCCTTGCTACCAACTGAGTTATCTTACTTTCCTTTGTGTGAAATCACGATCAAGGCATTACCATACGACCCACTGCTGGGACTCCTGCAACAAATGGCCTGAGGCCCAATTGGGACTTCTTACCCGGGAGATCCCCTTAACATGTTGGCAGGTCCAGCACCGTCAACAGGGTGCAAGATATAGAGATCCATGAATATTTATGGACTAGAGTCTATGTAAGAAATATCCCTTACCTACATGGGTTTCTCTCTTGCAAAGAAATGACACTAAGGGGACAATAGAGAGCCAAGTCTAAGAATGGGCATGAGAATGTTGAAAGCACCTAAGTTGAGGGTCATAAAACAATGCTTAAGGAAAGACCATGTCCCTAGAACTCTTATAGAACTATTAAAACACGTAAATGGAAAGATAGACATTAATTGAATTTCATTAATAAGATAAATATATAAATACAATATCTTGTGACCCTTGATTTCATCTTTCAAGAGGCCTCATAGATATTCGAAGACAAAGTTCACTTGTGAATTTTCATCTTACTCTCAAGTGAATAATATAGATTTATATAATCCCTAAAGATTACTTTTCCAACACTATAAATAATCATGCATCATGAATCTTAATTCTTGGTTGGCTTATAATGAAAAAAATTTCATTTTCAACATAAGTGCAATGAAACTTTCACCATGTTAGACAATATATAAATGAAATAAAGTTAAATACCTCATTAGTTTGTTTGACATCTTCCTTGTGATATTTTATATTCCACATTTCTATAATCACCATAAAATCTTTCAAGACTTTCTAAACTAGTACAATAATGCCAAAGATTCCAAAGATTATCTATTGATAGCATAAAGCACTCTTTCTAAGTATTGAATCACATAACATGATTAAAGCCTCACGATAGTTTAGCTTTTAGTCTATAGAAGTCATAAAAAGAGGAGAAGATAAATCAAAACACCAATCAAGTGTATTAGGACACATAGGCCTCATTGTATGCAAACCCAGTGCAATGGGATAAGTTAGAAGAGAAGAAGAGCTAGTTGGATAGCTTATTACAATTTTATTTCTGGATGTCCTAAGAATCATATAAAATGCCTCCAACAAACATGATTGAGCACTTAATCAATTTTCAATTGCAAGTTTTTTTTACCAATGAAGCATTCAAATAGTTTTCATCATTAGTAAAATTTAAAGATTTAAAAAAAAAAAATTCGGAATTAATCAACAGGGGCCACAGTTGACCCCATTTTTTTTTGTGAGCTTGGTAGGACCTTCTCATTTTTGACTTTTTACATGTCCGTTATTCAACCCATTTCCGGGGAGGGTAGCACAAGAATCAAACCCAAGATCTCTGGTTCGATGAGACTTCATTTCCATGGCCATTGCCACTTGAGCTACCCCATGCGGACCACAATTAACCCTATTGATTATGTTCTAGATGTGTCATTATTCTAACTTAAGAAAAAAATATCACACTTGAAAAATATGCATAGATTATTATCTTCGAAATATAATCACAAAGAAATAATACCCAATAATATATATAATAACTTGATAAATCAATTTTAATTATATACAAAATTAATAATCATATAAATCCAAAACTATTCTATTAAATTTTCATGTTACTACATTTTAAACCTCCATAATATAAACTACATTGAAAAGTGCTTTCCTTACAACTATTTTCCCAATAAAAAAATTGTACAAAGCTCCTAAAATCCTATAGTTTTCTTAAATATATATCTCGTTATCCCATTAAAAATCCACCTCCTCTCATCCATAAAGCTATGGAAACTTATGATGCAACTAGAACCCTACTATTTCTCATTCTTTAAAAAACATTCTCTCATTCATAAGGCTATGGAGACTTAGGATGCAATTAGAATCCTACACTATCTTATTCGTTAAAAATCCACTTTCTCTCATTCATAACACAAATCACTTTGTTATTCATACAATATGGAGACGTGTGATGCAAATAGAATTCCACATTACTTATTCGTTAAAAATCCACTTTCTCTCATTCATATCACTATGGAGACTTATGATGCGATTCTAACACTACATTCTGTCATTCGTGTAGAGTTACTTCCTAGAAATGGGTCATTTTAGAAAACTACTCTCATTCCTTTAGAGTTATTTCCAAGAAATGGGTCATTTTAGAAAACTATGTAAGAGAGTCGGACTGACTGTACAAGTTATGGCCCACCTTGAAACATTTAGGTGTTGACTTTATAACAAGAGTGTAAGTGTCAACATTGGCAGATTTGAAAAATATTTAGAAAGTTTTGCAAATTCGTCCTATACGAAAATATTGCTGTCCACGACATTTCGTAATGAAGTGGGATAGCATCATTGCTCATTGATTACGTAGTTAAAGAAATTGTAACATGCACGAAGCTATCGAGTGCTCCGTGAATTGCGTTTGTTGGGTAGAATTCCAATTTTTCTCACACCACATGTTATCGAGTGGACAAATATTGCTCTTTCAGTACAGCTCACACAGAAAAACTCTGGGATGGACGAGGAAGATTAAGTTCTATATTTATTCAAAACGGAGTGGATAAAGAAAGTTAATCTATGCTAACTATGACTAGCAAGGAGTCAAATGCAAAATCATGGCGATCAAAAGCTGAGTACCGCTAAAAATCTTCAATTTTCAGCCGAGATATCTATGCAATATGCTAACTCATTAACAAGAAGGAATTGACTAAATTGAGGTTTGACTTGAATAAAATCTTAATTGACTAAAATGATGTTTGACTTCACTGAAATCTTTCGTATTTACTTCAGGGGCAGCATTTTTATAATTAGGTATACTAAAAATCAGCATTTAACACTAAATTCTTCACTCAATAAGGTTTCAGATTCATAGAAACCTTTATCGAAGAGGACATGCCTATTCTGATGGCAATTTCGAATTATAAAAGGGCAGACTGCATAAGACTATCTTCGAAGATAAGGCAAGGTTCCATAAAAATAGAAACGTCTAACATATGAATTGTAAATGGTAAATCTTTGAACACATGTCTGGTCAAAATATCAAAGTTATTCACATTGCAATTCCATCTGATGGTACTTGAAAAACAAAATCAAAGCTATTCAAATTCCAAACTCATGAGCTGGCAGTGGAAAAAGAATGGAAGTTAGAATGTCCCGCACGCGTTTTCATCATTATTGTGATGTAATAGGTCATAATATATTTGGAATTTTTATTTTGGAAAACAAATTCAAATAAAAATCTCCAAAATAACTTCAAAATTAGTCTGCCCTCAATTTCAAAATGAAGCTGGAATATAACAGTAAAACTTAGTTTCTAGTCATGAAAATGATAATTAATTAATTTAAAGAAAGGGTGCTGGGACATTGAAAGCGAATGATGCTGGTGTGCGTGTGACAATTATATGAATATAAAGCCGACATTCCGTCAAAAGTGTCTAAACATAATATTGGATAAATTTTCTATATGACGAAATTTAATATAAAAGTATGCGTGGACCCTGAATATAAAATTGCATCCATCAATAAATGAGGCTAGTCTTGGTGTGGCAAGACTGTAGTTTCCATGTGCAGCCCATAATTTCCAGTCTCTTTGTTGGTGTGCCGTGTGTCGCAAGAGAAGTAAGAAAAACGGAAACGGAGAACGTTGGCCATACTTCAAATTTGGTTATAGATTTGTTTTTTCTAATTTCCTTTTTTGAATTCAACTTGGTGCCAGAATTTAATTGCATTAGTGTTTCCTAATCTCCTCAGTTAATTCTATTCAACTTAGGGCCACACTTTAATTCCATCAATATGACGGTAATTAGGGGGTTTAGAGAACTATAAAAGCGGGGTGTGTCTTGATACACAGACACATCGAATGCTTGAACTGCTGGGTGCGAATCCTTCATTTAACAGCAGCAGTATTCAAGATGAAAGTATCGATGACATTAACGCGACCCCAAGAGCAAGCTCATCCTCGGTTGCCTTCAAGAGTAACCCGCCTTTCATCATTGGCAACATCTAAAGCCCATGGGGAAGACTCTCCTTACTTTGATGGCTGGAAGGAGTATGACGCTAATCCCTGCCATCCAAGAAACAACCCTTCTCGAATTATCTAAATGGGCTTGGCAGAGAATCAGGTACATATTATAACATATTTATTCATACTTTATCATTTTACACACGTGTGTGGTGGGAAAAAAAACTAGAGTGCATCAAATCGAATCAGATGATAATTACGATCTTTAAAATTACTTTGCAGCTGTCATTCGATTGGCTGGAAAGCTGGCTACTTGCGCATCCAAAGTCATCGATTTGTGCCGAGGAGGGCGTGTCAAGGTTTAAGGAAATCGCTCTTTATCAAGATTACCATGGTATCCCTGCTTGCAGAGAGGTACAAAATTGTAACTCACTTACAGGCTTGGCATGTTCTCTACGAACTTCTAATTTTGTTTCCTGGTTATCCAACTAAAAGATAATGTATTTGACTTTAATTCAAGTGCAGTTGGATGCAATTAAAGCTTATTGACATTGGTGAATCGTTTATGCAGGCAATTGCGATGTTTATGGAAGAAGTCAGAGGAGCAAAAGCGCAGTTTGAAAGCGATAGAATTGTTCTCACTGCAGGAGCAACTGCAGCCAGCGAGGTGTTGACATTCTGTCTAGCTGATCCTGGAGAAACCTTCCTAGTGCCAACGCCATATTACCCAGCGTAAGCTCTTGTTGTAAAATGTCATTGAAAATTTATTTTACTAGTGCCAGCGTAGCGTCATTCGATCAATAAGTAAACTAATTTATCTCAAATAAATAAATATTCTAGCTAGGCGAATATGGTGTCAACGAATCGCTTAATGACAGCTAACACTTTTTCTCCAACGCCCCTTCACGTCGAAAAAATCTTATCGCCCCTTCACATTTCAATAATTGCCAATAACTGCATGCGCTAGAATTTTAAGGAGTGTATTATTAACTAGAGTATTCTAGAATCTAATTTTATGATAATATAGTAACCTTCTAATTGTAAAGTGAAAATGCAACTCATGAATCTTTTCTTACTGCAGTTTTGATAGAGATCTAAAATGGCGTACAGGATTGGAACTGATACCAGTACACTGCAGTAGTTCTGACGATTTTCAGATAACTATACCTGCACTTGAAGCAGCCTATCAGCAGGCCAGGTCACGAAATATACAAGTGAAGGGTCTTTTGATAGCAAATCCTTCAAATCCATTAGGAACAGGGTTGGAATTTGGATTCTTCTCTACCCGTTAAACAATTTTTTTTTGACGTTTTGGGTCTTTATGTTTCCCTTCAAGGAACGTTATGTTTAAAATTTTGCCCTTCAACTGCAATGTTTTGATAATAAATTAACTTCTCACCAATAAAACTTTAACTAAATATGTTCAGTTTTTTCACATATTTATCATAAGAAAAAAATTATGACCAAAACAAACTAATGACTTGTTAAACCCTAAAGTTTGTTTTACTCAGTTTTTGATACGATATAATTTCTTCTCCAAAACACAAGATATTACAATTATGTGCAAATATGGAAATCTATTCCACTCACATCAGACCTGCCATTATTATAATCAATGTGCTCATATTGCAATATTTTCAATTTTCCATTTGGGTTTTGATTACACTGTTAAATGTTACAATTTCAATGAAAACAAATGGATTTTTTCCACTAATGTGAACAAAAAAGTTATCCGAGAGGAAATTCATCTAGGCTCCCCGTCCTCTTCCCCCATCATA
This sequence comes from Pinus tabuliformis, assembly GCA_031772625.1. Lineage (NCBI taxonomy): Eukaryota > Viridiplantae > Streptophyta > Pinopsida > Pinales > Pinaceae > Pinus > Pinus tabuliformis. The sequence continues at coordinate 1,166,336,735 of CM062817.1, read as the reverse complement.
ATCACATTAAATCAAGTGGGGTATGGGTTTGTAATAAAATCAACATATTGTATTAAGTGTTTTAATATTTCAGAAAGTTTTCATAGATGAGCGTTGGCCAGTAACATATTCTCAACACATTAAAAACAATTACTCCATCAGACATGTATAACTAGCTCAATATAATCCACACTATTTATTTTACTTATTATTAGTGAGAAACAACAAGACAATATATGGCTTGTGTATATCTTTCACATGACAATTTTTATTTTTTGGGGCCTTATAGGTGGTTAGTCATAAATAATCAAATACCATTTTTAAGCATGTTTTTATGCGATTGGGTTCACAACCATCCTCAAAATTTTAAAATAAGCTTGATAGACGTCAACCATCTTCAAAATTTTAAAATATGGTTGATAGACGTCATGTCTTAGATATGTTTACTTCATTGATGGTGGTAAGTTCTTAGGAATTTTGCAGGCATTTTCAATTGTAGGAATTTTGGCTTTGTTTCCAAGTGAACAAGTACCTAGGTGTACTCTTCTATCCATGCATTAAGATAGCAGAATAGAATTTCCTGGTGCAAAAGTCAAAAATTGGAAAAGCCACATGCTATAGTCCACATTCTGTGAAAAATGTAAATATAATGTTGATTTTGTAGAATTGAAAAAATAAATGAAAATTTAAAAATTGTTAATATTTCACTTGAAAAATTCTTACTCTTCAACTTAGAATGTTAAACTAATGGCAACTCTCTTTCTCCTTTGCATTCATTTTAGAATTGCCTCACAAAACTTTCGGTTTAATAACCCTCTAAACTGAAGCTTAATAACTGTCTAAACTTAAAACTTATTAATAGTTAGATCAGATGAATTTTATCTAGTCATTGTTCCTATTATTTCTCAAATAATAAATTATTATAAATGTTAATTAAAAAAATTGTCCATGGAAGCAAGTTAAGTTGGTTAATACTCATGAAAAATTTGTAGGGAAAAGGCTTTTTGAGAAAAACAAAACTCAAAACAAACTTATAAAATTAAGTTGTGGGAGTTTGAATAAGAGGAAAATGGTTTTCCAGAACTCACAACTTAAAATAGATCCTTGCAATACTAAATTACTAATAACAAATAACAAACACATTTTTAGAGTGATAAACATATTCTTAAAAATAAAATATTTAAATATATTTCAAACATCTACACTGATAAACTTATTTTTTAAATGGTAAAATACTTAAAAAATAATACCTACATGGATTAAAGGTAGCAAAGGTTGCACTCCAACCAAAGTCATAAACTTATTTTTTAAATGGTAAAATACTTAAAAAATAATACCTACATGGATTAAAGGTAGCAAAGGTTGCACTCCAACCAAAGTCATAAGTGCCACGTAACATCCAATTGTTAATGCAATAGTTGTTGAAGGCGTAGAAGACATGGACCTACACATTATCAAAGTTGAAACACACTCCACCCTATTATATTGCACTGCAATCTATGCCCTAAAATCTTTCTAAAACCTATTAAACTAATATAAAAACCTCACTAAAATTTCAAATAAACAAAACAACAACATAAAAATGTATATCATTAAACTATGAAAACTATCCAAACATGTAGATAAATTATATAGATAAATACATAATAAGATAATCATATACCAATCCCTTTTTTCAAAGAAAAAACAACTTTAAAAATATGCACATAAATGAACAAGTAGACAAGCCACAAAGTAGTAAAAAGGCGAGGCCACTGAGAATAACTGCCATTACTCTCTTTGCAATGCTTAAGTGGCTACCTGGCACTCAACGCTCCTTTGCAACAAGAGGTCATCCTTTCCAATTTAATATCCTCCTCTTCTTTACCTACCTAACATATCTCTCGGGCAAAGTTGCAGCCATTGGGACGTCCTCATTTCTGAACTCACTATTCTTACATATTTAAAATATATAAAATAAAAAATTGTCTAATAAAATTTGCAGCCATATTATGCTGGCGCCGTAAATTCTACTGGCTTCGGCCATATTGATGGTACAAATCTGTAGGCTTCTGCCATATGATGATTTCTCTCTGAAAAAAATTTGTGGGGCCTTGTGACACACTTACCTATAATAAAAGACAAACTAACTAACCAACGAAACCTGAGAAATTGTGAGTCACCCATATGAAACGTGTTGGTGCACGAACCTTGATAAATTGTGATTCACCCATATGAAAAATGTGAGTGCCTTTTTTCGCTGTTTAAAATAAAGTAGTAATAACGTTTTCCCAAAAAAATTAACCCGTCAAAAAAACATTCTGTACATTTCAAAACCCATCATAAGAAACGTTCGTTTAAAAATTTTGAACGTAAAATACGTTCAAAATGACTTATGACGGGCAAAATGCCCGTCAAATTCCAACCCTGATTAGGAACAACCATGGACGCTACGACTCTGAGAAAGTTGCTTGCTTTTGTGTCTGACAAGAACATCCATCTTGTCTGCGACGAGATCTATTCGGGATCAGTGTTTTCATCTCCAAACTTCACAAGCATTTCAGAGATTTTGGCCACCGATCAATTTTCTCAGACTGACCGTGTTCATATTATTTACAGTCTGTCAAAGGACCTAGGACTACCGGGCTTCCGAGTCGGAGTCATTTACTCTTACAACGATACAGTCGTTAAGGCTGCTCGTAGAATGTCCAGTTTTTCGTTGGTTTCTTCACAGACACAACATTTGCTTGCTTCAATGCTCTCCGACACGGAATTTGTAAGAAAATATTTAGCAGAGAATAGTAAGAGGCTACGAAAGAGACACGAAATGTTCGTCTCTGGACTGCGTGTGGCTGGCATCAACTGCCTGAATAGCAACGCGGGTTTGTTCTGCTGGGTGGATCTCAGCCATCTTCTGCAATCCCATAACCAAGAAGGGGAGATTAGACTGTGGAAGACAATCTTAAAAGATATTGGATTGAATGTTTCTCCCGGTTCTTCTTGCCATTGTAGTGAACCTGGGTGGTTTAGGTTCTGCTTTGCAAATATGACTGATCAGACAGTGGAAGAGTCGTTGCATCGAATTCAGCTCTTTATCGAGAGGAGGAGCTTAGATGAACAATATAATAAAGGAGAGGCGTGTCAGAAAAAACGATTGCATGCAGACGACTTTAACTTTAATGAGAAATACCCAGTCATTGAGGTTGATTGTTCATTGAGCTTGATTAACGTCTAATCAAGCAAACGCTTACGGGTCGAAGAAGCAACCGGATCGGACGTCACACAACAAGATATAGAGATCCATGAATATTTATGGACTAGAGTCTAGTAAGAAATATCCCTTACCTACATGGGTTTCTCTCTTGCAAAGAAATGACACTAAGGGGACAATAGAGAGCCAAGTCTAAGAATGGGCATGAGAATTCTAAAAGCACCTAAGTTGAGGGTCATAAAACAATGCTCAAGGAAAGACCGTGTACCTAGAACTCTGATAGAACTATTAAAACACGTAAATGGAAAGATAACCATTATTTGCATTTTATCAATAAGATAAATATATAAATACAATATCTTGTGACCCTTGATTTCATCTTTCAAGAGGTGTCATAGATATTTGAAGACAAAGTTCACTTGTGAATTGTATCTTACTCTCAAGTGAATAATATAGATTTATATAATCCCTAAAGGTTACTTTTCCAACACTATAAATAATCATGCATCATGAATCTTAATTCTTTGGTTGGCTTATAATGAAAAAAAAATCATTTTCAACCTAAGTGCAATGAAACTTTCACCATGTTAGACAATATATAAATGAAATAAAGTTAAATACCTCATTATTTTGTTTGACGTCTTCCTTGTGATATTTTATATTCCACATTTCTATAATCACCATAAAATCTTTCAAGACTTTCTAAACTAGTAGAATAATGCAAAAGATTCCAAAGCTTGTTTATTGATAGCATAAAGCACTCTTTCTAAGTATTGAATCACATAACATGATTAAAGCCTCACGATAGTTTAGTTTCTTAGTCTATAGAAGTCATAAAAAGAGGAGAAGATAAATCAAAACACCAATCAAGTGTATTAGGACACATAGGCCTCATTGTATGTAGACTCAGTGCAATGGGATAAGTTATAAGTTAGAAGAGAAGAAGAGCTAGTTGGATAGCTTATTACAATTTTATTTCTGGATGTCTTAAAAATCATATAAAACGCCTCCAACAAACATGATTGAGCATTTAATTAATTTTCAATAGAAAGTTATTTTTTTACCAATGAAGCATTCAAATAGTTTTCATCATTAGTAAACTTTAAAGATTAAAAAAAAAAAATTAGGAATTAATCAACAGGGGCCACAGTTGACCCCATTGATTGTGTTCTAGATGTGTCATTATTCTAATTTAAGAAAAAAATGATCACACATGAAAAATATTCCTAGATTATTATCTTCGAAATATAATCACAAAGAAATAATACCCAATAATATATATAATAACTTGATAAATCAATTTTAATTATATAAAAAATTAATGATCATATAAATCCGAAACTGTTCTATTAGATTTTCATGTTACTACATTTTAAACCTCCATCATATAAGTGCTTTCCTTACAACTTTTTTTGTCAAAAAAAAATTACAAAGCTCCTAAAAACCTATAATTTTCTTAAACATATATCTCGTTATCCCATTAAAATTCCACTTCCTCTCATCCATAAAACTATGGAAACTTATGATGCAATTATTAATAATGTCTGAAGCGATTCTAAATGCGGAATAAAAACTTAAATAATCGTAAGACTCGAATGAAGGTTTAATGCCAAGTAAAAATAATTACCTCCAGCCATTGATAACGCTCTTGCTACAAACCAAAACTTTTCTATTAAGCTTCCGCAGTCCACTTGCTTTCTTGACTGAAAACAACACTCCAGCTTCAATCCAAGCAAAAAGAAAAGAATACAGAAAATCTGAAGGCACTTCCAAGCTCTGCTCTCTCAGCTAGATGGTGTAAAAACTGAAGGGAATTGAGATACAAGCTTGGGGACCAAACAGATAAATTTATAGCCAAGCTTCCATCAAGCTTTTTATGGCTATGTGTCAGGTGTTCCACAGATCAAGGTAGAGAACTTCAGATGGAGTAATGGACCACTTCAGTAGCTCCCAACAATAAATTTATTAACTGCAGTTGATTTCCTTAATTTAAGGAAATTACTGCAGTTGGTTTCCAGAAATTAAGGAAAGACTGCAGTTTACTTCCATAATTGTAGGCAGCAGTTGTTAAAAAAATTAATGGAGCTTAACATTCTCCCACTTGGTCCATACTTCCAAACTTAATGTCTCAACTTAAAACCCATTGATAATCTGTATTAAGTAATAGATACATGAATCATGGCGATAGTATTGTCTTCCATGTATTACTATGTATTTATTCTTATTATAATTTATGTGGCAACAATTTCTTAATGAATAAACCTTATGTTTATTCTTGGTCCTTCTTAAATGAATTTTCTCAAATCAACTTAAAGTGCACATAAATATGAGAAAAAACATCACAATAATTAAGAATTTCATTAAAATAACATTGTCCATACAATGAGAAACTACATAATAGAACCAAGTCCCATATTCATTACATGATCCTTGAATTTAAACGGTGGCATGCCCTTAGTCAAAGGATCATCGATCATCAACTCAGTGCTGACGTGCTCAATGACCACTTTCTTTTCTTTAACACGTTCCCTTATAGCTAAATACTTAATGTTGATGTGTTTATTTCGACTCCCACTTTTGTTGTTTTTAGCCATAAAAACAACAGCTGAATTATCACAATATATTCTCAATGGCTTAGAGATAGAATCCATTATTCTAAGCCCAGAAATGAAACTCTTAAGCCATACACCATGTAAAGTAGCCTCAAAACAGGAGACGAACTCGGCTTCCATAGTGGAAGTGGCAATCAAGCTCTGCTTGGTACTCCTCCATGATACAGCTCCACCGACCATCATAAAAATGTAACCTGATGTTGATTTGCGTGAATCAACACATCCAACAAAGTCAGAATCTGAGTAGCCAATTACTTCCAAGTTGTCCGTCCATCTATACATAAGCATGTAGTCTTTGGTTCCTTGAAGGTACCTCATTACTTTCTTTGCAGCTCTCCAGTGGTCTAAACCTGGATCACTCTGATATCGTCCCAACATTCCCACAACAAATTCAATGTCAGGTCTTGTGCAGACTTGAGCATACATTAGGCTTCTGACAGCAGAAGCATATGGAATGTTCTTCATTTGTTCCCTTTCAAGGTCATTCTTCGGGCATTGGTTCAAATTGAACCTATCACCCTTCACAATGGGAGCTACACTTGGTGAACAATCCTTCATCCGAAATCTCTCTAAAATTTTTAATATAGGTTTCCTGTGACAGACCCAAGATGCCTCAAAATCTGTCTCTATGGATCTTAATGCCAATGACATAAGATGCCTCACCCATATCCTTCATATCAAAATTTTTAGAGAGGAATTGTTTCACCTCATGTAGCAAACCCTTATCATTGGTTGCTAGCAAAATGTCATCCACATATAAAACAAGAAAACAAATTTTACTCCCTCTAACTTTCAGGTATATACATTGATCCATAATGTTTTCTACAAAACCAAAAGAAAAAATGGAATTTCAAATACCATTGGCGGGATGCTTGTTTTAAACCATATAATGACTTCTTGAGCTTGCAAACCAATTGCTCACCATCACTAGAGGGGAATCCTTCAAGTTGTTTCATGTAAACTTCCTCCTCTAGATATCCATTAAGAAAAGCTGTTTTCACATCCATTTGTTGCAACTCCAAGTCAAAATGGGCTACTAATGCCATAATAACGTGCAAGGAATCTTTCTTAGATACAATAGAAAAAGTCTCCGTGTAGTCGATTCCTTCTTTCTGAGTGAATCCCTTAGCAACAAGTCTTGCCTTGTATCTCTCAATGTTGCCCAATGAGTCTTTCTTTGTCTTAAAGACCCATTTACATCCAATGGCTTTTGCACCATCAGGCAACTCAACAAGATCCCAAACTTCGTTACTCTTTATGGAATTCATCTCTTCCTTCATGGCATTATACCATAGTTCTGATTCTTTGCAACTCATGGCTTGTGAAAAGGACTCGGGATCATTTTCGGCTCCAATGTTGTAGTCAGATTCTTGTAGATACACAACATAATCATTAGGAATTGCTGATCTCTTTGGTCTAGTAGATCTTCTTAATGTTGTACCATCATCTTCCTGAGAAGTATGTGGTTCAACTTGTTGTTCAAAAATTCTTGGCAACTCTTGAACTCCTTGATCTACTGGAATATCGTCAGTAGCTTGTGGAACTTCAAAAATTGGTTGTTAAACACCAGTTTGTACTTGAGGGGTGCTATGAACAATAACCAATCTATCACTTGAAGTGGAAGGTTGAGATTCTGAATGATCCTTCTCAGAAACTATGTTTCTGGTTTGATCGCTCCCACTGATCAAGTCATTTTCAAGAAACTTTGCATTTCTTGATTCCACAATCCTAGTGCTGTGAGATGGACAATAAAATCTGTAACCTTTAGACCTTTCAGCATATCCAATGAAATACCCACTAATGGTCCTTGGGTCCAGCTTCTTCTCTTGTGGATTATAAATTCTCACTTCAGACGGGCATCCCCAAACGCGCATATGTCGGAAACTCGGTTTCCAACCTTTCCATAATTCAAATGGCGTTTTAGGAACCGCCTTGGTTGGAACTGGATTTAATATATACATTGTCGTCTTAAGTGCTTCAGTCCACAAGGATTTAGGAAGATTGAAACTGCTAAGCATACTCCACACCATGTCCAATAATGTTTGATTTCTTCTTTCTGCTACACCATTCTGGTCGGGTGAACCAAGCATGGTGTATTGGGCAACAATCCCATGCTCTTGAAGAAATTTAGCAAATGGCCCAGGTGCTTGTCCATCTTCTGTGTATCTACCATAATATTCTCCACCTCTATCTGATCTCACGATCTTAATTTGCTTTCTGCATTGTTTCTCTACTTCAGCCTTAAAGATCTTAAAGGCATCTAATGCTTCGCTCTTTTTATGAAGCATGTAGAGATACATATATCGTGAGTAATCATCTATAAAGGAGATGAAGTACCTCTGACCATGTGAGTCCATGTCTGGACTACATATATCAGTATGTATGACCTCTAATATGTCTGAACTCCTATTGGCACCTTTCTTTGACTTGTTGGTCTGCTTTCCCTTTATGCAGTCCATACAAGTCTCAAAATCAGTAAAATCCAGAGTATTAAGTACCCCTTCATTTACCAATCTTTTAATTCTTTCTATGGAGATATGACCTAGTCTCTGGTGCCATAATTTAGAGGAATCTTCATTAATAATACATCTTTTAGTGCCAGTGTGAACATGCATTGAATCATAAGTGACATTGTTTTGTAAATTAATGCAGTAAAAACCATTAGACAAAATACCATTCCCAACATAATCAGATTTATAGAATAGACTCAAAGATTTTTCTGAAAATTTTAAGGAATATCCAAAAGGTGCAAGCCTTGAAACTGAAATCAAGTTTCTAGAAAAACTTGGAACATAAAAGGTCTTTTCTAATTCTAAAACAAAGCCACTACTTAAAGTTAAATAACATGTTCCTATAGCTTCCACATGCGAGCCCATCTTGTTTCCTGATAAGATGCTTTTCTCACTTCCCACTGGCTTCCTTAGGTTTTGCAAACCCTGCAAGGAATTCGAAATGTGAATTGTTGATCTAGAATCAATCCACCATGTGTTAATATTAACATTAACCATATTAGATTCATAACAAACAAATGAGATTAAATTACCTTTGTCTGCAAGTCATTTCTGAAATTTTTCGCATTCCTTCTTCATGTGTCCCTTCTTTTTACAGAAGAAACACTTGGAATCCTTCTTGATATCGTCTTGGGGAGGTACTTTACCTTTCCCTTTCCGATTGGCTTGAGATTTTCCCTTTCCACGCGTTGCCAGCATTGCACTCTCTCCCAGTTCCATCACCAGTATCTCTTCCTCTTGAACACACATGGTCATGAGTTCATTAATTGACCATTTATCCTTATGTATGTTGTATGAGATTTTGAAAGGTCCATATTGGTGCGGAAGGGTGTTCAGGATGTAGTGCACTAGGAAGGACTCCGATATATCAACCTCTAATTTCTTCAATTGAGCCACAGTGTCCCTCATCTACATGATGTGCTCGTGCACACCTTTCAAACTGGTGAGCCTTAGGGATGAGAACTTCATGATTAGGGTGCTTGTTAGTGCGTTGTCTGAAGTGATGAATTGATCATCAATGGCCTTCAACAAGTCTCGGACCTTTTCATGCTGAGCAACGGAACCAGGAATACCAGCTGAAATTTTAGTCTTAATGAACATCATGCTTAGATGATTGGATCGCTCCCATCGTTCATAAAGTGTGATGTCCGCTGCAGTGCTGGTATTAGTGAGAGCTGGTGGTTCATCTTTCCTAATAGCATAGTCTATGTCCATCCACCCCAAATGAAGGAGAACCCTCTCCTTCCAAACCTTATAGTTATCTCCCTTAAGTTCGGGAATGTCACAACGAATTTCAAAGAAATTTGCATATTGTACTACTGATCCTGAGTTAAAAAAAAAAATTGAAACTACAAACCAAAGCACTTTCAAGGCCTACAAAAAAAACAAGACTTCGAAATATCCATTAATCCACAAAAAACAACGCTCAGTAGGTGTTTTCCACATGCCAGAAACAAGATGAAAAACATCAACTTTTGCAGCAACACTCTTCATACAGAAAAGTGCATCATAATGAGCCATGCCACCCTCAACAAGAATACGAAGTTCAATATCTGTTACATGGGCTGTCAAAACAGCCCTCAGATCGGAAATGAAAGCCTCCCATCCACAAGTGTATTTAACAGTTTTAACAGAGAGCGACAGGCTGCTTGCATTGCTCAATATCAGTGGGATGGAAAGCAGCAGCTTGGTTGTCCCACAGGTCTTGAGAATGATTTTCAATGGGTGAAAAAACAGACTCGATTCTGACAGCACATATGAATGAACATGTTCATTAGAGAGCTCAGAAACAATGGTGCATTCAACTTCTTTGAGAATTTCATCCAACTAGGCTCGAGTGAGTGCCCTTAGGCCCCTTCCCTCTGGTTCACTAAAAAATGAAGATGCAAAGAACTCAATCTCTAGCCGTTTTTCAAATCCTTCAAACCCAATTGCAGTCATCGTAGAAACTGTTTCCTCACAAGCCATACTCATTATGAATTACAGACTAGGTGAGATTTCCTTTCTTGATTGAGAAAGTAGTAGAAGAAAATGGACTTTAAAACAAGGTAGTTCTTCAAACCATCACCACTAGAGTGGAATGGAGAGTTAATGAGACAGTGGTGCAGTGGAGCTACAGACCAGCTCCCAACAATCTAATTCTAACTCCTAAGCCTAAAATTCCTACTCTACGGAACTCAGAAGAAAGTATTAGGATGGTTTTCGGAGGCAGTTGGAGTAAGCAGAACATTCCAAGGAAGAGATAAATGTTATGCTCTGATACCAATATTTATAATGTCTGAAGCGATTCTAAATGTGGAATAAAAACTTAAAGAATCGTAAGACTGGAATGAAGGTTTAATGCCCAGTAAAAATAATTACCTCCGGCCATTGATAACGCTCTTGCTGCAAACCAAAACTTTTCTATTAAGCTTCCACAGTCCACTTGCTTTCTTGACTGAAAACAACACTCCAGCTTCAATCCAAGCAAAAAGAAAAGAATACAGAAAATCTGAAGGCACTTCCAAGCTCTGCTCTCTCAGCTAGATGGTGTAAACACTGAAAGGAATTGAGATACAAGCTTGGGGACCAAACAAATAAATTCATAGCCAAGCTTCTATCAAGCTTCTGATGGCTATGTGTCAGGTGTTCCACAGATCAAGGTAGAGAACTTCAGATGGAGTAATGGACCATTTCAGTAGCTCCCAACAATAAATTTATTAACTGCAGTTGATTTCCTTAATTTAAGGAAATTACTGCAGTTGGTTTCCAGAAATTAAGGAAACACTGCAGTTTACTTCCATAATTGTAGGCAGCAATTGTTAAAAAAATTAATGGAGCTTAACAACAATTAGAACCCTACTATCTCTCATTCTTTAAAAAACATTCTCTCATTCATAAGGCTATGGAGACTAAGGATGCAATTAGAATCCTACACTATCTTATTCGTTAAAAATCCACTTTCTCTCATTCATACCACTATGGAGACTTATGATGCAAATAGAATTCCACATTATCTTATTCGTTAAAAATCCACTTTCTCTCATTCATACCACTATGGAGACTTATGATGCAATCCTAACACTACATTCTCTCATTCGTGTAGAGTTACTTCCTAGAAATGGGTCATTTTAGAAAACCACTCTCATTCGTTTAGAGTTATTTCCAAGAAATGGGTCATTTTAGAAAAATATGTAAGAGAGTCGGACTGACGGACAAGTTATGGCCCACCTTGAAAATTTAGGTGTTGAGTTTATAACAAGAGTGTAAGGGTCAACATTGGCAGATTTGAAAAATATTTGGAAAGTTTTACAAATTCGTCCTATACGAATAAATTGCTGTCCACGACATTTCGTAATGAAGTGGGATAGCATCATTGCTCATCGATTACGTAGTTAAAGAAATTGTAAAATGCACGAAGGTATCGAGTGCCCCGTGAATGGCGTTTGTTGGGTAGAATTCCAATTTTTCTCACACCACATGTTATCGAGTGGACAAATATTGCTCTTTCAGTACAGCTCACACGGAAAAACTCTGGGATGACAAGGAAGATTAAGTTCTATATTTATTCAAAACGGAGTGGCTAAAGAAAGTTAATCTATGCTAACTATGACTAGCAAGGAGTCAAATGCAAAATCATGGCGATCAAAAGCTGAGTACCTATGCAATATGCTGACTCATTGACAAGTAGGAATTGACTAAATTAATGTTTGACTTGACTAAAATGATGTTTGACTTGACTGAAATCTTTCGTATTTACTTTAGGGGTTATAATTAGGTATACTAAAAATCAGCATTTAACAGTAAATTCTTCACTTAGTAAGGGTTCAGATTCATAGAAACCTTTATCAAAGAGGACATGCCTATTCTGAAGGCAATTTCCAATTATAAAAGGGCAGAGTGCATAAGGCTATCTTCGAAGATAAGGCAAGGTTCCATAAAAACAGAAACGTCTAACATATGAATTGTAAATGGTAAATCTTTGAACACATGTCTGGTCAAAATATCAAAGTTATTCACATTGCAATTCCATCTGATGGTACTTGAAAAACAAAATCAAAGCTATTCAAATTCCAAACTCATGAGCTGGTACTGGAAAAAGAATGGAAGTTAGAATGTCCCGCACGCGTTTTCATCATTATTATGATCTAATAAATCATAATATATTTGGAATTTTTATTTTGACTAAGATGGAAAACAACTTCAAATAAAAATCTCCAAAATAACTTCACAATTAGTCTGCCCTCAATTTCAAAATTTAGCCGGAATATAACAGTAAACCTTAGTTTCTAGTCATGAGAATCATAATTTATTTAAATGATATGGATTAAGGCAAGGACGAAGTTTAAAAGAAAGGGTGCTGGGACATTGGAAGCGAATGATGCTGGTCTGTGTTTGACAATTATATGAATATAAAGCCGACATTCCGTCAAAGTGTCTAAACATAATATTGGATAAATTTTCTATATCGACGAAATTTAATATAAAAACATGCGTGGACCTTGAATATAAAATTGCATGCATCAATAAATGAGGCTAGTCTTGGTGTGGCAAGACTAGTTTCCATGTGCAGTCCATAATTTGGTGCCGTGTGTCGCAAGAGAAGTAAGAAACGGAAACGGAGAACGTTGGCCATAGAATTTAATTGCATTAGTGTTTCCTAATCTCCTCAGTTAATTCTATTCAACTTAGGGCCACACTTTAATTCCATCAATATGCCGATAATTAGGGGGTTTAGAGAACTATAAAAGGGGGTTTAGAGAACTATAAAAGCGGGTTGTGTCTTGATACATACGCATCGAATGCTTGAACCGCTGGGTGCGAATCCTTCATTTAACAGCCGCAGTTTTTCAAGATGAGAATATCGATGACATTAACGCGACCCCAAGAGCAAGCTCATCCTCAGTTGCCTTCAAGAGTAACTCGCCTTTCATCATTGGCAACATCCAAAGCCCATGGGGAAGACTCTCCTTACTTTGATGGCTGGAAGGAGTATGACGCTAATCCCTACCATCCAACAAACAACCCTTCTGGAATTATCCAAATGGGCTTGGCAGAGAATCAGGTACATATTATAACATATTTATTCATACTTTATCATTTTGCACTCGTGTGTGGTGGGAAAAGAAAAACTAGAGTGCATCAAATCGAATCAGATGATAATTACGATCTTTAAAATTACTTTGCAGCTGTCATTCGATTTGCTGGAAAGCTGGCTACTTGCGCATCCAAAGTCATCGATTTGTGCCGAGGAGGGCGTGTCAAGGTTTAAGGAAATCGCTCTTTATCAAGATTACCATGGTATCCCTGCTTGCAGAGAGGTACAAAATTGTAACTCACTTACAGGCTTGGCATGTTCTCTACGAACTTCTAATTTTGTTTCCTGCTTATCCAACTAAAAGATAATGTATTTGACTTAATTCAAGTGCCGTTGGATGCAGTTAAAGCTTATTGACATTGGTGAATCGTTTATGCAGGCAATTGCGATGTTTATGGAAGAAGTTAGAGGAGCAAAAGCGAAATTTGAAAGCGATAGAATTGTTCTCACTGCAGGAGCAACTGCAGCCAGCGAGGTGTTGACATTCTGTCTAGCTGATCCTGGAGAAGCCTTTCTAGTGCCAACGCCATATTACCCAGCGTAAGCTCTTGTTGTAAAATGTCATAGAAAATTTATTTTACTAGTGCCAGCGTAGCGTCATTCGATCAATAAGTAAACTAATTTATCTCAAATAAATAAATATTCTAGCTAGGCGAATATGGTGTCAACGAATCCCTTAATGACGGCTGACACTTTTTCTCCAACGTCCCTTCTTGTCGAAAAAATCTTATCGCCCCTTCACATTTCAATAATTGCCAATAACTGCATGCGCTAGAATTTTAAGGAGTGTACTATTAATTAGAGTATTCTACAATCTAATTTTATGATAATATAGTAAACTTCTAATTGTAAAGTGAAAATGCAGCTCATGAATCTTTTTTACCGCAGTTTTGATAGAGATCTGAGATGGCGCACAGGGGTGGAGCTCATACCCGTACACTGCAGCAGCTATGACGATTTTCAGATAACTATACCTGCACTTGAAGCAGCCTATCAGAAAGCCAGGTCTCGAAATATACAAGTGAAGGGTCTTTTCATAACAAATCCTTCAAATCCATTAGGAACAACCATGGACGCTACCACTCTAAGAAAGCTGCTTGCTTTTGTGTCTGAGAAGAACATTCATCTTGTCTGCGACGAGATCTATTCGGGATCAGTCTTTTCATCTCCAAAGTTCACAAGCATTGCAGAGATTTTGGCCACCGATAAAATTTATCAGAGCGAGCGTGTTCATATTGTTTACAGTCTGTCGAAAGACCTAGGACTACCGGGCTTCCGAGTCGGAGTCATTTACTCTTACAACGATACAGTCGTTAAGGCTGCTCGTAGAATGTCCAGTTTTTCGTTGGTTTCTTCACAGACACAACATTTGCTTGCTTCAATGCTCTCCGACACGGAATTTGTAAGAAAATATTTAGCAGAGAATAGTAAGAGGCTACGAAAGAGACACGAAATGTTCGTCTCTGGACTGCGTGTGGCTGGCATCAATTGCCTGAATAGCAACGCGGGTTTGTTCTGCTGGGTGGATCTCAGCCATCTTCTGCAATCCCATAACCAAGAAGGGGAGATTAGACTGTGGAAGACTATCTTAAAAGAGATTGGGTTGAATGTTTCTCCTGGTTCTTCTTGCCACTGTAGTGAACCTGGGTGGTTTAGGTTCTGCTTTGCTAATATGACTGATCAGACAGTGGAAGAGTCGTTGCATCGAATTCAGCTCTTTATCGAGAGGAGGAGCTTAGATGAACAATATAATAAAGAAGAGGCGTGTCAGAAAAAACGATTGCATGCAGACCACTTCAACTTCAATGAGAAATACCAGGTCATCCAGGTTGATGGTTCGTTGAGCTTGATTAACGTCCAATCAAGCAAACGTTTACGGGTGGAAGAAGCAACCGGATCGGACGTCACACAACAATAATTTGCAGTTGTCGTTTCTTAATTCATGCACTTAAAGTGCAGGACAAGGTAGGCTTACCGATTTGAATTATTAGTGATAAAATTGTTAGTGATATAATCAGGTCATGAATTATTCTTTATGTACTCTGTCATAAATAAAATTACAAGTACAATTAGTCAACCATCGGATGGAGTAATTCACATCTCCACCACTCATCTTGAATTAATGTAAAATTTTCTTTCAATATGTGCATATTGGTTTAAACCAAATTGCAGACATTTCGAAATTATTGTTAATCGTATTTAATGGTAATAAATATATATTTTTTAAATGTTGTGGCAGCCATCTTGAATTCATGTGAAATTTTGTGTAAGAAATGTTTCCTTCTTAAATGTAGCGGCACTGTCATTCCATCAACAAAGATTGGGAAGCTTTGAAGGGGCGGGATGAGATCGAATAGCTTCTTAATTTATTTATTTTTAACAAACATAGGAGAATCTGTAATTTGTCTAGATTATTTACGCTAGGTGCAATTTTAAACCAGGTTGCTGCTACTATAACTTTAAACTATTGCCAATTGGCAAGCTAAAATCTAACAATAACTTATAAATGTTAAGTCAACAATCACACTTTTGTCAACGGACATTACCAACTCGCAAGCTAAATCTAACGCTAACTTATAAATGTTAAGTCAACAAGAACTCTTCTGTCAACGGACACAACATTCGTAGGGTACGCACATGGCAATGAATCAGCGCAAGGAAAAGACTAGAGGGGCTTAATTAAAGCAACGTTATCACTCAATTAAGAAACTAGGGACATAGGTAAGCATTATCTGGGCACTTGCAAACTGCCTAGGAAATTAATATATAACAAATCAATCACTAGGCCCCTCGGCCTTCATGGGTTAGCTCTTATATTTTTATGAAAGCGATGTAGTTTGATGAAAGACTAGAGGGGCTTAATTAAAGCAACGTTATCACTCAATTAAGAAACTAGGGACATAGGTAAGCATTATTTGGCCACTTGCAAACTGCCTAGGAAATTAATATATAACCTAGGCCCCTCGGCCTTCATGGGTTAGCTCTTATATTTTTATGAAAGGGATGTGGTTTGATGAAGCGTATTTTTAAGATTTTTTTCAAGATAAAAGAAAATATTTAAAAAATAATTTTTTAATTTAGTTATTTTATATTAAAATTTAATATAAATTTTTTTAATTAAGATAAAAGTAGTTGGAGACAAAAATATTTTAAGATAAAATTTTATAATTAAAAGAAAATAAGTTGAGACAAAAATATTTTAAAGCAATTTTATATTTAAGACAAAAATAGTTTGAGACGAAAATATTTTAAGACAAAACTTTATATTTAAGACAAAAATAGTTTAAGACAAAAATATTTTAGGACAAAATTTTATATTTAAGACAAAAACAACTTGAGACAAAAATATTTTAAAACAGAAACAGTTTAAGACAAAAATATTTTAAGACAACTTTATATTTAAGACAATGACCACTTAAGACAATGACAATTAAGATGAAGCCAATTTAAGACAATTAACAATTAAGACAAAACCATATCAATTTAAGACAGTGTTATCTAACACCTGCAATTGACTCTGATAGTGCACCTAACTCCACAAGGTTGCAGGCTACTACTGTCTCGCGCTTATACCGAGGCTGCTATTTCACTTACCATTCACGCTATCTTATATAAATACAATGATTTGTTGGACTCTTCATTTTGGTGGGGTAGCCGTCTCTGAAGAACGTGACAACTTTTCCTCGCAAGATATCCTGGACATTAATTCCTTTTTTGTCCCTTCGATCTTTGCTCTTACGATTAGAGTCAACTTGTCTGTCATTGCATTTGACACTACTACATGGAGGGGGCTTTTATGACATTCTTTTAAGACAATCAATGTTTTGTCTAAAAATTAAATTTCATCTTAAAAATTTTGATACGAGGTGCTAGTAAAAAAGGTAAAGGTAAAGGATAGGGGTTCATCTTTACATTGTCGATGGGTTCTTTAGGAAGCGGAGCGAGGAAGGCTAACAACAACTGATGAGATTTAGGTCAATGGAGGTTGACATCAAAGGTGCTTGGTGAGAGAGTGTTGGAGGCACTTTCGCTAAATTTGGATAGGCAGTAACATAGTTGGAGTACTTTTCAGGGTCTCCATCAATTGTGTTCAATCTATGATTTTTGACTGGTGATGACCTACATCGAGTGGTGTCTATAATTGATAAGCGACATTAATTTACCTTGTCTACATATTTTATCAAGTTTTTTTCAGACACTAGTACATAAGGTATTTTTTGGTAATTCTCTCCACCATGGTGCACATATAGGCATGATTGTAGAATGTTGGTGGTGTCCACTATGCAACTACCCTTTACATCTATTGGTAGGATGTTAGTTGATACTGAAGGAAACTTAGGTGATGGCGTGCCATTACTCGATGCATTGCTACATTCGACTATTGAGGTAGAGATTCGTGGATGCCCCAAGTTGGGAGTCTAGCCCTTTGGTAGATCTCTTGTACATGCAACTATACACATGGATTCGAATGTTACGGTATCCCCGATTGCTATTGTGTTGAAGAAATATAGGGCATTGGCATTAGGAGACTTCTTCTTCATTAGTAATTACTTGTGAATGCATTATTAGGTTCTTTAGATTAGATTCTTCTTCTTGTTTAGATTATTAACATTCTTATTCATCAAACAATAACCAATGCATGAACAAAAGTAGACAAGAGACATAGCATGTAGGCTATGAGAAAAGGGCAAAACCTTTGACTCTTTGAGAGGAAAAATCACATAAATTATTCTTATAGAGATTCAAATTGACGAATACCAAGACCATGATCCTTGACCAATGCTCCTCTTTGTTACTGTTGAGATCATCATCATCACTATTGTTGAAGTCATCATTGTTGCAAAACCAAGATAATTTCTACTACACTACCGCGATCATTACTATTGCACCCTCTCCAAGATCTTCACCATAACAACGAGATGTGAGATATATGTGTGTATGAGAGTTGCTCTTAGATCCACCGAGATAATTACCTTCTCCACCAATGTCATAATTGTATCTCTACGGACACCATGATAACATTTATGAAGAGATCATGGCTTCATCTAGAATGTAGGCCGAGACAAAGAGTGTTTACTATGAGATCACCAAGATCTTCATCATTCAAGATTGTGACTATGTCTAAAGAGTATGTTGAAGGTGTATTACTCTTCATTACAAATGAGACTACGATTGCGTTTTAGTACGCTGAGATGGTGTTCACTATGAGGAGGTCGAGACATCATATTCTGTGATACTCATCTGGAAAAATACAGAGATTCTCCTCCATCCGAAACACTGAACCTCACTATAATGCGAAGAATCCCCGGCCTGTACCATCAGAAAATTAGAGAGAATCTGATTTGTTGTGACTATTGTTTTGCGTAGACCTTAGCTAGGTATTTAGAGTAGTTTCATCTCCAATAATAACCCGATTTTACCGAGTGAACCAATGTGTCTCCTTATATGAGCCGACATGGCTTCTTTTAATTCTATTTGTTGGCCGACTTCTTCAAGAGGGATTGTGCTTTGTCTTTGGAGGGTTGTTAGACATTTCTATAGACTTGTATACATTTAACATAGGCTCAAGAAGAGCTCTTCATACATGACTTTGACTCTTTGAATCAATAATAAGTCCTAAATCTCTCAATGCAAGACACTAATATATAAATGTCTTTCTCATGAAACCCATGCAGTAAGGGATACAAAAATAATTTTATTCCTTTTATTTCATCGTTTACAAAGATCATGTCATTATGAAGACTGAACCTAGTTACAATTTCTTCAACACTCCCTCTTAATTAGGAAGGTATTCATAATAGTACTTGGTCATTCTCAATCTGAATGATTTCTTATAAGAAGAATCAGATTGATAATTCCATTTGTATAGCATCATATCAACCAACATTTTCGTAGTGAAGGGCCTTGAACAATAGCTCCATCTCTCCATGAGATCTTGAGCTAAAATGCTAGCGAGACCATTGACTATAGACACCTTCATCATTGTCTCTCAAGGTACATACCCACTCGAGTGTTCACTGAGTATGAACTTCTATGACTATTCTTATCTTGGGTTCCTAGCCCTCAAAGAATATCAGTCCTCTTGCCTACTCTTATCTTGGATTCCCTACACATCCTCAAAGAGCATCTGATGCCATATGGTTACCCAATCCTCCATTATTTCTTCCCAAGTGAAGATAGGAATGTTGTGTCTATCTCTCCATCTCAATTAGGGAGGATACATCCATCATGTGTCTAAATTTCTCTTCATGGCCTTCACTAAGACTTATGACTATTAGTCTTATTCTAGTGTATGACACATGACATAGAAAAGCACAAGTTCCAATCATTCTTAATCAGGGGTGACCTAATACAAGCTTGATCTAGGTGGATGTTGGTGGCCACCCATCTATCCCACTTGGGCCCCGGAAATTGCCTCTTTCAATTTTTTAGTTTCCTTAATTGTAGCACAATTTACTTTTTTTAGCATTTTTTCGGGTCTTGAACTTCTGGAGCCATTTTGAGGTCGTAGACGATCTTTTTTTGGGAAAACTGGGAGAAACATGGGTTATAGCACAATGATTCTCTTCTCAAATTTGTAGTCTTCAGATAGATATTTCTAACGAGCTATTTTGCATGTCAAACGAAGATCGTATGCCAAAGTTACAACCTTGGGAAGTTGATGTACCAATTTACTCAAAACGGGGCCCACAGTTTGGTGTTTCATCTCCTAGGGTTAGGTTTTTTGATGTTTAGGGTTTTACATTGTTTCTCAACAATAAATAGGCCTTCAAGCCTCATTATGACATAGTTCGGAGGCATGTAGCCGCCACTTCTCTTCTCAGAGATAAGCTACCATCGCCCTAGCTAGTTTATTTCTAATTCTGTTTGTAAACATATTTCAGTATTTTACATTAATGAAATGAAGTATTATTTCCATTGGATATATGTGTTTATGGTTATTTCTGTACTTTATTTCGTTCCTGTTTAAATCTGGATCAGTGGCATTGGAGTAGTCTGCCTTTTCTCTATTTTTCTTTGCATGTCCCCAACGAGGTCGGGATATAAGGAGTTAGGGCTTGAACTGGTCGAACCTTTGGAAGACCAACCTTGCAAATCCTGATGGCCTCCCATGGTGAATGAAAAGAATGATGGGGGGTAGGAGATCTTATAAAAATATTACTGAAAAAGGCCCTCGAGCGACAAAGGAACATGATGATGGACAACTTTGCATATATCCTTCAGCAGCTATCCAGGAGCGACACATCTACTTCCAACAGCTACTCTGGAAGTGCCACACCATTTAAGGTACAAGTTAATTTTGACATCCCCATCTTTGAGGGTCAAATAAACACAGATGCCATAGATAAATGGTTAAATCTGATAGATGGGTATTTTTCTGTTCATGATTTTTCCAGTCGGGAAAAGATTATTTTTGCTCTTCTCAAAGCATCCCCTCATGTTAAGGATTGGTGGGAAACCTACTGCGAGCAGAAGGATGAAAGTATGAGCTCACTATTTTCAGTCGCACCCACTTGGAATTCATTCCAGGATGCCATCAAGGAGAAGTACTACCCTGTCAAAAGCTAAGAGAAAAAATACATAAAGTGGACCACGCTGCGCAGGGAAGGGACCAAGATGTGCCATAGTTCACAAACATTTTTCATACCCTTCACACATAGTTGGGTATCAAGGATTCTGAGCTGCATTTGGTACTCAAATACCGTGGCTTCCTACACAGGTACATCCAGGAAGAGATGGAGTTCTTGAACATATCCTTGCTCGGCACGACATACCAATATGCTGGAAAAATCAAGCAAAAGTTTAAATAGAAGAAGCGAGACCTTGGATCTGCATTTTTGAAGACTAAAGGATAAAGCCAAGGCAGGGTGACCCAAGACAACCCGTCGAAGCCACAAGAAAAGAACAACACCACGAAGTCGAAGAAGGACACAGGAAAGTGGTGTGAGTTCCATAAGAACCCCACTCACAACATAAGTGAGTTTCGGACCAAGCAGTCACTAGTGGCCGAGTTGAAGGCTTCTGAATTAGATGCATGTTCCAACCCTGAGTTAGAAACCGACAAGGGGAATGGCAAAGGGAAGAAGATCATTGATGCGAAGCCCAGTGCCACTGTTGCCACCGCCAAGATCCAGAAGAATGAGCTTGAAGATCCAGAGGAGGGGGAGCATCTTTTCCACTCACAGATGTGAGTGAAGGGTTCACCGCTACAATTCATTGTTGACAGTGGGAGACAAAGAACCTCATTTCAGTAGAGGTCATGAAGCGGTTGGGCCTACTGACTACACTACACCCATAGCCATACAGTGTCAGGTGGCTTCACCAAGGACAAGATATCTGAGTCCGCCAGCAGTGTCGCCTTCCCTACAGCATCAAGCCCTTTACAGATGAGGTATTGTGTGATGTTGCACCTCTTGATGTTTGTGATGTACTATTAGGCCAACCATACTTATGGAGGCGACATGCTGTGTATGAGTTGAGGCCTCGCGCTATTATTATTACTTTGAGTAATTCATTATACAGGATACCGGAGGTAGCCCCACCTACCGCCACCTCATCTCTGCTAAGAAATGTAGTAAGATCATCTCATAGACTAGGAAATTTATTCTCTATCTAGTCTGCTCCCAAAGTAAGGGGAACATCGTCGCCACATCCATGACCCCCGTGAAGGGTTCCTCCATGCAGCAACAACAACAGAGGGATACGATCATGAAAGAACACATGAACAACTTCTCCTCAACCACAGGGGTACCACACAAGTTTCATATGGGTGAGAAAGTTTGGTTACATCTGTAGAAAGAATGCCTTACAAGAGACCATTAGAAGCTTAGACTACTCCAACCTGGTCCTTACAACATTACCAAGGCCATGGGAAACAATGCTTTGGAGCACAACATTCCTCCATTCCTTCGCTTTCACCGATTGTTCAATGTAGAATGCCCTCGACCATGCTTCCCACCACAACTGGACACATCATAGATTGCGAAACAGCTCACTAGGGACCAAGTTTAGCAGATGGAGGAACTCAATGCAATGGGGACCATTGCTTCCTAAGGGGGGAGGAATGATCTAGGTGGATGTTGATGGCCACCCACCGATCCCACTTGGACCCCCACAATTGCCTCTTTCAGTTTTTCATTTTCCTTAATTGTAGCACAATTTACTACTTTTAGCAATTTTTCGGGTCTTGAACTTCTAGAGCTGTTTTGAGGCCCTAAATGACGTATTTTGGGAAAACTGGGAGCAACATAGGATATAGAAAGATGTTTCTCTTCCCAAAGTTGTAGTCCTTAGATAGATCTTTCTAACAAGCTATTGTGTGCATCAAACGGAGATCATATGCCAAAGTTACAACCCCTGGAAGTTGATGTACCAATATACCCAAAACGAGGCCCATAGTTTGGCGTTTCATCTCCTAGGGTTAGGTTTTTGGATGTTTAGGGTTTTCCATTGTTTCTCAACAATAAATAGGCCTTCAAGCCTCATTGTAACACAGTTCAGAGGCATGTAGCCACCACATCTCTTTTCAGAGATAAGCTACCATCACCCTAGCTAGTTTATTTCCATTTCTGATTGTAAACATATTTCAGTATTTTACAGTAATGAAATGAAGTATTATTTCTGTTGCATCTCTATGTTTATGGTTGTTTCTGTACTTTATTGCGTTCCTGTTTAAATCGAAATCAAAGCTCCATCTTGATTAGGGACCTTTTAGAGCTCCCTCTTAACAAGGGACACTCCTTTTTCATCAGCAACTTCTTCTTCATGGGTCCTTCAATTGCTTGATACTCTTCTTTACTTGATGTCATGAAATTCAGTTGAGCTTCTTCCTTGTAGGGCATTAGCCTTCCATCACTTTCCTTCTTCGTTCGTCATGTCATTCGTTTCTTCATGGAAAGTGGCCTTCTTGATACATATATGGAACCCTCGTCATATGGTTACATCTTCCTCATCATGTTTCTTTCAGTAATTTCCATCCACCATATGAATGCTAGTTTTACTTGTACTTACAACTCTTGTTCCAGTAGCCCTGCATGAAAATATCCAAATGTTACTCAAGAAACCAAAACATAAAATTAAATCAAATTGTACCTTTCAAGATGGCTCTTCACCATGACATATTCTTGTAGGTATCAACATCCTGCATACATGTTGACACATCTCCCAAATATATATATTGTCAAGGGTCTTCATTTTTCTAGACTTTCATCAGAGTCTCCGTATCCTTCCGGGAGATTTCCTAGTCAAATCTTCTTGGGATTTTGGGTTTTGATTGCCTTTATCATGGTTGCATATCTCATGGTCTCTTCCTTCCTAACACATTCCATTCCCAGGAGATTTCAATTAGAATTTCTTAATTGTATGCAACCACCTCATACTTCATATGAGGACATATTATGTTGATTTCATCTAGTGTGACTTATTCCTTTTTGTCTCTCTTCAGAGGAGGAGATCCTTTTCGCTTGATCATGTTTCTCAGGATATAAGTAATTATCTATGTTACCTGAGACCATATGATATGTCATTATAGAATTAAACACAAGCATACATACCTAATTTTTACCTTTAGGTCATCTAGGCTTCTTCCTGCAGATTCCTTGATTGAAAATATCTTCAATCCCTTGATCTGCTAGATCATATCAACATCCCATAAATTCCATAAGTTAGAGTTCCTGATGAAACACTTGCTTCCTCTCTAGATTATTGAACCCTCTAATGAGGATTCCATCAAAGAACCTTGATGATGTTACATATCCCCATTTGGCAGATGTTTCCTTTTTTTATGTATCATGACGCTTTTCCTCGATGACATATTTCTTTCCTTCAATGCTCAATGAGGTTCCCAAGATCTATATGATTAATGTTTGACTACCATGGATATTGTCCTTCATGATTTTGTTGTAGCGACTACAACCAATCTCCAAAATTTTTCCTTAGCTTCATTTTGGAGCCTCCCTACCAACCTTTCACAACAGCATGTCTTGCTTCGTCGAGTACACAAGCTTCAGTGGTTTTCTTGCAGAATGGCAACCTATCTCTCAGAGCATGATGCATTCCCCTCACAGGTTGTTCCTCCGGACTTGGTCCAACTGCAGGCTGAGTAACTCCTTCAAGAAATTGTGCAATTTTGGAGGGCAACCAACCCTCCCTTCAGAAATTTCACAATTCAATCTGGCAGCCTGTTGGGCTCTAGAATTACGCAATTCTGCTTGTCACACTTCATCCAAAAATTGTGCAATTCTTCCTTTGAGGGATGCTGAGCCCAATAATTGCAGAATTCCAGGCAAAAGTCAGCTACTCTACCCAGAAACTGCGCAAATCTCCTGGGCAGCCAGCCCAACTCCCATCTAGAAATGCGCATTTTCTCCCAGCAGTTGGGTAGCCTCTTACATGTGCAGTTGGGTTGACCAGCTCCACCTGGGACCGAGGAATCTTGACTTTCATGCATGGCTTTATTTTCCCGGAATAGAAGAAGGCAACATGCAAAAAGAATCCCTTGATTCAGGGGGCTATTTTTAGCAACTGAAGGTTACATGCAAAGATTGTTTTAGAATATTTCCTCCAAGTGTCGCTTTTCCTAAATTTGTAGCATGCACATTATGAGCCTAGCCTTATTTATTTGGCACATCAGAGCTCATTCTTTCACATCAATCTTGGAGCTCTAACATCCCACAACACATCCAGGACTCTTCGACACATCTGGCTGGACTATTCATGTGTAAGTGGTCTCAACATGTCTTTTTCAAAATTTCTATTGCCTTTTGTATTTTCGCTTGTGTGAGTGTTGTTTGCTTGATTTCTTTGAATTCTTGCTATCGTTTACATGCATACTAGCTTGTATTAGCACCGTTTCAGTTTTCATTACTATCTCACTGCTGTCACATGCATGAAACTGTTTTACATGAATGGTTGCAGATTCGGCGACTCGCTTCACCCACATGCATGTTGTTCCATTTTATGAAGCTTCATTCGCTGCTTGTATGCACAATCATTTACTTCTGCTTACACCTAGTATCACCATGCATTCACTTTAGCATTTGCATTTAGTTTCTCGTTGGCGGGTTTGGTCAGCCTTCACTCGGACTCTACCTCACCAAGACAACATTGCACAATCCTGAGGGGAAAGGCTTTACCTTCCTCTCCATAAATGCATATTTCTACCTAGCAACTCTTCCCTCGGCCTGCTTTGCACAATTTTGAGGGACAGTGGCTGCTGGCCCAGAAAATTGGGCAATGCCGTGACTAAGCTTGCAGTAATTTCCCGCTGGAATTGCGCATTGCGAAATCCCATCAATGAACAATCAGTCTGGATTGTGCATTGCACAAATCCAGCAACCGGTCAGCCTCCATAGATAACCCAAACTTCCTTTTGCACACTTCTGGTAGTCAGTCACCCAACCTCCCAGAATAAATTACACATTCTTTGCCAATCAATCCTCAAATATGTGTTATGTTGTTCCTGAATTTTCTTTGGTTTTTGCTGACTGATTTCTTACCATGCATGTTGCTTTGTCTCCATATCTTTCAGATGTTCATCCACCTCTTAATAGTACAAGATCAATGGCCTCCAAGAGAGAAGGACCAAAGGACATTAATGGAAGTGCAATTAGAGCAGCGGTTTTACGAGTGTCCACAGGTCTATTGATCTATGAAGATACCAAGTTGCTTCTAGACAAGGACATCAAGATTAAATGGTAAGAGGTCAATGAAGCATTTGCAGGCACTTTTGGGGACGACCTTGAAGACTGCCAGGTGTATGTGAACATTCACAAGTCTGTCTTGTTACACTAAAATTTGTCACCATGACTATTTGCAGTCAGTATGGCTCCATCAATAGTCATACTTTCCTCCTTGGCAAGTCTTATACCTCTGCTCCTCATGTCAAACTCCAAGAAAGAGAGAAAGTCTTTAAAAGTCAATATAACTCTGGTTACGCTGTTTCTCTTACCCTTACCTGCGTGTACGCACCTCTTGTTCATAATACCTGCATACTTGTATGCTCTGTCTGTAAAGGGGTGGGTGCGTACTCCTGTAAAGGTCAAAAGGCGCAAGTTTTACTCCAAAAACCTTACTTGTGGTCAATTCTAGAGCATTCTAGAAGATGATTTGACGTGTATTGAGCACCTCCAGATGGTTCATGCATCCCAATGAAAGAGGAACTTATCCCATCAAGAGGGGAGCTATCCCATTGAAAGAGGGGCTTATCCCATTGATGGTGGACCTGATTAACTTCCTCCAAAGCACTATAAATACAGGCATTGGGCTAGAGGGAGGGGAGGTTGAAAGCTGAACATTCCTAAGGGTAGATGCTGCTGAAGTTAGGACTCCCTTTTAGAGCTTGAGAGGAGAGTTTCCAATTCTTTCTTAGCTTCATTTGGAAGTGGGTGAGCTGATCAAAGTAAAGGAGAACTCTTGCTGGACCCTGGGAGGGACCTGCACAACACCAAGGCACTGGTTGTAATGGTTTCTTTTGTTTCCAATTAATACAATTAAGTTCATTTTTCTCAACAAGGTGTTATATATAATTTGTTTCATAAACTCCTTGGTCTTTATGATGAATATGTTTTATTATATGAGTTATTCAGGTGCTATGTAATCGTTTGCTTGTTAGTGAATGCAGGCTTCAAGGGGAAGGAGCTCATCTGGATCGAAGAGGCTTGGCTGCTGCAAACAAGCATTGGACTAGAGGTAAGCCTTAAACACGTGGTTGCTTTTATTTTAAATGCAAATTTAGGGAAAGATAGTGCTTGATTGTTTTGTTTGTCACTAGACGACCTTTGGTTGCTAGGGAGGTCGGTTTTGTCCGCAAAATTGACTCTTTCCGCATGATAAAATGGCGACTCCGCTGGGGAATCCATGGATTTGATTGATTTCTCTTTTGATTGATACTTTGATTTGAGAAACTTTGATTTCTTTCTAGTTTTTGACTGATTGACTGTGAATTTGGGTGGAATAGCTTAGGGTTGAGTTAGTTTCTATTTTTCTTGATTTTGAGAGCAGTACGCACCCTTTGCGTTAAGCACAGTGCGTACCTGTACGCACTTCTGCTTTGTACACAGAGCGTGGGTGCACCTGTGCAAACAGGCTGCCTGCATACCCTGTCAAAAACCTAGAAAATTTCCATTTTTTTCCTTTTTTCCTATTAGATTTTGCTTATAGTTTGTTAATTGCTGCCCAGATCCACTGGTTACCTGTCAAAAGTTTTCATCTAAGCTTGTTTCATTAGCATCAAGGGTTTTAGTGAAGTTGATAGAAGTTCTAGCCCTAGGTTTGATTTTTGTATTGGTCTTGTAGTGACTTTGGCTTTAGAAGTTGTAAAAACCTTGGATCTCCCTGGTCTTTTCAGTCTTCTTAGGAGTCGGACCTTTCGTAAAATCCACCTTTGTGAGAAACCTACCTTTGTGTTGTCTCTTTGCGAAATTTCGAGAAGGCTTGTTGGTTAAGTTGTGAATTTCATTCTTAAGAAAAAGAACAAGAACTTTTTGTTTTTGTTTTTGACTAGTTTATGATTCTGCATGAATTAGTCCTTGGTTGGATTGTAACTGAGTAAAACATCCTGGAATTATATTTTGTAGGCTTTTACCTCATTAGATTTGCTTTTAGGTAAATTTCTCTTAGATTTTCATAGATCTTAAACTTGATTTGATTTTCATAGATCTTAAAATTGATTTGATTGTCATAGGTCTTAAAATTGATTTTTGTTAAGTAGTTTTGCATGCTTTGTTAAATAGGAAAAAATACAAAATCTCTTTTGAGGAAAGTTTGTTTTAGTAGCATTTGAAGTCTTTGAAAAGAGAAAGGAAGTTTTCGTGAAATAATTATTGGTCATGTGTTGTGTGCTTTGGAAAAGATAAAGAGATTGTTTCTTTGATTTTCGTTGCGAAGAAAGTTGTCTTTATAAATTTTGCATCCTCCAACTCTCTTAGCTAGGGAATTCATTGAAAAAGGAAAGATTGGTTTGTTTCATCCTAGGTGCATCTTTTTAGTGGATTTGAGTCGAGTCTACACACCATTAGTTTCATCTCCACTACCTTTTGTCCTAAAGAAAAGCCATAAAAATTAACACTTAAAGTAAAATTAACTTAGTAACTTTTTATTTACTAGGGCTCTGAAACACCAATATAGATGAGGCTAGTGTCTTGGAGTAGGAGAGTAATTAACTCTCCAAGACAGTAAAACCAAACAAGTAGCTTATCTTGTGGTAGGATAAATCCAACTGTTACATTTATGCTCTGGGAAAGCTCCTCTTAAAGGAGAAGCACGAGATCGTGTCCGAACCAGTGAGGGAATCAATCCTCCTTCATTGGGAACGACGCCAGATACGCACGTACTACAAACGGTAAACCTCGGATTAACCATTGTCGAGGAGCCTGGGGTCACTTGTTGGTAAACCTTTGATTATTGTCAAGGAGCCGGCAAGGGGATTGAGCTTGTTACTCTGCCCTTGCATGCTATCGGATCGTAGACTGTTCCCCCAGGTATATTTGTTGCTGTTGGTGACCTTATTGACTATTATCTTTAGGATTCTTCCTAAGGTGATAGTGGAGGGAAGATCCCACTGTACCTGGAGCAGACGTCGGCTAGACACACTTGGATTTTCTGGGGGGTTCACTTCACTCGAGACGGTTAAAGTGGAGGAACTTGGTCCAATCTATTCATTAAGAAGGTTGCCAGGGTAACTGTTCCACCCGCCACTTCTGTACTGAATTCTGCGATGTTGGATTTCATCACCAACTAGTGTTTTCGGTCCGGAAGGTTACTGTTTGTGTATGGTTTGACGCCCTAGATTCTTTAGGCGTGTGTTTCGAATTTGTTTGGTTCTTTAGAGACTTTAGGAAGTTTTCTTTGAGATTTTACTTTGTTTGCGTGTGCAGTAGTTAAAAGTTTTTAGCTGTGGCTGAATTACCAAGAAAATCCTGTAGACTTCGGGGCCAGTCTCCTGAGGTTGTAACCGTGGCTGATTTGTTGAGGAAGTCCCATAGACTTCGGGGCCAACCTCCTGAAGACATCCCGGGCCATTACGAAGGTTTGAAATTCCTTGTAACTCCTAGTGGCAGTAAAGTAGGATCACCTGAAGAAGGAGAGTCTTCGTTGGTTGTTCATCCTGATTACCAAGCTTTAGAGACAGGTTATAATCCTAAAGCTATTTCGGTTTCCGAGCTTGCTGGTAGTTTTTCATCTACTAGTGATATAGGTGAAGAACCTGAGATATCTGAACCTGTTACTCCAACATCGAGGTTAGTCTCTCCGACTTCTAGTGCTCCTAATTCACCTAGGGTAGAAAGAGTCATCACCGAAAATATTCCTTCTGGTTTGATAGCCATTGAAGAGCTTGCTCTGGAAGAAGAAATAGGCATCCCTATCCCTGAAGATCAACCTACTATTGATCTAAGGGAGCGTGAATCAATTTTTTACAGTCCACCTAGAAGTACTACTTGGTATCTTTCTTTAACTGATTATTTGGACAACTCAGTGTCGAGTTTTTCACCACCTCGTGTTTCTTATCCACATAGGGGTATTTATACTCCCGTAAATATGTCAGGTCAGTTGTCCATGTTTACTCAACTGCCTGAATCTTTTTTGTACGGCAGTCCTTCTGTTCCCGCTGGGTGTTAGTCACTGGCTGGTACTTTTTCGGGAGCATCTCCTCAACCCATTGAACAAAGGATGTTCACTGGAAGCAATGGTGCAAAGCCGTTGAGTGTAGAAGACATTCTTATGATGTCAGGTTCTATTCCCGCTTCTCAACCTCAAGGTGGCCAGTTACTGCCTGGGGGGCAACCTCAATTAACGCCTGGGGGGCAACCTCAAGGTACACAATTTGCGTCTGGGGGGGAACCTCAAGGACAGTACATGCCTATGGTACATTATATTCCTCAAGGTCAACCCCAGACTCAATATGTACCCCAAGGTCAACCCCAGTACCAATTTATACCTCAAGGTCAACCCCAGTATTAGTACATGCCTCAAGGGTATCTGCCCCAAGGTCAGTACTCGAGTCAAGGTTTCCAACCACCCCAAGGTCAATATTATGTTCAAGGTACGGGAAATGTACCTTTCACTTATCAATCCTACTCTGAACCCGGTTATGGATCTCAATATCCTCAACCTGTTATGGGTCAGTACCCCGGAATAAACATAGTGTGGGATCCGTCGCAAGTTCAACAGGTGTTGCAGCCAAATGTACAGTTGTCATCTCAAATTGGACAACCTTTAGTTTCTGGTTCACCCCAGCAACCAGTCCAGTCTAATATTCAAACTTCTGTACCTTCGGTAGTTTCTTAGTCTGGGCCTATTTCGCCTCATAATCCATCTCAAACAACTACTGCAACTACTGCAACATCTGTTCCATCTACCACACTTACTTCTGGAGTATCGACAGCTCCGGTTTCTACTGTCCCTGTATCTACTCCTCAGACATCTTTACCACCGTCTGGATCCACGATTCAAACTATGGTTCAGATGCCTGTAGGACAACCTGGTTTAAGTACGGTTGTCACAAGTCAACCACAATTCACTTATCAACCGTACCAGGGACAATACCAATTCGGTCCTGCTGTCCAGCAACCAGTTTACCAGTATCAACCGTATCCTGGGTACACTTATCAACAACCACAACAACCCCAGTACGGTCCGGTTAATCCTGGTTTTCTAGGAGGATACAATATCCCGAATGCGATTCCTATTCCTAGTTATCCTGGATATCCTCCTCCTGGGCTGGTATAATGACCCAGAGTTTTAGGGATCCTAATCGGCAGCTTCCGTTTATCGCAACTTTGGATTTACTAGACTTGTCGTGCCTAACGAATGATCCAATCAATTATCTTCTGTTTTGGCCGCCAATGCCGAATAAGTTGCCCAGTGACATTCCCAAGTTTGAGGGTAAGTCTGGAGAGGACCCGTCGAATCATGTGATGACTTACCACCTCTGGTGTGCCTCTAATTCCATCTCGGATGATTCGATCCGCTTACGTCTTTTCCAGTGCATTCTCATTGGTCTCACAGCCAAGTGGTACATTGAGTTACCACGGGCCTCTTTTTATAATTTTAGTTAGTTAGCTACCTCGTTCTTAACTCATTTTCAGTTGCCGGTCAGATATGATAATGGCACGGAGTTACTAACTTCATTAAAGCAATCGACGTCCACTTATATTTCCGATCATATTCATGAATGGAGACGTCGAAGGCGGTTAGTGAAAGTTTTTATCCCGGACCAAATCTTAGCTGAATGGTTTGTTAAATCATTGTTACCGAAGATTACTGAAGACGTAGCTAAGGCTGGAGTAGTTACTGAGGAGCAAGTGATTGCTCAAGCGCAGTACCTTGACTTAGTTTATACTCAGTCAGGTACGTTACACGAAAAGATCCCAGATCTTCCAAAGTCAAATCAAATCGCTGCTGCTCCGTTAGGGTCTCATGCTGCTGATGGCATGATTGGTACGGTGAACACTAAAAGCAAGAAGAAATCTTCCAAGAAATCTTCTCCTATTATAACCTTACCAGACTCCCCGACGGGAGATTCTTCTGCTGAACTCTCCGCCGACATTCACGCTGTAGAGTCATCTACGGCTAAATCCAAATCCGGTGGGAAGAAGAAAGGAAAGAAGAAGAATAAAGCAGACAAAACTCCAAAGGAGAAAACTGAAAAGGCGGAATCCAATGATGAAAAGCGCAAGCCTCGTTATCCATGTCTTATTTGTGAAGAAGAACACTTTACAAGAGACTGCCCTCATCAAGTAGAGGTTGCGAAGATCATCAAAGGTTCCCAAATCCCTGCTGTCTTGAAGGATCCACTTCCGAAAGATAGCAAAATGATAGGTTCTTCCTCGAGTGCCAATGAAGAACCCATTTTGATGATGTCTCATGTAAGGATTGCGACTCGATCGCAAGATTATGGTAGTAAAAGTCCTGTTGATGGCAAAGAAGCAGAATCTTCTCATTCTAATCCATAAACCTCAGCTCCCGGTTCTGATCCACTACAGATCGAGAAGCCTAATCCATACTTAGTAATCAAACCGCCCGCCAAGGGTGTACTTCGAAGGTCTGCTTTCAATCCACATGCGAGAGCGGCCCAGAATTACAACATTGTTGAGGGCTTAGCTATTTCACCCTCAGCAATGTCGGCTTTGGAAGTGCTGCAATCATGTCCAGCACAACGCAAATTACTTTTGTCGGCTATAGGAGCTGTTGATGTTCAGGACCCGAACCTAATAATATTTGATCTAGAAAATAGTACACCACGTTTGCCTCATCAAATGGCTTTCCAGATCCCAGTGATAGTCAAAAACAGGCCTATTCATTGGACTGTAATTGATGAGGGAGCTTCCACGTGTATTATGTCGATACAGTGTTGGAGATCGCTTGGTTCTCCTTCACTAAATCAGTCCCCGACAATTCTTAAGGCCTTTGATGGCCGTGGGTTTCATCCTTTTGGCATTCTACAGGATTTGCCTATAGGGGTTGAAGGAAAAACCGTTAGTCTAGATGTGGAGGTGGTTGATGCCCCTCTAGACTACAACCTTCTCTTGGGTCGAAGTTGGACTTACGCTATGACAGCGGTCGTTTCATCGGTCTTCCGAGTAATAAAGTTTCCACATAATGGAAAGATCGTAACAATAGACCAGCTGGCTTACTTTTCATCGGACCCAACCTCTTCAGAGAATATACAGCATGTCGGTAAAACGACTATCCCATATAAGGATGTTGGCGTAGGATTAGTTAAAGATGCCGGTTTACTGGGAACTTTTCCTTTTCCTCCACTTAATGCATCATCTTCATTTGCAACCATTCATATGATTACATCAGACACTATTTATTATGACGATCCTTGGATCGTTCCTTCTGAATCTGAAATAGACTCATTTGGTAATTCTATGCCGTTGAGTCCATATGAAATTGCCTATGAAGCCGTGCAGTCTTTTATCGACCCGTGTTCAACCAAAATCGACCAAATGAATGTGGTCCGTGAGGAATCACTTTTCACATCCACCTCGGAGTTAATAGCGTTTCCCGAAGTTGTGTCATCTGACGAGCAACTTCGTGAAGTCCTATGTGTAGACGATTTACCATGGGAAGATCTCCATCACAGATCTTCGTTTTTACTTGAGGATGATCGTTTTGAAAATGATTTCTCATCAATTTTTACAACTGAATATGTCAAGGAAGCTCAGAATCCCATGAAACATCCTGATTCAGAGCTGAATTTGGGAAATATCTCTCGTACTATTCCCATTGAAATTTTAGTTAACCCTGGAATTGTTGAGAACATTCATATAGGTGCCTCGTGTACAGATGACTAAATTCAGACATACAAGGCCCTATTTCAAGAATTTCGCGACGTATTTGCCTGGTCCTATGAGGAAATGCCAGGAATTGATCCCGCGATTGTTGTTCATGAGATCAAGACTTACCCGGATGCTAAACCCGTCCGACAACATTTGCGTCAGATTCACCCACGAAAAGCTGCTGCAATTAAAGCAGGAGTTGAAAAGTTGTTGAAAGCAGGTTTCATTTATCCGATCCCGTTAATGGATTGGGTATTGAATATTGTTCCGGTTAACAAAAAACAGGGAACAATAAGAATATGCATCGATTATAGGGACATTAATCGAGCTTTTCCAAAGGACAACTACCCAACACCCTATATCAATCAAATCATTGACGATTGTGCCGGCAACGAAATATTTTCCTTTATGGACGGTTTTTCCGGTTACAATCAAATCAATATTCTACCTGCCGATCAACCAAAAACGGCTTTCATTTGTCCATGGGGGACCTTTGCTTACTGCAAATTGCCTTTTGGGCTAAAGAATGCCGGAGTAACTTTTCAAAGGGCGATGTCTTATGCGTTTCATGACATCAAACACATTGTGCAACCGTATCTCGATGATTTGCCTGCTCATTCATTACATCGAGCTGACCACCTTGTCCATTTACGAGCAATCTTCATGAGGTGTAGGCATTATCGTATTCGGTTGAACCCACACAAATGTGTCTTATGTATTGAAGTGGGACGATTGCTAGGATTTGTAGTTTCGAAAGCCAGCATTCACGTCGATCCCTTGAAGGTAGAAGCTATCATCAAATTGCCTCCTCCTTCGAGTCTTCGCCAACTCCAAAGTTTGCAGGGGAAAGCAAACTTTTTACGAAGATTCATTCCTAACTACGCCGAGGTTACAAAGGGTTTTACACGGTTGTTGAAACAGAACGCTCAATTATCTTGGGATGAGATAGCTCAGAAATCTTTTGATGCACTCAAACACGCGTTGACCCATGCACCGTTGTTGCATCCTCCTAACTACAACCAGGATTACTTTTTGTACCTCGTCGCCTCCCATTCCACCATTGGGATGGTCTTAGTTCAGGAAGATGAATTCGGGATGGAGCATGTGATATATTACCTTAGTCGGACGCTGAATCCAACTGAGCTAAAATATTCACATGTGGAGAAATTGGCATTGGCAGCCGTTCAAGCTGTCCAACGTTTTCGTCACTACATTTTACTCCGTAAAACTACAGTCATTTCGGATTGCAACCCTATGATCTACATTTTGAATAAACAATTGCTAGGGGGCAAGTACTCCAAATGGATTGTTATCCTGCAGGAGTTCGACTTGGAGTTTGAGAAATCTAAGTCTAAGAAATCTTTAGTTTTTGCAGAGTTAATGTGTGACTTCCCGCGTGCTGACACGGAAACTGT
Source organism: Pinus tabuliformis (assembly GCA_031772625.1). NCBI lineage: Eukaryota > Viridiplantae > Streptophyta > Pinopsida > Pinales > Pinaceae > Pinus > Pinus tabuliformis. The sequence continues at coordinate 1,166,301,667 of CM062817.1, read as the reverse complement.
GGCAGAGGAGCCCATTGCGGACGAATCTTTGTTTCTAATCAGCACTTTAGATCCGTGGTATGGGGATATCATCGTCTATCTCCAGACCCAATCCTTTCGGCCTGAAGCTTCAAAGTCGGCACGTCGGAAAATTCGATTCCAGTCCCAACAATACAAAATTATTGGAGATACTCTTTATCGCCGTGGGGCGGACTCTGTTTTTCGACGTTGTTTAACTCATGAAGAGGCTGAAAGGGTTCTAAATGACTGTCACTCTGGAGCGTGTGGCAGTCATATGTCTGGGTATGCCACAGCCCAAAAGATATTGCGCGCTGGCTACTTCTGGCCGTCCTTGTTTAAAGATTGTATTATTGCGGTCCGAAAATGCCACAATTGTCAAGTGTTTGATCGAAAGATGCGCGCTCCACCTGCTCCTCTCCACCCTATAATTGTCGTTGGTCCTTTTTCCAAATGGGGTATCGATTTCATTACATGTAACCCTCACTCGGCCAGGGGGCATGCGTATATCATCCTTGCGGTAGATTATTTTACTAAGTGGGCCGAGGTGATGCCTACATTCGAGGCAGACGGAAAGAGAGCTGCAATTTTTGTATTCAATCATATAATTGCTAGGTTTGGTGTCCCATAAGCAATAATCACTGACCATGGGCGCCATTTTCAAAATGTTATGATGACAGAACTTACAGGAATGGTCTAGTTGAATCCATCAACAAAGTTTTAGTTATCATGATCCGACGAATCATTGGTATTCATCAGTCGAATTGGCACAACATGTTATTTTCAGCGCTTTGGGCGTACCGAACCTCAGTGAAAACATCAATAGGGTTCACTCCTTTCCAACTAGTTTATGGTTTGGAAGCTGTGCTACCCATTGAATGCGAAATCCCGTCACTGCAAATGGCCATCGAGTTACTTCCAGCTACTTCCGAAGAGGAGAAGCATTTATTATACTTAGCTCAATTAGATGAGAATCGACGTGATGCTGCATTGGCGATCGAGACTCACGCAAAACGAATGAAAGCTCAGTATGATCGAAATGTGACCCCTTGAAATTTTTCGGAAGGAGACCTAGTGTTATTATATGATCAAGCTAATGATAAATTAGGTGCTGGAAAATTCGTTCCTATGTGGCATGGGCCCTATATTGTCAAGCGAAAGCTAGCAAAAGGGGCCTATGAGCTGGTAGATTTTGACGGGGACTCTTGGGGTAAACCCAGAAATGGACTTTACCTAAAGAGGTATTATGCTTAAAAGATGGGTATGGAGATTTTTAGTTAGGTTAGTTTTTCTTTCTAGCTGGTGTGTTTGTTAGTTTAGACAGTGTGCTTAGCTTAGAAAGTGTGTTTTCGTCGTTATTCTGGCTTATCTTGGTTTTACTCTTGATAATGCAGATGTCGATGCCTCTCCAAACGTACATTGGTTTCGCTGATGGTGCTTGTCGTAGTACACAGAATATCTCTTCCGCAGCTTGGGTTATCTATTCGCCCTCTGACGAGTTGGTTTCTATGCATGGGGTAAGCCTCGGTCAAACAACAAACAACATTGCAGAATACAGTGCAGTGATTGAGTTATTGTCTGAATCTATTTCATTTGGGATTCGGAGTTTGATAGTGAGGTTAGATTCTGAACTCATTGTATTACAGCTTAATAGAGTGTATGCCATTAGAAATCCAGTGTTATTAAGGTTATTTTTAAGAGTGCGTCTCTTGGAACGTGAGTTTGATTACATTGAATATCAACATATTCCAAGGTCTTTAAATACATTAGCAGATGCAATTGCTTCTCGAATGTTAAATAGACATTTGCAATAATCATACATGTAAATTTAAAACCATTCCATAACATGATTTACAAGATAAGCCGGTAATAATGATATATATAGATAGAAGTGTGTCAAAAAATACATCGTCTTCGATCATAGGTTGAAAAACACCTTATGATCGGCAAAAATGATAAGTACAAAAAAACAAAATGTCACATGTGTCTACAAAATGACCATCCAATCACTGGTGATGATCTCTATATGACACCACTGCACGGGCCACCCTACACAAGAACCTCCTAAAAGGTCCTGGGACCCCGACTACATAGCGCTGAAGCCTGATAGGAATATCATCTATGGTAGTCTCCGGTATTTCTGCTGTAAGGCACTCTAGGTCATGTTCCAACTCAGCTAAAGTCTCTGTGACCTCGTCCTGTGGGGCCGGTGCCGCTGCAACTGGTAGTCTCCTCTCGAAAGGCCGGAGATTGGCTGGACGATGTGGGCCTACATCTGCATTTTGAAAATTATTACTATCAGTTTTGAGACGATATAAAAACAAACAAAAAAAAATAGATAGTTTAAAAACTTGTAGAAAATGAAGTTACTTGTATCATCCCATTGTTCTCTCGGTGGAAGAATCATGTCCGGATCTCCACGAAAATCAACGCCGGCATAAGGAAAATCCTGTATAGAAAAGACCTGGTCCTCTAACCAGTGAAAGTACTCCTCAATAAATCGAACAACCTCCGTTCCCTCATGAGGATGACGGGCCATAACCGCAACCCATCGCATCAATTTGGGCTCTCGAGGAAGCCCAACACCAACAGTGAGCTGCTGTGGGATCAGCATCGGAACCCTCTCTAATCCAAAACTCACAATTAAAGGCCCATAACCAAAAGTCTTCAGCTGTCCATTTTTGGCTCTAGTCAGTTGGCCTTTTACATTGGCCAACACAACATCACACCAGTTAAAAATGGTACCTCGATAGCAATCAATCGCCATCCGCATTTGGGATCCAGTGGCAATGTGTAAAGCGACAGCCCTGTAAAGTCTAGTAACTGTGAAAGCAATCACCATAAGTTCAGGTCGGGATATAGTTTTGATATCTATCCCCTTCTCCTGAGCCTGAGTGTTACACTACTCTAGTCGGAGACTAGCGATGGACTGGCCACCCGGCCTAGTCCCGAACAGAGTCAAGTGTTCACCTCTCTTGGGAAAACCAGTGAGAAAGTAAATATCTGTGGGCTCTATCTCGAGCTGGTGCCCTCCAATATAAAAACACTGGTCTTGAACGTTCCACCTTTCTACCAGCCACTCTAGAAATCTCACTTGGGCCCTCATGCCAGGTATGGCCCAGTATTTATAAAGGCCGCATGCCTTCAAAGCATCAATTGACGGTTGATGATTAATGGCGGCCAAATCAACATCTTCGTGCTCTCTCTCGCTCCAATCAAGCATGGTGAGCAATCTACACACCAGAAAACATCTGTTAGATTCCATAAAATAAAAAAGATTTGGTCCATTTTGGAGAAATTGGGGTTTGAAAACTTGTTTTGCGGGGCACGCACCCCGCCTTTAGGAACAGAGCATGGGTACGCGGGTTCCCTTAAGGCAAGGTGCGTACGCCCGACATTTTCCCAACTGAGAAAATGTCGGGGTACGCAGGTCCCTAGTGTGGCACCTGCGTACCCCGAGGAGCGGTTCTTGAAACCCCAAAGCCTCCAAAAAATAAAATCTAGGGCCTAAAAACGAATTCTAAACGGATGAAAATGAAGAGGATGATGTTGTAGAATACCTGAAAGAGATGGCGTTCGATTTCGACGGTTGGATTCTCCGCAATGTCCACGGGAAGTTTCTTGCCAAAAGCCCTTTTTCTCTCCTCAACAGTAAAATGGTAAAAATGAATTGGTAAAAGCCCTTTTTATAGGTTTTTTGGGTAAATAAATGGCAAATTTGTTTATTTTTCACCATGAAAAGGTATTTTTCAAAGTATTTTTATCTATTGTCAACAGGTATGAGTAATGTGTTGGTTTTTGTGCAGGATAAAGGATTTTCAGGGAAAATTGTCATTTTTTACGAACAAAAACATCAGAGTCATCTTTAAGCCCTTTTCTGACTCCTAAAATATGAAAAGATTGCCGAGCGTTTCTTTTACACTCGTTAAAACGAAATTAAAAGACGGTCCTCTTACAGCCCTTTTCTGACCATAAAAACATGAAAAGATTGCCGGATTTTTGTCGTTTCAAATTCGATATTGGAAGTAAAACGACATGTCTTTGATCGCTTTTTACTTTTCAGGTCAGAGACACTAATCATGAAAGTACTCCTTGGTCGTAAAGATCAAGCGGTTCTCTCAAGTATTATTTTATACTTTTTTGGGCTTGGGAGACACAAATTTACGAAAAAGGTCAACCCTGGAGTCTTCTTAAGTTTTTCAGACTCTCTAAAATTGAAAAACGCCAAGTTTCTCCTATACTGGACTCGTTAAAATTTCACAGTAAAGGACCTGTTAGATTACAAACAGGAATGAACCACTCCTTCTTAGGGTTCGAATCTAAACTAAGTTGGACTCATCCGAAGGATGAGCTTATAATCAAGCAAATTTTATCCTCCTCATGCTTGTAAAAAATAAAGAGGTACTTGCCAGAAATGGTGGGGGAAAAGAGAGAAAAACGAGCCTATTTGTTATCCTTTGTCTCAGAGAAACCTTATCACCACTCTTGAACACGACACTTTTCATTCACCTGGGTTGGGAAATCCTTTGCCTCACAGTTGATCAAACCACATTGAAAGTCTTCAGCCGGGTTTCAGGTATTAACTTTGGGTCAATGGTCACCAAGCCATCTGTTGTGTCGTTATGTGTTCAAGAGGTCACTGCAAATAAAACATTCATCTGCAAAATACCTGTCATCCATCTTGACCATCCCTGAGTCAGTCCTTACAGCTACATTTCTTCAACTTGATCTATGATTTCGTGTTGTGGGCTTGCCTACGACGGATCGCTTTCTATCGACATCAGCACATTATCTAGAAAGATGATCTAGAAATCGTCAGTACCTTGAAATCTGCATGCATCAATGGCAGGTTTCTCACCTTTGACGACAGTTTACATCATTGACTTTCGATCGAAGGATTCCGTGACATGTTCGACATCAACACATTCATTCACATCTCATGGATTGTGCTGGGTACTTTGAGAACCATTGACATCATTGGTGGTCTCTCTCACACTTGTTAACAGTTTACATCATTGACTGGTAATCAAGTGGTTTCTACCATGTTCGACATCAACTCATTTATTCGCATGGATAGAATCGTACCATTTCGGGAAGTAGAAATGAAGAACCTGGATCTAGTTTCCGCCATCCAGGCTGCGAGGAGTTTTGTATTCATTATATAGTAGACTAATTATAAACAGATGGCTGCGTCCATACTGTGTCTACATGAGTCTATGATTATGATGTACTGCGAAATCATTCCTGTATCAGAGCAGTAGTTAGTTTGTTAGTTAAAGTTTTTGATCTGAGTATGGGAATGCCTACCTCAGTGATGATATGATCTCATATATGTATTTTGTGTTGAATATTTGCAGGTTCCGACTGGGCTCTCCACAAGATAATCCTTGAAATGATAAAGTGCTTCACCCTTCCTAGATGATATGAAACCCTAATCTACTACAGGCTTTGCACTTTAGGGGGCAATCTGTTACACTAAAATTTGTCACCATGACTATTTGCAGTCAGTATGGCTCCATCAATAGTCATACTGTCCTCCTTGGCAAGTCTTATACCTCTGCTCCTCATGTCAAACTCCAAGAAAGAGAGAAAGTATTTAAAAGTCAAGTATAGTATTTGAAAACGTCTATATGCAAGTATCACGTAGATATGCAATTCTAACATCTATTAACTCTGGTTACACAGTTTCTCTTACCCTTACCTGCATGTACGCACCTCTTGTTATAATACCTGCGTACTTGTACGCTTTGTCTGTAAAGGGGTGGGTGCGCACTCCTGTAAAGGTCAAAAGGCGCAAGTTTTACTCCAAAAAACTTACTTGTGGTCAATTCTAGAAGATGGTTTGACGTGTATTGAGCGCCTCCAGATGGTTCATGCATCCCAATGAAAGAGGAACTTATCCCATCAAGAGGGGAGCTATCCCATTGAAAGATGGGCTTATCCCATTGATGGTGGACCTGATTAACTTCCTCCAAAGCACTATAAATACAGGCATTGGGCCAGAGGGAGGGGAGGTTGAAAGCTGAACATTCCTAAGGGTAGATGCTGCTGAAATTAGGACTCCCTTTTAGAGCTTGAGAGGAGAGATTCCAATCCTTTCTTAGCTTCATTTGGAAGTGGGTGAGCTGATCAAGGTAAAGGAGAACTCTTGCTGGACCCTGGGAGGGACTTGGACAACACCAAGGCACTGGTTGTAATGGTTTCTTTTGTTTCCAATTAATACAATTAAGTTCATTTTTCTCAACAAGTTGTTATATATAATTTGTTTCATAAACTCCTTGGTCTTTATGATGAATATGTTTTATTATATGAGTTATTCAGGTGCTATGTAATCGTTTGCTTGTTAGTTAATGCAGGCTTCAAGGAGAAGGAGCTCATCTGGATCGAAGAGGCTTGGCTGCTGCAAACAAGTGTTGGACTAGAGGTAAGCCTTAAACACGTGGTTGCTTTTATTTTAAATGCATATTTAGGGAAAGATAGTGCTTGATTGTTTTGTTTGTCACTAGATGACCTTTGGTTGCTAGGGAGGTCGGTTTTGTCCGCAAAATTGACTCTTTCCGCATGACATGTCTTGTACCAGATTGCATGCAGATACCACGCGTTCCCAGACGCGGACATGATAGCTTGGATCATCTCGCACACTGATCCCAAGATGATGACTTTGAGCAGTATTAGCAGGACGAAGATTGAAGCCTTTTGGCATAGGATTATGATGAGACGTATCTGATGTCAGAGCCCATGACTATAATGGAGACTCCCTTAAGCTTACCCACTAGCAGTGCCAACTCGAAAGACATTTTGAAGAATTGGGTAAAGGAGTTAGCTAGATTTAGGATGACACCCAACCAAATATGCAAGATGAATATACTGCAGAAGGCATATCAATACTTGGTCATATTTGCATGTTGATTGTATGGCCAAGAAAGCATAGAAACCTTCCCACATAGTTGCGTGATCATGCTGGACCAACTTGCCAGACAGGGAAAACCATGTAACTAATCCAGCATGTTGGCTCATCAGCTGAGGTAACAGGTAACGAGGGCTTGACAATCAACTGAAGCTATGCAAGAAAATATCTACATGTCCACCTACATCTTGGATGTAGTCTATGCTCGACAGGAGTTCCCGGGCTTGAAGTGGGCATGGTCAATGGTGAAGATTGCTGTGAACACTTATTGTAAGATGTTGTCTGAATGCAGCTTTAGAGGAGTGATCACATGTTTTTCCAATCATTTTGTCACCCTGGTTTACAAGATGATATTCGAACAGGATACACCCTGTATGTCGAAGGAAGCAATGGATGCACTGATAGACATAGTTGATTGGTATGTCTTTATCATATGGCACCTTCATACGAATGTACAGTGTGGAGAAGCCTCTGCATGTTCTACCAAAGTTTTCCTTGGATGTGCTCATCATGTAGGAAGTAGCATATCACATGTCGACAGGATTGACAACTAGGTTGCACTAGAAGAAGAAGGCACCTTGGCCCACTCTTTCGCTGTGAATTGGGTTATATGAGATCCATAGTTTCAAGCATGCAAATGTCAAAGCAGAGTAGATGAAGAATTATCCATTTAACCTCCAAAGTTACAATCTGTATGACCGACATTGTGTCGTGAAAGATCACTGCACGAGAGTACAGTTGAACTAGATCCACGGGTCACTTCATTGGGCGGAGGAGGACCCATGGAGATATTGCTATAGTTTCTCTAGACCCAATGAACAGGTTGGCTTTGATGTCGAGTGGTTAGCAAAGGAACGTGAAGAAACACCCTAGAGAGCACCAAAGGTAGCATCAACAGTAGAGGTGAACATATTAGTGTATGATAGGGGTAAGAGGAATATTGTCGATCACATGGAGGAAGAGAAAATCTACAAGTTATGAGAAGATTCACTTGTAGAAAAAGTAGCTTTGGCCATAGAGGTGAAGAGGAAACATCACGATAAGCAAATAACGCAAAGGAAAAAGGAGAAACAAAGAATGGAGGAAATAGAGAAGGAGTTGCATGAGTTGAAGGAGCAACTTTGGATGGAGCAAGAGATGTGCAAACATGAGAGGGAAGTGCAGGAACAATAGGTACAACAAGGAGCCCAACATGTGTAAATGGATGAAACATCACCCGTACAAGTAGTGGATTCATCAGAACATCTAGCATCAGGTAGAGAGGGTGAACCATCATAGGAGAAAGACTTCACTCGTGAGATAGAGCAAGCACTTTAGTAATTGGATATGGATATGGAGCAATAGGAATTAGAACAATAGATTGATCTCATGCCTCATCACCAAGAGGCCGACTTACTTGCTTCACCACATCCAGAAGATGAGAAAGTCTCAAGCGACCAAGGAGGCACTGAGATCCACCAAAAGGAAAGATGCACAACATCTCATTCGATGAGTCTCAACATAGATTTGTACAGTCTCGCAGAATGTCAAATCTGGATGATTATACATCTCCTACGCAAGTTGAGGAATGAGTGATCAGGTCTGATGTGCGCAAACATCTTGTAGCCTTGGCCAATGCTACCATAGCATATGCCAAAGCCAGTAGCTCAAGTTTTTTCTTTCTAATAGATGAGAATGAGTGAATGGCTAAGGAAATACAGATGACCAAGAAGGTAGGAGGGTTGGTTATAACATCCGCCCAAGCAAAACTGAAGAATGAAATACTAGATGTAGTGTTATCCCTCGACAAAGTCATGTGGACGTTGTATTCCAAGTTTGGTAGCATGCATAAAGCAGTCGTCCATCTTAACGAATGGTAGCAATGATGTGTTAGAAGAGCATGTATCTTGGTGAACATGCATGCTGCTATTGATGACATGTGAACATGCATGATAAGGTACGAGGAAACCCTGCTTCACTTGCATAAGATGATGAAGCCCAGATCAGTCAAGATGAAGGAATGCATCCAGAGTCAGATCCAAAACTATGAAGAGTTCCTGCAGCTCATCACTAGCATATAGGCTTCCCATGTATGGATGTTGTAGTGCATGCACATGTGATCCCATCTATTGGGACTCTTACTGAGGCAAATAAAAAGGCACAAGTCAAACTAGAGCTTGACTCGTACTTTGACGAGTTGATGCACATTCCCACCAGCCCAAACTTGCCCATCAGTGTAGACATCATGCACAAGTATGTTGTTGCTCTGACCACATCGAAGACAATTATGCACATGCTTTCAGATGATTTGGACAAAGGAGCTCGAGTAGTGTACCCGGATGTTATGGAGGCAAGAGTCAGGTTCCATAAATATGTCACCTTGGAGCACACGGACACCGTCATGGACTACTAGCCTTGGCATCAATACGCTACTTTCAACCACAATGAAGATGTTGAAGAGTTGGTCTTCCAATAGTTGTCCGAGTCATAGTGATGTCTATCATGGCTTGCTCAAGCCATTTTGTCTCACATGGGTACATGTGAATTGTAATGTAAAGTCTTGTCAAGTGTATGTTCAAGTGTTGATAGTTGAATGTAACAGTCATAGAGTAGATGAAGAGTCATGAGGGTAGATGAATAGTGACAATGGGGAATGTCAAGGGTCACCCCACCCTTTGCTATAAATAGTCCCTCATAACTCATTGTAAATGCTTTTGGTCAACCAAGCTTTCGATAAGACTGTCTTGGAGAGAGCTTTGAGAGTATTGTAATGAGCCTTGGCTTCTCCATTGCATAGAGCTAGTACATCTCTTTGGAGGATCAGTCGGTTATGGCTATAACCTTTCGCTATCAGAACTAGTGGTTGGACATGGATGTATTGTATGACTGGAACTTACACTTCTTAATATAACAAGAGATGGAACATTTCATGCTTATGTTGTATTGTATTCTATGCTATCTGGTTTACTCTAAATAATATATGTATATGTTTGGTTACGCATGCATGTATAGATTTTTGTGTATGTATATATGAATCTTTCTGAATTTTGTTGTTGGTTTTGATGTGCCTTGGTATTGCAACAATAATGTTACAATTCCCAAGGCTACTGACTTTAATTATCAACCTGGAGTTCATACAAACTTAAGAGGTGTCGGCACTATATGTGCGTGTTTTCGGGAAAAGTGTCTATTCAGAATGACCCTATCCCACTGGGTTGTGACAGAGACCTCAGAAACAAACAGGGAAAACTATTCTTGTATTCTCCTTTATGAACTATAAACGAAGATGAATAGGATGAACCAACCTGTGTCTTGCGCTAGTCCTTTGATCCAATCTCTCTTCTCTTTGACAGCTTCCAGCTATCTGCTCCCTCACTTGCCCAGCGTCACCAAGTTCCTGCAAGTTCACAGAAGAAAGAAACTACACAAAGACATGGATTTATGTTCATAAAAAGCTTAGGATCAGATTTAAGCTAAACATACAAATATAACACACATCAATGATATACAAGCATGTAGGAGAAACTCAAATAGTTTTATTGATAAAACAAGAAGATCCAGGAGGAGTTACAACTGATGATTCCTAATCCAGCATCAACCTCCCAACATAGAATCCCTTCTTCACCTCTAACAAAGCATAAATCACCCAATACTCTGATATCTATCACAAAACCAACAACAATTCTCTGCAATGTACAAAATTCCAGCCTCCGGTTCTCTTGGTGAGGGATCCATATATAGATGTATGCAAAGAGGATGAGTCAGCTCATGAATTGATTAGTGGCTTCTCTCTATCAGTTCTTGCTTCCACTTGGAGACTGAGAGCCTCTTACTCATCACTGGTCGAATTCAGTGAGGCAAGTGTCATTGGAGAAGATTCTGGAAGCTTCCATTGTCTCTCCACCTCGTGGAATGACTCTGCCACTTGTCATTTCCTGCTCAACACACCCTGGTAGTGCATTCAAGTGCGTTGCAACGCACCTAGCCAGTGTATTTGGGTGCTTTGCAACGCAGCTAGCTAGTGGAGCATCTGAAATGATCCTGATTTGACTAGTTTTGAGCAGTTTCTGGTGGAGAACTTCTGGGAGAAGCTGTAATTTGTTGACCTTGTTACTTTAGGAGCTGGAACAACACTTTTAGGGACTTAGGATCCCTTGGTTTATGGACATTTCATGCTTATAGCTGTAAGGCACAAAAATGTCTATAACAGTTGCCCCCTAAAGTATGAGGCCGTTTATCGGGTGAAATGCTTTATTAGGAGGATCTGAAGTTCTTCTGATGTTGGGGAGGAGACTTGTAATAAGATACAATACAATACATTATCTTCATACTGTTTTCATGATCTAGCTGAGGCGGGCATTCCCATGCTCAGCTTTATAAATTCATTTTCATGTACATAGGACAGACAATTGTCTGATGGTAGACTGATGATTTTGATGAAGTCATCGTCCTTTTGGTAGGATGATTATCTGTGCTGCAATGCTGTACATTTCAATGTCTTTATTTTTCCTGGATATATATCGCAGCCCAGATGGATGAAACTAGATCCGGGGTCTTCAATCTTGTCCGATCTTCACTCTAAGTACAAGTCAATCCATGTGAGAAATGTTTTGAAGTCGAACATGGAAAGACATCGCTTGATTACCAGTCAATGATGTAAACTGTTAACAAGGGCGAGAGGAATCACCGATAATGATAATGACCCTAAAGGTACTACAGTACAATTCACGTGGTGTGAATAAAGGACTTGGCATCGAACACCACGCAAAATCTTTCGGTCGAAGGTCATTGATGTATACCTGTCACCAGAAGTGAGAAACTTGCCATTGAGGCATGCAAGCTTCAAAGTACTGAAGGGGTGTTCCTAGATCAACTTCTTGGATAATGAGCTGATGTCGACAAGAAGAGATCCGTCAAAGGAGGGCCTTAATGAATCCCACATCAATGACACGGAACGGAGCAAATGATTTTGATGGAGGTGAAAACGATCTGGTGATACATGGTTCAGGGTGGCGGTCATGAAAGAACGAAGTATAATGTATGGTAGTGGATGGGACACGGGTGACTTCTCTGGATGACTTCTCTTGAACATGTCGGCGACACTTATGTGATGGATCAGTAGCATTTACCCCAAATGTGGATGGTATGGCGTGACCATGGTGATGTGACCGGTGAATGAAACAACCCAACCCGACTCTGGCACGGAGTGGAAGTGTCATGTTCAAGAGCGACTTGCTACCAATAAAGTTTCTTTGAGTTTTCTTCCCAATTTTTCCCCAGTCATTTTTGACCAGTACCTCTTTATTTTTGTCAAGCTTGAGGAGGATAACATATGCTTGTTCTATAATTTTCCCTTCGGGCAAACCCATCGCTATGTTTTAACGAGCCTAGCGATAGTGAAACTCGTTCTCACCTAAAGACAAGTTTTTCGCTATTAATCTTTTTAACGAGTCTAACGACAAAGATAACTCGGTCCTTTTCATTTTTAGAGAGTCTGAAAATGTACGTAAAGGTAACTCCGGAATTCCTTTTTCGTCATCTAATCCCTTAAGTTCAAAAAAGTATAAAACAATACAGAAGGGATGAGTTTTCGATAGTTTTAACGAGCCGAACAAAACAAGCGCTCGATCTTTTTGTGCAATAATCCCTTAGGTCCAAAAAGATTAAAATCTAGAGGAGGGATAACACTTCCTGTCGCTTTAACGATCTGGAAGGCCAAAACTCGGCAATCTTTTCATATTTTACGAGTCAGATGAAAAGAGCTTAAAGGACACTCGTCTTTTGAGGAACGAGTGATAAAACGGGTAGCAGCTGATTCCAGGTAAGGTTTGGAATTTTCCAATCACGGCAGTGTCACAAGGATGGCTAGTGAAATCACTCTTCGCAACTGTTCCTCAAAATGGGTAAACAATCAAATGGAGGTGAATGATCGGCCAATGGAAAAGTGGAGGTGACGGTGCAAAAACGACCAAGGCTTTAATGGCTGAAAATGCTTCATTCACGGTGGTTATTTACCGGAGGATAGTTCATTTTTTAACGAGCTTAAACGCGGGTGGAAACATTTGCTCGATCTTATGTTTATTTTTTAACGAGCTTGAACTATGCGCTAAAACTGCTCAATTAATCCAGTCATATGATAAGAATGTCTCATATAAAATATGGCAACTTTTAGATTTTGCCCCACATCCTTTCTTTATGCAAGTTAGGAAACGACTAATCCAAAAAACAGATAAATAATCGCTCTTTGCTTGCACTCCAAAAGGCTTGCATGCCCCCAGGTATAAAACAGAGTTTCGAGGTCACCCTCTATTCGAGCTGACAAAACATTCGTTTTATCAGGAAGGGTGCTACCTCTTACAGGTTACCCAAAGATTGTTCTATTTACGGCGTAAACAAAACAATTCTTCGGCGATGTCTACCGAGATAAACAAAGGTGAGTGACAATGCCCGCCAACTCACATAATTTTGACAAGAGAATCTTTTTCCAGAATAACCCCTCTTCCAATCCTGGATGGGGTACAGACTAGTCATATTCTCCAGTGGAAACCTACTCTATACCCGAAGTTTTCCTGCCGAAGCAGACCAGGATGCATGCCCCCTGGGTTTCAGTCATATCCCTCCGAATTACTCTCGCTCATCGGGAGGACGGACTGGGGATTGAGACATTTCTTGCATGAACAGACCATTTAAGGACGGTATATGACTATTTGCTATGCGCGATCTAGGAAATGAAAGCTGGTCCACGAGCTTGACCACTCTTCCTTCGTGCGGAAAACACATTACTCTAAAGAGTGAGGAGACAATGGCTCCCATGCAATAAATATAGTCTCGTCCAAGGAGTAGGTTATAATCCAAGGGTCCTTGAACTACCATGACGTTCATACGAACTGTCTTCCCTCTCAATGTTATGGGCACATTGGGAAGGATCCCTAAAGGTCGACTGGTTCCTTTATCAAAGCCTGTCAGATTTCTCATTTCAGGCAACAGCGATGGCGAATCAAGCGCTTTCCAAGCAATAGAGGAAAGGATACTCACAGAAGCCCCCTCATCAATGATGGTACCAGCCATGACCATTCTATATATTTGAACGATAATTCGGAATGGTATGCTTGCTGGCAAACGGGGTCTACCTAGTTGATTCCAGTTGAAGGATACAACTAAGTTGCTTCGAGGTGGGACCGAGTAGACGGCTGGGTATGGCTCTGACGAACTTCCTTCCTGCGGTAAAGGAACGGGTGGATTGCCCCCATGTTCGTCGGAGTCTGTGTTGATGAAGAGAATTTGGACGGTGTCATCCTTGTTCTCTTCAGTGACTGTATCATTCGAAGATAAAACCTCTGAAGGTAAGACCGGGTCAACTGCCGCCTCGACCTTTTGACTTTCGTCTGGTATGAATTTAGTTGGTTTATCTTCAACGATAGGTGCTTCAGCCGACCACCTGAGCGGGCCAGCTGGGTTCTCAACTAGTGACGGACTCGGCAAGAGTTTTTTATATCCAAGAGGAAGTCGTAACGGTGAAACCAGACGATCATCCAAAACTCTTTTAGCTTCATCTAAGAAGGGACAACGGTGGAGGGCATGGTCGCCTTTGCATAGTTTACATGGAAATCTAGCTTTCCCTTTTTGTCTTGGGGCTTCACTTTCACTAGTTGACGGTGTTCTTTCAACATGATCTCCAGAGGTTGATGACACCGGATTGTGCAAACGAGGAGACCAGTCCCTTAGTATCCGGGGGATGCAAGGACAATCTCTGTGAAAGTGGTCTCCTCTACAAATGACAGATGGCAATTTAGGCCTGGTCGGTGCTGTGTGTGGATTTTCGTTAGACGACACTCATTTTCCCTTATTCGCCTTTGGCTCCTTCTTCTTTTTCCTTTTCTTCTTCTTTTCCTTCTTCTCCTTAGGAACTTGGCTTTTAGCTTTACCAGTCCCGTCAAGCGAAGAGGAAGGAGGAGAGGAAGAATTAGAGGAAGTAGAAGGCTGGTGGGTAACTCTGGACTCGTCTAATTGCTGATTTGACTATTCAAGAATAGTGGTGTTCTGAACGACATTGGTTGAGAAGAGCCATACTGGCAAGCCAATTGTCAGTCCTGGAAGCGACAATGTGGCCATATGGGGCGCACCAACATCTCCCCAAGAGGAGAAGGGACTAGGATTTCCACCAAGGGGAACTCCTTGGTTGGTAGGCTCCATTTCCTCAACCCAAAGATCAACGCAGGAAAAGGGTATGAATATTCCGTTTAAAATAAATTTTAACAAGCTTTGACACAACTTTTTTTTTCAATTTTAAAGAGTCGAGAAAAAACAAAAGATGACTCTAGTATCCTTCGATTTTTAATGAGCCTGAAGTGACAAGTGCTCAGATGGACCTTTTCCATTAAGGAGTCTGAAAAGGAACGAAAGGGACTGCTCCGGAGGTCTAGGTAGAGGGAGTACCAAACCACTCGCAAAAATGCAGAATACTTTTTAGGGTACGACAGTCAATCTTCCCGAATGCTGTGTTCGGTGCATTGCGATCAGTAGGGCAGCTGACACGGCTTCCTATGGATAAAGGTTTTATGCCTATAGGGGTCTCCCAATATATACTCGACGGTACGTGGGAGCACAAGTCCGTACTGGCACTTATCGTCTCAAAGTGGAGGAATCACCCAACCATCAGTGAGGACAACAGTTACCAGGCTTTACGACGCCAGAATACGTCTCTAGCCTAGACCTCTAAATGTTGTGCGTTAAGTTACAAAGCGTTGTTAAGTTCATTGAATTTATTTTAGGTTGATCTTTCTTATGAAGTTTGCCTTTTGGGTTTACCACGAGATGTAGATGTAATTCCTAAAATGCAATCTAAAGATGATAAGCAAGCTTTTATCTCTTTTCAGCAATGAAAATCCTAGCTACAAGGGGAAAAGAAAGACACAATCTTTTCTCAAAGAGCAAAGAGCACACTGTAAATGCACTTTTCCTAAATCAAGCCAAACAGAGTGTCAATATGCAAATGCACATGTGCATGTATTTTTTTTTCACTTTCTTAATATTGATGCCTAAAAAGAAAGTTGTTGTACAAATTTGAATTCGCTTTCAAGTGAAAAACACAAACAAGCTTCTTTTCGAAATCAAAAGGTAGAGACGATTACGACACTTTATGATTTTGAAGTAAACACTTGTTTTGACACTAGAAATTCCCAAATTCAAGCCAAAGGCAAAAGTAAAAGTGTAATCGACTGTCAACAGCAAATAAACTTTCTCCTAAGATCAAAATCGATGCTTACGATAGATCTAAACCCAAGGACGATAGTATGACTAGTTTACTTTTGCAATGGGAAACTATAAATGACGTAACAAACACACAAAAACAAATACAGTTTCTTTTATACAACTGAGGTGGAATTAAGGAAGAGAAAAGGGGCTTTTAAACAGACACACACACTGATCACAGGTTGCAAAAATTAGAGGCAAAACTAGAAAAAGTGAGCAAAGAACCTCAGCTAGACAGGGCTAAGATGATCAATGCACCTGCTACACAGAGAAACTGAATTGCAACGCAGGTAGCCCTCTCAGGAACTGCGCTGAAATGCAGAGTCTCTTCACAGAGCCTGTGCTATAGCAGGAACGAGAATTCTCTCCGGGTTCTGGGTCACGGTTTGCAGTTTAATCTATGGTTTTTGGACGGGTAAAAGCAATCAATAATGCACAATCAGAGGGTTGATTTAAAAGAGGTTTAAGAGCTATCACAAAGGGTGATCAGATCATTTGTGAATTAGTTGTTTAGATCATAAACAGATCCAGTGAATAGACTAGAGTAGCAGATGTCTACTTTGCATTTGTAAATGGCAAATGCAGTTCGATTCGCTACTCCTAAGTTTATGAGATGAACAACAATAGAAACACAAACAAACTAACTAGACATGATCCCCAGCGGAGTCACCATTTTGTTTTCGAGAAAAGTGTCTATTCAGAATGACCCTATCCCACTGGGTTATGACAGAGACCTCAGAAACAAACAGGGAAAACTATTCTTGTATTCTCCTTTATGAACTATAAACGAAGATGAATAGGATGAACCAACCTGTGTCTTGCGCTAGTCCTTTGATCCAATCTCTCTTCTCTTTCACAGCTTCTAGCTATCTGCTCTCTCACTTGCCCAGCGTCATCAAGTTCCTGCAAGTTCACAGAAGAAAGAAACTACACAAAGACATGGATTTATGTTCATAAAAAGCTTAGGATCATATTTAAGCTAAACAAACAAATATAACACACATCAATGATATACAAGCATGTAGGAGAAACTCAAATAGTTTGATTGATAAAACAAGAAGATCCAGGAGGAGTTACAACCGATGATTCCTGATCTAGCATCAACCTCCCAGCATAGAATCCCTTCTTCACCTCTAACAAAGCATAAATCACCCAATACTCTGATATCTATCACAAAACCAACAGCAATTCTCTGCAATGTACAAAATTCCAGCCTCTGGATCTCTTGGTTAGGGATCCATATATAGATGTATGCAAAGAGGATGAGTCAGCTCATGAATTGATTAGTGGCTTCTCTCTGTCAGTTCTTGCTTCCACTTGGAGACTGAGAGCCTCTTACTCATCACTGGTCGAATTCAGTGAGGCAAGTGACATTGGAGAAGATTCTGGAAGCTTCCATTGTCTCTCCACCTCGTGGAATGACTCTGCCACTTGTCATTTCCCGCTCAACGCACCCTGGTAGTGCATTCAAGTGCATTGCAATGCACCTAGCTTGTGTATTTGGGTGCTTTGCAACACAGCTAGCTAGTGGAGCATCTAAAATGATCCCGATTTGACTAGTTTTGAGCAGTTTCTGGTGGAGAACTTCTGGGAGAAGCTGTAATTTGTTGACCTTGTTTCTTTAGGAGCTAGAACAACAATTTTAGGGACTTAGGATCCATTGGTTTATGGACATTTCATGCTTATAGCTGTAAGGCACAAAAATGCCTATAACAGTGCGGCATACAATGTGTCCTTCTTTTGTTGTCATGATGTAATGGAGTGCATGTACTAAAGTCAAATCCTAAAATATTGAAAAGAATGAAATGTTCGCAATGCAACCTTAACCTATTGCAAGAAATAAAGTACAAGGAAAGAGAATGAAATCAAATGCTAAAACACACCATTTTCTAACTAACTGCTAAGAGGCTTTGGTTCAAAAGTGTTGGACACCTAATCCTCAATGGGTTAATTTGGAAGCTGAATAGACAATAGGAGTCCAAGAGACCTTGGCATGTGGAACCCAATGGTCACAATATGTACTATAAATGTATATCACTTGCTCATAAAAAATGTATTCTCATGTTTTATCCTTCAGATTATTCTTGTTGCCCATGTGTGTTTAACATGGTATCAAAGTAGGTGTATTCCTACCTTGCATAGTTACTTTGAGCCATTTGTTTTATGGCTTTTATGTGCATATCATTTCTGCCATCACTTATGAATATTTTCTCAGCAAAATTCTAGCTGCCACCTCTGTCTATCATGTCTGCTACTTACATGCACCAAGCCATTTCATCTAATTATGTCTCTACCATTCTGAATATGCTCAGTCGTAATAATCTGCTCTCTGCATGATAATATGGGTAACGCTTGGTATTCCCATCAAATACCTGCTCCTACAGTGCTGTCAGCATTCCATTAGCGTTCCTTTGCTAGCTCCATTTACTTCGAAATGCGAGGTAACCCAGCACTGAAGGAGGGACCGATCACCATATTTAGTGCTCCATTAAATCTGTAACGTTAAAATTGAGCAGCGCTGAGCATCTTTCTACAACCTCAGTCCTTATTATGCCCCTTAAGTCTATGTTACAAAGGACTTCAGGGTAAAATTTCTTCATTCAACGATGATATCTCCAGAATCATTAGGTATATGAGACCCTATATATCTAATATGCACAATATACCCACAAGAATTGTTACAGTACAATAAAAAAATTCGTGTAGCCAAATGGACAGATTTTCTTCTCAGCCAGGAGCGATTTGATAGTTTGATGATATTTGAGAATTTATTAAGTGTGGTAGATTCAATTTAAATAAAGGCCAACTGAAAATTCAAAAAAATTATAAACAAAATCTTCACCAACTTTGGGAACTATGGCTGCATGTTCTTCATCTTCTGCAAAGTTTAGACCATGCGCATGTTTCTATCATAAAAGTTAGATGCTTTGGATTTGTCAAATGATGGACCTTTGCATTTGCTGCCTGAGACCCAGCTTCCCTAGATCTTTCTTTCCTTTTTGTTTGATCCTTAAATTCTAGGGTTTCTATTCGAGACGTGAAGAGCTCTAAGTAGGCGTGTGATTTCCCTCTTCCAGAATTTGAGTCACTGCTTGAGTTCTTGCTCGTGGCAGGCCACGCATATTCGTTTCATGTTAGGAGAATTAGCGTGTATATTTTTTGGTCCGGTGGCATTGAAATCGATCAGGCTATCCACGCTCGCATCCGCCATGGATTTCAATTCGAGTCTGACGTGCGGGTTTATGTAATTTTTTGTTGGCTTGGAAGTCTCCTTCGTGGGTTTGGCACGATATGGCTTTCTTCTTTCTTGGAACAAGTGGAATGCCACATTTGCTGCTTTCTTGGAACACGAGCCACCGAGTTCACCTCAACAAGTTGCAATCTTCTTTGTCTACGAGAGAGATTCGACGCTGTGAAGATCTGTCTGAGTTCTGGTAATCTTTTACCATTGTGCTTGTATTTGTCGTGAGACTTTGCACTTGTATTATTTTGACTTGATTTGGACCAGATTATGTTCAAAATTTCAAAGGCTTAAAATTCATTGGAAGTCATCGAATTGGTGGTCCATTTGTATTGAACTGATAGTGCGAGATTGGTATATGCATTGAAGTTTATCTTATGGCATATAAAAGTCATTGAATGGCATTTATTGAATAGAATTTTTAAAGGGTCGTGGGTCAAACCCATGAAAATCATTGGTCGTGCTACATTTTGTGCATTTAAGTAATGATGCCTCTGTAATTTGCATGCTAGTCATTAAATTGTGGTTGAACTCTGCCTCTGCACTTAAAATCGTGAATCGTGCTGCATTGAAATGTTTATGGAATAAAAAAAATAAAATGAAAAAAAAGGGCATATTATTATATTTAGTTCATTGAATATTGATAACATCTATGGATGAATATGGGTGGGACTATAATCTTGTTACAAGACTACAAGATCTCTTGGCCTTGCTGTAGAAAAAGAATGATGTCTTTTGGAGCTCTAAACCTTGTATTTTCTATGAAGTTTCAGCTTATTTAAAGGGTTTGAACTCTTACGCCTTCTTGTTATAGAACTATTGCACTCATATTCTTGTGATGAAGGACCAACAATGAATAGTGTAAAGCCTGGTATGACAAGTTGAAGTTAACGCAGCCTGGACTAGAGGATAGATTGGTGAAGGATTTGTGTATTGATGCCATGAAAAGGCAAGGGTTTCTCAAGAACAGATATGCCACATATATATTGATGATGTCTAGCTACATTAATTAAGGAATAATCAGGTTGTTTTGGTACAGTAAGTAAGGTTTCACAGTTGCATTTCAGCATAGCCTTGTCATAGTGTTCTTATAGCAGTACATTATAACTCTGTAGCTGGAACAATCACTTCATCTTTGATACAGTGTTTTAGCATTCAAGTGCAGTGATATCAAATACTCATATATTGTACTGATCATTATTAAATACACAATTTCAGTGATATCATCATAGCATGAAATTTAAGGTCTTCAACAGTAACATAGCTTCATCATCTTATTTTTATATGGATTGTAATTGGTGCTTGCTGGTTGCACACTGATCATGTTGCACATTTATGAAGGATATTGCTAGTGGGTATTACTTTTTTGCATTGAGTAGTAGTTGTGATCAGTTTTTAAGGTGTAATTCTGATATTGAATAAAAAAATGGCCAGAATCAGTGAAGTATTAGAGTTCCTCAAAACTCTCATACTATCTACTAATCATGATACATTAAAAGTCAGCAAAGTTTCTCTCACAGACATTTAGGTCTATCTACAAAATGCACAAGAGAAGATAGAATTTTTGCAACTCGAAACTCAGCTATAGCAAGAAGAATTAAAACAGAGGAGTCATCATTCTGAACATGTTTCTATTAAGAACATTGAGACTGCAACCCATCAGAATCAAGTCAATAATGTTACAGTTGATTCAGATTTAGTACCCAATAAAGTAGCAGTTGTACACGCAGATGCAGAAACTCAGTCTGCACTTCCCAAGCCCATCATCAGACCTTGGGAATAACTTGTCCACAACATGCACATGACTGGTCTTGGATATGACAAGGACTTGTCCTTTCATATTCCAGACTACTCAAAGCCAATACAATTTCAAACTGCTAGATTTCTTGAGGATGATTCATCTCCACCTGTTCTTCATGACAGTTCACCTCCAGATGTTCCAGATTTTTCCCCTCTTCCACAACAACAACAACAGATTGTGAAATGCCAACACTGTCATCAAGTTGGCCATTTGAAAGATCATTGTTTTGATCTTCATCCATGTAAGCACTATCATAAAACCAATCATTCTTCAAATAGATGCTTCAAAAACAAGCGCCGTGCAAGAACAAAGATTCATCTTGGATGGATCGCTTCTTGGAAATGGGCATCAACAGCCAAGAATATATTCCAATCACATGTCAGAACTTGTTCCAAGTATTGAACAGTTTTGCAGTTGAGTTTTCTCCATCATCTCACCTTCTATCTGACAGGGGGGAAATGATGGTCATCTACAAGCTTCAAAGTCACATTAAGTGAGCTTGAGCCACAACCTTCCACACTAGTTTTAGAGTTGTAGCCAGAAACAAAGATGCCCGTGAACATGCCTTTAGTTGGTAATCTGGGACACTTCCTCTAGCAGAAGACTTCAGCTTCTTGCCAGTCTCAAAAGGATTCTAGGAACAAAATTGAGAACACTTCCTCTAGTAGAAGACTTCATCTTCTCACCAGTTTTGGAAGAGTTCCAAGAATTGCATTAAGCATTCCAGAGTTCTTGGTCATCCTTAAACCATCTTAGGTTGAGACTTCCCTTTTTAGGTTGAAGTTCTCCCTTTTATGCGGGGTGAGACCTCCCTTTCATGTTTGAAGGTTTCCCTCTTCAAAACAATAGGAGCACTTCCTATAGCAGAAGACTTCAGCTTCTTTCCAGTGTTGGAAGAATTCGGGGAACTGCACTAAGCACTCCAGTGTTGGTGGTCTTCCTTAAACCACCGCCCTTTATACCAACATTTGAAAGAGCACATTCAGCCTAGTGCTGCCATGCATTTTTTCACATTTTGTATTACAGCTCTCTTCTTGGACTCATACATAACCCTTCGGACTAAGGGGGGGAATGTTGGACACCTAATCCTCAATGGGTTAGTGTGGAAGCCGAATAGACAAAAGGATTCGAAGAGACCTTGGGATGTGGAGCCCAACGGTCACAATATGTACTATAAATGTATATCACTTGTTAATAAAAAATGTATTCTCATGTTTTATCCTTCAGATTATTCTTGTTGCCCATGTGTGTTTAACAAAAAGAATTCTAAGTTAACATGTATGCAATCCTACTGTCCTAACCATGGAAATTCAAACCATCAAACCTTCTACTGCTATGCATGTAAATGTATAAAATAAATCTGTTTTTCTTTTTGTCTTTTTTTCATGTGAGACTGTGAAAGCTAATCTCTTTTGGTGATGTGGTAGGTGGCTTTGAGATGATGGTGAATATTAAAAAGGTTTGGGAGACAATTAGGGACACTTTTCTAGCTTCCCAAATGCTTTTTCCTCAATTCAGCCTCAAATTATGCTTTCCTACAGGATGCTACAGTGATTTCCTATAGGATCCCCTCATTTCCTACAAGATGTACAAATTTACTATAATTCATCAAATGACCAAGAAAATCAAATCCAAATTGGATGGAACAATTTTGGTATTAAATAGGATGTCTTATGTCCCCATTCCAAGTGGAATCACTCAAAAAGACCTTTGTTAATCCATGCTAAAAAAATAAAAAAACATTACTAGTCGAAAATGTAGAAATTCGAGAACTAGTGAGCTAGTAAATCTAAAAAATCCCTAACCAAATCAAGTGTAAATGCAATGGGGTAGCTTTTGTTATGATCTAGAGTTTTTTCTTGATCTAATGCGAGTGGAGTCAATTCAATTGAAGCTTTTTAGCATGCTCCAAAAAATAGCAGAAATTTACTGTTATTTACTAAAAAGGAGGTTCAACAATATAGATTTGGGAATGAGAAGACTAATCCAAGAAACTCAATGATTATTATGAACTTCCAAAGATTTTCCAAGGATGAAATAATGCTTGTGATCCTAAATAACTTACATCAACCATTTAACTCAATCCTACAATAAGAAATCATTAATACTAAATGCATAAATAGAAAGAAATAGAAACTAGAGATGCATGTGAATAAGCAATGAAAAGAAGGAGAGAAAATGATACAAAAGGGATTTGAGGTTCCTCGGATGGCTAAGCCCAAGGAAACTCGGAGACCTATGGAGGAGAACAAAATTTAGAAATTGAACATGACAACTATCTTCATTATTCTCATCAATAGAATTACATCCCTGCAAGAAAATACAATGGAGTTGCAAAAATACAAGCTCTCTCCACAATAACACTAATTAAAATCTATATCTAGAGGAAAATTGGACTTGGTACTTATACAAAATGATTAGGAATCGTTCCCCATGAATGGAGGAAGATTTCCCCACCAAAATCCCTTGATTAGTGCATCTGGTCCCTAATACTAGGAATTTGCATTAAATGGCAGGGAACACATTCCTAGATTTTCTCAATCATTCCCTAGAGGAAAATTTGACTTGGTACTCATACGAAATGATTAAGAATCATTCCCCATAGATGGAGGAACCTTTCCCCACCGAAATTCCTTGATTAGTGGATCTGCTCCCTTGATTAATAGAACACATTCCTAGATTTTCTCAATCATTGGAGTTCCACAATTTGTGCCATAATTCCATAATATCTTGTTGACTTATTATTTATTATTGAGCCTCCAGTAGTAGGGAATAAGTCCCTAAATTATCTCCTCCTCCAACTCTTCATATTCTGCCCAATATTCTCATAATATTCCACAAAAATAAATAATATTAGGCACAAATATTCAATTACTCATAAACCTTCCTAATGAATATATTAAAGTTAAAAATAAATTATCTAATGCAAAAGGAGAGGTTCAATGTGCTGAAGGATGGTCATAGGCTTTAATTTATGTTTTAAGTTAGAGGCATGGGCCTTAATTTATGTCTAATTTAGAGGCCCATCATACCCCCCTGTTGAAAGTGTTGCTCATCCTCTGAGCAACTTAGTGACCTCATTGTGCCTCATCCATGGCCTTGGTGGCCTCCCTCTTGTGCATTAAGAATCTTGGTTGTAAGCTCTGCAAGGACAAGCCCAAAAACATATTTGTTCAAAGAAAAATCATTGTTTCTTGAGACCATTATCTTGCTTTCTTTCCCTTATTCAAAACAATTTCTTGAATATTTTTTATTCAGCAAGGTCTTCTATATCCTTATCAACCTTTTGCCACCTTGTTCTGCCATTTGAACACCTCTAGCATCTTCAAAACGAATTTAGATGAGAACTAGGATATCCTGTAGGAATTCCTGTCAAAACTATAGGAAATCTACAAGAAACCCTGTTAAAACCACAGGAAACCAATTTTGAGCATAAATGATAAACTGAGGTTAGGACAGGTCCTCAACTTGACTCCCATGCATTTCTCCCATTTTTAGGCCCTGGACAAAAGCTATAAAGATATTGGAGAACTCTTGGAACACCTCTTTTCATCACTACAATTCGATTGCTATTTTGATGGTGAATACCTTATTTCTTTTTGTTGCCTTCTTCTTCTCCCTTGTGGCCTAGATGATTTCCTAATGGCCTTGGAGTTCTCTATTTTGATTAGGTCTGTCTTATGCACTGTCATTTTGGGTTTTAGCACAAATTTTCAATTCTTCCTTATTGTATAAGCATTTTTCCTTCCTGTAGTAGTCATTCCTTCTTTCTTCAGAGCCTTATAACTATATGGGAGTGATGGGAAATGATGAATAGGGATTGGATGATGATGCTAGGGCTCAAAGGGAGTGGTGTAGGTTTGTGGAAATGGAGAGGATGCTATTCTTGTTTTCTTCTCAAGAATGAAATGGGATCGATGAATGATGAATAGATAGTGAATATGAAGTGGATGGCGGGCTTGGAGTGCTATGGTGACTTGGCCTTTGCAAAAATTTCTTCTTTTAACTGTTGTCCTCATTCCTTGAAATCATCACCCTTCATAATTTGACTTTTCAAGATTGCATGAGTGAAGGAGTGAGCTGCAATGAACTAGTTGAAGGTGACTGAGACTACTGCCCCATCGTTAGCTTATAAAACCTCATATCTTATGCATTGACAACAAATTTCTAACTATAATATGCTCAAGAGAAGAGGTCAAGAATATTTCATACATGTACCTACCTGATGGTTGTTGGAGAGACATGCATGTTACTGCTGAGTTGATGTTGATGTGCAGGTGTTGGATGGTGATGTTGATGATCCTGATGCTGCTGCTAAGCTTGGGAGGAGCTTATTTGACCTCTGGATCTCTTTAAAACTACTCACTATTAATCCTGTAGGTGATGTTCTATATCCTGTAGGTTTATAGGATAGCAACTTTTTGTTCATATCTCCCAAAAGGTAGACTGGATTGAGCTGAAATTTTTTTAACATGTTGCCATCATTATTATGCACGTCCCCATAGAAATATTTTGGTCAATGGATTAATGGATCTCGAGAAAAAACTAAAAATGGTTGAAGGTGATGGATGCTAATTTCTTAGAAACCATGTAGTGGAATTTGCTAAAATTTCTTGGGCATGTTACCATCATCGATATGAATCTCTCCATGAAACAGATTTTTAAATGGATGAGCGGATATTGAGAAAATGCAAAAATGGTTGAAGGTGATGGAGGCCAATTTCTTGGAAACCATGCACTGGAATTATCTGAAACTACTTGAGCATGTTTCCATCATCCAAATGCATCTCCCCTTGAAACAACTTGGAAAATGGATGCATGGTTTTCAAGTTATGGCAAAACAAATTTTTTCTCTATGTATTTTTGTATTCTGTAGTAAAACAGAGCATCCTGTAGTTTTTTAGGACAACAAGAAAATTGAATGGTAGAAGCTTGAGAATGATGGATGGATGGTGGAAATATATGAGGGTGATATATTGGCATGGCCTTGGCCTTGTTGGATCATTATATCGAAGTAGGAGAAAGTCAAAATTTTCCTTCTTTTGACTAGGCTTGACCAATTTTCCTTTTGGTACCAACTTGTTCTTGTTGCTTGCAGATGTTGGAGAGTACATGCATGCATGGAGTAAGGATTCTTTTATTCCTTTTATTTTTTTTCTTCTAGGCCTACTAGCCGCCTCGAGGAGGTTTTCAACTAGTAGGTCTGCCTAGGCGTCTCAAAGGAGGTTTTCACCTAGGATCTTCTTTTTTCTTTTTTTTCTTCAACCCATTGACTACCTCCTGGAGGTTTTAAATATGAGCCGCCTCGAAGAATGTTTTCACCTTAGATTTTTTTTTTCTCTTATTTTTCATTTTCTTTTCTTCTACCCTACCCTACTTGAAAAACAAAATCACTTTCAAGTATAAGAATACTACCAATGGAGCGATGTGCACATGAAGATGATAGGCAAAATGATGTGGAGGCTTGAAATGTATGCTTTGACATGTACCTGGATTTGAGTGATCAAATGTTTTCACTTTGATGATATCAATCACAATTGAAGAAGAGAGTATTGTTGCGACTTAGTGACTGTCTGGAACCATATTTCAATATAGTTGGGACGCCCCTGGTCCATTTACTAATTTGGATCATATTGGATGTCTTCTTCTTCCATGAGCTTCAAATCTTCCTCTTTTTGCTAATTGTTCTCTTGAACAAATGGAGGATTTGATGGTATCGATGAGGGAGCTCTATCGATGTTTGATTTTGATGTTTGGTCTTCATCAAATGCAACCCATGATTCTTTGATCTTCTCTTTCAAATCCTCTTTCTCTGGATGTAGTCCTTCAATGATATTAAGAGAACCTCTTTTTTGCAATACTCTTCCTGAGCTATGTTGAATATCATTGATCTCAAGAGGAGATGTTTGGAAGTGTTGTACCTCAGCATTGTAAGTGGGCTAAGCTACTTCAGTGTGTGGGTTTGGAAATGGTGGTATAGGTAGTTGAGTGGGAGTGTATATTTCAGATGGATGTGGATGCGATTGTGGTTATGGTGGAGCTGAATGGTAAGGATAACATGGAGTTTGGTATGGAGGATATTGAGTAAGATACAGAGGATATTGTGGATGGCTCCCATAAGTTCCTTGCCAACCTTATTGCCAAGATTGGTTTTGGGGTTGAGATAGCCAATGTTGAAAAGGAAAGGGTGTGTTCCAATTACTTTGAGGTGGATGTGCATAAACTTTAAATTAAGAATTATGCTCTTGCATCATATCAAACCGAAATGGCTACCATGGTCCTCTTGGAGCTTCATAACATTGCTGCATTGGCAATTGACTTGCTCGATTGTCCTCTTGGTGAAATTCCTTCAACCTTGGTAATAAGGAGCAGCATTTAACTTCATGTGATTCTACATGGACAACACAAACATATTCTTTTTTCTCATTTTGTATTCTTAACATTTCTACTTATTTGGTTAGATTGCTAATAATTTATGTTTTAAAGTTATCAAACAAATTTCCAAGTTTAGCTTGACTTACCGATCTTGATGTTGATTTACCTACTTTTGTTTTTCCTCTGGATATGTGTTTCATGTTTCACAAATTTTCTCAAATGATAATTGATATACATCACCTCTACTTATAAGATTAAGGAGATCAATCCACTCATCCCTAATTTTTCTAAGTAAGAAGGTTTTTAGTGTGTTGGATCCTAAATGATGTAGTTTTTCCCTCTTAAGATTATACATGAACCTCTCTATTAGATCCTCTAGACTCTCATCTTCTCTTTGATTCATTCTAAAGATTTCTTCTTTAAGATCACGATCTTTATATTTTTCTAGGAATATATTTTTCATATCATTCCATGATCTTATTGAATTAGTCCCTAAACTCATGAACCATTTAAGAGCTCTATCCTTCAATGTTGCCGGAAACAATCTCAATTTTTGAGTTTTTAATAAGTAACCATAAGATCTACAAACAATCTCAAATTCAAAGAGAAAGGTTTCTCAAACCTTTGACCTTAGACCATGAAATTTTGGAAGAAAAGATGGAGGGATGTTATTCATGTGCACACTTCCATCAGTATCTTGAATTGGAAATATGGTAGGATCTTCCTCATTGTCATCATCGCCATCAATTTCTTCTGCATTCTTCGCCATATTCTTCTTCTACCTAAAAACGTGAATGGTGATATGGCTCTTACTGCACCATGTGATCAAATGGGGGGTGGGTTGGTGTTGGAGAATTTTGTTGTTGTTTTTGTGATTGAACGAAAACTATAATGCAATGCAATTTTCTACTTTTGAAATTAAATATGCCTAATGATACTTTTTATTTATTTTTGTAAAAATTAAAAATAAATGAATCAACTAGAGAAGAAAACAATGCATATTTTCACACACCACCCCGAAAATGGCACCAAAAAGTGATGCGCCTCGGTATTGCAACAAGAATGTTGCAACTCCCAAGGCTATTGACTTTAATTATCAACCTGGGGTTCTTACAAACTTAAGAGGTGTCGACACTATATGTGCGGAATACAATGTGTCCTTCGTTAGCTATCATGATGTAATGGAGTGGATGTGTTGAAGTCAATTCCTAAACTAATTTCAAAGAATGAAATGTTTGAAATGGAACCTTAACCTATTGCAGGAAATAAAGTACAAGGAAAGAGAATGAAATCAAATGCTAAAACACACCATTTTCTAACTAACTACTAATAGGCTTTGCTTCAAAAGAATTCTAAGTTAACATGTATGCAATCCTACTATCCTAAGCATGTAGATTCAAACCATCAAACCTTCTACTACTATGCATGTAAATGAATAAAATAAATTTGTTTTTCTTTTTGTCTTTTTTTCATGTGAGAGTGTGAAAGCTAATCTCTTTTGGTGATGTGAAAGGTGGCTTCGAGATGATGGTGAATGGTCAAAGGTCTGGGAGACAAGTAGGGACCCTGCGCTAGCTTCCTAGATGCTTTTTCCTAAATTCGGCCTCAAAACAGGCTTTCCTACAGGATGCTACAATGATTTCCTACAGGATCCCCTGATTTCTTACAGGATGTACAGATTTACTATAATTCATCGAATGAACAAGAAAATAAAATCCAAATTGGATGGGATGTATTTTGGTATTAACTAGGATGTCTTAGGTCCCCATTCCAAGTGGAATCACTCAAAAATACCTCTGTTAACCCATGCTAAAAAAATAAAA
The DNA here is from genome assembly GCA_031772625.1 of Pinus tabuliformis. Classification (NCBI taxonomy): domain Eukaryota; kingdom Viridiplantae; phylum Streptophyta; class Pinopsida; order Pinales; family Pinaceae; genus Pinus; species Pinus tabuliformis. Next base: position 1,166,272,292 of record CM062817.1, on the reverse strand, counting down.
AGCGTTACTATTGAAAAATCTAGAAATTCGAGAACTAGTGAACTGGTAAATCTAAGTAATGTCTAACCAAATCATGTGTAAATGAAATGGGGTGATTCTTGTTATGAAATATAGTGATTTTCTGATCTAATACAAGTGGAATCAATTCAATTGAAGCCCATTAGCATGCTCCAAAAAATAGCAGAAATTTACTGTTCTTTGCTAAAAGGGAGGTTCAACAATCTAGATTTGGGAATGAGAAGAGTAATCCAAGCAACTAAATGGTTATTATGAACTTCCAAATATTTTTCAAGGATGAATAAATGCTTTTTATCCCGCAAAATAACTTACATCAACCAGTTAACTCAATCCTCCAACAAGAAATCATTAATAATAAATGCAGAAATAGAAAGAAATAGAAACTAGAGATGCATGTGAATAAGAAATGAAAAGAAGGAGAGAAAATGATATAAAAGGGGGCTTAGGTTCCTCGGGTGGCCAAGCCCAAGGAAACTTAGAGACCTATGGAGGAGAACAAGATTTAGAAGTTGAAAATGACACCAATATTCATTATTTTCATCAATAGAATTACATCCCTGCAAGAAAATAGAATGGAGCTGCAAACATACAAGTTCTCTCCACAATAACACTAACAAAAATCTATATATAGAGGAAAATTGGATTTTTTACTTATACAAAATGATTAGGAATCATTCCCCATGAATGGAGGAAGCTTTCCCCACCAAAATCCCTTGATTAGTGCATCTAGTCCCTAATATTAAGAATTTGCATTAAATGGCAGGGAACACATTCCTAGATTTTCTCAATCATTCCCTAGAGGAAAACTCGACTTGTTACTTATAAAAAATGATTAATAATCATTTCCCATGGATGGAGGAAGATTTCCCCACCAAAATCCCTTGATTTGTGGATCTGCTTTCTTGATTAGTGGAACACATTCCTAGATTTTCTCAATCATTGGAGTTCCAAATTTGTTCCATAATTCCATAATATCTTGTTGACTTATTATTTATTATTGATCCTCCAGTAGTAGGGAACAAGTCCCTAAATTATATCTTCCTCCAACTCTTCATAATCTTCCCAATATTCTCATAATATTCCACAAAAACAAATAATATTAGGCACAAATATTCAAATATTCATAAAACTTCCTAATGAATATATTAAAGTTAAAAATAAATTATCTAATGCAAAAAGATAGGTTTAATGTATGGAAGGATGGTCATAGGCTTTAATTTATGTTTTAAGTTAGAGGCATGGGCCTTAATTTATGTCTAATTTAGAGGCCCATCAAGTTTAACAATCACTTTGGATTTCTAGCTAACTTGCCTTCCATGTTCTAATGCATCTTTTCTCCTGTGTTCCTTTCTTAAGTCTATGCTATCATAGGTTTCCAAGGTGAGCACTCATCTCAAACCTCGTGTGTTAGAACCTCTCATGCACCTTCCTTGGCTCACTACATATGTTACACCCTTGCCACCAACAAAGTTATCTTACTTGCCTCTATGCAAAATCGTGGTCAAGGAATTACCATTCGACTCACTGCTAGGAATCCTAAACCAAATGGTCTGAGGTTTAATTGGGACTTCTTATCGGAGAGCTTCCCTGACATGTTGGCAGGTCTAGCATTGTCAATATTTCTAGCACTAGAAGAAGGGCCAGACGACAAGTTGTTTCCTCTCATCCTTTTTTGAACCTTTGCATATCTATCATGGATTCTTATATTCTTCTCCCTCTATAATGTTTTTCAAATCACGAGGATGTCACCATAATGAGGGAGTTCTCTGATCTCTTATCCACTTACACGTATGATGGTGAAGGCGAACTGGCCTAACCTGAGTTCCTACATGATTTTCTTTCCATGCTTCATGAGGAAGATGGATGTTCTGATGAACAGGCCAACTTGCTGCTTACATACACACTTCAAAAATCTCCACTTCGATGGCTATGCAGCTTACCAGCTGACAGCATGCACTCACTTGAGCACTTTTGTGATCTCATTGAAGACACTTTCTATCATTTTGATCAAGATCGTCTTGACCAAAAACTGTTACAACAACGGAAATCTCTGCATGAATCAACTATGGATTTTTGGCAACGCTTATGTGATTTGCAGTTTCAAGCTCCGATGAGCCAGATGAAATTTTTCTATATTTGTGACCGATTCAAGTATCATGTTAAGAAATATGCTCATCCCTTAGAAGAAGTTTGAAATCAAGACTCGCTCAATATTCCTCAGTGATGGAGTTGTGCAATCACAAACGAATGTCATAACTATCACAAGTGACTGTCCACCATCCCCTCATCAAAGAACTCCACCATCGCAGAGTGATGTCAAAGACCATGCTCACACACATGTTCAGCTGCCACATCCTCCCAACATCATGCTTAATTTTGGCGCAGATTTGGTTGTGAGTCCATCGAGTTGTCATATGCATTTTGTTCCACAACCTTCGTCTTCATACTCGGTTAATCCTCCAAATGATTCTGCCTTGTGTTCTTCCATTTTAGACTCTACACTTGTTGTGAAAGAGGATCAATCCATTGACGGGGTTGGTGTTACACAACCAACATGCGCTGTCATTCATGAAGAGTATGACTGGGAGCTTGAGCATCAACACTCGGCGAAGGATGACTCCCTTCCATCCGAGCCTCCTTCATTCTTTCTTAACATCTTTGGTGAACCTACCATCCTGTTGAAGCCCTCAAAATTGGGTCTACAACAAGGGGGATACCCACCCGGACCGGACCTTGGTTGGCAGCTCCTTTTCCGTTTGGTATAGCGGGTCCGACTGGGGATATGTGACCAGTTTCCCAATTTCCGTGTGTGTGTGTGAGAAATATGAATATTTTTGTTTCTAACAGTTTCTTAATGGAATACTTATACTCTAATTCTAATGTAATGGTAAGGAAAATATTTTAATAAACAGAAATATGTAAATCTACGCTAACCCGGGGTGTGATCTTTCTTCTATGTGATCTAAAATGATTTCAAACAATAACTGGTAATAAAGATTATTTAGCTATTATGAGAAAATAATTCAATACAGATGAACCACTTCGTATAAAAAGTTAGACGAAATAGTTGTGAAAAACATATTGCATAATGAGCTATTCATACACTAAGCATAAATAAATAACTATCATCGTACAAAAGTGCCAAATGATAACTCAAGCATTCATACATTAATACATAAATAACTGAATTGGAAATCACTCTAACACAAGGAAGAAATAGTTAAGAGATAGAAATACCATTTATAACTAGTCCTGCTCATGAGCTTCAAGCGATAACGATTTATTTCTCCTTGATCAAATATCCACTAAGAGTACAAAAGTGCAACATCAGTAGCAGAAATCAAATGAAAACATCATTAAACCATGTTCCATTCATTCACCAAAACCTCCTCAGGACCCCATGTTTTGGGGATAAGTTTTTGATAAATTTCAGGACCCCTCTCTAAATCCATGAGAACGGTTTAAATACTACTAACTAATTCTAAAAATAAATTATTACAAAAATATAGGATGTGGTTTAAATGACCATCCTCTTTTCAGGAAAATAAAACAAAATTAAAGCTAAAATTAAATCGAACACTAAACTACTTCTATATTTGGTCCTTGAAATCACACGCATGCAGCATCTGTTTGAGAAGAGTCGGCTGGTTGACCTCCGCTTTTAACTAAGATGAGAAAACATAATTGACAAGAGCTGGCGCCATCTTTCCGGCCAAATTAATGATACACTTCACAGTCATCCAATGGCTATGTGGCTTTACCAAGTATGCCCAGTAATATTCCTAGTTCAACTTGGTTAACCCTTGGATTGCTTTTGCCTTTTCTTGAGCTCTCTGTTTCCAATTTGCCTGTAGCGTTACTTTCTTGTGATTTTCGGGACTTGCAGGTGACTGGGCAACCAACAACTTTCCTTTTCTAGAAATTTTTCTCAGCGATGCACGATTAGCGCTAGCCGCTAATCGCACATCGGAAACTGCCTCCGTTCTTTGATCTAGGTTTCCTTGATGCGTTTTTCGCCTTTTACACTTTTTCCTTTCAGTAGATATGAAGTTCAATATTTGCAAACATAACAGTTCCGTAAGCTCTTGACCCTAAGTTTTAAACTGTCTATTTCTAATTTTTGTGCTGTCCAGTATCCACTTCACCATGTCTGTATATGGGATAATTTTAGGCCTTGCTACTATTTGGTGCAAGAATGAGCAAGCTAGCTATGTGAGGGATGCTTCAGAAGAACCATTTGAGCCCATGGTAGAAACTACTTCCATTACTCTGGGATTCTCCTCTTCGAGCAAATTATACATGCCTTCCCACGTAGCTATTACCACGTCTCTTTTATCCTGCGTATTGCTTTGTATTGGCCTCTGTTCTCCATTCCTCCAATTCGCAAATGAAGTGAACATGAATGACAAGGAAGGGTGATGGGAAAGTTTTAAATGCCATAGACATACCAAGTATACCACCTTACGTGAAATGATTCTTTGAAAAGCACGCACCCATATTCCATTAATAACTGACAACTAACTCATTTATTTGCATTAAAGCGCATAGCCAGGTGTCATCTTATGGAAAAAACATTTCTTGAATAGCGTGCCTGAAAGATCTGCGATGGAGCGATTTTGCGATTTGCTTCGCAACATCGTAGATCGCAACATCGCAACGTCACATTATCGTTTTATCACTGTATCACAAGATCGGAATATCGCCATATCGCAATATCACAGACTACAGAAATGTTATGCATGACAATCTATGTTAACCTATTTTCTACGAAATGCGATCTGGCGATCAGCGTCATCGCAAATTGAAGTGTTTCAATGTGAGCTGTGCTTAATGTGATGCGATATCTATTTATTATCGCATATCGCAACCTCGCAAATGTTGGAATTGTGCTTGTAAGGTGGCAATACCGCTATCTTATGCGATGCGATATTTCCTAAGGAAAGATTTGCGTTTTACCTTATCATAAAACTTAGCTTTTTAAAATTTTCTAAGGGAGGTTTCCTAAGCTTATGATGGTAATTCTATTTGAAAAGGAAATTTAACTATTTCTTTGATTTAGTATTAGGAATAACACTAAATAAGAAGGGGGGTTGTTTCTGGCCACAACAATTGGCGATTCACTTGGAAGAACCGGTTATCTCTGCTGTTTTTGGATTTTCAAAACTTCCAAAACAAATTTTTTTCCAGAAAGTTAAACTTTATTATAGAAAGATAAAGTACACTATACTTTAACCTGTCAATGACATTTTGTTTCAACTATTTTTCAACTTTGATTATTTGCTGCCTCAAGCTAGTCCTTGTATTTACATCAGTCATTACTTGGCTTGTAAAGATAAAACAAAGTCTTCTCTGTAAACTAGTTTTAAATATGCTCATTTTTCATAGGTAGAGCCTTTGCTTCCAGCAGGTGTTTATAGCCTCGACAGGGTTACCTGTTACCCAGCAATGATCCTTTATCCTACTTAAAGAAACCTACAATTCCCAAAGAAGAATCCACATCCACACTTATTGCTTTAATTTTCTTTTTTATTCTTAAAGAGTAATGTCTTCGTTTGGTAGCCAATATATGACACATTCATTCACTAATTTATAACTTTGCTGAACAAGCTGGCTCGTGATGAGACCCCTTGTCTTTTGATTGCAACAATCTTGAGTCTTTGCCCTGTTGTGGTATGCAGTATTGGCAAAGTCAGCAAGTTATAATATCTGTGATTATGATAAGCCAGCTCGTGATGAGACCTCTCACTCTTTAAGATAAATTGTATCTTTGGATTGTTCCTCTGAAGGTTGTGATCTCCTTAGTAGGGAGGAAGTCATTGTTTCCTTAAGATAGCTCTGGATGACAATAGTAGAGTTTTTGGAAATAGTTGTTCTACAAAGAATCTTTATTTTGTTATTGATACTTTTCATTGCACTGATATAAAACAATTTCTCACTAAAGGTTGTGTTCATCAAATTTTATGAAGTTGAAACTAGTATTATATCTAGGCTAGAGTTTTTAACTGTATCTTTAAATAATAAAGATCAATTTTCCAAAAGATTTGCTATTTATACAAGCGAAAGATCAAAATCTAGAAGAGAATTTGTGTCTTTCTCATGAATCTCAAAAGTAACCATTCACAACTGGTTTTATTATGAAAAGGAAAACCACTATTCTACAAAAATAGAAGATTGATCTTCTATGGAAAATATTTTTTGAGAATTTGACCATTAACAGGTAGAGAATCTCTTTTCCCTGTTAAATCTTGTAACATGAAGGTCGATGGACCTATGATTTCTATAATTTGAAAAGGACCAAGCCACATTCTTTGAAATTTTGTATGTTTTCCCTTTCCCTCATGAGCCTTGTCCCATTTTAAAACTAGATCTCCTATTTGAAAATCTTTTCTAGATACCATATTGGAATCAAAAGGGCTTTCACCAATGCTTGATGATGAGCATGATTTACTTTAGCCTATTCTCGTTGTTCTTCTAATTTAATTAATTCCAGCTGCCTAAGTTGTAAAGAAGAAGTTGGTACTTCATCAATGTATTGAATCAAGGTGTGTTGGAAGAACTACTTCTTTCCCATAAACTAAATTAAAGGGAGAAGTGCTGATAGAGGCTTTCTGTGTTATCCGGTCTGCCCATAAAGCATATATTAAAGACTTATGCCAATTCTTATGATTTTGGTCAATGGTTCTCTTGATGATTCTGATTAAGTTCTTATTTGTGGACTCAGCTAATCCATTGCCCTGCGGATAGTAATCGGCGGGATATTTAAGTTTGAAACCTCTTTTGAGTGCAAACTCAATCATTGCATTTCCAGAAAAGTATGATGCATTATCAAACATTAAAGCGGAAGGAAATCCAAACCTGCTGATTATGAACTGATCTATGAATTCAATGATATTTTCAACATTAGCCATCTTGAGTGGAACTGCTTCTACCCATTTGGTAAAGTAATCTGTTGCTATAAGGATGTATCTATGCTATTTAGAAGAGTGAGGAATGATCTCACCTATTATGTCCAATCCCCACCGATCGAAAGGATGTTCAATAGTAACTGGTTGCAGTGGCAAGGATGGTTTCTTTTGTCTTTCAGCAACAGTTTGGCAGACTTGACATTTCCTTACGTAGTTATGTGCATCTTTAAATAATGTGTGCCAATAATAGCCTGAGCGTAAGATCTTATGAACAGTTGCATCTCCAACGTAGTGTCCACCTGCTGGCCCATCATGGAGTTCCTGTAAGACTTTTTCAGCTTCAGCTTTCTCAAGACATCTAAGTAGAACAGAATCATAATTTATTCTGAAAAGAACGTCATTTACAAGTTGATATTGTTTGGCTTTTAACCTTAGGGCTCTTTTCTTGGTATGATCAAGGTTTGAAGGAGCATATTCGTTCTTTAAATAATAAATAATCTCAGCATATAATGACTCAACATCGTTTAGGCTTACCTTGTATACTTGTACCTCTTCAGATGGATTTTCGGGCATTATCGATGCTCCTACCAGCAGTTTGCAAAAGCCTTGGCCTTTTACAATACTTGTTGGTTTGATTTCTATGTCATATTCTTGTAAGGCAGTAACCCAATTGGCCCTTTTCTCACCCACATCCTTTTGTACTAGAATGTTTCTTACCGCTGGGAACGGTACTATGATCTTGGTATGTGTTTTAAGTAAGAAAGGTTTGAAATATTTAATTGCTTTAAAAAGAGCATAAGCTTGCTTTTCCACATCTGAATAATTCAATTCAGCACCTTGTAGATTGGAACTGAAAAAAGAAATTGGGGCTTCCACCTTTTCTTGATTTGCTTGAGTGAGTATCGCAGCATATGATTTATCTGAGGCAAAAGTGTACAAAGTAAAAGGATTGGAAAAATTCAGAGTTGCTACGATGGAGCATTGATAATGGCTTGTTTGATTAAATTGAATGCCTCATGTTCATCTTGGCACCATTTAAAGTTTGTTCTTTTTAATCATGGCTTGTAAAGGAGACACAATTCTTGAAAAGTCTGGAATGAATCTCTTTACAAAGTTGATCTGGCCAAGGAAAGATTGCATGGATTTCTTGTTGTGAGGTAGGGGGACTGCGGAGATTTCCTTGATTCTGTCAAGGTCTATGTGAATTCCGGCTTTTGACACTACGAATCCTAGAATCTTTCCTTCACTCAATGCGAAAAAGGGTTTTTTCGGGTTAAGTGAAATCCCATACCTTAAACAAAGTTGGAAGATTTGTTTTAAATCCCTAAGATGGTTGTTTCATTTCTTGGAATAAACATTTATATCATCTAAATAGATTACCACCGATTTGTTAACTAACCCTTTGAATGCAATGTCCATGGCTCTATGAAATGTGGCACCTGCATTAATCAAACCAAGTGGCATCTTTTGATATGCATATGTGCCCCTTTTAGTTTTGAATGTCATTTTCAATTGATCGCTGAGATGTACCAGCACTTGGTTGTATCTTGAGAATCCATCCAAGAATGACATTAGTTCTGAGCCCGCAACTGCCTGCAATATTTGTTCCATGGGAGGTAAAGGAAAATTATCCTTTTGGCAGGCCTTGTTAAGGTTTCGAAAGCCAATGCAGATTCTGATATCTCCGTTTTTCTTTCTAACAAGTACCATATTGGAGACCCATTTATAATGTCTAACGGGAAAGATTATTTTGGCTTTCAATAACTTGTTGAGTTTTGTTTTGATCTGATTTTCTAAATTTGGATGGATCTTTCTCAACTTCTGTTGGATAGGTCTTTCATTATCGATCATTGGGATAGTATGCTGGATGATGGAGGTGTCATACGTTTTGAGTTCATCATAATTCCAGGAAAAAACACCTTTGTATTGTTTCAAGAGACGAATATATGCTAATTTCTCTTCAAGGGTTAGGCCGAGGCCTAGGTCGATGTTCTGTGGTTTAGCATCAGTTCCTAGATTTACTAATTCATAATTCAAAGTTGAAATTTGGAGTTTTGAATTGGTAGATCTTTTGAATCGATCTTTCAAATAATAAAGGTCCTCTAATTTGACTACTGATTTAGGTATAACATTGTTAGTACTATCCTGTTGCAATTGTTGGTCATGTTGGTCTTCGTCAATTATTTGATTGGTGTAGGATCCTTCAGATGTGAGAAAACTCACGATATCAGGATCGTCATTGAAAATCCTCTAATTGGTGATGTTATCAGGGATAGATGGTCTAAAAATTAACTCAATTGAAAATCGGTCAGGGCTAAATCTTCTTAAGGAATGAGCTTGGAAGCTCCGTTGGCTAAGAGGTCTGCACTAGCATTCTGGAGTTTGGGAATTGATGAAATATTAAATGCCATAAAATGTTCAGTCAGATCTTGAACTAAAGATTGGTAATGCTTTAAATGACCTGATAAACAATGTATAGTATTACGTACCTGTCTGATTACAAGTTCAGAATCTCCAAAAACTTGCAGGTATTTGACTCCTAATCCGATTGCCTTGTACAACCCATGGAATAGAGCTTCATATTCTGCGGTATTATTGGTGCATTCGAATTCGAGTCTGCAAGTTAGCATGGTCTTATCTCCCTCTGGGCTTACTAGTACGCATCCTGCTCCTGCTCCTTCGTTAGACTTAGAACCATCAAAAAATAATTTCCAAAACAAAGATTTATTTGCAGGACTATCTATAAAATTAATGCATTTAGAACTATCTGTTTGAGAAAAAAATTCTACTTGAGACAAAACATAATGCTCTAAGTAAGGTGAAGAATGAGCATTAAAATTTCCTAGGAAAGAATCTACTGAATAGTTGCCAATAATGTTAGAATTATATGCTACTAGTTCGTTTTCTCCCTCAAGTTCTGTTACTATGTATTTCTAATGTCGCTCATGTTCAAATTTAGTTTGGTTGGGTTTACCATTGTAAGGGAGCCACCTGTGTGACCAATCAGTTGCAAAGTATTCGTGAAGTTTTTCTGACCAATCTCTGCTAAGAGTTAGGCCATAAAATTCAGGAATATCAACAACTAAGATGTCAATCACTTGACATACCTTTGGGTTGGATGACAGCCTTATGGTAACCTGATTTAACTCACCAATCACTTCGACTTGCGATCGATCTAGTTGAACTATGCACACAACGGATTTCTGTGGCTGAACATTCAATTTTGCACAAATTGATCTTGGTAAAATATTCGATGAAGCTCCAGAATCCACTAAACAATTATGCACATTTTTATTGAAGATTTCATAGGTAAGGAGAAATGGGGCAGTATGTGATCTCGATCTTCCTCCAATTAATGCAATATCATTTGGATCAACTTTATTCATCGTACTAGTTGGAGGTCTTCCCATATCATGAGAAGCTTGAGAGATTACAGTAGCTGGTAAAGGTGCAACTGGTACAGCATGAAATTCTTTCAGAAGTACTTTCTGCTGGTGCTTTAACTTGCTCAATTCAAAAAGAGTAATATCGGCCCTAGTATTTTTCATGTCTTTTACGATATTATACTCCATTTCATCTGAAACAATTAGCGTTTTAGATGGAGTAGATGTGTCTCTTTGGACTGGGCTGGTTTGAGTTGCTTTAGGTGATATTTTCTTGGTTGCGAATTTATCCTTAGTCATTGAGCTTGCGCTCTTTGGCTTAGGTGTCGATTGAGGAGGATCAAGCTCATTTATGCTTCGAGTACTAACCGGGAATGACTCCTGATCCTCTTCATTTGGGAGGATGAAATCCACATACCTTGTAATTCTACAACTTCTTCTTCATCAGTATGTTCTTCAGTAATGTTTTCCTCTTCTTCTTCTGATTCAACATTTGAAATAGCATTAGGGGGTTTGGAATCGGTTGAAGGATTTCTTTTAAAAGGCCTGTATGGCCTTTTAGAAGACATTTATGCTACCTACTTCTTAATGTCGACCATTTCGTTAGACATGGTCTTCAAAACTTTTTGTAATCCTTCAAAATCAAATGGATCTTTCGATTGTTTTTTCTTGGGATCTTCTTTGAATGATACCTTCTTAGATTTTTGTTCTTCCATCGCATTTTTCTTTTCTAAGGCTGTAATACGTTTCTCTACTGATATTGCTTCCTTCATTTTTTCAACTAAGGTTGGTTTGTTAGCCCTATCAACAAAGATTGCTAAGTTTGATGGTAAAGAAGTAATGTACCATTCACTTCACACTTCTTCACTAGGCTGAGAAGCAGTAGGAATTTTGTTTAAGATTTTATTGAAACGTAAATTGAAATCTTTGATAGGTTCTCTTGACTCAGCCCTAAGGTTGGACAAGTCATTGATCAGTGTTGCTGTAGACCTGTCATCACCAAACTTGGTCAAGAATTGTTCTTAGAAGATGTCCCAACTAGTAATAGATCCGGATGGTCACGAGAAATACCATGATCCGGCTGTTCCGTGCAAAGTATAAGGGAAAAGTCAAACAACAACATCCTCATTAACAACTCCATTGAGGTTTATGGACAACATGAAGTTATTTATATGCTCTTCTGCTAGCATGCCTGCCTCAGGATTAAACTTAGGCAGCCATTTTTCAGGATGGGCCGATATCTGACTCAAGGGTGCAGGCATTAAGACTGCCCCTGGGTTATTCCATGGAGATTGGGTCATTACTGAACTACTAATATAGGAAAGTGCAGAAGATGATCCTTGTGGTTGAGAAGATGAGGATATTATGACTCTAGATGGTTGAGAAGGAGTTGAGGAAGTGGCAATAGGCTGATGGATGATGATCTGAAGTGGATGAGTGGATGGTTGACTTCGTGGTCAAGAGGTTGAGATGGATAATGATGATGAAAGGGTCTCACTATTGGATCCTTTAGGAGACTTCCTTGCTCTCTTCCTAGTAGGTAGAGGTAATTCGGTTGGCTGAACACCAAACTTTTCGCTCTTTAACCTGGTAAGAGGATGAGAAGGGTTATATTGCGAAGTCACACTGCCTTGAGATTTATCATATTTTTGAGGAGATATTGAAAATCACTAGAGTTTGTGAATCAAAGATTCAACTTCAGGAGGTTCAATAGTAGATTTTTCTGAAATGTCAGGGTTTGTAGCAGTGGCTGCTGATCCAGTGACTTCTGACTCTAGATTTAAGGTTCCTGAATGCAATGGAGAAGTTGGAGGAGATGGTGAGGGCGATTTACTCTCAGAATGGTATTTAGATTTAGATTTGCTTGCCATTCACAGTTCAGGCCCTCCTTCTAGCGCCAAATATGTTGAAGCCCTGAAAATCGGGTCTACAACAAGGGGGATACCCGCTCGGTCCAGACCTTGGTTGGAAGCTCCTTTTGCGTTTGGTATAGCAGGTCCAACTGGGGATATGGGACTAGTTTCCCAATTTCCGTGTGTGTGTGAGAAAGATGAATATTTCTGTTTCTAAATGGAATACTTCTACTCTAATTCTAATCTAATAGTAAGGAAAATATTTTAATAAATAGAAATATGTAAATCTACGCTAACCGGGGGTGTGATCTTTCTTCTATGCGATCTAAAATGATTTCAAACAACAACTAGTAATAAAGATTATTAAGCTATTATGAGAAAAGAATTCAATACAGATGAACCACTTCATATAAAAAGTTAGACGAAACAATTGTGAAAAACATATCGCATAATGAGCTATTCATACACTAAGCATAAATAAATAGCTATCACCGTACAAAAGTGCCAAATGATAACTCAAGCATTCATACATTAATACATAAATAATTGAATTGGAAATCACTCTAACACAAGGCAGAAATAGTTAAGAGATAGAAATACCATTTATAGCTAGTCCTACTCATGAGCTTCAAGCGATAACGATTTATTTCTCCTTGATCAAATATCCACTAAGAGTACAAAAGTGCAACATTAGTAGCAGATATCAAATGCAAACATCAATAAAACGTGTTCCATTCATTCATCAAAACCTCCTCAGAGGGTACAAAAGTGCATGTTCTGGGGATAAGTTTTTGATAAATTTCAGGACCCCTCTCTAAATGCATGAGAAGGGTTTAAATACTACTAACTAATTCTAAAAATAAATTATTACAAAAATATAGGATGCGGTTTAAATGACCATCCTCTTTTCAAGAAAATGAAACAAAATTAAAGCTAAAATTAAATATAACACTAAACTACTTCTGTATTTGGTCCTTGAAATTGCACACATGCAGCATCTGTTTGAGAAGAGTCAGCTGGATGACCTCCGCTTTTAACTGAGCTGAGAAACTAGAATCGACAAGAGCTGGCACCATTTTTTCGGCCGAATTAATGATACACTTCACAGTCATCCACTGGCTATGTAGCTTTACTAAGTATGCCCAGTAATATTCCTAGTTCAACTTGGTTAACCCTTGGATTGCTTTTGCCTTTTCTTGAGCTCTCTGTTTCCAATCTTCCTATAGCGTTCCTTAAAAGATTTTCAGGACTTGCAGGTGACTGGGCAACCAATAGCTTTCCTTTTCTAGAATTTTTTCTCAGTGATGCAAAATTAGCGCTAGGTGCTAATCGCGCATCGGAAACTGCCTCCGTTCTTTGATCTAGATTTCCTTGATGCGTTTTTCGCCTTTTACGCTTTTTCCTTTCAGCAGATATGAAGTTCAATATTTGCAAACATAACAGTTCCATAAGCTCTTGACCCTAAGTTTTAAACTGTCTATTCCTAATTTCTGCGCTGTCCAGTATCCACTTAACCATGTCTGTATATGGGAGAATTTTAGGCCTTGCTACTATCCGGTGCAAAAATGAGCAAGCTAGCTCTTTCAGGGATGCTTCAGAAGAACCATTTAAGCCTGCGGTAGCAACTACTTCCATTACTCTGGGATTCTCCTCTTCGAGCAAATTATACATGCCTTCCCACGTAGCTATTCCCACGTCTCTGTTATAGGCCGTTTCTGTGTATAGGGGCACCATTTCCTTTTCTTCTGAGCTCAGGGCTTTGCTTTTCTTTCCCATTTTATCCCGCGTATTGTTTTGTATTGGCCTCTATTCTCCATTCCTGCAATTCGCAAATGAAGTGAACATGAATGACAAGGAAGGGTGATGGGAAAGTTTTAAATGCCATAGACATACCAAGTATACCACCTTACGTGAAATGATTCTTTGAAAAGCACGCACCCATATTCCATTAATAATTGACAACTAACTCATTTATTTGCATTAAAGCACATAATTAAGTGTCAGCTTATGGAAAATACTTTTCTTGAATAGCGTGCCCGAAAGATTTGCGATGGAGAGATTTTGCGATTTGCTTTGCAACATCGCATATCGTAACATCTCAAAATCGCAGGATAGCAACATCACATTATTGTTTTATTGCTGTATTGCAAGATTGCAATATCGCCATATCGAAATATCGCAGATAGCAGAAATGTTATGCATGACAATATTTGTTAACCTATTTTATGTGAAATGCGATTTGGCGATTGGCGTCATCGCATATCGGCAAATTGAAGTGTTTCAATGTGAGCTGTGCTTAATGCGATGTGATATATATTTATTATCGCATATCGCGACCTCGCAAATGTTGGAATTGTGCTTGTAAGGTGGCAATACTGCTATCTTATGCGATGCGATATTTCCTAAGGAAAGATTTGCATTTTACCTTATCATAAAACTTAGCTTTTTTATATTTTCTAAGGGAGTTTCCTAAGCTTATGATGGTAATTTTATTTGAAATGGAAATTTAACTACTACTTTGATTTCTTAGATTTTTTAACCAAGGGTCCCCACTTATTTAGTATTAGGAATAACACTAAATAAGAAGGGGGGTTGTTGTTGGCCACAACAGATCCATCATTTCAGATGTGTATATTCATCTATAGATGCACCCATTGTTTAGCACTTACATGACACATCAGATGTCAGTCCATCATATGAAAATAGAGAGGATAAGTTATTCATTTAAAATCCACTTGATTATTCATCTTCCTTTTCTAGGAACACAGAAGATGAATTTTTTCGCTTCTCATCCACCCCTATGTTTGATTCATCAGATCATGAGGATGCCGATGAAATCATTGAGTTTTCTAATCATGGCTTTCATGATCCATTTACTCCCATATTCGATCATGATCATGATTCTATCGTAGTCAGTTTTTCAAAGCCACCGTTTATGATGATCTATCTGACGATGAAGTCGAAACATCTAATACTGTCGAGGCACTTTAGCCCGAGCTGATGGTTATGTCAGGCCCTCACTCTCTTGAGGTTGGTTTCACTTCCAATCAGGAATTTTTTCAATCAACCGCGGCTCCTCATCACTCATCTGTATGCATTGAAGATCAATCTCACACACAAATCATGCTTCCTCCACTTGAACTACACGATCCTATCGCTCATGCATTGGAGGAATCTTACATTGCAAGCACACATGCATGACGCAAGTTGTCTTTGTTTCTTTCATTCGCTTGCATGTTAGAGTTGTTGAACCTTAGAATTACCTTCCCCTTGACATTTGTTCTCACCTTTTTCTCTTGATTTATCACAAGACTACAAATCCAATCAATGATAAATGCTAGATTTTGTCTTAAGAAAGCATTAAAATGATCACCATATTATATTTTCATGTTCTTGCTATTTTAATAGATTTTTGCAAATTAGCTACAGAACGCAGCCTATTCTGCAACTAACTATGGGTTCCATAGCTACTCTCATAATTTGGCAGGTCACAGGTGTTAAATGAAGAACTGGGCCACATGGGCATCTCTGGAATCATCTCTACAAGGATTCTATCCTACTCACTCGATCCAGATTGACAGAAAAGAATGCCTAAAGTCTTGGTCAAAGATGGACTCAAATACATTATCTAGCAGTAGTAGGACTCTTGATATTTCATAGTGATCAGGAGTCTAACAGTTCTGTTGAAGAGTTAATGGAGATTAAACCACTTGTCGCTGATTAGGAGTTGAGGAGTTAATGCAGATCAGGCCACCTGTAGCTGTTCCAAAGCTTAACACTCTCATTACAATTCAAATTAATCCATTTGTAGCATGTATTTCTATAAATAGTCATGATAGATTCAGATCAGGCCACTTGTAACAAGATTTTCTCTTGGACAGTTATGTTGTTTTTCTATAAATATCAGTTAAATGAGACCTAGAAGTAGTTGGAAGCTAGAGAAGGTTACAGTTTTTTGTTAAAAACTCTGTTCAGACTTCATTTTGTTGATAAAACAAACTTTCTTTTGTCAATGGTGGTTTAAAAGTGCATCTTTCATTAGCTATTATCCAGCCACATCAATTGTAGAGGATCCCTGCACTAAAGGAGGTTTTTCACTTGTTGTTTTCATTTTAATTTCTACTATGTTTTCTGTAAGTCCATTTTCTCTAGTTTTGTTTCATTTCACTTTTGTGACCAATAGTGTAAGGGTAAAAATCACAACTGTGCAAGTCTTATTCTTCTGAGATATTGTATGAGAAATGACTGAATGAAAAACGGAGAAGTGAGAATACACAGTTGCTTAGCTTCTTTCTGTTTTTGATTACTCATTTTCTTAGCATAGAACTGTCAATTAGCTATATTAATAGATGTTCTCAAAACCATTTCGAAATGATGAAAATTCTAACTTAATTGGTTGAACATCTAATTCATGTAGTAATTGAACTTACTCAGCACATTGTTATTTTTACACAATTTCATCTTTTTTTTTTTTTTTAGGTCATTACTTAGTTGCATCACTTGACACTCCAAAAGATCATTTTAAGGAGATTGATTCTATCATGTTCCAAAATTGAATGGTTGAATGGATAATGAATGAAATTATTGAATTACCTTCTGCATTTGTATTACTTTTGGTTTTAAGAAGTAGATCCATGGATTAAGATTAAATGGTAGACAAGATAGATGCTATGTTTCTCTGATTAGGTCTTAACTACTCAAAAATGATTCTTGGTCCATTTTAGGAGTTTAGAATAAATTACAAACCTATCCTTTGTTTTAAAACTCATTATATCCATGTAGATTTCTGATAGAATGTATATTCTTAGACATCAAAGAACAGAAACACCCCAAAACAAACATAAAATACAAAACAACGATGTAAGAGAAAATTTAACTAAGCACATATAGTGCATCACACTTCATGAGTCTACAAACCTCGGTTGATAATTCATACAAGCAATTTAGGACACTAAATTTACTAAACATTTTGGTGTCGTTGGCGGGGAAGTGTAATGAGGTAACCTTTTCCCTTACATTAAAAAGAATGATATGCGTAGAGAAAGAGACTCTAGGGGTAGATTTATAGCTAGAGGCAAGAGTTCAATTCGTATAACACCACCTACTCCACCAAGACTAAGAAGAGATACACCTCCATCTCAAGCTCATATTCCTAGCCATTGACACCCTGAAGTTCCAAGGTCAGAAATTCAATCAAGAGGATCTCCTACTTCATCTACTGAGGCAGTATTAGAGGATGAAAATATTGGATCTCCAATAGAAGGAGTAGCCTTTTTCACCTCCACAAGGGAACATATTTTAGTTGAATAATTAAGAATACCTAGTGAAGAAGAAGAAGTAGAACCTCTCTCCCACATACCATTAATAGAGGAACCAGAGGAAGAGAAATTAACCTTGTAGGTTGAACCTTATATTGACTCTGAAGAAACTATAATGGCAGAAGAAGGAGAGGATGGGGAATTCACACAGTTTGGAGGAGGAGGAGGTATAAGAAGAGGTAGAGGAAATAATGGAGAAGGCAAAGGAAATAATGGAGGAGGTAGAGGAAATAGGGAAGTTGATAATTCTTTTGGATTCCCTATAGTTGATGAAGAAACAAATGCCACAAAGAAAAATACCTCACATTCTATCCTCCCAAACATTCATGGATTAAAAAGTGAAGACCCTAAAACCTTCTTATTTGAATTTGAAGTCTTGTCCAAAACTTATGATTATTTACAAGACTCTCAAAAACTCAAATTGTTCCCTTCAAAATTAAAAGGAGCTGCTTTAAAATGGTTCATGGGGTTGGTCACTCAGTCCATTAGAACATGGAATGCCATGAAGAAAGTGTTTTTGGACAGGTATTTGGATTATTTCATGCCTATCAATCACAAGGACAAAGTGTTCAAAATGATGCGAAGAGAGGATGAAAATTTAGAGGATTCAATTAAGAGATTCAACTATAACTTAAAAAGAGCAAAAATGGATAACCTAGATCAAGATACTTTAAAATCTCTTCTATTAGAAGCCATTAGCGATGAGTGGATAGATATCCTTAACATGATGGGGAAGGGAGATATATCTCAACTCCCATTAAGTGACATAGGAGAATTATGTGTTCATCTCTCAAGACGAATATCCAAAACTAGGAAAGGTCCAAGAGTTCCTTCTCTTGTTAGGGTGAATAAATCTGCAATTGGATCAGTGAGTAGGGCAGAAATTGGAAACATGCTTGATGAATTTAAAATAGATATTCTAGGGAGCCTTAGTGAATAGATAGACACCCTTAAGTTACAAAACAAGTAGAAAATTGAGACTGATGCTCTGGCTATTTTCTATCCCAAATGCAGAAAGAAACACGCCTAAAGAGAATGGCCTTTAGATGCAAAAATCACAAAGACTTGTGTGATTTGTTTAGAAAACCATGAGACCAAAAGTTGTCCTTCAATCCCTCATCTTAAGGCTATTTTTCAATAAGAAACAGTTTCAAATCCAACAAAGTCTCTTTGCTTTGTCTCTAGAAGACCTTGGCAAGGGCAGTAAAATCATGGTTTTAACAACCAAATGTATATGCAGCCCCCTCCAAATTGGATTTCTTGGAAACAACCTTGGCCTCAATATCAATCTCAAACTCAAACTTGGGCTTAAGGAATATATAATCCTTATGGAAGTTTCTCTCCATGCTATCAATATCCTCCATCATATCCAAACTATCCTCCCCAACAAATTCCTCAACAAAATCAACAACCCCAACTTCAAAACCAAAAGCCTAAACTTTCATGTCCATTTCCACAAACACCAAATTAGTTACCTGCCCAACCATTACCTAAACCCAACAATAAAAATCCTCAGAATACCTATATGGTATAAGGACAACAATTTCCAACTTACATGATCACTCCATTAGATCTCAATGATGTCCAGTTGAGATATGATAGGATATTAGAAAAGAAAAAACCTTCTGTAGTTATTCAAGAACAAGACAATTCTGAGGAAGATTATCCACAACAAAATAGAAGTTTTGAAGGAACATCTTCTCAAAACTATAACACTGAAAATGAAAAACAAAAAGAACCAATAAACTCAACTCCTATCATAGAGCAACAACCAGTATCTACTTCTACACCTCATTTTCCAGAAAGATTACAAGTTGATAGAGGGGTAGAAAATCATATTATGTTGCCTAATTATGATTTTCTAGATGAATTGAAAAATGTCTGTATCAAAATCACTTTGTTACAATCCTTTAAGGAGATTCCAATTCTAGCTAAAACAATAAAAGAGTTGAGCATGAAGAAACCAGGAAGAAAAACAAAAGCAGTAAAAAGAATTCACCTAGCAAGAAAAATAGCAGACATAATGATGGGAAAAGTTGCCATACAAAAATATGTAGATCCAGGAAGTCCAGTTGTAAGAACATATATCAATAGAGTTGAAATCCCAAATACACTGATTTGCTTAGGAGCAGTAATAAACATCATGAGCAAACAATCCATGGAACAACTCAAACTTCCCAATCTTCTTTATACACCTACATTACTACAATTGGAAGATAGATCTATAATCAAATCATATGGTGTGTTAGAAGACATTACAGTGTCCTTAGACTCTTGGGAGTACCCTATTGATTTTATGATCCTAACCCCAAAGAGAAATCTAGGAGGACATCCACTTATATTAGGAATACCTTGGCTGGCTACAGCTAATGCATTCATTAGTTGTAGATCTAATGATATGTATATCTCTGATGGTAATTCAACTAAGAAATTCACTTTATATCCTCCAGCAAGAACAATCATAGAGATAGATGACAAAGAATAGATTGATGATGAAAATGGTATTCAACCTCTCTTTACTATTTCAACCATTAGTGAAGATAGTCAAATCTTGAATACAATGGAAAATTTTGAATCATCTCCAGAATATGAACATGATCAGTTTCAAGAAAGATCTAATATTGAATATTTTTCATCTAGGTAGATGTCTCTTTATTCTATGGAAGAATTTGGTAGCTCTACAGTTGAAATCTTTCCAGGGAAAACATTGAACATAAACAATAACTTGGAAAAATTACAATAGGAAAAGCTAATCAAAACTTTACAACAACATTCTTCTGCATATGCATGGGAATATACTGACATGAAAGGAATTATTCCTAAGACTTGTATACATCACATCCACATTGATGAAAACTGTAAAACTATCAGACAACCTCAAAGAAGGATGAATCCAAATCTTAGGGAAATTGTGAAAGAAGAGTTACAAAAATTACTGAATGTAAACTTTATCTACCCAATTTCAGATAGCCAGTGGGTTTCTCCTCTAGTGATTGTGCCTAAAAATAATGGTAAATGGAGGGTATGTATTGATTATCGAGAATTTAATAAATCTACCCTGAAAGATCATTTTCCTTTGCCCTTTATAAATCAAGTGTTAGATACATTAGCATGTAAAGAGTACTTCTCCTTCTTGGATGGTTTTAGTGGTTACAATCAGATTTAGGTAGCACCTGAAGATCAAGATAAAGCCACATTTACCTGCCCATGGGCAACTTATGCCTACCAAGTACTCCCTTTTGGATTATTCAATGCACCTACAACATTTCAAAGAGCAGTAATAAGAATTTCTTCTGATTTGATACATGATTGTGTAGAGGTATATATGGATGACTTTATAGTATATGGGAATACATTTGAGGAAGCATTAGAAAATTTGGAAAAGGTTCTTAAAAGATGTAAGGAAGCAAACCTTTCACTAAGCCGTGAAAAATGTATTATGATGTTTACAGAAGGGATTGTTTTAGGACATCACATTTTAGGAGATGGAATTAAGGTTGATAAATCTAAAGTTGAAATCATCTCTAAATTATCAATTCCAAGTTGTCAAAAGGATGTTAGAAGTTTTATAGGATTCACAGGATATTATAGAAGGTTTATAGAAAATTTCACTAAACTAGCATCACCACTCTTCAAATTGCTCACCAAGGATTGTGAATTCAATTGGAATCTTGATTGCCAGTTGGCATTTGAGACCTTGAAAGCAAAATAATTCTGAGGCACCCATCTTAAGAGGTCCAAATTGGAAACTACTTTTTCATATTTCAACAGATGTTTCAGATACAACTCTAGAAGTTGTATTAGGACAAAAATATTTGATCCCTTATGCCATCTACTACACAAGAAATAATTTGACTCCCACTGAGTTAAATTACACTGTAACTGAAAAGGAATTGTTAGTTGTTGTTCATGATATCAACAAGTTCAGACATTATATAACAAGCTATGAAACCTTTGTTCATACAGATCACTCTGCAATTAGATGCTTAATGAATAAACCTATTACTAATTATAGAGTTACAAGATGGTTGTTACTCCTGCAAGAGTTCAACATCACTGTTTTAGATAGACCTGGAAAACAAAATACAGTTACTGATTTCGTGGCTAGAATTCAAAATATCAAAGATAACACACCAGTTGAAGATAAATTTCCTGATGATATATTTTTGCAGTAACTACTCAAACTCCTTGTTTTGCAGATACTAGTAATTACTTAGTCATAGGAAAATTACCTTCACATCTGTTTCCTAACGATAAAAGAAAAATCATTCAAGCAAGTGCAAATTATTCATGGATTACTAATGAATTGTATAAAATAGGTTTAGATCTCATGATAAGAAGAAGTGTTCAAGAAGATGAAATACCTGAAATTCTTAAGGCATGCCATGATGAACCTTGTGGTGGACAGTTTGCTAACAAAATGATAGCCTATAAAAACCTTCGTTTAGGATATTATTGGCCCTTTATCCTTCAGAGATGACAAAGTGTTGTGGGGAAAAATGCCTATGCAGGACGATCCTATCCACCTAAGGTGTGACAGTGCCTTAGCAACAAACAGAAACAACTATTCTAGTATTCTTCCTTTATGAATTAAGAATGAAGAGAGATGGATGGACTAACCGGTGTCTTCCGTTTGTCCCTCGATCCGGTTTCTCTTCTCTTTGAGAGTTCCCAGCTACTTGCCTTCTCACTCCCCCAGCTTCAACAGGTCCCTGCAAGATCACAAGAAGAGAACACTACACAAAGACATAGATTCATATTCATAACTAGTTCAGGATTAGAAATAAACTAAACATACTAATGCAATCATACATCAAAGATACATCAGTATATAGGAGAAACCAAGATAGCTTTATTGATGAATAACAAGGTTCAGGAGGAGATACAACCAAGAGGGCTCCAATCCAGCATCTCCTTCCCAGCAAATGGAATTCCTATCTTCACCTCCCTTCAAAGCATTAAGCACCCAATGATTCCAATCTCAAACCAACAGCAATTCTTTGCAATAACAAAATTCCAGCCCCTAGATCTCATGGATCTCTGGGATGAGAGATCTATATATAGATATTTGTAGAGGTGTGATTCAGCTCTGGGTTTTTGATTAGTGTCTTCTCTCTGATAGTTCTTGATGCCACTTGGAGATCTCATTGATCTCTTACTCATCCTTGGGCGATTTTGAGAGGCAAGTGTCCCATGAGAAGTTTCTAGAAGATTCCATGATCATCCACCTCGCAAACTGTCTCCGCCACTTGTCTTTTTCCGTCCAGCGCACCCTCACAATGTATTTAGGTGCACTGATCCACTGATCAACACACTTCCCGTGTGTACAAGGTGCACTGAAATGCAATTCCCATGTGTACAAGGTGCGCTGATCCAGTTTTGACCAATTTTGAGTAGTTTCTGGTGGAGAACTTCTGGGAGAAGCTGTCATTTGTTGACCTTGTTCCTTTAGGGGCAGGAACAACTCTTTTAGGGACTTTGGATCCCTTGGATTATGGACATTTCATGCTCAATGCTGTAAGGCACAAAAATGTCTATAACAGTTGCCCCCTAAAGTATGAGGCCGTTTATCGGGTGCAATGCTTTATTAGGAGGATCCGAAGTTCTTTCAATGTTGGGAGGAGACCTATAATAAGATACAATACAATACATTATTTTTCATACTGTTTTCATGATCTAGCTGAGGCGGGCATTCCCATGCTCAGATTTATAAATTCATTTTTATGTACATAGAACAGACAATCGTCTGATGGTGGACTGATGATTTTGATGAAATCATCATCCTTTTGGTAGGATGATTATCTGTGCTGCAATGCTGTACATGTCAATGTCTTTATTTTTTCCTGAATATATATCGCAGCCCGGATGGATGAAACTAGATCCGGGGTCTTCAATCTCGTCCGATCTTCACTCTAAGTACAAGTCGATCCATGTGAGAAATGTTCTGAAGTCGAACATGGAAAGACATCGCTTGATTACCAGTCAATGATGTAAACTGTTAACAAGCGCGAGAGGAATCACCGATAATGATAATGACCCTCAAGGTACTACAGTACAATTAACGTGGTGTGAATAAAGGACTTGGCATCGAACACCACGCAAAATCTTTCGGTCGAAGGTCATTGATGTATACCTGTCGCCGGAAGTGAGAAACTTGCCATTGAGGCATGCAAGCTTCAAAGTACTGAAGGGGGTGTTCCTAGATCAACTTCTTGGATAATGAGCTGATGTCGACAAGAATCGATCCGTCAAAGGAGGGCCTTAATGTATCCCACATCAGTGACACAGAACGGAGCAAATGATTTTAATGGAGGTGAAAACGATCTGATGATATACGGTTCAGGGTGGCGGTCATGAAAGGATGAAGGATAATGTATGGTAGTGGATGGGACACGGTTGACTTCTCTAGATGACTTCTCTTGAACATATCGGTGACACTTGTGTGATGGATCGGTAGCATTTACCCCAAAGGTGGATGGTATGGCGAGACCATGGTGATGTGACCGGTGAATGAAACAACCCAACCCGACTCAGGCACGAAGTGGAAGTGTCATGTTCAAGAGCGACTTGCTACCAATAAAAGTTCTTTGAGTTTCTTCCCAATTTTCCCCAGTCATTGCTGACCAGTACCTCTTTATTTTTGTCAATCTTGAGGAGGATAACATATGCTTGTTCTATAATTTTCCCTTCGGGCAAACCCATCGCTATGTTTTAACGAGCCTAGCGATAGTGAAACTTGTTCTCGTCTAAAGACAAGTTTGTCGCTATTAATATTTTTAACGAGTCTAACGACAAAGATAAATCAGTCCTTTTCATTTTTAGAGAGTCTGAAAAGGTACGTAAAGATAACTCCAAAGTTCCTTTTTCATCATCTAATCCCTTAGGTCTGAAAAAGTATAAAACAATACAGAAGGGATGAATTTTCGATAGTTTTAACGAGCCGAACAAAACAAGCACTCGATCTTTTTGTCCAATAATCCCTCAGGTCCAAAAAGATTAAAATCTAGAGGAGGGATAGCACTCCTGGTCGCTTTAATGAGCTGGAAGGCCAAAACTTGGCAATCTTTTCATATTTTACGAGTCAGTTGAAAAGAGCTTAAAGAAGACTCGTCTTTTGAGGAACGAGTGATAAGATGGGTAGCAGCTGATTCCAGGTAAGGGTTGGAATTTTCCAAGCACGGCAGTGTCACAAAGATGGCTAGTGAAATCACTCTTCGCAGCTGTTCCTCAAAATGGGTAAACAATCAAATGTAGGTGAATGATCGGCCAATGGAAAAGTGGAGGTGACGGTGCAAACACGATCAAGGCTTTAATGGCTGATAATGTTACATTCACGGTGGTTATTTACCGGAGGGTAGTTCATTTTTTAACGAGCTTAAACACGGGTTGAAACACTTGCTCGATCTTATGTTTATTTTTTAACGAGCTTAAACACGGGTTGAAACACTTGCTCGATCTTATGTTTATTTTTTAACGAGCATGAACTATGTGCTAAAACTACTCGATGATAAGCTTGCATGCCCCCAGCATAATAACGCAAATCGAGGTGCATGCCCCCCAAGCTTCATTGCATTCAACTCGGTGGTTGGAATGAAGGTTTACCTTTGAGATTTGAAAAGGGGATTTGTTTCATTTTTTAATGAGGTTGACACAGTAAAAGAACTATCCTCATGAGTCCTTGTTTCATTTTTTAACGAGGTTGACACGAGATAAGAACCGTCCTCGGAGTCCAAATCCATTAGATATAGAAGGTTTCATATTCCACTGTGGCCACTTTCGCCAGATTACTCGGAGGCGGTAGGGCAAAAGTACCCATTAAGGTAGGGTCTTTTAGGAGACCTACTCCGATATTTTGGAGCGAATGATTGCTTCCATGGATCATTGGAATGCTTCCAGTAACTTGAGAACCATTGGGGAGGAATGTTTGTTGGTCGACGATTGTAATTCCTCCTTGAAAGGGAAATGAAATCTTTCTAAAATAGGTCAACACAACAGCTGCCATGGCATATATCCATGGTCGTCCCAGTAGGATGTTGTAATCAAGATTCCCATCGATGACCTCAATATCTATTTCTATTGTTTTTCCCCCTAGTTCAACCTTCAAGTCATTTAGAATACCGTATGGGGTATATGTCCTTCCGTCGAACGCTTTTAATGTCGTCGAAGATCGCGAAAAGGTTGGAGACCCTAAAGTTTTCCAGCAACTCATTGACATAATACATGTAGATGCCCCCTCATCAATAATTGTTCGGTGAACAGTTTTGTTGAGGGCTTTCACTTGAATAAGGAAAGCTAGTTGAGCTGGTAACTGAGGATTGTATCCTTTGTGGTTGAAGGATACAAGATTGGAATCCTCAGGATCAACCCCACCAATGGCCGATAACAAAGCCTGCCTTTGGGATGGACAATTTTGTAGTACTTCAAGAGTCGACATAGTGGATGGCGATTGGGCCAAATCTTCCACTATGTTATAATGCTGCGCCGCTCTGGCGCGAGGATTAAATGTCGACTTCTGTACTACTCCCTTTGGCGGTTTTATTGTTAATTCAGGAATGATGGGCGGTACAACTTCTGTCGAAGTTGTTGTCGAACGACTTGGTTGATCTTTACCTTTGTCGTTCGACAGCTGCGGATTCCCATAATCTTTATTCCTTGTCGAAATCAAAGCATCATTTTGTCGCTTGGAAATCGACAACATTAGCACTTGCGACGGGGAAGCATTTCCACTATCAACCAGATTTTGACCTGGGTTTGGAAACGGATCAGTTAACACAGCTGAGGTTTGCGAACTTTTGAAGAACCTTTTAAGCTCAGCTTTGTATGGACAATCGGCTGTCCAATGATCCTCATCACATATAAAACATGGACTTTTTGGTTTCCCTTTCCCAGGAGGGTTTGAAGAAGTTTTTCTGGGAGATGACTCACCCTGTTTCTTCTTCTTCCCTTTGTTTTGCTTCTTCTTGCTTCCTGGTTGATTGGTTTCTTTTCCTTTATCTGCTGATATGGCATTTACTTCCAATGCAAGAATTTCGTCTTTTGCATTTTGATCTGAAATCTTACGGGCTTTCTTGGACGAAGCCTTTGTCGATTTCGCGTTTGTCGTGCCAATCACGCCATCACCAGCATGAGAGTCATTATTTGATTTAGGAGGAGGAGGAATTGAGAATTCTGGTCTAGGGGCGTCAAGTATTTTGTCGTAGAGCGTGCCAGACTGAGTGTAGACTAAGTCTAGATATTGTGCACGAGCAATAACTTGCTCCTCCGTTACGACTCCCCCCTTGGCCACATCTTCCGTTATGGCAGGAAGTAATGACTTGATAAACCATTCAGCTAATAGCTGATCGGGAACGTACGTTTTCACCATCCTACGACGACGACGCCACTCATGTATATGATCAGATATATGAGTGGCCGTCGTCTGTTTGAAGTTGGTTAAGATTTCCGTTCCCGTTTCATACCTTATCGGTAATTGAAAATGGGTTAAGAAAGTCGTGGCTAGGGAGCTGAAATTGTCGAACGAGGCTCTAGGTAATTCAATATACCATTTTGCCGCTAGACCCGTTAACGTCCTTTGAAAAAGGCGAAGCCTTATCGAATCATCATTTAGGGTGTTTGATGAACACCACAGATGAAATGTCATCACGTGATTCGATGGGTCTTCACCTGGATTTCCATTAAATTTAGGAATGTCCGATGGAAGTTTGTGAGGAATCGCTGGCCACCAAGGGGCGTAAGCAATTGGATCGTTTGTTAACCGGTGTAAATCGGGTAACTCTAAAGTTGCCACGAATGGTAACTGTTGATTCAGGTTAGGTGAAGCATACCCAGGGTACGATGGAATGGCCTGAGCAGTGGGCCTTTGCATACCAGCATAATGCAATTGATGTTGGTATGACTGATACGGTTGGTGGACTTGACCACTATAAAGTGGTTGATTTTGACCATTTTGAATGTACGGTTGTCGACTGTTCGCAAAGATCTGCTGCTCAGAACCTTGGTATACTTGTTGGAATTGTGGTTGTTGGTATTGCACCAACCACGGTTGTGAAGCCATGCTCTGTTGTGCTATACTAACCGTCAGACCAAGATGTGGGGTAATTGTACCCGTTTGGACCTGTGTCGCCCCACCAGTTGGCGATTGTGGTTGTGTCACAGGGTCAAGGGGCTGTTGCATTACAACCTGAGAAATCTAAGGCTGACATACAACAGGCATCGTTTGAACTTGTGACACTGTTACAATAGCTGGTGTTGTCGGGATGTTCGACATAGGTACACATTGTTGCATAGAATACACAACTCTTGGTTGTTGGGGTAGTATAGGTACCCAACCACTTGTCGTAACTCCAGTATAACCTGAATACTGTTGTGAACTCCCGTATGGATATCCTCCCGGAGGGGGTAATGAAAGGGCATACTGCCCCCCATACGGTGGCAATCCGGAACTCAAGGGGATTGTTTGTCCTTGGGGACTGGATTGCCCAAATTGACCTCCAAATGGATCAATCTAGCGAGTATCAACATAAGAGTTGCTGGATATTATTCCTGAGGAACAAACTGGAATGGACCACACTGTCGAAATAGTCCCTGGGTGGACTCCTTCTAGCGGTTGTGAGCTAGTTGGGACAAATGGTATGCCAGAAAACATCGTCGGGGTGACGGCAAGGAGTTCTGTTGTCGCTGTGTCATTCGACACAGTCCTAGATGTTGACGGTTGTTCAGACATTTTGAGTCTATCCAATAGATTGCCTAGAGATTCTACAGGAACTTCCACTGGTGATAGACTAACTTCTGATGTAGAAGGAAATAGAGTGACCCCGACTCCAAAATGTGTTGGAGTACTTGCTTGTGGATCTTCTACAATTTCCTCTATCGCAATCAAACCAGGTGGAAGAGGAAGACCGTCAGGTCCGTAAAATATTTCTGGTGCCGAAGAAGGGGTTGATTCGACAGTGACAGTTGTTTGAGGAGCAAGACTCTCTGAACCGGTCACAGATGTAACTGGTTCAGTAACACAAGTATTTGCTCTCAGACTAGGATCAGTGTCACTGTCCCTCTGTGGCTGTTGAACTTCTTCTATAGAGGCAGGGTTTCCAGAAATGTTTGGAGTAACCGGAATATCAGATGTTGTTGGAACACTTGTTCTAACTTTGATAGGAGATTTCAAACCGGTTAAACGAGTTCGCTTTGTCCGTACTGTTTTCGATTCCGGAGACAAAGACGGTTGACTCGTAAGCCTCCGCGAACGATGGGGTTTCAATTGACTTTCTTCCACGATTGCGGATTACTCGATCAACCAAAATACAAAAAGGGGAAAGTGTGTTTCCGAATTAAATGAATTTTTAGACGCTTTAGACACAACTTGCTTTTTCACTTTTAAAGAGTCGAGAAAAAGCTAAAGATGACTCTAGTCTCCTTCGATGTTCTAACGAGCTCGAAGTGACAAATGCTCAGATGGAATTTTTCTGTTATAGAGTCTGAAAAAGGCCAAAAGAAACTGCTCTGGAGTTCTAGGCAGAGGGTGTGCCAAACTTTTCACAAAACCGTAGAATACTTTTTAGGGTACGGGCGGTCGATCTTCCTGAATGCCGTGTTCAGTGCAATGCGATCAGTAGGGCGGCCGACACGGCTTCCTATGGATAAAGGTTATATTCCTATAGGGGTCTCCCAATATATACGCGACGGTACGTGGGAGCACAATCCGTACTGGCGCTATCATCCCTCAGGAGGAATCACCCACCATCAGCGAGATCGACAGTCACCAGGCTTTACGACGCCGAAACACGTCTCTAGCCTAGACCTCTATGTTGTGCGTTATGTTGCAAAGCGTTGTTAAGTTCATTCAATTTATTTTAGGTTGATATTTTTTAGAAGTTTGCCTTTCTGGATCACCATGAGATGTATGATACAATTCCTAAATGCAGTCTAAAGATGATAAGCAAGCTTTATATCTTTTCAACAATGAAAATCCTAGCTACAAAGGGAAAAGAAAGACACCATCTTTTCTCAAAGAGCAATCAACACACTCTAATGCACCTTTCCTAAATCAAGCATGCAAACTATCAAGATGCAAATGCACAATGCAGGTGTTTGTTTTCCGCTTTCTTAATATTGATGCCTAAAAAGAAAGCTTTTTGTACAACTTTGAATTCGCTTTTAAATGAAAAATACAAACAAGTTTACTTTTTCAAAATCAGAAAGGGTAGAAGAGAATACAACACTTTACGACTTTTGAAATGAACACTTGTTTCAACACTTAAAAGAGACAAACTCAAACCAAAAGCAAAAGTAAATGTATAATCAACTGTAAACAGCCAATGAACTCTCTCCTAAGATCACAATCAACAGATCTGAATCAAGGGATACAGGATGATTATTTCACTCTTGCAAAGGAAAACTGTAAATGACGCCACAAACACATAAAAACACTCACAGTCTTTTTGTACAAAAGGAGGTAGAATTTAAGCAGAGAAAAGGAGTTATCAGACAGGTACCTATGCTGGTTACAGGCTGCAAAAATCAAAGATCAAAACAAGGCAAAATAGAGCAGAGAACCCCAGCTGCACAAGGCCTAACTGGATCAACGCACCCTCAACACAGAGGTTTTGACATTCAGCGCAGGTAGCCTTCACGGGACCTGCGTTGAAATGCAGAACCTCTTCACAGGGTCTGCGCTGAAGGAGAAATGAGAGTTCCTCACTGGGTTCTGGGTCACAGTTTGCTGATTAATCTACGGTTTCAGGCCAAATAAAAGCAAGAAGCAAGGTACAATCAAAGGGATGCTTTGAGGGAGGACTAAGATCTATCACAAAGGATCATCAAATCATTTGTGAGTCCATTGTTCAGATCATAGACAAATCCAGTGATTGGATCAAAGCAGCAGCTGTCTACTTTGCATCTGAAAATAGCAGATGCAGTTCGAATGTTGCTGTTGAGTCTATGAAACAAACAATGATAGAGACACAAATAAAATGACTAAACAGATCTCCCCAGCGGAGTCGCCAATTTGTTGTGGGGAAAAATGCCTATGCAGGACGATCCTATCCACCTAAGGTGTGACAGTGCCTTAGCAACAAACAGAACAGCTATTCTAGTATTCTTCCTTTATGAATTAAGAATGAAGAGAGATGGATGGACTAACCGGTGTCTTCCGTTTGTCCCTCGATCCGGTTTCTCTTCTCTTTGAGAGTTCCCAGCTACTTGCCTTCTCGCTCGCCCAGCTTCAACAGGTCCCTGCAAGATCACAAGAAGAGAACACTACACAAAGACATAGATTCATATTCATAACTAGTTCAGGATTAGAAATAAACTAAACATACTAATGCAATCATACATCAAAGATACATCAGTATATAGGAAAAACCAAGATAGCTTTATTGATGAATAACAAGGTTCAGGAGGAGATACAACCAAGAGGGCTCCAATCCAGCATCTCCTTCCCAGCAAATGGAATTCCTATCTTCACCTCCCTTCAAAACATTAAGCACCCAATGATTCCAATCTCAAACCAACAGCAATTCTTTGCAATAACAAAATTCCAGCCCCTAGATCTCATGGATCTCTAGGATGAGAGATCTATATATAGATATTTGTAGAGGTGTGAGTCAGCTCTGGGTTTCTGATTAGTGTCTTCTCTCTGATAGTTCTTGATGCCACTTGGAGATCTCATTGATCTCTTACTCATCCTTGGGCGATTTTGAGAGGCAAGTGTCCCATGAGAAGTTTCTAGAAGATTCCATGATCATCCACCTCGCAAACTGTCTCCGCCACTTGTCTTTTTCCGTCCAGCGCACCCTCACAGTGTATTTAGGTGCACTGATCCACTGATCAACGCACTTCCCGTGTGTACAAGGTGCACTGAAATGCAATTCCCATGTGTACAAGGTGCGCTGATCCAGTTTTGACCAATTTTGAGTAGTTTCTGGTGGAGAACTTCTGGGAGAAGCTGTCATTTGTTGACCTTGTTCCTTTAGGGGCAGGAACAACTCTTTTAGGGACTTTGGATCCCTTGGATTATGGACATTTCATGCTCAATGCTGTAAGGCACAAAAATTTCTATAACACAAAGAGTATCTCAAAAGGTGTGACAACTGTCAAAGGGTGGGGAAACCCACTCCTTCAAATGAATTGCCACTACAAACTCAAGTACTCATTGAACCTTTTGAAAAATGGGCCTTGGATTTTATTGCACCAATTAATCGTCCATCTAAACAAAAGAAGTATATTTTGGTATTCACTGATTATGTCACTAAATGGGTAGAAGCTAAAGCATTACCTTTTGCTAATGAGAAATCTATAGTTATTTTTCTTTTTGAGGACATATTCACTCGTTTCGGTGTTCCAAGAGAAATAGTGACAGATCGAGGATCTCAATTTACATCTAAAATGGTGGAAAGACTTGTAGAAGAATACAAGATAAAACATAGGAAGTCTACTTCTTACCATCCATGATGAAGTTGAATCTACCAATAAGGTGATTGAAGGAATTCTCACTAAGACTATACATCTACACAGAAGAGATTGGGAAATAATGCTTCCTGAAGCCTTATGGGCCTACAGAACTACATGGAGGAACACAACAGGACATACTCCCTATGAACTTGTTTATGGAAAGCAAGTTCTATTCCCTATAGAGTTTCAAATCAGAACCCTCAACATGGCATTCCATTTAGGACTGGATTTATCAAAAGCCTAGAAATATAGATTGGAGAAACTCAATGAGCTTGATGAAATCATGTAAGATGCTGTTCAAAGAACCAGTTTAGTCCAACAACAGAGGGATAAATGGCATGACAAGTATATCAAAGAGAAGAAGTTTCAGACTCATTGGCTTGGGCCATATGAGATTGAAGAAGAATTTAATAATTGAGTAGTGAGAATAAGGACAATAGATGAGAAAAAGGTACCTCTTCTTGTAAATGGTCATCCGTTAAGGATATATCATAAGCCAATTTCAAGGGAGGATTTTGTCAGAATTTTCCAAGATAACATTGAGATGGAGTTGGTGAAGAATAATTCTTCTTCTCCACTAACTTAGTTTTGTTGTACATATATATAGATAATAATATAATAATAATAATAATAATAATAATAATAATAATAATAATAATAATAATAATAATAATAATAATAATAATATATAAATATATAAATATAAATATAAATATAAATATAAATATATATATATATATATATATATATATATATATATATATATATATCTATATATATATATATATATATATATATATATATATATATATATATATATATATATATATATATATATATATATATATATATATATAGATATATATATAGATATATATATAAGTTTGAAAACCAATTGTTCATTGGCTTGCTTATACAGGAAATACAGGGTGAAAATCAGAGATTTCTGACATCCTATATTTCCTATTTCTCTTTCCGTAATAAGTAGTGACATAAAGCTACATTCATTTGGAGTTCCTAATCTGCAAATTCATTTCATTTCTTTTAATCTCACTTCACTTTGATTCCTTTTCACTATTATATTCCATTTACATTTTATTTCAGATCCATGTTCCATACCCATATTTCATCTTTATCATGTTCTGCAGCTAACTCCATTCCATAACCATTTTGATTCTGCAACCATAACTCCATTCTGCAACTCTATTCCAAATAAATGTTGATTGCAGGGAATTGAAGAATTTTTTTTGAAGACTGATATGCTAAGAAGGGTATCTGTAGATCAACATCAAAGAAAAAAACAACAAACAAGAAGGTTAAGTTCCAAGAGGTAAAAATGCAAAAAATTATTTTAAAATAGCAAGGTTAGAACATAGAATATGTACAATATGGGCATTCATATGTATCCATGACAAATCATCATTTGATTT
This sequence comes from Pinus tabuliformis, assembly GCA_031772625.1. Taxonomy (NCBI): domain Eukaryota; kingdom Viridiplantae; phylum Streptophyta; class Pinopsida; order Pinales; family Pinaceae; genus Pinus; species Pinus tabuliformis. The sequence continues at coordinate 1,166,238,937 of CM062817.1, read as the reverse complement.
GATTCGCATCTCTATTGTACTGCATATCCGCCACACCATCCGTCTTCCATCACATAATGGTCCATAGTTAAACTCCCTCATTTTTTTTAATGGTTATGGCCACGACGTGACATATTTGTCCACGTCTCTCCAAAACCCTTACCACCTACTTATTTCATGCAAACCCGCAGTTCTTTTCACCATACTCATAGTCAATCCATTTCATAAACCAGGAAGGATAATTCTAAAGGTTAAGGAATTTTGTGAAGCAGAAGGCATCAGACTCATTCTTAGGTCAGAACTAGTAGGAGAAAAATATATGGAAGGGTACCCAGAGCTCAAGGAAATGTTGCAGAAGGCTTGATGGCTCAAGTTCATCAACAAATTTGATGGTTTTCATAAGGAGATCACAAAATATTTTTCTAGATCTTTTGATGGTATAGAGGTAGAAATTGGAGATATTAAGTTTGCAGTGATAGAACCATTCATAACAGAGGATACAAAACTTCCAACACATGGTGAAAGATGGTTCAAAAATAAGGAATTCCATAGCGAATCATGGAAAGTAATCCGCAGGAACCCAGGTATGGATGTCTCTGTTTTTAGAAAAGGAATTCCCATTTCAGCTCTTAAAAGTGAATGGAGGAGCATGCTTTTGATATTAGAGAAATTTATCACCTGCGAGGGGAGATTCGGGTGCATGCATGTCTACCATATACATTTATTGATGAAATTCCTATAAAATGGAGAAATTAATCTTCCTTTCTTCCTGCTAAATAGTTTAAGAATTATGGCCTCAAATGTGCAGAATAAACTAGAATTCAGAGACACAACCATGTACCATCATGGGTTGATAAATATACTGATTGAGTTTCGTTTAAAAGGAATATGAGATACTTGGGAGGATTTCCTCATTGGAAATCATTTTCAAGAAGCACCATAGTCACCCAAAGAAGATAATGTTAAAAAAAGAAGATGAAAGAAGATTGGTATAGTCATTGAAGACAAACCTGAGTCTTCATCATAGAAAGATGATGAAAAATTAATATCTGAAGAACTGATAGAAATCAGGAAACAAATCAGAGCAAAAGGGAAGATAAGAAAAGAGAAAAAGATCATAGAGAAAGAGAAAGTAAGTCATCTACAACCTAGAAGATGCTCTAGACTCTGAGGGTTGGCAAAGAAAACACCGTTAAAAGGGACAAAGTTCATAAACTTAAAATAGGAAACCCCAGAAACTTCTACTGTTAACATCACTTCTGCACACAATCATCAAAATTCTCCTGACCATCATTTTGAAGGTAGCCCAAGGAGAAGATCTCCAGGAATAGACCCAGTACAACAACAAATATATGATTATATAGAATCAGTGGAGAAGAAAAGTGCCTCAATGAATCCAAAACCCTCTGTCAATCCACAAGAACCTCTAGTTGACTCTCTCAAACATGAAATTTATGAATTAGAGATATTGAATAGACATATCAAGAAGGAGAATGAAACCTTGAGGGAACAAAGTAAATTGGACAAGGCTATTCATGATAATACCATTCTACATCTAGGACTATGGTATAAGAAAAATAGGAAGTTTAAAAGGAAGAATAGAAGTTTGAACAGAATAGTCATCAACCTAAATACAGGCTTCTTATGAGCAAACCCAGAATGACAGTCACTTCAAAGAAGACCAAAAGAAGAAAATTGGATGTACTAGCAGAAGTGTCTGAGCAAATGCATTAGAGAAGAAGAATTCACATTTTTGGCAAATTGCATGAGGACATGCAATGATTTTGCAATGGGGGTATGTTGAACCTCAGAATTACCTTCCCCTTGACATTTGTTCTCACCTTTTTCTCTTGATTTCTCACAAGACTACAGATCCAATCAATGATAAATTCTAGATTTTGTTTTAGGAAAACATTAAAATGATTACCATATTATATTTTCATGTTCTTGCTATTTTAATATATTTTTGAAAATTAGCTAAAGAATGCAGCCTATTCTGCAACTAATTGTGGGTTCCTTAGCTACTCTCATGGTTTGGCAGGTTATAGGTGTCAAATGAAGAACTGGGTCACGTGGGCATCTCTAGAATCATCTCTACAAGGATTCTATCCTACTCACTCGATCCATATTGATAGAAAAGCATGCCTAAAGTCTTTGTCAAATATGGAGTCAAATACATTATCTAGTAGCAATAGGACTCTTGATATTTCATAGTGATCAAGAGTCTAACAGTTCTGTTGAAGAGTTAATTCCGATTAAACCACTTGTAGCTGATCAGGAGTTGAGGAGTTAATGCAGATCAGGCCACCTTTAGCTGTTTAGAAGTTTAACAGTCTCATTACAATTTGAATTAAGCCATTTGTAACATGTCTTTCTATAAACAGTCATGATAGATTTGGATCACGCCACCTATAAAAAGATTTTCTCTTAGATGGTTATGTTGTTTTTCTATAAATATCAGTTAAATGAGACCGAGAAATAGTCGGAAGATAGAGAAGATTACAGGATTTTGTTAAAAACTCTATTCAGACTTTGTTTTGTCGATAATACAAACTCTGTTTTGTCAATGGTGGTTAAAAGTGGATCTTTAATTAGCAGTTATCCAGCCATATCAGTTGCAGAGGGCCCCTACACTAAAGGAGGTTTTTCACTTGTTGTTTTCATTTTAATTTCTGCTACTCTATTTTTTGCAAGTCCATTTTCTTTAGTTTTGTTTCATTTCAGTTTTGTAGCCAATAGTGTAAGGGTAAAAATCACAATTGCGCAGGTCTTATTCTTTTGAAATATTGTATGAGAAATGACTGAATGAAAAATGGAGAAATCATAATACACAGTTTCTTAGCTTCTTACTGTTTTTTATTACTCATTTTGTTAGAATAGAACTGTTAATTAGCTGTATTAATATATGTTGTCAAAACCATTTTGAAATGATGACAATTCTAACTTCATTGGTTGAATATCTAATTCATGCAGTAATTGAACTTACTCAGCACATTGTTAGTTTTACAAACTGTCATCTTTTCTTTTCTATTTTTAGGTCATTACTTAGTTGCATCACTTGACATTCCAAAAGATCATTTCAAGGAGATTGATTCTATCATGTTCCAAAATTGAATGGTTGAATGGCTAATGAATGCAATTATTGAATTACCTTCTGCATCAGTATTACTTTTGGTTTTAAGAATTAGATCCATGGATTAGGACTAAATGGTAGACAAGATAGATGCTTTGTTTCTCTGATTAGGTCTTAACTAGTCAAAAATGATTCTTGGTCCATTTTTAGGAGTTTAGACTAACTTAGGAACCTATCCTTTCTTTGAAAAATCATTAGATCCATATAAATTTCTCATAGACTGTATATTCTTAGACATCAAATAATAGAAACCCCCCAAAAAAAACATAAAATACAAAACAACGAAGTAAGAGAAAAATTAACTAAGCACATATAGTGCATCACACTTCATCAGTTTACAAACCTCAGTTTATAATTCATGCAAACAATTTAGGACACTAAATTGACTAAACAATAGTCAAGAGGGTGCATATGCTTCAAAGCTGAACAAAGTGTCACACAACACCATGACAAGTCCATACACCGCATGTCATGCACTTGCACTCACTTATGTCCCGTGGACACTTTTAAACATGAAATATGTTTGTCTTCATTGTTTTATCTTTCTTGCTTTCTGGTCTGTGCAACTGGGTTGCTCGCAGACCCAACCTTCACCAACATGGGTCAACCAATGCACCGATGGCTGCATTGGAAATATCACTTCACGTGATTAGACCTATGCACCATTAGCTGAGGAGTAGGAGTATTGTTTGCTTTTAGTGAGTTTTCTTGCGTGCTTGTTTTCTTACTAGCTTTACTTGCTTGTTTGTTTGATTACTTGTTTGCTTACTTATTTGTTTGTTTGTTTGTTTTCTTGTTTGTTTACTCGCTTTTATTTCGCTTTTTCTTCTGCTTCTGCTTTGATTTTTTGTTTATCTATTTTCTTGTTTTGTTCGTAGGTTAGCTTCGAATGAAACCATGCATGAATATTGAAACAAGTTGGGTAAAGTACAAGAGGCATTGTGCAACTATCACTACTGGGTTATATGCCATCCTACCTCTGTATGATGAACTTTCTACCTTTAGTCCATGATATGTCGAAGGAAAATACATATTGTTCAAAGTGAACCTTGGTGAAAACACAATGCTTGTGTGCTAACTAGTGTCACCTACTCTAGTCGGTTGTTTTTGGGTTAACCCTTGTCATCTCAGTAAAGTCGAGTAAGGTGAGGGGGAAAACCTTAACAAGCACATCAGAGGTATATAATAATCTACTTCTTTAAAGGAAAAACCTCTTCTACTCTCAATAAGTCGGGATCCCTCTTCCACCTTTGAAATCAATAAGTGTTATGCACAGTTTTGAAAATGAAAAAAAAAGGTGGAAAGTAAAAATTTCAAGAAATGAAAAATGAATAAGGGGAAAGAAGAGAAAGGCTTCCTATGTACAGAGGTGATGCAAGTAAATTTTCTAGGGTACTGACCAGGCTTACTCGTAGTGGAGTGATGCTTGTGTTCCTACGTGACTCCGCTGGGGTACTGTCTAGGCCTGCTGGCAGAGGAGCAACACCATAGATGAAGATATGACTCTGACGATTATATTTCCTTCACACCACTATACCCCTCAACCCCAATTGAAACAAATGTGTCACCTTGGCTTGGAATGTGTGTCAATCGACCAAGAGCTTGGTAGATGCTACATCTTACAATTAGGATAGTGTGAAACTAAGACAAATTTTGAACTGAACAATGCTTCCAAAGGTGTTAGACTTTTTTTCATGAAGAAGGTCCATTCATAGAGCTGGAGTTCTACCAGTGCATTGCCAAGTATTGTAGCGTCTACAACCACCCTCCAAAATCTTTCCTTAGCTTCGTTTTGGATGCCTTCTACCAACCATTCATAGTCGCACGTCTTACTTCATCAAGTACACAAGCTTCAGTGATTTTCTTGCAGAAAGGTAGCCTATCTATCAAAGCATGATGCATTCCCTCATAGGTTGTTCCTCTAGACTTGGTTTAGCTATAGGCTTAGTAGCTCCTTCAAGAAATTGCACAATTCTGGAGGGCAACTAGCCTTCCCTCAGGAAATTGGGCAATTCAGTCTGGTAGCTTGCTCAGCTCAAAAATTGTGCAATTCTTCCCAGCAGGGATGCTTAACCCAGGAATTGCACAATCCTAGGCAGCAGTAAACTGCTCTACATAGAAATTGTGCAAATCTCCTAGGTAGCCAGTCCAACTCCCATCCAGAAATGCCAATTTTCTCCTAATAGTTGAGCATGCTGTTGGATGTACAGTTGGGTTGACCAGTTCCAACTGGGACCAAGGAAACTTGACTTGCATACATGGCCTGCTTTTCCTGGAATAACAAAAGGAAACATAAAAAAATAATCCCTTGATTCAGGGATCTATTTTTAGTAGCTAGAGGTTACATGCAAAGATCGTTTTACAATCTTTCCTCCAAGTGTTGCTTTTCCCTGGATTTGTGGCATGTGCATCATGAGCCAAAACTTATTTATTCGGCACATCAAAGCTCATTCTTTCACATCAATCTTGGAGCTATGACATCCCACAGCACATCTAAGACTCTTCGACACATCCAACTCATTTATTCACGGGTAAGTGTCTCAACTTGACTTTTTCTGCATTTCTATCGCGTTTTGTGTTTTTTCTTGTGTGAGTGTTTTTTACTTGATTCCTTTTAATGCTTGCGGCCATTTACATGCATACTAGCTTGTAATAGCACTGTTTCATTTTTCATTGGTATCTCACTGTTGTTGCATGCATGAAACTATTTTACATGAATGGTCGCTAATTCAACGACTCGCTTCACCCACATGAATGTTGTTCCATTTTCTGAATCTTCATTCATTGCTTTCATTCACAATCATTTACTTATGCTTACACTTAGTATCACCATGCATTCACTTTAGCATTTGCATTCAGTTTCCCTTCGGCGGGTCTGGGTGACCTTGGTCCAGACTCTGCCTCACCAAGACAACAATGTGCAATCTCGAGAGGGAAGGCTTTGCCTTCCTCTCCATAAATGTGCATTTCTTCCCAGTAGTTGTTCCACAGGCCTGCTTTGTGCAATTCTAAGGGACAGTGGCTATTGGCCCAGAAAATTGTGCAATGCAATTACTAAGCTTGGAATCGTTCCCAGCTGGAATTGCGCATTACATAATCCCAACAGTAAATAGTCAGTCTGGATTGTGCATTGCACAAATCTAATAGCCAGTCAGCCTCCCTAGACAACCCAGACTACTTTTTGCATAGTTCTAGCAGCTCGTCACCAAGCCTCCTAGAATAAATTACGTAATCTTTTCCTATCAATCCCCACGTATGTGTTATGTTGTTCCTGAATTGGCTTTGGTGTTCGCTAATAGATTTCTTGCATGCATGTCGCTTTGTCTCTAGATCTTTCAGGTGTTCATCCGCCTCTTAGTAGTATAGGATCAATGGCCCCCAAGAGATTAGGATTAAAGGACACTTACGAAAGTGAAATTGGAGTAGCAGTTGAGCAAGTGTCCACAAGTCTATCGATCTATGAAGATACCAAGTTGTTTCTAGACAATCACATCAAGCTGAAATGGCAACAGGTCATTGAATCATTTGCAAGCACTTTTTGGGAATACCTCAAAGGCTGCCACATGTATGTGAACATTCACAAGTCCGTCGTGTACTGGATTTCATGCAGATACCCCGTGTTCCCATGCACAGACGTGATACATTAGATTGTCTCGCACATTGATCTCGAGATGATGACTTTGAGCAGTGTCAGTGGGACGAAGATGGAAGCCCTCTAGGCATAGGATTATGATGAGATGTATTAGATGTCAGAGCCCATGACTATCATGGAGATTCTCTTGAGCTTACACAATAGCAGTGCCAACTCTAGAGTCATTTTGAAGCAATGGGTAAAGGAGCCAACTAGATTGAGGATGACACCCAACTGGATCTATAAGACGAAGATACTATGGAAGATGTATCAGTACTTGGTCATATTTGCATGTCGACTGTATGGCCAAGAAAGCATGGAAACCTCCTCAAAAAGTTGGGTGATAACACTGGACCAACTAGCTAGAGAGGGAAAACCATGTATCTGGTCCACCATGTTGGCTCATCAGCTGAACGAATAGGTAATGAGGGCTCGATAATCACCTGAAGGTATGCAAGAAGAAATCTACATGTTCGCCTACATCTTGGATGCAGTCTATGCCCCACAGGAGTTCCCGGGCATGAAGTGGGCATGGTGACCAGTGGAGATTGCTGTGAACACTTATTGTAAGATGTTGTCTGAATGCAAATTTAGAGGAGTTATCATAGGGTTGTATGATCATTTTTTCAACCTGGTGTACAAGATGATATTCAAACAGGATCAACCCTGCTTGTCGAAGGAAGCAATGGAGGCACTGATAGACATAGTTAATTGGTAAGCCTCACCATCCGACACCTTCATATGATTGTATAGTGCAGAGAAGCCTCTGCATGTTCTATAGAAGTTTTCCTTGGATGTCCTCATCAGGTAGGAAGTAGCATATCACATCTCGGCAGGATTGACAGCTAGGTTTCATTGGAAGAAGAAATCACCTTGGCCCACTCTTCAGCTACGCATTGGGTTATATGAGATCCAAAGTTTCAAGCGTGTGGATGTTGAAGAAAAGAAGATGAAGAAGTATCCATTCGGCATCCAAAGTTACAATCTGTATGATCCACATTGTCTTGTGAAAGATGACTGCACAAGAGTACAGTTCAACTGGTTCCACGAGGCATTTCATTGGGCAAAAGAGGACCCATGGAGATATTGCTATAGTTTGTACAAACCCAATGAACAGATCGAATTTACTGTGCAGTGGTTAGTGAAGCAACATGAGGAAGCATCCTGGAGAGCACCAGAAGAAGCAACAAAAGTAGAGGTGAACATAACAGTGCACGACAAGGGCAAGAGAAAGATTGTCGATTGCATGGAGGAAGAGTAAAGCTGGAAACTTTGAGCAGATCCACTTGTACAAAAAGAAGCTTTGGCCATAGAGGCGAAGAGGCAACAATGTGATAAGTGAATCACACAAAGGTAGAGGGAGAAATGGAGAATGGAGGAAACATAAAATGAGTTGCATGAGTTGAAGGAGAAACTCCAAATGGAGCACGAGTTGTAAAAGCAGGAGAGGGAAGCACAACAACAATAGTTATAGCAGGGGGTGCAACATGTGCAAATTGATGAAACAATGCCCATACAGGTAGTGGACTCATCAAAACAGGTGGCAACAGGCAACTAGGGTGAACCATTGTAAGAGCAAGACTTCACTCGTGAGATAGAGAAAGCACTTCAACAGTTGGATATAGATATGGAGCAATAGGAATTAGAACAAGAAATCAACCACATGCCTCATCACCAAGATGTCGACTTACCCACTTCATTACATCCAGAGGATGAGAAAGTCTCAAGTGACCAAGGAGGAACTGAGATCCTTGGAGATCAACCGAAGGGAGAGATGCATAAAATCTCATTCGACAAGTCTCAACATAGAGTTGTGGAGTCCCACAGAGTGTCGACTCTACATGATCATACATCTCCTATGCAGTTTAAGGAACGAGTGATCATGTTTGACGTGTGCAAACATCCACCAGTCTTGGATGATGCTACCAGAGCATATGCCAAAGACACTAGCTCAAGTGTTCACTTTTTGATAGCTGTGAATGAGTGAATGGATAAGGAACTACAAACGACCAAGCAAGGAGGGGAGTTGGTGGCAACATCTACTCGAGTGGAACTGAATAAGGAACTACTAGATGAAGTGTTTTCACTTGACACATTCATATGAATGTTGTATTCGATGTTTGGTAACGTGGATAAAGTAGTCGTCCATCTTAACAGATGGCAACAATGATGTGTTAGAAGAGCTGGTATCTTGGCGAACGTGCATGCTATAGTTGATTACATGCAAACATGGACGATGAGATACAAGGCAACCCCACTTCACTTGCCTAAGATGATGAAGCCCAGAGTGGTCAAGCTAAGGGCATGTATCCCGTGTCAGATCTAGAACTATGAAGAGCTCCCACAACTCATCACTAGCATACAGGCTTCCCATGCACGTGTATTCAAGATTATGGATGTTCTAGTGCACGCACATGCGATCCCATCTATTGGTACTCTCACCTAGGCAAAGACAAAGGGATAGGTCTGATTAAAGCTTGAATTGTACTTTGATGAGTTGATGCACATTGCCAAAGCCCAGACTTGCCCATCATTGTAGACATCATTCAAAAGTATGTTGCTGGTCTGGACGCATTGAAGACAATGATGCGCATGCTTTCAAACGAGTTGGATAGAGGAGCCTGAGTAGTGTACCCAGATGCTATGGAGGCAAGAGTCAGGTTCTCGAAATATGTCACCTTGGAGCACATGGACACCATCGCAGACTATCGTTCTTGGCATCAGTACGCCACTATCAACCACTATGAAGTTGTCGAAGAGTTGGTCTTCCAACAGTTGTCTGAGTCATAGTGATGTCTAGCCTAGCTTTCTCAAGCCATTTTGTCTCACATGGGCACATGTGCATTGTAGTGTATAGTCTTGTCAAGTGTAAGCTCAAGTGTCTATAGTTGGATGTAACAGTCATAGAGCATATGAAGAGTCATGAGGGTAGATGAAATATCACAAAGGGGAATGTCAAGGGTCACCCCACCCTTTGCTATAAACAGTCCCTCATAACTCATTGTAAAGGATTTTGGTAAGCCAAGCTTCCGATAAGACAATCTTGGAGAGAGCTTGGACAATATTGTAATGAGCCTTGGCTTCTCCACTGTGCAGAGCTAGTACATCTCTTTGGAGGGGCAAGCAGTTGTGGCTGTAACGTTCCGCTATCAGAACTAGTGGTTGGACATGGTTGTATTTTATGACTGGAACTTATGCTTCTTAATATAGCAAGAGCCAACACATTTCATCCATATGTTGTATTGTATTCTATGTTATCTGTTTTACTCTAAATGATATATGTATATGTTTTCTTACGCATGCATGTATCGCTTTCTGTGTATTTATGTATGAATCTTTTTTAAATGTGTTGTTGGTTTAACCATAACATTGGATCACTAGCTAACTTTCCTTCTACATTGTGATGCATCTTTGCTCATTAGTTCCATTTTTAACTCTGTGCTATAACAGGTTTCCAAGGGGCACAATCATCTCAAACCCCGTGTGTTAGAACCTCTCATGCACCTTCCTAGGCTCACTGCATATGCCACACCCTTGCTACCAACAAAGTTATCTTACTTCCCTCTATGTGAAATCATGGTTAAGGCATTACCATATGACCCACTGCTTGGACTCCTACACCAAACTATCTGAGATCTAATTGAGACTTCTTATAGGGGAGATCCTCTAACATGTTGGCGGGTCTAGCACCGTCAACAGATTATTATGTTGATGTTATGAGCTCTTGTTCCTAATGCTTTCATGATGCCATGATCCATATTATTATCACATTCATATGTATAACACAATATTTAGGAGCTTGTGATAGGACCCTTTTGTGAGGGATATCATCTCACTCATACTAGAGATCTGTTACTCCCTCTTCCCTTGGTCGTTTTCTTCAGCTTCCTCTATTTTCTGGCAATATGAGATTTATTTTCATAATTTTCCATAGTACTATTTTTTCTTGCTTGAGGACCAAACTTCCCTTTCCTTTATGCAAATGTTTGGGCCCTTTAACCTTCAACACTTTTTCCTTCAACATGTCCTTTTATATCTAGTTTAGAGACCATAAGTTGTTTAATGAGGTAACCTTCTTGTTTATGGAAATTTGTTACCTTTATTATCAGTTAGATCAATGATGATTATCTTCTTATCATCTCTCCCATATCTTCTAACTTAGATCTCATGACGATATTCCTTCATTATTTGATACCTTCAATCAAGTATAAGTGATATGACCTTCTTCATTTCATTTCAGAGAGTATATCTTCTAGCATTTTATATATATATATATATATTATGTCTCCTCTTCTACTACATAGGGATGAGAGGACCTTTGGCTAATTTCATAAGAATCTTATGAGTCCCTTGATCCTTTTACATGCATTCAAACAATGCTTGACCTTCACGGACTTTTCCATAGATATTGATGACTTCTTTTTTAGGGACTTTATCTATCCTCCTTTCTCATGCAAGGAATTTCAAAGACCCAACTAGTTTATAGATCTCCTTGCAAACATGAATTCATTTAACCAAACTTGATTATATAATGAAAAATACTTACTTGGCAGGTGAAGATGAAATCTTCACCTTGTTCACATTACTGATGCTTCTTCCAGGTGATCTTCGAGTTGATGTGATTTTTGTTTCTCTATACATTTTAGATCCTTGTGGTCTTATTATAGAGTCTTGGTCTTGTTATCCTTTGTGGTATTTTTATAGATCCTCCTTGCTAGTGTAGAATGCTATATTAATTTATTTGTAGATTCTTGAGGCATATTACTGTGGCATTATTTGTATCATTCAGAACTGAACCAAGGTTACTTGTGCCCTTACGCTTGACTGAGATATCATTGAGACTCATATCAGGGTTCCATCGAGATTGTATTACCAAGATGTAGGATCAATAACATGTGACTATGATGATATTGATGACCTTTACATGTTGATAACTTCATCACTGAACCATACTATAATATGTCACCGAAAATTCTGTTTTGTTATCCTTACTATAATCCGCTTTTATGCATTGTGATTTAGCATCGAAACTTTGTCCAAGTTATGTGTACTATAATCTAGGTTGAACCAATCACTGTTTGGCACATCTGAGGTATGTCATCCAATTATAAAAGTATGTATTTGCAGAGCCTTCGAACTGCTGCATAGAGTGACACTGTAATCACTGCAATTTTTCCCAACAAAACTGAGTTTCCTATCTGAGATTTACTGAGATCCTCCTACCTGTGATTGTGCTGAGACATTAATGTTGTGATCTGAGCTTGATGTCACTGCTACCTTGACTTTGATGCCCTTTTCCTTAGACTGTAACCATAGCTCTGATACCATGTTGAAGAAATCTAGGGCATCGACATTAGGAGATTTCTTCTTCATTAGTAACTACTTGTGAATGCATTTTTAACTTCTTTATATTAGGTTATTCTTCTTGTTTAGATTATTAACATTCTTATTCATCAAGCATTAACCAATGCATGAAAAAAAGTAGACAAGAGACACAACATGTAGGTTATGAGGCAGGGCCAAAACCTCTCACTCGTTGAGAGGAAAACCTGCACAAATTCTTCTTATAGAGAGTCCAATTGACGAATACCAAGACCATGATCCTTGACCTATTTGGCCACTCCAAGACCGAGACACCAATCCTCTTCTTTGTCACTGTTGAGATCATCATAATCACTGCTATTGAAGTCATCACTATTGCAACATCGATATCATTACTACTGCACCACTGAGATCATTAATGATGCACCATCATCGAGATCTTCAACATAACAATGAGATATGAGATATATATGTGTATGAGAGATGCATTTAGATCCACTGATATAATGACCTTCTCCATCAAGGTCATAATTGTATCTCTATGAACACCATGATAACATCTATGCTGAGATCATGACTTCATCTAGAATGTGGGCCAATGTTTTCAGGAAAACTAGTGTCCATTTAGAGCTACTAGTCCCACTAAGACTGGTAGCTATCTTAGAAACAAACAATTCAAAGTTACTTGTGTTTTCCTTTATGAGAGATAGATGAGAGAGAAGTGGAGAGTACCAACCTCAGTCTTTTTCTTGGCTCCTTGCTTGTTTCCTCTCTCCTTTGATAGAGCTTCGCCACTCCCTTCTCACTTGTCCCACTTCAAAGAACACCTGTAGAGTCAAGGCAGAAAAATACCATCAAAGCATAGAGATCTATAACCATAAACAATGTAGAATCAAATGTACATTAACCATACAAATGGATACACAAATACAAGATTCAAAGATATACAAGTATATGGAGGAAAACTTAAATAGATTTATTGATAGAAGTAGTAGAAGAGAGGATTACAACCCAGCTGTCTGATCCATTGCCATCCTCCCAGCATGAAAGTCCTCTTCACCTCATGAAAAGCTAGATCACCCAACAATACAATGTCTCAAAGAGAAACCAACAGCACTTCCTTACAAAATACAAAATTCTAGCCTCTAGATCTCTCAGCTGAGGGATCTATATATAGATGTTTATAGATGGGTGAGTCAGCTTCTGGGTTTTTGATTAGTGTCATTTCACTGATAATTCTTGGTTCCACTTGGAGATTTCATGATCTCTTACTCATCCTTGGGCGAATTCAGAGAGGCAAGTGTCATAGGAGAAGTTTCTAGAAGATTCCCTGGGCATCCACTTAGAAAACTGTCTCTTCCATTTGTCCATTCTCGCTCATCGCACCCTACAGAAGGCCTTTTCAATATGCATCACACCTCCCGTGTGTAGCAGGTGAGATGCATCGCACCCTGACCATGGAGCAGGTGAGATGGTCCAGTTTTGGCCAGTTCTAAGTGGTTTTTCAAGTGGAACTTCTGGGAAATGATGTAATCAGTTGACCATGATCCTTGAGGGTGTGAAAAAACAATTTTAGGAGTTTAAGAGCCCTTGGTTTATTGACATATGTGATTGGGGTTGCAGTGCCCAAATATGTCTATAACAGTTGCCCCCTAAAGCGTGAGGTCGTAAATCTTCTGATGTCGGGTGAAATGCTTTATCATGAGGATCCGAGGTTTTTCAAACTGGAAGGTGACCTATATAAAATACAATACAATACATTATCTTCATATTCTTTTCATGATCTAGCTGAGGCATGCATTCCTGTGCTCAGCTTTAAAATTCATTTTCATGTACATAGGATAGACAACCGTCTGTGTTGCAGATTGGTGATTCTTGTAGAGCCATCATCCCTTAGCTTGGATGATCATATGTGCAGCTATGGTGTACATTTGATGTCTTTATTTTCCTAAATATATCATAGCTCAGATGGATTAAACTAGATCTAAGGTCTTCAAACTCGTTCAATCTTCGCCCGATGTATAAGTCGATCCATGTGAAAAGACATTCTGAAGTCGAACATGGAAAGACATCGCTTGATTACTAGCCAATTATGTAAGTTGTCAACAGGTGTGAGAGGAATCACCGACAACGATAATGACCCTCAAGGTACTACAGTACAATTCATGTGGTCTGAATATAGGACCTAATGTCGAACACCATGCAAAAGCTTTCAGTCGAAGGCCATTGATGTAAGCTTGTCACTGGAAGTGAGAAACTTGCCATTGAGGCATGTAAGCTTCAAAGTACTGAAAGGGTTCTTCCTAAGTCAACTTCTTGGATAATGGGCTGATGTCGACAAGAAGTGACCCGTCATAGGAGGGCCTTAATGAATCCCACATCTACGACACGAAACAAAGAAAATGATTTTTTGGAGGTGAAAACGATCTAATGATACAAGGTTCAGGAATGGCGGTCATGAAAAATGGAGAGTGAAGGTGTTGCAATGGATGAGGCGTTAGCTAGGTTGGTGAATTATCTGAATGACTTCTCTTGAACATATCGGCAACACTGTGATGGATTGGTAGCGCTAACCCCAGAAATGGATGGTACGGAGGACCAATGGTGATATGACCGGTGAACGGAATAACCCAACCCGACTCAATCATGGTGATGGAGTGAAAGTGTCATGTTCAAGAGTGACTTGCTACCAATAAAATTCTTGAAGTTTTTTTCCCTTTTTCCCTAGTCATTGCTGACTAGTACCTCTTTATTTTTATCAAGCTTGAGGAGGATAACATATGCTTGTTCTATAATTTTCCCTTCGGGAAAACCTATTGCTATGTTTTAGCGAGCATACCAACAATGAAACTCACTCTTGTCTGTATTGGACAAGTTTGTTGCTATTGTTTTAATGAGTTTAATGACAAATATAACTTAGTCCTTTTCAGTTTTAGAGAGTCTGAAAAGAAACTCTAGTAGTCCTTTTTCGTACTATAATCCCTTAAGTCTAAAAAAGTATAAAACAATATGAAAGGGATAACTTTTCCAATCACTTTAGCGAGTTGGAAAGACAAGCGCTCAATATTTTTGTGTAATGATCCCTTAGGTCCAAAAAGAGTAAAATCTAGAGGAGGGATGGCACTTCCAATCACTTTAATGAGCTGGAGAGGCTAATTGCTCAGAAATCTTTTTATATTTCATCAGTCTAAAAAGAGCTTAAAAGAGACTCGTTTTTTGAGGAACGAGTGATGTTTTCAGGTAGCAGCTTGTTCCAAGTAAGGTTGGAACTTTTCAATCATGACAGTGTAAAAGAGGTGGCTAACAGAATCACTCATCGCAGCTGTTCCTCAGAAGGGTAAACAATCAAGTGGAGGCATATGATTGGCTAAAACGTGGAGGTGATGTTAAGAACACAACCAAGGCTCAAAAGCTGATAGCAATGCGATCACAAAGGTTATTTACCGAAAGGTGGGTTCATTTTTTAATGAGCTTGAACTCTAGGGAAACATATGCTCATTGCTAGGTTTATTTTTTAACGAGCTTGAACTTCGCGTAAACCTGCTCGTGTCAATCGCCTAATAAGGATGTCTCTCATTGGTAGGTTCATTTTTTAGGGAGCTTGCCCCATGTGCAACTTTGCTCCGGAGCCTTTTGTATGCAAGCTAGAAATGATTGAGCTATGACGTTAAAGGGTTGAGAGCCTACAAATTAAGAAAATAAACGGTCGCTTTTCACTTGCATAAAAAAGGTTTGAATGCCCCCAGGTATAAAGAAAAGTAGAGTTTCCAAGTTACTGTATGGAAGTTCTTGCATCAAAGCAAGATTGTTTTGTCTGTGGAGCAGACAAAATACTTCCTCAGCTCTGTCCATTGAAATAGACAAAGGTGAATGGTGTGAGCTTCCAATCACATAACTTTTGATGAAGAAATATTTTTCTAGACTGATCCCATTTTCCTAAATAGAAGGGTGTGTCAGACTAGTGATATATCCTACGTGGAAACCTATATTATATCTAGGGTTTTCTTGCCAAAGTAGACCAGGGCACATGCCCCCTGGGTTTAGTCACATTCACCGAATCACTCGCGATCATCAGGTGGATAGAATGGAGGTTCATGAGACATTCCTTGTGCAAAAAGACCAGTTAGGGATGGCATTTGAATAGTAGCCGTGTTTGAACCAGGGAATGAAAGCTGGTCAATGAGTTGGACCATTCTGTCTTCATACGAGAAACACATCACTCAAAAGAGTGAGGAAACAATAGCTCCCATGCTATAAATGTAGTCACGCCTAAGGAGTATATTGTAATATAGGGACCCTTGGACTACCATCATGTTTAGATGAACGATTTTCCTTCTCAAAGTTATAGGCAAATTTGGAAGGATCCCTAATGGTCGACTAGTTCCTTTATTGAAGCTTGACAAATTTCGAATCTCAGGTAGGAGTGATGGCGAACCAAGCGCTTTCCAATTAGTTGAGGAAAGGACACTCATAGAAGCCCCTTCATGTATGATAGTGCTAGCGATCACCATTCTGTACACTTGTACTATGATTCTAAATGGCACATTAGATGGAAGGCGAGGTCCTGCTAGTAGATTCCAATCGAAGGAAATGACTAGATTTCTTGGAGGAGGGACTGAATAAATGACTGGATGAATCTCTTGAAATGGGGAACTTCGTTCCTGTGGTAAAGGAATGGGTAGGTTGCCCCCATGTTCATCGGATTCTGTGTTGACAAAAAGAATTTTAACGATGTCATTCTCATTCTCTTTGGAGACTATATCATCTGAAGGTGGACATTCTGGAGACAAGACTGGGTAGACTGTTGTCTTGACCTGTTAACTTTGGTCTGGTGTGGACTCAAAAGGTTTATCTTCAATGATAGGCATTTCTACTGACAACAGAGATGTGCTTATCGGATTTTAAACTAGTGATGGAATTGGCAAGAGTTTCTTATATCCAGGAGGAAGTCACTGCGGTGAAGCAGGACGATTATCCAAGACTCTTTTAGCTTTGTCCAGGAAGGGACAACGGTGGAGGGCATGATCACCTTCATACAACCTACAAGGAAATTTAGATCTTCCTTTCTATCCATTGACTTCGTTTTCACTAGTTGATTGTGTACTCTCAACATGATCGATAGAGGTTGAAGACACCGGATTGTGCAAACGGGGAGACCAGTCCCTTAAGATCCATGGCATGCAAGGACAATCTCAATGATAGTGGTCCCCTTTGCAAATGACACATGGAGATTTAGGTTTGGATGGTGCAGTGTGTGGATTTTTGCTAGATGATGTACGGTTTCCCCCTTTCACCATTGGCTTCTTCTTCTTCTTCTCATTCTCTTTCTTCTTCTTCTCAGTAACTTGGTTTTCAGTGTTACTAGCTTCACCAAGTGAAGAGGAAGAAGGAGAGGGAGAAACAAATGAAGTAGAAGGTGGGTGGACAACTCCAGTATCATCTAGTTACTGATTTGATTGCTCAGGAATTACAGTGTTTTGAATGACAGAGGTTGAGAATAGCCATACTGGTAGGCAAATTTTCAATCCTAGAAGGGACAATGTAGCCATGTAAGGGGCACCAATATCTCCCCAAGAAGAGAAATGACTAGGATTCCCCCCAAGGGGAAATCATTGATTGGTGGACTCCATTTTCTCAACCTAAGACCAACGAGGGAATAGTGATGTTATTATGATTAAAATAAATTTTATGACGCTTTGACATACCTTGCTTTTTCAATTTTTAAGAGTCGAGAAAACGCTGAAGGTGACTCTAGTCACCTTAGATTTTTAGTGAGCCCGAAGTGACAAGTGCTCAGATGGACCTTTTCTTTTAAGGACTCTGAAAAGGAATGAAAGTGACTAGTCTAGAAATCTAGATAGAGGGATTACCAAACCAATCATAAAACTGCAATATACTTTTACGTACGGTAGTCAGTCTTCCTGAATGATGTGTTCAGTGCATTGCGAGCGATAGGGTGGTAGACACGGCTTCCTAAGGATAAAGGATATCAGCCTATTGTGGTCTCCCAATATATACTCGACGGTACGTGGGAGCACAATTCCATACTGGAACTTATCGTATCAAAGAGGAGGAATCACCCAACCTATGATGAAAATGATAGTTACCACGCTTTACGACGCCAGAATACATCTCTAGCCTAGACTTCTAGATGTTGTGCGTTAGGTTCCAAATCGTTTTTATGTTCATTGAGGTTTATTTTACAGTTGATATTTCTTAAGAAGTTCACCTTTCAAGGTTCACCACGTGATGTAGATATACAATTCCTAAATATGCAATCTAAGATGATAAATAGTCGTTTACTTTCTTTTAGCAATGAAAATCCTAGCTACTAAGGAAAGAGGAGTAAAACTCTTCCAACATAGAGCAGAGACCACACACTAGATGCACTTTTCCTAAATCAATTTCCGCATGCAGTATAAATGAAAATGCACATGCATGTATTTGTTTTTCAGTTTCCATAATGTGAGAATGCAAAAAAAAAAACTAAGTACAGATCTAAACTACTTTTCTTCAAAGTGACACTTCAGCAATTTCTTTTCTAAACGAAAGGAAGACTAAGATGACACTTTCAATTTCGAATGGGAAACTTATTTCGACACTTCAAATAATAACAATTCAAATCAAATACAATGGCAAAAGTACAATCGACTATCCAGAAGAGGAAGACTTTACAACACTCTTTTTCTTGATGAAAACGATAGTTGCGACACTTTCGAATCAAAGGATGACAGTTTGATTAAGCTACTTTTTGCGAAGGAGGACTATAAATGATGAAAAATACATAAAAAAACATTCAAAATTCCTTATCAATGGAGGCTGAATAATGTAAAGGAAGAAGGCTTCAACAGTGATATACTAATCATAGGAAACAAAACTACTGAATAGAGCTGAAAACAATGAAGAAAAAACCAAAATTTGGAGAGATAAACAATCTCACTCAACGATCACACCTGTCATTAAGGGAAATAGGGATGCATCTCACCTGTAGCACATAGGATGTGCAATGCATCCAGACTGCCAATGAGAGACAGTGCGATGGTCTAGGGACGAGACTAAGCATGGTTTTCACCCACAGTTTGTAGCTAAGTTCAGGGGTTTAGGCCTAGCTGATGATAGATAGTAAACACAAAGTATAGAGGTGTGATCTAATGAGGTTATTGAGCTACCACCAGGGCACTTAGGATGTTTGCAAGTCAGATTTTCACTTCATAAACCAACCTGGAGATTGACTGAAGCAACATTGATCTACTTTGCAGTTGCATAGCAAAAGCAGTTCGAAGGCTAGCTGGCTTAACTTCAGGCTTCGTCTGTAGTTTATAAAGAAAACAATAGTAACAAACAAAATATTCTCTCCCCAGTGGAGTTACCTTTTTTCTTTTGGGAAAACTAGTGTCCATTCAGAGCTTCTAGTCCCACTAAGATGTGTATCTATCTCAGAAACAAACAATTCAAAGTTACTTGTCTTTTCCTTTATGAGAGATAGATGAGAGAGAAGCATAGAGTACCAAACTTAGTATTTTTCTTGGCTCCTTGCTTTTTTCCTTCTCCTTTGATAGAGCTTCGCTTCTCCCTTCTCACTTTTCCTGCTTCAAAGAACACCTATAGAGTCAAGGCAACAAAATACCATCAAAGCATAGAGAGCTATAACCATAAACAATCTAGAATCAGATGTACGTTAACCATACAAATGCATACACAAATACAAGATTTAGAGATATACAAGTATATGGAGGAAACCTTAAATAGCTTTATTGATAGAAGTAGTAGAAGAGAGGATTACAACCTAGCTTTTTGATCCATTGCCATCCTCCCAGCATGAAAGCCCGCTTCACCTCATGAAAAGTTAGATCACCCAACGATACAATGTCTCAAAGAGAAACCAGCAGCACTTCCTTACAAAATACAAAATTCCAGCCTCTAGATCTCTCAGCTGAGGGATATATATATAGATGTTTGTAGATGGGTGAGTCAGCTTCTAGGTTTTTGATTAGTGTCATTTCACTGATAGTTCTTGGTTCCACTTGGAGATTTCATGATCTCTTACTCATCCTTGGGCGAATTCAGAGAGGCAAATGTCATAGGAGAAGTTTCTAGAAGATTCCTTCGGAATCCACTTAGCAAACTGTCTCTGCCATTTGTCCATTCTCACTCATCGCACCCCACAGAAGGCCTTTTCAGTATGCATCACACCTCTTGTGTGTAGCAGGTGAGATGCATCACACCCTGACCATGGAGTGGGTGAGATGGTCCAGTTTTGGCCAGTTCTGAGTGGTTTTTCAGGTGGAACTTCTGGGAAATGATGTAATTAGTTGACCGTGATCCTTTAGGGTGTGAAACAACACTTTTAGGGGTTTAAGAGCCCTTGGTTTATCAACATATGTGATTGGGGTTGCAGTGCCTGAATATGTCTATAACAGCCAAGACAGAGAGTGTTTACTATGAGATCACTTAGATCTTCATCATCCAAGATTGTGACTGTGTCTAGAGAGTATGTTGAAGATGTATTAATCTTCATTATAAATGAGACAGTGACTGTGTTTTAGTATGCTGAGGTAGTTTTCACTATGAGGATGCCGAGCCATCATCTTTTGTGATACCCATGTGACAAAACATAAAGATGCTCCTCCATGTGAAACACTGAACCTCACTGTAATGCAAAAAGTATCAAACCTGTACCATCTGAAAATAATCCAACTTGTTGTGACTATTATTTTTCACAGACCGTAGCTAGGTATTTACAGTAGTTTCATATCCATAATAAGATGACTTGACTAAGTGAACCGATGTGTCTCCTTATATGAGCTGACATGACTTCTTTTAATTCTATCTGTTGGTTGACTTCTTCAAGAGGGATTGTGCTTTGTCTTTGGAGGGTTGTTATACATTTCTATAGACTTTTATACATTTAACATGGGGTCAAGAAGAGCTCTTCATACATGAATTTGACTCTTTGACTCAATAATAAATCCTAAGGCTCTCAATGGGAGCCACTAATATATAAAACTCTTGCTCATGAAGCCCATGCAACAAGGCATACAAAGATAATTTATTTCCTTTTATTTCATCATTTAGAAATATCATGTCATTATGAAGAGAAAACCTAGTTACACTTTCTTCAACGTATTGTACTCGAATGTGCTAATCCATGGAAAATGTTTTTCCATTGTGCATGGAAAAAGAAGGAAGTTAAGGTTGATCCACATTATTAAAAACTCATTTTTGGTTCTGATTTATTTTGGGACTGGGTGGTAGGATTAGAACAATGGGATTCGGTGGGTAAGTGGTTTTATCTGCGAATTGATGGATCTCATATGGTTTCTTGGGTTAAAGAACATCAATACCTTATTCTTAAGTACTCTCCTCTTTTCAATATTTTATACAATTAATGGTTTTGATTCCACTTTATTAATGAGGAGGATGCTATGAATATTTTTGGATCATATTGGGTTCATGGCCATGGTTTCCTCTCTTTACATAACTGGCATGTGGTCTTTGATCCATACCTATAATTTCCATGAAAGAAATTGCTTTTGAGCTAAAATTCTTGGTTTACGCCTCGTATTCTTGTCACATGAGTCACTAGTGATGGTCAACAATTCCATTTGTAAATTTGATTTCCTAGAGGAAGAAAGGCTATTACAGAGAGATAAACATATCACATGGTTTTTGGTGGAGGTAGACTTAACTGTTGGCCTTCATGTAGAGGTGGAGTCCAATTGGGGTGGCTTCTCTACTAGGCAACTAATTGACTATTGAGAAATCCCTTTTTGTTGCATGGGTTGTCATAATGTTCGACATATTATTGTGGAGTTCGCGCGTGGATTTGGAAATTGATGACATGGAATATCAGAGATTGTCTGAGATGGGGGTCATCCATTGAAATTTGTACACTCTCTGTCGGCTTAGTAGATTGGTCAACACACTCTCTCGAGTAAGCTTAAAATCACACCACCTATGACATATCCTGAGAAACATATTCGTAATGATTTGGTATTAGGTGTTGTTTCTCTTAGTAATTCTACTTTCTGTCCTTTATGTATTATTTCTCCACATATTCAAGTATCACATTTTGATTGTATTGAACTTTCTTCATTGTTACCTATACCAAAAATTGCTCCATGTTCAGAAAATTTGGAATCAACCCACACTCTATCCTCTGATGTGAATGGGATGACCTACACTATTGATGACTCATTGATTGATAGCCCTGGCCCTTCTCACATTCAATTTGGGACTTTTTTTGGAGACCTTATTCCTACTAATTTGATGGGGAGTGATATAGAGTTTCCCCACCTTCACCTTGATATGCATCTAGAGACCATGTTGATTCATTCATCCTCCTCTCCTAAGATCTCTATCAGTCTCAATTCTCATGAAAATGTGACCATTAGGAAGGAACAATGTTTGAAACCTTCAAATCATTTGAATGGGGCTGATACTAATCTTCACAACATTTCTGTAACATTGGATCCTGGTCCATTTTCTTTTGCTACAACATCTTTTGTTTCTTCTTTCTCTCATATTCTGACCCTTAGAGATTATTTTCCTAATTATGAGGGCTTACCATGATAATCATGTCCTTATACATTAGCGGCTTGTGTTGTGCCCAAAAATTTCTTATACTCTAACACTTTGTCGGGGTCAATCACCCCTCTATTATCCTTTTACAATACACGATGATGATTGGGGACAAAATTTGGCCCATTCTCCTTCACATCTGTCTCAAGTGGCGGGTATGTGTTGTGGATTCTTTAGGTTTATCTGGTGGCCTTGTGGATTTTTGGGATCATAAGGTCATGAATTTTCTCGCCTATAAATCCTTTGCATGTATCCTTCTATTTGGTTTCATAAGGGGCTCGAATACTAGAGCACCATATTCTCCTAGAAGATACTTCTAGGATAAATTTGAATTTTGTTGCCTGTTAAAGATGGCATCTATTATTTTGGTGGGGGATTTTAACCTCATCATTAAAGATAATGAGGTATTGGGGGGGGGGGGGGGGGGGGGGGGGTCATTGTAGACTAAACCCATTGGTGTGGTACTTCAATGATATTTTTTGCAGGAATCACTTGGTGCATATTTTGTTAGCTCCCTTTATTTCGACCTAGAGAAATGGTTGGGCTGGGTCTATATGCATCATTAAGGCACTTGATTGTTTCATGATTCATGAAAATTTGGTGGAGTTCTTAGGGTCTATGAAATCTTGGGTTATTCCATCCCAAATTTCGGAGCATTTCCCTATCATACTCCAGTGGTAGGCAGATGGGGATTGGGGTGGTCTCTCGTTCAAATTTAATCACCACTGCTTAAAATTTCCTAATTTTGATTCATTAGTGTGTACTTTTTTGGCACTAGGATCAGAATCCTTAATCACATATTATTTGGAAATTACGGGGATTAAGTTAAGGTCTCTTAAAAAGTCTATCAGTAACTGGATTTAGACTAAAAAGAGGAAACATATTGATGAAATTTTGGCTATTGATAAAAACCTTGTTATATTGAATGATCCTTCACATGCAGATTATTTCTCAATGGTGCATCAATTACTAGCTGTGGATTTAGAAAAGAGGAAGAATGAGATTTTTCAATTATAGGGGGAGGAGTGGAGATAGAAAATTCGTGATCCCTGGGTATCGGGAGGAGACAAGAATACAAAATTATTTCATAATTATGGAATGAAGCGCCCCAGGGAGAACTCGATATGGGAAATTCAGGATATTAATGGTAATTTATTATGTATTGTTCTTGACATCCAGGTGTTACAGGGAAAAGTGTCTACACAGAACTTCTTATCCCACTAAGGTGTGGTAGCTACCTTAGAAACAAACAAAGTAAAGCTGCTTTCATTTTTCCTTTATGAAATATAGATGAGAGAAGAACAAAGAAGACCAGCCTCTGTCTTGCACTTATCTCCTAGTTTGATTCCTCTCTCTCTTGATAGTCTTTCACTACCTGCTCCCTTGTACGCCTAGCTTCATAGAGTACCTGTAAGATCACAGTAGCATAACACTATACAATAACATGGATCTATAATCATAAACAATCTAGGATCAGATGTAAATTGACCATACAAATGCATAAAACATAAATGACACAAGAGTATGGAGGAAAACTTGAATAGCTTTTATTGATAATCAAGAAAGAGCCAAGGGAGTTACAACCAGTTGTTCTGACCCAGCATCATCCTCTCAGTAGGTAAGCCCTTCTTCACCTCATACAAAGCTTAGATCACCCAACACTATGATGTTGTCTCAAGAAACCGACAGCAATTCCTTACAAGATGCAAAATTCCAGCCTCTGGATCTTTGGGATGAGGGATCCATATATAGATATCTGTAAGGGAGATGAGTCAGCTTGTGATTTGATTAGTGTCTTCCCTCTGATAGTTCTTGCTTCCACTAGGAGATTGATGATCTCTTACTCATCCTTGGTCGAATTCAGAGAGGCAAGTGTCACAGGAGAAGTTTCTGGAAGATTCCATGCCTCTCCACCTTGCGGAATGACACTGCCATTTGTCACTTCTCGCCCATCACACCCCATAGAAGGGATTTTTGAAATGCAACAGACCCAGAGAGTGTACTTAGGTGAGATGCAATGCACTTTTCCTATGGAGCAGCTGAAATGTTCCTGTTTTGACCAGTTCTGAGTAGTTTTTCATGGAGAACTTCTGGGAGAAGCTGTAATCAGTTGACCTTGTTCCTTTAGGGGTTAGAACAACACTTTTAGGGACTTAGGAGCCCTTGGTTTATGGACATTTTATGCTTGGGGTTTCATTGCCCAAAAATGTCTATAATAGTTGGCCCCTAAAGCATGAGGTCGTTAATCTTTTTTAATGTCGGGTGAAATGCTTTATCATGAGGATCCGAAGTTCTTTCAAGCTGGGAGGAGACCTGTAATAAGATACAATACAATACATCATCTTCATAATATTTTCATGATCTAGCTGAGGCGGGCATTCCCATGCTCAGCTTTATAAATTCATTTTCATGTACATAGGACAGACAATCGTCTGAGTGTAGACTGATGATTCTGGTAGAGCCATCATCCCTTTGATTGGATGATTATCTGTGCAGCAACGATGTACATTTGATGTCTTTATTTCCCTAAATATATATCGCAGCCCGGATGGATGAAACTAGATTCGAGGTCTTCAATCTTGTTCGATCTTCACTCGAAGTACAAGTTGATCCATGTGAGAGATGTTTTGGAGTCGAACATGGAAAGACATCACCTGATTACCAGCCAATGATGTAAGCTGTTAACAGACGCGAGAGGAGTCACCGACAATGATAATGACCCTCAAGGTACTGCAGTACAATTCACGTGGTGTGAATAAAGGACTTGGCGTCGAACACCATGCAAAATCTTTCAGTCGAAGGTCATTGATGTAAACCTATCGCCGGAAGTGAGAAACTTGCCATTGAGGCATGCAAGCTTCAAAGTACTGAACGGGGTGTTCCTAGATCGACTTCTTGGATAATGAGCTGATGTCGACAAGAAGTGATCCGTCATACGAGGGCCTTAATGAATCCCACATCAATGACACGGAACGAAGCAAATGATTTTAATGGAGGTGAAAATGATCTGGTGATATAAGGTTCAAGGTTGCGGTCATGAAAGAATGGAGCGTAAATGTATTGTAGCGGGTGAGACACAGGTGAACTCTCTGAATGACTTCTCTTGAACATATCGGCGACACTGACATGATGGATTGGTAGCATTAACCCGAAATGTGGATGGTGTGATGGGACCATGGTGATGTGACCGGTGAATGAAACAACCCAAACCGACTTGGATGCGAAGTGAAGGTGTCATGTTCAAGAGTGACTTGCTACCAACAAAGTTTCTTCAAGTTTTCTTCCCAATTTCTCCCCAGTCATTACTGACCAGTACCTCTTTATTTTTGTCAAGATTGAGGAGGATAACATATGCTTGTTCTATAATTTTCCCCTTGGGCAAACCCATCACTATGTTTTAACGAGCCTAGCGATAGTGAAACTCGTTCTTGTCTTCTATAGGCAAGCTTGTCGCTATTAGGTTTTAACGAGTTTAACGACAAAGATAACTCGGTCCTTTTCAATTTTAGAGAGGCTAAAAAGGAACGTAAAGGAAACTCCAAAATTCCTTTTTCGTCACCCAATCCCTTAAGTTCGAAAAATTATAAAATAATACAAAAGGGATGAATTTTCGATCCTTTTAACGAGCCAAACAAAACAAGCACTCGATCTTTTTGTGTAATAATCCCTCAGGTCCAAAAAGATTAAAATCTAAAGGAGGGATAGCACTTCCTGTCCCTTTAACAAGCTGGAGAGGCCAATGGCTCGGCAATATTTTCATATTTTACGAGTCAGTTGAAAAGAGCTTAAAGGAGACTCGTCTTTTGAGGAACGAGTGATAAAATTGGGTAGCAGCGGATTCCAGGTAAGGTTTGGAATTTTCCAATCATGGCAGTGTTACAAGGATGGCTAGTGGGATCACTCTTCGCAGCTGTTCCTCAAAAGGGGTAAACAATCAAATGGAGGTGAATGATCGGCCAATATAGAGTGGAGGTGATGGTGAGAACATGACCAAGGCTTTAAAGGCTAAAGTACTACATTCACGATGGTTATTTACCAGGAAATAGTTCATTTTTTAATGAGCTTAAATGCGGGGAGAACCATTTGCTCATGTCTTATGTTTACTTTTTAATGAGCTTGAACTATGTGATAAAACTGCTCGATCCAGTCATATAATAGGGATGTCTCATCTAAAATGCCATTTTTCAGAAGCTTAAACCTCACTCCTGATCCTTTCTTTATGCAAGTTAGGAAACAACCAATCCTATGAGTTTAAAGGGTTAGAGGACCTACAAATTTAAAAAATAAATGGTCACTCTTCGCTTGCACGCCAGAAGGTTTTCATGCCCCCAGGTATAAGATAAAGTTTCAAGGTCACCTTTCATTCTACCGACAAAACATTTGTTTTATCAGGAAAGGTCTACCTCTTTCAGGTTACCAAAGATTGTTCTATTCACACCGCAAACAAAACACTTCTTCGGCGATGTCTACTGAAATAGACAAAGGTGAGACAATCCACTCACATAACTTTGACGAGAGAATCTTATTCCAATCTAACCCCCTTTTCCAATCACGGACGGGAGTACAGACTAGTCATATATCTCTCGAGGAAACCTACCCTATACCCGAAGTTTTCCTGCCGAAGCAGACCAGGGTGCATGCCCCTTGGGTTTAGTCATGTCCCTCGAATCACTCGCGCTCATCAGGTGGATGGACTGGAGATTGATGAGATATTCCTTGTGTGAAAAGACCATTTAGGGTTGGTATATGACTATTTTCTATGCGTGATCCGGGAAATGAAAGCTGGTCTACGAGCTTGACCACTCTTCCTTCGTGCGGAAAACACATTACTCTAAAGAGTGATGAGACAATGGCTCCCATGCAATAAATATAGTCTCGTCCAAGGAGCAGATTATAATCCAGGGGTCCTTGGACTACCATTACATTCATATGAACGGTTTTTCCTCTCAATGTTATGGGCACATTGGGGAGGATCCCTAGCGGTCGACTGGTTCCTTTGTCAAAGCCTATTAGATTTCTCATCTCAGGCAAAAGTGATGGCGAACCAAGCGCTTTCCAAGCAGTCGAGGAAAGGATACTCACAGAAGCCCCTTCATCTATGATGGTACCGGCCATAACCATTCTATACATTTGAGAAATGATTCAGAATGGTACACTAGCCAGTAAACGGGGTCTGCCTAGTTGATTCCAGTCAAAGGAGACAACTAGGTTGCTTGGAGGTGGGACTGAATAGACGGCCGGGTACGACTCTGATGAACTTCGTTCCTGCGGTAAAGGAATGGGTAAATTGCCCCCATGTTCATCGGAGTCTGTGCTTACAAAAAGAATTTGGACGATGTCATCTTTGTTCTCTTCGGTGACTATATCATCTGAAGATGGAACCTCTGAAGCTAAGACCGGGTCAACTGCCGCCTCGACCTTTTGACTTTCATCTGGTATGGGTTCAGATGGTTTGTCTTCAATGATAGATTCTTCGGCTGACCACCTTGGCGGGTCAGTCGGATTTTCAACTAGTGATGGACTCGGCAAGAGTTTCTTATATCTAGGAGGAAGTCGTAACGGTGAAACCGGATGATCGTCCAAAACTATTTTAGCCTCGTCTAAGAAGGGACAACGGTGGACGGCATGATTGCCTTCGCACAGTTTACAAGGAAATCTATATTTTCCTTTTTGTCCTGGGGCTTCACTTTCACTAGTCAACGGTGTGTTTTCAACATGATCATCAGAGGTTGACGATACTGGGTTGTGAAAACGAGGAGACCAGTCCCTTAAGATCCGAGGGATGTAGGGACAATCTCTATGATAGTGGTCTCCTTTGCAAATGACACATGCCGATTTAGGCCTGGTCGGTGCAGTGTGTGGATTTTCGCTAGATGATGCTCGGTTGCCCCCTTTCACTTTTGGCTCCTTCTTCTTCTTCTCTTTCTTCTTCTTTTCCTTCTTCTTGTCAGATACTTGATTTTTTGCTTTACCAACCCCATCAAGCGAAGAGGAAGGAGGAGAGGAAGAATTGGAGGAAGTAGAAGGTTGGTGGGTAACTCTGGAATCGTCTAATTGCTGACTCAATTGCTCAGGAATTGCGGTGTTCTGAACGACAGAGGTTGAGAAGAGCCATACGGGCAAGCTGATTGTCAGTCCTAGAAGCGACAATGTGGCCATATGGGGTGCACCAACATCTCCCCAAGAGGAGAAGGGACTAGGATTTCCTCCATGGGGAATTCCTTGGTTGGTGGATTCCATTTTCTCAACCTAAGATCAATGTAGGAAAGGGTGATGATTATTCCGTTTAAAATATATTTTAGACGCTTTGACACAACTTGTTTTTTCAATTTTTAAGAGTCGAGAAAAAACAAAAGATGACTCTAGTTGCCTTCGATTTTTAATGAGCCTGAAGTGACAAGTGCTTCCGTTAAGGAGTCTGAAAAGGAACGAAAGGGACTGCTATGGAAATCTAGGTAGAGGGATTACCAAACCAATTGCAAAACTGCAGAATACTTTTTACGGTATGACAGTTAATCTTCTCGAATGCTGTGTTCAGTGCATTGCAATCGATAGGGCGGCAGACATGCTTCCTATGGATAAAGGATTAAGCCTATTGTGGTCTCCCAAAATATACTCGACGGTGCGTGGGAGCACAAGTCCGTAAAGGCACTTATCATCTCAAAGTGGAGGAATCACCCAACCATCAGTGAGAACAACAGTTACCAGGCTTTACAATGCCAGAATGCGTCTCTAGCCTAGACTTCTAGATGTTGTGCTTTAGGTTCCAAAGCGTTGTTAGATTCATTAAATTTATTTTATAGTTGATCTTGCTTAAGAAATTTTCCTTTCAGGTTCACCACGAGATGTAAATACACAATGCAATCTAAGATGATAAACAATCTTTTTATCTTCTTTGTGCAATGAAAATCCTAGCTACTAAGGAAAGAAAGACAAAATTCTTTCAACAAAGATCATAGAGCACACACTATATGCACTGTCCTAAATCAAACCAATCAAACAGTCTAAATGAAAATGCACATGCATGTATTTGTTTTCGGCTTTCTTAGTATGTGAATGATAAAAAGAAAGCTAATGCGCAAATCTGAATTACTTTTCAAGCGACAATTACTAACAAGTTTCTTTTTCAAAATAAAAAATGAAGACAATCACAACACTTTATGATTCAGAAATGAATACTTGCTTTCGACACTAGAAAAACTACAAATTCAGATCAAATACAATAGTAACAGGGTAATCGACTATCAAGAGCAATCAAACTCTCTTCTACGACTGAAAATGACACTTACGACACTTCCAAATCGAGAAACGACAGTACAACTATGTTACTTTTTGCAAAGGAGAACTGAAAATGACTCAACAAATACACAAAAACATTTACAGTTCTTTGCACATTGGAGGCGGAATAACAGCAAGGAAAAGGGGTTTCAAACAGAGATATACTGATTACAGGCAGCAAAATTCATGAATAGAACTGGAAAAAATGAATCACAGAAACCAAAACTGAACAATGCCTAGTCTGATCAGTGCACCTGTAACACAGTGAACTTGAAATGCAATGCACCTACTACACTCGGGAAGTGCGTTGAATTTCAGATTCACAGAACAGAACCTGCGCTAGGCCAGAGATGAGACTTTGCTTGGGTTCCGGGTCACAGTTTGCAGTTCAGTTCATGGGTTTTGGCTGAGAAAATGGTAATCAGTAAATCAACAATCAGGGGTAGATCTAAGGAGGTTACTAGAGCTACCACAAGGGGAAATCAGAAAATTTTTAAATCAGTTGTTTAATTTATAAACAAAACCCGGAGATTGAATGAAGCGACATTTATCTACTTTGAATTTGCATAGTAAATGCAGTTCGAAAGCTACCTGGCTCAATTTCAGGCTCTGTCTGTAAGTTTATAAAATAAACAACAAGGAAGATAAACAAACAACCTAATTCGTCCCCAGCGGAGTCGCCATTTTGTTACAGGGAAAAGTGTCTACACAGAACTGCTTATCCCACTAAGGTGTGGTAGCTACCTTAGAAACAAACAAAGTAAAGCTACTTTCATTTTTCCTTTACGAAATATAGATGAGAGAAGAACAAAGAAGACCAACTTCTGTCTTGCGCTTATCTCCTAGTTCGATTCCTCTCTCTCTTGATAGTCTTTCGCTACTTGCTCCCTTGTACGCCCAGCTTCACAGAGTACCTGTAAGATAACAGTAACATAACACTATACAAGAACATGGATCTATAATCATAAAAAATCTAGGATCAGATGTAAATTGACCATACAAATGCATAAAACATAAATGACACAAGAGTATGGAGGAAAACTTGAATAACTTTTATTGATAATCAAGAAAGAGCCAAGGGAGTTACAACCAATTGTTCTGACCTAGCATCATCCTCTCAGCAAGTAAGCCCTTCTTCACCTCATACAAAGCTTAGATCACCCAACACTATGATGTTGTCTCAAGAAACCGACAGAAATTCCTTACAAGATGCAGAATTCCAGCCTCTGGATCTCTGGGATGAGGGATCCATATATAGATATCTGTAAGGGAGATGAGCCAGCTTGTGATTTGATTAGTGTCTTCCCTCTGATAGTTCTTGCTTCCACTTGGAGATTGATGATCTCTTACTCATCCTTGGTTGAATTTAGAGAGGCAAGTGTCACAGGAGAAGTTTCTGGAAGATTTCATGCCTCTCCACCTCGCAGAATGACATTGCCATTTGTCACTTCTCGCCCATCGCACCCCATAGAAGGGATTTTTGAAATGCAACACACCCAGAGAGTGTACTTAGGTGAGATGCAATGCACTTTGCCTATGGAGCAGCTGAAATGATCCTGTTTTGACCAGTTCTGAGCAGTTTTTCATGGAGAACTTCTGGGAGAAGCTGTAATCAGTTGACCTTGTTCCTTTAGGGGTTAGAACAACACTTTTAGGGACTTAGGAGCCCTTGGTTTATGGACATTTTATGCTTGGGGTTGCAATGCCCAAAAATGTCTATAACACCAGGGTGAGGCATTGAGATATTTTGGCAATCAATATAGGGATAGAGCAAAGGTGGATATTATTCAATAGATGGGGGTTATTGATTCATAACTGACTGTGTTCGATGCTAACACAAATACTATGCTATTTTAGCCCATTACAATGGAAGAATTAAAGGCTATGATGAAATCCTTTGCTCGTGATAAAAGCCCTGGGCCTGATGGTTGGCCCATTAAATTATATTAACACTTCTAGGATATTATGGGAACTGATATATTGGTGGTTGCAAAATAATCTCGAAATATTGTTTATATCCCTAGTGATATTAATTCCACTTTCATTATATTGATTCCTATGGTTTCACATGCATCAAATTTTGTTGATTGCAGAACTATCGCTGTTTGCAACACCTTACACAGAATGATTTCCAAAATCGTTGCTAATAGGCTAAAACCTACAACATCGGATGGTATTTCCCATGAACAATTTGGGTTTCTTCATCAAACACAAATTCAATATGTGGTTTCTATTACACAAGAGACTGTACATACTATCAAATATAAGAATCTCGAGGTGATCATTATGAAGATGGACCTAGAAAAATCTTTTGATTATGTAGATTGGACTTTTCTTTGGCTGGTCCTACGCAAAATTAGCATGTCATTTCAAATTTAAAAATGTATCATGTCTTTTGTATCTACTACAAACATTTTCGTATTGGTTAATGGACTTCCTAGTCAATTACTTTTTGCCTCTCAGGGTCTCTAAAAGGGATGTGCCTTATCAACCCTTCTTTTTATTATTTTTATTGAGGGGCTTAGCATATTTCTCTGGTAGGCACATATGGATGGGTCACTGACATGTATCTTTATTACTAGACAAGTCAAGGTTACTCATCTTATTTTTTTCGATGACATGTTACTATTTGATAGGTTATATGCTCTAGAATGGGGACACATTTATGGTATTATTGACCTCTTTGGAACAACCTTTGGACTCCTTATGAGTAATACTAAATCTCATATGATTTTTTGTTATCCAGATGATGCACTGGTACTAGGGATTTCATAGATTTTTGGTGTTATCTACACTGCATTGGATGCGGGTTTTAAATATCTTGGATTTATGATCAAACCTAATTATTATGGAACTAAGCACTAGAGATGGCTTATATATAAATTCCGGCATAAACTTTTATTGTGGGAATACAGGTGCCTCTCCTTGGGAGGTAGGCTTGCTCTAGTTTAGGTAGTCCTTTAGAGCATCTTTTTATATTGGCCTCATCTTTTATCTCTACCTAATAATATCATTAAAAGGATATGATCCATCATCTCCAATGTTATTTGGGATGGTAACTCTAATAAGCTGAAATATCATTTGGACAAAATGGTGATTCTGACTCGGAGGAAAGAGGAAGGAGGATGGGGCATCCTTGATCTCAAACGTATGAGTTGGGAATTACTTATGAATTTTTTTTTGGGGGGGGTGGGACCTAAATGGAGATGAGCTATTTGATGATCTCTAGAATATCATCATCAAATCTAAAAACCTCCAAAATAAATTGATGATATTATGGATAAAGGCTGGAAAACATATCCCATGCGACATATACTATATTTGGAGGAGATTTATGAAGATTCTCCCATTACATATGAGGAATATTATTAAAGAAAAATTTGTAGCACACCCCTTTTTATTTATTATTATTATTATTTAATTTTATCTACATAAAAGTATGGTATCATTTAAGTCATATATTTTGTGTTTAATCTTATTTAATTCTTTCTTGTACATTTTATTTCTATTTCTTGTGGACATATCTATATGGAGAATTTCATTATGTATCAAGAAATTTTTTTTTATCTTCAGAAATCCCCTACTATTCCAAAGAAGAATATATTAAAAGAGTTATTGATAGACAAAATTGGATTTTAAGTTAGGTTATTAGGTCTTAGCCAAGTAAGAAGAGGAGGTTGGTATCATAGCTGCTTTCTCAAGGAAATAACACTTAATGTACATGATAGTAATGTGGCCAAGCATAAGGGAATTATAATTAGTGTGAGAAAATCAAAATGGATAGACAAAATGTAGGAGGTTCACTCATGCTATTGATTCTACAATGGGAATGTTAAAGTAATTATCTAGATTTTGTTTATTTTTCTCTAGTACTCTAGCATGATTAAATTGAAATGTGGAAGATAAGAAAAGGGTGGATATACTTATCTCTACATAATATCATTCACCTCACTCGATTACCCATTCCATTTGGGAACAAATGTTTGAGAGATAAGAAATATATCTATATATCTACTAAAAAGGTCCATGTCTTATTTATCAGTAAAGTGCCTTTGCCAAACTAAACACACACAATCATTCTTAAAATATTCAAGTAATTCTTAATTCTTATGTGACTAAATACACACAATCACTTTTAAATATTCAAACAAATTCGGGCTTCTTAGGTACATTTGTATTCATGCTTTGAATCAGAATTTTATAGTCATTCCTACCTCCAGATAGACAGAGAATTTTTAGTAACTGTGATTCTCCTCCATCTTATGCCTGTGCTTAAATATGATATGTGCATGTGGGGGATGGATAAACCATTTTTAGTGCTAAGAATAACTAAAATAATCACTCCATTTATTGATATATTATCCTTGGAGTTTGCAGAGTCTGTGTCATTTAGCAGTTGCGCTCTTGTAGCCTCACTATCTATAATGTAAGCATATACCCAAATCATAGAAGAAGGAATGACCTACGCTACTAATTACTAGCATCCTCACCAATAGCATCAAATAAAGTAGTAGCAAAGGCATAACCTATTGAAGGAGCAAGAAAGATTCATTACTCATGGAGGAGCAGGAAAGATTCAATTTTGCTTGTTTCAATGTTGATTGTGCTTTGCCTACCTTATGTTTACTATTTTGTAGCCTAAGGGCTTTTTCTTGCATATATAAAGTGTGCTCAATATGGTGAAAACATTAACGAATGTTTCTCTACAGTTTATGTGTAATATTGTGCTCCTCGTTCCACTTTTAACCTCATTCAAGTACCTTAAGGTTCCCACCGAATGCTGCTCAGCACCGTTAATAATTTTGACTTGGATAATTGTGGCTTGGAATCTGAGGTCTCTCATTAATTTTTGAGTGTCCTCTATTTGTATGGTCGGGAATTGTTGATACTATCATGCCCTATCATAAGTCTAAACATACCTGTAGCTTAATGATATTGTGCCTGAATCAAAACATAGAATTATGAGCTCAATACAAATTAATGGAACTATTCATAGTAAATAGGGTTTTGTCCGTAATCATTATGGTAGCACCATTGCAATCTATTTCTTCAAGTGTGTATCATATATTTAGGTGGTTAAGAAAGAACATATGTATAGTGTATGAGAAAACTACTTCATTTTATTAAATACCTTGCATTTTATTAGAATTTGGAGTACCATGTGTTGGAAATAATATTGAGAGGGGGGGTGAATCAGTATTATCTAATTCTTTTTCAATATATTTATACTTTGAATTATTGTATGTCAGTACCATAAAATAATGAGCATGAACAAGAAAAACAGATAGTCACACCAAAGAACACCAGATATAAGGTGGAAACCCAATGTGGGTGAAAACCACCTGCTGCAATATGTCTCTATCTTCTTTCAATTAGAAATTCCTTTTACAATGATTTTGTACTGGTGTAGTCCTTTACCAGTACGCAGGCTGCAACCTGCAGAGAGCTACAACTCTCTCTCCTGGAAGGGAGTTACAACCCCCTACTTCTTTTCTTTCAAGGACCACTTTTCATAAATTTTCAAACTGGATCCATGAACATCAATCAATCATCAAGTATATCTGCATCAAACAATCTCCTTTTCCTAATTAGCACTGAATCAAGTAAACACTTCTCTAACAGCTGTACCCAGAACACAGTAACAGTAACCACACACCAAATTCTGAACCCAGAATACTGCAGCAATAGACAGAGGCAGCTAGATCATAATTTAAAGATATACGCTACTTCAACAACCTGAAACCTGCGTGCAGATCTATAAAGGATAATTCCTTCTTTCAAATATTCAGACACTAATTTACCCAGATTGTCAGATTTATAGATCAAGAATGCGCCTCATATAACAGATCAAAATCATACAAAGATACTATTATTCAAGCATAAAGATTATGACCCATTAATAGAACTTATCCTTCTTTATGCGCTAAGGTTCCTCCTTCATTCAGATCCAGATCTGCACCATAACCCAATCACAAATATTTCAGATCTAGCACTTATTAGATATTCAATTCATTCGATGATACCTTGCCAAATGATCTTCTTCCTCTTATATAGTCTTAGGCCTTCCACAATACCACGGTCCAAAACCATAGGATCAAAAAACTGTTGGACTAATACCATGAACCAACCATGAAAGTGCGTGAGATCAACACTTTTGGATGCAATACCACGAGCCAAAACCATAGGATCAAAAACTATCGGACTAATACCATGAACCAACCATGAAAGTGTGTGAGATCAACACTTCTGACGAGGTACCATGGTCAAAAACCATAGGTTCAAATACCAAGGACTAACTACCATGGACCAAAGGTAAGTTCTCCAACATATACACGCTTTTCCTTGCATGAAAGTGTGTGAGATCAACACTTATGATGAGGTACCATGGTCCAAAACCATAGGTTCAAATACCAAGGACTAACTACCATGGACCAAAGGTAAGTTCTCCAACATATACGTGCTTTTCCTTGCATGAAAGTGCGTGAACTTTTTCTCTACATGAAATAAACTTTTCTCTGCATAAAAGTGCGTGAACTTTTCTCTACATGAAATAAACTTTTCTTTGCATAAAAGTGCGTGAACTTTTCTCTACATGAAATAAACTTTTCTCTGCATAAAAGTGCGTGAACTTTTCTCTGCATGAAATAAACTTTTCTCTGCATATAAGTGCGTGAACTTTTCTACACTATAATTTATCCTTTGAGATGAGTGGGTTGCCATCAAGTACAACATATGTATCATAATGCCAACAATCCCCCCCTTTGGACTTGATGGCAACAACAACCAATCACTCTCCCCCTTTGACATGAAGGGAAAATGGTTATGCTCCCCCTAAGAACATGCTCTCCCTGACTATAAACTAGATCTACAAAGAAGAACCATAATCCATGACCATGAAAGAGATAGAGACGTATTGCAGCAATATTCAGACCAGCATCCATGATCTCCTTCTGTACTTCTTCCATAATGCCAACAGTGCATGATATGCTCCCCCTGAACCTGTGCCATTCGATCTTTGACCAATCCGCAACCCAGCACATGTACGCATATACTTCAGATGAACCTTGCGTACAACCAACAATCAGAAGAGATTGAACAACAAGATGATGCATCAACAACCCCCAGCTTTGCCTGAGGTATTCAAAGGTCTTCCTAGGCAATGGTTTGGTGAGTATATCAGCAACCTGTTCCTTAGAAGGAACATACTCCCACTTGACCTTTTGTTCAAGCACTTGTTCCCGGAGAAAGTGATACTTGATTGGTATGTGCTTGGTTTTTGAATGCATGACTGGGTTCTTTGAAATGCTGATTGCACTTGTATTATCACATAAGATGGAGATGGGTGGTGTACAAGTGATTTGAAAATCCTGCAAGGTCTGCATCATCCAAAGGAGTTGAGTGCAGCAAGATGCAGCAGCAACATATTCTGCTTCAGCTGTAGACAAGGCAATCAAACTCTATTTCTTGCTGAACCAAAATACTAATCTGGAACCCATAAAGAATGCACCACCACTTGTGCTCTTCCTGTCATCCACGCTTCCGGCCCAATCTGCATCTGTATAAGCATGAAGTGTGAGATCTGTATCTCTAGGATACCATAAGCCATAGTTTTGAGTCCCTTGAATATATTTGAAGATTCTCTTCACTGCCTGAAGATGAGTTTCCTTTGGATTTTCCTGAAATCTTTCAACTGTTCCCACTGCATGCATGATGTCTGGTCGGGTACCTGTCAAATAAAGTAGACTTCCAATCATAGATCTGTAAGTTGGTTGATGCACTGCTGCTGATTCATCATTTGCACTGAGGTTACATCCTGTGACCATGGGTGTACATACTGGTTTTGCTTCTTCCATACCATATTTCTTCAAAATCTGCTTGAGATACTTGGTTTGAGACAAGAAGATCCCTCCTTCATTTTGTTGGATTTGCAAACCAAGAAAATATGTCAATTCTCCAAGCAAGGACATTTCGAATTCTTTCTGCATCACCAAGGCAAAGCTTTGACTCATAGATTCTTCATTGCTGCCAAAGATAATGTCATCTACATACACAACAAGTATTATCAATTTGTCATTTTCAATTTTTATATAAAGATTGCTATCTGCTGATCCTTTTGAAAAACCTTGTTGATGAAGATATTTGTCCAAAGGATAGTACCAAGCCCTTGGAGCTTGTTTAAGACCATAGAGAGCCTTTTTCAATCTGCATACAACATTTGGATCATTTCCAAGAATGAAACCATCTGGCTGCTCAATGTATACTTCTTCTTCTAAGTCTCCATTCAGAAAGGCTGATTTCACGTCCATTTGAAATAC
Organism: Pinus tabuliformis; assembly: GCA_031772625.1. Lineage (NCBI taxonomy): Eukaryota > Viridiplantae > Streptophyta > Pinopsida > Pinales > Pinaceae > Pinus > Pinus tabuliformis. The sequence goes on along the minus strand of CM062817.1, from coordinate 1,166,200,698 downwards.
TTTGAACTTTTGAAAGCTTGAGAGAGCAAGGAACATTCGAATGGCCTCAAGTCTTGCAACAGGAGCAAAAGTTTCTTCAAAATCTATTCCTTCTTGCTGCGCATACCCTTTACAAACAAGTCTGGCCTTGTTTCTAATTACTTCCCCATTTTCATTCAACTTATTTTTGAAGACCCATTTTGTCCCTATAACATTCTTATCCTTTGGTCTAGGAACCAACTCCCAAGTGTTGTTCTTTTCGATTTGCTCAAGTTCTTCATCCGTTGCTTTGACCCAACATTCATCTTTGCATGCCTCTTTTACATTTTGTGGTTCAGTGGATGAGAGTAATGCCAAATAGCTTGAAGCTTCTGCAATTGTTCTTCCTATTTGTACCCCTGCTTCTTTTTGCGCCAAAATCTGAGATTCTGGATGATTCTTCTGAACGTACCTGGATGGAGTCTTCTCTTCTACCCTTATCTATTCCTCTGGTGCTTCTTGAGGTTCTTCTTCTTCATCATTCTGTCTTTGAGGGTAGTCTTCATCTTCTTCGATATTTTCATGATTTACTTGCCTAGGAATGTATCCTTTTTCATCAACCACTACATCAATGCTGTCAAAAATTCTTCCAAGTCTTTTATTGTAGCACTTATATGCTTTTCTATGTGGAGAATAACTAAGAAGAATGCCTTCATCTGCTCTAGGTTCAAGTTTTCCAAGTTGCTCATCAGTATTCTTAATATAGCATTTGCTCCCAAAGATTTTGAAGTGTTTTACCGAAGGAGTCTCACCATACCAGAGTTCATGAGGAGTTTGAGTGCTGTTCACTCAGACATTTGTTTTATTGAGAATAACAACTGCAGCATATGCAGCTTCACCCCAAAAAGTTGCGGGAGTTCCGGACTCATCAAGCATAGCACGGGCCTTTTGTTGGACTGTTCTATTCATCCTTTCCACCACTCCATTTTGCTGAGGAGTTCTAGCTATAGAGAATTCCCTTCTTATCCCATGTTCTTCACAGAAATCAAAAAATTCATTTGAGGTAAACTCCCCACCTCTGTCAGACCTGAGGCACTTAATTTTGTAACCTGATTCATTTTCAACCAAGGCTTTGAAGGATTTGAATTTTTCGAATGCTTCGTCTTTGTGCTTCAAAAGTCCTAACCAAACAAACCTGGAGAAATCATTAATGAATAATATCAAGTATTATTCTCCTCGAGGTGACCTCGTCCTGAAAGCACCACATACATCTGTATGGACTAGTTCAAGAGGCCTGCTGGCTGATCCTTCCTTCTCCGGGAAGTTTGTTCTGGTTTGCTTACCAAACTGACATGATTTGCATATAGTGTTGTCTGGAATTTTGATATCTGGAAGACCACGAACTACCTGATATTTGCATGCCTTCCTTATTTGTGAAAAGCTTAGATGCCCCAACCTCTGGTGCCATAACCAATGTTCATCATCCTTGCTCAAATAGCATTGTTGTTGTCCTTCTTCAAATATGTATAGATTATTTGGAGTTCTTCTATCTTTGATCACTATTTTCCCTGTATCAAGATCACGAACGCTACATCCATTTGATCAAAATATTACGTCGGTTCCTTGATCACACATTTGACTGACACTTAGAAGGTTATGCTTCAAGCCACCAACATACAAAACATTTCCAGCGTTGACCTTTTATTTTAACTGAGCTGTGCCTTTTCCTTTATAGCTGCTGGAGTATCATTTCCAAAAGAAACTTTCTTTCCCTTTTCTAAAGCAGAATATGATTCAAGTTTTTCTTTATATCCTGTCATATGCTTCGAACATCCACTGTCGATGTACCATAGATTTTCCTGTCCCTCTGCATAAAAGGCTATCCCACATCTTTCTGATTGTGGTTCCTTTATTCTCCATGCTCTGGTGCTTGAGGCTTGTTTCTTTGTCTGCTGAAATCTGCTCCTGCATTCAAAATCTTCATGACCAAAGTTATTACAAATAGAACATTCAATTTCATTTTCAAGAGCCGAAAAGTTGTTATAGGTCCTTTTTGTAATCCCAGTCATACTTCTTTGTTTTTGAGCTTCTCTAGTCATGATTGTTTTATATGCAACACATTGAACTGCTTTGTGACCAAAGTTATGGCAAGAGAAACATTGGCCATTGAATAAACTTCTGCGGTTATCAAATCTACCACCCAAATGATTGTAATTCTTATTGTCATCCATTCAAGAAGCAAATTGAGAAGATTTTACCTGTGGCTGGTTGTATCTTTTTTTCACCCTTAAGACAGATTTCCCCTGGTTTACCTAGTAGTCTTTGTTAGTTCTTGATGTAATTCGTCCCTGCTTTACCTGGTGATCTCTATTGTGCTTTTGCTCATTCCTTCTTGTTGCATCAAGATAACTCTTTGAGGTGGATGCTTGAGATGTTTCTCCATTATACCCCAGACCTGTCTTGTTTAGCGGAGAATGCTGTACATTGATGATCTCATCCAGAGTTTCAGATCCTTTGACAAACTTAAGATTAATAGCCTTTTTTTTCTCAATTTCTTTTCTAAGGCCAACAATTTCACCTTCTAACTTTTCAAGATATTTTTCTTTTTCATCAATTTGAAATTGTAGAGTATCAATGATCATATTCTTTTCTTCTATACATGTCTTAAGTCTAGAAATCTCTTCATAAAAACTATCCACATCTATAGCATCCATGTAATCATCATCTTCAAATGCCATTAAAAGTTTATAGTCATTACCTCGTTCATCTTCATCACTATTTGATAGACCATCACTGTCTTCATGAGTGTAGTAGCTTTTCTTATTTGCATTCTGTTTCTTGTTCCATCTGGCAAGTTCCTTTCCTTTGTCAATCTTATCCTTATGAGGACATTTGGCAGCATAATGACCTACTCTTCCACAAGCAAAACATTTAAAAGGTAGCTTACCTCTGAACCTTCCAGTACCCCGTTGAAGATTTCTGACAAAATTCGATTCTTCTTCTTCTTCTGGCACGTGACTTGATTCATAGTAGTCTCCTTTGCCTGAAGCCTTAAAAGCAGATTCTCTCCTGTCTGATGGACCTCCTTTTCTCATTTCATAAGCAGTTAGAATTCCGTGTAGCTGAGACATAGTAAGAGTTCGTAGATTTTCCTTTTCTTCTATTGCAGACACTTTAGATTCAAACTTGGGGGACAATGATCTTAGGACTTTTTCAACCAAAATAGACTCTTTTATTTCTTCACCCAAGTTTTTCATACAATTAACAATCTCATCTACCCGAAGGAAATAGTTAGCCACACTTTCATCATTATACATTCTGAGATTCTCGTACTGAATCCTGAGGGTTTGAAGTTTTGCACGTTTTACCTGTTCATCTCCTTCGTAGCTCAAAACAATCTTGTCCCATATTTCTTTTGCGGATTTATATTGCATAACCTTCACGAATTCAGATTCAGATAGACATCCTAGAAGAGTATTAACCGCCTTTGCATTTGTTTCATATTTCTTCTTCTCAGCTGAATCTGTAGCAGTAGCTGATGGAAAAGTATACCCTGTTTCTATAATGTCCCATACTTCTGTACCCAAAGATTGAAGATAGGCAGTAACTCTTACCTTCCAATATACGAAGTTTGTTCCATCAAAAATCGGTGGCCTGATTGATGCTTCCCTCTCGTAGTTTCTCATGATGTTAGATCTTCCTTCAAGCGATCAAGCTTCTTCAGAAGGACCTGCTCTGATACCAATTGTTGGAAAGAGAGGGGGGGTGAATCAGTATTATCTAATTCTTTTTCAATATATTTATACTTTGAATTATTGTATGTCAGTACCATAAAATAATGAGCATGAACAAGAAAAACAGATAGTCACACCAAAGAACACCAGATATAAGGTGGAAACCCAATGTGGGTGAAAACCACCTGCTGCAATATGTATCTATCTTCTTTCAATTAGAAAATCCTTTTACAATGAATTTGTACTGGTGCAGTCCTTTACCAGTACGCAGGCTGCAACCTACAGAGAGCTACAACTCTCTCTCCTGGAAGGGAGTTACAACCCCCTACTTCTTTTCTTTCAAAGACCACTTTTCATAAATTTTCAAACTGGATCCATGAACATCAATCAATCATCAAGTATATCTACATCAAACAATCTCCTTTTCCCAATTAGCACTGAATCAAGTAAACACTTCTCTAACAGCTGTACCCATAACACAGTAACAGTAACCACATACCAAATTCTGAACCCAGAATACTGCAGCAATAGACAGAGGCAGCTAGATCATAATTTAAAGATATACGCTACTTCAACAACCTGAAACCTGCGTGCAGATCTATAAAGGATAATTCCTTCTTTCAAATATTCAGACACTAATTACCCAGATTGTCAGATTTATAGATCAGGCATGCGCCTCATATAACAAATCAAAATCATACAAAGATACTATTATTCAAGCATAAAGATTATGACCCATTAATAGAACTTATCCTTCTTTATGCGCTAAGGTTCCTCCTTCATTCAGATCCAGATCTGCACCATAACCCAATCACAAATATTTCAGATCTAGAACTTATTAGATATTCAATTCATTTGATGATACCTTGCCAAATGATCTTCTTCCTCTTATATAGTCTTAGGCCTTCCACAATACCACGGTCCAAAACCATAGGATCAAAAAACTGTTGGACTAATACCATGAACCAACCATGAAAGTGCGTGAGATCAACACTTTTGGATGCAATACCATGAGCCAAAACCATAGGATCAAAAACTATTGGACTAATACCATGAACCAACCATGAAAGTGCGTGAGATCAACACTTCTGACGAGGTACCATGGTCCAAAACCATAGGTTCAAATACCAAGGACTAACTACCATGGACCAAAGGTAAGTTCTCCAACATATACACGCTTTTCCTTGCATGAAAGTGCGTGAGATCAACACTTCTGACGAGGTACCATGGTTCAAAACCATAGGTTCAAATACCAAGGACTAACTACCATGGACCAAAGGTAAGTTCTCCAACATATACGCGCTTTTCCTTGCATGAAAGTGCATGAACTTTTTCTCTACATGAAATAAACTTTTCTCTGCATAAAAGTGCGTGAACTTTTCTCTACATGAAATAAACTTTTCTCTGCATAAAAGTGCATGAACTTTTCTCTACATGAAATAAACTTTCTCTGCATATAAGTGCATGAACTTTTCTCTACATGAAATAAACTTTTCTCTGCATATAAGTGCGTGAACTTTTCTGCACTATAATTTATCATCTGAGATGAGTGGGTTGCCATCAAGTACAACATATGTATCATAATGCCAACACCATGCTAAGTGGCCAAGTATGCATCCTTCAGTATTAAATCATCTTGTAATCCTTGTTCTATGTTGGAGATAATGATAAGAAACTAGTGGTTCATGGGGGTCAACATATTGCATCATATTAATAGCATTCATAGCCAATATTTTAGGCATGCAGATCCTCTGATACCAACTAACCAAAATTATGTGAATTCTAGTGCAAAATAGTAGTGAAACTGACTGATAGACCTAGGTTAGGGGTCTTTGTTTATACCCTGTAGAAGTTGATTGTGTGTGAGGTATATGAATGAAAAACTGTGGTTTATGCAGTTTTTCTTTTCATCAGTTTGTTTTGGAATGAATTTGTTCCATATATAGGAGGTACTCCTCAATCAGTTGGTGAAGCTATTGAAACTAATCATCTGCAGACTACAGTTGAACCCTTAAAACATGGCATAATTTCCTTGTTTTATTAATAATATATTTGTTGAATGAAGTGGCATGCTTTAGTTTTCTAGTCACACAAACTTCACATTATACACATTTTTTTTCAAATCAAGAGGTATGATATGCCTTGATAAATCATGAATTCACTGCAATAAACTATTCCTTAGCATTTTGGATGTATATATTTACTAGTAGAATTACATGGGACTTGTTAATATCAAAGGATTTTGTAGCCTTTCACATAAGTCTCGTTTTCTCATTTCACTGAAAACATTATTTTCCTCGACCATCTTATTAATATCACTACTACAAAAAAGGTGGTTGTAATATGTTTATTTAAGACTTTATTTTTTAATTATTATAAATTAAAAATGAGTTGCCGCTATGAATTTATCCTCTCTTCACATGAAGGTTATAGAATTTCTATTCCCACTTCGAATTTATCCTATCTTTGCATGAGGTTATATAATTTCTCTTTTTTCCCATTATATTTATCACAACCTGGACTGCTACGAGTGTTATACAATTTATTTCTTTCTCGTGAGAGTTATCAGGGAATTCGTTCCCATTAGAGTTATCACAACCTGGACTCATATGAGATATATACAATTTCTTTCTTTCTCGTGAGAGTTATTAGGGCATGAATTGGTAAGAGGACAAGAAAAAGGCTGCCCATGGCCAAGGTTAGACCACAGTTGCTTGTGCACCCATTAGATACCTCCATTGGTAGGTAAGAGAAGTCAATGATGAAGGGTTGTGAGATGTATTATTAAGAGGAATTGATGGCCAATCTAAGAGGCAATACTTTGCAGCTCAGTGTCTGGAAATTGGAAAGTGTAGATATCAATTCATTTGGACTAATTTTGATTTTGATTCTTTTTAACCCAAGCCACCTCATTTTTTATGCAGAAGGTGCTTCTTTCTCTAGCCACACTCATTTTAACCATGACCCTCATGGGGGGCCAATTCCAGAGAACATCGTCCAGCCAAAGGGAATTCAGGGGGAGGAAGCTCTGTCATTGCACAATCTTTGTTTATGTAACGTATCGAGTGAGACCTGACAGCTTATACTCATCCAAAATTTCCTTAAGTTTGGGGATATCGATAGTATAATAGTGTACCCACAAAAAAACTATTCATTTGTGTACTTCACACACATTGAACATGATAAAGTAACCAAGGAGCATCTATATGGCTTATCCATGGCAGACAATTCTCTCATAATCAACTTTTCCCAGGTGGTAATTTTTCATTTCATTACTCTTTTTTAAGTTCCTCTGGTGGAGGTGGTTTTTTTGTTAATTTCCCATAAACCCTTAGCTTAAAATGTTCTTCAAACCCTTGATTATCCAAAGATATTTAATCTAAAAACTCTATTTCTTGGGGTATTTTGTCAAGTTTCCTTGAAACTTTTGTCCATTTTAGGTCTATGGGTTAAGATCTTTCAATTGTTTGTTTGGCTAAGAATTTTTTCTAGATTTTGGGGCTTCGTTGTCAAGTTTTGGGTGTTTGATGTAGATACTAGGTTAGGTGTGTGCGACAATTTGATTAATAACCTCCTTTCATTTTCCCACAGACAATTTTCTGCAACTCCGTGGTTTTCCTCTAAAACATGATCTTTCCACACTTTATACTACGACTTTTCTTAGCATCATAGAATCCTTTTGTAGTTTAGGTGGCACGTAAATCTAGACGATTTTCTTTATTGAATTATAACAAAGGAGGCTTGAAAATGTGAGTTTTGATTTTTGCATAGACATTGTCAAGCTTCAACAACCACCAATAAATTTTGATGTAATACTCTATTATTAAAAAAATTTGGAAAGCTTCAAGCATAAGTAGATTAGTTGTAAATGTTGCAATGAATCCTCACGTAACAAAGTATTTTCTAAAATTTTGTAAGGCTTGTCTAGTTTTGTCACTTGTCGTTAGCTTCTAATGTACGAAAACTTCAAAAATCCAATGAAATTGACTTGATTCAGTGTTTTTTCAGGCTTTGGATCGATTCAGCTACATCGAAACCCCATTGGAACCCAGACCCAAGTGAAAGAAAATATCATTATATGCAGATAAGCTCAATTTTTTTTTTGGCTAAACCCTAATTAATTGTTAATAATATATTGTTGCCCTTGATCATTGTTCAGACTTGACCTCTTCTTTTATCCCGAACTTCGAAGATAATTTTTTTTGGGGAAGAAGATCTTGCTACCAAGATTTGAAATCATGGTTACAGGACTACGTAAATTTCCAAAAGAAGTGGATTCCTTAGCTGGGATGATTTATCAAAGAAAAATATTGAGTTATGCCAAAATTAAGGAAAAAACTTATCAAAGTTAATTAGGTTGACGTTGATTTAACCTAGATTCAACATCATCACTAAAAGATACCATAAATATAGGCAGCCAACAATTCTTAGTGCAAGGACAAGATCAAAAAGAGTGATCAACAATATGATTAGAGAAGATAGGATAAATATTAGGGCCCAATTCACTCCATCTATTTTCAGCTGAAAGGAATGCTAGCTACATTCCTATTTAAAAATTGTAGCTATAGCAAAGCGTATTTTCTCTCAATCCAACTCAGCTTGGTCCCTAGATTCACTAATGAATTTTTTTATTCCCATAAAGCAGTTTCAAGTCGACCCTAAGAAACAACTAGACTCTTGTGAATATCGATTGTCCTCTTTTCAAGCAATGAGCTTCTATCTGATACTATGTCATTCGTCTTACAATCTCTATGCATATCATAATGTGTATCTTCTAAAATTGCGCTTGATATTTAACATGAAGAGCCTTATCATGGCTATAATCTCTTGCGTTTTGAATATCATAGGTAGACTTAGGCCTAAAGTAAGTTCCAAAAAGACTAAACAATGCCTCTTCAAATCAAATTTTAAGCTGCAGTTAGACCTGGAGTATAGTAGGTTGCACAGTGACCAAATCAATCGATGGCAAAGCTCATGTTGCCTTATCTTTGATTGTTTAGGGTTCGAATAAACCAAGCCATCTTGGAGAATATTTCGGTCTTGTTTTCTTTTCTGGGGCTTCTTATTCACCCAAATGTATTTCCTAGATTTTGATGGGCCATGTACATGGTTCTTACCATTTGAATTTCATAGAAAAATTTGCTAGTTTCGATGAAAACCAACACTCGACAACACCATAGAGGTTTTCTTCCCCTTGCGCTGACAAATTTTATTTTAGACTATTAAATTTTTTTGTCGATTGAATCATTTAAGAAGAATGGCGCAAGGCTCAAAACATTGATATTTATGTGTTTCTATGTAAAGTTCCAATCCTGGAAGTTGTGTAATATTTATTTATTTATTTAGTGTTGTGTTTTTTATGCAATAATTTCAACGTGAGCTCTCAAATGACCCTTGGGACTTATGATCCATGCTTATATCTTCTATTATTGATAAATTTACACTATGTAGTGCCTCAATCGAGTTAAATTCCATTACACATGTTGGCCTCATTGTATTTGTAAGAAAATCCCATTGTTATGAAGTATTTTCCATTTTTTTGTTTTAGATTCTTCTGAAAAATCCAAGGAGCTCATTGTGCACTTGCTTCAACTGAGTTACATGTCATTACATAGGCTGGAATTTCTAGATTTTCAGAATAATCCCTTTGTGTCAAAGAGTTTTCCATTTCTTAGACCAATAACATAACTCATGTCATGGGGAAAACACCTTTATTCGTTAGGCTCCCAACCCATAACCATTTTGGTGTGTGCTTAGTATCCCTGAACGGTCCAATGTTAGCTTTCTCTGATAAAATATTCTGATTTATGAATGAAACATGGTATATGTTGAGCAGGTACACCTATATTATTTGGTTAGTAACATGGAATGGGTGTAGGAAGGAGAAATGGGAAGGGGTTAACCTCATGTTGGGGCTACATTTCCTTACTAGGCGTAGTTTCTCAGGGTTTTGAAGGTTACCTAGGTATGTGATAGGCTATTTCCAAAGCTCACAGGGTCACATTCTATTGTTTCAAAGAGTTTTCCATTGCTTGGTTTCTTCCAAAGAGCATTGAATTCCTTATCGATTGAAAGAAAGTTGGAGACTCCGCTGAGGAGATAGCTACTTTTCTAAGAAATGCATTTGGTTTGGACAAAACCTTCATTGTTGACTACTTAAATTTTAGGTGAAATAGATGATTTTTCTCTAAGGGTGTTGCATGCATATGTTTACTCCTTTAATTTTGAAGGGATGTGTTAACACCCAGGTTGTTCCCTTTGACTCCTGAGGGAATACGGCCGGGGTAACCACTAACCAAGCTTTGGATTACAGGTTCTAGCCAACCTGTAATCAGAGAGGGCTCTCTCTTTTAGTTTAACTTTTTTCTTTAGGATTTTAGGCTAGTTATGAGGTGGGAGTTTTGATTTAAGTTTTGGCTGAGTGATGTCTTACAGTAGCTAAGATGATATCTTCAGACAGTTTCAGTCCATTGGGCAATGGAGTCTGTGATTATGGGTTGTTTGAGGTATTGAGTAGGATTGCTTAAAACTGCAGGGCCATTTAGATATATCATGAAACAAACTTGAAATTGTGATGATGAAATATGATTAACCAGTGAAAGGCAATTAAGAGTTTTTCACTAAGTTGGTGGTGTGAGAATGAGATATATCGCCCAGGAGCAGGTTTGAATTCCTGAACAATAGTCACTGTGAAATTTTTAGCCTGAAGGTGCAGAAATTAAGAATTACACTTTCATAACTATAACTAGAGGAAAACATTCATAAAAGCATAGATTGAGTTCAGGGTATTCAATGAATAAATCCTGAGACTATTCTTTTTCTGTGCTATTAAACTGTGAAATATAGAGCATGAAAGGATTATGAAAGAATGAAATACATAACAAGAAAGGTTAAAGAGACTTATTGTGCCATGAAATATGCAAGAATCCTGTAGCAGTAAGCAAACACAGCACAACGCATCAAACAACTCAGAACTTTGGAAATTCCATTAGCTCCCTGTATTAAACTCTGAAATTTACAACATAGGCTCTTTAGAAGAGAAAATCAACAACCCCTGCAAGCTAGTGCGAGGGGATATATATACAATCGGTTTTTACAAAATATCTGAACGCTGAGTCATTAACTCAATAACTGCGTTCACCAACTTTCAGAATAGCAGATAAGGAAGTTATTGTTACTTTAAATACACAATGAATAGCCTTTGGTTCTGTCAGAGACCTTTTTGACTTTTGGAGGCCACTGAGTCGGTTGAGCGCTCTTCATTAAATCTGAATGGTGTGCCTTTATGGCTCTGTCGTGCTGTAGCTTTCTCGGCCCTGTCATCTGTACCTGTCATTGTTGCTTTGGTGGCCAAATTGCTTTGCTGAGTTGGCTCAGCCCAGTCTTTTACAATCATAGTGGATGTATTACCTGTCTGAACACGATGATTTGTATTTTGATGTGAAAATTTGATGAAAACCTGTGTGTTTACAGCAATGTCTGTATCATGCTGGTCCACCATTCCTGTGTAGGCAACTGATGCCTCAAAATTGTGCCTAGTGTTTCATCTGCCTCTGTATATTTGAAATAATTAGGAGGCACTTCAAACAAATGTCTGATTTCATTCATGATGAAAAATAAATTCTCTATTTTTTCATAGAGGCTCTGCCCAGATGCAGGCCCTGCTTCTTCTGGGGTGCTTGATCCTGCAGTGATCTGATTGGTGGCAAATGTATTCACCCTTTTTGCATAATTCTCATGTGACAGCAACCTACCTGCACTGTTTAGTAGGCTGGGAAGGCCTCTGCTATGCAATGCTGTAAATTTATCTGTAAATTTATTTACCTCTGTTTGCATCTCCTGACACCTTCTATCCAATGTCTGCACCAAACTTCTCAAAGTTAGGACCCTCTTTATCAGCAAGATGGTGTCAGTTCTATTGGTGATCCCTATTGCTGCCAGCTGAGGGCCTGTGCGGTTATTGAGGACATTTATCATTCTGTTGGCTATCTCAGGCATAGTGCCTAGAGATGCCCTTGCTCTTTGGCTTTCCTTGTGTGCCTTGCCTATGAGCTCCATGTGCTCATGAATAGTCTCTATGTACTGCCACTGATCTGTTATTGATTGGCCAATATTGGCCCATAAGACTTTCTTGATCTCGGCTACCACCTTGTCAAGGGAGAGCTCCTTCTCCAGTTCTTTTATCCTTTTCTCAAGAGCTCTTACTTCCCTGGTTTTCTCAGCCACATTTTGCTTTGATTTGTCATATTTCTCATTAAGTGTGGCCAATTTATCCTTGGCTTTATTCAGCTCTGCCATCTGGGCTTCTAGGACTTGAATTTCTTTCATCATCTTCTGCATATCTAGGCTTGGAGCCTGTTCTGATGTCGTTGCTGGTGCTGATGTTGATGGGCCTGTTTCAGTTGTCTGCCCTGTGGGAGGAGTGATAGTTTGAAGGGGTTCCTCAAGGTTTATGACTTGCTGAGGGGGCTGAGATGTTTGGCCTCCCTCTCCCTACTGCAGGGCTGCCTGTAATGCAGCCTCTGTTTCTACTAATTTTCCTTCTGTTTGGACCAGCTGTTTGTGTAGTGTTAGCAGCGTGGCTGCCACATCGTGGTCCTTCCTCTGCTGAGCAATCTCTTCCATTTGAGGGTGAAGAGTTGCTGGGATCTTTACCATTTTTCTCAAAGCTACAATATCTGCATCTCTTTCCTTTAGCAGTGCCTGTATAGCTTTGGGATCCTTTGGGTCATGCCCAAGCTCAATAATAATATCCTCCAAAGACCTGATCCTGTTGTCTTTGGCCTGAGAGGATGCCTTCTCCAACTCAAGTTGGGCAGTTGTATTATGCAGACTGTTTTGTAATTTGTGTGCTAGGAAGGTCTTGTCTGCCAGAGTTGAATAGACCATCTCACCCGTTTGCTTGTGAAGCTCTATCTGGTCCATAGGGTGGATGTCTTTTGCAAGGACCTCAAGGTTGGTCCTTATATAGCCTGCAGCTGACTGTGGTTGTAGCATAGTGGGCATGAAATGACTCATTGTCATTTTCCCCTCTGTTATGTCATATGCTGACATAAGCCTCTGCTGGTTCGTAGGGGCCATTTTAAGCAAGTGATTGTACAGTTGGAGCCTGACTGGCTCATTTCTCTTCTTGATATCAATAAATTGTTGCTTTATGCCTGATTCAGCTCTCCTTTGCTGGCTTGAGGAGCTGACCTCTCCTCCAAGGGTTTACTGAAAGGAACTAGCAGATGCCTCCATGCTTGGTGGGCCCATACCCAATGATTGCCCAATAGGCATCTCTTCTTCAGAAAGGGGATTTAATCTCTGCCTTTTCTCCCCTTGATTTGTGGATGTGGTGAGGGGAGTTTCCTGCTCTCTATCCCTCTTCCTGGTTCTTTCTTCGTTTAGTGGAGTTTGAAGTACTGAGGTCTCCACTATTGTTTCCTGCCTTGGAGGCACACTTTGTTGAGCCTGCTGCTCTGCAGAAATGGGAGCTTCAGCCACTTGTTCTTGCTGTTTGGGCTGCTCCATCTGTTGTTCTGCTGTTGGGGGTGGCAGTTCTTGTTCCATCTCCTTTTCTTTACCTTTGCTGGCTACCTGAGGAGCAGTTTTAGCTACTTTCTGGGGGGCTGCAGAGGATGAGGCAGCTGGTCTGAGTTGCACTTGATAAGAGGAGTAAACCTGTTCACAATGTTCCAAGTCAGCTTCCTTCTCAAGTTTCTTTTCTTCTCTTTGTGCTATTTATTCTCTAGTACTTGCCTCTTCTGGAGTGCCCTCTTTCCATCTTAATAGATTTTCATACTATTCAATATGAGGCAACCTGACATGATCATAGCTAGCCATCTTATATTTGACCCTTCTAAGACTAATGAAGTGATTGGGGTCATAGGGTGACCAGAGGAAACTGGTTTGTAATTGGAGGCCCTCTAGGATCTTGTCTACTTCTTTCCATCCTTCTTCCCTTTTATTATAAAGAAATGGGCCTAGCTGGTTTCTGATTTTGAGCTGTACCTTCTTGTTTTTGCTGTGGAAATGGACCATGTCTGCATTTCCAAACTGCTTGAAATACTCTAAGGCAAAGAGCCTCATAGGGACATATCTTGGCAGCCTATATGGGGCTAATTCACAGCCATATATTCTAATCATTGTATGGTTTTGGTAAAAGTACCAATCCCCAATGCTGTAGGCCTTTGAGAGCTGGAGAATCCTTTGCATCTCATCTGTCAATCTTGGAGGAGGGGTACCCAATAACAAGGACATAGCTGGATGGATGAAGAGGTCTATGAATTCACAATAGTTGTATGGTGAATAAGATATGTGATGAAAGATTGAAGTCCAAAACACCACAGACCTTGGGTTTCTCTGAGCATCAAGCTTCTTGAGAGTAATAGGGAAGCCATCAGGTTGATAAAATAGGAACAAGTGATAGATGTATGAAGTGTATCTAAACACCTTCTCCCTTTCTAGATTCATTAATTGCTCATGAATCTTATTGGAAATGTATGCAGCATAATCATAGTGAACAACAGGAGGCATTCCAGGGGAGAAGATAGACATCATTGCCAGAATGGTTTCATCAGCATCCTCAGCTGATCTGTAACCCAGGACATAACTGATCAAATCTACAAGCAACTTGCCCAACTCATTGAAATATACATTTCCTATAGGAGGGGTCCTCACAGTTTGAGAGCCTGATTCAATGAATAGCTGATTAATCTTTATGATTTGGGCACTAGATAGCTTGCCTCCTTTCTTTAGCAAGTCCATCATGGAAAGAGGAGTCAATGGCTTTATAGAGTGAAAGTTCAGCATTTGATTTATAGCCTCAGGGGTGACATGGAACAAAACTGAACCTGAGGAATTGAGGACAGCCCTTTGACATGGGTCATAGTTGGCACTGCATCTGTGAATTAAATCTGGAAGGACATTGACTTGAGGGAGGTTATAAATGGGCAAATTGGAGTCCCAAATCCCTAGAATATCAGTTCCACTGAGGTGCTTGGCCTTCAGCTCATTGAGTACATGAATATTATATTTGGTGTGCATTGAGAGTGTTTCTGTCATCTGGTAATCTCTATCACCCAGGGCCTGCCATTCCAGCTCTCTGTGTGGGGCATTCAAGGGTGGAATGTTCAATTCTACTGGTGTTTCCATGGTCTGTATGTGTTTTCAACCAGAATTATAACAAACTTCGGGCAAATGCAGTTTTGCGCAACAAATTAAGGTAAACTTGCAGGTTTACAGTGTTAAGAGGATAATTTAGGTGCAATTGGGCACAATTGGCCGGTGTAGGAGCAATTAGATTGATTCCAAGGTAGTGCAGGTCGAATTCTTAGGTGAAACGGGCAGTTCAGCGGTTTTTTACAAATGCAGAATGGAATAGACCAGGCGGATGGAGAATTTGGTAAGTACCTGGTCGTGGAGCAATGGCGGAGGCTTGGTTGAAGTCGACTTGTAGGCGGCAGCAGCTCTGGAGTAGCTTTCAGTGGGTTGGTGGCGAAATGGACGTAATTCGCATGCAGGAGGCAAAACAGTCTTTCACTAAAAATGCGAAAAAACCGTGAATTTTGGAAAAATATGGACAATTTTGGCTTTGGCGCGCTTTTTTGGATGACGTCATCGGGTGGGGTCAGGTACGGAAAGGTGACGTGGTGGCCTGTGAGTGGTCCACGGGGACCGGTGATGTGGCAGACAGGTCGGAGCGATGGCAGGCCGAGCGCTGACGTGACGCTGACTTGGCATGACGTGGGCATGGCATGGGCGGGCGGTAAACCAAAGCGGTAAGCGGTAATTTCGGACTGCTTATTGTACAGGGGTGGTATTGGCAGGCGGCCTCTTGATATAACCTGGGATCGACACGTGGCACTGCCCTGACGTCACCCTCTGACACTTTTCAGGAGGTAAAGTACCGCCATCGGGGGTGATCCGATATCAATATGGGCCGTCAGATGGGAAAGCCTAGATCTGACGGGTGATGGGTTGCCAAAATGATAGGACGATACGGTAGCGGAGCAGAGAATAAACAATTTTTTTTTATGAAAAAGCGCACCTAGCAGGACCTTTGGAAATCAAAGAAAATATGGGTTTTTTCAATGTTTTTTGTGTTCAATGCACTTTAATCAAAACTTTGGGTAAGGGGAAAAAGTGGGTTTATTGGTGTATATTGCAAATAGCGCGGGTTAGACATCATTTCAAAGGGGTTGTAAGGGGAAAAAGGGTAGGGCTTAGGCTATTAAACCAACCAGGGGTTAGTTTAATCCCTGACATTAAACAACGCACTTTGAACAAGAGTTTGATTCTGCATGGTTATCCAATATTTGGACATATGGCTATAATGCCAAAGGGGAGGGATATATACATTTTTTGGGGTTTTATACACCATAGTGTTATAGTAATAGGGAGGGGGGAACATGGGGAGTTAAGTATAGATAGAGTTAGTAGTTAGTTTTGGAGGGGAATGTGAATGGGAAGTGATAGATACTAAGTTTTTAGGAAACAAACTCAGTTAGGGAGTAGATCAAAATGAAAAGAATTTTACATAGGAAATGTGGCTCTTTATGCAATGTGGATCAATCCATGGATTTGATTTATCTCATGAGCAAAGGTGGTACTGGGATGTTAGCAAGGAATGTGATGGGGGATGATTGGGAAGTTAGACATGCTTCATTTTGCTGCTACAAAACTGTTGAATAGGAAGATCTGCACTGACACCATGTTTTTCCTTTGCTTAGGCCAGTGAAATGTTATAAATCATGCTTCTGCAACCCCACCTACCTGCCCATTCTATTGCCTATCATTTTTTGTTACTTCAAGGAGGCTGCACTTAGACTTGCAAACCCTCATGTGCCTTTTCTTTTCCTTTGGCTTTTTCTTTTGATTCCCTATCTAAGGCTAGCCTTATTACTTCCAAGGCCCCAGATTAAACAGTTGGGAACCTTCATTCTCTACCTAACTACTTTATCTGCCAAGATTGAACAGTTTGGACAGATTTCTTTCTCTAATCTATAACAAACAATTGAAACATGGCATGACCCAGCTTAGACTGTTGGATCACCCATTCAAAAGTATGACAGCATCAACCAACTGTAGATATGTATCTTCCACAAAAATATGAGATCTTTGCATCACCAAAGTAGATCATATTGGCACTTCCCCTGCCAATCATGAAAAATGAAACCTATTGGTATAGGTAGCTAACAGTGGCTCCACTTGGGGATGGTTTTTCTACTTGAAAGACCAAGAACAGCAGGTCAGAATGCCTTGGCTTTTGATCTTTTCTCAAAACTTACAAACTTGTCTCTTTGGACCTCAAAACTGGAATCTGTCACTATTGTAGAACTTGCTGAAATAAAAGCCTTTTCCTGCTTATTTACAAAGCTTCTTAAACTGAACTATTTATAGGCTGAAAGAGAATAGTATATACAACTGATTATGTACAGGGGAAAGCCATGCTATATACATGGAAAGTAATCAAAGTAGTGCTTTAACATCCGGCCATTTACAGGGCCCTCTTCAGCTTCAGTGCCATCCAAATTCTTCAAGAAATAAGTGTTATTTCCTTATACTGCTTGAATAACAAAAGGCCCCCTCCAAAGGGAGTCAAATTTGTCGTGCTTTCCCTTGTCTTCTCTCCTTGAATCCCATTTAAGCACTTTATCCTCAACAAAGAAATCTTCAGCCTTGGTTCTTCTATCAAAGGCTTTCTTTAGTTTCTCTTGTAGGACTTGGACTCTGTTATAGACTTGATCTCTGGTTTGCTGCAAACAGATAATCTGATTGATTCTTCTTTGCATGTCATTTGGTTCAGCTTGACTTTCTTGAAGTAGCTTCATGACAGGTACCCCTAAGGATGAAGGGAATTTGGCTTCCATTCCATAAACCAACTCATATGGGCTAACCCCAATAGATCTCTTGGTGGTTAGTCTGTCTGCCCACAAGGCATTTACAAGCTTCTTGTACCAATTTTTCTTATTCTCTTCTAGTATCTTCTTAATGATGTTGATAAGACTCTTGTTAGATGACTCATCTAAACCATTGCCTTGTGGGTAATAGGCAGTAGAATGGCCCAAAGTAATATGGAATTTGTGACAAAAGTTCACCATCTTCTTGGATCTGAAAGCAACAGCATTGTCTGTTATAATCTTGTCAGGACAACCAAATCTGGAGAGAATATTGGTTTCAAGGAACTGAATGATAGTAGAATCATTTGCTTGTCTGCATGGAACAGCCTCAATCCATTTAGTAAAGTAATCTGTGGCTGTTAGAATCCATCTATGTTGGCCTGAGGATGAAGGATGAATTTCCCCAATGAAGTCCAAGCCCCATTGCTGAAAGGGCCTTTCTGTTGCAATAGGCTTCAAGGGAAGTGGTAGCTGCTTTCTTTTTCCCTCAAACACTTGACACTTGTGACATGAAGTGGTAAATTTTTTAACATCAGAGAAGACAGTGGGCCAATAGTAACCTGCCCTCAAAATCTTATCCACAGTGGACTTCCAGTACAAATGTCCACCACAATCCCCTGCATGAAATTCTTTCATAACATTGCTTGTTTCATCCATAGTTAGACAATTTAACAATATACCTTCATGATTTTTCCAAAATAAATTACCATCTATAACACAAAATCTTGTAGCTTTCATTTTTAGAAATCTAGATTTGGTTCTGGACAATCCTGGGGTAGCACACAGGTTTTGCAATATATAACAGATATCAGAATACCACAGGGATTGTTCAAAGGCTGCATTGATCTTTGGAGTCGCCAGCTCCGGTTCATTGTCCAGTTGGTTAATGTCTAAGGTTTGGAAGTTTGCTTCAGACATCAATTTAGCCAAACCTTGCCCTTTTATCAGTTTTGTAGGTCTTATTTCAATGTCAAATTCTAAAATGTTAGCAATCCATTTTCCTCTTCTACCCTCTAGGTTTTCTTGAGTCAGTATTTCTTTCACAATGGGACTTGGTACATAAGCAATAACATGGGAATATAGGATGTAAATCCTAAAGTCTTTTATGGCTTTGACCAAAGCATAAGCTTGTTTTTCCATGATCTGATATTTCAGGGGTGCATCTCTAAGGGCTCTACTAAAGAAAGCAATGGGTTTTTCATTCCCTTGATCATCTTTTTGCAATAAGACAACAGCAATAGTATGTTGCGAGGCAAAAGAGAAAATGATAAATTCTCTGTCAAATTGAGGATTTGTTAGGACTGGGGTTTGGGTAAGGGCCAATTTAATACCTTCAAAAGCTTGATTTGCTTCTACTGTCCACTTTACTTTTGAATCCTTCTTTAGCATGTTGTTTAGTAATCTGATCAATTCTGCTAAGTTTGGGATAAATCTCCTTAAAAAATTGATCTTCCCCAAGAAGGCTTGTAATTCTTTAATGTTTCTTGGATAGGGCATTTGCAAGATGGCCTGTATTCTGTCTGGGTCAATTCTAATGCCATCCTTTGAAATGATATGACCTAATAGCTTACCTTCTTCCAAACCAAATAGAGACTTCTTGGGATTTAAGGAAATTCCATATTTCCTACATGTTATGAATATTTGTCTTAAGTGTTTTAGATGTTCTTGGTCAGATTTTGAGAAAGGTGTGAGATCATCTAAGTAAATAACAAGGAACTCATGAATCTCTTTAGCAAAAGCAATATCCATTGCTCTCTGAAATGTAGCTCCAGCATTTTTCAACCCAAAAGGAATTTTAACATATTTGAAAGTTCCCCATGGGGTTGTGAAAGCTGTTTTATCTTGGTCATCAGGGTGAACTAGAATCTGATTGAAACCTGAAAATCCATCAAGTAATGAGATTCTTGAAGCCCCCACCACTCTTTGGAGAATGTGGTCCATTTTTGGTAAGGGATAATTGTCTTTAAGGGATACCTGATTCAAATTCCTTAGATCTACACAAAGCCTAATCTCCCCAGTTTTCTTTCTTGTGGGGACCAAGTTTGAAATCCAGTCTGAAAACCTTATTGGTGCTATGATACCAGCCTTAAACATTTTTTGCACCTCTTTCTCAATTGAAGGGAGAAGCATAGGATTGATTCTTCTCAATTTTTGCTTGAATGGCTTTTGATTAGGCTTGAGAGGGATAGTGTGTTGAATAACAGAGGTGTCATAGGATTTCAAATCCTCATAACTCCATGCAAACACATCTTGGAACTCTTTAAAGAGGTCAATGTATTTAGGCTTCTGGTCAGGGGGTATAGAGGTAGACAATTTTATTATTTTGGGTTTTTCAGTAGTTCCAATGTTGCATTCTTCAATGGCAGCATTAAGGGGTTGTATTTTTGGTTTTCTAGGAACATCATTTGAGTCAAAAATGTCCTCTAATGGAGTTAGGCCTGTTGGTAGGAAATTGTCCTTCAGCTCTATGACCTCAGCCTCTGCACCAGTTGTTTCTTCAAAACGCAATTGTTCAAGTTCTTGTATATTTTCCTTGTCAAAGATTGTTGGACAAAGTATTTGATTTGCTGTTTTGAGTGATATTGCTGTTTGGTCCTGTTTACTCAATGACTGTGTGTCTTTCACATAATCAACATCAATGTTCAAGTTTGAAAATTCATGCTGCAAGGTTAAGAAACTGTTTATTTGTGTGTCATCCTCAAACACTTGGCAATCTTTGACATTGTTTGGGATAGAAGGTCTGTGTTTTATCTCAGCTGTAAAGCAGTGATTGGGTTCAAAAGACAATTTACATGTACTGGCAAATGTAGCTAAACTATGTGCATGAAGGTTGTGGGTCCTAGGTATTTTGGTCATTTGAAATTCAGTGAAGGCTTTGAGTATTTCAATAGTAGCAGACTTGTATGATCTTAGTCTTTTGTCATTGGTGACAAAATTGCCTTTTACTTGTTGAATAATAAGGTTTGAATCTCCCATGATTGAAACTTTTGTGGCCTGTAAAGATTTTATCAGTTTGAGGCCTAGCAGAAGAGCCTCATATTCTTCCATATTATTAGTACATCTGAAATTAAGCCTATAGGCTCGACCTTGTGCATGATTGTTTTGTTTGTTATGAATCCACACTCCAGCTCCTGCCCCTAATTTGTTGACTGATCCATCAAACTCAAGAAACCATAGGATCTCTTGATTTAGGGGATTTTCAATATCTTCTTTATGACTTGGGATTATAATTTGGAGTTCTTGTTTTTCATCTAGTTTGTCTTCTAGAATTACCTCATCAATTGATTTTTCAATCTTGATTTCTTGGGAACTTGATTGCTCACTGACATGCAGATCTTGTTCAAGTATGACAGATTTGTTATTGCTCACTGGACTAATATCAGTATTGAACAGGATGAAGGAATCCATATCAGAATGGATTGCATAGATAGGGAAATTTTGGGGTTTTTCTTCATTGCTCACCATTTATTTCATGAGTGACTCTCTGTATAAACTCTTTGGCTGCCCAAAGACAGAAATAGTGGCATATGACATGTCTAATTGCAGGGAACCTTGGAGTTTAGCCCCCCATGATCTTGATAACATCATTCCATATTTGGGTGGAATATCAGCAACTAACACATCCATCAAAATTGTTTTATTTGGGTACTGGACAAGGGATACACATAGGTCTTTAATCAAGCCTAAACATTTAACTTGGCTGGAGTCAAATGAAAATAGGTCCTTAAATGGTCTTGTGATGTCTAGATTCAATCTTTCCATTTATGACTTAGGCATCAAGTTGTGAGAGGCGCCTGAGTCAAACATTGCATTGTGTAATATCTTATCATGAACATGCAAGCTGACATAAAAAGGTAGTATTCTTGTAACTACTGTCTTTCCATCAACCTCTGGACCGAAAAGTAGTTCTGGGGTGTCATCCAGTACATTGACATCATCTTTGTTATGAGTGAGTTGAAGGGATTTCTTGATTTGTTGTTTGTAAATGTTATGCTTAGCTAGCTCTGAAAGAGGAATGGCTATCTTCAATTTACCAATTTCAGCTTCTAAGTCAAAAGGTTTTTCAGATTGTATCTTGGTGTCCTGTTTAACAACCTTTTCTTTGTTAATTAAGTTTTCTTCTTGACTCTCACTCTGATCTTGAGGCTTGTCCTTTTTGTTTACCTTTTGAAAAGTGTTGCTTGGATTGTGCTGTAAAGGAGGTGTAACCCTTGTTTCTTGATGTGAGGGAAATGGTTCTGTTACCTCTTCAACTGTTACTTCATTTGCATTTGAATCAGTTTTGTCAATGGGCTCAGTGACAATAGCTTTCTTAGGCTGCAGGCTATCCTTTGTTTTCTCAGGCTGTGTCACATTTATAGTTCTGCTCCTTAGCTTGTATTGTTTATGAACTTCATAAACAGCTGTGTCATAGCCTTGTTTAAAGTCAAATGACTCACCTGACTTGGTTTGGAACTGCTTGATGTCTTCATCTTCATGATCCTCTTGACTCAGAAAGACTTGCTGATCATTGTTGAGGCCCATCAAATTGATGTGGGTGTCATCTATCTGCTCATTAGAAGTGGATGTTTCAGCATAGTTTTCTTGGAATGGAGGTCTAATTTCTGGTTCAGGGCTTGCCTTGCCAACATTAGGATTTTGGTTTCTTCTAAAATTGGGATTCCTGATAGGATTATTCTGTGGTGCTTCCCATGATGACTTCCTCTCAACTGATTCTACTCTGTCACCTAACCTATGCATGCCAGTGATTATTGCATCCAATTTCTGATCCCAGCCTGAAGGCTCTTCTTTGAAGGTAGTCTTTCTTTCAGTTCTGGTCCTATTTCTCCTAGCTATCAGGTTGGCTTCTACGCTCACTGCTATGTCTTGCATTTCAGCTAGAGTTCGGGGAGCTCTTTCTCTTAATTGGTATGCCATATCTGAATCAAACCCATCAGGAAAGGTGTATAGAGCTAGGTCAGGTGGGGGTCTGAGATTTTGGGGAATGGCATTGTAGACATTGTTGAACTGAGCACAATAATCCAAGACAGTTTCTTAGGGACCTCTTTTGATAGTATTGTATTCAGATAAAATATGAAGTGGATCCTTTTTCTTCTCCCATCTGTTGATAAAGGTTTGATACAGGGCTTCTGGGTTAGCTATAGAGTTTGCTGGGAGTGACCTAAACCATGTTCTTACATCTCCTGTTAGGCTTTGCACAAAAATTTTCATCCTAACCCCATCATCATCTATCTCATAATTTTCAAAGTAGTCCTGCATTTTCTTAGTATGTTGAAGGGCTGGATAAGAGCCAGTACCATCAAAATATGAAATCTTGCTTTGATAATCTTGAGGCATAGGCCCTGGATTTGCAGGTAACTGCAGTGGATCATATCTATTAGCCATGTTTGGTGGGACAATAGGGAAAACTGGGACAAATGGGACAAGTGGAGGAAAGGGGATGAGAGGGGTGTGTGTAGTTGATGGAGTGGTTGAAAGGATACCTTGTGAAGTGGATGAAGAACTAGGAGGTTGTGGAACGGTGGTATGAGGAGGTAGAGAAACCTTAGCAGGGGTTGGAATATTAATTTGACATCCTGCTTCAGAACTTGAATCTGATAAAGTCCCTTCTGATTTGTGTCTCTTAAGGATTCTTGAAATCAAGTTTGGATTTTGGAACTCAGGTGATGGATCAGGATCTGGGTTTGATCTTGTATGGCGAGTTTTCTTCTTAGGAGCCAGTTTCTAAGATTTTCTTTAAGAGAAATTTTCTGAGAAATAGTAATTTTTGACAAGGACTGATCAGGTATAGCACAACTCTATGGAACTTAAGACTGAATAAAGATTGACTGAGGCAGCTTTTATATACTCCTGCAAATGAAAAGCAGAGGTAGTTTCTAAGGCTATCTGGCTGTCACTCAGGCTTTATCTACAGTATTAAGAACCAGGCAGGAGGTTAGAAAGTTCATTCAGTCCCCAGTGGAGTCACCATTTATGTTAACACCCAGGTTGTTCCCTTTGACTCCTGAGGGAATACAGCCGGGGTAACCACTAACCAAGCTTTGGATTACAGGTTCTAGCCAACCTATAATCAGAGAGGGCTCTCTCTTTTAGTTTTTAATTCTGTTCTTGAGGATTTTAGGCTAGTTATGAGGTGGGAGTTTTGATTTAAGTTTTGGCTGAGTGATGTCTTCCAGTAGCTAAGATGATATCTTCAGACAGTTTCAGTCCATTGGGCAATGGAGTCTGTGATTATGGGTTGTTTGAGGTATTGAGTAGGATTGCTTAAAACTGCAGGGCCATTTAGATATATCATGAAACAAACTTGAAATTGTGATGATGAAATATTATTAACCAGTGAAAGGCAATTAAGAGTTTTTCACTAAGTTGGTGGTGTGAGAATGAGATATATCGCCCAGGAGCAGGTTTGAATTCCTGAACAATAGTCACTGTGAAAGTTTTAGCCTGAAGGTGTAGCAATTAAGAATTACACTTTCATAACTATAACTAGAGGAAAACATCCATAAAAGCATAGATTGAGTTCAGGGTATTCAATGAATAAATCCTGAGACTATTCTTTTTCTGTGCTATTAAACTGTGAAATATAGAGCATGAAAGGATTATGAAAGAATGAAATACATAACAAGAAAGGTTAAAGAGACTTATTGTGCCATGAAATATGCAGGAATCCTATAGAAGTAAGCAAACACACCACAACGCATCAAACAACTTAGAACTTTGGAAATTCCATTAGCTCCCTGTATTAAACTCTGAAATTTACAACATAGGCTCTTTAGAAGAGAAAATCAACAACCCCTGCAAGCTAGTGCGAGGGGATATATATACAATCGGTTTTTACAAAATATTTGAACGCTGAGTCATTAACTCAATAACTGCGTTCACCAAATTTCAGAATAGCGGATAAGGAAGTTATTGTTACTTTAAATACACAATGAATAGCCTTTGGTTCTGTCAGAGACCTTTTTGACTTTTGGAGGCCACTGAGTCGGTTGAGCGTTCTTCATCAAATATGAATGGTGCCTTTATGGCTCTGTCGTGCTGTAGCTTTCTCGGCCCTGTCATCTGTACCTGTCACTGTTGCTTTGGTGGCCAAATTGCTTTGCTGAGTTGGCTCAGCCCAGTCTTTTACAATCATAGTGGATGTATTACCTGTCTGAACACGATGATTTGTATTTTGCTTTGAAAATTTGATGAAAACCTGTGTGTTTTACAGCAATGTTTGTATCATGTTGGTCCACCATTCCTGTGTAGGCAACTGATGCCTCAAAATTGTGCCTAGTGTTTCATCTGCCCCTGTATATTTGAAGTAAGTAGGAGGCACTTCAAACAAATGCCTGATTTCATTCATGATGAAAAACAAATTCTCTATTTTTTCATAGAGGCTCTGCCCAGATGCAGGCCCTGCTTCTTCTGGTGTGCTTGATCCTGCAGTGATCTAATTGGTGGCAAATGTATTCACTCTTTTTGCATAATTCTCATGTGACAACAACCTACCTGCACTGTTTAGTAGGCTGGGAAGGCCTCTGCTATGCAATGCTGTAAATTTATCTGTAAATTTATTTACCTCTGTTTGCATCTCCTGGCACCTTCTATCCAATGTCTGCACCAAACTTCTCAAATTTAGGACCCTCTTTATCAGCAAGATGGTGTCAGTTCTATTGGTGATCCCTATTGCTGCCAGCTGAGGGCCTGTGCGGTTATTGAGGACATTTATCATTATGTTGGCTATCTCAGGCATAGTGCCTAGAGATGCCCTTTCTCTTTGGATTTCCTTGTGTGCCCTGCCTATGAGCTCCATGTGCTCATGAATAGTCTCTATGTACTACCACTGATCTGTTATTGATTGGCCAATATTGGCCCATAAGACTTTCTTGATCTCGGCTACCACCTTGTCAAGGGAGAGCTCCTTCTCCAGTTCTTTTATCCTTTTCTCAAGAGCTCTTACTTCCCTGGTTTTCTCAGCCACATTTTGCTTTGATTTGTCATATTTTTCATTAAGTGTGGCCAATTTCTCCTTGGCTTCATTCAACTCTGCCATCTGGGCTTCTAGGACTTGAATTTCTTTCATCATCTTCTGCATATCTAGGCTTGGAGCCTGTTCTGATGTCGTTGCTGGTGCTGATGTTGATGGGCCTGTTTCAGCTGTCTGCCCTGTGGGAGGAGTGATAGTTTGAGGGGGTTCCTCAAGGTTTATGACTTTCTGATGGGGCTGAGATGTCTGGCCTCCCTCTCCCTGCTGCAGGGCTGCCTGTAATGCAGGCTCCAGGGAAAATTTTAAGAACCCCCTATAAATTTATAAATATAATAAATGGGCGAATCTCCATGGTATATAGGAAAAATGGAAGGCGATTTTATCAATAATATAATATGTATATATAATTTTTTGGCGAATCTCTCACCATGCATGGCAAATATTTTACTCAATTATAAAATCTTGTAAGATCTTGGCGAGTCTTTCACTAAATAATAAAACTTTGTAAAGTCCTAGTGAATCTTAGCATAGGCTACATGCTGGTTTAATTCCCCCATTTAAATAGGCTACATTCCAGGTGAATACCATGGGTCAATAGCATGTGCCATTTTGGTGAATACCATGGGTCAATACCATGTGCCATTTTTATTTTTATTAATTCTAATATTAGGGTAAATAATGGTTTTTTGCATGGTATTAATAACAATCTAGTCCATGGTATTTGTCCCATAGTATTTTGGCCATAGGTTTCACCTAAATAGAACCCATTTTTTGAGTGTTCGTAAATATAAGGTGACTTATGGAGTAAATATAAAAAAATGTTTTATTTGTTTACCATACCTCTCGTTTATTTATATTTTTATTAATTTACCATACCTCTTTTACAAATATGGTATTTGGCCCATAGGGTTCACTTAAATAAATTCTCTTTCTTGAGCCTTCATAAAAAGAATGAGGGTTATGGACTAAATATAAAAAGAGGTTTTATTTATTTACGATACGTCTAGTTTATTTATATTTTTATTTATTTACCATACCTTTTGAGTAAGTATAAAAAGACGTTTTATTTATTTACCATACCTCCACTTTACTTATATTTTTATTTGTTTACACCCTTACATGTATATAAGGTGACTTATGGAGTAAATATAAAAAATGTTTTATTTATTTACCATACCTCTCATTTATTTATATTTTTATTAATTTACCATACCTCTTTTATAAATATGGTATTTGGCCCATAGGATTCACTTAAATAAAACCTATTCTTGAAAATGGGCGAATGGATTCACTTAAATAAAACCTATTCTTGAAAATGGGCGAATGGAAGGTTGTAAGTCCTAATTTCAAGGGCTAAATTTACCTTTTTTACCCTCTCCCTTAAAATAACGTGGGCTATTTGAGGTGATTTGTAAAAATGTACTATGATACAAAATATTCGCCCACTAAAAATTTAAAACCCCTTAATTTCGCCAAAGGGCGAACATTCGCCCCTAAAATTATCCTTGAATGCAGCCTCTGTTTCTACTAATTTGTCTTCTGTTTGGACCAGCTGTTTGTGTAGTGTTAGCAGTATGGCTGCCACATCCTGGTCCTTCCTCTACTGAGCAACCTCTTCCGTTTGAGGGTGAAGAGTTGCTGGGATCTTTACCATTTTTCTCAAAGCTGCAATATCTGCATCTCTTTCCTTTAGCAGTGCCTGTATAGCTTTGGGATCCTTTGGGTCATGCCCAAGCTCAATAATAATATCCTCCAAAGACTTGATCCTGTTGTCTTTGGCTTGAGAGGATGCCTTCTCCAACTCAAGTTGGGCAGTTGTATTATGCAGACTGTTTTGTAATTTGTGTGCTAGGAAGGTCTTGTCTGCCAGAGTTGAATAGACCATCTCACCCGTTTGATTGTGAAGCTCTATCTAGTCCATAGGGTGGATGTCTTTTGCAAGGAACTCAAGGTTGGTCCTTATATAGTCTGCAGCTGACTGTGGCTGCAGCATAGTGGGCATGAAATGACTCATTGTCATTTTCCCCTCTGTTATGTCATATGCTGACATAAGCCTCTGCTGGTTCGTAGGGGCCATTTTAAGCAAGTGATTGTATAGTTGGAGCCTGACTGGCTCATTTCTCTTCTTGATATCAATAAATTGTTGCTTTACGCCTGATTCAGCTCTCCTTTGCTGGCTTGAGGAGCTGACCTCTCCTCTAAGGGTTCTTTCTTGTTCCTGCTGAAAGGAACTAGCAGATGCCTCCATGCTTGGTGGGCCCACACCCAATGATTGCCCAATAGGCATCTCTTCTTTAGAAAGGGGATTTAATCTCTACCTTTTCTCCCCTTGATTTGTGGATGTGGTGAGGGGAGTTTCCTGCTCTCTATCCCTCTTCCTGGTTCTTTCTTTGTTTAGTGGAGTTTGAAGTACTGAGGTCTCCACTATTGTTTCCTACCTTGGAGGTACACTTTGTTGAGCCTGCTGCTCTATAGAAATGGGAGCTTCAGCCACTTGTTCTTGCTGTTTGGACTGCTCCATCTGCTGTTCTGCTGTTGGGGGTGGTAGTTCTTGTTCCATCTCCTTTTCTTTACCTTTGCTGGCTACTTGAGGAGCAGTTTTAGCTGCTTGCTGGGGGGCTGCAAAGGATGAGGCAGCTGGTCCGAGTTGCACTTGATAAGAGGAGGAAACCTGTTCACAATGTTCCAAGTTAGCTTCCTTCTCAACTTTCTTTGCTTCTCTTTTTGCTATTTCTTCTCTAGTACTTACCTCTTCTGGAGTGCCCTCTTTCCATCTTAATAGATTTGCATACTGTTCAATATGAGGCAACCTGACATGATCATAGCTAGCCATCTTATATTTGACCCTTCTAAGACTAATGAAGTGATTGGGGTCATAGGGTGACCAGAGGAAACTGGTTTGTAATTGGAGGCCCTCTAGGATCTTGTCTACTTCTTTCCATCCTTCTTCCCTTTTATTATAAAGAAATGGGCCTAGCTAGTTTCTGATTTTGAGCTGCACCTTCTTGTTTTTGCTGTGGAAATGGACCATGTCTGCATTTCCAAACTACCTGAAATACTCTAAGGCAAAGAGCCTCATAGGGACATATCTTGGCAGCCTATATGGGGCTAATTCACAGCCATATATTCTAATCACTATTTGGTTTTGGTAAAAGTACCAATCCCCAATGCTGTAGGCCTTTGAGAGCTGGAGAATCCTTTGCATCTCATCTGTCAATCTTGGAGGAGGGGTACCCAATAACAAGGACATAGCTGGATGGATGAAGAGGTCTATGAATTCACAATAGCTTTATGGTGAATAAGATATGTGATGAAAGATTGAAGTCCAAAACACCACAGACCTTGGGTTTCCCTAAGCATCAAGCTTCTTGAGAGTAATAGGGAAGCCATCAGGTTGATAAAATAAGAACAAGTGATAGATGTATGAAGTGTATCTAAACACCTTCTCCCTTTCTAGATTCATTAATTGCTCATGAATCTTATTGGCAATGTATGCAGCATAATCATAGTGAATAGCAGGAGGCATTCCAGGGGAGAAGATAGACATCATTGCTAGAATGGTTTCATCAGCATCCTCAGATGATCTGTAACCTAGGACATAACTGATCAAATCTATAAGCAACTTGCCCAACTAATTGAAATATACATTTCCTATAGGAGGGGTCCTCACAGTTTGAGAGCCTGATTCAATGAATAGCTGATTAATCTTTATGATTTGGGCACTAGATAGCTTGCCTCCTTTCTTTAGCAAGTCCATCATGGAAAGAGGAGTCAATGGCTTTGTAGAGTGAAAGTTCAGCATTTGATTTATAGCCTCAGGGGTGACATGGAACAAAACTGAACCTGAGGAATTGAGGACAGCCCTTTGACATGGGTCATAGTTGGCACTGCATCTGTGAATTAAATCTGGAAGGACATTGACTTGAGGGAGGTTATAAATGGACAAATTGGAATCCCAAATCCCTAGAATATCAGTTCCACTGACGTGCTTGGCCTTCAGCTCATTGAGTACATGAATATTATATTTGGTGTGCATTGAGAGTGTTTCTGTCATCTGGTAATCTCTATCACCCAGGGCCTGCCATTCCAGCTCTCTGTGTGGGGCATTCAAGGGTGGAATGTTCAATGCTACTGGTGTTTCCATGGTCTGTATGTGTTTTCAATCAGAATTATAACAAACTTCGGGCAAATGCAGTTTTGCGCAACAGGTTAAGGTAAACTTGCAGGTTTACAGTGTTAACAGGATAATTTAGGTGCAATTGGGCACAATTGGCCGGTGTAGGAGCAATTAGATTGATTCCAAGGCAGTGCAGGCTGAATTCTTAGGTGAAACGGGTAGTTCAGCGGTTTTTTACAAATGCAGAATGGAATAGACCAGGCGGATGGAGAATTTGGTAAGTACCTGATTGTGGAGCAATGGCGGAGGCTTGGTTGAAGTTGACTTGTAGGCGGCAACAGCTCTGGAGTAGCTTTCAGTGGGTTGGCAGCGAAATGGACGTAATTCGCATGCAGGAGGCAGAACAGTCTTTCACTAAAAATGCGAAAAAACCGTGAATTTTGGCAAAATATGGACAATTTTGGCTTTGGCGCGCTTTTTTGGATGACGTCAGCATGACGTCATCAGGTGGGGTCGGGTACGAAAAGGTGACATGGCGGCCTGTGAGTGGTCCATGGGGACCGGTGATGTGGCAGATAGGTCGGAGCGATGGCAGGCCGGGCGCTGATGTGACACTGACTTGGCATGACGTGGGCATGGCGTGGGCAGGCGGTAAACCGAAGCGGTAAGCGGTAATTTCAGACCGCTTATTGTACGGGGGTGGTATTGGCAGGCGGCCTCCTGATATAAACTGGGAGCGACGCGTGGCACTGCCCTGATGTCACCCTCTGACACTTTTCGGGAGGTAAAGTATCGCCATCGGGGGTGGTCCGATATCAATATGGGCCATCGGATGGGAAAGCGCAGATCCGACGGGTGACGGGTTGCCAAAATGATAGGACGATACGGCAGCGGGGCGGAGAATAAACAATTGTTTTTTATGAAAAAGCGTGCCTGGCGGGACCTTTGGAAATCAAAGAAAATATGGGGTTTTTCAATGTTTTTTGTGTTCAATGCGCTTTAATCAAAACTTTGGGTAAGGGGAAAAAGTGGGTTTATTGGTGTATATTGCAAATAGCGTGGGTTAGATATCATTTCAAAGGGGTTGTAAGGGGAAAAAGGGTAGTGCTTAGGCTATTAAACCAACCAGGGGTTAGTTTAATCGCTGACATTAAACAACACACTTTGAACAAGAGTTTGATTCTGCATGGTTATCCAATATTTGGACATATGGCTATAATGCCAAAGGGGAGGGATATATACATTTTTTGGGGTTTTATACACCATAGTGTTATAGTAATAGGGAGGGGGGAACATGGGGAGTTAAGTATAGATAGAGTTAGCAGTTAGTTTTGGAGGGGAATGTGAATGGGAAGTGATAGATACTAAGTTTTTAGGAAACAAACTCAGTTAGGGAGTAGATCAAAATGAAAAGAATTTTACATAGGAAATGTGGCTCTTTATGCAATATGGATCAATCCATGAATTTGATTTATCTCATGAGCAAAGGTGGTATTGGGATGTTAGCAAGGAATGTGATGGGGGATGATTGGGAAGTTAGACATGCTTCATTTTGCTGCTACAAAACTGCTGAATAGGAAGATCTGCACTGACACCATGTTTTTCCTTTGCTTAGGCCAGTGAAATGTCATAAATCATGCTTCTGCAACCCCATCTACCTACCCATTCTATTGCCTAGCATTTTTTGTTACTTCAAGGAGGCTGCACTTAGACTTGCAAACCCTCATGTGCCTTTTCTTTTCCTTTGGCTTTTTCTTTTGATTTCCTATCTAAGGCTAGCCTTATTACTTCCAAGGCCCCATATTAAACAGTTGGGAACCTTCATTCTCTACCTAACTACTTTATCTGCCAAGATTGAACAGTTTGGACAGATTTCTTTCTCTAATCTATAACAAACAATTGAAACATGGCATGACCCAGCTTAGACTGTTGGATCACCCATTCAAAAGTATGACAGCATGAACCAACTGTAGATATATATCTTCCACAAAAATATGAGATCTTTGCATCACCAAAGTAGATCATATTGGCACTTCCCCTGCCAATCATGAAAAATGAAACCTATTGGTATAGGTAGCTAACAGGATGGAATTAAATGAGGCAATAAGTTCCTTCTTACAAGGCTTTATATTACCTAGAGAAGCACATAAAGTTGATTGCATCAGGAAAAAAGTTGGATAGCACTATTGTATGTGCAACCCAAAGGTTTTTACTAGAGCAGACAAATTTTTTGTTCTTTCATACTTTGTGATCATGTTTAACACTGATGCACATAATCCAATGGTGAAGAGTAAGGTATGCCTTTTTCATCAGTATAATTAGTTGGCAGCTCTCATGGACTATCATATTTGAAATTATTTTGGGATCATGCTTTGTCCAACTGCCTCTTTCCTAACTTGCAGTTTTATTGCAAATGTCAAAGGTATAATTCATAGGGAATAAATGAGGTATAGATGATGGAAAAGATTTACCAAATTGCTATATGGCATCCTTGTATGATCATATTGTGAAAAATGAAATCAACATGAAGATGATAATTTGATGCCACAAAGTAAACTTTCCATAAATGCAAACAAAATCTTATATCTAGATAGTATACAAAATATTGTAATTTGTAAGTGGGAAGAAAAAACTTTGGAAATGAGTGATGAACTTATTCGTCACATGCAATAGTAGTTTAAGGAAAAATCTTGAAAGCTTGAGTAAGTGAATTTAACAATGTCATGATGCAATGATATATTGTAGATTGAGTCTTCTGAATAAAATGTATCATAAATATTTTTGTGGGAGTTGTAGGTCTATGTATTATGCTCATCCTCAGGATTATAGGTTGATTATTAAGAAAAGGAAATCAGTAGGTTGATTATCCTCAGGGCTCATACATTGGGGAATGATACTAGGACAGTGTAAGGATGCTCCAAACTAATCCTCTTGATCATAAGGAATGGTAAATTTTTAAATAAACTTCTTTTAGGATGTTGGAGAGTGATTCCAACCTCATTTTCGTATGGAGAAAGTAAATTTTATTTTCCATTCAAAATCCAGTAGACTTAATAGTTTTTTGGATTTAAGGATTGGGGTGGTTGTAATGTTTCTATCATGTATGAGGGTATAGAACTAGCATTTAACCATGACCCTAGTAAAAGTGCACTCATCACTTAAACAAAATATGGATTTGACATTATTTTTTTGTCTTATTTTAATTCTTAAAATGTGATATTGATGATTTCGATGACTTGTAGGTATTTGTTGTAGCATGTTTTTGTTCAGACTTGGGTCTCAACACATGTATTCTAAATACTTTCAAAGTTCTATATATATTTCCTTCTTTCCTAATTTTTTGGGGGTCATGTTTCTAGCATGTTCTTATGTCATATGTATGCATTTATGTTTCACTATACAATGTAACTTGGCAACAAAACTTTTCCCAAAGTAAACTAGTTTTGTGTCTAACTCCATCGACCATCAATTCTCTTCTCACATCTATTGTTAAGGATTTTCTACTCCCAAGTACGGACATACTATCATTCTCTTGCTATGAGGAAGCAGAATTAACTACTGAGCAAAAGAGGTAAAAAGTGTAACACTACCTCTTTGTGAGAAGGTGTTCTCCACTAAGCCTAGTCTCTCCCTCAACATCTCAATCTTCCCCTTTGATGGGGGCTTAGTCAAAATGTGTACAAGTTGAAAATTCAAGGGAACATGCTCGATAACCAATGCTCCGTTCTTGAACTCATCTTCCAAGAAATGGTACCAAATGTCGATATGCTCGGAGTGACAGTGAAGTACTAGATTTGTAGAGATTTGGACAACTTTGATTGTCACAATACTTAAAACCACCAGCTCCAACAAATGAATTCCACTTTTGATTTCTTCCAATTGATCTAGGATACCATACTTGGGACCACAAGTTGAAACAAAACCTTGAATTTCTCTTCCTAGCACTAGCATCACCTTGCTATTTTGAATCCACAAAGCTATGCAACATCAATTTTCCATACTCTTCATACCTTAATCGATAAGGAAATGTGCCCTTCAAGTAGCGAAGAAAAATCTTTGCAGTAATTGAGTGAATTTTCCTTGAACTGGCTCAATGTATTTATTACAAAGAAAAAAGAAAATATGAGGTTAGTTATTCACCAAATATCGAAGGTAACCACTCTTTTTGATAATCTTCATCCAATGAATTTGGCATTGTACTTCTATCTACTCCTTTTAGCCATATGCGTCATCTTCTAGAACCACCTGGGTTCAATCATTGTTACAAGTCATTCCATTTCGAATCTTGTGGCTTTCTATGAGGAGGATGACTTACTTGAAAATGATTTTTTGGAGCTCCAATTTGCTTTTGTGTCTTGTACAATGTGTGCGTGTGCCATGCATAATCTGTGTTTACATTAGAACTTTGTTGATCTGAATCTGATTTCCCTCAAATCTGTGGAGAATCATTTTGAACAAAAATTGTCTCTCCCTCGTCAAGCTTCCCAAGATTCTCCTAAGACTTGGATTACCAAGCCCTCTCATAAATCTTCATGTTTCGACTCACTATTGTCCTCTTTTTCTAATAGAATGTAGATCTTATAAACTTTGAAGGACTCATTATAGCCAATAATCATTTTACCATGAGGTAATGCTTCAAGAGAGGTAATGATCTATAATGGTGATTGGTTATCCTTTGGTTTCATTTTCTTCTTTGGAGCTCCAACTTTCTCTTATGTAAAATAGAAGATAGTGAAAACTACTTCATAAAAATTGATTTATTGATGCTATTATGTTGCTTTATTGGTAGAATTCTGATGAACAAAAACTTTATTGCAACATTCAATTATTAAGGGGAATAAATATATCCATAATAAAATGGAAATCAATCACAAATTAGAAGAAAATCATAAAATGCAAGTCCTCGTATTTGGGATAGTTACCCTGAAACCTGAAACTCTGCTCAAATAACTAAAATTCCTTATATATATATCTATATATATATATATATATATATATATATATATATATATATATATATATATATATATATATATATATATATCTATATATCTATATATATATAGATAGATATAGATATAGATATATATATATATATATATATATATATATATATATATATATATATATATATAAGTGTTACAGTTTTCAGATATTTTCCTTATGCAAACAACTATGGATTACCTTTAGCAATATTCTTAGCTACCCAGTCTCCCCTTCTTTTAAATATGTAAATTGGCCATTGAAAATTATTACAAGGAATTTAAATTATTCTACATCAAATTTATGGGTTCATTTTCTTCTTTGGAGCTCCAACTTTCTCCTATATCTTGAGAAATGTGTGGGTGTGGCATGCATGCTCTATATTTTCATTGTAACTTTTCTAATCTGAATTTGATTTCCCTTATATCTATGGTGAAGTATTTGGAACAATAAGTGAAACAAATCTCGACAAAGTCAATACACATTGCATCACCCAAATTATTGGGATATTTCTCCATGATGGATCATGCATCCTTTGCATCATTCATCCCAGTCCAACAATTGTTGAATGGTGAATAATGCATCTTTTGTATCATTCATCCAAGTTTCAACAAGACTTAGAACTTCAAATTTAGTTTATTTATAAGTGAAAATTTTATGACAGTTATTTCGGTATTTAACAAGTGTAAATTTATTTTTATTTTTATTTTTAGCAAAATTATGAGCCCTTTTGGTGTAAGGGGTTATTTGTGGACCATCAAATAAAAACACTAATTTAAAGTGAGAGATTTTTCACTGTTTGTGTCTTGTAAAACTACCTTGAATGTCTTCTTATTTGATTATGAGTTTTAGTGAGAGAGAAAAGGGTTATCATTTATAACTGGACTGAATCCAAAAATTTACCTATTAATTTTTACAAAAAGATATTAGTTTTCTAATGTCTTAAATAATATTGACACAACTAATTTTGTTTAAAATTATGAAAATTCCTATGTGAGAGAGAGGATAGTTAAAACTGCTTCATAAAAGCTAATTAATATATTAGTTTTCTAATGTCTTAAATCATATTGACACAACCAATTTTGTTTAAAATTATCCATATTCCTATGTAAAAGAGAAGATAGTGTAAACTATTTCATAAAAAATGATTTATTAATGGTATTCTATTGTTTTATTAATGGAATTATGATGAACACCAACTTTCTTGTTACATTTTCCCAGCATTAAATTATTAAGGTGAAGAAATACATCCATCATAAAATGGAAATCAATCACATATTAGAAGAAAATCCTAATGTGCAAGTCGTCATATTTGTGATAGTCACCTTGAAACTCTACGCAAATAACTGAAATTCATGATATATATATATATATCTATATATATATATATATATATATATATATATATATATATATATATATATATATATATATATATATATATATATATATATATATATATATATATATATAATGTTACCATTTTCAGATATTCTCCTTATGCAAACAACTATGGATTACCTTTAGAAATGTTATTAGGTACCCAGTCTCCTCTACCTTTAAATCTGTAAACTGGCCATTGAAAATTATGACAAAGAATTTAAACGATTCGACATGAAATTTATGGGTTGATTTTCTTCTTTGGAGATCCAACTTACACCTGTGTCTTGTGCAATGTGTGGGTGTGCCATGCATGCTTTGTGTTCGCATTGGAACTCTACTAATATGAATATGATTTCCCTCAAAGATGTGGAGAAGAATTGTGAAAAACAATTGTCTCTCTCTCCTCAACCTTTCCAAGATGCCGCTAAGACTTGGAGGACCAAGCCTTCTCATCAAATTTCATGTTTCGGCTCACTATTTTTTTTTTTGTTCCAATAGAATGTAGATCTTATAAACTTTGAAGGACTCATTATGGCCAAAAATCATTTTACCATGAGGTAATGCTTCAAGATAGGTAATGTCCCATAATGGTGGTTGGTTCTCCTATGTTAAAGATAGCAAAGTATTGCCTAGGAAAATAATGTTGAAAATGGATTTAGAGAAGATATTGTACTACCTTGCCATAGAGACTAAATAAATGTTAAATTTATGGAATCAAAGGTAAATTTCAGGGGTAATGTCTCTTAGTTGGGTGGCTGGGGGCTGTTAAAGACATCTAGTGATGCAACCTAGGTGATGGTGTTAAAACCTAACCCTAACCCTAGGTGATGGTTTTGAGTGCACCCTCATTCATGGATAATGGTTCTAGAAATAGTGTCCTCAACTAGAGATGACTAGGTCATTGCATACATGCACTAAGCCTCTAAACTGAAGACAAACTAATGCACAAAATTATTTGGATCTGTGCCCCACA
The DNA here is from genome assembly GCA_031772625.1 of Pinus tabuliformis. Lineage (NCBI taxonomy): Eukaryota > Viridiplantae > Streptophyta > Pinopsida > Pinales > Pinaceae > Pinus > Pinus tabuliformis. The sequence goes on along the minus strand of CM062817.1, from coordinate 1,166,163,695 downwards.
ACATGCACTTTTTTCATCGATAATTGGGCCTTCTCTAAATCTAAAAGAGGAAATTAACTAATGATGTTGCATGCATGCATGCTTCTGCACCCTAAAAAATTATCTACATAATAGCAACACTCCTCCCAAATAAAATTATTTCTATGCTTAGCTTCATTTGTTATCAATGTTGTAAACATATATTGAGGCATGGATCTGCTGTTACAACTATGCTATGAGGAAGGAGAATCAACTACTGAAAAAACAAGGTAAAAATATAACACCTGGGATTTGCAGTTCGAACAGTAACTGGCCCAGTTTTTTCTTCCCATCAACTTGGGATTTAAAGGAATTTAATTCACTGCACGCAACCAAAAGTTTGAAATTTTGTACAATTTTAGTTATTTATTACATGCTTATTTCCAAACCTTATCGAGTTTTGATTGTCAAGCGTGCAACTATTTCCTTGATACCTTTTTAGCATTTTCCCCTTTACTATAAACTGGTCCTTTACAAAGAAAGTTTCAAGTAAGTTTTATTACAAGAATTGCAAAGCCTTGCTTACCTTATGAATTGATTGAGTTTCATTGTTGTATCTTGTTTTCCATTGTCTTGATATTTATTTCGATACATGCCTTAAGTTCAAGCACTATTATGGTCCACAAAATACAATCTTTTTCCTTACTATGGTTTATAGGAACTTGACTATTTCTAGTATTTACAATGGGTCCATGTATTTTGCTCTCTAATTTATTATATTTGCATCAAAATTTTTATTGAGGGTTATGTAACTTTATTGACCAATTAGAGCTAGCTTTTGGCCTCATTGAACATGTTTGTAAGTCAAAAGGAAAGGTAAAAAATAAAATTATGAATTCCCAAGGAATTATGTGCCTTGTTTCTCCCCATCATGTGCTTCATGTGGTTGAACCTTTTAATATTTTGTGAAGGTGTTGAATTTTCTATTTGGTTGAACCCCTGTTACTAATAATATTAAAAATTTGTTAATTTAGGATATTGACATTTTTCTGGATATGTGTCCGCTTTGATATGTTCTTGTTCTATCATATTTTGAATGCTCCGAGATGTGTATCTTGTACTTGTTCATCTTCTCTTGACCATGTTGTTGCTCGGAACATTGGTAAGAACTAGGAACACAATTTTGAGTGTTAAAGAGAAAGAATTATAAGATGGATATTTCTATGATCTATTATTTCCTATGTTCAAATGGGTAGCCAGGTAATAGTGAGGCATCTCTATTTATCAAATACTTCAAAGGCCCTGAACTTCTTCTTGACCTTCAAGATTATGATTATTCTTTGGGTATATGTAGCCTTGGTTGTAGGTTTGTTGGAATGGTAAGGAACAAAACATTTTTAAGATAACACATTAATTCTTCATATAAATACTTTGCATGAGAAACTTGCCCTATTAAAAGTTTTATATATGGTTTTTCTTATGAATTTTTACTACTTTATTGTTGCAAATATTTCAGAAGGAGCCATTTTTTTATGGGAATGATAACAATGATCAATTAGTTAAGATAGCAAGGTGAGCCTTATATACTAAATCAATGTGTGTATATTTTGAATGGATTTCATTCTCCTTCTTTCATTAGTCTTACATGTTCTCCAGACATGTTGTGGAGAATCTTAGGGATAATTTCTACGACAATAATGTGAATTGCAGATATATGTCTTTTAAGTGTCCATTATATGATTCCCCGGCTTTAAGTTAATCCTTATTTACTTTTATATCATGTAATTTTTTTGAAATTAGGTTGGTGTAAAAGTAACTAACGGAAAGAGATATTGCAATAGGTTACACTTGCAATTCATTGCTTTATATGATCAAAATTCATAAATTGTATTTTTGTTAAGAGTCAAACACTTAATATTTAGAGCACAAAAGAGAGGGTTGTAGAAAAGGCAAACAATGCTCCATTGTTATATTGTTTGCAATATATATCTATATATATATATATATATATATATATATATATATATATATATATATATATATATATATGCAAAAACAGTTGTGCATTTCTTTGGAAAATCCCTTTCCAAATATTTTCAAAGGAATGAGTCTTATGAAAACTTTTCAGCCATGTTTCTTAAATGCGTAATGCAAACATGTTGTAACATTACATTCTATTGGTTGCAAGTCAGGATGTTGATAATGAGAACCAAACGAGAAAAGAAAATTCCTGTAGTTAGTCACTGTCAACAATTCAGATCCTCCAATAGAAGGATTTAGTTTGGTAGAAGGAAACATATTATGGTGAAGCCAACTTTGTAATAGGTTTAGAATTGAGTTCTTAGATAGTGTAAAGCCTAGGAAGTGTAGGAAACAGAACTCATTTAAGTTGTGACTCTTGGTTAGTGTAAATGATATTGTGGAGTTTGGATTCAACTTGTGATTCATATGAGAATGAGGAATTGAAGTTGTTTGAATTGAATTTCATGTTGTGAATCCGGGTTTATATGATATTAAGTAGTGTATTGCAAAAAAATGTTGTATTGTTTTTTATTCTTCCAAATAGGTTTTTTCATTGTAATCACTGAAGACAGAGTAACAATTCTGAACTAAAATTAACCACTGTAATAGAAAAAGAAAGGTTAACTATCAAGAAATTTTAGGGTGAATTATCATAACATTGTATAGTAGTGTCAATGGTAGGGCTACACTATTGGATTTATTGTGTTAATCTGTTGTACAAGAAGGAGATTTTTTGTTGAAAACTAGGGAAAAATTACCCTAGCACATTACATAGAGGCCAAAAATTCAAATTAAAAATGTGCAACATCAAGGCCTACATCTGAAACTATCTTAGATTGTTTCGTGCTAGTATTAATATAGATGGGGTTTCTTTGTACTAAGTTAATGTTGTTTTGTTCTAGTATTAATATAGATGACGTTTCTTTTTATTAGCTTAATGTAAATATATATACCTATCTCATTAAAATGAGGATTATGGTTGGATTTATATTTGGTTGTTTCTTTCTTGATGCTCTATAAGTTGCCTAAAGTCTTGGTAACTATTTAGTTTTCCTTTTAACACTTATAAGTGCTTTTATGAAATAACATTCATGTTTTTAAAAGATAGAAATTAATATGAAGATCTTGTAATTTATTTAGGATATGAGAAGATGGCCTCTTCTTCAGGAAACGTGATAACGATTTCCATGTCTACCTCACTGGGCAACGTTTGGAAGGAGAAGAAGTTCGATGCAGTGTTTAATAATTATGGTAGACAATTGTCTTCTCTTTCAGTTTTTCACTCATTTGTTTTAATTTCTTAAGAAAAAGATGGACTCTTAGATTACACACCATAGAGAAGGTAGTTAATACAAGAGCCATTGAGAAGGAGTTGTACTTCAACTGGGATGGCCTAGTGACAAAAAAATTGAAGGGTAGAGAAAAATGTCCATTTAAAGCAAGGTCACCTGCACATAAAAATTTACTGTGGATGATGTTTCCTTGTCCGCTTATATTTGATGTTAATGTGTGGTTTTAATTTTTCATGGAGAGTTGTTTTTGCATATAATCATGCATTCAATTTCACTCTTATTGAAATCCCATTCTAATTGTCTTGCAGGAAGGTGTGAATAAACTTGTTGATCTTGTTGGAGTCACCCTTGGACCGAAGGTGTTATAGACATATTTGGGCACTGTAACCCCAATCACATAAGTCCATAAACCAAGGGCTTCTAAGTCCCTAAAAGTTTTGTTTCATACCCTAAAGGAGCAACAAAGATATGTCAAAGGGGAGAGGAAACAAGCAAGGAGCCAAGAGAAAGACTGAGGTTGGTACTCTCTGTTCCTCTCTCATCTACTTCTCATAAAGGAAAACACAAGTAACCTTAGTTTGTTTGTTTCTAAGATATCTACCCATCTTAGTGGGACTAGTAGCTCTAAATGGACACTAGTTTTCCTGATAACAAAATGGTGACTCCACTAGAGAAGCATTATCGCTAGCAACAAGATTGGTTTCTAGGTTTGGAAATGGATCAGTCAATACCGCTGAAGTTTTTGAATTCATAAAGACTTTCTTAATTTTAGCTTTATGTGGACAATCTCTCATCCAATGATCCTCATCGCATATCTGACACCCTGAAGGACGTTTCCTTTGCCCAGAAGGGTTTGCAGAAGATTTTTTAGGAGACAAAACATCCTACTTCTTATTTTTCCGTTTATTTTTCTTCTTGCCTCCTGGTTTCTTCAGTTCTTTACCTTTGTCGGTTGACACAACATTAACCTCTGAGGCAAGAAGTTCTTCATTTGCATTTTTACTAGAAACTGTATGGGATTTTTTCGATATAGCCTTTGTGGTTTTCGTGCTAGTCGTACCTATCACGCCATCGCTAGCATGAGAGTCTTTGTTTGATTTAGGAGGAGGGGGAATAGAAAACTCTAGTCTAGGAGCACCAAGGATTTTGTCATAGAGTGTGCCAGGCTGAGTATAGATCAAGTCTAGATATTGCGCACGAGCAATGACTTGCTCTTCAATGACGACTCCTCCCTTAACCACATCTTTTGTAATAGAAGGTAACAATGACTTAATAAACCATTCAGCTAGCAGCTGATCAGGTACATATGTTTTTACCATTCTATGATGATGTCACCACTCATGAATATGATCAGATATGTGAGTGGCTGTCATCTGCTTGAAATTGGTAAGAAGCTCCGTTCCTGTTTCGTACCTTATTGGTAACTAAAAATGGGTTAAAAAGGTGGTGGCAAGGGAGCTGAAGTTATCGAATGAAGCTCTAGGTAATTAGATGTACCATTTTGTTGCCGAACCAGCTAACGTTCGCTGAAAAAGGTGAAGCCTAATTGAATCATCATTGAGAGTGCTTGACGAACACCACAAGTGAAAGGTCATCACATGATTCGACGGATCTTCACCTGGATTTCCATTGAATTTAGGAATATCTTACGGAAGTTTATGAGGAATTGCCAGCCACTAAGAGGCATAAGCAATTGGATCGTTTGTTAGCTGATTTAGATCTGGTAACTCTAAAGTCACCACGAAGGGCAACTATTGATTCAGGTTTGACGAAGCATACCCAAGATAAGATGGGATCACCTGAGCAGTGGGTCTTTGCATACTAGCATAATGATTTGATGCTGATAACTTTGATAAGGTTGATGGGTATAACCATTATGATATGATTGATGTTGATTGTCTTGAATATACGGCTGCCCATTAGCCGCAAAGCTTTGTTGCTCAGGTCCTCAATAAGCTTGTTGGAATTGTGGTTGTTGATATTGTACCAACCATGGTTGTGAAGCCATTTGCTGTTGTCCAATACTGGCTGGCTAACCAAGATGAGGCGTAATAGTACCCATTTGAGCCTAAGTCGGTCTAGTTAAGGAGCCACTAATGTGTCGTGGAGACAAGTGTTTGTTGTATTACGACCTGAGAAACTTGAGGTTGGCATACAACAGGCAATGCTTGTACTTGCGACACCGTCACAATAGACGGTGTAGTGCGGATATTCGACACAGCTAGACTTGGTTGCATTGAGTATACAATCCTTAGTTCTTGAGGCAGTATTGGCACCCAACCACTGGATGTGATTCCAGTTTGACCCGAATTCCGTTGTGAACTCTCATATGGTTGTTCTCCCAGAGGGAACAATTAAAGGGCATACTACCCCCGATATGGTGGCAATCCAGTGTTCAAAGGGACTACATCTTCTGTAATAGAAGGTAACAATGACTTAATAAACCATTCAGTTAGCAGCTGATCAGGTACATATGTTTTTACCATTCTACCACGACATCACCACTCATGAATATGATCAGATATGTGAGTGGCTGTCGTCGGCTTGAAATTGGTAGAAGCTCCATTCCTGTTTTATACCTTATTGGTAACTGAAAATGGGTTAAAAAGGTGGTGGTAAAGGCACATAATTATAATATAGTAGAGAACCTAGCCCAATTTCCGTCCGCTATGTCGACACTTGAAGTACTACAAAATTACCCCTCCCAGAAGCAGGCTCTATTATCAGCAATAGGTGGGATTCACCCAGCGGATTCCAATCTTGTGGCCTTTAATCATAAAGGATATGAACCTCAGCTACCATCTCAACTCACTTTCCTCATTCAAGTGAAAGCCCTCAACAAAACTGTTCATCGAACAATTATTGATGAGGGGGCATCTACATGTATTATGTCAATGATTTGTTGGAAAACTTTAGGCCCACCACCCTTGTCACGATCATCGATGACGTTAAAAGAATTTGATGGATGAACATACACTTCGTACAAGATTTTAAGTAACTTGCAAGTTGAACTCGGGTAAAACAATAGAAATTGATGTTGAAGTTATCAATGGAAACCTCGATTACAACATCCTACTGGGAAGGCCATGGATTTATGCTATGGCTGCTATTATGTCAACATACTTTAGAAAGATTGCATTTCCTTTCCATGGAGGAATTACAATTGTTGACCAACAAACCTTTCTCCCCAACAGTTCACAAGTTACGGGAAGCATCCCGATGATCCACAGAAGCTCTCAATTGCTTCAAAATATCAGAGTAGGCCTGCTTAAAGACCCTACATTGATGGGTACTTTTTCCCTACCGCCTGCAAACAATCTGGTGGAAGTGGCCATGGTGGGTTCCTGCAATATGGTATCTTCTATTCAGAAGATGTCTAAACACGATTCATCACCAGGTATTGCCTCCAAGCCCAATAGAAATATTGTAGCAATTAATGTTCTCGGCATGGAAGGAAAACCCAAATCAACGCTGATCGAGCATTTGGGTAGATAGGTCTAAGGAATATGGTACCTCTTCAGATCCTTGGTCACATGCACATTCTAAAGACAAAGGAATTGTTCAGTCAATGATGATAGAAGGGGCGCCATGGGAAGATTACCACCATCATTCCCATCTTGCGGATTACAGCGAAGATTGCTCCAATGACCTTAATCATCCTTCAGTTTTTTATTTTCTATCAAATACTGTAAATACGGTGGATTCCGAGCAAAACCTATCCAATATTGAAGAAACTATCGCCATAAATATCTCGACCAAACTAGATGTTGTAGAGGATATTGATGTCAGAAAATCTTCTTCTTCTTCAAAACTGGAAGTATATTACACTCTCTTTCGTGAGTTCAGAGATGCCTTTGCATGGTCATATGAAGAAATGCTAGGAATTGACTCGAGCATAGTTGAACATGAAATTAAGATGTATCTAGATGTCAAACTAGTACGACAACGACTTTGGCAGGTGCACTCGAAGAAAGCTGCTGCCATCAAGGCAGAGGTTGAAAAACTTCTCCATGCTGGTTTCATTTACCCGGTTCCTCTAACTAATTATGTATCAAACATTGTTCCTGTGATGAAAAAGCAAGGAACGATTAGAGTGTGCATCGATTATAGGGATGTAAATCAAGCTTGTCCAAAGGACAACTACCCTACACACTTCATCAACCAGATAATTGATGAATGCACTAGATGGGAAATATTTTCATTTATGGATGGATTTTCTGGGTATAATCAAATAAATATCCACCCACAAGACTAGTCAAAGACTACATTTATTTGTCTGTGGGGCACATTCGCGTACCTCAAGCTACCTTTTGGTTTAAAGAACACAGGGGCAACCTTTCAGAGGGCAATGAATTATGCCTTCCATGACATCAAGAACATAATTCAACCATACCTCAACGATCTTCCGACTCATTCATGAAAGCAAACTAATCATCCGCAGCATTTGAGAGCAATATTTCTACGTTGCCGACACTAGATATGACTCAATCCACACAAGTGTGTGTTTTGTGTTGGTTCTGGTCATTTAGTTGGCTTTTTAGTTTCAAAGGATGGGATTCGCCTCGACCTGTGTAAGGTTCAGGCAATCATCGATCTGCCTCCACCTTCAAATTCGCTTCAGATTCAAAAACTCCAATGGAAAGGAAACTTTCTGAGGAGGTTCATTCCAAATTATGCCAAACTTGCTAAATATTATACACATCTGTTGAAAAAAGAATTACCCTTCAACTAGGATCAGGTTGCACAAGCTTCCTTTGATGCTATAAAGGAATCCCTAATAAAAGCATCATTAATGTATGCTCTTGATTATCAAAAAGACTTTAACCTGTATCTGGCTGCGGCAGATACGACCATCGCAATGGCTTTATTTCAAGAAGAAAATGGAATCGAATATCCTGTCTATTATTTAAGTTGAAACTTAAATGATATAGAAAGAAAGTACTCCTATGTTGAAAAGCTAGCTCTCGTAACTGTTTAAGTAGTATAGAGATTTCGACACTATGTCCTCTTTTGAAAAACTACCATTTTGTCAAATTGCAACCCCATGACTTACATCTTGTCGCGACAGTTGCTTGGGGGAAAATATTCGAAATGGATAGCAATTTTGCAAAAGTTTGATCTGGAATTCATAAAATCCAAATCAAAGAAAGCTCTGGTTTTCGTGGAGTTACTATGTGACTTCCCATCATTGTCCAACGATTCAACATCCAAAGCAATAATCGTGGATGAATCTTTGTTTCTGATATCTTCAAACGATCCGTGGTATGGAGATATAATCATCTATCTCCAAACCCAAACATATAGGTCTAATACTTCTCGCTCAGAACAACGACGTACTCGATACCAAGCAAAAGATGACATGATCGACGGTGATACACTTTACCATCGTGGTATCGATATAATTTTGCGAAGGTGCCTCACCCATGAAGAGGCGGAAAATGTCTTGAATGATTGTAATTCAGGCACATGTGGGGGGCATCAATATGGTTATTCTATGGCACAAAATATTTTATAAGCAGGATACTTCTAGCCAACAAGTTTAAGGATTGCATAACTGCAGTCAGAAGTTTCCACGCTTGTCAAATCTTTGACCGCAAAACCAAAATACCACCCACACCTTTGCAGCCAGTAGTTGTTATTGGACCATTCGCCAAATGGGGCATAGATTTCATGACATGTAACCCCACCTCGGCCAAGGGGCATGGGTATATCATAGTCACAGTTGACTATTTTATGAAATGGGCCGAGGCGATGCCTACATTAAACAACATCAGCGAAACGACTGCTCTTTTCTTTTTCAATCATGTAGTCTCCAGATTCGGTGTTCCACAAGCTATAGTCACAGATCATAGATCACATTTCCGCAATCACATGATGGTTGAATTGGCTACCAAATTAGGACCATCCCACGACATCTCTACTCCATATTATCCGCAAGCTAACGGGTAAGTTGAGGCGATCAACAAAGTCCTAAAGCACATACTGGAAAGGATGATTGGATTCCATAAATGGAATTGGCACCTAATCATATACTCAGCCTTGTGGGCATACCAGACATCGGTGAGAAATGTGACCAGGTTTACACCTTTTCAGTTTGTGTATGGCTTGGAGGCGATCTTACCAGTTCAGTGCAAAATTTCGTCCCTCAAGCTCATAGTCGACCTCCTCCCCGTAACTTTAGAGGAGGAGGCTCATTTCTTGGGATTAATCCAACTGGCTGAAACCTGTCATGATGCTGCCTTGGCTAATGAAGCACATAAGAAATGAGTCAAGGCACAGTTTGACAAGAATGTCAAACCCCGTGTCTTCTCAGAAGGTGACCTATTCTTACTTTACAACCAGGAACCTGATAAATTCGAAGCTGGTAAGTTCCAGTCTTTGTGGATGGGTCCCTATATTGTCAAGAAGCAGTTTGACAAGAATGTCAAACCCCGTGTCTTCTCAAAAGGTGACCTAGTCTTACTTTATGACCAGGAATCTGATAAGTTGGAAGCAAGTAAGTTCCAGTCTTTGTGGATGGGTCCCTATATTGTTAAGCGTGTATTAGCAAAAGGAGCCTATGAGCTATTATATTACGATGGGATTCCACTGTCGCAACCCTAAAACAGGTTGTACCTTAAGTGTTACTATGCTTAACTCAACGTAGTAACCTCTTCATATGCTTTTGTTACATTTTTGTTTTCGTTAAGAGTGATCATTTTGGTTAGGTAATCCACTTTTTCATTTTTTTGCAGATGTCGAACCTATTGGAATCATTTTTTGGATACGCTAACAGAGCAAGTCATAGTACGTGGAACCTATCTTCTGCAACCTAGGCCATCTTTGATCCAAGCAGTGAGTTAGTGAGTTTCAGAGGGGTATGTATTGGTCGATTGGCGAACAACATCACTGAATACAAAACGTTGATAGATCTACTCTCTAATGCCACCACGCATGGCATACGCTGACTTGTCATCAAGCTAGACTCACAACTCGTCATTCTACAACTTACTAGCATCTATTCCGTTCAGAATCCAGTTATCTATCGTATGTTCCTAAGGGTCAAGATTTTGGAAAGGCAGTTTGATTCTATTCAATATCAACACATTTCCAGAAACTTAAACACATTAACTGATTCATTAGCAGATTATGTGTTGGATAGAGACTTGCAACATTTATAAAAGAAAATCATTTCATAAATATTTGCATCAGGATCATATAACTTAACCAAAATAAAGCTCCAAAAATAAAAAATACATATAATTGTTTGTAGTTTGTACATAGTGTTCTGTGTCCAGGAAAAAATCGGTCATATGACCCAAAAACTCAAAATGCAAAGGGGCACCCTAGTCCAATGGTGCTGGTGATAACAAGTCACCGGCTATGTAATCATGCGTAAGAGCCCAGTCCATTGACTCGGCACGTCAGTGGTATGGCGCTGTAATCTCAGAGGCATCTCGTAGGTCCTCACATCCTGAATACCAAGGGTGAGACCCTTGATCTGATCCTGTAACACTGCAAGAGTCTCGGCTACATCCAAATCACAAAGGATAGCCCTCCCTACAGCCTCTCCTGCTTGAACAGTCGCTGCTGCTCTCGGGCGCACTGTTGGTCACACTGGTCTGATATCTGCACGAAAACATGAGTTTTGATTAGTCTTGAAAAGCACAGGAACATTATGAAAGCAATAAATAGAGATATGGTAAGAGATTTTTACCTATGACACCCCACTGCTCGCCAGCCAGCAGCACCAAATCTAGGTCACCCCGGAGATCAATACTAGCATACGAATACTCAGCATAAACCATCTGCTGATGGTTGAACCACTCGAAGAAGGCATCAGAGAAGGAAACCTATGATTGACCAGCATGTCTGGCCATAAGGTTAACAAATCTCTGCATCCCTGGCTGAATCGGTGGTGGTAGATCGAGTGAAATGTACTATGGCTACATCAGTGGGATCTTCTCTAAGGCGAAAGGAATCAGAATAGAACCATAGCCAAAGTTCTTGGATCTTCCACCTTGGTAAGTTGTTCTTTTATCACTGGAAGTACTGCATCACACCAGTTGAATACCTTTGGTTCGAGGCATTCCAAGGCATACTGCATATAGGACCTGTTGGCAAAGTGAAGGGCTGCGCTACCAGCCAATATAGCAAAGGTGAATAAAATAGTCCTCAAGGACTGGTTGGTGACATCATAGATAATAATCTTGCCATCCCTGCTTGGCTAAGATCCTTCTCTACAGTATCGGCAAATATAATCCCTCACGGATTTTCCCCCACGGGCAGAACCTAATAGTGAGAGAGGGGCACCACGCCTCGATAAATCGGTCAAGAAGTAGATGTCCTCAATAGTCAAAGGGATGGATTTGCCTCTAATCTGGAACACTTGGTTGGTAGGATCCCATGCATCGAGGAAATATTGCAACAAGTTGATTTGTTGCCTCATGCTAGATATGCGGAAGAACTTGAGCAAGCCACAGTTCCACAATGCAGTTACCGTACCCAGATCATGTAAGGAAACCATGTCCTCTTCTTCATGCTCACGTTCACGCCATGTAACAACCATTTTTCTCCGATGAATCTCTAAAAAACAAACAAGACAAGAATTAGGATCCTGATTTGGCAAAAAAAAGGCAAAATTTCCATGAAAAATCAGTGCAAAAGTTTTCCTCCTTGTGCCCATCGCACCCTAGTTGTGTATTGGGTGGGATGCATACTGACTGGCTAGTGGCCAGCCTAGTATGCATCATACCTTTCAATATATACTAAGTGCGATGGGGGTAGAATGAATTGTTCAAACCCCAACGGCTCAACAAAATAGGAAAACATGCTCACAATTCAGAAAGGAGAGAATGCAATTGAAGAGCTCAGGTTTAGCTCCTACCTGGTCCAGATGGCACCGAAAATCATCCACAGAATCTCCCGGAATCAGCTGATGAAAATCAAGGGGGAAAACACCTCCAGAGCTCCAACAATCCCTAATTCAAATGAAATGGTAAAATGAGGGGTAAAAACTACTTTTAAGTTACTTTTCATGTAATTCAAGTAGGGTATTAGTTTTTAAACTCATTTTTCAAGCATGTATTCTCATTTCTAATCAGTTTGATGGAGTAATTGAACAGGTAGTGATCGTCCAAATAACATAGTGTTAATGGTGAATCGAATATCAATGACCATTATCACGAGTAGTTTTACACGAAGTTCAAGCTTGTTAAAAAGTAAGCCTAGCAATGAGCATATGTTCCACCGGAGTTTATGCTCATTATAAAATGAAACCACCTTCGGTAAATAACCATTGCGATCGCATTATCGTCAGCTTTTGAGCCCTGTTTGTGTTCTTACCATCACCTCCACTCTTTTTTGGCCGATCATATGCCTCCATTTGATTGTTTACCCCTTTTGAGGACCAACTGCGATGAGTGATTTTGTTAGCCATATTCTTTACACTGCCATGATTGAAAAGTTCCAAACCTCACCTGTAACCATCTACTACCCGAAAATATCACTCGTTCCTCAAAAAAAAAAAACGAGTCTCCTTTAAGCTCTTTTCATCTCACTCGTAAAATATGAAAAGATTGCCAAGAAATTGGCCTCTCCAACTCGTTAAAGCGATTAGAGGTGCTATCCCTCTAGATTTTAATCCTTTTGGACCTGAGGGATCATTACACAAAAAGATCGAGTGCTTATCTTGTTCGGCTTGTTAAAACTATCAAAAAGTCATCCCTTTCGTATTATTTTATACTTTTTCAGACTTTAGGGATTATATGACGAAAAAGGATTACTGGAGTTTCCTTTCTGTCCCTTTTTCAGACTCTCTGAAAATGAAAAGGACCAAGTTATCTTTGTCGTTAAACTCATTAAAACAATAGCGACAAACTTGTCCATGCAGGCAAGAGCGAGTTTCACTGTCGCTAGGCTCGTTAAAACATAGCGACGGGTTTGCTTGAAGGGAAAATTATAGAACAACCATATGTTATCCTCATCAAGCTTGGAAAAAATAAAGGGGTACTAGTTAGAAATGACTGGGGAAAAATTGGGAAGAAAACTTGAAGAAACTTTATTGGTAGCAGGTCGCTCTTGAACATGACACTTTCACTCCATCACCATGATTGAGTCAGGTTGGGTTATTCCGTTCACTGTCCATATCACCATTGGTCCACCGTACCATCCATTTTTTGGGATAATGCTACCAATCTGTTTCAGTGTTGCCGATATGTTCAAGAGAAGTTGCTCAGAGAATTCACTGACCCGGCTTGTGTCTCATCCACTGCAATACCTTCACGCTTCATTCTTTCATGGCTGCCACCCTGAACCTTGTATCATCAAATCGTTTTCACCTCCACAAAATCATTTACTCCGTTCCATGTCATAGATGTGGGATTCATTAATTCCCTCCTACGACGGGTCACTTCTTGTCGACATCAGCTCATTACCCAAGAAGTCGACCTAGGAACAACCCTTTCAATACTTTGAAGCTTGCATGCCTCAATGGCAAGTTTCTCACTTCCGGCGACAGGTTTACATTAATGGCCATTGACTGAAAGATTTTGCGTGGTGTTCGACATCGATTCATGTATTTACACCATGTGAATTTTACTATAGTACCTTGAGGGTCATTATCATTATTGGTGATTCCTCTCATGCCTGTTTATAGCTTACATCATTGGTTGGTAATCAGGAAATGTCTTTCCATGTTCGGCGCCAGAACATCTTTTCACATGGATCGACTTGTACTCTGGGAGAAGATTGAACGATTTTTGAAGTCCCCGAATCTAGTTTCATTCATCCGGGCTGCAATATATTCAGGAAAATAAAAACATAAAATGTACATCATTACTGCACAGATAATCATCCAAGCCAAAGGATGATGGCTCTACCAGAATCATCAGTCTGCCACACAAACGGTTGTCTATCCTATGTACATGAAAATGAATTTATAAAGCTGAGCATGGGAATGCTTGCCTCAACTAGATCATGGAAATATTATGAAGATAATGTATTGTATTATATCTTATTATAGGTCACCTTCCAGTTCGAAAAACCTTGGATCCTCATGATAAAGCATTTCACTCGACATCAGAAGATTTACGACCTCATGCATTAGGGGGCAACTCTTATAGACATATTTGGGCACTGCAACCCCAATCACATATGTCCATAAACCAAGGGCTTCTAAGTCCCTAAAAGTGTTGTTTCATACCCTAAAGGAGCAAGGTCAACTGATTACATCATCTCCCAGAAGTTCTCCCTCACAAACTACTCAGAACTGGTCAAAACTGGACCATACAGACTGCTTAGTGCTAAGGGTGCGATGCATCTCACCTGCCACATGGAAAATGTGTGATGCATACTGAAGAGGCCTTCTAGGGGGTGCAATGAGCGAGAGCAGACAAATAGTAGAGGCAGTTGGCTAGGTGGAAACCCAGAGAATCTTCTAGAAACTGCCCATTTGACACTTGCCTCTCTGAATTCGCCTAGAGATGAGTAAGAGATCATGAATCTCCAAGTGGAACCAAGAACTATCAGAGAGAGGACACTAATTGAAATCCTAGAAGCTGACTCACCCACCTGTAAACATCTATATATGGATCCCTCATCCTAGAGATCGAAAGGCTAGAATTTGGTATTTTGTAAGGAAGTGTTGTTGGTTTCTCTGTGCAACATTGTTGGGTGATCTAAGCTTTTCATGAGGTGAAGAGGGCTTTCATGCTAGGAGGATGGAACTGGGTCAGACCAATGTGTTGTAATCCTCTATTCTACTATTTCTATCAATAAAGATATCTGATTTTTCTTCCATATGTTTGTGTATCTCTGAATCTTGTCTTGATATATGCATTTGTATGGTTAATATATATTTGATCCTATATTGTTTATGGTTATAGATCTCTATGCTTTGATGGTATCATGCTGCTTTGATTCCACAGATGTTCTTTGAAGTGGGACAAGCAAGGAAGGAGCAGCAAAGATCTGTCAAAGGGGAGAGGAAACAAGCAAGGAGCCAAGCGAAAGACTGAGGTTGGTACTCTCTTCTCCTCTCTCATCTACTTCTCATAAAGGAAAACACAAGTAACTTTAGTTTGTTTGTTTCTAAGATAGCTACCCATCTTAGTGGGACTAGCAACTCTAAATGGACACTAGTTTTCCAGATAACAGAAGGGCATAAATGTTGTTTAGGAGAGAAAATATGGTTCTCTAGAAATAGTAAACAATGGCATGACAATAACTAAGTAGGTGATTTGTAGATGTGTGTTTTGGTTTTATTTTTAATGTTGTATTAGTTTCCCCTCCCTAAATCTCTTAGATCTGGTAGAAAAAATTTCAAACAGAAAGTCAAGACAATATATTTGTTACTCAGTGGTCTACTTGGCCTATGGAATAGTTAGATGAGAGTAATGAATAAATATTTTAGTAACTCAAAACAAAGAGTTTTGGCTGAGTCAATTTCTATTGTAATGGATAGTCTAAAGAAATGTATTTCAATGCCACGGTTTAATCTTTTTAATAGGTTGAGCTAGAGGAACGAGTTGAAAATATTGGGGCCAAGTTTGGTAAAACAAGCTACAACAAAGACAAATAATTTAGCTTGGGATGGAACTACCACATATATTGTGCTTTGATAGGGTTTAATAAGTGAAGGTGTAAAGGTAATTTTTCGCCACTAGTATTGGTTTAAGATCTATTCATTTTTGTAGGGTTTTATGGTGTTTCTTTTTTAGTTTTTGTTTTGTATTTAATGAGTTTGAGATGGTATTTCAATGAAAAATTGTCATAAGGAATTTGAAAATTTTGATGCTTTTGTCAATTTTTATGAGATTTTTAGGAAGGACCCAACAGAGAAAGATTGTATCCTAAATTTATGAATCAAAATTTGAAATGAAATTTATTTTTTTAAGTTATTGCAACAGGTGAAAATCCAATTCAAATTACTAGGGGCATTGGCATGACAAAAAAGGCCTTTCCTTTGGAACTCAAAATTTGTCAAAGGAGGTAATTCCTCATATTTTGAGTAGGATGGTATTCTACTTTTATGACGGTTTAGTGTTGCATCTAATTGAATAAATTAGTTTCCAAAGGTATTTTTAGTTGCAAAATCTTTTCCATTTTTCATACAATATTTGTCTTGTGGAATACATTTGGTTGTGTGGTCTTGTTAGATATTTAATAGTTGTAGACTTGTAGTATTTTAGTCCTATGGTTGAGGTGCACTTTTATTATGGAAATAGTTGATGCAACATTATGATTTAATCCTTACTCCAAGGTAGCATGTTGAGGAGTTTCTTATGAAAGATTTGTATTTTTGGAAAAAAAATTATGTGTGAATGGTTACACATGTCAACACTTTGTAATCTATATTATTTTCTAGGTTGAAGACAATGAATTAATAGATATTTCATTAGTGAGTGCTATGAATAACTATGAAATAGGAAAAATGATAACAGAGGCTATGAGAAAATTTGAAAGAAAAGTTGTTGTGACATTTGAAGAGCCAAAAAGTGCATAAAAAAATATGTATGTTGTGGAGGGAATGCAATTTGATCATGGTTATATTTCTCCACACTTTGTGACAAACAGTGAGAAGATGTTCATGGAGTATGAGAATTGCAAGGTAATTGATGCAAAATAAGTTTCTTCTTGTTTCTTTGTTGTGTTGTTATTCATTTGTTTTCCTCCTAATGTGAGAGAGAATAATTGAAAATCACACTCTTTTTTAAATAAAACCCTCAATATTTCATCACCATACACACTTGGCATAAATGTAGGTGGAACTTTGATGTTTTGCTGGAACATGGCATAAATGTAGGTGGAACTTTGGTGTTTTGCAAGGTTCTAGCTAGGTAGAAACCCTATTATATCAAGGTTCAAAGAAATTATGTTTGGTTCTTAACCCTTTATCTCATGAAATTGTGAAACGATGTCCTAGTCACTTCCATCTTACCAGTATGCATATCATACACACTCAAAGTTGATTTTGGGTTGTGTTCGTTTGTATGAAATTGTCTATTTTTTGCGCTAAGTTTTTTTTTTTTTTTTTTTTCTCTAGTTTGTTTATTAAATTAAGAGTGATGATTTAATGATTAAAAAGAAAGATGAACGTTGCTAAGCATAGGTTATGCTAAATATCTATTTGTTTATGTTTTCTTTTTCATTCTACTTATTAAGGACTGGAATTGAATCATTATTTATTGTAAATTACATCTTCTATTGGTTGATAAGAAGATCACAAATGAAAAATACATGATCATAATATTAGAAGATGCCATCCATGGTAGGTATCCCATTTTAAGCATTATGGAGCACATTGAGAAAGAATCTTTGGCTACTATTGTTGTCAACAAACTCTGGGGTGCATTGAAGGTTGGTGCTTTGAAAGCTGATGGATTTGGTGAGAGGAAAAGTCAATACTTGAATGGAATTTCCATATTGAAGGGAGGTACTTTTTTATTTGAGCTACATTACTGAGATAACACATTGTGCCATTCCTTTTGTTTGATTTTTGTATTTTCTTATCAAGATAACACATTTCTTTAAAGGGCTATAGCTCAATGGAAGAGCAACTACCCTAGAAGAAGGAGGTTGGCAATTTGATTCCATTATGCCCTAACATGATTTAGTCATTGAAGAAACAAAAACATTCACATTTTAAATATTTTTTTCTAAAGATAATTTTTTATTGTCTCTAAAGAGACAATAACTAGGATTAAAGACATATTACCTCTATAGAGACAATATGTCGTTAATCATAGCTATTGTCTCTTGAGAGACATGTTGGGCATGGAAGCCCCCCACATCATGTTTTGGGGCTGAAAGACCAAGTTTTGAGTGATATTATCGTAAAAGATCCGCGAATTACAGGAAAAAAATGTATGTTGGAGTCATAGGGCTATTCGCCCTAAGTTTGGAATGTAATGTCAGCCCACCCATGGTCCATAGACCATGGGATTGTATAAATAGAGCGTAGCTCTAAGTGTAAAATATAGTTAAGGAAGTTAGAGTGAAGTATGAGATAGAAGTACATAGCAAGTGTCTAAGTCTATCTTGGGTCGTAGAAGTAGGAAGAGGCTCTGCAGTTGAGTGCACAGAGGCCTAGTAGAGCCAGTAGCTAAGTGCGCGGACCCCTGCAGTTGACTGTGCAAGGTAGAGTTGAGTCTGCAACCAGAGAAGAGATTAATAAAGAAAGGTTTTGTTACCAATTTTGTGCATTTATTCTGAGTTATTACATGTTTGATATCTTTTGCAATTATACTATTTATTTACTTTGCACACTTGTGAATATTGTTAAGTATAACTAAAGGCATACAAATAAGCTAAGTTAATCAACTAATATTGGATGATTAGTAAGGACCTGGGTAATAACACTGTTCGGCCCCCGAGTATGGTTGCGCGAAGACAACATCACAGATTGGGAGGTACTGATAAGTACACATAGCAACGTGCACGCAGGTTCAAACCACGAAATACTTGAACCCATTAGACATCCATAGGGTGTAGAAGCCTGGTTCTAGCACCCTCCCATACTACTTCGATTGAGACCTCAGTCCGCACTCTGCGGACTATTGCCGAAAGGGCCAGTAGTACCAGGATTTGTTTGGCTAATTCATCTATGAACTTGGGTCAGGCCCTAACAAGCCAAAAAATGGTTCCATTGCTGGGACCAGGATCTGCATAAGGGATGTCTGATGTCATGTCAATGGAATCTAATGAAGAAAGAAATTGAAGGGTGGTTAGACAGAAATATTCACGAGTTCGCGACAGGAAAATAGGAATCCGCGCGTATTAAAGGAACAATGGTTGGAGCACTACTTATATATGGAAATCCATGAAATTTTCTTTGCATCCTTCCCTTTGAGTTGTATGAGTGGATCGCGAAACTACCAAATAGTCAAGGAAGGTGTAGGCTTGACAAACCAATTGTGTGGACTTCAGAATTAGTGAGAAGACTAGATGCATCGGAAGATAAGATTGCACGCACTATGGACCATTGCCTTGATCAAATTATAGGAGGATTTATCACCGAGTTCACGGTAGATATGATATTCATCTACGGCGAGGTGGAACGACGCTTCCTTAAGTACATTAAATCTTTGAACACTTGGATTAAAGTGCTATTGTGTGAAAATCAGGTTATGCAAATAAATTGATGTTTGGGGCTACGCAAAGTCGGAGGATCTATAGAAACAAAGGTACCACAAAGATAGAAAATAGCCCCTTGATTTTGCCTCAAGGGGAAATTGAGGAAGAGCTCACAAATGTTTCTTTGAGAGGCACAGCCAGTCTGATAAGGTAGCGAATTCCACGCCTACCACCTCCACCTACACCACCACTAGTCTCACCATATTCACTTCCATCTCTGCCCACACCACCTCCACCACCACCACAGTTTAATATAGTGAACGTGATAAAATTGCCGGTATTTAGAGGAGTAGGGAATGAAGATCTAGACCAATTTTGGTTCATGGTAAAGGCCGTATGGGAAGCACAAGGAGTTATGGATGACAATATAAGGCAATGCTGGTAAGCACGTTGCAGGGTCATGCACTAACATGGTACATTAAGCATTCTAATGACCATCCAAACATGGGGATCAGAGATATCTAGGCTACACTGAACAGGGAATTTAGCAAGCCAAAGTCGGAGACACAATCAATTATCAGGTTTAAGGAAATCGATGCTTCTAGGCGAAACCCCTTGGGATCTGGATCAGAGACTGAAGAGTGTGATTCGTAAAGCCAATATGACCTTGAAGGATGGGCTGCATCATGCATGGTTTGTAGCATCACTAATACCACATCTAAGGATGGTGTTGTCACAACAGAAGTTATCCACCTGGGCCGAAGGTTTAGAGATTGCAATGAGACTACACGAGACCCTAATATAAGATCCTGTCCTGTGAGTCCAACGAATCCATGTGCAACTACAAAATTTATGTCGGAAATGCAGATTTTGAAATAGGACAGGACAACTTGCCCCGAAGCGCGTTAGAAAGTATGGTGCATAAAGTGCAAGGGCGAGGGGCATGACGAGGACCATTGTCCAGTCTTCACGAACTACTTGGAAGGAGGAGGGCCGATGCCATTAAGACCAGAGGCACAGGTAGGACCGAGCACGGTGCCTACATTATGCTGCGTGATTTGTCAGATCAGAGGAAAACACAACAAGAATAATTGTCACCCTTTTACAAAAGTATACACATACATCCCAATAATTGTTCTATAATTTCTGTAGATCAGTAGGCCACAATGAGCGCACCTGCAGAATTTACGAGCTGATGATGGATCAAACTCCTGCCTATAGGGTCAAATCAAAACACGAGCCCTCGATCCAAATGCAGGGATGGTGCGCACTAGATTTTGGGGGCACGGATGAGGTCAAGGTGGAATGGAACCAGAAAGGGGTTGCGAAAAACTGATTTGTTACAATTGCGAAGGGCCAAGGAATTATGCTCGCGATTGTACAAATCCAACGAGAGCATCATGTTTATATTATACTCAGTTTTGCCATGAGATGGAGGATTGCCCTTCACTGACAGCAAGGCTATGAGGTAAAGGGATACTCCAGCCTCCCCTGATCTAGAATTTGCAAATGATGAGGTCTGAGCTGCGCAAAGAGGACTTGAATGTAAACATCGTACTCCAAAGCGGTATCACGATGGGAGATGACAAAGATAAGTAGCCTAAAGAAAGTGCATGGGCTTGCAACGGTCCTACAAAGGAACCTAAGTTTGATTTGGAGTGTGCGAAGCAGACATTCATGGAGGCTAAGAAGAGCTTCACAGAGGCATCCACTTCAGGTAGTAAGGATCAACTAGAGCTGGGGATGGATCCTTCAATGATCACTACCTTTCTGGGGACATGTATGAAACTACTGCGTGACAGCAAGGCTGTGAAAGGGTTGTAGGAACATATCACTAGGTGCGCTGGGTCAGGAGAACCTCGCGTAGTACAGAAGCTCAGGAAACATACATTGCGAACAGGAAGGGAAATGCGATTGACTGCACAAATCAGGGAGTATGAAATGGATCAAGTAATTCTGGATCTAGGATCAGACGGAATGTGCTGCCAAAGTAGATATCAGAATGCATGGGCAGGCCCGCATTGCAATGGTCCCCTATACAATTGCGAATGGCGAACCAGCATAAGATCCTACCAATGGGAAGATTGCAGGGGATGACGGTAGACATTGAGGGTGCGAGCGTGCTTGCAGATTTTGAAGTGATAGAGATTTTTGATGGAAACAATCCCTATCCCACACTACTAGGAATAGATTGAGCCATTGGTATGAATGAAGTGATAAATCTAAAGAAGCACAAAATGATTTTTGAGAAAAAATCACTACGCATAGTGGTGCCTTTAGACCCTGTGGAAGGAGCGCACTACACAGAGCCAGTGCACGACAACACGCTAGACCTAATCTACAAGATAATCACTCGAGAACATGATTGGGTAAATCCTACAGCCGATGGCAGGATTTCGTGGGAGTGTGAAAGGTCCTACACATCATATTCAGATGAGGAAACAAAAAGATGGCAGAACCAGTTACATGAGGTAACCACACTCAACTACAACATGATGGTAAGATCACTACTTTGCATGATAACAAAGGTAAGGGATTTGCCAATGTATGACATGTTAACAACGGTAGATGAATTCCTGAACGAGTTTGAAAGTGAAGTGCCAGAACAATAGCGGTTTGATGCTCTGAAATGGCCTTATGCGCTACGCCCGTAAGGTGGTGGGGTATGCACCAGTAGAGTTTCGGGGAGTAGCACGAATGCAAAAAAATGGTGCACCTATGATTTGGGAAGCCCCAGATGCAAATGAAAGCTAGGCATGATGGACGAAACAACCTGTGCACCCACCTTTCCAGATGGGTATAGTCATATGGTACATAACCTGCACGAATGCACACTGCTCTCATGATAGGAGATAGGAATAACAAGCAGAAGTAGGCAAGGAAAGTGCGTGAATGATGAAGTATGATAAGGCCTAGCGCACTAAAAATCATACACGAGGAAGCCTTTGAAAAGGTGTGCAAAGAGCTGAACAGGGCCCACCATGTGAGACGCACCAACTGGGACCTACGCGTACCAGCAGTTGTATGGACTTATAGGGCCATGTGCAAAACTATGACTATAAAAGCATTTCTGAAGTTGAGGTATGAAGCAGAGGATGTAGTCCCTATGGAGCATGCGAAGCCGACAGCACCCATAGATATGATGGTCTGCGTAGACTAGAACAAAGAAATCACAAAGCTATGCAAAACAAAGCATATAAGACTTGAGGAAGAAATCCGACGGGGAAACTTTAGACTTTACAAACTTGAAAAAGACTAGATATGACTAAGGAATAAAAGATCTTTGATGGATGCAGAGGTCAAGAAGCTGGAAGATGAAATAAAGAAAGAATTTCTTGTCAAAAAGCCAGGAATGGTAAGGCAAGGTGCGTACAAGCGTACGGTGCGTACAAGTGTACTAACAAGTTGGAGGACTATTGCTATGAACTGGTTACTCTGTTTCCATGGCTTGGACCGCATATCACCAAACGAAGTGACCAGGATAGCGCATTGCAAGTAGTAAAGTGCGCAATGCCAATCACCACAATGGAAGATGGGGATTCTCTATGAACTATGATAGAGGACAGGATGGAGCCCCACAAGGGTCGTGAGGCCACCTGACTAGCCATAGGAAGAATAGCCTTGGCGCTCTAGGAATTTGCAAGGGAGCGCGGGACTATAAAATATTCTGGCTAGGAGCTACATGATATGGGAGATGTGCATAGAATTAGAACTTCACAAGGCTCGCGACCGCACATGGAGGGCTACACTGTTGCATGAGTTGGCTGGGAAGTGACCATTGGTGTTACTATTTGGTGTGCTCCAGTATTGTAGCAATAATGCTACAACTCCTGGGGCTTCCTGTCTCTCATTTTATCAACCCGGTAGTTCGTACAAACTTGGAAGCGACGGTGCTATATGCACAAGTACTAGCTCTTGTCGCAGCTGTCACTTGGTCAGCTGGCACAAGTCCGCTAGGGCTCAAGCCAACTTCTATAGGCTCTTAGAAGAAGCTTGCTAATTGATGGACGAAAGCTATTCTCAAAGGAAAACTACTCTACTTGACAAAATGGACTGAAAGCAAATCAAAGCATGTAAACCTAGGAAACCCTAATCTAACTAGTCTAACCTCTACAATGCAAAAAAATGGGAATGAAACTTCTACCAATGCTGCTGTTACCTCTAATAAGTGCAAATGCATGGATCTAAACTACTTGCATCATGAAAGATATGTTTTTGTATTTTTCCTTTAAGTGTGTGGAATGATGGTGATTTTGTGCTAACTAGGGTTTGGTTGTGCAGATGGGATGGAGAAGGAAGGAAAGCGTGGGACAGGTTGGGGAGGCTAGGAGAGGTTCCTAGGGATCCTTAGCATCCATCCACAGAGGTTCCTCACATTCAGAAGCTCGGAAACCGAGTGAGTGGCCTCCTACAGGAAGTCTGCAGGGGATCCTACAGGATACTCTGGTTTCTACAGGATGTCTACAAACGGCTATAGGATGACCTACCGTGAGTGTTTGGCGTGATGGAGGAGTGATGAAATGGTAGGGGGAGATGTGTAAGGTAGGAATGAGGTTGGTGATGGCTGTAGAAGTGGAGGAATAGGGATAGGGAGTGAATGTAGGGAGTAGGTTGGAAGATAGAGGGCTAGGTCAACGAAAGGGCTAGAGAATGGAAGTACGTGAGGAGTGAAAGACTTTGGGAGATAACAGAGCAGAGCAGAGGTCAAAGATGTGTTTGCATGCGTGATCAAGATGGAGGACGAAGTAATGGAACGAGAGAAAGCAGTGTAAATGGAACAAATGCTTGTGACTGTCACCAAACCGAAAATGCATTAACTTAGACTACCTGTGCTTATAATTCAATGAACAACAATCTAAACGCGAAGGAGAATGTGCATGAAGCTGTGGTAAAGGAGTGTGGTACAGGTGTGAATCATGTGGAAGCATCTAACATAACGTGACTGTGTTTGCAGCAATCATGGAATAAAGAAATGCGTATTTTTGGTGGTTAGTCATGGACTGCACTCCAATCCCAGATGAGATGGCAGTGAGCCTTAACAACCTTTTTGTTGGAGCTCCAATAAATTGTATCTATCCTCTTCTAACCTAAGCAACTGTAAACCAATTCACCATAAGCAAATCCTATCTAAACTCATGAAAACAACTAAATTAGCAACCTGTAATTCGAATTGCATGTGAAAAGGAAAACTCAAGGTGCTGAAACGAAATGGAAACAACACTACAGTAGAGGGGATCTATGGCTCTCAGGTTGGGCCCTAACCTGAGAGCTATAGTCTCCTTAAGAAAACTCAGAACTAGATCAGAATCTGCCTTATTTATTCATAATCTGATATCATGCCAAATTGGCTTACAAAAAGGAACAAAAACTGAGCTGTGCTCCAAAATTACAATAGTAATACGAGAGTTTCAACAACCTATCCAAGGCTAAGGCCTCTATACTTATACAAAAACGATGATCCAACAAGTGTCCTTGATTTTAGGAGCTCGGCTGTCCAACTAGAGTTTAACTGCTGATCCTGTAGGATGGTCATAACTGCTGTTCCTGTAGAGCAGTTTATAACTGCTGTTCCTGTAGAACAGCTGGCTGCTTCTAAGCTCGGAGGGGAGATGGATTGGAGCTCGGAGTTCTTGGTGGGAATCATGAGGAATGTCCCTAAGACTGTGGACATCCTCTCCTAAAAACCAGCAGTGCCACCTCGTTGTCTCCTTGTCTCCTTTTTCGTTGTCTTTTGCTCCCTTTTAATGCCAAAACCTGGAATCATAATGCATTAGTCACGTAGATAGAGTGCCTACCCTTCTTCCTACAAACAACATGAATAAACTAAGAAATGCATGCATAAGCAATAAAAAATGAATGGTTTGAGCAAGTAGAATAGGCCAAAATGAGCCCAAATTGTACCAAAATTGGGGCTCATCATCACCCCCCAGCTGAACCATTTGCTCATCCTTGAGCAACCTTGCTCCTGCTCCTGCTCCTTGGCCGAGGACTCGGGACCGGAACAGGCTCTTTCTTTTCTGCTTTTGATGGCCCTGCCTTCTCTGCCTCTGGTGGTGACGAGGGTGATGCTTCCTTCCCCTTTCCTATTTCCTTGAGTCGGGCTTCGGAAGGCGACTCGCCTATCTTTCGTGTCCAGGAAGTTATTTTTGGGCTCCCCTTTTCGAGGGTGGCTGATGTTTTAGAGGGGATCCTTGCACTGGGTGAAGTAGGGACATCCCCTGAAGTGGTTTGGCTGCTGGGTGGAGGCTGTGGCTTGCCCGTGGTCATCCTCTTGCTTCTCCTGGCTTCAGGTGGTAGAGGGGTCTCCCTCTCCCTTTTCTCTTTCGATTTTGGAGGTGTGCTGAGGGCAGCCAATGCCGCTGCTGCCTCCTTTTCGAGAATGCCAGCCTTCTCTTTCTTGCGTTTTGCTCTCTCGGAGCTCCTTGTAGAGGGCCCCTCCTTTTTAGATTTCGGGCTTCCTGTGGAAGTCCCTGCTTTGCCTGCTTCCGGGCCTCCTGTAGAAGATTCTTTCTTTGTCTTCGGACTCTCTATAGGAGGCTGTTTCTCAATGACCTTTGGGCCTCTTGTA
The DNA here is from genome assembly GCA_031772625.1 of Pinus tabuliformis. Taxonomy (NCBI): domain Eukaryota; kingdom Viridiplantae; phylum Streptophyta; class Pinopsida; order Pinales; family Pinaceae; genus Pinus; species Pinus tabuliformis. The sequence continues at coordinate 1,166,137,802 of CM062817.1, read as the reverse complement.
GAAGCCCCTCTTTCCAATCTCGGGCTTCTTGTAGAAGCCCCTGTCTCTGTCTTCGGGCTTCCTGTAGAAGCCTGTGGTTGCACTTTCAGGCTTCCTGTAGAAGCCTGTTCTCCAACGATTTTCGGGCTTCCTGTAGAAGCCTTTGTTGTTGCTCTTGGGCTTCCTGTAGAAGCCTGCTCCTTACTGATCTTCGGGCTTCCTGTAGCAGCCTTTGTCTTTGTTGTCGGGCTTCCTGTAGAAGCCTGTGTTTGTGTTTTTGGGCTTCCTGTAGAAGCCTATGTTTGTGTTTTCGGGCTTCCTGTAGAAGCCAGTTTTTGCGTTCCTGCAGATGCAACTCTCACCACCTTTTCTTGCTTGGCTGCATGGATTTTGCTTTTGGCTTTGACTGCAGGAGCTGACGAGGTGCTTGGGCTGGCAGGGACCACCTCAGTTTTGACTGCCCTGCTTTTCAACCTCTTTTCCCTTGCTGACAGGATGGGGGTGTCCTCTTTTGCTCTGTCATCCTTTCCCTCCTCCTTCTCCTTTCGTTCTTTCTTCTGTGTTGGAGTCGAGACCTTTTGGCTTTTCCCTTTCTTACTCTCGACTACTGGCTCTTCTTCTTCACCGCTAGAGGATTCCATTTCTTCAAGCAACATTTTTATGTCCCCTTCTCTTGTTAAGTTCCTAAATGATTCCCATGCAAGGGGGACTTTATATGAGTGGAGAGCATCCTCCACAAGAAGCTTGACTAACCCATGGTGGGCTACCTGATCCGGAATTCCGTCCTTGAGCTTTGTAGAGCACTCCATCAAGGACTGCAGTAAAAAGTAAGGAATGCTCAGCCTCTGTGCTGCAGGGAGGTCAATCTGGTGTCTTAGTTCATTGAGCAGCCTGAAGTGATACGCATATACGATGCTGTAACGACCCTCACAGGTGATATATTTCATAATTTGCAAACTGACTTCGTTCCATGGTGGCAACAGGCTTGTCCTTTTCACCCCATTTTTGTCCTCTGTGAATGATTCTTCAGGTGGGAAGAACTCCTTCTTTGCTTGCTGGCTCTGCTTCCGCTCTTCTTTATCCCACGGCAGACCCATGGGCAGTTCTGTGATTCGACTTATGTGCTCTGGGGTGAGTTGGAGGCTGAGACCTCTGAAGCTTACTGTGGCCAGTGTCTGGGATTTAGGCTTCAATGCCTGCAAGAATTCCTCAGCTACTTCATCATCGTAGCCCTGTAGCTTATCACAAAAAGGCATCCATTGTGCTCTAGTGAAGAGCTCAACCACTGCCGGATTTCTTCTTAGTGTATTTGAATCAGTGGGCTCTCGCCTGATAAACCCACCAGGCATGATGAACAGAGTGGTTTTGACCAAAGGCAGTAGATACAAAGGAAATTTGGTCTTATAGACAGAGCATGTAATGAATTCACAGACCACAGTCTAATTATACTGTTATCCTGTAGAAGCGATAGTATAGGCACGGCAATCCAATATTTTTTTATGACCAGACTATGAATAATGACCTTGCCACCTTTGAAAGCCAATTGCGGAAGGAGTTTCAGGGTTACCTCTTTTCTACCACCTTTTCTTACGTGAAGACTTCACCTTCCTGTAGAGCTGCGTTCCTGTAGAAACTGTTCCTGTAGGAGCAGTGTGCAGGCTTCGGGGAGAACGGTAGTTGGCCAGCGGTCGAGAGGTGCTTCACCGGTGTTCAGTCGGCCGAAAGCTTGGCGTATCAACATGCAGAGGTATTCAGAAGAGTTACTCAAGTTTTGAAGTGGAGGTGGATGGATATACGCGCACAATCTAGCCGATTAGATTTTGAATCGGCGTAGCTCGTGGCGCGGAGGGTGAGCTGTCCCCGCCGGACCGTTGGGTGACGTCACCCATCATCCACCTGCACATTCACTTGCTGCCGCATTCATTCCCACAGATCTGCCGCCACCCTTTTCGGTTAAACTCGTTTTTCGGTTGACGGGACTGATCTTCACGTGCGTGCTGCGTGTTCCCTTTGTCGTGGCTGCCACCCCATCATCTGACTATCCCTTCACTATCCAACGTGGCCAGTCAACTGGCCTTACGGCCGCTCAACCATTCATTTCTACACCATGCAAACAAATCAAAGTAATACTCATGCGATTTGATGGAAGGAAGGATTAGAACACTTACCTGCGCGCGTCTGCACATGATTTTCAGTTTTTTTTGGACGACGGATCTACCTGCTGCATGTGGCTTACACAGTCCCGGAGGCTCGTGGTTACAGGATGCTGGTGCTGTAGTGGACGCTCTGGTTGCATGCGCCCGTGTGTTGTTTGCAGATGGCTGGGTGATGAATGGTATCCACTCCTGCAGGTTTGACTGCTACAGGATTCCCGCGGGGTGCCTTGTAACAGTCTCACCTCCTTGGGTGCATGCTACTTGACAATGGAGATGACCTGCTAATCGCGCTCCCAAAGCTTCTGATGCTCGACATGGACATGGTATGAGCTCTCGGTGTTCATTTTTCTCTGACAACTGATTTTTCCACGAGAACTCATTGATCTGGTTTGCTGGTGCAGGGATCTTGGTTGCATGGTGACGAGGATGGTGGAGCAAGGTATCAGCGTCGTGCATGGGCCCAAAAGAGGCTTGCATGCATCCACACCAACCCGTAGTCATCAGATATGCTCATGAAACGCATTCTGGCTCGTTCTGAGCTTCTACAGGAAGTTTCCTATAGAAGTACAGAGCTTCCTGTAGACAGGCAGCTCTTCCTGTAGAAATTTGCACCTTCCTGTAGAAAATCTGTGTCTTCCTGTAGAAAGACAGCAGTTTCCTGTAGAAGATTCAAACCATGATAAAATTGCACATACCTTGAAAAACATAAGCATTCTTGGAGGAGGAGCTTGTGAGGTGTCCTGGCTGCATGAGAAGGACCTTTGACTTTGACTTGAGAGGCTTCCTCTCCTCCATAGAACACCTGCAATCTGCATGCAAATTTCACATAATGACTCATTGATCTTGTTTTTTTTCTTTTTGTTTTTTTCTCTTTTTTCGAAAGATAGCAGGGGCGCCTCAATGAGGTTTTCACCCTTACCACCTGCCTTAAGCACCTCAGAGAGGTTTTCACTCAAGGATCTTTATTTCTTTTTTCTCTTTTTTTTTTTTTTTTGAAAGATAGCAGGGGCGCCTCAGATGAGGTTTTCACCCCTACCACCTGCCTTGGGCACCTCAGGAAGGTTTTCACCCAAGGATCTTTATTATTTATTTTTTTTTTTTTTTTTTTTTAGATGCTTCAGGGTGTGCCCAAAGCAGGGGCAGGACCCTTGTCTATGACCAATACTGCCTTCTCCATAGTTTTGATGAACTCTTGTCTAGAGGGAGGCCTCCTGTAGATCTTCAATCGATGCCCGTTGACAAGCATGGGGATGGCTTCCTCATCAATGGTCCGGATAAGAACAGATCCATTGTCATGACATTTTTCCACTGAATATGGTCCTAGCCATCTGGTTCTCAACTTCCCCTTGAAATCTTTGTATCTGGAATCATACAACAAAGCCCAATCTCCCGGCTGAAATTGCTTGTCATGGAGATGTTGGTCATGCCACACCTTCCTCTGAAGTTGAACCACTTCTGAGTGAAGGAGGGCCTACATGCGGTGCTCATCCAGTCCATTCAGCTGCAATAACCTTTCTTGCTGTGCATGGCTGAGATCTAGGTCCAGCTGAGCTGCCATCCTCAAAGTGTTATACTCAAACTCAATGGACAGCAAAGCTTTCTTCCCATAGACCAGCTCATAAGGTGTGAAGCCGGTGGTGGTCTTCCAAGTGGTGTTGTAAGCCCATGTGGCTTCAACCAGGCGATCTGCCCAGTCCTTTCTGCTGCTGCTCACCACTTTAGTCAAGATCCCCTCTAATGCTCTATTGGTGACTTCCACCTGCCCATTTGCTTGAGGATGATAGGGGGTGGAAGTCCTATGCTTGATCTTGTGATGAGCTAGTAGATCTTCAACCAAGTTGGATGTGAACTGGCTCCCTTGATCGGTCACCAGCTCTCTTGGGTAGCCAAACTTGTAGAAGATGTTCTCTCTTAGGAACTCGGCCACTTTTTCTTCTGTTGCTGCTTTGATTGCTTTGGTCTCTGCCCACTTCGTCAGGTAGTCAGTGCACACAATGATGTAGGATCTTTGCCTCGAAGAGGGATTGATTGGACCCACAAAGTCCATGCCCCACTTCTCAAATGGCTCAAGAGTCACTTGAGGTTGGAGAGGCATCTCATCCCTTTGGGTCGGTTTCCCCATTCTTTGGCATTGGTCACACTGGCTGACATATCTTCTGACATCTTGATGAAGTGTGGGCCAATAGTAGCCTGCCTGCAGGATCTTGAAGGCAGTTCTCTTTGCTGCAAAATGTCCTCCACAAGGCCCATCATGACAGGTGAGGAGGATGTCGAAGACTTCCTCCTCCCTTACACAACGCCTTAAGATCTGATCGGGGCCAAGCTTGAACAGGTTGCCCCCAATCCAAGTAAATGAGGCACTCTTTCTGATGATTCTGCTCTTCTCTTTTGAAGAGAGGTGCAGAGGAAACTGAGCTGAAACAAGGTAGTTTGCTATATCAGCAAACCATGGAGAGAGTACTGAGATAGCAAACAGATGCTCATCAGGCATCTGGTCATCCACCGTCCCATCTTCATCTGCAGACAAATCCAATCTAGACAAGAAGTCAGCAACAACATTTTCTCTCCCTGGTTTATCAACAATGGTTAGATCAAACTGCTGCAATAAAAGTAACCATCTAATAATACGAGCATTCACATCTGGTTTATTCATCAAATATCTAATAGCAGCATGGTCAGTATGTACAAAAGTCTGGTAACCAGTAATATAATGTCGGAACTTGTTCAGTGCATGGACCATAGCTAAGAATTCCTTCTCGGTTACAGTGTAATTCAGCTCTGCTTTGGACAAGTTTTTGCTAACGAAGTAAATGGCATATGGAAGTTTTTGCTCAACTTGTCCTAAGGCTGCACCTTTGGCTTTGTTCGAGGCATCAGTGTGGATGTGGAAAGGTAGGGCCCAGTTTGGACCTCTCAAGATTGGTGCTGACACCAACTTGTCCTTTAACTCATTCAAACTCCTCTGACAATCGTCAGTCCACTTAAACTCCACATCTTTTGCCAACAGACCAAACAATGGTGAGGCTAACTTGCTGAAGTCCTTAATGAATCTCCGGTAGTATCCTGCTAATCCCAAGAAACTCCGGACATCCCTTACTTTTTGAGGAGGTGGAACCCTCTTGATGAGAGCAATTTTGTTAGGATCCACCTGCAATCCTTGGGAAGAAATTGTATGGCCTAGCACGGTCCCTTCAGTCATTAGGAATTCACATTTTTCAGGGCTGAGGGACAAGTTCATCTCGGTGCATTTGGTTAGGACTTTCCCCAGGTTGGACAATGCTTCCTAGAAGTTGGCCCCATAAGGAGTAAATTCATCCATGTATATTTCCACTGCATCATGGACCAACTCCGAGAAGATGCTCAAGACAGCTCTCTGAAAAGTAGCAGGAGCATTGCATAGCCCAAAGGGAAGGACACGGTAGGCAAAGTTACCCCAAGGACAAGTGAAGGTGGTCTTATCTTGGTCTTCTGGGCTGATTTGGATTTGATTGTACCCGCTAAACCCATCCAGGAAAGAGAAGAATTTCTTTCCTGCCAGTCCATCCAACACTTGATCTATGAAAGGTAGAGGGAAATGGTCTTTTTTGGTAGCTTTGTTCAGCTCACGGTAATCTACACAGATCCTCCACTTCCCATTCTTCTTGGGAACCAACACTAGAGGGGACACCCATTCACTATCTGAGATGGGGTAGATGAATCCGGCATCCAACAGTTTCTGCAATTCTTCCTTGACAATGTCCTTAAGGGCTGGATTCATTCTCCTCTGGGGTTGCCTAACTGGTTTACAATCCTCTTTGATGTATATATGATGGGTACAGACCGAGGGATGGACTCCTTTCATCTCCTTATAGCTCCAAGCAAAAGCATCTAAGTGGCTGGCCAATAGGCTACACAACTCCTTCTCTTGGGAAGGAGATAGGGAGGAGCTGATCTTTAATGCTCTCTCAGGGCCGAACTCCACACTTTTGACTCTGGGAGTGATAGGGCTGGTTGTACAAAGGTCCACTAAGGTGCTAGCTTCGGCATCCTCCACCAACTTCTCTAAAGATAGTGCACTGGAAGGTGGATTCTGGATCAGGGTCTCAATCAAATCATCCTCGGTTGGGGGATTTCTTCTAGTGGTATCTAGGGTACACAGAGGTGCTGAATACACCTCGTCTTCTTCTCCTTCCTCCAACCAGAGTGGTAAATCATGCTCTAAAGAAGGTTGGGCAGGAGGGTATAGGACTAGTTGCTTGGACATGGGACCATTTTTGATGGTCATGTTTCCTGCCCGACAACTTATGTAAGCATCTGCAGTAGCTAACCAAGGCCTTCCCAAGATGAGAGGATATCCAGTAAGCTTGGCCTTTGGTTGCAGAACCAGGAAGTCTGCAGGGTATTCCCAAGAATCGATAGAGACCAAGACATCCTCCACAATCCCTTCGGGAGTCACGGTGGAGCGATCTGCTAATTGCAGTACTGTCGAGGTCTTCCTCAAGGAACCCTGAAGATTGAGTTTAAGCATGGTATTCCTGGTCATCACATTGATGGCCGCCCCCAGATCAATCAAGGTGTGGGGGATAATGGTGCCATTGATGTGAACATCTACTACAGGGCTTCCAGGATCTAGGTACTTTGGGCAGATGACTTGTCCTAGCATAAGGTCAGACAGCTGTCGTATGACATTGATAGTTGAGGCATCTTTCTTCCGTCTACCTGGGTGTTTGAAACACTTCTCCTTAACCAGCTTGTTATATATTGGCACATCCTTGATGGCTTGGAGAAGTGGGATTTTTACACACAACTGCTTGAGCTCACCCAAAAGCTCATCTTCTTCTGGGTTAGGTTGTGTGGTGGCTGTTAGTCTCTCAGGAAAGGGTGGAATAGGCTTTGGTTCACTCTCCTAATGGTTTTCCTCATCCTCTGGGGGAGGAGGTTGGCGATCTGGAAGAGTCTTTCCAGATCTAAGATTGATCTCCTGGATCTCCACAGCATAGGTAGGGCATGAGGTCTCCCCAGTATATACCTGCTGAGACTGTCTATTGTTAGGGTTCGGGTTCGGTTGAGCAGGCATCTGAGGTTGCCTTGGAGGAGCAGGAGGTAAAGGCTGAGGTTGAACTGGTGGTGGAGGCAAAATGGCAGGAGGAGTGTTGTATTGGGGCCTCCACCCCGACTAAGGAGCACTCCATTGAGGCTGCGACTGGGTATGTGAGTGATATGGATGAGAAGTAGGTTGACTAGGGTACTAAGGTGGATAAGACCATGGAGGAGGCATGGACCAAGAAGGATGAGCAGGGGGACCCCAGGAAGGCATGGGAGTCGAGTGGTTGGGGTTGTAATAAGCTTGAGATGCCCCTTGCATCCCCTGCTGATAAGGTCTAGATCCTTGAGGCCTCCTTTGGTTGATGAAGTAGAGAGGTTCAGTGGGGGCTTCGGTTCCTTGGTACATGGCTTTAAACCCAGGTAAGGTGGGACACTGATTGGTAGGATGGTCCTCCTCACAAACGAAACACACTTCAACCGAATGCAATGGACATTCGTTCTTAGGGTGTCTTCTGGTGCACCTAGGACAGAAGACAGCCAAGGCTCTCTCAGCTTATTCTTTATTCTGCTGGATCCTGAATGTGTCCAGCTGCATGGCAATGGTCTGTCTCACCTCACTCTTAAGATCTTCTAATTGGTTTGTAAACTCATGTTTGGAGAAAGGGACACCAGTGGAGAGGAGATTTCCTCTACCTCGTTTTCTAGCTGCCTTGGAATGATTTCGAAACACAGTCTTGATGTCCTCATAAGGCAGTTGGTAAATGTCCCCCCCAGCTAACATGTGAAGGGTGTCTAAGAGATCTTCAGGGACTCCTCGGAGTAGAACCAACTTGAGGGATTCAAGGTCAAGTGTGCACCTAGCCTGTTTATAGCTAAGTTGGAACCTCTCCTCATAATCCTCTAAAGACTCATCATTCCCCATGGTCATTCGAAAGATCTCTCCCTTGGTTTCCTTGGACCTACAATAATCCCTATACTTGGTATTGAAGGCTTGCTGCATCTGAGCCCAAGTAGCGATGCTGTTCCCAGGTAATCCCATGAACCAACGTAGTGCTGCATCTTTAAGAGTGGAAGGGAAAAGCTTCAGCTTTTGCTCATCTTCAGTATAGTCATAGGTTCTACAAAGGACAGCAAACTCAAACAAGAAGGTATCAGGATCCTCAGTGGTCAGTCCATGGAAGTGAGGCAAGGCGGAGGGGCTAATGTTTTTCATTTTCATATCTCCATTGGTCTCTCGGATGGGGAAAGCTCCTTCTATTCTCTCATCTTCTCTCCTATTATCAGCCATGGCTTTAGATGGAGTGGTTTCTAACTCTTCTTCTTCTATAGGGTCTTGGTATATCTCAGGATGTTCACCTATAGGTTCCTCTGGGTCACTGTCACCAAAGAAGAGAGAAGGGTGACTCAGTGATGTGGTGGGGGTGTTTGGTAGGAATTTGCCTGATCTATCTCGGTTCCTACGAGGCATGAAATGGAAAGGACTTTTCTTTTTTTGAGTGCTTTTGCTTTTTCTTTGGTACCTGCAAAACTGAAACAAAGTGATCTACAACTAACTATATTGCTCAAATGAAATTGTAGAATTGGAAAGCTAATCTAGGAAAGCAAGAAAAATTACTCTAGGAAAGCAAGAAATATTAGTCTAGGAAAGCAAGAAATATTAATCTAGGAAAGCAAGAAATATTAATCTAGGAAAGCAGGAAATGCTAATCTATGAAAGCAGGAAATGCTAATCTAGGAAAGCAGGAAATGCTAAGCTACTTTTGCAGAACGGAAATGAAATAAACTACTGAGCAGAAGTAAGAGTACGAAAGTAGAAGAAAAGCAACAATTACTAATACTCTGACGCTTCCCCGGCAACGGCGCCAAAAAGATGGTGTGCTCCAGTATTGTAGCAATAATGCTACAACTCCTGGGGCTTCCTGTCTCTCATTTTATCAACCCGGTAGTTCGTACAAACTTGGAAGCGACGGTGCTATATGCACAAGTACTAGCTCTTGTCGCAGCTGTCACTTGGTCAGCTGGCACAAGTCCGCTAGGGCTCAAGCCAACTTCTATAGGCTCTCAGAATAAGCTTGCTAATTGATGGACGAAAGCTATTCTCAAAGGAAAACTACTCTACTTGACAAAATGGACTGAAAGCAAATCAAAGCATGTAAACCTAGGAAACCCTAATCTAACTAGTCTAACCTCTACAATGCAAAAAAATGGGAATGAAACTTCTACCAATGCTGCTGTTACCTCTAATAAGTGCAAATGCATGGATCTAAACTACTTGCATCATGAAAGATATGTTTTTGTATTTTTCCTTTAAGTGTGTGGAATGATGGTGATTTTGTGCTAACTAGAGTTTGGTTGTGCAGATGGGATGGAGAAGGAAGGAAAGCGTGGGACAGGTTGGGGAGGCTAGGAGAGGTTCCTAGGGATCCTTAGCATCCATCCACAGAGGTTCCTCACATTCAGAAGCTCGGCAACCGAGTGAGTGGCCTCCTACAGGAAGTCTGCAGGGGATCCTACAGGATACTCTGGTTTCTACAGGATGTCTACAAACGGCTACAGGATGACCTACCGTGAGTGTTTGGCGTGATGGAGGAGTGATGAAATGGTAGGGGGAGATGTCTAAGGTAGGAATGAGGCTGGTGATGGCTGGAGAAGTGGAGGAATAGGGATAGGGAGTGAATGTAGGGAGTAGGTTGGAAGATAGAGGGCTAGGTCAACAAAAGGGCTAGAGAATGGAAGTACGTGAGGAGTGAAAGACTTTGGGAGATAACAGAGCGGAGCAGAGGTCAAAGATGTGTTTGCATGCGTGATCAAGATGGAGGACGAAGTAATGGAACGAGAGAAAGCAGTGTAAATGGAACAAATGCTTGTGACTGTCACCAAACCGAAAATGCATTAACTTAGACTACCTGTGCTTATAATTCAATGAACAGCAATCTAAACGCGAAGGAGAATGTGCATGAAGCTGTGGTAAAGGAGTGTGGTGCAGGTGTGAATCATGTGGAAGCATCTAACATAACGTGACTGTGTTTGCAGCAATCATGGAATAAAGAAATGCGTATTTTTGGTGGTTAGTCATGGACTGCACTCCAATCCCAGATGAGATGGCAGTGAGCCTTAACAACCTTTTTGTTGGAGCTCCAATAAATTGTATCTATCCTCTTCTAACCTAAGCAACTGTAAACCAATTCACCATAAGCAAATCCTATCTAAACTCATGAAATCAACTAAATTAGCAACCTGTAATTCGAATTGCATGCGAAAAGGAAAACTCAAGGTGCTGAAACGAAATGGAAACAACACTACAGCAGAGGGGATCTATGGCTCTCAGGTTGGGCCCTAACCTGAGAGCTATAGTCTCCTTAAGAAAACTCAGAACTAGATCAGAATCTGCCTTCTTTATTCATAATCTGATATCATGCCAAATTGGCTTACAAAAAGGAACAAAAACTGAGTTGTGCTCCAAAATTACAATAGCAATACGAGAGTTTCAACAACCTATCCAAGGCTAAGGCCTCTATACTTATACAAAAACGATGATCCAACAAGTGTCCTTGATTTTAGGAGCTCGGCTGTCCAACTAGAGTTTAACTGCTGATCCTGTAGGATGGTCATAACTGCTGTTCCTGTAGAGCAGTTTATAACTGCTGTTCCTATAGAACAGCTGGCTGCTTCTAAGCTCGGAGGGGAGATGGATTGGAGCTAGGAGTTCTTGGTGGGAATCACGAGGAATGTCCCTAAGACCGTGGACATCCTCTCCTAAAAACCAGCAGTGCCACCTTGTTGTCTCCTTGTCTCCTTTTTCATTGTCTTTTTCTCCCTTTTAATGCCAAAACCTGGAATCATAATGCATTAGTCACGTAGATAGAGTGCCTACCCTTCTTCCTACAAACAACATGAATAAACTAAGAAATGCATGCATAAGCAATAAAAAATGAATGGTTTGAGCAAGTAGAATAGGCCAAAATGAGCCCAAATTGTACCAAAATTGGGGCTCATCACTATTCATGATGTGATGTTTGATTTGAGGCCAAATGGAGTGGATGGCGAGCAATTAAGACGCGATTTATGGGAAATATTTTGGAAAATATGCCGCCAAGAAATCACTAATGGCCCGAAATTGGGGGAACAGTCGAATTTGAATTTGAAATGCGTTATAAAACTCAAAAGGCTTGCCAGCAAATGAAACTTGGTAATTTGAGAATTGAGCGCTTGATCAGAACATAGAGTGTTGAGAGCCAAGTGATAATTGAGCCCCTAAGTTTGCAAGACACTGAAAATAGCCTAGAAAGGATGACGACCATTAAGGATGGGCAGGGAATTGAAGAGGTACCCGCCAGTGAGGCCGCATAGACCCACATGGTGGAGGATGTTCCAGAAGGCGCTTGGGTGGTGACAGAAATCCCCAAATCACCATGAACATCGAGGCCCAAGAAGGATAAATAGGCAATGGGGGGAGTAAGCATGTCCCTGAGGAATTGGCGGCACAACAAACTATCCATGGAAGTGAAGGGGAAAGCAATCACAATAGAAACATATGAGGAAGAAGAAGACTTACAGGCCCTGATCGCTACAGTGGAAGAAGAAGAAGAAGTGGAGGAGGGTATCTAACCATTGCACTCTGCAACAAAACTACCAGCGTATGTCCCTCCCCAGAACGGGAAAACCAAATTGCCAAAGAACCTAGACAAAGCGAAAACCCCGCTCCTCCCCGATTGCATTATATTTGAGGGCACACACCTAGGCCGCGTACTAACCATAAAATTTGAAGGTTGGGACCTCACTGACAATGAGAAGTTCTTACACCGAGAGACTGGGAACTTAATGAAGCAGAACAATGAGGGGGCAGTGATCACGTTAGAGCCACGAAAATGGCTGCACGGCGTGGAAAAGGTCGGGTTGTTGCACTTGTTATGGATACCATATTTACACCATGCGCCCATCACCATTTTTGTCATCAGGAAGCTGCTTTTCCTAGCGCATGATGGGTATCTATGGTTGGAAGAGCCTATTCCCATCGCGGCAGACCTCATTCACCAAATTTCTCGACCCACTGTAAAGGAAAGGACCCCTGGCTATAGCCAGAAAAGGTAGCGATTTGGGTCTCGCAGAAGCCATGAAGGCACAATATAAGCTAGAGAAGAAGAAGAGGGGCTACGTTATCTCCAGCATCAAGTATAAAGTTGTGCGCGTAGCAACCTAACTCCTGGGTAGCAAAGTGATGAGGAAGTGCTGCGCCGATGAGCTACCAGCGCTGGTGGTCGCGCTGGACGAGAAATGCGTGGAGGAGGTCCACTTCAACTAGGCTGAATTCCTCTATGAGGAATTTTTGATAAATTGTCGTGAAGCCCAGGAGTAGGGTAAGACCTTCCACTATGCAGGTTTCTATTATCCATATTGCTAGTAGCGAGAGAACTGCCGGAGGACAGTCTGTTCCCCATCATTGATAGAGAGTTACCAGAGGCCACGAAGTATGCTTTGCTCTGGGCCACCAAGGACACGAAATGAATTCACGACATCAAATTTTTTTGGGTGCTCATGGAGGTGAGCATTCAGATGTGCATCAATAGGAGGCCGTGCTTTTCACCTATGATGCATAATAGTCTGCAGAGTTTTGCAGACTTCAAAGCTTATATGCACAACATCTATATCAGGGTGTGAAAGGATGTGATTTTTACTATCTTAGAGACATGGCCTTCCGAATGGCGCGCTCTAGACCTGGCAGAATTGGAGAAGGTGGTAGCTCAGAAGAAAAAGGACGATCCTAAGCTGTGTGTCACTCAATTAACAGAGAAAAGGTAGAACGAAAAAGCAGCAACTGACGTAAGTGCAGTGTGAGAAGTGGAACAGAAAGCCATGGAGTAGAATAAGGCCGCAGAAGCAGCAGCAATAGTGCAGCTAGCAGAGGAAGCAACAACACAAGTAGATGAGGGCCAAGCAGTGTCCTTAGGTTAGGAGGTAGAGGAAATGAATAGCAGAAGGGAGCATGAACCTAGGGGCTATGTCCACACAGTTAAAGTGATCGTGCATCACAGAGAGATCGGGCCCAAGGAAGAAGGTCAAGGCCTCAAAGTTGGCCATGGACCGAATCACCTTAACCGAAGGAGATCTCCATGACATTGGCGAGATGGTTCGTAATGTCATAGGTGAAGCACTTCAAGAGTTCATGTAGGAGCATCAGACTATGTTGGGGGCCCTCAGGGCATAGCCACATGAGTTATAGGTACAACCCCATCATGAAGGTAACCTATCAACACACGTCGCAGTAGGAAATTTAGCAGAAGAGCAGATGTTGTGCGCGAGGATGGTAAACATAATAGTGTTGCCAGAGGGAGCTCTAGTGTCATCCAATGCAATGGATTGGTTGTCGATTAGTATGATGAAAGACCTCGGTCTTAACATGGTTTCCCTTCCCTAGGAAATGGTATATCAGTTACAGGATGGGATAGTGACAGGGTTGCGGGCCAGGGAGAGCCGCACAATCTAGGTTCTTAGTGAGCAGAAAATAAACATAGAATAGCTCAGCTTGTAGCGCGACGAGTTAGTGTTGCAGAATCAACATTTGATGCACATGGTAGATGACATTTGCTGCCGCGTCTCGGAGTTGGCCACCGTAACAAATCTACTAGTACACGTGCATATCCACAGTTTGGAAATTGGAGTCCACGAGGCCAGGGAAGAGACCACAAAGGTGCAACTGGAGCTGAATCTCCATCTTGTCGAGCTGCGATTGAAGGCGCAGCATTCCATTTCCCCGAAAATCAGAGAAAAACATGCTAACGCTATTGCCATAGGGTTGGAAGAAATTGGATGAGCAGTGCGCGAGTTTACCAACATGTTGGAATAGGCACTTGAGGTCCTCACGACTTTGCAGGAGGACCGCAACATCCAGTGCCTATAGACCGAGGCGTGCAAACTCCAACAACAATATGACAGTGTCAGAGGGACTGCGTAGATGGTAGTCCTCACAACAGCTTGCGAGGATGCAGCAAGCCAAGGCATTAAAGGAGCAGGTGGACAAGGTGCAGCATAAGGAAGCAGTTCTCAAAGCGCGTGTTCAACCATGGATTGACGAGGCCTTCACAATCACAGTGAGTATTGAAGGCAAGCTCGCGTACACTTAGGGGATGTAGGCGCAGATGCAGGGTAGCATGCCGGACATAGAGGTCTCAAAAGACCAGATGCAGCAGGTTCAACAAGCAGCAGCTTAGTGCGCTGCGGATATCCAGACCGTTCGAGACCAGTTGAAGGGGCTCTGCACCGACAGAGTGACTCAAAGGTGAGTCATGATGTTTGTGTTGGGGGCCTGTTGGACATGGAATCCCCCCAAAACATGTTTTAGGGCTCAAAGCCCAAGTTTTGAGTGATATTATTGCAAAAGATCCGCGAATTGTGGGAGTGAAATGTATTTTAGAGTCATAGGATTGTCTGCCCTAAGTTTGAAATATAATGTCAGCCTATCCACGGTCCGTGGACCATGGGATTTTATAAATATAGCGTAGCTCTAACTGTAAAATATAGTTAAGGAAGTTAGAGCGAAGTATGATATAGAAGTACAGAGCAAGTGTCTAAGTGTGTCTTGGGTCGTAGTAGTAGGAAGAGGCTCTGTAGCTGAGCGCGCAGAGGCCTAGCTGAGTAAGCAGGGTAAAGTTGAGTCTGTAACCAGAGAAGAGATTAATAAAGAAAGGTTTTGTTACCAATTTTGCTCATCTATTCTGAGTTATTACATGTTTGATATCAATTGCAATTATATTATTTATTTACTGCACGCACTTGTATGAATATTGTTAAGTATAACTGAAGTCATACAAATAAGCTAAGTTAATCAACTAATATTGGATGATTAGTAAGGACTTGGGTAATAACACTATTTGGCCCCTAAGTAGGGCTACACGAAGACAACATCACAGGCTTCGAGGTACTGATAAGTGCACGTAGTGATGTGCACACAAGGTCAAACCGCGGACTACTTGAACACATCAGACATCCCTAGGGTGCGGAAACCTGGTTCTAGCACCCTCCCATACTACTTCAGGTGAGACCTCAGTTCGTGCTCCGCAGACTGTTTCCGAAAGGGCCAGTAGTGTTGGGATTTGTTTGGATAATTCATCTCTAAACCTGGGTCAAGCGCCAACAAGCCAACAAGACAAAAATGACTTTTCCCTTAAGATACAATAATACATGTCTCTTTTATTGTGTTTATAAAGACAAAGTTTTCAGACGTTAATTTGAGACACTCACTTAAACACAATATTTAAGACAATTTACAACCTATTTTTTGTCTCAAGTTAACACAAAATGGATTGTCTCTGAAGAGACAATAATACATGTATTCTATATTGTCTTTATAGAGACAAAATTTTAAGACAATACTTTGAGACACCCGATTAAAGACAATATTCAAGACAATTTACCAGTTTTTTTTTGTCTCAAGTTAAGACAATTTACTCATAAATTGTCTCAAATATTGTCTTAAAACCCCCCATTCTATAGTAGTGCACTCATTTATAGCAGTTTTCCACTCTTTTTTGTCACTGCCTGAACACCTTTTATAAAGCATGTCACCCACTGAATGCCTCTTATAAAGTAGGTTATACTCTTCTCCCAGCATATCTGACATTTTTTCTCACATGTTTACCATCTTTCTGCAAACCATATCAAAGTTCTCTTTCTGTTCTCCATCCTCCTCACATTTTTTATATCTAACGATTGTGTATTTGATCAATCATATGCAATAAAGGTTGCAAGGAAAAAAGTAAAAGTAATTGACTTTTCTTATCACATATGCAATTGATTGAATGCACAACTAGGTTAAGAATTTATTTCACCAATTTAATGTTCCATGTCCTCTCCTTTCTCTTAGATTTTTGTTAAGTTCTTTGCTCCTTTCATCTCATTTCTTTTCCCTCATCATTTCACATATGGCATAAGGCATACCATTCCTAGCCTTCCATTTGATATTTTGAGATAGTTACTACATATATTAGCATTTAATTTTTTTACATTTGATATATTTTTCAGGCTCAATGAAGATCCATTTAAAAATGGTATTTTCGGGGACGTTGATTTGAAATATGTTTTTTTATCCATGTTTTATTTCTGGAAGAAGAATGAAGAGAATAACGTGGATTAGAGGATTGATTTTCTCAATATTATGAATAAATTAAAGAAGATTACATTGGAGACATCAACAATAAATGACTGTGGTGAGAGTGAACTAAACTAAACTAACTGAAACTAAACTAGGACACTTGGATGGAAGGTTTTGACATGTAGGAGGTGGTTGGAAATAGATTCTCCAACACTCCCCCATAATTAAAACCACATAAAATAGTAATTAAGATGCATGTTTGTCTATGTCTCAGTTAGGCTTACAATTTAAAATTTTGACTTCAACTTTTCTTCTTCTCTCTTTCCAGATCCTATAGCCTCTAAATTGTTTCAATTTTTTCTTCTTGTTGTATACTTCAAACCCATGTTTCTTCATTTGATAATTCTTGTATTCTATTGTTTTAGGTTGTCTAAGCATGTATTAGACTTCCTAAAAAATCAGCTTGTATGTGGACCGCTACCACATGTCATCTTCTATAGTGTTCTTTTCATCATTAATATTTTTATGCAACATATGTTCATAATACAATCTCATCTCTTCACGACTCCAATACTTGAAAATTTCATTAATGTTTTCATCATCAAATTTGTCTTCAATCTTCATTGCTACAAATTCTATGTAGACTTCATCTAAACATGGTGTTGCAAGCCATGCTTCAAGGAAATTTAATTCTTCTTCATAATTGTCATGTTTACTTCCACATTGGAAATCAATGGTAAGTGTAAAAAAATTTGTAGAACCACATAGGTTCTGTTCTTTCTACTCTGAAATGAGAGCTTTCTTCTCTGCCTCCGCATATGTCTCTATATCTATTTCTTTCTCTTTGTAGGCTTCCTTGTTTTCCTTTTTCTATCTCTGTCTCTATTGCTTTCTCTTTGTGGTCTTCCTTATCTCCCTCTGTTTATTTAGCTACTTGAAGGAGGTTTTCTTCCACTTGGTTTGTAGACTCAAGTCGGATTTTTTTACCAAATATCAACATGCCGATATCATGTTCTTGTTGTATCATATGGAACCACTCATCATTAGGAAACAAGTCTTCATCAAATCTAACATCATCAAATTGAATTGATGGATTAACCATAACATTGGTTGTTCCAATGGCAGATTCATTGTCATGAGCAAGCTCCGTTGTTGGATTCACCAAGTTTTCATCACCAAGCTCTGTTGTTGGATTCATCAAGTCCTCAGTAGCAAGCTCTATTGTTGGATTCACTAAAACTTCATCCACTTGCAGCCGTGCGTTGTGGGATTCACCAATCTCTTCATCTTCATCTGAATTACTTCTCCTTATACCAAAAATCTTCTCAAATATTTCCCAAGCCTCCTTGGTTGTCCTCGCATCTGAAATCAGGGGAAGAATGTGGTCATCTACAAATTCTTTTATGCATTTCAATGCAAAGGTGTAATTTTACCTCTCCGCTCCCAATTATTTAAAAACTACTTCATACATCCTAGCTACTGCTTAGCCTCTTTGATTTTCCTATTTGTTGAGCATTGGCTTATTGTGGCAAATCAAACTACAAATATAATGGATTCTTTGCGGTCAACTATGGCTCTAACACCAATTATACTCCTCTTAAGGATCACCACTCTCCAAACAATATTCTCTTGTAGATTCTACTCAAGATGGGTTTTTTGTGCATCTATGAAAGGTCTCTTTTATTTTTTTTTAAATACGATTTCCAATCGAGTAAGGCCCACTATGAACAATCAACAGAACACCTTTTTTTAATATTTGAGAAATTCCCAAATATGAGAGAGGGCCTTTACACTTTTTTAAAACAAAACTCCGTCCTTTGTTTAATAAGACCTCTCTATGCCTTTTTAAAAGAAATGGTTCCTCTTGAAAAGATCTAGGTGATATCGTTATTTCCTTTGAAAAAACCTTTTTGATTTTTTTTTCCCAAAAAATTACTAAGCAGAGCTCAGCGTAATGCTTCATTAAACAAAATGACCTTTTATAAGAGATGTCGTTTTTTAAACACATAAAAAAAAACATGTTTTACCACTTTATGCTCAATACTTTCATTTATTGTCTCGTGCCACTCAAGGCTTTCAAAAAAAAAACACAGGCTATATGCTTCAAACTTAATTCGTATGAGAGATGATTTGGAGGCTTGTCGTTTAGTTGAAAACAAAACTACTTATTGTACCCTAAACCCATCAACGCACTTTTCCATGGTTAATGGTTGTGCTGAAACACTCTTTTAGTGGGTTTCAGAAGTTTTCCAAGTTCAACGCATGTTCTCTCTGAGCATGGGTGGATTGAGCACTAACTTTTATTTTTAAATAATTTTTTGGCTTTCTTCTTCATAATTGGATTTCTCTTTGCTGCTTCTTTGGAGCAGGATTCTTCAAACTTCTGTTGCTGTTCCAAAAAGTCTTATGTAAGATCATCACTTCTCTTTTCTACTCCCTCTTCGCTCACGTTGTTGCTCTCTCATGGAGTCATATGCAAACTAGATCTGATACCATGAGAAAGAATGGAGAGAATAATGTGGAGTAGAGGATTTATTTTCTCAATATTATGAATCAGTTAAATAAGATTACATTGGAGACATCAACAATAAATGACTGTAGTGAGACTGAATTAAACTGGACTAACTAAAACTGAACTAGGACACTTGGATGGATGGTTTTGACACCCACTAGGTGGTCAGAATTAGATTTTCCTATACCATGACAAAGAATGAAGAGAATAATGTGGATCAGAGGATTTCTCTTCTCAATATTATGAATTAGTTAAATAAGATTACATTGGGGACATCAACAATAAATCCTTGTAGTGATACTGAGCTAAATTGGACTAACTGAAACTAAACTAAGACACTTGGATGGATAGTTTTGACACCTAGCACGTGCTTGGAATCAGATTCTCCAACATTCTTTAAATAAGGTTGGACTCAATTGGGAATTTTTTTTCCCTTTCTAAATATCACTGATAGATACACCTTTTTCTCCTTATTTCTTTCTCCTTACCTTTTTCTGTATACATTGGCATGGGATGTTACTATACTTTTTCTTTATTTCTTTTCCTTTGGCCTTAGTATTTTTGTATGCATCTATCAACATGTTTCACTATTTTTCTATCAAGGCATTTTACTAATGTTTTCACTATTGCATTTTTGTTGTTTCCATATGAATGTTTTTATCTATTTTCTACGTTGGTATTTCACTATTTCTATTTCTTGTTGTTGTTCCTTGAAATGTTCTTACCTTATTGTTGTTGTTTCTTGAAATGTCATTGGCTAGTTAAATATGCCAAGACACCAATTAATTGAAACAATTGATTTGATATTAATTTAGATTGCTATATCAACAATTTTAAGGAAAATATAACTATAATTATTAGTATCTAAGCAATTGTTCCATTAGGATAGACACCAATAAAGTAAAATTTTAAGGTAGGAGGAATAAGGAAAAAAAAAAATTAAAATATTAATAATACTAAATGAATATTAAAACCATTTTGCATTATAGAAGGTACTTAGCAATGGAATTTAACATCCACTAAACTTAATTTCGCTAGAATAAGTCAAGGAAAAAGGAGGTATGTTGGACACGATTAAATCCTTCATTTAAATTAGTTGTTCATAGCATTAGTGTGGGAATATATAAAAGGGGAAATGATAGCCAACAATCACTCTCTAAATTTATTTAGATAAATAAATAGTTACTTAGAATTTTTTTTTTTATTAGCAATAGAAGAAATTTATAGAGTTTCAATACAAACTAGAACAACATGAAATATTGGATACAATATACTAATAAAATGACATTGTACAAAATTACAATACTTTGCAAAAATAAAATTCTTGATACCTTAGTTTCAAATATTTTTATTTTTTATATACAAAAGTAATCCTAATAATAATTAGTTGTAAGAAGTAAGTTTTCTGGACCAAAATTACCAAAGTAGAATTCAATTAGAAAGATGAGCTATATTGATACCAAGTATTGAGTGCTATGCACTTTTTATCACAAGTTGTGGGATAAGTCATCATATTGAAAATCAAGCAAGTAGATTCCAATATTCACTCATAAGATCATTGAATGTGGCCATGTTTTTGTATGCAATTTCTAATTCTATATATTTCTCATAGGTTAGAACTAAAGAAAATATGTTTTAAACTTTTGATAAAAGGTAAAAAACATCCATCCATTTATCCACAATTGTTTGGACACTTAAGGTTTCTATCATATCTAAAAACTTATCAACCATGTTCCTCTTTTATTCTAACTCTCTAGTTGTACTAAATTACATTTCTTACTCTAACAAGCATGTAAACACATTTCTAGAAAATCATTAATGTTCATAAATTTTTAAACATTCCTTTCTATTGCATTGCATTTATTTTTAGATTGTTGAGTTAGATTTTTCCTAGTCATAATTTTATATGAGTGATGTCCTGTCATATGAATGACTTCCAATGCATTCATTTCTTCCCCAACCTTGGTATTAAGGGATTTCATAATCCTATTATCCATTTAGGCTTATTCTCTAATTCATTCTACGTTTGTTGGATCATTTTCTTCTTTTGATATGCCAATATAGACTCCTCACTAATTAGTCTAAATTAATTCCAAGGCATCATTGTTGGAGGGGCTAGTTGACTTAGTCTACTAGTCTTTATGCATTGATACTTCTAATTAGTTTTGGTTCATAATGTAAGTTAGTGAACTCCCTATTGGATTGACAAATCAATTCGGTTAGATAGTTTGACTAAGTAAAAATAGTAAAAATATGTATGTACTTTATCTCATGAGAGTTAATCATTGAATATATATATATATCTATATATATATATATATATATAATACAAGGGTAATTTTTCTGGATCTCAACTACTTATGTTATATATCTATCTCTTTTCCATATTGATGCATATCATTGTATAAGGATTCTTGGTGTACATGTATATTGGTAACTAATGCATGCAATTCCTTGAATTACAACATTGGTTATGTTGTTGATAGTTTTCGAAGTAGTGTCCATTTAATTACACACATATAAATGTTGATTTTTGAAGAGATATAAGAAGGATGCGAGAGAAAAGCCAATATCAACCTTAAGAATTTCACTCGAAGAAACTAATTATCTAAATTTTTTTATAGAATCTCATGAGAAATTTAGTGAGTTGATCCTTTCAGAATTCAAGTATATGACCAACCATATAATGTGTTGACTTAGAGGTTATAAATGGTTGATTTTAAATCTAACAAACAAGGGAAGAACAAATTTCCACGAGTGGGTCGAAAAGGCACTCAATAACTTTTGTGAGGAGGAAGTAGTTGAAGAATGCACTATTGAATTCTTTCTTATTTTTAGATCTTGGTAATTATTGCATTATGATCAACAATTACAAACTTGAAAATTTTTCAAACTTAATTTAGTTTTTACAATTGAGTAAACATTATTAGATTGATATAAGATATATGAGATATTTATTGACTGATGTCTAATTACATTTGAGCTCCCTAGTATATATATATATATATATAGATATATATACGGTGACTTTATATTAATAAACATTTATTTTATTTTTCTTTTTTTAATTAATAAATAATTATTTATTATTTATATTTATATATTGTATTATATATAAATATATATTTTTTACATAGCATAATATATATTATATTATACATTGTTTTCCGAAAGGGAATACTTTCCATTGGAATATAAAACATTAACACTCCCTCTTAGCGAGGAATATATTCTTCCATGGTGTTCTCCTTGAGTAGTCCCAATCACATCATATCACTTCACAAGGTATGAGAACAACTAGCACATATTAGCTCTTAAATTGTTACGATGATGGATAACAACTAGAAATGAAATTAACTAAGGATATAAATCCTCCCACTTGAGTTTAAAAGGGATGGCCTCCCTTCATATTAGGGGGTATTCCCTGTTTCTATTCTCAAAGTGTATTGAGATAATAAAATATATATAGGACTAAATTAATGGTATGAAAGTGTTTTTAGAAGAATGAGTGGTTAATATTTAGATGGGAAAGAGATTTACAACAACAAAGGAGACTTACAACAACAACAAAGCACCTACGAGTCAAATGAAAGATTCAAATACACAATCTGAATAATAAACAAGGCCAAAAAATACGATACATAACCAAAATAAAGATTAAAACAAAAGGAATAAAAACCAACATAAAATACTTGAACATTTCAAGTATTTTACTATTCGTTTTAATACCAGTTAGACAAAGCCAAATGCCATGTATTGTATTGCTTATTAACAATGCATAAACAAAGAAAGATACTACACAATGTGAAAATAATATATATTGATAGGAAAATAAATTCATTAACTTTTATAATAAACCAGTAATGCTCATGTTAGCTATTGGTTTGTTAATTTTCTTGAAATGGACTCATGTTGATGACTGATGAAAATAAAGATAGAATAAAATGTGTGTATTGATGGTATATAATATTTAAAGTAACTATGGGAATCAGATAAGGATTTTCATGCACTAACATATCCAATTAATCAAAAGGTCACTTAAATACATCAATTTACACATCCTATATAGTATGTATATCTTAAGGCGATATATGAATCAAATAGGTCTTCAACGAACTATGAATCGATCAAGTCAATGAATAGGCCACATATTTAAATTAGAACACATAATGAGCATAAAAGAAAACATAAACACAAAATTATATATTTATTCAAGAATGCATATTATAGAACATCCAAAAGATCTATAGATCGATCCCTACAACAAGTGTAATTAGACCCTAAAATGCAAGTCTCATAACCTATGAAGCCACCCTCCCCTTCGTCAAATGAATTTAGGGGTTTTTATGTACAAAAAACCTCATAATTATTTACATAACCATATGCATAATTAAAAGAAAAATAAAATTCATTTTTAAAGAACATTTCATTTTTGAAAACATCTTCATAGCTTTAAAATTTCAGCTATTTCCAATGATTTTCCCCACTGCTAATCCATTTTAATTTATTTCCTGCATTACACAAATGACATTTAATCCCTTTAAATAATCACATAGTAACTAATAAACAAAATTATAGTACCTATACCCCACTTCATATATGCCTTTGGAGAATGAAGAAGGTAAAATTATTTGGATGATTTTTTTTGAAGCTGATTACTTGATGAATGATTTAAATATTTACTTAATTCCATTGTTGCAGTAAACCCTCCTTAATACCCTTCAACTATAATGAAAAATTTGGATCATAATATGTATTTTACGCTGGTAGACTCAATTTCTCACTGAAAGTTTCAAGATGATTTAATAAATTTATTGTGAAAATAAATATCTTATAAATGAAATAAAGGAGCATGGTCATACTTATTAAGTGTTTAAGGCTCCAAAATGTCTAGCCAAGGTTCAAGATCAATGAAATCTGGAGGTTGAAAATACTTTTAATCAATGGTTCTCATCTCATATCGGGTGGAGAGTTAGAAGTTGGTTAACGACCCTCATCTCACTGGATGGAATAAAATGGTTGATATTATTTTTGGTGAATGTCTCATATTTCATATCGGGTGGAAAGTTGGTGGGTGCTTAAACCTTATTCTCCAACCCAACGTCATTCACGCGAGTGAAGTGGGACTCAATCTCATTAGTTTAATATGATGATTTGATAAAATGTTTCGAAGTAAGCCTTTGTTTAATGAAATATGTTTTATTACAATTCACATATTATAGAAAATGTTTTCACCTATGTCCCAAGCATTCCTTTCTTGTAAGTTGAGTATGATTAACATTTAATGAGAGTTTTTTTCCTTACGAAATAAAAAGAAGTCACAATAGGATACCATATACATTACTGGAATTTTATATATCAAATGATTTCTTCATCTAATAAATATTGAAACAAAAGTTGCAAATGACCCAAAACCTAAATATTTTTAATATTTGATCATAATGTAAATGAGCTTGGAGGAGCTACTTCGACAATCTAAACCTTTGTAAATGTTTAAAATATATTTACATGGGTGAATTAACATTTTATAATGCAATATGAATCCTAAACCAAATATTTTTAGATAAGTAAATTTACCGTCAAGCTAAAATAAAAGTTGAGGAAATGAGTCATAATTCAATAAACTCATTGTGAATGGAAATAAAATTTGGGGAAAATAATAATTTTCTTTAGTTTTCGAGTGGAGAATGAATCCACATTTTCTAGGAAAGGTACAGACCCAAAAAGATTTAAGGGCTGAAATTATTTTAAGCAGTGGTTGTAGTTAGTTTTGGGTGCATAACTAATGGGTGTGCTATTCTTTCCTTCCGACCCAAGAACATATGTGCGTGTGAAGTGGGGCCACATATATTATCATAATTTCACAAGGTTTAGTTATTGGTTTGATATGGTATGATTCATATTTTGACTAAAGCGAGGTTTTTAACGCGATGCAAACATCCCTTACTTCATATAAATAGGGTTTGTTGTATGTTTGTTTTTATTTTTTCATCAAAATATTTTACAATTTAGTTTTCATTTATCATAATATGATTCACATGCATATTGAACGGTGAAGTTGTTAATGCAATAATATTTTGTTATATTTTAATGAAATGTTTGTGAAATTAATAATTTTAACGAAACTTCCCTTGATTGGGATGCAGTTTGATGTCAGAGAGCCCAGGTTTGGAATTGATATGTGTAGTACGAAGGTCATAACGACTGCCACTCCTCACATGCTCAATGTTAGGTCCCTATACTACTTGTGTAACCTCTTATTGTTATTAGTACAACCCCCTTGTTATATTGTTGTGCCCATGTAGTCCCCATATTGTTATTATTGTATCCCATATAAGCCCACTATTGTTATTATTGTGCCCTTAAATTATTATTGTTATGTCAACTCTGATTATATTATGACCCCTTAGACTCCTATATATAGAAATGAGGTCTTGTCATTTGTATCATCCAAGAATTGTTCAATTGTGTAATGTAAAGGAGGTTTACCCCTCTAAGAGGCTTATTTTTAAGGCGTTTATATATATATATAGATATATATATATATATATATATATATACACACACACACACACACACACATATATATATATATATAGTGAGCTGATTTCATAACATTTGGTATCAGAGCTTTGGATTCTAGGGTTTCGCTGCTCCAAATAGGTCATTATGGAATTTTCATTATAACTGTTTCGCTACAAAGTTTCAGAAGATAAAAACAAAACCCATTTGAGAAGACATCGCGCTGAACCTCGAGTCCAAATTTTAGATCTTGTCTCGCTATATTTTTGGAGATATGATTTGTGGAAGTTAGGGTTTTTGCAGACTCCCGAATTACATTCCAAAAAGGTGACCTGGGGAAAATAGTCATAACTTTTGTTCTGAGCATCAGATTGAAATTTAGTAAGAAGTTTCAGAAAGAGGACAACCATTAGCTTTCCATAGATCGGTTTTAGATACTAAGGTGGAAACAGTGACACGTGGCACTTCATACAATTTCACTATACTAAACTATTCTATAATGAGGTCACCGTGGGAGAATTGGTACAACGTTTCCTTGGAGAATCAAATCTTGATCAGACTTGCAGGGTTAGAAAGAGGAATCAAAGGGCTACTAGAAGACATGATTTCAGATATCTGAGGTCCGCAGTTACAGAGTTACAATCATTTCAAGATCGAGCTCCTAAAATCAAGAAAAGGCGATATGAGGAAGTTTGATGGCAAGGATCCGGTGAATTAGATACTACAGATGGAGAAATATTTTGATCTACATGAGGTGCAACTACTACAAAAGGTACATATTGCATCTTCATATTTAGAACCGGATCAATTTTTATGGTATAAAGGGCTTTGTTCTCGTAAACCACTTATTACATGGTCTATTTTCACGGAGGAAATGCTAGCACATTATGAGGATACAAAGAGAAACACCTTCTTTAGCTAATTGATAAATCTCAAACAAAAGTGTTTAAAGGTAGAACCTATTGAGGACTTTGAAAAATTGAATATAAGGGAAAATGATATTCCAGAGAAGTAGAGGATTGATGTCTCCATAATGACTTTAAAGGATAACATTGAACATGAGATCTGTCTTTGGGAACCTAATTCATTGGAGAATACATTCAGGTTGGCAAGAAAAGTGGAAATAAAAATTATGGCAACAAGGAAGTCTAGTCCTCACAACTATAAAGATGGAAGTGTTTTTTCTCCTAGCCTTTCGCAACCTACAAGGTTGACACCACAAAAATTGGAAGAAAAAAGAGCAAAAGGGCTTTGTTACAATTGTGATAACAAATATATTAAAGGTCATAAGTGTGTTGAGAAGAAATTATTTTACATTGATTGTGGAGAGAAGGAAGAAAAGGATCAAGAAACATCAAAAGAAGAGGATATACACTAGGAACCAACCCTAGAGAAAGAAGAAATTAATCCGACCATATCTTGTAAAGCGTTGGCAAGAATTACCATTCCACAAACTCTCAAGTTAGAAGGCCATATCAAGAAGAAAAAGGTTCAAGAAGTTAAAAATCACATTGAGAAAGAAGAAATGAATCTGAACATATCTTGTAATGCATTGGTCGGAAGTACCACTCCTCAAACTATCAAGATAGAAGGACATATCAAGAAGAAAAATGTTCAAGAAGTGAAAGATCAAATCGAGCATCAAGAAATGAATTTGACCATATCTTGTAATGCATTGGAAGAAATTACCACTCCTCAAACTCTGACGATAGAAGGACTTATCAATAAGAAAAAGATTCAAGCAGTGAAAGGTCACATTGAGCATCAAAAACAAGTTCTCCAACTTTTAAAGGATAATGCCACTTTGGTGCATGATCAAATGAAATGATAGGTAGATCAACATCGTAGTGAAAGAAGTTTTGATGTAGGCGATTAGGTATTTTTATGGCTACATCTTAGGCAAGCTATTTATGAGAAGGAAATGTTGGAAATAATACATGCACTTAAGAAATGGCGACCTTACCTAATGGGAAGACACTTCAAGGTAAAAATGGATCATGATAGTCTTAAATACTTTTTAGAACAAAGATTATCTTTAGAAGAATAGAAAAAATGGGTCACAAATATGTTGGGTTATGACTTTGAAATCATTTACAAAAAAGGGAAGAAAAATGTTGTTGCAAATGCACTCTCAAGAAAGGATGAGGATGTGGAAGCATTGTTTTGTGCTATTTCTATTATCCAACTAGATTGGATAAATGAAGCAAGGGATGAATGGAATAATGATGAAGAAGTATGGCCACTCCTTCAAAAGTTGCAGAAGATCCCAGTTCAAACAATATTGCGAGAACTTGATGAGGAAGGAAAAATCATATTGGAACCTGGACAAGTCACAAAAACAAGAACTTGACGGCTACGAAATCGATCAATTTTAGAGTATCTCTTCAAGTGGCAGAACTTACTCGCTGAAGATTCCACATGGGAGGACAAGAATTTTATACAAAAGCATCAAGAACTAGTCAAGCATTGAGGACAACACTTTTTGAAGCAGAAGGGCATCGCCCCTATACTACTAGTGTAACCCCTTACTATTATTAGTGCAAACCCCTTATTATATTGTTGTACCCATGTAGTCCCCATATTGTTATTATTGTACCCCATAAAATACAACTATTGTTATTATTGTGCCTTCACATTATTATTGTTATGTCGGCTCTGATTATATTATGACCCCTTAGACTCCTATATATAGAAAGGAGGTCTTGTCATTTGTATCATCCAAGAATTATTTATTTGTGTAATGTAAAGGAGGTTGCCCCATCGAAGAGGCTTATTTGGAAGGCGTTTATCTATATATTCTATCTTTTTGTGAGCTGGTTTCATAATACTCAAGGCATGGGGTGCGGTGTCCTTCAGAATGAATGGATGGATGGTAAGTGGGCAATGTGGCAGAGAATGGAATAAGGTAGGGTGGTGGAAAAGGAAAAGCCATTCGACGTGCAGGGCAGGGGAGAATGGATGTGGAGACATGAGGCGAGTTAGAGCCAGTGAAGGTTGATGAAAAGAGGGGAACCTTTGTTGTAGACAAAAGCCTAAATCCAGGTATGTAATTTGGTCTTATCTTTGCGTTGATTCTATGATCTGGTTGGGGTTCTGCTAGGGGGAAGGGAGCGACAAGTGCTCGATGCAATGTGGATTAGAATTGTATGGGTGTAAATGGTGGCGGAAAGGGCATGCCATGGCTTGGTTCTGCATTTTTATTCTCTCCCAATTGAGCCATAACCATGGATACAGAGTGGGAAACTACGGGCTACGAAGCTATGTGGGTCTATTCTTAGTTTTTAAGGCCAGGGGGATAAGAGATAGCGGTATCACAATTCTAGGGGGCCTGGGAGATTAACAGAGAGGCAGGAAAGAGTTGATGACAGGCGGATGTGACTACAAATATGAAAATAGGATTCATAGAAACCATTGGGAGAATGGGAACCCGTATGGCACTGAAGACAAAGCTAGGAAACCTGTGTGGAAAACTGGTCGGAGGGGAAATAAAGCCATGACTCTCATCTGCTGGCTGAGGGTGCAAGAATATTAAATAATTGCAAGCGTTTTGCTAGGCTCTCGAAGTCCCTGTGGGCTCGGCTCAAGACACAGCGAAACAATTGGCATATACTCCATAGTAAGGGGGATGGGTACTATGAAGGGCCCTAGGAAAAGAGTCTGAAACCCACCCCCCTCGGGAATCTGTGGGCTCTGGGTTACCCTTACACTCAGGTGGAGAAGTATGGAAGACAAGAAATGCATGAATGGAAAAGGTGGTGTGTTGAGAAAAGTTCAATGAATCTAACTTTGTTTGGGTTTCAACGAGGCTCTACTACATAGTTTATGGCCCAAGAAGTAAGAGGATGCGGGCATGGTAGGAGAGGCCCGACCCACCAGAAAGACAAGAGGCCAAGCACGTCAGAAGCTTGTAGGGGTCATAAATTTGTAAAGCACCTCATTACAAAAGCAACAGCGGCATAACGAGACAGGACGAACATGGGAATTTAGAAGTTTATGGAAGACTGAGAAGCGGGGATTAAGTAAGAAACTGAATCAAAGGATGATCTTGACAATTGAACGACATTGGTCCCAGATCCAGGGAATACCTGTGGGAGAATTACTCATTTTAAGCATACTCTCTACCTATATTACTTAATGAAGAGCCTTCTTGGAAAGGTGATGGAACAAATCTCTGTGGGGATGGCTGTTACAGTCTAGGTCTTAACGAATTACAAAAAATATATGGATAAAATTCTCTTCCAGCTGCACAAATAGGACATTAGGATGGATAGGATTGATCGCCACATCACTTGCTTTCTAGAGTTGTATTGAATACTAGGGGCTACTGCTGAAGGTCCTGCTCCCATTGCATCTGCCTCTGAGGAGGAGTAAGACTAGATTCCCCCATGCATAATTTTGGTTTATGCGGTTAGCTTTTAATTTTCCTGTTGCATATGTTAGTTTTTACAGTTATGTAGAGTCTAGATATGAGTTCGAGACTTATCTAGCCTTGCTAGAAAGACTGAAACAATTATGTTTTTGGATGGCTTATAATGCTGAGCAGTGGCCAATAGACTTAGTTTCCCCTCGGGGCAAGTTGAGGCCACTCGGATAATCTATTTGGTGTAAATTTTCCTAATATATAATAGAAAATGGATTGGACTTGCCAATCTTAACAAAAAAAATAAAACAATTTTAATCAAACTTAAAAATATTATTTTTGTGCCTTTTGGAAGAGGGTCCTATGCATGGAAATGCACTTTCGATTAGTGCATGGAAATTATTTTGGTATTATTTTTATTAAATGATTTATTTAATTTTTATGAGGTATATGAATTTTGATATAGGGTAGGAAGTTAGTGTTTTTAGGTCTTAGTTATACTAGAGGAATTTGAATATTAACTCTCACATTTACTTGTATTTACCTTTGTAAAATATGTTTTATTAACTAGATATGTGTGTGTGACTATATATATATATATATATATATGTATATATATATATATATATATATATGTATATATATATATATATGTATATATATATATATATATATATATATATATATATATATATATATATATATATATATATATTTAGGTCTTATATATATATATATTTAGGTCTTAGTTATACTAGAGGAATTTGAATATTAACTCTCACATTTACTTGTATTTACCTTTGTAAAATATGTTTTATTAATTAGATATGTGTGTGTGACTATATATATATATGTATGTATATATATATATATATATATATATATATACATACATACATACACATATATATATATATACATATATATATATATCTGTATGTATATATATATATATATATATATATATATATATATATGTATATATATGTATGTATATATATATATGTATATATATGTATATATATGTATGTATATATATATATGTATATATACATACATATATATATATATGTATATATATGTATGTATATATACATACATATATATATATATGTATATATATGTATGTATATATACATATATATATATACATACATATATATACATATATATACATATATATATATATACATACATATATATACATATATATACATATATATATATATATATATATATATATATATATATATAAGGAAGCAAACTCTCCTTAAAAAAAAAGGTTAACATAAGAAGCATTTTGTTTATATCTTCTCATTATTTAATTTCTCCTTATGGACACTACTCCCCCTTTTCATGGACAACTAGTTGTTAATCATGTTTAGTTACAATTATAATTATTACTAATGTGTTGGGTGCTTCATTTTATTGGGAAGCTTTAACCAATTTTGGCTGGAAAAGAATTGCGGAAGCAATCGACGGAAGAAAAAGAGGAAAATGGTAAAACAGGTTGGAAACCCAGAATAGAAAAGAGGAGATGGCAGGAAGAGATCAAAAGTGGTTACCATGGGACTTGCTAAATATGCATAAGAAGGATCTATGTGTTCATTTTCAATGAATCAAGAGGATATGGAATAAAGCACTTGGATTCCGTCAGAGGGATCAAAGTGCACCAAATCAAGTCACTAGGATTAAAGCAGTGGAGAAAATATATAAATCTACATGGATTGATATGAGAAAGAAGGATAGGAAGAACATGCTGAGATGTTATTGGACTGAAACCTTAACTTTTATTCTTATATTCTAATTGTAATATGGTTATGTCATTATTCAACCTAGTAGTCCTCTGAAAGATCTCGTTCATTCTCGTAGGTTTGTATTGTAATGGTTCAATTTTGATAATAAAATAAGGTGTTGTAAGGTATTATGCTATGTTCTATAGAATGTGTGTTGGCTTTTTATCCTAGATTTTAATTTTTTTTATAATGTTATGTTCTGATTCTATTAAAGTTTTTGTCTACTATGCGTAAATTTCTTAGTAACTTGCATAATTAATTAACTGATGAACAATACATGGGATAATTCAAACCTCGACACTATCCATCATTCCCATTATTTTTAGACATATTAGAATGCCTCAGGTGAGATTTTTCTCGCTCACGAAGGAATGAAAATTTTGGCATTGTGATAGACTATGGTGAATTTTTTTTTTGGAAACTTGAGGTCAAACCCAAGGTCTGTAAAGTAAAACTTGCTCCCAAAAAATGGTTCCATTGCCAAGAATACAACTCAATTTCTTGATAAGGCTACTTATTTTCTTACTACTTGGAAATATATTCCGAAAGATTATAATAATTTTAAAGATCAAGCGTTGTAGACAACAGTAAAGTTGGGTCCATCATTTTAAGGTAAAGTAAAAAATCATAGTGGAGAAGCACCAATGGAAGGTGTGCAAAAAAATATGAGCAAGGTATAGAGACAGAATATTGACTCTAGGGAAAGTCAATAGGTTGTTGTTGGGGCCTATAGGATCCTTGAATTTTCAGGGAAGTTTTAACCAATTTTGGCTAAAAAAGACTTGCAGAAGTGATCGTCATAAGAAGAAAAATAAAATGGTAAAACATAACAGAAGTCAAGAACAAAAGAGAGGAAGAAACATGAGGATTTCAGAATTGGTTATCTTGGGAATTGACAAACCCATGGAAGAAGGATATAAGCATCGGTGTTGAAGGAATCAAGAGGGTATGGACCAAAGCACCTGGATTTTGTTAAAGGGATCAAAATGGAACAAATCAAGTGAGTGGGACCAAAGCATTGGAAAAAATATATAAAAGTTGTAAGGATTTAGTTGAGAAAGGAGGATAAGAATAACTCTCATGAAATGTTATTGGACTAAAGCCTTAAAATTTATGCTTATACTATGATTGTAACCTGGTTCTACCATGATTCAATCTAGTAGTCTTCTAAAAGATATTGCACATTCTTATAGATAAGTAATGTAATGCTATGATTTTGATAATAAAAGAAGGTGTTGTAGGGTATTATCATGTGTTCTATAGAATGTGTGTTGGTCTATTATCGTACCTTTTGGAAATTTTAATAATGCTTTATTTTGCATTTATTTTGTTTTCATTTTCTCTGAGTAAACTTCTTAGCAGCTTGCATAATTAATTAATTTATGGATAATGCATGCAGTAATTTAATCATCAATATTACCCATCATTCCACATTATTTTTAGATGTCTCGATATGCCACAAGTGATATGCTTCTCCCTCATGGAGGAATGAAAATGTTGACATTGGTCTGGACTATGACATAATTCTTTGTTGGCAACTTGTGGTCGAACGTAGATCTGTAAAGTAATTTTTTTTCCAACATCACATTTCAGTGGCGTGTATTATTAAGACATCTTAGTTAGTGTTATTAATAATTTTGGTAAGTTTATTTATGTGATAAATAGCATTAAAAGAATAAAATAATAATAATAACACACACATACACACTTATGGACATGTGACATTATCTTAATAACTTCGCAAAATATCGTTACTGTTATTTTTCATGATTGAAATTTCTAATTTATTTTACTGATGCAATTTTTCATGTGACTAGGAATAGCATGTCAAATATGAATCTAGAGAGTTAGGTAAGACTATCAGAAATAGAATAGAGGCCAATGACACAAAATCCCTATATGTAGCCTAGTTTTCAAAGAGGATTGAATTTCGCACCAATATATTGCACCTACTGGGGATGATGCCTCCCCATGATGTCACAAGAACCACAAACCTAACGCTTTATAAAACTTACAACACATCATCATATAGCTATAAAAATGAATGGGAATGTTTTATAAATAAATTCCTTGTTACTTACTTTCCCTGTAATTACCATTGTTAAAGATTGATATTTGAGTCCGATGATAAGGCTAGAATCTTACCAATTAGTTCACTCAATTTTTCTTTTACTTGTGCCTTAGAAGTGTGTGAGGTGCAAGCACATTTTATTCATTGTTTGATACATCATGTAAATTAATTAGTGCATATACTGAATACTTCTATATATATGATTCGTTTAGCATTTTATTTTTTGTCCTTTGGTGATATAGGTACACAATTCACCATTATCATCAATCTACACAGACTTTCATAGAGTTTAGCACCGAGTTTGCAAGATTCATGCATACATAATCAAATTTCTATAAACATCAAGAACATTAAAATTTTGAAAATGGGAGAAGTATCAATTTCAATTCCTACAAAAAGATTACATAATTTCATCGATATAAGAGAAATAAGATGTTTCAAAGCCTTTCTTTTTTAACAGGGAGGAGCAAGAGAAGCTTCTATTGCAGAAAAATTCAAACGCTAATCAATTCTAGGAAAAAGAATGAAAATCCTTCACATATTAATGTTTTAACTGAAAAACAACAAGAAATGAAATCTAGATTAAGCACATCAGATCCAAGTATAAAGGCGAATTAGCTCAGTTGTTATTTACATTTAAGACATTTATTCATACTTTCATTCTATTGTAGTAATTATGGTAATGATTGAAGGCGCATTGATCATAGATTGATATTTGTCTCATTCATCATAGAGGAATTTCAAAACCATATATAAATTATGCATACTTATAGTTATGGATTTAGAGATTGCAGAAGTTATGGTACTGGTTTATGATTATAGGGATGACTTTCGTCTTAGAGTAAATTTCAACTAACACTATGAGACTAGTTATCAGGGATTTTACTTCCATTTTTGTTCAACTACATGAGTTTATAGGATCATACATTTCTCTGTTGCTAGCGAGCATCCATATCCCCAACAGAGTCATCCACTATCCTGGTTAAATAAATTTCATCACTTTTTCATTCACACCTAAGCATGTATTGTAGAAGCTTCACTCTTGTTTCATTAAATATTCTTGGGATGATCAGATAGTGGTATTTTACCCAGTACCACTAACCTTGCTCCGCTGCGAGAAAGTGTTCATAGCCATGACAGAGATATCAACATGCCCCATTTGAATCAACTTAAATGACTATGGGATGATTACACATTGGGGTAAACTAGTATGACAAATATTACTCCACTGCTATCGAGCATCCATAACCCCAAGAAAGTTATCTGCATGCCCCATTATGAAAAGGTTTAGTTTCAAATAGTCACAAACAGTACGATGATTAGGGAGGGTCACATGAATGGAGTATGATTGTAAATAACTAGTACAACAAGAGTTTCAATATCATTATATTTTGTGAATGTCAAATCGTGTGTTTATAGCTTTAGTACTCATAAGGTAATGCAATTCCTCATGATATTTATGTGTAAGGAGTGCAATAAAATAATGATGTGGCTAGAGAAAATGCTTGATTATGAAGTTTGAAAGTATTAGAAACACAAGGTCTGGTCCTTTTATAAAAATAATTACTCTTACACCTTCATACATGAAAAATGTCTTTAGATATAAGTCCCGAACCCATAAATATAAAGTATAGTAAGGAATATTCAATCTATATTTAATTATGGCTATGATCACTAAAGATTATTTAAGAGGAAAATATTTCATGTTTATTTCTTCTAAATATTTAAAGTACAAGTAATAAAAAAAATTTTATTTATCTAAAATTTATATATATAATTTGTTTCAATAACAAAAATTATGAAAGAAATAAAAATCCAATGCAACCAACTTAACAACTCATTGATAGCGTACCCTTTAACCATAAGTTTCATGCTTAGCCAAAGCAACAATATTGGATGCAAATTAAAAGAGGAGTGAGTTATGTTGACTAACATGCATCCCAAAAGTAAGTAGAGGTGTATGTAAGAAGATATTAATGTTCTTTGAAATACCTTGTCCATCTAGTCTTCCACAAGTCATAGTACTTTGTGTGAAAATTCAAATTATCAAGCCTTTGAACCATAAAATTTTCCTTAATGATTTCATAGAAGGGATTTCCATAGATTCCCTTCTCATTTCATTTTGGAATTCTGACAGGGTTAGTCCTATTGAAATCCATTTTTCCATGGCATTCTTAAATATTTCATGATTAGAAACCCCTTAAGGAGTATTCTGTAAATAATTTCCATATTTCACTTTAAAACCTAATGTATTGTAATCCAGTTTCTCAATGTGTTGTGAAAGATAATGCAAATTATACTTAGGAAGATGAAGAGTCTCTTTATCATTCTCTAATTCAACAATATCAAAAATTTCAGTAAGAGTATTATTATTAGTTTCAAGGGAAACTAGATTTTCGTCTTTATAAGATTTACGATCTGTAAATTTTGAATTGGAATCATGATAATCTTCCAAACCATTACACATGTAGTTGTGATAACTAGGAAGAAAGGAAAGGTAAGAATTTGTATTACTAATTGCATTTTTATTATCAAATTCAAATTCTTTGTGATTATCGTAAATAGCTTGTTTTGGAACATATTGAAAAGATGTTGATTGATTTATGCTATCACAATACTCATTTTGATAAGTATTACAAATATCTAGTTTTTTTTCAAACAAGGATTAAACTCATATAAATATTACAAACCAAAATTTAGACCTAACCCATGACTAAATTCTTCTTCATAGATATCATAAATAGGTGGTTGAGAATAGTCAACATAAAATGTAGATGAAATGGAATTAGAATGGTCAAAAGATAATTTCACCGCGTAGCTCCCCTATTACATCACAAAATGACTAAAACATTAAATCATTTGATTGCAGAATGTCTTTATCAATCAATTGTTGACATGCATCTTCGGAATATGTAACATACTTCCCATAAGTTTTACCCCTATATAAAAATTACCAGCAAACGAATTCTTAAAAATAGGAAATATACAATGGTGAGAACTTAAAAAACATATAGAGATATTTCTCTTGAAATCCAAATTGGGAAAACGATATTGATTTTTCATTATATTCCTTATCAATCTGACAATACATTATATACATGCTGAAGAATTCATAAATCCATTAATAATGAATTAGAACATAATTGTAGTTCCCTTGACTGGATCTACAAAATACCATGGGAAAAATCATCATGCCCAAAAAAAAACTATGTGCCAAACCATGAGTAGGTCCACCCACAATTGTTGGGTCCACCCCCCATCATTGGGTCCATTTAGAGTTAGTCGTGGAAATAATGTAACACATACCCAACTGTTCATGTATGGTCAGATATAAAATCAAATACTTCAAAGGAGACTTCTCTCCTATCAAGATCATTATTGTTATTTTTCAAAAGTCGAAAAAAGAAGAAGAGAAGTTAAAATTAATGGGAGTTATAAGACCTTGAGGTTTTCCAAACAAAAATGTGTTCTATGATCTTCTACTTGAGTAGAAGTTCCTTCTTCATGACCTCCTAGATTTGATGGCAACATATCTTGTTCATTGACATATAAGCTAGAATATGGCACACATGATATTTGAACATATTCAAAGTTAGATTTATCAAAATCATTTTCTACCTTAGATTCACAATCAAAGCCTTCAATTTCAAGGTTTGTACCACTACCATCAAATCGATTTTACAAACTATTTTCATTATAAATTTTACAACAATCAAAATTGAGTAACCTCGAGGATAGATAAATTTATACTACTCACTAAGTATTACATGAAAATCCTTTAAGGAAGAGATTCCACTAAGAGGAATTTTCCTATACCATTGTCAGGCATCACCCTCCAAAGACATCATGAACAATTTCATGAGTACATCCTCATGGTAAACCCCAATGTTTGGAATGCAATTGTGGAATTCAATGAGATGTTGAGTCGTATCATCATATTCACTTTCCTGAAAGCGAGGTAGGTATGTATCCCATAGATATATGTATGGTAATTCATTTGGAAATCTTCTAATGCCATAAAAATTTAATAGAGAAAATCATAAAGAATGCCATGAAACAACCATTGAAAAATAAATGAACAAGTTAAATAATCAAGGAGTCGATAGGTGAACAATTAAACCAAGAAAAAGTAATTGAAACCTTTATGGCACTGTTGTACCAGCTACAACACCCTCAAAAATTTTAGCCCGCATCCAATTTCAGAGCCTCCTTCGAGAATCTTACTTGATGTTTTCATGCACTCAGGTTCACCCCATGAGCTTGTATGAGTCTGCACACCTACCTTGCTTGATCGTTGAACATACCAATATTTCATGTTGATAATGATGTCTCCCTTGCGACCATGTTCTTGTCATACACAAGGTCTGCGCTCTGTGTGTACATATTGTATTCACTATGTAAAGACTTGTCACATTCACACATAGAGTCATATGCACTGTCGCACAAGCATCATCACGGTCATCCAATGATCGATCACACGTCGCGCTTGTTGCTCACACTACCAGTCAGTCATGTTTAGCATGTGTGTCTTGATGGTTCGGGATGTCTTGTCATCAAGTCATGAGAGTGTGTGTTTGCAAGATCATGTATGCACCATTTCACTCACTTACACACTTAGCCATTTTGCTGATGTTCTGACAACCAAACCACCCTCTCACAAGCAGATCTTCATTCGTCATCGAATTGACCGGCTCCCACCAAAAATTGCGCAGAGGCTACTGACCATTTCCACTTTGATGACTAAGAAAATTGCGCAGACAAGCGAGATAGACACTAAGTGTGCATCCCTGCCTCCCCCCAAAAAATCGCACAGTTTTCCCAGTTAATCACTTGCTAGTGGCTGATTATTCCCTTAGAAAACTGTGCAGTTTTCCCAAGCAATCCCTCTATTGCCCAGTAGTCGGCTCAGCTCAGAAATTGCACAGAGGTGGTTAGCAGGCCAGCCTCCCATCATTTTCATATTTTTTCCCGCTAGTGCCCCACTGCCCACTGCCAGTCTCTTCCAAGAATTGTGTAGTTTCTATGACCAGTGTCCTGCTACCTGCTCCCATAAAAAAATGCACAGAGACTTCCTGTCAATTACCTTGGAGCTCGACACTGCTCCCCTCAAAAACTGTGCAGTCCTTGTATGCCCATCCTCCCACCAGCCCAAACTGCTCCTCCCAAAATTTACGCAGATTTGTTTGCTAGCGGAGCTAGACCCCCCAAACAGTCACTGCTAGAGCAGCATGCCTGACTCCATCTCCTAGTGACTCCTGCGCAATTTTCACCAATAATGCCCATAACGCACATCCTAGCTAACCCTATCCTCTCTCTTAGTTGCTTCCATCTGAAGGGACCATGCATCATGGTAGACTAGGATATCTATGAATTTGATGTCATCTCATCATGGGTGATTGCATATATAGATACATGCACAAAAATGACTTGGTGACAGATGGGATGACAAACGAGAGAACATGAAAGAGAACTTGGTCTCAAACAAACAAACAAATGACCCATGCAAGATGTGTTCATGGATGGACGACCATACAAGGATGTGTTCATAGATGGACGAATGGTCAGATGAACATGCGAAGATGTGTTCGTGAATGGATGACCATGAGTTCGTAAATGGACGAATAGACAAACACACATTTTCGTGAATGAATGAACATGTCTGGCATGACCAAGTACGTGCAAAGAAGCAATGTACCAACAACCATCGAAGACTCTGTGCACCATGCCAGGCAGAGGTGAAGTTGTGACACACCATGAGGACATCCATCACTCAACAGCACTACAACTGAACATGAACCAACAACAACAGGAAGGTCCCAACACTGTCATGTCGAGTCTTGTCATGAGTCATGCCATCCACATCTCTATTGTGGGCCATGCTCTCAATCAATGTAATGTAACATGGAAGTCCAAGAGACCCACTTGTCATATCAAAAGTCATGTAAAGTTGAAAGGTCATAGAAGTCAAACAATCGTGAGGGAAGTTGAACAGCCACAAGGGTGAGTGTCACTCTTGGGTATAAATACCCCCTCATTTGTACATGATAAGGACTTTTTCACCTTGGCTCCTCCCACATAACCTTCATAGTTTGTAATCTTTTCTTTAAGGAGTAAGTAGTGGCTCCAATGCCCCACCCACTCGGTTAGTGATGTATGGTGTAATGATGTGTCTTGGAACTTTCGCTTAATTCAGAAGCCTACTAACAGACCAACACCTTTTCATATATGTATTGTAACTATTGTAAGACTGATCTTGAACACTTGTAATGCATGTATCTTTAACCTGTCTTTAGCACTTGAACTCATTCAATTGTTGTAATACATATATTAATGAAAATGTGTTGTATGGGATGTTAACATGATCATGGCCGTGTTGGTTACCTTCCTGGACATCATATAGACCTTTCACATGAACTTGTTATAATAATCGTCGCAGTCGCACAGACTCCTCCATTGTGTGTTGTACGTGTTATCTTTCCTTGTGTGTTCTAACTGTCACATTCGTGTGGATAGCTCTTCTAGAAGTTGTGCACATCCTATTGTGTTGTGTGTTCCTAACAGAGTTGGGGCTTCCTCCCATCAGACTTGGGACTCACTCCCACCCTCTCCCTCTACAGTGAAAGAACCATTGACACAAGTGATGCCAACAATCACCAGGCATGAAAACCTCACTACTCGAAGACAAAGACAACCACTCTCCTGTGATGACAAGCAATTGATGAGGAAAATCTTTAAGATAATGGAAACTGGGCCATCACACCAGATGGGATTCCCAAACCAAACGGTGTGAGTTCTAGTTGGGACTTCATACCAGGGTGATCCCCTGAATGCTGGTGGGTCCAACACCGTCAACAGGAGCATGTTGTTGTGATCTTGTTCACCAACAAGTCATAGACTTAATCATTTATTCTATAGAAGAGAAATGAAACTTATTTACTATGTTTCTCGACAATGACATTGGAAGAATGTTGGCTCTCAAATTATTTTGGTTACAGAGAACAACACGAAAGGACACTCACTGAGGATATAAACCCTCCCAATTTAGGTTAAAATGGATAGCCTGCCTTCATTGTAAGGGGTATTCCATGTTTCTATTCTCAAAGTGTACTCAAATAAGCAAATATATATAGGTCAAGATTAAATATATGAGATCATTTTTTTATGAGAATGAGTGGTTAAATTTAGATTGTGAGGAGACTTACAATAGAAAAGGACCTATGAGTCAAATGAAATATTCAAATACATAATTTAAATAATAAACAATAACACAAAATATGACATTGAATAGAAACAAATATTAAAGGAAAAGGAATACAAACCAATCTAAAATACTCCAACATTTCTAGTATTTTACTATTTTCTATAATATTAGTGAGACAAAACCCAATATCATGACTTGTATTACTTCTCAGCAATGCATAAACAAATAACGAAAATCACACAATCTAGCAATATTATATATTAACAAGAGAATGAACTCACTAACTATTATAACAAACCAACAATGCTCTTGTCAATTCTCGGTTTGTTAATTTTCTCTAAATGCATTGGCATTGATCAGTGATGAAAGAAAAGACAAAATAAAATACATTTATTGATGGTATATAATATTTAGAAGAACCACAATAATAAGAGGAGTGTCATGCACTAGCACATCCAATTAACTAACATGTCAACTAAGTACTTCAATCTTTACATCTCAGAGAGTATGTATATCTAATAATATGTATGAATCAAATAAGACTTCAACGAACTATGAATCAATCAAATCGATGAATAGACCATAGACTTAAATCAGAACACATAATGAACACAAAATAAAATAGATACAAAAAATTATATATTTACTCAAGAATGAATATTACATAACTTCCAAAATCTCTACACATTAATCCCTGTAACAAGTATAATCACGACCTAAAATGAAAGTCTCGTAACCTATGAAGCCAACCTCCCCTCCATCAAATTAGCTCAATTGTTATCATATAAAAAAAACTCATAATTTTTTACATAACTATTTTTAGAATTAAAAGAAAAATTAAAATCATTTTTGGAAGAGCGTTTCTGTTTTTGAAGACATCTTCATAGCTTCAAAATTCTAGCCCTTTCCCTTCAATGTGGACTTAACAATTTTCGCCTTAACATAATAAATATTTTGTTGTTAAATCATTTTCCCAATGCTAATCCACTTTAATTTATCTCTTGCATAACACAAATGATAGTTAATCCTTTTAAATGATCACATAGGAACTCATAAACAAAATTTAACCTAGTTAATTAATGCCTTTGTAGAACGACAAAGGTGACATTTTTTGGATGTAAAACAATTTTTTCTAACCCAATTTCTTGATGAATGATTTGATTATTTTCTTAATTCCTTTCCTACAGTAAACCTTAGTTAATCCCCTTTAATGATAATGAGAACTTTGGATC
This sequence comes from Pinus tabuliformis, assembly GCA_031772625.1. Taxonomy (NCBI): domain Eukaryota; kingdom Viridiplantae; phylum Streptophyta; class Pinopsida; order Pinales; family Pinaceae; genus Pinus; species Pinus tabuliformis. The sequence goes on along the minus strand of CM062817.1, from coordinate 1,166,095,860 downwards.
ATAAAATTTATGTCATGCAGGGTAGACTCAATTTTTCATCGAAAGTTTCAACATTATTTAATAACTTTTTTTGTGAAAGTAAATACGTTATAAATGAAATAAGGAGCATGGTTATAGTCATCGGTCATGGAAGGCTTGCTCCAAAATCTCTAGCCAAGGCATAAGGTTAATGAATTATGGTGGTTGAAACTACTTTTAATCAATGATTCTTGTCTCATATCGGGTGGAGACTTGAATGCGAGTTAACGACCTTGATATGATCTGATCAAATCCAACAATTAATGTTATTTATGTTGAACAGCTCATATTTCATATTGTGTGGAGAGTTGGTGGGTATCTAAACCATCTTCTCCAAGCCAACGACATTCACATGAGTTAAGTGTGACTCAACATTAGTTTATCATGATTGTTTGATAAAATGTTTGAATGTAAGCCTCCATTTAATGTACTATGGCTTAATAAATATTTTATCGTAAGATTTATTTAATATGATTTGCATGTTATAGAAAAGGCTTTCACATATGTCCCAAACATTATTTTTCATGTAAGTAGAGTATGATCAACATTTAATATGAAATGATTTTCTACACAATTAAATGAAGCATCATTCACGATAGGATACGATATGGATTATAGGTTTTTTATAAATCAAATGATTTCTTCCTCTAGTAAATATTGAAACAAAAATTGAAAATGACTTAAAACCTTAAATATTTGTAGTAGTTGATCGTAATATAAATGAGTCTGTAGGATCTAGTTCAAGAATATAAACCTTGGTAAATGTCTAGAATATATTTACAGAGGTGAAATATTATTTTAAAAAGAAAAATGAATCCTAGTCCAACGCTTTTCACACAAGTAAATTTATCGTAAAGATAAAATAAAACTAGAGTAAATGAGTCATAATATAATAGACTCATTTTTAATGGAAATAAAATTCAGAGAAAACAATAGCTGGAATTAATTTCTTGATGGAGAAATGATCCAAATTTTCCAGGCAAGGTGCAAGATCGAAAAGATGTAGGTGTTTAAATTATTTTAACTAATGATTGTTATTAGTTTTGGGTGCAGAACTAGTGGCTAGGTTAATATTTCCTTCTAACCCAAAACTAGTAGAAAATGATGAAATTAGTGACTAGGTGACTAAAAAAGTTAGTCGCCATAGCTTTTCCTAGTGAAAAAATACAAAAAATGAGCAATATAAGTGACTAAACTAAAACGACTAACATAAATGACTAATTTAGTTCTGGGTTAAAATATATGACTAATAAATAAGTAATACAATTAAAAATGACTACCATTAATGACTGCTATTAGTTCCAATCTTCGCAGCCTATCACCAGGGATCAAAATGGGCTCTTACTATGTCTGGGTTTTAGAGATGTTTTGCACATGAGTTTTAGGGAAAATCATATCCTAGGTATGCTCATCAGAAGAAGCTCTGAAGGAGATTTCCAACGATATATTGCACGCTCGAAACCAGTTCCTGGATAAGAAGTATGATCGAAATGAATGATTGATTCTTGGTTGTGCATGATGCATGTTTTCTTATAATTTTACATTGTGAAAACTTCCTTCACCTTTTTCATGGTTTATAGCTACAAATATAGTGAAATATGGTCAATTATGTGAGCTCTAACTTGTGGAAGCATTAGTTTCAATATTATTGATTTATGAAGGAGGTGATTGGCATGATTTTTTGGGGTTTTGAGGTCATTTGCTCCACATAGGGACAAGTTTACTGCAAAATCAGTTTATGAAGTAATGGACATAAATTTTACAAAAGTGAAAGAGGTTTTTGTCAATCACATACTGAATAACAAAAACCTCCTTCCTTTTATGCACAACGGTTACTATGTTGGAGATATCTAGTGAGATTTGAAGCCTACATTAAAACAAAAAAAAAATTGCATTTGTTTTACTGTTTTAGCCATTGTATTTTGGCGACATTTTATAACCGATGGAAAGTAATTTTGAGAAACACAAGGAGGTTTTTTTCAACCACAAGAAATATAACAAAAAGCCCTTTCATTTTATTCACAAGTGTCATGAATTGGAATATTTGACTAGATATTTACTGTCTATTTTTACTTATATTTAATGATTTCTTGTTTTAGAGATTATTTTGTGGCACAGATTTCGAGCAAGTGGAACCGAATTTCCAAAATTTGAGATACGTTTTTATCAAAAATAACCTTAGATACAAACACCTATTTCCATTTTGTAACAGGTGTTATGGTTCAAAAGATACGAGTTCATCTCTGACCCCTATTTTCAGAAATTCGGTCCCTATTCTTAACAAGGAATGCCAAATTTAAAGTAACTATTTCTGTCCTTAGGGAGATGGTTGAGCTTGACTCCCTTAGTCTAGGGATAAGCTAATTGTATATATTCTATGAATTTCAGAGTGTAAAGGGTTTGAATTTTTTTGCAGACGAAAGCTGGTATTGGACTGTGTAAAGCTTAAACTTTTCTAAATATTATTCTATTGGAGCAGTCTCTACCCTTTAAACTTAGGATCCATCATGGTGTTTAATGTGCAACATGTTTTTCTTGTAAATTCATTTCTGTGCTTTGTTTTTTCTACTAATTTCGTTACAACATTCTCTAAGGGAAGTGTTAGGAATCTATCCACGCACGATGCTCCTTTCACAATGATTATGTTGTTTAATGTAGTGGTTATATTTTTAGAATCCATCCTCTGTTAGATGATCTATTGAGTAACCCTGTGCTGTTAGCATTTACATTTATGTTCTGTTTCAAACACCAGCAAGCATCATCATTCCTACAGTTGCTTGATTGGTTAATTTGGCATTACAACATCACTTGATCTAGTGATTTGTAGCAAAGTGGGGTAGGTTTGTACATAAATAAGTTACCCAAAGCATCATTTCAGTTTTCGACATTTGTTTTAGTTTCCTAATGTACAGGTTGCAGTATGTGTGTTATTTTTGTTGGTATAATTTGTTCAGGTTTGTAACTGTTTGTGACTATATTGCCCAATGGATGAGTCACATGGTCGATGGTCTTCTTGACACCTCCAAGGAGTTTCCATCCCCAATAAGGCCAATGTTAGTTCTAGTGTTTGCAGCCTATCACAAGGGATTAAAATGGGCTCTTACTATGTCTGGTTCTCAGAGATGTTTTGCACATGATTTTTATTGCAAATCATATCCTAAGTATGTTCATTAGAACCAGCTCGGAAAGATATTTCCAATAGTATATTTCACGGTCAAAACCGGTTCCTGGATTAGAAGATATGATCAAAATGAATGATTGATTCTTGGTTATGCATGATTGATGTTTTCTTATAATTTTACACTGTGAAAAATTCCTTCACCTTTTTCATGGCTTATAGCTGCAAATCCAATGAACTATGGTCAATTATGTGAGCTATAATGCACGGAAGCATTAGTTTCAATATTATTTATTTATGAAGGAGGTGATTGGCATGATTTTTTGGGGTTTTGAGCTCCTTTGTTGCACACAGGGACAAGTTTACTGCAAAAATAGTTTTTGAAGTAATGGAAATGAATTTTACAAAAGTTAAAGAGGTTTTTCTCAATCACATACCAAGTAAGAAAAACCTCCTTTAGTTTATGCACAGATGTTACTATGTACAAGATATGAAGTGAGATTTGAAGCCTACATTAAAACAAAACAAATTTTTCATTTGTTTTATTGTTTTAGTAATTGTATTTTGGCGCCATTTTATAACCGATGGAAAGTGATTTTGAGACACCCAATGAGGTTTTTGTCAACCACGAGGAATATAACAAAAACCTCTTTCATTTTATTCAGAGGTTTCGTTAATTGGAATATTGGATTAGATATTTACAACATATTTTTAGAGATTTAAATATTTAATGATTTCGTCTTTTAGATATTATTTTGTGGCACAAATTCCGAGCACCTGGAACCAAATTTCAAAAATTTGAGATATTTTTTTCTCAAAAATAGCCTTGTCTACAAAAACCTCTTTCTGTTTTGTAATAGGTGTTATGGTTCAAGAGATACGAGTTCATCTTTCACCCTTATTTTCAGAAATTCGGTCCCTATTCTTAGCAAAGAATGCCAAATTTAATGTAACTATTTCTATCTTTAGGTAGATGGTTGAGCTCAACTCCCTTAGTCTAGGGATGACCTAATTGTATATATTTTATGAATTTCAAAGTGTAAAGGGTTCGAATTTTTCAGTAGAGGAAAGCTGCTATTGGACTGTGTAAAGCTTAAACTTTTCTGAATATTATTCTATTGGAGCAGTCTCTGCCCTTTAAACTTAGGATCCATCATAGTGTTTAATGTGCAACATGATTTTCTTGTAAATTCATTTCCATGCTTTGTTTTTTCTGCTAATTTCGTTACAACATTCTCTAAGGGAAGTGTTAGGAATCCATCCACACACGATGCTCCTTTCACAATGATTATGTTGTTTAATGCAGTGGTTATCTTTTTAGAATCCATCCTCTATTAGATGATATATTGAGTAACCCTGTGCTTCTCTTTATTCTAAAGTTGCTACTGTAGATCCATCCCCTAATTGATGCTTGCAGGGCAGCGGTTTGTTTCCTCTTTTCTTCTCTCATTATATCATTAATTTGGCTGAACATTGCACTTACTTTGCCCCAAGTTTTCCGACAAAAACTAGCCTTGATTCCATAGCGCAATGGTCCCTTATCTTGTTGTTTTCGACCCACAATTTTCAACCAAATCCTCGTTCTTCATAGCTAGCCTAAGAGTCATTTATTTCAGCCACCCTCAGTTGGCAAAGGGAGAGCCCTCTCTGGTCTAGCAGGGCTAGATGCCAAATCAAAATCTTGGTCTGTGGTTACCTGATAATTGCCTCTTCTCAGCCTTGAGGTTCATTTTGAGTGATAACATATTGGCACTGTTACCGGGGACTAGGTGAAAAATCTTTTTCGGGAAATATTGTTCAAGTTGTAAATTTGATTTTTGATGGTCAACAATAGGCAGACACATATGAAGGCTGAAATAATCTACCTGACAACTCCATTGCTCGAAATCTCATGTTTTAAAGTATTGATGGTGGCTCCGTTGGCTAAATGAAGGACTTAGATGTTGTTTCTATTTGTTCAAGGTATTCATGTATCGATTTTTCTAATCTTCCTGGTTTTCCTAATCAATTACCAAAAGATGCATATTTTTGGAGAAGTGGCCCTAAATTCAATGGGGAAGATTTAACTTTGACTCTTGAACATGTAGAAAATTTCAAAACATTTATAGAATTTATTAGAGTAAAAAAAGTGGATATTTTTATCAGATTGTTCTATGATTCGTTTCAAGGGAAATGTAGACAATGAATCAAAAGTTTTCCTTATCAGATCTATCAAGTCATTTGCATATTTTTGGCATATCTTTCTTGAAACATGCATGGAGAACGAGGAAGAATTCGAAATCAAGGCGGCCTCTATTCAAGGCTTTAGAGAATGGGAAGATATGTCCACAGATGATGAGGTAGATGAGAACTTTGCTTCATCTCTCTCTTCTTATTTGAAGTCTTGTCGATGTAGCCATGAAGTTAAGCTCAATTTTTTGCAAGAGTTTGCCATCAAAATTGAAGAAGATCTAATTGAATTAGAGACCCAAATACAGTCCCAGGATCTGGACTGTGAAGCCCCATTCTTTGGGGACCTTTTCTAGTAGAAGGAAGGAAACATAAGGCTGCCTTTGGATGTTTGCAATAATAATTTGTAGCTGGAAGCATGTATTGAGGAGTTGGGGCAACAAACAGAGTCTGGTTTCTTTGATCCTGTTGTGACATATATGGAAAAAAAATTTCAGTTTGAAGATTTCCTTTTACACAATCACACTCATTTTGTGCATGTATGGCTGTCAACATTTACATTTACGTTCTGTTTCAAGCACTGGCAAGCATCACTATTGCTGTAGTTGCTTGATTGGTTAATTTGGAATTACAACATCAATTGATCTAGTGATTTGTAGCAAAGTAGGGTAGGGTTGTACATAAATAAGCTGCCTAAAGCAACATTTTAGTTTTCAGCATTTGTTTTAGTTTCCTAATGTACAGGGTGTAGTATGTGTGTTATTTTTGTTGGTATAAGTTGTTCAAGTTTGTAGCTATTTGTGACCGTATTACCCAATGGATGCGACACTTGGTCTACGGTGTGCTTTGTAAGGCCAATGTTAGTTTTAGTCTTCGCAGCCTGTCACCAGGGATCAAAATGGGCTCTTACTATGTTTGGTTTTCAGAGATGTTTTGCACATGAGTTTTAGTGCAAATCATCTCCTAAGCATGTTCATCAGAAATAGCTCAGAAAGATATTTCCAACGATATATTGCACGCCCGAAATCGGTTCCTAGATCAATAGATATGATTGAAATGAATGATTGATTCTTGGTTATGCATGATGCATGTTTTCTTATACTTTGACATTGTGAAATCTTCCTTCACGTTTTTCATGGTTTATAGCTCCAAATCTAGCGAACTATGGTCAATTATGTGAGCTATAATGTGTGGAAGCATTAGTGTCAATATTATTGATTTATGAAGGAGGTGATTGGCATGATTTTTTGGGGTTTTGAGGTCATTTGCTGCACATAGGGACAAGTTTACTGTAAAATCAGTTTCTGGAGTAATGGACATGACTTTTACAAAAGTGAAAGAGGTTTTTCTAAATCACATACCAAGTAACAAAAAAATCCTTCCATTTATGCATAGGTGTTACTATGTGGGAGATATGTAGTGAGATTTGAAGCCTACATTAAAACAAAACAAATTTAGCATTTGTTTTATTGTTTTATCCATTGTATTTTGGCACCATTTTATAACAGATGGAAAGTAATTTTTTGAAACCCAAGGAGGCTTTTGTCAACCAAGAGGAGTAGAACAAAAAATTCTTTCATTTTATTCACTGGTGTCATGAATTGGAATATTGGATTAGATCTCTACAACCTATTTTTACAGATTTAAATATTTAATGATTTCCTCTTTTAGAGATTATTTTGTGGCATAGATTCCGAGCACCTGGAACCGAATTTCCAAAATTTGAGAGAGGTTTTTATCAAAAATAACTTTGTCTGCAAAAAACTGTTTTAGTTTTGTAACAGGTGTTATGGTTCAAGAGATACGAGTTCATCTTTGACCCCTATTTTTAGAAATTCGGTCCCTATTCTTAGCAAAGAATGCCAAATTTAATGTAACTATTTCTATCTTTATGGAGATGGTTGAGCTCGACTCCCTTAGTCCAGGGATGAGATAATTGTATATATTTTATGAATTTTAGAGTGTAAAGGGTTCGAATTTTTCAGCAAAGGAAAGCTACTATTGGACTGTGTAAAGCTTAAACTTTTCTGAATATTATTCTATTGGAGCAGTCTCTACCCTTTAAACTTAGGATCCATCACGGTGTTTAATGTGCAACATGTTTTTCTTGTAAATTCATTTCCATGCTTTGTTTTTTCTGCTAATTTTGTTACAACATTCTCTAAGGGAAGTGTTACGAATCCATCCACGCACGATGCTCCTTTCACAATGATTATGTTGTTTAATGTAGAGGTTATCTTTTCAGAATCCATCCTCCGTTAGATAATTTGTTGGGTAACCTTGTGCTTCTCTTTCTTCTAAATTTGTGACTGTAGATCCATCCCCTAATTCATGCCTGCAAGGCAGCAGTCTATTTCCTCTTTTCTTCTCTCATTATATCTTTAATCTGGCTGAACATTGCACTTACTTTGCCCCAAGTTTGCCGATAGAAACTAGCATCGATTCCATAGCCCAATGGTCCCTTCTCTTGTTCTTTTCGACTCACAATTTTCAACCAAATCCTCGTTCTTGATAGCTAGCCTAAGAGTCATTTATTTCAGCCATTCTTAGTTGGCAAAGAGAGAGCCCTCTTTGATCTGGTAGGGCTAGATGCCAAATCAAAAGCTTGGTCTATGGTTACCTCATAATTACCTCTTCTCAGCCTTGAGGTTCATTCTGAGTGCTCACAATTTCTTTAGTCTAGGAACCAAAATACAACTACATAACAAGTACTCCAATAATATAAATTAGTCATTTATGTTAGTCATTTTAATTATGTCACTTCGGCAATCTAAACTTACAAGTGATAGGGGATTCAAAGGTTGTTGTAGATTGACTGAAATATTATACTTCCTTAAACACTTCTTTATTGGATTAGTGGATGATTAGAGTTATAGAGTTAATTAAAATATTCAAGGTTATATCCTTTGGTCACATACATAAGGAATTCAATTCAAACGCTGACAAATTATCCAAAATGGAAGTGGGCTTACAACTGGGTGAAATACATTATGAAAAATAACTATAAGGAGAAGTGTTAGTTAATTAGTAGAGGATGCATTTCCTTTAGTTAAAGACTTAAATTTTCATGCATATCTATACACATCTATTTAACATTTATTTTTCGTCTTGCAAAGTGGTAGTGCCAAGGAGAGGGTATCAACTTCAATCAATGAATGTTCACTTAGTACCACTATGAGGTTTCCTTCATGTAATTTGTCAAATGTATTAATTTTGCTTCACAACTTGTCATGGTGCTTAACTTACTTGTCTACACCTCTAAGTGACACTACAAGCCCCAAACCTCTCTAACTATTTGACCTCTTCAACCCTTGTTAGAGTCTTCTTAGATGTGCACTCATGCCTAAAGCAGAACATAATACTAGCATCCCAAATGTGCATGTTCATTCCCTCTTTTAATGCCTCTTTGAAACCACATTATCACATTTCTTAAAATGAAATGTTCACATCTTAAGGAAAAGCATGTACTTTTCTTATGACAACCTAAACTATGCAAGTGACTAGGACAAGACTCCATTTTCTCAAGATGAAAACATAGGGTCTTACAACCCCATTCATGCAATAATTTGAATATATTTAACCTAAATAAGGATACATACCATACTCCTTCCAAATTTGACATATGACTTTTAAGAAACTAACACTTGATTTTAACTATTAAATCTACTTACTATATACTATATTTTGTTTGCACCCACTTAATATGCAAGAACACTTAAATGTTTTCAATGCAACCAAGTTAAGAACACTTGTTTCCTTCCCACATCTCAAACTCTACCTCCATAAAATTTAACAACAAAATTATTGCATAGAAACCATAACCTTAAAATTAAATTATTATTATTATGATGATAAATGCCAACCATAAATGTTTTTAAACACAACTAAAAACATGTAAGATCCCATTAGTTTCTCAAATACAACTATAATATGATGTAAGTGAAAATAAAATATTGTATATTGTTTTTCACCACGAAAATTTAAAATATTGTATATTGTTTTTCACCACTAAAATTTTAACATTTTGAAAAAGTTAAGTTTTAATTTTGTTTACAAAATTTCTCCCAACCAAAATGTTGTATGTATCTTTTCTCATAGGGCTGGAGTGAAAATAATATTTCAGAGAGTTGTAAATTATCGTTTTACCATAGTAGTATACCTGATATTGAATTCCAACAACATATCTTCAATCCATTGACGGTGCTATGTTCCATTTTTAACTTCAATGCATTTTGACCCCACATTCAGTGTTCCACATAGAGAGGACTACATGCACCTCTTGTCCCTGGTTGAAATCCATTGCTTTTATGTAGCCATGCTTGTATTCTTAGGCATTAATCTCTTTGTTACATTATGTTACTATTTACAGGGCATTGGCACTTGATGAGTTTGGGAGGCCATTTATCATAATAAATGAGCAGGAGCATAAAACCTGAATAAGGGGATTAGATGCTCAAAAGGCCAATATTGTGGCTGCTAGGGCTGTTGCAAGAAGCCTCTACACCTCACTTGGCCCCAAGGGAATGGAAAAGATGATATGGAGCCTTGACCATTGCAAAACAGATCTTAAAATCCCAAGAAGAAACATGGATGTATGTTAAACATTTGAACTTTGGAGGGTTATCATTTAGAGGAAAAGCTAAGGCACAAGCCTAGAGAAACTTGTACATGAAAAATTACAGAACCTATGGTTTCTGGATATTTGGGGGTTTTGGCTATTAATTTTTTTTTCTAAAACATGATTTGACATATTCTGTACAATGATAATTTATGTGACCTTTTAAATGAGGAATAATTGAGGAATTCTAGATCGTCGTATGTGAAACTTCAGGAATTTTATGACGCTTCATCATATTCGAAAAGTTAATTATCAAAGAGTTTCTTCAATGGTTTCTACCTTCGACACCATTAGTACTACCACAAGTCCTCACAATCCCAACAAATCCTTCCAGGTATGCATTTATTTTGCCGGTATTTTCTTCCTGTAAATATGGAGTATGTCACAGCCTCCAGAAACATGCCTAATGTACAATTTTGTGGTTTTGAGCCTATTACTGACTATCCCTTTTACATTCAAATTCTGCACCATGTTTCAGTGCAGTTGACTTAGGCTGGATTCACTTTCTTAAGGTCAATTGGTCCATGCCAATAAATAATTTACAGCACAAGACTTTAATCAAGATCACAATTTGGTTGTAAGTCCTTCAAAGATGTTTTCCGAGAGATAATTTACTCACATTTGAAGTAATATATAATTTCTCAATTATCTTTTGGTAGGTGTTTGGAAAAAAGTTGCCTTTATGCCCCCGTTTGGTTGATATAGAATTATACAAATGGAACTTTATCAAGGGAGGGGGATTTGTTTATGACCTACACAAAACAATGTCTTTGCTTGATAAATATGACAATATAGCACAACAATTGGTTGCATTATCATGCTTTCTAAAACAATTTAACTTAGGTAGAATCAAGTACACTTGAATTACCATTTCATGAAAAACCACAACACAAAGGTGGGCTTGAAATTTTAATATAAACATGTGGCCCTGATATCGAGTTGCCATGATTTTGATCCTTACCTCAAGGTGCCCTAAGGCTACCCTAAGGTGTTGGGTAAAGCCCTTGGGAATGGAACCATGTAGTTGTTTTCAAGATCTCACTCCATAGGCCTTAAGGGGAACATTAGGGTGGGATAGGGTATGTAATATGAAATATGTGCCCTAAGTTTAACTCCTACCTCCATGTGCCTTCATTATTTTCTGGTAAAGCATTTGGGAATGAAACTTTGGACAATGGTGTTGATCTCTTTGCTTCCCAAGCTTAAAGGAGAATTTAGAATTAAGGAGTGGGCTTGGGCTTGTAACATATGGACTTGGTATTCATCTCCATGTGCTAGAAGTTAAACATATACCTCCAAGATCCCTACAGATTCCTCTAAAGCCCTTGGGAATGGAACCTTAGCCTATGGTTTAAAATCACTGCTTCCTAGGCTTTGTTACCACTAAAACTAGAAGGGGACCTAAAGGGGTTCCTAAGAGGGAAAATGCTAGGTTCACGACAATGGTGGAGGCTTAACCCACTGTCACCACAACTAAATACTCCTTCCCTTTATGAAATCTCACCAATGGGAGGTGTCATGGTAGTGCAGGGACCACGTGTAAAGTATATTTCAAGGAATAGGTGGAAGGTGACCCTAGAAATCCTTTCTCGAGGATGTAGTCAAGAATGGAGCTTGCTTGCTCTTTAAGTAAGGTACCTGGTCTTCCAAGGGTATGGGGTGAGGATTGGACTATTGAGGGAGAAGAAATAGACTTATGGACAAGGATCTCAATCCCTATAGCCCTTGGGAAAGTTGAATTCCCAAATGGTCCTTGGAAACGAATCTTTGTTGAGGAGTGGGACCACATAGGACCAAGTGGACCTAGCCTAGGTTTGGGGATGGAATGCAACAACCAATGATGTTCCTATCCTGGGCAACATGAAGAGAAAGGACCAAATAAGAATATTTACTTCAAAAGGTTGAATTAATCCTACTGAGGTCTTGCTTTGGGGATGCCTGCGAAAAATTCGATCCTAGAGTTAGGGCTTGGGATTCCCAAAGATTCCACCATGACAATTTCCGCAAGTTTGGAGGAGAGGGAGGGGACCCACTAATGCAGTAGCGTGTAGGAGATCGAAATTTTTCCTTTGGTCAATTCTCGAGAAATTGATGCCCTAGCTGAACTTTGAGGGATAGACCTAGGAAAAATCAATAAAAGGTGAAAAAAGCGAAGGGGATGACCACGCTTTTTAGGGATAAATGCCTAATTCACTTCGGGATATGGAATCAAGGATGATGATGAGAAAGAACTTGGTTTCTTGATCAAGGAGGCTCTGAAAGTTAGCTTCATCCCATGTTGAGAGAAAGAAAAGAAAAGTAATCTTCAAGCATTTATAATTCAAAGTAAACGATGCAAGCTTATCACAAAAAATAATATCTAGGAAATTCCATTCATATAATATTCGCCCATACATTAAATTAGCTAAAACATGCTCAATTCCACATTTCAATTATGCCGCAACTATCCCTAGTTTTAGTAGTATGCAACAACAAGAATAATAATGTCAAATTTTACTTACAACATTATAGAGTATATCCAAACATATTGTTTTTTACAAGACAAAGCTCCAAGGCAAGATAAATAGCCCAAATCCTTATGTAAAAATTCATCCATCTCCAAAAATATCCTCCAAGGAAAAAAATGCTAAGTTCTCTATGATTAGAGAGATCCCAAGTCAAGTCATGATCCAAATGAATGTATCAAACATCAATATATAGCCTCATAAGGAGTCCAAATTAGCCTATGGGCCTACATTAGCCCCTAATGAAAAAATAATGTGCAAATAAAACCCTTATTGGTGACCAGTCCACCAAACTAGCTCACAAGTGTAAAAATAAGCCTCACAAGGGGCCAAATAAAAATATGTACATGTCATAGTGCCCTTCAAAGGCATAATAATATTTAGAAGTGCCATATTGAGGAATAAATTCCTTGGAATATGATGGAAAAGTGGGTGGCCTCTTATTCTCCAAGTAGAATACCTATGGTGCTCCCAATGGGTCTTAGGGCACATAAATAATCCCATGTGTCTCCATATGGATTGGAGATGCATGTAGATCCTCTGAAAGGGTCCAATTGGTGGAATGAATGTTTCCATGACATCGTACAAGTCTTGGGACACTTGCTAGAATTCTAGAGCTCGTGTGGGGGCATGATGGGCATAATGTACCAAGCATATCACCATCATCCCGAAAGTGGATCACTAGTTGTCTCTGAGCATCCATGAAGATTCGTGGAGTGTTGTCTACTATTGTACACCCAAGAATCTCTATGCACACCCTACATGTGTCAATATCGACCTCTAGGGGTTAGGATCCCATATAGAGAGACCAAACCCAAATGGATACCACTTGTTATCTTGCATAAGATCCAATGCATCCCCTAAGCTTCCAATATAAGAAGACATTAAAATAATTGGGTAAAAGAGCTTACAAATCATGGATAAAAATGAGGGAACATAATAATGGCATGCCATTCCATAGTGGGCTTTGGCATGTGCTAGTGTCTCCAAGCTCCAAAGGGGGCTAGCTAAGTACCTTATTAGGTGGTTTCAGCCCTTAAAGGGGATAATCTGTCCAATATACACCCCTATAATGGTAGTGGAAAGTGACGAATAATTGGAGTGGAATAGGGAATGAGAGGGGAAATCCTGGGCCACATAGTGGGGCATGGGGTAGCTGGATAAGGGGAATCCCACACCTGGGTATGTAATGTGTAGGAGGGAGCAATCATGGTACATGAGATGCCCCGACCTTGATTTCTCTAGACTTCTTTATATGTGTTTTTCCTTTTATGAATTTATTTAATTAATTTCTTGAGGCTCAAAGGACATGAGAATGATATGTGAGATATAGCAATCATTACCCCCTTTTAGGTGGGGCGGTTCATTTCCCTCTAGGGGTTGGGACAATCATGGGTTCCTAAATAATAAAGGAGGATCATCTAGGGGCTATGGAACCAAGGTGATGGCCATGGATTGGGGTAGAGCTCATGTGTTGGCTTTTTCCCACGTGCATATTATTTTGTCCCGACCATCTTTTACATTTTGTGGTACAATTTCCTGTTAAATGTGGCCAATTATGCATTTTATTTTCTTTTAATTGCTTCAATTTCAAGAGCATCATTTTGGGCCTGACCCAAGGTGGGGGCAAAGGGATAGGGAGGCTATCCCTATGTCGACCTAGAATAGGAATGTGGACCTAGGTGGGAGAAATGATTAATGGGGTATAGTGAGTGGAAAGGGATTAACTTGTGTGGGTAAATAAGTGAGACCACACACCCAAAGTTAGGTTTTCCCAAGTAGTACCAACCTAGAACAAAATGTTCAATAAAGGAGATCCCATGGTGACTAAGATCAAGGGTAACAACTAAAATATATCAAGGGGACAAGAACAAAAACTAAGGACACTCTTTCCATCAAATCCCCCCATCAATCATTACCCATAAGTATCCATGATAAGTAAACCTAAAGCTTAATTACCAAATGACAAGACATACCTTTAGATTTGGGAGGCCCATCTTCAAACATACGATCAATACAGGTGGGTCAGGGACCACATGGTTGGCTCAAATGGCAGAGAAATGGCACAATGAGCTAGTAGGAGGCATCAAGGGGTTGATGGCTACTGACTGAGGCTCATTATAGAGAAACATTTCTCCTGGTGATATCACCACGAGGTGGTGGGTGTTATCGGGAAAAATAGTGTCTATGCAGAGCTAGTAGTCCCACTAAGGTTGGTAGCTACCTTAGAAACAAACAAACTAAAAACTACTTTCGTTTTCCTTTATGAGAAATAGATAAGAGGGGACTAAGGAGACCAACCTCTGTCTTGCGCTTGGTTCCTTGCTTGATTCCCCTCCCTTCTGATAGGTCTTCGCCACTCGCTTCCTCGTCTACCCAGCTTCAAAGAGAACCTGTAGAATCAAAGCAGCATAACACTATCCAAGAACATAGATATATTATCATAAAAAATATAGGACCAGATATATATTGACCACACAAGTGCATATAACATCAATCATACAAGAATGTGGAGGAAAACTTGAATAGCTTTATTGATAATCAAGAAAGAGCAAAGAAGATTACAACCAATTGTTCTGACCCAACATCATCCTCTCAGCAAGAAAGCCCTTCTTCACCTCATGGAAAGCTTAGATCACCCAACACTATGTTATTGCACCAGGAAACCAACAACACTTCCTTACAAGATACAGAATTCTAGCCTCTGGATCTCTGGGATGAGGGATCCATATATAGATGTTTGCAAGGGAGGTGAGTCAGCTTCTGAGATTTGATTAGTGTCCTCTCTCTGATATTTCTTGACTCCACTTGGAGATTGATGATCTCTTACTCATTCTTGGGCGAAAGCAGAGAGGCAAGTGTCACAGGAGAAGTTTCTGGAAGATTCCATGATCCTCCACCTCGCGGATTGACCCTGCCATTTGTCCACTCTCGCCCATCGCACCCCATAGAAGGGCTTTTCAACATGCATCACACCTACTGTGTGTAGGCAGGTGGGATGCAATGCACTTTGACCATGGAGCAGTTGAAATGGTCCAGTTTTGACTAGTTCTGAGTAGTTTTTCATGGAGAACTTCTGGGAGATGCTGTAATCAGTTGAAATTGTTCTTTTAGGGGTTGGAACAACACCGTTAGGGGCTTAGGAGCCCTTGGTTTATGGACATTTATGATTGGGGTTGCAGTGCCCAAAAATGTCTATAACAGTTGCCCCCTAAAGCATGAGGTCATTAATCTTTTGATGTCGGGTGAAATGCTTTATCATGAGGATCCGAAGTTTTTTCAAGCTGGAAGGTGACTTGTAATAAGATACAACACAATAAATTATCTTCATAATATTTTCATGATCTAGCTGAGGCGGGCATTCCCATGCTCAGCTTTATAAATTCATTTTCATGTACATGAGATAGACAATCATCTGAGTGTATACTGATGATTCTGGTAGAGCCATCATCCCTTAGATTGGATGATTATCTGTGCAGCAGTGATGTACATTTGATGTTTTTATTTTCCTGAATATATATCATAGACGGGATAGATGAAACTAGATCCGTGGTCTTCAATCTCGTTCGATCTTCACTCAAAGTACAAGTCGATCCATCTAAGAGATGTTCTAGAGTTGAACATGGAAAGACATCGCTTGATTACCAGCCAATGATGTAAGCTGTTAACGGGCACGAGAGGAATCACCGATAATGATGATGACCCTCAAGGTACTACAGTACAATTCACATGGTGTGAACAAGGGACTTGGTGTCGAACACCACGCGAAATCTTTCGGTCGAAGGCCATTGATGTAAACCTGTTGCCGGAAGTGAGAAACTTGCCATTGAGGCATGCAAGCTTCAAAGTACTTAAAGGGTTGTTCCTAGATCGACTTCTTGGATAATGAGCTGATGTCGACAAGAAGCGATCCATCATAGGAGGGCCTTAGCGAATCCCACATCAATGACATGGAATGGAGCAAATGATTTTAATGGAGGTGAAAACGATCTAGTGATATAAGGTTCAGGGTGGCGGTCATGAATGAATGGAGCGTAAATGTATTGTAGTGGGTGAGACACAGGTGAATTCTCTGAGCGACTTCTCTTGAACATATCAGCGACACTGACATGATGGATCAATAGCATTAACCCCAAATGTGGATGGTGTGACAAAACCATGGTGACGTGACCAGTGAATGGAACAACCCAACCTGACTCGGATGTAGAGCGAAAGTGTCATGTTCAAGAGCGACTTGCTACCAACAAAGTTTCTTCAACTTTTCTTCCCAATTTTTCTCCAGTCATTGCTGACCATTACCTCTTTATTTTTGTCAAGCTTGAGGAGGATAAAATATGCTTGTTCTATAATTTTCCCTTCGGGCAAACCCATTGCTATGTTTTAACGAGCCTAGCGATAGTGAAACTTGTTCTTGTCTATTATGGACAAGTTTGTCGCTATTCGGTTTTAACGAGTTTAACGACAAAGATAACACGGTCCTTTTCAATTTTAGAGAGTCTGAAAAGGGACGTAAAGGAAACTCAAAAAATCCTTTTTCGTTACATGATCCCTTGAGTCTGAAAAAGTATAAAACAATACAAAAGGGATGAATTTTTGATACTCTTAACGAGCCGAACAAAACAAGCGCTCGATCGTTTTGTGTAATAATCCCTCAAGTCCAAAAAGGATTAAAATCTAAAGGAGGGATATCACTTCTGGTCACTTTAACGAGCTGGAGAGGCCAATGGCTTGGAAATATTTTCATATTTTACAAGTTAGTTGAAAAGAGCTTAAAGGAGACTCGTTTTTTGAGGAACGAGTGATAGATTTGGGTAGTAGTTGATTCCAGGTAAGGTTTGGAATTTTCCAATCACGGCAATGTCACAAGGATGGCTAACAAGATCACTCTTCACAGCTGTTCCTCAAAAAGGGTAAACAATCAAGTGGAGGTGAATGATCGGCCAATACATAGTGGAGGTGATGATAAGAACACGACTAAGGCGTCAAAGGCTGATGATAATACATTCATGATGGTTATTTACCGGGCATTGGTTAATTTTTTAATGAGATTAAACTCTGGAGGAACATTTTCTCATTTCTTATGTTTATTTTTTAACGAGCTTGAATTCTGTGTTAAAACTGCTTGATATAGTGGTCAATGATTTTCTTGATTTTACCATTAATAACTTTGTTCCTTCAAAGGTTGTACTGCCTGCTCAATTGCTTCATCAAACTAGTTAGAAATGAATAATATTTGTTTGAAAAATGAGTCAAAACACTAATATTTTACTTGAATTACGTGAAAAGTAATTTAAAAGTGATTTTTTACCTCTCATTTTACCATTTAATTTGAACTTTGGTTTGTTGGAGCTTTGGATGTGTTTTCCCCCTTGATTTTCACTAGCTGATTCTGGGAGATTCTGTGGACGATTCTTGGCGCCGTCTGGACCTGGTAGGAGCGAAACCTGAGCTCTTCAGTTTCATCCTTTCCTTTTTGAATTCTAAGCATGTTTTCTAGTTTTTCTGAGCCTCTGGGGTTTGAAAAAATCACCCTGGCTCCATCGCACCCTTTCTATATTGAAAGGTGCATTGCATGTTGGCCTAACCACTAGCCAGTTAGCATGCAATGCACCCAGAACACTGTTGGGGGTGCGATGGGTGCAAGGAGGGAAATTTGTGCACATTTTTTCATGGAAATTTTTGCTTGTTTTTCACCAAATCAGGATCTGACTCTTCTCTTGTTTGTTTTCAAAGATTCATTGGAGCAAAATGCTTGTTACATGGTGAGAATGTGAGCATGAAGAAGAGGACATGCTTTCTTCACATGATCCAGTTACGGTAAATGCACTACGGAATTGTGTCCTGTTCAAGTTTTTCTGCATCTCTATCATGACGCAACAAATAACCTTTTTGCAGTATTTGCTCGATGCCTGGGATCCTACCAGCCAGGTGTTCCAGATTAGGGAAAAATCTATCCCCTTGACTATCGTGGACATCTATTTTTTGACCGGCTTATCGAGGCGGGATGCCCCTATCTCATTATCAGGTTCGGCCTGTGGTGGTGAATCTGTGAGAGATTACATTCGCAGGTATTGCAGAGAGGGATCTCAGCCGAGTAAGGACGGCAAGATCAATATCCTAGATGTTACTGATAGGCCCTTGAGGACCATTTTGTTAACTTTTTCTAGAATGGCTGGTAGTGCGGCTCTTCATGTGGCCAACAGGTCTTATATGTAGTATGCCTTAGAATGCCTTGAACCAAAGGTGTTCAACTGGTGTGATGCAGTACTCTTTGTGATGAAAGAACAATTGACCAAGGTGAAAAACAAAAGATTGAAGAACTTTGGATATGGTTCTATTTTGACCACTTTTGACTTGGAAAAGGTCCTACTGATGCAACCATAGTATATTTCACTTGGTTTACCTCCACTGACTGAGCCACGGATGCAGAGATGGGTCGACCATATGTCCAGACATGCTGGTCAGTCTTAGGTTTCCTCTTCTGATACCTTCTTTGGATGGTTTGATCGTCAAGAGATGGTTTTTTCTGAGTATCCATATGATGGTATGGATTTTCGGGGTGACCCAGATTTGGTACTGCCGGCTAGCGAGCAGTGGGGCGCCATTGGTAAAATTTTTTGACCATATCTCTATTTATCGTTTCTCTTTATAATGTCCTTGTGCTTTATTCTATCAAGACTAATCAGAACTCATGTGCTCATGCAGATGTTGGACCAGTTCGGCCAGTAGTACGCCTGAGAGTGCCAGTTGCCGCTCCAGCAGGAGAGGCTATGGGAAGGGCTATCCTTCGCGACCTTGATGTGGCCGAGACTCTTTCAGCATTACAGGATCAGGTCGAGGGCCTCACTCTTGGTATTCCAGATGTGAGGACTGACAAGCTGCCTCTGAGGTTGCAGCGACATACTACTGGCATGCCAAGTCGATGGACTAGGCTTTTACGCATGATTGCACAGGCGGTGACTTGTTATCACCAGCATCATTAGACTAGGGTGCCCCCTAGCGTTTTGAGTTTTGGGTCATTTGACTAATTTTGTCTTGGTTACAGAACATTATGTGTAAAACATAAACAATTATATATATATATATATATATATATATTTTTGATTTTCGGAGTTTTATTTTGGTTAAGTTACATGATCCTGATGCAAATATTGATGAAATGCTTCTTTTTATAAATGTTGCAAATGTCTATCTAACACATAATTTGCCAATGAGTCTATTAATGTGTTTAAGTTTTTGGAAATATGCTGATATTGAATAAAATCAAATTGCCTTTCCAAAATCTTGATCCTTAGGAACATGCGATAGATAGCTGGATTTCAGATGGAGTAGATACCAGTGAGTTGTAGTATGACGAGCTGTGAGTCTAGCCTAACGACAAGTTGGCGTATGCCATGTGTGATGGCATCAGAGAGAAGTTCTATCAACGCGCTATATTCACCGATGTTATTTGTTGACCGACCAATGCATACCCCTCTGAAACTTACTAACTCGCCGCTTAGATCAAAAATGGCCCAGGCCGTAGAAGATAGGTTCCACGAACTACGACTCGCTCCGTCGGCATATCCAACAAATGATTCCAATAGGTTCGACATCTGCAACAAATGTAAAAAGTGGATTACTTGACCAAGACAATTACCCTTAGCGAAAACAAAAATGTAACAAAAGCATATGGGTTACTACACTACATCATGCCTAGTAACGCTTAAGGTACAACCCGTTATGGGGTTGTGCCAGCGGAATCCTGTCATAATCCATTAAATCGTAGGCTCCTTTTGCTAACACTCGTTTAACAATATAGGGGCCCATCCATAAAGACTTGAATTTACCTGCCCCCAATTTATCGGATTCTTGGTCGTAAAGTAAGACCAAGTCACCTTCTGAGAAGACACAGGGTTTGACATTCTTGTGGAACTTTGCCTTGACTCATTTCTTATGGGCTTTGTTAGCCAAAGCGGCATCATGATGGGTTTCATCAAATTGGATTAGTTCCAAGAAACGAGCCTCCTCTTCTTAAGTTCTGGGGAGAAGGCCGACTGCGAGTTTGAGGGACAAGATTTCACACTGAATTGGTAAGATTGATTCTAGGCCATACACCAGTTGGAAGGGTGTAAACCCGGTTGCATTCCTTACTGATGCTTGGTATGCTGTTGAGTCTTGAAAATGTCATTCATTTCCATTACACTTTCACTATTATGTCCATTATATCACCTCCATTTCTCCTCCATTTCACTACTATGTCATCACATTCATCCCACTTTCATTATCATTGGGCCACCTTTATGTTTTTCCAATCTTTATTATTTCTAAGCCTTTTTAGTGAATTTGTGGTTAAAAATTAGAAAATAATGTGCATATGCTTATACCTAACAAATGGGTTGAGATTGTTGACATGTGTAGGTTGAAAGGAGGCTTCTAGAAGACCCTTATATGGCACTCTAAGGCCAAATTCGAATTTGGTTGGAAAGAATCATGGGATCATGAGGATATGTGTCACATCTCCTAACTGTATTGTAACTCTAAGAAGACATGTGTCTTATCAGTTCCTATTTTGATTAGGACTCTAGAGGTAGAGGGAGAGATTCATGGATTCTCATTAATGAGATGGCTCTCATCTTTTTGTATAAATAGGAGATCTCTCTCCTTCATTAGTTGGTCTTTTTAGTCCTTTTTAGTCTTTTAGTCCCTAGTTCTTAAGTTTGTAGTTTTTCCTTGATGGCTTTTGAAAGCTTTGGAGAGCTTTGTTGTACTTTGTACTTTTGAAGAATTTGAATAAAGCTTTGATGTTCTCAACATGGAAGGAGATGTGAAGTAGATGTCATGGAGCACATTAGGATGTAAGGTAGAGTAGATTTCATTTTGTAAATATTGCTTTGTAGAATGTAAGGTAGATTAGATTTTTCATTCATGCAATTTTAATTCATGCAAGTGTGTTTAATTTTGCTTTGATTTCATAGGTAGTAGGGGGCCCCTGCCTTGTATAGTTGTCATTTAATTTTGCATTTTATTTTTCTCATGTATATTAGCTGTACATAACAAAGTTGTTTTGATTACTGTTCTTTTACATTTTTCTCATGTATATTAGCTGTACATAAATTGCTTTCAAGTTTATTGTAGATTAGTGATGCACATAGCCTTTTAATGACTAATGAATGACATGATAGAATCATCTTGTCCTTTTGCTGAAGCAGCAAGGATACTGGGTCTCATAGTCACTAGCTCATTGTTTGGTTATTGCATTTTATTTTGATTGAACTAATGACATGATATAATCATCTTGTCCTTTTGCTGAAGCAGCAAGGATACTGGGTCTCATAGTCATTAGCTCATTGTTTGGTTATTGCATTTTATTTTGATTGAACTAGTTGTATATTCACACTTTTGTTTAAATACTAACTCCATCAATAACATGTTTTAAGTTCTTTTGAAGTGCTAAGTTTTGGAAGTTACCATTAGGGACATAGGCCTTGTCTTGAAATCTTTATCCATACTTGTCCTTTAAAAGTATTCTTAAGACCTTAGAATAGGATTTCCATTTGCATTAAACACTTTAGAAAACCAACAAGAACAAAACCCCAAAAACAAACATAAACTATAAAACAACGAAGTAAGAGAAAGATTAACTAAGCACATATAGTGCACCACACTTCATCAGTTTACGATACCCAGATTGATAATTTATGTAGAGCAATTTAAGACATTAAATTGACTAGACATATGCCCACAAGGCCGAGTATAGGATCAGGTGCCAACTCCTTTTGTGGACTCCAATCATCCTTTTCAGCATCCGCTTCAGGACCTTGTTAATTGCTTCAACTTGTTCGTTGGCCTGCGGGTAATATGGAGTAGAGCTGTTGTGGGACAACCCTAATTTGGCAACCAATTCAACCATCATGTGATTGCAAAATGCGATCCATGATCTGTGACTATAGCCTGTGGAACGCCGAATCTGGCGACTACATGATTGAAAAAGAAAAGGGCAGTTGTTTCACCAGTGTTATCTAATGTTTCATCACCTTGGCCCATTTGGTAAAATAGTCTACTGCGACTATGATATACCCATGCCCCCTGGTCAAGGTGGGGTTACATGTCATGAAATCAATGCCCCATTTGGCGAATGGCCCAACAACAACTATTGGTTGTAGAGGTGCGGGTGCTCTTCTGGTTTTGCTATCGAAAATTTGACATGCATGGCAACTTCTGACTGCGATTATGAAATCTTTGAACATTGTTGGCCAGAAGTATCCTACTCATAAAACGTTTTGTGCCTTAGCGTGACCAGATTGATGCCCTCCACACGCACCTAAATGGAAATCATTCAGGACTTTTTCGGCCTCCTCATGGGTGGGGCACCTCCTCTGAACTGTATCGACACCATGATGGTAAAGCGTATCACCGACGATCATGTAGTCTTTTGGTTGGTATCAAATACGTTTTTGTTCCGAGCGGGAGGTATTAGGCCTATATTTTTGTGTTTGGAGATAGATGATTATATCTCCATACCACGGATTGCTTGAAGATATTAGAAACAAAGATTCATCCACGATTGTTTCTTCTGATGTTTCATCGTTGGACGGCGATGGCAGATCGCATAGTAATTCCGCGAAAACCAGGATTTCTTTGACTTGGATTTTACAAATTCGAGATCAAACTCTTGAAGAATTTCTATCCATTTTGAATATTTGCCCCCCAGCAACTGTCACGACAATATATAAGTCATGGGTTTGCAATCTGATAGAACGATAGTTTTTCGAAAGAGGATATAGTGTCGAAATCTCTGTATCGCTTGAACAGCTGTGAGTGCCAGCTTTTCAACATAGGAATACTTGCTTTCTGTATCATTTAAGTTCCTACTTAAATAATATATAGGATGTTCAATTCCGTTGTCTTCTTGAACTAAAACCATTGCGATGGTTGTATCCACTGTAGCCAGATACAGGTTAAAGTCTTTTTGATAATCTGGAGCGTACATTAATGATGCTTTCATTAGGGATTCTTTTAAAGCATCAAAGGAAGCTTGCGCGACCTGATCCCAGACAAAGGGCACTTCCTTTTTCAATATACATGTATAACCTTTAGCAAGTTCAGCGTAATTTGGAATGAATCTTCTCAGAAAGTTTTCTTTCCCTTGGAGTTTCTGAATCTGAAGCAAATTTGAAGGTGGAGGAAAATTTATGATTGCCTAAACCTTACATGGGTCGAGATGAATCCCGTAAATGACCAGAATAGACACAGAACACAGATTTGTGTGGATTGAGTCGTATCTTGTAGTGTCGGCAACGTAGAAATATCACTCTCAAATGTTGCTGATGGTCAGTCCGGTTTCGCGAATGAGTCGGAAGGTCGTCGAGATATGGTTGAATGATGTTTTTGATGTCATGGAAGGCATAATTTGTTGCCCTCTGAAACATTGCCCCTATTTTATTTAAACCAAAGGGTAATCTGCGATAAGAAAATGTGCCCCATGGACAAATAAATGCAATCTTTGACTGGTCTTGTGGGCGAATATTTATTTGGTTATACCCAGAGAAGCCATCCATAAATGAAAATATTTCACATCCGGTGCATTCATCAATTATCTGGTCAATAATGGGTGTAGAGTAGTTGTCTTTTGGACAAGCTTGATTTACATTCCTATAATCAACGCACACTCTAATCGCTCCTTGTTTTTTCATCACAAGAACAATGTTCAATACGCAATCGGTTAGAGGAACTGGGTAAATGAAACCAGCATGGAGAAGCTTTTCAACTTGTACCTTGATGGCAGCGGCTTTCTTGGGGTGCACCTGCCGTAGCCATTGTCATATTGGTTTGACATCTGGATACATCTTGATTTTGTGTTCAACTATACTCGAGTCAATGCCTGGCATTTCATCATATGACCAAGCAAAGACATCTCTGAATTTGCGAAAAAGAGCATTATATATTTCTAATTCTGAAGAAGAACAACATTTGCCAACATAAATATTCTCTACAACATTCGTTTTGGTCGAGATATTTATGGCTATACTCTCTTCAATATTGGACAAGTTTTGCTCAGAATCCACTGTGTTTACAGTATTTCATAGGAAATATAAAACTGA
The DNA here is from genome assembly GCA_031772625.1 of Pinus tabuliformis. Taxonomy (NCBI): domain Eukaryota; kingdom Viridiplantae; phylum Streptophyta; class Pinopsida; order Pinales; family Pinaceae; genus Pinus; species Pinus tabuliformis. The sequence goes on along the minus strand of CM062817.1, from coordinate 1,166,071,350 downwards.
AGGATGATGAAGGTCATCAGGAGTATCTTCTTGACAATTCGGAAGATGAGAATGATGGTGGTAGTCTTCCCATGGCACCCCGTCAGTTATCATTGACTGAACAATTCCTTCGTTGGTGTAATGCACTTGCGACCAAGGATCTAATGGGGTGCCATATTCCATAGACCTATCTATCCAAATGCTCGATGAGCATTGATTCGGGTCTGCCTCCCATGCCAAAAACATTGATTGCTACAATATTTCTATTGGGCTTGGAGGAAATACCTACGGACGATCCATGTTAATATCATTTTCTGAGATCTTTTGAATCGAAGATATCATATTTTAGGTTCCTATCATCGCCACTTCCGCCAGATTGATTGGAGGTAGGAGGGAAAACGTCCCCATTAATATAGGGTATTTTAGGAGGCCTACTCCGATATTTTGATGCATATGGGGGCTTCCATGGATCATCAGAATGCTTCCCGTAACTTGGGAACTATTGGGGAGAAATGTCTGTTGGTCGACGATCATAATTCCTCCTTGAAAAGGAAATGCAATCTTCCTAAAGTAGGTCGACACAACTGCAACCATAGCATATATCCATGGTCTTCCCAATAGGATGTTGTAATCGAGGTTTCCGTCGATTACTTCGACATCTATTTCTACTGTTTTCCCCCCTAGTTCAACTTGAAAGCTACTTAGAATACCATATGGGGTATACGTTCGTCCGTCAAATGCTTTTAATGTTGTCGAAGATCGCGACAAGGTTGGAGATCCTAAAGTTTTCCAGCAACTCATCAACATAATACATGTAGATGCCCCCTCATCAATAATTGTTCGATGAATAGTTTTGTTGAGGGCTTTCACTTGAATGAGGAAAGCTAGTTGAGCTGGTAACTGAGGATCGTATCCTTTATGATTAAAGGACACAAGATTAGAATCCTTTGGGTCTATCCCACCTATAGCTAATAATAAAGCTTGCTTTTAGGATGGGCAATTTTTCAGTACCTCAAGTGTCGACATAGTGGATGGCGATTGGGCCAGATCTTCCACTATATTATAATGTTGTGCTGCTCTTGCATGAGGATTAAATGTTGACTTGTGAACTACTCCCTTTGGCGGTTTTATTGTTAGCTTTGGAATGATGGGCAGTGCAACTTCTCTTGGAGTTCTTGTCGAACTACTAGGTTGATCTTTATCTTTGTTGTTCGACAGATGTGGATTCCTGTAATCTTTATTGCTTGTTGATATCAAAGCATCATATTTTTGTTTCAAAACTGACAACATCAGTACTTGGGACGGGGAAGTATTTTCACTAGCAACTAGATTTGTCCCTAGATTTGGAAACGGATCAGTCAATACCATCGAGGTTTTTGAATTCTTGAAGAATCTTTTAAGCTCAGCTTTATGTGGACAATTTTTTGTCCAATGATCCTCATCACATATTAAGCATGGATTTTTCGTTTTCCTATCTCCAAGAGGGTTTGCAGAAGAATTTTCAGGTGATGATTCTTCCTGTTTCTTCTTCTTCCCTTTGTTTTTATTCTTGCCTCCTGGTTGCTTGGTTTCTTTGCCTTTATCAGTCAAGACAGCATTTGCTTCCGAGGTGAGAAGTTCTTCTTTTTCATTTTGACTGGAAATCTTACGGGCCTTTTTAGATGTAGCCTTTGTCGATTTCGTGTCTGTCGTACCAATCACGCCATCGCCGGCATGAGAGTCATTGTTCGGTTTAGGAGGAGGAGGGACGGAAAATTACGATATGGTAGCATCAGGGATTTTATCGTAGAGCATGCCAGACTGAGTATAAATCAAGTCTAAATATTGTGCATGAGCAATTACTTGCTCTTCAGTGATGACTCCTCTTTTTGCCACATCTTCTGTAATGGAAGTTAATAATTACTTAATAAACCATTCAGCTAAAAGCTGATCAGGAACATACGTTTTTACCATTCTACGACGACGTCGCCACTCATGAATATGATTGGATATGTGAGTGGCTGTTGTTTGCTTGAAATTGGTAAGAAGTTCTGTTCCTGTTTCGTACCTTATCGGTAACCAAAAATGCATTAAAAAGGTTGTGGCTAGGGTACTGAAGTTGTCGAACGAAGCTCTGGGTAACTTGATATACCATTTTACTACCAGACCAATTAACATCCTCTGAAAAAGGTGAAGCCTAATCGAATCATCGTTTAGGGTGTTTGATGAACACCACAGATGAAATGTCATCACATGATTCGACGGGTCTTCACTCGGATTTCCATTAAATTTAGGAATATCTGATGGAATTTTATGCGAAATTGTTGGCCACCAAGGGGCGTAAGTAATTGGATCGTTTGTTAGCCGATTTAGATTTGGTAACTCTAAAGTTGCCACAAAGGGTAACTGTTGATTTAGGTTCGGCGAAGCATACCCAAGATATGACGGAATTGCCTGAGTAGTTGGTCTTTGCATACCAGCATAATGCATTTGATGCTGGTAACTTTGGTAAGGTTGATGGGTATAACCATTGTAGAATGATTGATTTTGACCTCTTTGAATATATGGCTGCCCACTATTTGCAAAGATTTGTTGCTCAGATCCTTGGTATACTTGTTGGAATTGCGGTTGTTGGTATTGCACCAACCATGGTTGCGAAGCCATGTGCTGTTGTCCAATACTGACTGTTTGACCAAGATGAGGCGTAATTGTACCCGTTTGGGCCTGTGTCATTCCACTAGTTGGCAATTGTGGTTGAGTCACAGGGACAAGAGGCTGTTGCATTACAACCTGAGAAACCTGAGGTTGGCATACGACAGGCAACGCTTGTACTTGCGACATTGTCACAATAGCCGGCGTAGTTGGTATGTTTGACATAGGTAAACATTGTTGCATCGAATATACAACTCTTGGTTGTTGAGCCAGTATTGGCACCAAACCGCTAGATGTAATTCCAGCATAACCTGAATTTTGTTGTGAACTCTTGTATGGTTGTCCTCCCAGAGGAGACAATGTAAGGGTATATTGTCCCCCATACGGTGGTAATCCGGTACTCAAAGGAATTGTTTGTCCTTGAGGACCGGACTGCCCCAATTGACACCCTGAAGGATCAATTTGCTGAGACTCAACATAAGAGTTCCCAGATACTATTTCAGATGAACAAATAGGAACATACCATACTGTTGAAATAGCCCCTGAGTGGGCCCCTCCTAGTGATTGAGAGCTAGTTGAGACAGATGGTATGCTAGCGAACATTGTTGGAGTGACAACAGGAAGTTCTGCTGTCGCTGTGTTGGATGACACAGTCCTCGATGTCGACGGTTGTTCAGACATTTCTAGTCTATCCAAAAGATTGCCTAGTGATTCTACAGGAGCTTCCGATAACGATAGACTAATTTCTGATGAAGAAGGATATAGGGTGATCCTGACTCCAAACTGTAATGGAGTACTAGATGGAGGATCCTCCACAATCTCTTCTATAGCAATCAGATCAGATGGAAGAGGCAGACCGTTAGGTCCGTAGAATATTTCTGGTGCCGAAGAAGGTATAAATTCTGCAGTGACAGATGCTTGGGGAATAACACCTTCTGAGTCAGCTATAGATGGAGCTGGTTCAGGAATACAAGTGTTTACCTACACACTAGGATCAGTTCTACTATCCTTTGGTGGTTGCTAAACTTCTTCTGTAAAGGTAGGGATACCAGAAATGTTTGGAGTAATCGACGTCTCCGATGGTGTTGGAACACTTGTTCTAACTTTACTAGTGGATTTGGAACCGATTAAACGAGTTCACTTTGTCCGTAACAGTTTAGATTCCGGAGACAAAGACAGTTGACTCGTAAGCCTCCGCGAACGACGGGGTTTCAATTGACTTTCTTCCACGATTGTGGATTACTCAATCAACTAAAAATCAAGGGGAAGTATGTTTCCGAATTAGATGAATTTTAGATTCTTTGAAACAACTTGTTTTTTCAAATTTTAAGAGTCAAGAAAAAACAAAAGATGACTCTAGTCGCCTTCGATTTTTAATGAGCCTGAAGTGATAAGTGCTCAGATGGACCATTTCCTTTAAGGAGTCTGAAAAGGAATGAAAGGGACTACTCTGGAAATCTAGACAGAGGGATTACCAAACCAATCGCAAAACTGCAGAATACTTTTTATGGTACGATAGTCAATCTTTCCAAATTCTGTGTTCAGTGCATTGCGATCGATAGGGCGGCAGACACGAATTCCTATGGATAAATGATAAATGCTATTGTGGTCTCCCAAAATATACTCAACAGTACGTGGGAGAACAAGTCCGTACTGGCACTTATCGTCTGAAAGTGGAGGAATCACCCAACCAACAGTGAAAACAACAATTACCAGGCTTTAGGATGCCAGAATACGTCTCTAGCCTAGACTTCTAGATGTTCTTCGTTAGGTTCCAAGGCGTTTTTTGATTCATTAAATTTATTTTATAGTTGATCTTGCTTAAGAAATCTTCCTTTCAAGTTCACCGCGTGATGTAGATGTACAATTCCTAAAATGCAATCTAAGATGATAAACAATCGTTTAATATTCCTTTTGCAATGAAAATCCTAGCTACTAAGGAAAGAGAGATGGTGTTCTTTCAACAAAGAGTAGAGAGCACACACTACATGCACTGTCCTAAATCAAACCAAAAAATAGTCTAAATGAAAATGCACATGCATGTATTTTTTTTCAGCCCTCTTAATGTGTGAATGGTAAAAAGAAAGCTAAGCGCAAATCTGAATTATTTTTCAAAGCGACAATTACTAACAAGCTTCTTTTCAAAACGTAAATGAAGACAATGACGACACTTTGTTATTTGGAATTTAAAACTTGCTTTCGACACTTGAAAAACTACTAATTCAAATCAAATACAAGAGTGACAGTGTAATCGACTATCAAGAACAATCAGATTCTCTTCTATGACTGAAAACGACACTTGCGACACTTCCAAATCAAGAAACGACATTTCAATTATGCTACTTCTTTGTAAAGAGAACTGACAATGGCTCAAAATACATAAAAAAATTTACAGTTCTTTGCACAATGGAGGTGGAATAACAGCAAGGAAGGGGGTTTCAATAGAGGTATACTGACTACAGGCAGCAAAAATCCTGAATAAAGCTGAAAAGAGTGAACACAAAAGCTAAAATCTAAGAGCAGAAGAGGTTTGATCAGCGCACCTGTAGCATAGGGAAACTGAAATGCATCGCACCTAATACACTCGAGAAGTGCAATGCATTCAAGTTCCAAAGAAGAGATAATGCGATGGACCAAGGACAAGACTTTAGCTGGGTTCTGACTCACAGTTTGCAGCTCAGTTCAGGGATTTAGGCCGAGTAAGTGGTAATCAATAAATCAATCACAGGGGTAGATCTAAAGAGGTTACTAGAGCCACCACAAGGGAAATTAGAGAGTTTGTAAATCAATCGTTTAATTCATAAACAAAACCCGGAGATAGATTGAAGAAACATTGATCTACTTTGCACTTGCATAGCAAATGCAGTTCGAAGGCTAGCTGGCTTGACTTCAGGCTCTATCTATAAGCTTATAAAGTAAAAAATGTAGATAAACAAACAATCTATTCACTCCCCAGTGGAGTCGCCATTTTGTTATCAGGAAAACTAGTGTCTATGCAGAGCTGCTAGTCCCACTAAGGCTGGTAGCTACCTTAGAAACAAACAAAATAAAAACTACTTTAGTTTTCCTTTATGAGAAATAGATAGGAGGGGGCTAAGGAGACCAACCTCTGTCTTGTGCTTGGTTCCTTGCTCAATTCCTCTCCCTTCTGATAGGTCTTCACCACTCGCTTCCTCGTCTACCCAGCTTCAAAGAGCACCTGTAGAATCAAAGCAGCATAACAATATCCAAGAACATAGATCTATTATCATAAACAATATAGGACCAGATATATATTGACCACACAAATTCATATAACATCAATCATACAAGAATGTGGAGGAAAACTTGAATAGCTTTATTGATAATCAAGAAAGAGCAAAGAAGATTACAACCAATTGTTCTGACCCAGCATCATCCTCTCAGCAAGAAAGCCCTTCTTCACCTCATGGAAAGCTTAGATCACCCAACACTATGATATTGCACCAAGAAAGGAACAACAGTTCCTTACAAGATACAAAATTCCAACGTCTGGATCTATGGGATGAGGGATCCATATATAGATGTTTGCAAGGGAGGTGAGTCAGCTTTTGAGATTTGATTAGTGTCCCCTCTCTGATAGTTCTTGATTCCACTTGGAGATTGATGATCTCTTACTCATTCCTGGGCAAATATAGAGAGGCAAGTGTCACAGGAGAAGTTTCTGGAAGATTCCATGATCCTCCACCTCGTGGATTGACCCTGCCATTTGTCCACTCTCGCCCATCGCACTCCATAGAAGGGTTTTTTAACATGCATCACACCTACTATGTGTAGGGAGGTGGGATGCAATGCACTTTGACCATGGAGCAGTTGAAATGGTCCAGTTTTGACCAGTTCTGAGTAGTTTTTCATGGAGAACTTCTGGGAGATGCTGTAATCAGTTGACCTTGTTCTTTTAGGGTTTGGAACAAAACCTTTAGGGACATAGGAGCCCTTGGCTTCTGGACATTTATGATTGGGGTTGCAGTGCCCAAAAATGTCTATAACAGTGGGTAGCAGGCCTTGAGGAGAACTTGGGTTTGGTTTGGTTTGTAAGATGAGCACTAGATATTCATCTGTGAGAGCCACAAGTCCAACCCCCACTCCATGTGCCTCATGGCTATTTTTGGATGACTAGAAAGGGCCATCAACCTCAATCCTATTGAGTTTCTTGGAATTCATATTTTATATAGAAACCAATTTCATTATGTTCATGTAGATTTATTATAGGTAAGCATGAGAAAATGTCTTTGATCTCCTAAAGTCTAGACATTGTATTTATTTTTGTTGTTATATATGGGTATTTTATGCATGGGTCATATTATACTATTTTACTAGTATTCTATTGCAGAATAGTGTTACATCATCTTCATGAATCAAGTAACATAATAAGATGATTATCTTCGCAAATTATTTGTTTTTCAAATCGTGCAACCCCCAAATGATAGTATCTCAAGCCTCTCTTTCAGTCTAGAATCTAACTATTTGGTGGCCACTTCTTGGGATAATCAGGTTTTTTCTCAACTGTCTCCATTTACCATTTACTAAAACAAGGCTAAGTTATTACAAATGTAATGATAAATTGTGGGACCAATAACAAGATCAGATTTATATTTACCTCATGGTGAATATTTTAGATTGTGTCACTATGGGGTCTTGGATAGATGGTAAATAAGGGGTGTTTCACAATCCTCACCAAGGTTCAAATCCCCTAGGGACACATTTTTCTCCTCCAGGGACATCTTACCTGTGCAAGTGGGTTGTCTTAAGTGGTTGGTGCTCTGTTCAAGTCTTAGTTGACTTTGGAATAAAAAATAATCCTTAGCCATGACTTCTTAGCTAAAGGGATATTTTTTGAGTGATGTAATCCAATTACATTGCATTGTGATATTCTCATATTGGGAAAGGGCATGTTTTTTGCATAGTGATAATGGGAAGTACATTGCCAAAATAGTTTATTTGAAAAACATTCTAGCTTGCTTTGGTGTTGTGCCTTCCATAAGTTCACCTACGAACTAAAATATGATTTTATATGAAATGACTTAGGCCCTTTATATTGGATATTAGTGGCCCTTAGGAAATATTTTCAGTGAATGGACCAACACATGGGTAATATTGGATAGACAACATGTCTTCACAAACCAAAATGATATTATATTTGTAAAGCCATTTTGAAATTTGGCCCTTTTAAATGTTACAATCCCCCCTACTATTGAAATTGAACAAAATTCACACTAATTTAGGACAATATCTTACTGACGTGAAAACATTCTTTTTGAAATGCACTACTGGGATTCTGGCTACACCACCCTTTTCTTCATTGCTTCCAGCTCATGTGACTCCAAGCATTGTCATCATGTTAAAATTGAGTTTAACTTCTCATAAGCTTAGGATATGTAAAGAGTGATTGTTTGTTGAGTCATTTTGACCATTAGTCAAGATTGTGGTAAGTTTCTAACCTTGTACATATATGATTTTTTCACACTTTATGCCTTTCTTCCTATTATGGAAGACACAGACGTTGAGTGAGTTATTAAATTATTTTCGATGTTTCAAAAATAGTGTAGAATAATAACTCAACAAGGATTTGAAAAATAAGTTAGGAAAAAAAAGGGAAAAAATGGCAAAATTTTACAAAAACTAAGAATGATGTTTTTCTAAATCACCAATTTGGATAACACTAGTTATTATCAAGACTTAGTTTTTGTTATTTAGGGTAAAAATCCTTTGAGATGTCATAATTTCACGTTTATGCTAAAAATTTATCTCTATGAGAGGAAAATAGATTTTATACTCTCAATAAGAGTGCAGGATGAGGTATTCACCATCACATTATGGATTATTTTGTCTTTTTGATGTGTATGATGTGTAGTTTTAAAAACCAGTCTAGTTGAACCGAAAATTGTTTAAATCGACTGGTTAGCTCCGTGAGATATCAAACCTGCCTAACAAATCTGATTAGTTGGTTGGTCAGGACTGATAGGGTACCAAATCAACTAGTTTTGGTACCAAATTAACTAGTTTTGGTATCAAATTGACTTTTTCATCTGATTTCGTACTTGACCGAGTGATTTTTGTAAAAAATGGCTCGTTAGAAAGCCACATCGTTGGGCATGTTGATGGGACTCGTAGGTGGTTTTTAGAGGTTCTTTTTAGAAAGCGATTTTTGGTTACCTTCAATATATGCCCCCCTAATCTTATAAAAGAATGCCTAAGCTCCTGTTTGCCTCACACATTTGATTTCTAATGTTTGTGTGCATATGAGAGCTTGGATAGTTCAACACCAACATTCAGTTTTGGAGAAACAACAACAAGTTTGGAGGTTCTTTTTCATCTTCGAGCTAGTTTGGAGTTGTCTAGTGGAGTTGGGGGTGTTAATCCCAATGAAAATCTGGTAGTTTGAATGAAGAGTTGAAGGAAGTGAACCAAGAAGACCAAACATGGGACATGGTGACTCGTGAGTGAAGAAATAGTCATGAAACATGGCAAACTTGTGCTTCTAGTTTTCCTAGGCATATTATTGTTGCTCATGCTACTACTAGTACTGTTATTAAGGCCGAAGAGGAGTTTGAGGAGTCCTCAAACTTTGAGCTAGATGATGTTTATGTAGCTCCCAATGATGATCCCATGTGTAGCAGTGGTCATGAGTTTTATGACTAATCATGTCAATCAATGATTTGTAGTAGGATATTGTCTTAGTATCTTGAGTTGTAACAATGTTTTTGGGCTCAAGAGGCCATTTGGGGCCTCCTTGCAACATTGTTTTTTTACTCTAGAGGTACTTTAGAGCCTCATTGGTTATGTATTTTGTCAATGATATCATTGATATGTATTGCACTCAGTGCCATTTTGATATATGAACCCTTACATGGTATATACTATATAGATGAGAATAATTTTCATATTTTGTCTCTAATGGTTTGGAATCATGGTTTGTAATCTTAAAAATAATTATTTTCATTAAAATTAATTAATTTATGTATTTTTTCCAATTTTGGTTTATTGAATTTGGTTTGATATGCTTCAGGTTCGAATCACGATTAGATAGGTAGTTGGTTTGAAACCTGGTTCCGTTTTTGAAACTATGGTTTGATGAAACATTGTTTGGAGCAAGAAAGTTGGTTGCGCTCGAAGCAAGTTGTTTGGAAAACTTCCATGACTTGAGGCTACTTGGAGTTCTTGATTTCATAGCCTTAAATATTGAAAAATGTGCAACAAGAAATGTTAAATTTAGAATGTGCTAAAAATATACCTGCTAAAAATAGCATGTCTAAAAATAGCAATTTGGCCAGTGAGGTCATTGGCCACATTGGATGAGAGGTGAAACTGCTAAAAATAGAAAGTTCTAAAAATAGCATTTCTGGGTCCCTTCCTATTTATATCAGTCCCTAGTCTATCTATAGGAAGTAAAATTAATTTGATATTAACAACAATTTGTAACTTAATTAATTAATTCATCTTGAGTTAATTAGTTAAGGAAAAACAAACTTGAAGTCTATATGAGGACATGCAACAATTTATCTATTAATTGTTGAATTTATCCATCAGTTAAAGAGATAAGGATGAGTTGTAATTAGTTGGCTTGGTTAAGTGAGTCAAGTCCAATTAGATTAATTTAACAAGTTGTTAAATTAATGAGATTCAGTTTGTTAATGCTTGCATGCATGTAACAACTGGTATTTTCAGATAACTAAATATTATAGCTTAAATAACTCATGCATGCTAGTTAAGACAGAGACCTAGTTGAGATCAGAGAAGGGACGGTGTACTATCAGTTGGATGAATATTTTTCCTATAGAGGAAGCTCATCCATGATGAGTATTTATCTCCTTCAGGTTTGTGCAATTAGATCAGAGGTTAGTGAGTGTGTGAAGAGGCCAATTCACACATGTGACATCACTGGACCCCAAGGAAACTGCACAAGGAAATAGGAGGCTTGGAGGGTAGAGGAGAAGGTTTTTGAGAAGCCTTTGACTATCTATGAGGAGTAGAGGGAATGTACTGAGAGCTGGATAGCTTCCGAGCTAAGGCTTTGTGTGGTCCAGACTATATTTCCACTTGTATGATAATACAGAGATGGGGTTTTAGGCAGGTGATTTCCACGTGTAAATTCTTCTGTGTTATGTGTGATTGATTTCTTCTTATCAGTTATATGTGTTGTTATTGATGTTGCTTATGGTTGATTAAGCTTTCGCTAAATTGTTTGTAGAGGTAGATAAGCGTTTTGCTTTAGTACATTGCATTACCAGGTGATCTACATGTGGAAAATTCCTACATTGTATCGGAGCTAGCTGATTTGTAGAAAAAGTTCTACATCGTATCAGAGCTAGCTGATTTGTAGAAAAATTATAAAATGTTCTACAGGCTATCAGAGCTATCTGATTTGTAGAAAAATTCTACAAAATTCTACATGGTATTAGAGCACATCTGATCAAGGAAGAACAATATACAAGAAAGGAGATTTCAAAGTTTTGAGTTTTGGGCCGAGAGTTTGCAGAGCAGATATGAAAATTTATATACAAAATTTTCAGAAACAAATAGTAGACTTGGATTCCTTGGGGAGAAATACCCAAATTCAAAAAAAAAATCGGCTGAATTGGAGTTCAGATGAGGGAGATATTGTTGATTTAAAATCCATTTTTTCTAGAAAATTTCGTGACGGTGGGAAAGTGGAAATAGATTGGTGTACTAGCCAAAAACCTTTATGCACTTGAGGTACAAGATGCATGCAGATCATTGAGGAGCAAGGAAAAGGTTAGATACTTGGTGGTTGAGAGGGAGAGTAAATTACCTCTCAACATGCAGCGCCAGAAGAAGTCTCAGACAATTGTCGAGGAGCTACGATTGGTGCAGCAACTTCAGGAGGCTGTGGAGTAGCCACAACTAGAGAAGATGAGAGGAGATTGAGTATAGACATCTACTCATGTAGAGACCTCCAGTAGGGAGAAACGTCGAGCCAGGTGGGCAGAGGGATCACATGTAGCCATACCTCCAGGTACGAGGTGGGGGGATATAGAGTGATTGTCCCAAGGAGGAGGGGCATGATCCTTGAGGTACCCAACCTCTTGGATGAGACCTTGCTACAGGAGCCCTGATGTGGAGTAGTAGGAATTGACTGATTGGGTACAGACAGATGCGGATGGAGCGATAGAGAGAGCAACAGTGCAAGGAATCCCAAGATAGTGCATAGCTATCAGGCTATAGCAATGTGAGAGGCACAAGTGTTTTGCATAGTGCTAGGTGGCACAGAGAGGTGTGGAATGGTGCGAGATGCATGGATATGTCGCAGTAGTGCAGATGTCAGAGAGGGAGCACTTGTCAACAGCAGGTAGAGCTTCAACATCAAAGTATGTTGCTAGCCCAACAAAGTGGTCAGTTGGGAGTGTTTTTGTTCCAAGTGTTGTTGGAGCAAGTGGACCATGTAGATGCATTGCATGTAGAACATTCTAGAGTTATAGGATCGGGTTCAAGAGAAAGCCTTTCTTATTGAGAGGGAGTGTTGAAAAATGTGCAACAAGAAATGTTAAATTTAGAATGTGCTAAAAATAGACCTGCTAAAAATAGCATGTCTAAAAATAGCAGTTTGGCTAGTGAGGTCATTGGCCACATTGGGTGAGAGGAGAAACTGCTAGAAATAGAAAGTTCTAAAAATAGCATGTCTGGGTCCCTTCCTATTTACAACAGTCCCTAGTCTATCTATAGGAAGTAAAACTAGTTTGATATTAACAAAAGTTTGTAAATTAATTAATTAATTCATCTTGAGTTAATTAGTTAAGGAAAAACAAACTTGAAGTCTATGTGAGGAAATGCAACAGTTTATCTATTAATTGATGAATTTATCCATCAGTTAAAGAGATAAGGATGAGTTGTAATTATGAGTTGTAATTAGCTGGCTCAGTTAACTGAGTCAAGTCCAGTTAGATTAATTCAACAAGTTTTTAAATTAATGAGATTCAGTTTGTTAATGCTTGCATACATGTAACAACTGGTATTTTCAGATAACTAAATATTATAGCTTAAATAACTCATGCATGTCAATTCAGATGGAGACCCAGTTGAGATCAGAGAAGGGACAATGTACTATCAGTTGCATGAATATTTTTCCTATAAAGGAAGCTCATTCATGATGAGGATTTATCTCCTTCAGGTTTGTGTAGTTAGATTAGAGGTTAGTGAGTGTGTGAAGAGGCCAATTCACACATGTGACATCATTGGACCCCAAGGAAACTGCACAAGGAAATAGGAGGCTTGGAAGGTAGAAGAGAAGGTTTGTGAGAAGCCTTTGACTGTCTATGAGCAGGAGAGGGATTGTACTTAGAGTTGGATAGCTTCCGAGCTAAGGCTTTGTGTAATCTGTACTATATTTCCACTTGTATGATAATACAGAGATGGGGTTTTAGGTAGGTGTTTTCCCCGGGTAAATTCTTCTGTGTTATGTGTGATTGATTCCTTCTCATCAGTTATATGTTTTCTTATTGATGTTGGTCATGGTTGATTAAGCTTCCGCTAAATTGTTTGTAGAAGTAGATCAAGTGTTTTGCTTTAGTACATTGCATTACCAGGTGATCTACAGGTGGGAAATTTCTACATGGTATCAGAGCTAGCTGATTTATAGAAAAAATCTACAAAGTTCTACATGGTATTAGAGCTAGTTGATTTGTAGAAAAATTCTACATTAAACAATCATTGAGAAGTTGAAGACCATAACCTAACTCTAATACATTTTCTTGCAATAGAGTCTAGATGTGAATATTAGGGATACATGGTAATAGACATACTCCTTTTACTTTGTTGCATTAAACAACACTTTTTTGAAGTTGTGTTTGGTGTCCTGGTATCTAGGTCATGAACCCCAAGTTTTGGTATGAAACAAAAAATTTATGATCTTGTGCTTGGTTTCTGGCATCTAAATCATGGATCCAAATGTTCACATAGCTTACCTTTTGTTTTTAGATACTCCCTAACTCAGCTTTCAATTTATTTCTCAAGTCACTATTATGGGTTGACTAGCACAAATGTTGTTTTCTTTGGCCTCTTAACATATATTCACAAGCAATATGTCCAAGCATTTCAACTATGAACATTAAAAGATTGCTAAATTACACTAGTAAGCTAGAGAGTTCAACCCATGCTAAGGAATCCAGTGGAAAAAAAAAATGTAATGGGAAATTCACGTGCCCAAAAATGGAAAAACTAGCTATATTATAGATTGGGTATAATTTCTTCCCATATGGTTAAGTCTATTCTTGAACCTAAGATATAAACATAGACATGGGAATAGTCTCCAGTAAAATCCAACTAAAGTAAAAGAAATCAACTTTTGACAACATATGCCAAAATAAATCACAACATTTGGACTAAAGTAATAATTATTGTTCCACACATGTGAAATGAATTTCCTTGTGTTCTTTGGTGCATTGTATATTTTATGTTTTTGTGAAGATATTTCTTTCTCTTACTATTAATATGAATAGTAAATGTGCACTGGGAATTATATACAATAAAAACAGGCTACTAATGTAGCCACCAGTATCACTAGAAAAATATAACATCAGACAAGGTTGAAATCCAATCACCTATTAACCTAACCAATGCATGTTTGGGTTTTACATCCAAATTTACTTGAAATGTGTAAATAATCTTGACAAATTATGGTTGTTTAAGTAGCTTACAGGATTCCCATGAAGCAGTGATGGGAGAACAAATTGATATTATTGGTTAAGTCATGCGGGATAAGTGAAGACATGTTCAAGATATTTAATAAATCATGCAAAATTATAACCTTTAAGCAATCTTAACTACTAAGATGAATACAATTTCTAGCCACTCTTTGGAATATGTAATTGTTTAAAGATATTTAATTGGAAAAACATATGGAGGAAGCTTTTAAAGAACACTAGGACTTTTGTCAATGTCTATTTTATTTGGAATGGATCGGAACACAATATAATGATTGTAAGACTCAATACCTAAGTGCATTTATGAAATTAATGAGGTTAGGAAAATAATAGAATACAATGAAAATGCCATAAATTAAATGAGACAAAAGAGAGAAAATCAAAGAATTAAAGAAAGAAAAAAACTGAAAATAGGAGAGGAATAGGAATTGAAAGGTTAGTCTCCTGGCCTTCCCATTATCCCCAAACTCTCTTATATTTCCTTGTAACTTCATTCTCAAAATTTGCAAATTCTTCCTTCATCTTAGGTTGTAGTGAAGATAGAAATAATCTCATGAAATATTTTTTTCTCCAACATCCACCTCTCTATTCTTATGTAGGGCTTTCATCTCCCCACTTCTTTGAGTATTGAGGTCTTCATCATAATTTATAAAATCTAGGATTAATGTAAAAATTTCCAAATTCTACCCATTTGGAAAGTTTTAGCTCAATTCTAAGGCCATGGATATAATTCATAGAGTTTTCATCCTTATTGTTGAAACTGATTTCTTCAACAACCCTACAAGAAACTTCAAATATGCCCAACACTACCTCTAGGAAAACTAAAGAATGTAGACACCGCAAAAGCTTCAAGAATAAATCATTGCAGCAACCATTTAGGGAAAAATATGTTGCAATACACATATCTAAAACTACAACATAAACATAAAAAAAACAATTCAGATCTGAAAGTTTCATTAAGCATGTTAAAACAACATAGCATTCAACTTTGTTGTCCTAATAAATTAGCATTTTAGAATAGCCATGAAACTTGCTCAATACATGAGAAAATTCAAATCTGAAAATGAGATCTGCAATCAAAAATTTAGGGCAAGAATAGTACACTTCATATTATCACAGTAATGAAGATAAAGTACAATATGTCAACTCATCCCAAGATGGTAAACCAAGTCCTTTCATCTCATCCCAAGCAAGGATTGTTCAACGTGTCCCAATCCTGGTTGAGGCATCCATAGTCATTTTAAATCCTAATCAACAATACAAAGCCTAAGAAACACATCCCACCAATATCTATAAGCCAGTCCTCGATACTTTTCAAATAACCTATCATCACACCAATTATCAAACCCCAAGATCTCCCACTTATATCACGCTAATTATCAAGGAGATTTACAAACTTGCATTTTACAAGCTACAATACTCAAACTTGCATCTCTCACACCTAGGGACCCTAGTGGTAGCATCCCACAATCACTAATCCTTTTTAAAAGAGTAATACATGATCTCGAAGATTCTCTAAATAGATAAAATCAAATCAACTGTCAAGCTTTATGGTATAAAGTATTTGTTTCTAACAAAAACATATTCCTCTGTTTAAATAGACTAAGGTGAAGGAGGCCAAAAATAAAACATGGACCCAATTTGCAAGCACCTTTTACTATGTTAACAAACAAAGTTGAAAATGAAGTGCTCCTCAAAGAAAGGTGTCCAGTTGTCACACTAGGATTTACAACTCCAAGGTTTGTGTAACCCCAAGGTGGTCTACCATTCAAGGTAGGTGTTCACAAGTGTGCATCCTCAAATATTGTGCACCCTTCAAGATAGGTGTCCATATGTCAAGTGCTTCTCCTCCAAGATGGTGTTCCTTGCAATGAAACACTCCTCAACTCAAGTGTTTCTCTCGATTTTGTGTGTAAGGTGCATACATGCTCTTAGGGCCACATGCCAAACCTCCAAGTTCCTAATGCCCATCTCGAAAGTGGATATTTCACATGTGCAAAGTGCCCATCCTCCTAAACAAGTGAAACCTTGTCGAAGATACTTTGCCTCCCTGTCATTCATCAAAAAGAGCTAGGGTACCACAAGCCATTCACATCCTGTGAACTAGCCTCCTAGCTAGGTAAGAACACTTCTAGAGCAACCAAAAACTAATAATTCAAATCTTGAATTGGTTCCACCTATCAACACAATTCATCCAACAACCTTTACTAAGTTTTCATTGACAAATAAAAGCTTGGGAGCCTTCTATGAAATGATCTCCATGGTTAACCATGGGTATCCATGCCACCATAAACCTCTCCCAAGAAAAGCTTTTTAGTGTTCACATTTTGGAAGAAAAAGTTGCTAGGAAGAAATATTTTGGGTAGGAAGAACCACAAACAATATGAGAACAATAAAACCCTTGAGAGTCCCCACTTGCAATGTGATGTCATCAAGTAATTTTCCTATGTTCTTAGGATGTTTTATTATATATGTACAAGCCCACTTATGGGAAATACTTGAGAGGATTAATCTAGTGAACATGTATTATATTCAATGTTGTAAATATCATGTCGATGAATATATTGTTGATGTTCTATAAAATAGATTATTTGTGATATTAGGAAAGAATATCGGAAATTTTTTGCAAACATAAAAAAGTAAAAGAAATATTTAAAGAGAAAAAAATGGCCAATATTGTTAAATATCATAAGAATTCAACAAAATATTATAATTCCAAATATATTACTACAAATTTACGGTAATATTATTTCTGCCTTGGAAACATCTTGATCTATTGCTATATCAACAATAATATCATGATATTTGCAACATTAATTATATTTGTACTTTATACTTTTCTATTTTGGAATATTGAATCTAAATTGATTTTTCACACTCTTTATTGTATTTTATTGGACACTTGGTCAAGTTTGATCACTCTCCCTGCAAATTTCTACTCTACATTTAATATTACAATTTACAAATGAGTGTATGACATGTGTATAGTTTTCGGAATTCCCTTTTACTGTCTTGCTTTTCCTGAATTATTCCATTGTATTTGAGACTCTCACATTGTCATATTGTGTTCATGTCAATTGGTACCAAAGCCTTAAGGGTTATGCACATATAAGAAAAGTAGCTTATTTACATAATATTTTATCCACCTAACAAAATTATTGTGTCTTAGACACAACATGCTCTCTCTAGGCAATGCCTTGCCATCAAAGAATCTAATATTGATACTTTTTTTCTTTTTCTTTTGGAAAATAAATTTTCCATGTTGCTTAATTCTTCACTTATCTAGAATTTTCTTGGACATAAAGATGATGTGCACCAAATCAAAGGTTGGAGA
Organism: Pinus tabuliformis; assembly: GCA_031772625.1. Classification (NCBI taxonomy): domain Eukaryota; kingdom Viridiplantae; phylum Streptophyta; class Pinopsida; order Pinales; family Pinaceae; genus Pinus; species Pinus tabuliformis. The sequence goes on along the minus strand of CM062817.1, from coordinate 1,166,053,728 downwards.
AGTTATTTCTCTAAAACAATAATGTGTATGCACTTGAATTGATGAAATCTCAAGGAATAGTCTTCATCATATACATGTTGAAGGAAAAGATTGCTCATGCCTAGAAATAACCAAGTGGGTGGTATGGATTCAAATATGCTTTAGAAAAGACATGAACAACCATCTTTAACATCTAATTAAATATTTCAAGTACATATGTGTGCAAATCTAGTTGAGGTGAAGAGGGAGACAATTTTAATATCTAAAAAAAAATTGATGTGAATTTTCTCATGGAGGAGAGGAGGTCCATTGAATAAAAAAAAAAGTAATTATACTTGTCTATCTAGAATATTTCTTTCTTCACTTGTTCATGATGAATTTCAATGATTTTTTTTCTTTTGTCTACCTATTCACATTTAGTATTTATTCATACCAAACAATGCATTTATCTTCTAAGTCAAGCCAAGCAACTATTTCATCTTCATCTTCTAATTTATTCCCTTCCAACATTAATTTCAAATTGTATTTTCTTAGCTTTCTCTTCTATCTTTTCTATTACTATGTTGATACTTTCCACATTTTTCCTTTTTATTTGTTTTTTGTTTAATCCCTTGGTTCCTTTATGAACCTAGGATTTGTATTAATTATTTGAAGCTAATATCTAGACACAACGATTTTAGGCGAAAATTTTATAGTTTTTAGTATTGCAAAATTGGCACTAAAATTTTAATCTTTACTTGCAAAAAGAGACACTTGAACTACCTTCCTCTATTTGAACTTGTGGTTTTTTTTCCTTTTTTCTAGGGCATTTTAGGGTGAAACATGGTAGTAACTTGCAGAGCTTGTATCACCATGTGTTTTGATTAAAATGATATCATATTAGATCTTCTTGGAAATATCTCAATCCAAAATTTCCAACAAAACAAACTACTCTTGAATTAGGTAATGAAAAGTATGTTCAACTGGTATTGAAATTGATAACCTTCCAGCACCAGTATGAAAGGTTGATTTTCAAAAACTATAGTGATGTCAAAGCTAGTCTCATGAGAGTTGGCAGGGTGTCATGAGTATCACCAAATCTCTTCTAAAATGAGTACTTGGTGCTGAACTTGTGGGAAACCACATAGTTTAAAGATTTTCCTAGCATTAGCCATAACTCATGGAAACTTTCTAAACTTTCCTAAACATGTGAGTTTAGGCGAGTTTGGAAAGAAATTGTGGACCCTGACCCCACATGCATAAGACTTGGAGAAATGACCAAAATGATGGTTTATGAAGGGAAAAAAGAGTGGGAAATCTTCTAATTTACAACCCTAAAGTCATATAACTCATCATTTAATTCACATTCTCATTTCATCTTGGATTCCTGAGTGTTTTGGGATTCTAGCAACTAGTAAGAGTGTGACTATGGATAATGATCTATTTAAGGAGGGTTTACTATAATAATAGAATTCTAATATAGCATAATTATGTCTTCTCATGCCTTAATATCTCTTAGAGGTTAGTTTTGATAGAATACTTTAAATATTTTCTCATTGTCCAAGATGAAGGAGTTATAATTGAATTCCCACTTTGCTTATGTAGGAAATTATTTCAAATATTGGATACCGTTCTTTTCCATTTTTACATCATTTTCTTTAGGAGAATGTTTGTATGGTGTACCTTTTAATTGGAGACTAAATACAACCCTCAAGGTGGAGAAGAAATAAACTTTCCTATTGGATTTTTGATGTGTCATTTGCAATGTCCATTACATTTTGATTTTTAAGAGGGTATCTTGTTTTTCAATCTAATTTTTTCCAATATTTTGTTTTCATTTTGGGTATTATGGATTGTAATCATCTAGATTATACCTAAATCTCTACACTTCTTGTTATCAATTCCTCTTCTTGAATCTTTATTGTAAAAAGGTGTCTTCATCAAGCATGAAACATTCTATTTGAGTTGGTTTGATGATTACAATAAGGTCAAGTGAAAATGATATAATCTACTTATATATTGAAGCATAAACATGTTGAAACATAACCTAGAATGAATCCCATGAAAATATGTTGTAGTTTGTGATTTTTACCCACAAATGCATAGGGTAAGTCTCAAGGTGGGAAACTTTGTAGGAAAAAAATGATATCTCTTTAAATGGAGCAGGTGAGTAGGTCCAAGGTATATTGTAGTCTGATAGCTACAACAAAAGAAGACTCACCCTATGTATTTTGGGCAATAGAAAGTTGAAGCTCAATCTTCCAGGATTATGAAGGATAAGTCCATCTTATCAATGATGCTTCTCCCAATATGATCTGGGTTGTTGATATAGAGGTTATAAAATTTTGTGAGTATTGGGGAGAAGCTCTAGGTTTATCTTGCTGCAACAATGCATGTTGTTAAATATTTAATGAGTGTAACTGTAGGACCTTGATTGATATCACACACTGGAAGCCTTAGCAGACTGTGGAAACAATATTGGACCAAGAAATACAGGATCAAGTGCTGCTACAAAAGCTTTGGAACACACACACTTTTATTGAGAGATTGATGTTACAACTCAACAGTTTGTCGTAGGATCCTATTTAGAAGCTATAAATTGTAAAATAATGTGGTTCCAACATGTAATCGAATACATGGAAGCTTGAAATGTAAAAAAAAAATGCTCTACACATAACTGGAATAAAATATGCACCATTTCTCTTACCAAAATGGCCTCCAACAGAAAAGAGAATACATTAAATCGTGATGTTTAGCAAACAAACTGGCATAGGGCAAGAATAGAAATTCTAATAGCAAGTTGGCCATAGAAAACCTTTTATTTACATGTTACCTGCATTTATACAACTAATGGAGAATGATAATTTTGTGAAGTGACAGAGTTGAGAGCCTGAGTAATTCATGTGCTGGTTGTGAAGTATATGGGGTTCATATGATGATAAATATTCATTACCAATTACAAGAAAATGGACATGAAAGGATAGGGTATACTCTAAAATGATTCTTGGACATGTTCATTGTGCCCCTAGACATTATACTATGGAAATAAATGATCCTATTTCCAACTTAAAATTTCAGAGGATAGGACCATGTGGTAGATATTGGGTTATTAGGAAAATGAGTAGCAAATTATATCTTTTAAATAAAAGTTAGGGAATGGGTCTTTCTTGATTGGGATGATCTACGATGTAGATTTATTTGAATAAAATGTGTTAATATATGATTTATTGGAGCTAACTAAAGGTGTTTTAAATGGAAACCTCTGTTTGCGGCAATTTTGATGAACTAAGTTTCTACCTTGAAGGGAAGTGTTTCTTTTTTGAGTGGGCTTGAAGGCTCTCTTGGATGATTACATGTTTTGAAACTCATATCAAAGTCCATTTTTCCACTTGAGGGCTTATCTACCCCTCTTTGTAGGTATATCATCATTGGATCCCCACATGTACCCATTGTTGGGGTGTAGTATCATTATTTGGGATTTTTCACTAACCTTACATGCCACATGGGGGGTTTGTGTGATCACATTGGAGGATGCTTAGAAGGATTTGGTATCAGATGAAGACTTGTGGAAGAAGATATGTTGTTGAAGGGAATTTAGACGCTAGATGATTCACCAGTAACCCTTCATTTGAGGAAAGGATCACATGTACACTTCTTATGTTCCTTAAAATTTGTACAAGTGGCATGAATACTTTAAATATTGTAATGTAGATGAATTAATAATAGAAGAGGGCCTTTTTCTCCTCAATATTTTATAACAGGGAATTTTAGCTTAGAAAATTAATGTTTTATTATGAGGTAAGTACAACACCTCCTCTATAAATAGAGGTGCACTTCCTCTCATTTTATCATGGAGTTTTAAGGGAGAAATCCCATATTTAGGTTGATTTTTTTTTTATTTTTCTCTTGTAAATTAGCTATGAACATTTCAAGTTGAGAAAAATTGTCTTGGGGAGGATATGTTGATTGGATGGTTCTCTCTTAGATGATTACTGGTGATTCTTTGATGATATGTGCTAATTTATTGTGAGTATTTTCCTCCATATTGTGCTTGTTGAAGAGTTAGGGTTTCAATAAATTTTTCACTATAGTGTTGTTAAATGTTTTATGGCTCTACCATCTCCATGAAAACGATTTTCATCAAGTTTCTCTTAAGGAGCCTAATTGTAGCTTCCTCCCCTTCTATCTCCAAAGAAGATAGAAGGACACTAGGGTTTATAGAATTGAGGAACCTAAGTGTAGCTTCTTCTCTCTCCTTGATATCACTTCCATCAGTTCTCTTCCATAGATTTACTCTTTGTTCGACTTTGTAGGCCTAGAAATTCATTGATATGCTAAGGCATTGTTCCTTCATTCTCAATCACTTTCTACATTTTTGTAAATCATAAAAATCATTTTGTTAGGGTTCCAATGTTCAAGAAATCTCACGGTTGTGTATGTTTGAGGACATTCCCTTTGAACTATAGCCTTGATCAAACTAAAGAGACTTGGAAATCTTATCTTCCACCTGAACCGTAATTGATTTGCTTGCTCGATTGGTGGAGTGTGAAGTAGAAGAACTGGAGAGCTCTTGACTTGGTTTGATTGGGCCATTTGATCTCTAGAATATAGAGGGAGAAGCCCCATGAGTCAGCTGATAGCTATCTAGAAGAAATAAAAGGGTTCATGAGGTGATATTGGCCCCCACTTAGCTATAGTGGGTATCACACTTGCGATTTCGGAATTTATCTTGAGAAGTGTAATATTTTACGATAATAGTGATCACTACCCTAAAGACGTCACAACCTAAATGGTAGTTTCTTTGGAACACATTAAAGCAACCAAAGCAAGGGAATCTTGGATGAGGTTGGGAATTGTAGAAGGTGGTAGAAGGTTTGAAATGCTACCTTCTAGTAGTTTCTCATGGAATATTTCAAGTCTAATCATCACCTCTCCTTTTGTCATTCCTCGCACAACCCTAAGAGGTAAGTATTATAGTGTACTATGATAGCCTCCCATTTAACCTTACAAACTCCTTTTTTCAACCCATGATAGATGATTTTTCAATAATTGGCCCTAGATACAAAGCCCTCTCTTACATTGCAACTAGAAATGTATTAGGAGCTATAACATGTCAAGGAAAATTTGCAATGTATTCAAAGTTCATGTAAGAATACTAGTTACACAAGTTTGTTAGATGAGTCAAACAATATGAGGAATAGAGCTCATAAACTTATTTTTACATTCGTCTAAATTATTTTTATGTATATGTTTACTTTTGAGAGTTGTATCTTGTTGGTTTATAATTATCTATTGCATATTTTACATAGTAAATTGATATAAGAATGATAATTAACTCCTATACTTTAGCTATATCCCATAGAAATACACTGATCATTCTTGGTTGGATGAAGTCTTCAAAGAGAATCCTCCCATAACATTTTAGGAGAGAGTTGGTTTTAAAGAGTGGTGATTTAGGCTGAGGTGATAATGGGCCATCGTATTGTGTGTGCCAATCATAGCGGGTTGCAAGGACTTTGGAAACCTTGCTAATATTTTATTCCAAGGAAAGAAACCAAACTACCTCTTAGCCTAAAGATAAGAGTTAGGTTGACGATACCAAGCTATCCCAAACTATACTCACCTAAGAGTGCTCTTTTTGGGCTTGAAGCCATTACAAAAATATGCATCAAGGCATTAAAGCTCATCATATCACTATCAAGGGATTGAACATAGGTGGGTCGGGATATTAATTTCTCTACCGAACCAACTGTGATAACTCCAATTGATAGAAACCTTACTAATTCAATTGGTAACAAGTGGAATTTTGGAGGCTGGAAACTCCATGGGATAATCTTTGGATGCTTGCAGATTTTTCCAATCATCTTCCTCATATATTGGTGAAATTATGCATAACCCTTATGATAAAAAATGTGTTTTATGGGATATAAATTGCATGGTACACCATGGTTTTACTTCTAGAAATTTCCATCCATCTATTTTCTCAAATGTTTTTCATATTTTTGATATTCTCCTTCAAAAGTCACATTTTTAATGCTTAAAATTGGATGGGGAAGTAAATATTTCATGTTGATTTATATTGTATAAGTTTCTAACCAACAAAGGGATAGCTCCAAATACTAGATTTGGGAATGACACTTTCTTCTAGGGCTGAAATTTTATTTTATTTCTCATGTACATCTTGGCTGGAGGATAGCCATGGAATTTTGAGAAAGTTACTAGAGACTCTTAAGTTCTCAAGGGGAGTGATAATGATGTTGTAGGGGTTAATGTGGGATTGACTTGTAATGGTTTCAGCCATGATGATGTTTACGTTAGTCCTATCAAAGCTTCATACAGGAGTATTTTGTTGGTGCATTCCATTCTTGGGATGATGTTATAGTTATTTCAATCAAGAAAGCATCGTGACATGTGAATCAATCATCTATCAAGCCACTAGAATCAAAACTGAACATTCACAGTTAAAGCAATGATGGTTTCTCAGCTTCTAGGAACTTCAGAGATTTAGTTCAGTTTGATATCAATGTGTAAGGGGGTTACACTAAAGATATTTCCTAGTGATAGAATAATTGCAAAGTTTTGATTATTATTGTATTTTTCTACTAGTTGTTTCTTGTGTCTAGGTTACACCAGAGAACAACCTATCTTAATAGTCTTGACTAATGTTGTAGAGTATTTGAACTCAGAATTGTAGCAAGAACATATGCATTATAACCATTCTAAATAGTGATACATATATCCAATACTAAGAACATAATGGAAAGAGAATTTCACAAAGTATTCATGTTGTTGAATCTAGTTGGCTATATAGTCCCTTGTTTACGGATTACATTTGATGACCAAAACATGTCAAAGGCATTAAATACTATGGTGAAGTAAAAGACCAAGATAAGGAGTGCCTATAGATTCTTCTCGTTAAAAAAGAAATAAATAAAATAAAGAGTGTAAAATTTAAAGAAAATGGTAGTGGATCCAAAAGGGAGAAGCTTTTATTAAGTTGTTGTAATTTACATTTTAACATTATTCTCTAAAGGTGTTTTTCTCTCACTTTCAAGGTAAATTATAAACTCTATGTTAAAGAAATTTTTAATTATGTTTGATTACGAAGCTCTAAAAAATTCATAGGTAGTAGTAACTCCCTTTACACATTATGTCATTGAACAATGCACAGTAGTGCTAGATTCAGCACAATGCAATTTTCTTATAGGGACTTTTGAAAAAAATTATGAACTTGGATGTTCTATATTGTATTCAAGTCAGAATGAGTTGAATTTCTTGGTGATTTTGAGAATTAAAGGAAAATATCTCATAGACAAAAAAATTCCTAGTCCTTCATGATGTAATTCTCAATCCTCCTCATGGATTTGCAAAAGCAAGAATGTTGCTTGATAAATTCTACCCTGATCCCCAATACACAAACACGCAATTGTTGGTTCTTTTTTCTTAAGGAATAAGGCATTATATATATATATCTATATATATATATATATATATATATATATATATATATATATATATATATATATATATATATATATATATATATATATATATATATATATATATATCTATATATATATATATATATATATATATATATATAGATACAACGCTTTATTCCTTAGAAAAAAAGAACTAACAATTGTGTGTTATATCTTCAGATGAAATAATGTACATTCAGTAAGAGTTTGCGACACAAATGAAAGTATAAAAACTTCCATGATCCTGAACAAGATCCAGTTGGAAAACTCTATAAACTATGCATTGATACTTGATTGAGGCATGATGCCATTACATAAAGCATATCAAAATCTATTTTAAAATTACTGATGAAAGTCACAAACTTCACAGTTCCAAGGACGTAAAAATTGTAAGAAAGAACCAAGTTGGTGTTCAGTTTGAACACCCTCCTTGAGCTCATGCATTTCCAATACTCCAAAATGTAATAAGATCCTTGTATTAGGAAGTGAATCTGCCACAATGTTAATATAGTGGAAGGCATGTCTGAATGATGCAAAGGTAAGTTGGCTTCCTCATTTTTTTACTTGATCCACTTGTGCTTGGATTTCGTTGTTTTGAAAGTGTGCTTCACCAATCATCTAACCCATTTTCTTCTATAGTTTGAAATATCTTAATTTGAACTTTTGGCTTCAGATTTGTAGGGACTTGGCCTATATTCATGGTGGTATTGGAGTATGTCATAGGGACATAAAACCACATAATATTTTGGTCTATCACTTAATCATCATTTTTCTTGTTTTCATAATTTATCATGATGTTGGATTCCTTTTATTGTTTCCTTAATTAATTGAAGTAAACCTTGAACAAATAAATCATCACACTCATTAGCTTAGGCTCTGTGAGTTTGAATTGTGAAAGTGTTGGTGAGAGTTTTGGTAGTTTATTGGAGCTGTAGTGAGAGTTCTTACATTTTCGAGCCTTACTTAGAATATTATCCTATCTACATTTTTACAGATCAATGCATTGTGATTTGAAAGGAATGTTATGGTGATCTTCTGCTTGGTTAAGGTTAGGTGATTTTTCATTTGGAAAGATTTTTATTCCAATCCCAGTCTCAATGACATTATGCTCATTATAATAGGTTAAGGGTGAGCCAAATATATCATATAGATGTTCTCTTTAGTATCATGCTCTAAAACTTATTTTTTTAGCAACAAAGTATATGATAGCATTGAATCACAGTCTCTATGTCCTCATGCTACATAAGTTCATACCTCTACATTTTTCATTCTTCCTACCTATTTTGTACTTTATTGTGAATTCCTTAAGAGAAAATGACTTCTATCTCCCACTTGCTGTTTGATTCCCTATCCTTAGACCCGTGGCCTTTGATTGCACAATCCTCATTTTTTATAGACAGTGCTAACATCAACTAAATTTCAATTTCATTTTCATCCCTCCATTGTAGTCCAACCTAAGTAGCTCCTCAATTAAGCCACGACATATGGGATATAATAGCCATGCAATCTCTTGCATGCTTTTTTGCCCCCCAAGGGAATGTTGCCCATGGACCAACTTAGTCTCCTTAGCAATACCTACAAGATCAAAGCTCTACATGCCATAATTTTATTTTCTTAATGTTTATAAATAGGTGAATATGTACATGAAATTGTTAATTTAGAGTCCATGATTTGATGCAAACAAGAGGCCAATAATCACATACTTTACCAACAATTTTATCTAAAAAACATATAAAATATTTACCACAAAGGGATAGTTGGGTAGGTGGCCTGAATCAAGCGACCAATAATTATAACTAAGTTATCTTATTCCAAGACTAAAGCACCCTTAATCTACACCTAGCCCACATAATGCACAACTCAGTGTTTAAACTTTGTTTGCTCACTGTTGGGCATGAAAATGGCTTTCTTCTAGGCTAGAAATAGTGTTAGTCATGGAAATATAACAATGGGTCCAATACCACGACACTCTCTGACACTTTTACCATAATGGATGAGCTAGCTAATATGACCAAATATGATAGATCTAGAAAATTTTCGTTTGATACATTTCCAACCCTAGATAGAGAGAATGTTGTTTTCTCATGTGCAAATAGAATATTTATCTGTTGATTAATAATTTCATGTCTCAAAAAACTAAATTGCTCTTTGTGTGTCCACAAATATGTGATAGCTACAACAATCCTTTAAGTTTTATTTGACTCATCTTGACTGCATGCCCAACACTGACTATGCTTCTCCACGCTTCCTGTCTAAGAGCTTCCATTATTATCAGAGTATTATAATTTTCCTCATATACAATCTGAAAATTCCATCCTGCTTCATTTATGTTAGACTAAAATACCTTAGGGAATTTGATGAATGATCAAAATATGCATGGTGCATGATTGAAGGAATTGTATCATCAAGAAGTGGTGGTTCTCTAAAATTTGGTAATGAGATATCATTTATGCAAAAAAATGATAGTTTGTCAATTGCCTATCCACATGCAAATTCAAAATGTTATTCATTTAGGAATCTAAGATTTCCACAACAACATTTTTTATTTTCAATGGTTTGTGGGGTATCAATGTGGCAATGAATATGTTCCAATCCCATTTCTTTCACATTAGTTAATAAAAAAAAATCAAACTAGAAATTATGTAATTGAAAATTAAACCATTGCACCTAGGAAAGCTAAGTAATATCCTTGTGGAGAAAGCATCGCTCAATACCACGCTGACTTGCTTGGCCAGACATTAGTATGACATTAAAGGAAGATGAAGATGTCTCATTTTTAATTACAAACCATGTGTATTGTTGTTATATCATAACTTATACAATATATTTAGTATACACATAAACATATACTAGAGTCAGATGTAAACATGGGGAGTGGTGTGGTAGATTTCTATTTTAAATGTGAGATCTTGGAAACTGCATGTAAAGTGGCTAGCCCATGATTCCTTACTCAAAACTCATAACCTTATCTTTTTCTTGTTTCTTTTATGTATAATAAAATTTTCATGATAATGGGTAGTCTTCTCCAAACGTCATGGAAGTTGGGAATGCCCATGGTTTTATCTAGATGAATTTTTTATATCTCAAATACCACTATGTTGAAAGGTTTGTTAATGGGTTTCTCATAGGTCATATCATGGAACTATCGTCCATTCTTATTTGTAAAATTGTTGATGAAATGCTATACACATTTCACTGTTTTGAGTAGGAGGCCTCCACTCATTCAATTTGTGTCATAGTCCATGTGTGTTATAATGGATGTATACTTGGGATATTTTCACTGCATATTAAAAAAGTATTTAAAAACTCTTTTTTGAACCCCCTACCAATACTTCTTTCTAATAAAAATAACCATTATTTTTAATATATATTTGATATTTTTACTAGACACCCATTTTTATACTCCTAAATACTTATAAGTCTCACATACCCTACATCTCTTCCCTCAATACCTGCAATATATTAACTTTATTTTTCACAATTTTAAAACCCCTTTATCAATTAATGTAGAAATATATTGGTCAACAAAATAAAGTCATGGTTGTAACTATCTATGCAAGTACTAAAAATTTGAAAATTTTAGTCTATTATAGAAATAATGAAGCTATTGAAATAGTTTATAATGAAAATGAACTGTGTGAGTCGACCTATAACTCTTATAGGTTGTTATGGGGCATTGATGTGGCCCATTGAGTTGTGGTGTCATAGTGAGCTAACAGCTTAGTTGGCACCAAAACAACCTGGAGATGTTTCTTAACTAAGGACATGCTCAAGATCCATGAGGTCTAGTGCATATCAAAACTATGTGATTGCACAAATCAAACCACCTAAAAGAAGTTGGTAATATTCAATATCCAATGTCAATGACTTAAATGGGAAATCTCATCCAACATCATAGAAACCATTGGGTAAATTATCATTGAAGCCACAAAAGGACTACTAAGATGACTATTTAAATTACCTTTACATTGGCAGAAACATTAATTTTACTATATACAAATATTATGAAGCTGTTCACATTAAAAGTCTCTATAGTAGTAGAATGGAACATGAGTTGAACTCACACATTGGTATTAGAGTTATTTCATTGTAGTCACATTTATTTCCATAATTCTAGTCACATGTATTCCCATTATGGTCACATCTATTGTATTTTAGTCACATTTATTCATTTCATGCTACCAATCACTGGGAAATATTAGGGAACTTTAAACCTAGATGACAAAATCTTTACTCTACAAAAACTTTGTGCCTTCCCGCTCATGGCCAATAGTGAAATTTAGATCATGAAAAGATTTTCTATCTAAATTGTTTGAATGGTAACTGGTCTATGGTTTAATGAATGTCATTTCATGTCACATGCTCCTAAGGAAAGCTAATGTCATCAAATGAAACAAATTATTGACGGGGTCTGATTCTACATATTAGTGGTTAAATGACTATAAAAATGCCCCTCATGAAACTTGAAGGAAGTGATGATGATTAAGACTCTGCATGAGTATTGAAAAAGTGATGCTGATTTTTTTTGCACAACAATTATTTTGAGAGAAACAAAATTACTCTTAATACATGTGACGCATTTGGCTTACCCTCTCAAGTTTCATAATAAATATGATATGTGCACATATGTTACACCTCTTATCATGTTTCCAACATTAAGTAGATGGGGCTTTAATAAGATTTTAGGTATATTCTCAATGTTACATTAGTTGCAAGGGATATGGTGCTATTTAGTATTTGAAGTATATATAAATAGCTGACCTTTGGTTTCATTTTTGAACATACATGTGCTTTAAAAATGTTGATTTCAAATGAATATGAGGAAAATTAGTAGTGTTTTGAAGGAAAAATTGAACGATTCATTGAATCACTATTATTACTTCTTGTCCAATTTTATTAAACAAATATTTAGCTTCTGAATTTGATATAGCAACAAGTTATTTTCATATTTTGGAAAAGTAATTTTTTTTTCCAATGATTGTATTTTATCTTCAAATTTCATGGGGATTGCCCACCTTGCTAGAAAGAAACAATGTAAAATGTAGAGGGAAAGTACAATAGGTGATAAAGTACATTCTCTGGTTACCTTTCAACTAGACAATTTTAAGTTCTAACATTGTCAATCGTAGCATCCCTATATGACTTGATGCATAAGTAAATTCTATTTCTATTTTAGTAATGGATGTATTCATTGATAAGTCATTAGGTGGAGTAAATTATATTTCTATTTTAGTTCTTTTCTATGGTGATAATTTATTTCCTTTGTTTATATAGGTCATTTAGACACATAGTGGCCATTATCGCCCAATTGAAGAAAACTTGTTTGAGTTTCCTGCTTTTTTGGGGAAAAATGTAATTGACATTGTTAATGTTGAGGTATAGTTTGTATAAATCCTTTATAGTCTACTTTATTTTATATTCCAATTTTCATCATCTTTCATGTTTTATATTTTGCATTGTATCCTTTCCCATTTTCAGAAGAGGAACTCACTATTGATGGTAAGAAGTAGGGATTGAAGGAAGAGAAATATAACTTTGGAGCAACAAATGCAAAAAGATAGAGAAAATAGAATGGTTCTATGATACCCTTAAAGCTAGTATCCCGCACGAGACATACACATACAAACTAATGGTCAAGATTTTAGAGTTGGTGAATTCACTTGCAATGCCTCAGCAACACAATGATAATTTTTTTGAAGTGATCAAACAATATTTCATGTGCAAATTGTAATCCAAACAATATTAAGTTGGAACCTAATATTGTAATACTTGACATTTCATATAATATAATTTGTGATTGAAATTATTTATAGCTGTACTTGATATTATTTAGTATTATAATTAACATGTGTAACTTTGCATTTTCATATTAGATGAACATGCACATTATATGGATTTGTTTTATTTTAGTTGCAAAAGCATACTAATTAATTTATGTTTATTATGAATGAACACATCTAGTACTATTAAATTACTAGTTTACAATTATTAATGATCAAGACAAATAAAATGAATATACAATGACTAAATCAGACATTTATAATGATTATTAATAAAAGTAAATGAAATGAATATAAACTCTTAAATAATTTGTTTATATAATGAATATGAAACTACCAAAAAAATATAAATGACTAATGTAAACGATAAATTTGTGATTACAAATGACGACTAAATTTTGCATATATACAACTGTTAGTAGCTAATTTACAGTATCTTATAACATGACCGAAATTTAGTCATATTTATTTCGTCATTAATTGTTTTCAAACGATGACTATATATATGACTATTAGTAGCTAATTTAGAGTATCTTATAACGTGACCAACATTTTGGTCATTAACTGTTTCTCTTGGGTGACCATATAGTAGTATATTTTGTGGTGTATTTGGTCATTAATTGTGGTAATTAATGACTAAATTAATGATCAAATTTATGACTAAATATGCTTCTAAATGATAGAATTGAGACAACAAATTAATGATTAATTTAAATACAGATAAAAGTTGGTCACATTATAAGATATTGTAAATTAGCCACTCTTGGTTTCCGACTGAAAAATGGTTGTTTATATGCAAATTTTAGTCATTTTTTAATAACTAATTAGCCGTTTTCTATTAGTGAAGAAACATATGCACGCACAAAGTGGGGCCACATATTATTCTACCTTTATAAGTTTTGATTCTTGGTTTGATATGGTACGATTCATATTCTATCTAAAGCATGTTTTTAAACATGAGTCAAATATTTCATGCTTGATAGGAACCAATTTTGACATGTATTTATTTTTAGTTTTTTTTAAATATTTTAAAATTTAGTTTTCATTTATTATAATATTATTCACATGCATCTGGAATGGTGATTTGCCTCTCATAATAATATTTTATTATGATTTAACGAAATGTTTCTGAAATTAATAATTTTAGGGAAACTTAAAAATATTATTCATGTGCCTTTTAGAATAGGGTCTTACACATGGAAATGGACTTTAGATTAATGCATGGACAATATTTTGATAAAAGAATTATGAAGTGATTTATTTAATTTTAATGAGATATATGAGTCTTGATATAGTGTAGGATGTGAGGAGTTTTAGCTCTTAGTTATTTTGAAGAAATTTGAATATTAACTCTCATATTTTACATATATTTACCTTTGTAGAATATGTTTTATTAATTACAAATGTGTGTGTATAAGAAATTCAAGTCTCCTAAAAAATAGGGTTATCATAAGGATCATTTTATTTATATCTTCTCATTATTATTTTTGGACCCTATTCTCCCTTTTCATGGACAACTAGTTGTTAATCATGTTTAGTTACAATTATGATTATTAATAATGTTTTAGTTGTCGATATTACCATGAAATCTTAGTTAGAGTTATTGATCATTTATATGTGTTCTTCTATATGTGATAAATAATATTAAAGGAATAAAATAATAATAACAACAAATACAATCTTATGGATATGTCACATTATCTAAATAATGTCACAAAATATCATTGATGTTATTTTTTATAATTGAAGCTTTTTATTTATTTTATTGATATGATTTTTTGTGTGACTAGGGATAATGTGTCAAATATGAATCTAGGGGGTCAGGTAAAACTGATAAAAATAGGATAAAGGCTAATGAAACAGAATCCATAGAGGTATCCTAATTTTTGAAGAGGATTGAATTTATCAGCAAAATAACTACAGTCTCAAGAATTCATCGCAAGTATATATGTTGTTTCTCATCTCCTAGTAGTCTGAATGACACCTAGCCACTTCATAAGGCATAGGAAAGACTTTCATCAGGCTACTCATTACTCCCTTAGTTACTTCACAGGACTGATGTGGGAAACCCTTTACTAGAGGGAGAGTATATTCCCATTGGAAGACATCACAACTCCCTCTCAACAAGGGTGGACATTATTTGCCACACCAATCTTGTTTATGAAGTATTCAAATTTAACTTTATACAGAGGCTTGGTGAGAATGTATATTCTCTACTCATTAGTGGATATGTACCATAGTTCCACTTCTCCTCCCTGTACCACATCTCAGATGAAATGGTATTTGATATCTATATGCTTTGACTAGTCGTGAAATGATAGATTCTCTAAAATATTCACACAACTTTGGTTATCACAATATATCAAAGTTAGTTATAACTCTAGTTCAAATAATGTTGCAAGTAATTTCATAAGCCACACTAGTTCAATACTTGCATCATTGGCTTGTATATGTTCTACCTTTGCTATACTAAGTGCCACTGACAACTATTTTTTGCTAAACCATGATATCAAAACTGATCCCAAATTGAAGCAACATCCTGATGTGCTTTTCATGTCTACTACACTCCCTGCCCAATCAGAGTATGTATACCCTTCAACTGTAATTCACCATCCAAGACATATTGAATCCATATCAAACCATACCATGCAGGTACCTCAATACATGCTTTTGTGGTACCAAATGTTCATGTCTATGCTCAACCATGTACTAACTCAATGTGTTTACTACAAAGCATATATTTGGCCACATATTAAACAAGTATGTCAAGGATTTGATCAATTATCTGTACATCATGGGATCAAAAAAATATGAAAAATAATTACTCAATAAAATTATAGGTGTGGCTATGGACTTGCATTCTGTTATCCTGAATCTCTACAATATCTCAATCGTATACTTCCCTTGGCTAAGGAAGATCTCATGTAGTCCCTGCCACACTAATAAACCTAATAAATAGTGTATTAAACCAAAATCCTCCATTTCAAACTATGAAGTGAGCTCCCTCTTGCACCCATCTATGATTTTCTCATCCTATGTAAGAAATAACTCATTAACATTTTTGAGTTGATTCCTTAGAGTTAGCTTCCTCCTTCTATTCTTTCTTTCATATAATCTTGACCTCCTGGCCTTTATTACATTCTTCTAGTCATATGGAATGGTTCTAGATGTCTTGTTCCATTTCTCCCTCACGAATACAAATCTCCCTAGTTACGTTTGTGCTCCAACCCGGGAGAATCCTCTTGTCATAAAATTTTCTTCATTCTCTTTGATGCTTCCATTTGTTTCCAAAGCCTTGGTATCCTTCACAATGTACCTACAACCCTCACTAGAATGTCCTTTTAATTTGAAAATTTATGGAATCGTCAATTCCCTCGTAATCCTTTCCTTCTTGTAGGAAGCATTTTCAATATCATCAAGCTAGAAATTATCATCCTTATCATCATCATAAACATGTTTCTTTCCTTTCCTTTCAGGCATGAGCTAGGGTTTCTTCTTAAAGGAAAAATATCAATCTATGTTTATAAAAAGGGTTTCTTCAATTCTAATGCACGAGGAATTAAGTTGTCTTTGATTGAATTTGGAAATATACTCTTGTCCTTGATTGCATTCTTTAGTCATATGGCATGGTTCTAGGTGTCTTGTTTCATTTCTCCCTCTTGAAAGTATATATTCCTAGTTGAGTTTGTGCTCCAACTTGAGAGAATCCTCTTGTCCTAAAATTTTCTTCATTTTCTTTGATGCTTCCATTTTTTTTCCAAAGCCTTGGTATCCTTCACAATGTACCTACAACCCTAATTGTAACGTCCTTTTAATTTGAAAATTGTAGGAAATTTTTAACTCCCTCTTAATCCTTTCCTTCTTATAGGATGAATTTGTAATATCATCAAGCTAGAAATTTTCATCCTTATCATCATCATCAACACGTTTCTTTCCTTTCCTTTTAGGCATGAGCTAGGGTTTCTTCTTTCAGTGGAAACATCAATCTCTGTATAGCTTTAGGGTTTTATTAAAAAACCCTAGGGATTTTGTATCTAAGGCTTCTAGACTTCTAGGGTTTACAAACCCTGATAATTATAAATTTAATTGACACCCTATGAATCACATCATTGGAAACCTTTATCGTCAACTCCATTTAGATCTAGAGTATCCTTCAACTTCATTCTTGAAATTTCTTAACAAGGCCTAAATGTGAGCCCTTATCTTGGTCATGTTACTCTTCTTTCTAGATCTTAGCTCAAACCTATTCTATGATCTCATTTAATATTGAATACTTCATCTCGGCAAAGATACCAGTTGATCCATCTTCAAGTGGCACAAGCATGGTATAGACTTCTTAGCACATCTTACATGATTTATCAGCCTTGTGATAATCCTATAAGATTCCATTTAAATATCCTATTTTAATTTCTTATGAACACTAGTGGATATATGTTTTTATTGACCCCAAACATATTCTTTAACTATTCACGCAATGTTGCTATGATGTTAAATCTCTTCACATATTAAAAATGTATTTCACTCCATTGGAATTATGCTATAATCCACCCACATACTATTTGACTTTGTTAAATTGTTCCTCGATAGCTTATGTGATTCTTTGCATAAATTTAGGAGAAGTAAAATGTAAATATGTAGTACATTATTTATTTTACGATAATTAAATAAATTTACTAGGAATTACTACCCACCATAATTTATGGTATTCTTTGCATAAAATTTAGGTAGGAGTAAAGATTAAATATGTGGTTAAATAAAGCTTTTAAAAACCCAATAATTTAACATGTACTTTTCCTTGAAAGATCCTATTTCTCTAATACCATGTTCAATTCTCTCTTATTTTCATATCATGGTAATTATTTCCTTATGACCAATAATTACACACTTGAAAACTTCTCAACCTTAATTTCACTTTTACTATTGAGTAAACATTAGTAGATTGATATAAGATATATGAGATTGATTGGTTTCTCATTACAATTGAAGGCCCTGATATATATACATAGTTAGAGTCTCTTTTCATTAATAGACTTGAAAATATATAGATATAGATATATATATATTAATTAGTAATTAATTATTGATTATTTATATTTATATATTATACTATATATAAAATATAATATAGAAATAAATATTGTTTTACATCATCTAATATATTGTATAGAAGGGAATACCTTCCATTGCTATATAAAACATCAACATGCACTTCAATCAACAAGATACAAGCCCAACTTTTACGATAATTTTTATGAAAGATTTTTCTGCACCATACCTACTTCCTACATAGATTTCTCCTTTACAAATCATTCATAGATATAGTCAATTAAAATTATCCATTAAAAAATCCACCAAATTCAAACCGTAACAAGCACCAAGCTATATAGGAAGAGTTTCTAGACACATTGTAAAGACAACAAAATAAGAATTGGATTATTTTTTGAGAAAGTGAAGATGTTGAATGCAGAGTAAGTTGAGGCCAAAAATGAGGGGTAGACATTTGTGAGATGCATCTATAAAGTAAAAATGTCGAATAGATTCAAGGAGACAACATGAGGGGAAGTTGGTTAGAATAATATGGGAGTATATACTCGACGAAGAGGACCAAAGAAAAAACCAATGGCATATCAATAATATAAAAAATCGACTAACATTAAGAAAATTGAAAGGGAAAATTCATAGAGAATATGAAAATATATGTGTTAGGAAAGGATCTTGTAGTAGTCAAATCAAAATAAAACTCCAAAGCAACAGATCATGGCTATGCGAGACTCATCTAAAGAGAATAACGAACACCCATATTGGAGAGGCATAGCCATGATATCTCTAAGGAGAAGTGAAAGTATACTATTAAGATTTAGTCCAGGAAGGTAGGTATACATTGTGGAAGTTGATAATTTTGTACTTGTGATACAACAATCTCACATAGAAAATATAGCAATCCCCTATGTAAGAGAATTCCTTGATTAAATGCTCCATGTCAATTCAAAACCTTCCTTAGTCTGGTAAAGAGGAGATGATCAAGGAAATTTTAAAATATCATATCTTAATACAAATACCAACATTTAATCAAACTTGGGATGATAATGAGGAAAATAACGATTTACTTCTCTATGTTAGAGATCTCACAACTATACCCACCCAACCAAATTATTAACTATAGTAGAAGAAGAAATAATTTCAGTCAACAAACTATTGCACCATGAAACATTGGGTCATTGAATATTTAGAAAAATCATAATAGATTGAAAAAATTACATCAACCTATACAAGTGTTAAAGTCAAAGGTGAATACTACTACATGTTAGTCAAAAAACTACAAAAGTCAAGTGTCAAGTCAAAATTTGACATAGTAATTGAGCTAGTCAAGTTAATATATAAATTGATTTAGAAACCTAATGTCTTATTCAAACCACCTACATTCCAAAAAATACTAATAAAATACCCCCAAATAGAAGACATGGGATTGAGTCATATCCCCCCATATGAGGAAATGATGACCCTATAAGGAATTAGTTTTCTAAGAAAACATAAGGGATGATAGTGATGTTGAAGATGAATATAAAATCATGGTCTAATTTGCATGAGACCCAAAAAGTAGACCACTTAGATGTTTCATGAATTTCATAGGGAATCAACCAAAAACTAAGAATTAAATCAAGAAAATCTTCCTCTCATTCTTTAGGGCTCACTTGTTAAACACCTTGTAGCAATAAATCTTAAAAGAATCAAGTAGAAACCAAGAGAAATAGTTAGAGAATATGATAAATGATTTAAGGATTTGTTAAGTTAATTCCCATAGTCAATTGATTACTCTCTCCTATGATAATGGTATGTTGTTGTATTTTCACAATGAATCATAAGGTTGTTGAGAAGGGATGAGATCACATTATACAAAAATGATTTGAAGAAGGCCTGACACATTTAGACAAATGAAAACTATCCCTGACTTCCTTGTTGATGAAAAATAGGATATAAAACAAAAATTGAACAATTACAACAATTTCTGAAGTATATCACCTTGCAGCAAAATGAGTTTTCATGCACCAACAACAAAAGCAGGGGGCAAGACAAAATATATTTGCAAGTTCAAATATTCCTTTGAGTATGTAGAGATTCCTTGTAGATTCAAATTACATACTATAATATACTAAAAAAAATGACTTGAATCTACTCTACTCATTAGCGGAAACAATAATTGATCGATGAAATAACGAAGAAAAAAAGGAAGAATTCAATCACACATAACACACTAATTTTCTGGGTAAAGACACAACTAAAAAACCTCACTATTTGTATATTTCATTAATTAGAAAATATGAGAAGCTTAAAATTCTTTTCTCAAGCTTGAACAACCTGTGCACCATCTCAATCTATCTCACTACTTCACAAACAAGATCCAACCAATACTTAGTAAAATATGATTCCTACCAATCTCCTATTTCCTTGCATAGTTTCCTAGGGAATTAGGCCATATTTGATTGGGGAATTGCTCATCCATAACTATGTAATCCATCAATAGGCCTTCCTCTAATTGCATGCACAATCTATACAATTCGGATGATTGTACAACTGAGAGTACATTGTCCTTGAACTCTAATATCAACTGGATCTTTCTCTGGTATGACATGAATGAGTTAATTATGAGTGAATCTTCAGTTTATAGGTTCAGCAGTGCTAGTTACACTCCATTACTCTAGGCTACACCCCACTACTACTGTAGGTTACAACCCACTACTAGATCTCCCACTAATTCCTCCATTAGTTGTAACTAGTTTAACTAAATTTAATTTAGTTAAATTGAATTAAATAATTAAAACTAAAAAGAACTCAACATGGGCCACTAAAATTTAGGAACCACTCTACATGACTCTAGATAGACTCCCAACTCAAATTAATTGAGCCGGGTAAGTCAAATTAACTTAGTTAACTATTACAATTTCCTATGAGAATTAGAATTAGAATTTAATTCTAAATTTAATATAAGGACAAAATTAAATTAGGATTTTCTTGTTTCATTTTTTCGACACTCCCTCTCACCAAGAAATGGGTTATCTTCTACCCTGATCTTGCCCCTGTGAAACTCAAATTTTCATCTTGACAATGTGTTTGTCAAAATATTTGCATTCGGCTACTTTGTAGGAATGTATTCTAGCAACATGATTCTCTTCTGCACACAATCTCATATGTGGCAATACTGGATATCGATATGCTTGGATCAATCATGAAAAAAGGAATTATCAGAGAGTTTGATACAACTCTATTTGTCACAGTAAATCACTGTAGGATCCATCTGTTGGCCAAATAACCCAACCAAGATCTTCCTCATGGAGATAGCCTCACAAGTTGCTTGACTATAATCCATGTACTCTACTTCTCCTAAACTGAGTGCAACTGACCTTTGCTTCCTATTGTACCAAGAAACTGCTATTGACCAAATACTAAAGATTCCCTCTGATGTGCTCTTTTTGTCAGATGGACTACTTGCCCAATATACATTGAAGCTTCACTCCCTTTATCCGTATGTACTAAGGACCAAACAAAGTGGTTCCTCTAAGGTATATCACCACATCTTTAACTTCCTTCCAATAAAGTTTGGTTTTCTTAACTATACCTTGAATAAGTTGGTTAACTACAAAACACGTACGTTCTTCTGCTCACCAAACACATAAGTGATCCGACAAGCTGTCTATAAATAGTAGCCTCCACTACTTCACATGAAGTAGTATCCCCCTTCCTCTAGTTACCTTCTAGAGGAGTCTCCATGGGTTTGTTTCTCTCCATATGGAACTTCTTCAGTATCACTTTGGCATACTTTCCCTGAGAGACAAACATTTCCTCATCTCCTTTCAATACTTCCATAACAAGAAAGTGATGCATCAACCCTATGTCCTTTATCACTAATTCTCTTTGAAGGTCCTCTTTGCAATATTTTATCATCTTCTCATAACCGGTTGGAATCAAATCATCGACATATAATACTATAATAAAAAATATATATTTCACAACAATATGGTAAAGGTTCACATCCGCTTCACTTTTGGTGAAGCCGAACTCGGTGAAATAACTGTCAATTCTATTGTACCATGCATGAGGTTCTTGGTTTAGTCCATACAACACTCACTTGAGTTTGCACACATGTGACTCTGTATTGAAGGTCTCAAATCCTTCCGGTTGCTCAATATACACCTCCTCCTCAATCATACCAATGAGGAATGTTGTCTTTACATCCATCTGATGTATCTTCCATCTCATCTATATTGACAATTCTAGAATAGACCTAATTAATGAGTACCTTTCTACTGGAACAAAGGTGTCATCACAATCAATTTCCTCCACCTGAGAGAACCATGTGGCCATAAATATGGTCTTGTCTTTCTCCACACTCTCATATGCTACATAATTTACCTTGTCAATTGATCTAGAGCTCACCAATGAATTCTTTGCTAGTCTTGGGGCAACCATCCAAACAATATTTATGATAATGGAGTCATACTCCTCAACCATGGAATCAACCTATACTACTTTCTACTCTACTTCCTTGAATGAGGATGGCTCAACCTCTATACTCTCGCTCATGTTAGCCATGTAGCCAGTGTACTGATCTAGTGACATCCTCTACTTGCACTATGATGTAGGTTTTCTGAATTTATCTCTAGAATCATGTATCAATATGTCAGCCTCTCTCGTACACTTCCTTTCATCCCTAGAAGTATCTACATGATTGGGTTCTTCCACTCTCTTCTCATATTCATGTAGCTGCTCCACATAATCCTAAGGTTCCTCCTTTGGAGCTAAAATATCCTCATCTACATGTAATTGAAGATCCTTCTCGAGGGAACATCTCATGGCCTTCTCTTCATTGAACTTCACATCTCTATGAACGACTGTTATCCTATTGGATGGAAGGTACACCAATAGTTGTGAGCTATATTAATGTACCCTAGGGATATACCCAATTCAGATGTGAGCTCTATATTTTTCTATGCATCCTTTGTAACATGATGGTAGACTGATGAACCAAAGATTATGAAGTGTGCCACATCTAGTTTCTTACCTAAAAAATCTTCTTCTGGTGTACTCATCCCAAGATTTCGATGTGGGATTCTGTTTTGCAAATAAACAATCGTGTTGCATGCTTCAACCCACACATGAAATAGTAGGCCCTAATCATGTAACATCAACCATACCGCTCCCACAATAGATATGTTCTTCCTTTCATCCACGTCATTCTACCATGGGTTATGAGGTGTTATTAACTCCCATCAAATGCCTTATGATGAACAAAATTTCTTGAATTAATTCAACACATATTCTCCACTATTATCGCTTTTGAGATATTTAACCTTCCTGTCAATATATTTCTCAACAAGTGCTTTAAATTCACAAAATTTAGTGAAAATTTGATGTTTCTTCTCCATGAAGAAAATCTAGCACATATGATAAAAGTCATCAATACATATTAGATAATACATGTGCTTGGATGTGGATGCCATTGAGAATGGTCCACACATATCTGAGTGAACTTGATCAAGGATTGCTTGTGATCAACTGTCTTTATTATGAATGGAAGATTTCATGTACTTCCTTAATGTACACCCTTTGCATGTGTCTCTTTGTTCTAGTGCACCGTTGGGAAGTCCTATAGAAATTTGCTGCATGATCTTCAAACCTCCATGGTGCAAATTACCCAATATTCTATGGCACAACTCACATATGTCTTGGCTCTGCAACTTCTTTGCTTTTTAGCTCAAGGAAACATAGTCTTCTACATCCAATTTTTAGAGATTCTTCACCTGAACCCCAATCTTCTTCACCTATCCTAAGGCTATGTGGCAAAGGAAAGCATTTCCCTTACTAAATATCACATTGTAGTCGTGGTCCTCCAACATGGATACTGAAACCAAATTCTTGTTCAAGGAGTACCAGACTCCATCTAAAAAGCAACAGTACCTATGTTGGTCACACTATACCTCCCATCATCTCCCATCTCAATTTGCATCTGGAGGTCCTTCTCCTTCAAGTCACTGAAAAACTCTTTGTTGCTGATGATATGGAATGAGGCTCCACTATCTAGGTACTACACACTATCATCACCAATGTCACCATGCAAGTGATGAGGATGAAATCGAGTTCAAATTGTGAACCAAGAGCTTCACCTGGTCCTCATCTTGAGGTATTCTTACTGGCCTTATTGTGTGGAAACTTTATGGCATAGTGTCCCAACTCGTGATAGTGAAAGTATTTAATCTTCGACATGTACTTCTTCTTGCCACCCTGAATGGAATCGAATTTGGGATGGGATGATGTCCCCTTCCCTTCTTTTTCCTTTTGATCTCAGGCATAGTTCTCCTCATCATCATCCTTGGATGAGGATCCATCTCTGGTATTCAATTGGATCTCTTCCTGTACCAAGTGAGACAATAACTGCTCCCACTATTGTAACTTCTTCCTCCCATTAACTGAATCCTGGTAGTTGTGCCAACTCTTGGTAAGTCCTATAAGTGTTAGGCTCACCATATCCTCTTCAATGACTATAACATCGACACTTCCATCCTCATCCTGACATTGGGTTAACTTGGTCAAGTACTTTGGTATTGTGTCACGCTTCTCCATCTTGATCTTTTTGAGCTTGTCCTTTAGTGTGACCTTCCTGTGGTCATTGATTTTTTGAAACAAGTCCATCAAGGCCTTCCACATTGCAAAAGGATTTTCCTTACCATGGAGGTTCGAGAAAATATGATCTCGAACTCCTTCTAGGATAATCCTTCTCACCTTTGCAACACACTTTCTCCA
Organism: Pinus tabuliformis; assembly: GCA_031772625.1. NCBI lineage: Eukaryota > Viridiplantae > Streptophyta > Pinopsida > Pinales > Pinaceae > Pinus > Pinus tabuliformis. Next base: position 1,166,028,713 of record CM062817.1, on the reverse strand, counting down.
CTTTGCCAGATCTTAAGCATTAGTTTTTGCAGGCCTAGGAATCTCATTGTCTATGAATCCCTTAAGCCCATTTCCTTCCAATACTACCTCCATCCTGTCCTTCCAAGAAATATAGTTCGAACTACTGTCAAGGGCATATTCAAACTTCAATGTTAAGAAAGACATCCCGCTGGATCTGAAATATGGTACTGCAAATTCAATTTCCCCTGCAAAGGAAAAAAATCATATTCTCCTCTTTTGTAGTGATTTTAGCTCTCCTGTGAGAGGAAGTTGACTTATTTAAAAATAAAGTTGGCAATAGAATTTCAACTAAGGAAAATATTAGACAAGAGTATCTATATGTATTAAAATAATAAAAATCAATTGGTCAACTAATTGTTCTGTTATGTATACTTCAAGGATATAAAAAAGACTAAATTCCATACATAAATTTATGATAGTTGTTTCAGGATAAATAAGTTTGAATGTTATGATCCTTAAGTTGAACTCAAAATAAAAATACATATGACACCTCAAGTTGTTGACTTTGAATCACAAGTCAATCTTATCCATAGATATACTTGTGGAAAATTAGGAAAATTGGTGCTTCAAATAATGACCAATTATCTAAATATAGTAGATTAGATATTCCTAGAGCCCATTGTTAAACTAAATCATGTTCAAAACTCAATAATGGGCATTATAAAGTTTTTAGACTTTAAAGTAACTGACTTAATTAATCTCGTACCAACGCATTCAACCCTAGTTAGATGACCATGGGGTGAAAACATGAAAGCAACTATTTCCCTCAAAAGTGAGTGAATAAAATTGAAGGGAAATAATATAAATAGTATAATCTCACTCGATACTTGTGAACGACAAAAAGGGATTAAAGTATGGGATGAAAAACTTGAAGAAAAATGATTATATCAAGTCACACACAAGGACAAGGACAAGGAGAATATGAAACCTAATGTAGCAGGATAAATTCCTTTAGTCTTACCTATTTCCATTGGAAAAAACTTATGTACTGAGCTCTATTAATTTCGTATTGAAAAGTATGAATCTAAGGCTAACAAATGCTAGTTGATGAAAGAAATAATAATAAGAATATTTGGCCATGCTTTGTAGTCAAAGATATGTCTGTTGTACATGAAGTAAAAGTAATTCAATATCTAACACTACTTCCAATATATTTGAAGAAGGGCATCAATATCCCTTTAAGATTTAAATAATATAATTCTCCTTCAAAACATGTTTATGAAGTCTCTAAATCAGTAGGTAAACAAGGAAGAATGAAAGGTATTGTTCAAGTTTTCACTAGACAAGTAAAAAGATGGTGGGATACTCATGTGCCGTTCATTCAGACTTGGAAAAATTCTACCACATATTTTTTCAAACATTTTGGGGAAAATAAATTATTTACAATGACAAAAAATCCAAAATTTAAGCCAAGATGTGTCCCTATATCCCACTTTCATCAATGTGAATATGTAAATAATTGTGTGCAAAGATTAGAGTGTTTGGAAACATATGTTCTCTAGTACTCTCAATAAACTTCCAAAGAAATGGTACAAAATTGAATATGCTTAAGGGTAGAACTTGCAGTGGAATGAATTGAAGAGAAATTTCATAAAATACTATGAATTTCCTCAATGAAAAAAAATTCATCATGTGACTCAACAAATCAAATATTTTATTGTGAAATAAATTCCTACAGAAGAAATGAAAATAGAAAAATAAAGGTTGATTCCCCATCAACTTCGACATGCAAATAGATATCATTCCAATAGCCAATTGAAAGAGTACCTTCTCAACTTAACATGGAAAACACCAAAATTCTGGGGCATAGTTTTCAATGAAAAAATTATCATTCAAAGACTCATAAACAAATCATAGTAATACTTAAGGTATCTAAAGAAGAAAAAGAGAAAACCAAGAAGGCAAACTTCTCACTTGCATGCCAACAAGTGAAGGTAGAAAATAAAAAACTCGATGATTTGAGGGATGTTGAATCGATGCATAAAAAATTAAAAATAAAAGACGTCAACATCCCTAATGATGACCAACCAAAAATGGCTTGACCTGGTTATTATTGTTCATCCAAATATAGTTATAAGTTCATTGACCTTCTCAAGGAGTATCAAGGCATATTATCTAGAGACTATAGGTACTTTAAGGAACTTGTCAGATTAATACGGGAGATGAAAATTCACCAAATACGATGAGCCAAGACCATCAAGGAATGAGCTTATAATTTGGTTAACAAGCACAAACCGATTGTACAAAAGGAGATTGATGGTATTCTAGCTACTAGAATCGCTTATCCTATATAAAAATAATATTCAATAAGTCCAATCGTCATGTAGCACAAAAAACATGACCCAAAGAAGTGAATAATTTGCATTGAATTCTATAGTATTAATAAGCTAAAAGTAATAGATCCATTCCAAAATCCATTTACTAATGAAATTATAAATGATGTTGGAAGTTGTCAATGCTACTCATGCATAGATGGTTTTCCCTTATACAATGAAGTAACAATAATAGAATAGGATCCAATGAAAACAACATTCATCTTAGAATTTGGTTCTTTCAAATATAGAGTTATGCCATTTGGACTAAAAATTTCTCTAGTATTCTTCTTTAGGATTTCAGTAAATGCATTTCAAAAGTATATCTATATGAAAATGGTTGTTTATTATAATGACTAGACTATTTATAGTCTCCTAAAAGATCATGTGTAGTGACTCAAACTCATGCTACAAAGTTGTAGATAGATTCATCTATCACTTAATATTAAAAAATATATCTCTACGAAATCTATTAGGATACTACTACGACATGTTGTATGTAAATATGGAATCAAGGTCCACATGGAAAATATTAAAGTGATCCTTGAATTAAAGCCTTGGGTTAACCAAAGGCATATCAAAATATTTTCATGACATATAGGATATTATATGTATGACGAAAAGAATGTCATGAATAATTTTAACTACTAAAGAGGGAACTTGTACAGGCACCAATACTAATTTTTATATTTAAGATATAAATTTTTTATGTACATGTTAACACATTGAATTTAGCAGTCGAAGCAATATTGGCACAAGCTAATAATGACAGAATTGACCATCCAAATGCATATGCTATCCAAAAACTAAATAAAGTTGAAAGAATTTATTCAAAAACTAAAAAAATAGCAATATCCATGATATTTTCCTTCTATAAATTCTTTTGCTACCTCTTATCCAATCCATTAACATTATTTATTGATCATTATGTCTTGAAATTCCTTTCCACCAAGTCATTAGACATACTATTGTCATTTATGATAACTAGTGTCGTCGATGTCAAAGCAGAAGTCTAAGGAAGAAACAATGTCATTCATGAATCAGAGGTAGTATGATAGTCTTATTTCTTGAATGACCTCATTAAATGAAGTAAAATTGGTCTGTAGTTTCTTCATTTTTTTTCAAAGTTATGATACTATTGACACTACCATCAACAAACTCCAAAATTTTCCTACACCTTAATTTTGGAGTGATCTTATGATATATCATCCATCGTCACTTCATTGTCTACTAAAATTTTCTAATTGTTTAAATATTATTCTCATGTTCCAAGTGTCAAAGTCACTTTCTCACAGATGTCTAGCCTTTGATTAATTCACCTACACACCTTTCTTATGCAAGCTTGGATAGTCATTGTGAAACACTTGAAAGTAACGCTTACATAATCAATATTGACAGTCACTTCACAACCCATGTTGACAACAAGTGTGAATTCTCCATTGATAGTATTCCTCTCACTTCGGTTGCCATTGTACCTCTATTTCAGTGATTTTCCCCATTTGTTGTTTTTGTGCACCATTGTTTTCTCAAGTGTCAATTTCACTGTTGTGACTCTCACTTTTTCTTTATTTCATTTTAAGAAGTGTTTTCTTCATGCTATATTCACTTAGGAACGTGTCTCCTTCAATTTCTTTAGCTTTTGCAAGTGTCGTATTCACATTTATTATGGTCACAAGAGTCACTTATAACTATTTTCACTGTTGTATGTGTTGTACCCTTACACATCACTAGAGGAATATCTAACACATTCTTCTATATTAGATATTCCTACATATCATAAGAATACATGCTAGACATATTCCCACATCTTAGCACACTTTCTGATCATAGTCGACCCTTGGTCGCAACTTGTATTCTAAGTGTCGCAATGTTGTGTTTCAATTACCACACTTACAAATAAGTGTCTCTTTTTTGTCATTTTAGGGTGTGATTGTTGTTCATGAGTCATATATATTACCTTGGTTTATATTGATGGAATTCATGTGTGTGATACATGCTTTCATCTTGTTCAGATGCTTTTCCAACTCTTACAATACTTATCCCACACAAACCCATTTTGGAGGTGTTTTTGGTCCTCCCGCCCAATGCAAGTTATGAATACATGAACACTCCTAGAGGTTTTGAGAAAAACTTATCCATGAGCCTCATTGATGATATCCTTCCCTTCTAGACTTGTGAATTGAACCTTCCTCAAGGTTAGCCCCTTTGATTTTAAGTTGAGAACCTTCAAAGCAGAGTCATCTAACCCTTGTTACGTACATTGACACAGTGCACTAATATTTCAGAAAATCTGCCTTGTATAGCACATGGAGCATTTCTATTGACCTTGTGCAAAATAAAATTGCATCATACAAGTTCTTGTCTCTCTCATAGTGCAGTGAGAATCTCCTAAGAAAAGTGACTTTCCTTCTGCTTCATCCCTTCATGAACTATGAAATATTGTCATTTAGTGGGCCTTCCTAAGCATGGGTTGCATTTCTAGTAGACAATCAACCACTATAAAAGGAAGTTGTTCTAATTTTGAATCCTCTCTCTCAAGTACAATGCATGTCATAGTTGCAGTGGCTAGTCCTCCTCTAATTCCTGAATGTAGCCCCTCACTATTGTGGGGAAAAATGCCTATGCAGGACGATCCTACCCACCTAAGGTGTGACAGTGCCTTAGCAACAAACAGAGACAATTATTCTAGTATTCTTCCTTTATGAATTAAGAATGAAGAGAGATGGATGGACTAACCGGTGTCTTCCGTTTGTCCCTCGATCCGGTTTCTCTTCTCTTTGGGAGTTCCCAGCTACTTGTCATCTCGCTCGCCCAGCTTCAACAGGTCTCTGCAAGATCACAAGAGAAGAACACTACACAAAGACATAGATTCATAATTATAACTAGTTCAGGATTAGAAGTAAACTAGACATACTAATGCAATCATACATCAAAGATACATCAGTATATAAGAGGAACCAAGATAGCTTTATTGATGAATAACAAGGTTCAGGAAGAGATACAACCCAGAGGGCTCCAATCCAGCATCTCCTTCCCAGCAAAATGGAATTCCTATCTTCACCTCCCTTCAAAGCATTAAGCACCCAATGATTCCAGTCTCAAACCAACAGCAATTCTTTGCAATAACAAAATTCCAGCCCCTAGATCTCATGGAGGAGAGATCCATATATAGATGTTTGGAGAGAGGATGAGTCAGCTTGAGATCTGACTAGTGTCCTCTCCCTCTATCAGTTCTTGATTCCACTTGGAGGTTCTTGCTTCCACTTGGAGATTTGGAACCTCTTACTCATCATAGTCGAATTCCCTGAGGCAAGTGTCATTTTGGAAGCTTCCTGGGTTTTGACACCTTGTGGAATGAACTTGCCACATGTCAAATCTCGCTCAGCGCAGGTAGCCAGTGTTGGCTTTGACATTCAGCGCAGGTAGCCAGTGTTGGCTTTGACATTCAGCGCAGACAGCTAGTGGAGCCACTGAATTGATCCTGAATTGACTTGTTTTTGAGCAGTTTTTGGTGGAGAACTTCTGTGAATTACTGTGGTTTGTTAGCCTTGTTCCTCTAGGGGTAGGAACAACATGTTTAGGGACTTTGGATCCCTTAGATTATGGACATTTCATGCTCAATGTTGGAAGGCACAAAAATGTCTATAACAGTTGCCCCCTAAAGTATGAGGCCGTTTATCGGGTGAAATGCTTTATCCAGGAGGATCCGAAGTTCATCCAATGCTGGGAGGAGACCTATAATAAGATACAATACAATACATTATTTTTCATACTGCTTTCATGATCTAGCTGAGGCGGGCATTCCCATGCTCAGCTTTATAAATTCATTTTTCTGTACATAGAGTAGACAATCGTCTGATGGTAGACTGATAATTTTGATGAAATTATCATCCTTTAGGTAGGATGATTATCTGCTGCAATGATGTACATGTCAAATGTCTTTATCTTTTTTGAATATATATCGCAGCCTGGATGGATGAAACTAGATCCGGGGTCTTCAAACTCGTTCGATCTACACTCTAAGTACAAGTCGATCCATGTGAGAAATGTTCTGAAGTCGAACATGGAAAGACATCGCTTGATTACCGGTCAATGAGGTAAACTGTTAACAAGCGCGAGAGGAATCTCCGATAATGATAATGACCCTCAAGGTACTGTAGTACAATTCACGTGGTGTGAATAAAGGACTTGGCGTCGAACACCACGCAAAATCTTCTGGTCGAAGGTCATTGATGTATATCTGTCGCCGGAAGTGAGAAACTTGCCATTGAGGCATGCAAGCTTCAAAGTACTGAAGGGGTTGTTCCTAGATCAACTTCTTGGATAATGAGCTGATGTCGACAAGAAGCGATCTGTCAAAGGAGGGCCTTAATGAATCCCACATCAGTGACACGGAACGGAGCTAATGATTTTGACGGAGGTGAAAACGATCTGTGACATATGACTCAGGGTGGCGGTCATGAAAGGATGAAGGATAATGTATGGCAGTGGATAGGACACGGTTGACTTTTCTGAACGACTTCTCTTGAACATATGGCGACACTGATGCGATGGATTGGTAGCATTACCCCAAATATGGATGGTATGGCGAGACCATGGTGATGTGACCGGTGAATGAAACAACCCAACCTGATTGTGGTACGGAGGAAAAGTGTCATGTTCAAGAGCGACTTGCTACCATCAAATTTTTCTTGAGTTTCTCCCAATTTTTCCCCAGTCATTGCTGACCAGTACCTCTTTATTTTTGTCAAGCTTGAGGAGGATAACATATGCTTGTTCTATAACCTGCCCTTCGGGCAAGCCCATCGCTATGTTTTAACGAGCCTAGCGATAGTGAAACTCGTTCTCGTCTAAAGACAAGTTTGTCGCTATTTAGTGATTTTAACGAGTCTAACGACAAAGATAACTCAGTCCTTTTCATTTTTAGAGAGTCTGAAAAGGTACATAAAGTTAACTCCAAAATTCCTTTTTTGTCATCTAATCCCTTTAGTCCGAAAAAGTATAAAACAATACAGAAGGGATGAGTTTTCGATAGTTTTAACGAGCCGAACCAAACAAGCGCTCGATCTTTTTCTGCAATAATCCCTCAGGTCGAAAAAGACTAAAATCTAGAGGAGGGATAGCACTTCCTATCCCTTTAACGAGCTGGAAGGCCAAGGACTCGGCAATCTTTTCATATTTTACGAGCCAGTTGAAAAGAGCTTAAAGAAGACTCGTCTTTTGAGGAACGAGTGATAAACAGGGTTAGCAGCTGATTCCAGGTACAGGTTGGAATTTTCCAGTCACGGCAGTGTCACAAGGATGGCTAGGTGAAATCACTCTTCGCAGTTGTTCCTCAAAATGGGTAAACAATCATATGGAGGTGAACGATCGGCCAAATGAAAAGTGGAGGTGATGGTGCAAACACGACCAAGGCTTTAATGGCTGATAAGGTTACATTCACAGTGGTTATTTACCGGGTAATGGTTCATTTTTTATTTTAAAATGAGCTTAAACGCTGGTGGAAACACTTGCTCATTGCTTATGTTTATTTTTTAACGAGCATGAAGTCCGCGTTAAAACTGCTCGGATCTTGCGTTTATTTTTTAACGAGCATGAACTGTGTGCTAAAACTGCTTGATTATACCAGTCATATGATAAGAGTATCTCATTGAGATTCTATTTTTTATGGAGCTTCATCTCATGAAGCTTTGCCCCGGATCCTTTCGTTATGCAAGTTCGGAAACGACTAATCCTACGAGTTTAAAGGGTTAGACCTACAGGTTTAAAGGGAGGACCTAAAAATTTAAAAAATAAATAGTTGCCCCTTGCTTGCACTCCAAAAGGTTTGCATGCCCCCAGGCATAAAGTACGATTTCAAGGTTACCTCTACTTCTTTTCCGTCAAAACATTTGTTTTAACGAGAGAGGCTTACCTCTTTCAGGTTACCCAAAGATTGTCTCGTTCGCGGCCACGAATAAAACACTTCTTTGGCAATGTCTACCGAAATAGACAAAGGTGAGCGACGTAGCCCGCCAACTCACATAACTTTGACAAAAGAATATTATTCTAGAATAACCCCTCTTCCTAGATGGACGGGGTACAGACTAGTCATATTCTCCCGTGGAAACCTACTCTATACCCAAAGTTTCCCTGCCGAAGCAGACCAGGACGCATGTCCCCTAGGTTCCAGTCATATCCTCCCGGATTACTCGTGCTCATCAGGAGGACGGACCGTGGGTTGAGACACTTCTTGCGTGAATAGACCATTTAGGGATGGTTCATGACTATTTGCGATGCGTGATCCGGGAAATGAAAGTTGGTCCACGAGCTTGACCACTCTTCCTTCATGCGGAAAACACATTACTCTAAAGAGTGAGGAGACAATGGCTCCCATGCAATATATATAGTCTCGTCCAAGGAGTAGGTTATAATCCAAGGGTCCTTGAACGACCATCACGTTCATTTGAACGGTCTTCCCTTTCAATGTTATGGGCACATTGGGGAGGATCCCTAAAGGTCGACTGGTTCCTTTATCAAAGCCTGATAGATTTCTCATTTCAGGCAAAAGCGTTGGCAAACGAAGTGCTTTCCAAGCAATAGAGGAAAGGATACTCACAGATGCCCCCTCATCAATAATTGTGCCAGCCATTACCATTCTATATATTTGAACGATAATTCTGAATGGTATGCTTGCTGGCAACCGGGGTCTGCCTAGTTGGTTCCAGTCGAACGAGACAACTAGGTTGCTTGGTGGTGGGACCGAATAGATGGCCGGATATCGCTCTGACGAACTTCCTTCCTGCGATAAAGGAATGGGTGCATTGCCCCCGTGTTCGTCGGAGTCAGTGTTGATGAAGAGAATTTGGACGGTGTCGTCTTTATTCTCCTCTGTGATAGTATCATTCGAAGATAGAGCCTCTGAAGGCAAAACCGGGTCAACTGCCGCCTCAACCTTTTGAATTTCGTCAGGTATGGATTCAGACAGTTCATCTCCAATGATAGGTGCTTCGGCTGACCACCTGAGCGGGCCAGCCGGGTTCTCAACTAGCGAAGGACTTGGCAGGAGTTTTTGATATCCAGGAGGAAGTTGCGCTCGTAAAATCGGACGATCTTCCAAAACTCTTTTTACCTCATCTAAGAAGGGACAACAGTGGACGGCATGGTCGCCTTCACATAGTTTGCAGGGAAATCTAGCTTTCCCTCTCTGTCTTGTGGCTTCACTTCCACTAGTTGACGGTGTGCTATCAACATGGCTATCATAGGTTGACACCACCGAATTGTGCAAATGGGGAGACCAGTCCCTTAGTATCCGAGGGATGCAGGGACAATCTCTGTGGAAGTGGTCTCCCTTGCATATGACACATGGCGATTTAGGCTTGGTCAGTGCTGTGTGTGGATTTTTGTCAGACGACACTTGTTTGCCCCCAGTCGCTTTTGGCTCCTTCTTCTTCTTCTCTTTCTTCTTCTTCTCCTTCTTCTCCTTAGGAACTCGGTTTTTTGTTCTACCAGTTCCGTCAAGCGAAGAGGAAGGAGGAGAGGAAGAATTATATGAAGTCGAAGACTGGTGGGCAACTCTGGTCTGGTCTAACTGTTGACTCGACTGTTCAGGAATAGTGGTGTTCTGAATGACATTGGTTGAAAAGAGCCAGACCAGCAGGCCAATTGTCAATCCTGGAAGCGACAATGTGGCCATATGGGGCGCACCAACATCTCCCCAAGAGGAGAAGGGACTAGGATTTCCACCAAGGGGAATTCCTTGGTTGGTGGGCTCCATCTTTTCAACCGAAAGATCAACACGGGAATAGAGGGTGATTGTTCCGTTTAAAATAAATTGTTAACGATGCTTTAGACACAACTTGCTTTTTCACTTTTAAAGAGTCGAGAAAAAGATAAAGATGACTCTAGTCTCCTTCGATGTTTTAACGAGCGTGAAGTGACAAATGCTCGGACGGACTTTTTCTGTTATAGAGTCTGAAAAAGGCCAAAAGGACCTGCTCTGGAGTTCTAGGCAAAGGGTGTGCCAAACTTTTCGCAAAACCGCAGAATACTTTTTAAGGTACGGGCGGTCGATCTTCCTGAATGCTGTGTTCAGTGCATTGTGATCAGTAGGGCGGCCGACACGGCTTCCTAAGGATAAAGGTTATATTCCTATAGGGGTCTCCCAATATATACGCGACGGTACGTCGGAGCACAATCCGTACTAGCGCTATCGTCCCTCAGGAGGAATCACCCACCTTCAACGAGATCGACAGTCACCAGGCTTTACGACGCCGGAACACGTCTCGAGCCTAGAACTCTATGTTGTGCGTTATGTTGCAAAGCGTTGTTAAGTTCATTCAGTTTATTTTAAGTTGATCTTTTTAGAAGTTTGCCTTTCTGGATCACCACGAGATGTATGATATAATTCCTAAATGCACTCTAAAGATGATAAGCAAGCTTTATATCTTTTCAACTTTGAAAATCCTAGCTACTAAGGGAAAAGAAAGACACCATCTTTTCTCAAAGAGCAATCAGCACACTCTAATGCACTTTTCCTAAATCAAACATGCAAACTATCAAGATGCAAATGCACAATGCAGGTGTTTGTTTTCCGCTTTCTTAGTATTGATGCCTACAAAGAAAGCTTTTTGTACAACTTTGAATTCGCTTTTAAATGACAAATACAAACAAGTTTACTTTTTCGAAATCAGAAAGGGTAGAAGAGAATACAACACTTTACGACTTTCGAAATGAACACTTGTTTCGACACTTAAAAGAGACAAACTCAAACCAATAAGCAAAAGCAAATGTATAATCAACCGTAAATAGCCAATGAACTCTCTCCTAAGATCACAATCAACAGATCTGAATCAAGGGCTACAGGATGATTATTTCACGCATGCAAAGGAAAACTGTAAATGACGCCACAAACACATAAAAACACTTACAGTCTTTTTGTACAAAAGGAGGTGGAATTTAAGCAGAGAAAAGGAGTTATCAGACTGGTACCTATGCTGGTTACAGGCTGCAAAAATCAGAGATCAAAACAGGGCAAAACAGAGCAGAGAACCCCAGCTGCACAAGGCCAAACTGGTTCAGCGCAACCTCAACACAGAGGTTTTGACATTCAGCACAGGTAGCCTTCATGGTACCTGCGTTGAAATGCAGAACCTCTTCACAGGGGTCGCGCTGAAGGAGAAACGAGAGTTTCTCACTGGGTTCTGGGTCACCGTTTGCTAATTAATCAACAGTTTCAGGCCAAATAAAAGCAACAAGCAAGGTGCAATCAAAGGGATGCTTTGAGGGGGTACTAAGATCTATCACAAAGGATCATCAAATCATTTGTGAGTCCATTGTTCAGATCATAGACAAATCCAGTGATTGGATCAAGGCGGCAACTGTCTACTTTGCATCTGAGAATAGCAGAAGTAGTTCGATTGTTGTTGTTGAGTCTATGAAACAAACAACGATAGAGACACAAATAAAATGACTAAACAGATCTCCCCAGTGGAGTCGCCAATTTTTTGTGGGGAAAAATGCCTATGCAGGACGATCCTATCCACCTAAGGTGTGACAGTGCCTTAGCAACAAACAGAGACAGCCATTCTAGTATTCTTCCTTTATGAATTAAGAATGAAGAGATATGGATGGACTAACCGGTGTCTTCCGTTTGTCCCTCGATTCGGTTTCTCTTCTCTTTGGGAGTTCCCAGCTACTTGTCTTCTCGCTCGCCTAGCTTCAACAGGTCTCTGCAAGATCACAAGAGAAGAACACTACACAAAGACATAGATTCATAATCATAACTAGTTCAGGATTAGAAGTAAACTAAACATACTAATGCAATCATATATCAAAGATACATCAGTATATAAGAGGAACCAAGATAGCTTTATTGATGAATAACAAGGTTCAGGAAGAGATACAACCCAGAGGGCTCCAATCCAGCATCTCCTTCCCAGCAAAATGGAATTCCTATCTTCACCTCCCTTCAAAGCATTAAGCACCCAATGATTCCAGTCTCAAACCAACAACAATTCTTTGCAATAACAAAATTCCAGCCCCTAGATCTCATGGAGGAGAGATCAATATATAGATGTTTGGAGAGAGGATGAGTCAGCTTGAGATCTGACTAGTGTCCTCTCCCTCTGTCAGTTCTTGATTCCACTTGGAGGTTCTTGCTTCCACTTGGAGATTTGGAACCTCTTACTCATCATAGTCGAATTCCCTGAGGCAAGTGTCATTTTGGAAGCTTCCTGGGTTTTGACACCTTGTGGAATGAACTTGCCACATGTCAACTCTCGCTCAGCGCAGGTAGCCAGTGTTGGCTTTGACATTCAGCGCAGGTAGCCAGTGTTGGCTTTGACATTCAGCGCAGACAGCTAGTGGAGCCACTGAATTGATCCTGAATTGACTTGTTTTTGAGCAGTTTCTGGTGGAGAACTTCTGTGAATTGCTGTGGTTTGTTAGCCTTGTTCCTCTAGGGGTAGGAACAACATGTTTAGGGACTTTGGATCCCTTAGATTATGGACATTTCATGCTCAATGCTGTAAGGCACAAAAATGTCTATAACACTCACTATGCCCAAGACTTGCCCTACATGCCTCCCTAGTACATGGCTTCATTCTAGTGAAGAGTGGAGCCTTTCCTAGATTACTGCTAAAGAAAATTACACTCTCTCTTAATCCTGCCTCTCTGTTATGTCGCATGTCATAGTTTTAGTCACCAAGCCATGAACCCTTATGCACTAAACTTCCTCACTACACCAATACTTGTCCCACTTTTCCTCCTCTGTGCATGGCATAGTTCTAGTGAGCAACAAGGTAATCCCTTGATCAGTATGAAGCTCACCTACTCTATCATTGTGTCATTCTCCCTTGAGAATTCCGTAGAGCTTAATTCTAGTTAGTAAGATCATCACTTCTAACTCTTGCAATTTCCCACTATGATGAAGCTTGAAGATCCCATGTTTATAGCGCATGGCATAATTATAATGAGCGTTGGTTCCATTCTTAGCCATTTCATAGTTCAACTCCGCCATTCCGAGCAAGCCTTTCCTTTTTGGTCCTTACACAGGCCCATCAAAAGTAGCTTCTTCCCTAAGAAAAGTACGGACAAAATATATGATTTCCAGACTGACCTTGTCTTGTCATGAGTCAAATTCATTGGCAGGTGTACCTCCTTGTTGTAGGGAAAAGTATCCGACACGGAATGACCCTATCCCACTCTAAGGGTGATAGTACCTCAGCAACAACTGAAAGTAAAGCTATCTAAGATTTCTTCTTTATGAAAGTAAATGGGGGAGAAAGAGATCCACCAACTGATGTCTTTCGCTAGTGTTGATCCAGTCTTCTCTCCTTGCCGCTTGCTCCCAACTCCTTGCTCTTTCACTGGCCCAGCTACACAAAGATCCTGAAAAAGCACAAGAAAGGGAAACTACAAGAAGCATACATCCATAATTGATTCAAGGATTAGAATAAATCAAATATACAAGCATCAATACACCATTAAGATACATGCATATAGAAGAACCTCAAATGCTTTATTAATGGAAGAAGTAAAGTTCTGAGAGTGTTACAACCATAAGAGGCCCAATCCAGCAACACCTCCCAGCAGAAAGAAATCTCCTCTTCACCTCCTTCAAAGCAATCGCCCAATAGTTCTATACTCAAACCAACAGCACTTCCTTACATTCACAAAATTCCAGCCCCCTTAGACCTCATGAGAGAGCTCTATATATAGGATATTTGGAGAAAGGATGAGTCAGCTTGAGACTGACATGAAGGTGACTTGTTTCCTCTCCCTCTTCAGTTATACTCCAGTTCTTGAGTCCACTTGGAGATCCTAGCTTCCACTTGGAGTTTAAGGACCTCTTACTCATCATAGGGCGAATTTGCTGATCCAAGTGTCATTTTAGAAGCTTCCTGGGTACCTGACACCTTGCAGAATGACTGTGCCACTTGGCCAATCTTGCCCAGCGCAGGTAGCCTTCATTAGATTTGACATTCAGCGCAGGTACAGAGTGGAGCAGTTGACATTCAGCGCAGATGCTCAGTGGAGCAGTTGACATGATCCTGAAATTGCTTGTTTTTGAGTGTTTTCAGGTGGAGAACTGATCTGAAGTGCTGTGGTTTGCTGACCTTGTTCCTCTAGGGGTAGGAACAACATGTTTAGGGACTTTGGATCCCTTAGATTATTGACATTTCATGCTTCATGCTGTTAGGCACAAAAATGTCTATAACACTCCTCAACAAGGAAAAGTGATTCTCAAGGAATATTTCAAGGAGAAGAGACAAAGAAGCACTTGTAGAGAATAAGAACAAAGAAGAACCATCATGAAAACATGAAGAAAATCTTGGGCCATGACAGAATGGAGACATCTCGTAATGTCTCAGAAGGTCTTGATACGAATCCAACACCCTTCGAGTGGTGAAGATGAGAAATGAAGAAGATATTTTATGAAGATTTAATACAAGGCAACAAGAAGAACAACTTGGCATTGCCACATCATCATGAAGTCGCATGTCATCATTTCCAAGTTATGGGTTGTGCAAGTGTCATCACAATTTCATGTGTCTAAATGTGTCATTCTAGATGACGTGGAATGTAATTATGTACTTTTATGTAAATGAAAAAATGTAAATTTGTAGAAATCCAAGATTCACATGTGGAATATGAAAAGTCACATGTAGACCAAATATTCATATAGAAGTTCAATGGTCATTCAAAAGTTCAAGAGCCATGAGGGTAACTCAAGAGTCCTAAGGGGAGATGAAACATCATTCCTCTTGTTATAAAATAAACCTCATAACTTATGCAAAGGGTTTTTTGGATGCTTAGGATTTTGAGAGCTAGATTTGGCTTCTCTAACTTGATGTAGGAGAGAAGATCATGCTTTGGAGAAGCAAGAAGTCAGGTAATGTTCTACTATTGGAACTAACATATCACCATTGTAACTATGTACTTATATCTTTCACTGAATAAGTTAATCTCATTGAGCGAACAAAATTTCATGTACATATCATGAATGTAATAAAACTACTCTTTATATGTTTGTGGTATTTATTTCATTCATATGCGCTAAGGAAATTGAATTATTTCGTTGACTTTGGTGCTCATCTTGTTGAATGTGTGTTTCATTTTCTTCAATGCTCATTGTGTCTATGTGAACTATGTCGCTAGATAATTATCAAATATTTTGTTGAACTTGTGTGTCTCTCATAGGGTAGTACTATTAGTTTCTTCCTAGACACTCACACTTATCTTCGCTCTCGTGAAGGCTTCCTTTTACACATCACAATTGGGGTTTCACAATGTCAACTTACTTGTTTTTTCAAAGGTTAGGTGTATAATCTCTTATGTTATCCATTGAAACTAAGGAAACTATTAAGTTATGGTTGTCAACATGATATTTGGGATGGGGATCCTAAATCAAATGGTGTCAAGTCTAATTTGGACATCACATTGGGGATACCCCTTGTATATTAGCAGTATCCAACACTGTCAACATTCTAGCACTAGAAGGAGGGAAATATGAGAAGCTATTACTGTTAAATTTGATTTGACCTCTTACTTAAATGTATCTCTCCAAAATCATAATCCTAGGATGTTTTTCCAAGGATATTGATCGTACCATCCTTGTAGAAATGATTCCTAACTTGTCTCAATTTAAGTTTTATGGCGAGGGTGAACTAAGTATCCATGAACATGTGTTTCAACTTTGTTGTTTGTGTCTTTGTAATGGAATATTTTGTAAGGATGTCATGGCTAGACTAGTCACCCTCACATTTGAAGGTCGAGTTAGGAAATGGTTTCATACATTACCAGCGCTTCTATCCATTCATTGCAAAAACTTGTTAAGGAGGTATGTGAAGCCTTTGACAAGTATGATTATCAAGATTTATGAGATAAAATAGATCATCTTAGAATAAGGTTAGGTGAATATTTATAGGGTTTCCTTATATAGTTTATTGACCTTGGTTATGAGTTTCGTAACGAATATTTTGACTATAATTTTCTCAACAAAAGTTTCATAGATTGGTTCTTCTCTCTGTCAAATATTTTGGATTTGAACCCTCAAATGATTCCACTCGTCCAACTTACCTTGATCATGAAACACCCCAAATATGTGAGGAGGAACCTAATATTCCTTTTGTTACTTGTCCTCCTCCTTTTTCAGTACCAATTTGGGTGCTTCCTTGTGAGGATGTTGAAGTTGGTAAATTAGTAAACCATATTGGTGGTATGTATTCTCCACCTTCAGCTACCCCCCATGATCTAGATCCAATGGAGGAAAACTTGGAGTGGTTCATCAATCCTAAGATCAAGACTAATCCCTTGACCTTTCAAGATGACATTAACACTCATAATTTCAACATTGAATATGATTTCATTGAAATTATGGTTTCCTCAAGGGATACGCTTCAACCTATACCATCCATTTTTCTTGATTGCTTGTTCCTTATTCCACATGATCAACCTACTTTAAATTTTAATGATGTTAAACTTGTTGTTTTTGAAATGGTAATGAATAACTAGGTGATTTAATTTAAAATGTAGAGGAACAAAGTGTTGAAAATATGCCTTATCCTCCTTCCCTCTTTCAAGATGATAGTCTTGAATTTATGGTTGATAGCCAATATTGTAGCCTTGATGACTTGTCTAATGATTCTACACCCTACATTTAAGCCAAGGCTTTGGACAACCATCACCTTGACATCCATGTTTCCACTAATACATATGGTGATCAGTGCCCAAGTACATTAGATGATATCTTCCCTTCTCTTGAGGATTTGGATTTGCAAGGTATCTATTCAAAACCCGCTTCTAATAATGTAAAATCTCCATTTATGGGTTGGGATGCTCTTTAAATTTAGAATGGTTTTAAAATTCTTTTAATTTATACATATTCAGATGACAAGTCTAAAGAATTAAGTCGCTAGGTTTTCAAATATTGGTACATCTCATCAAAGAAAAGAAAAGTCAATTTGAATGTCACATTCGTATACCTATATTTGAACATTATATTGATGAAAATGATATTGATCCATTGTTCTTAGAAGCTCAATCTAATTTAGTTACAATTGGTACTCCTCCTCCTCCTCACCTCTAGAACACTACTCATTGCACCTAGATATGTTGAATAAGTTTGTTACAACAATAATTCCTCTAAATATTTTAGATATTTATCTGGTTTGTCATGGTCACAATCAGGTATAGGATGGTGTGATCCTACATTCAAAGGATGAAAAACATGAATATATTATTCATGATATTTTCCACTATAAATCTTTTATAAATCAGGAGGAAGATGTTTCAACTATATATGATCAAAGGGAGCTTTTCAATCAATGCAATTAAATGATTTATCAATGAAGAGTATGATATGCTTGATCATAAATCAGATCAAACTAGTGTCGCTAAATTTTTTTTCATTGATACATCTAACGATAATGGTGCATGTCTACCAGTTGAGTTTTCTAAAGTCACCCAAATTCCATGATCCACCGTCAAAAAGTTCATAGAACTCTCAGGAAGTCAAGGAACTTCAACCCCTACTGATGGTTTTGTCAGGTTCTCACAATCCTGTCCAGATCTCTGAAATAAGATGAGTCCAACTTTTGACGCATATTTATTTCCATAACATCTATCCACTAGTTGTGATTTCATTTTTAAAGGAATTTCGATGTTTCCAAGCTAATCTTCTTGATCCTCAAGATATAATTTCTGATTAGATAAAGGAATCTTGTTTGTTTAGCCACTTTTCATGTGAATCCCTTATATCATACCAAGTGTTGGAGAGCACATATGTCATAGATCCTTATAGTTTCAAAGCCTGCCATCCTAATTGTCAATCTAAATCTAATTTTGAGTTGAAATATTTTTCCCTCTCAAACTTTGGTGAGATTGGTCATGCTTTTATCTCTGTTGTGCATGTCTTGGAGTTAATCATCTTTCTAACAAAATCTCTCTTATTGAATGCTCGCAAATGTTTGAATCGTTCAGTGGACCAAAACCCTCATGTTGATATGAATACTTGGTTTGATTAGACATTCACTTCTAATGTTTTTCCATCTTGGTATCTTAATTGCTTTCCTAAATTTACAATGTCACTAACTATTTTAAATGCCCTAATTTTTTGTATTGTTGGCGTATTATGCATCAAATGAAAAGGAAACCATGGAGAATCGAGAAAATTATATGCTAATCAACCAATCTAATCATAGCACCAATTTTGACTATTTTATTTCAATGTATGATCTTCCCACTGATGTGTCTACATTGATTGATCTTGTCAAGAGCATTGATTTCTATGATTCATCACTCCACTGTTCATTATCTTCACAGATAGTTGAGGCACTTCAGCGTGATTTGATGGTTATGTCAAGATGTTACCATCTTGACAATATTTTTGAAGAAGATCAGATCAAGTCCCCCACAGAAGACTCTCTTTGTGATTCAAATGCGGTAATTGAAAATTCATTTTCTCATGAATATTTGCGTTTTCAAATTCGTTGTTTTGAATATCAATATTGAATTACCAAATGTTTAGAGAAATCTTACTTGGAAAGCTCCTATGCTAATAATAAGCTTTGATATTTTCTAATATTTTAAAGCAACACAACACAAATGCAGGTACATTCACAACAAGATTTTGAGGTTTGTTTGTTTCGTATTCTAAGAGAAAAATGTAAAGTTGTGAAATTGTTAGAATCAGCTGTTATGACATATCTTTCTTTTGACATGAAAGGAATTTAATCTTTTGAGCAAGATATTTGTTGGAGAAAAATCATAGACAAGTAGAGACAAAAGGTTTCGTTGTAGTCTAGCATAACGCCAATATTTTCACCTTACTCGGGAAGAATAACGCATCTCACCTGATGGGTGCCATAGCCTTACTTAGTTAGGGGATTGGAACTAGGCATCAGGAGGTATTTCACGAAGGCTACTAGTACTCTTTAACTTATAAACACTGCATCAAATGTATAACCCTTGTGAAAGACAACAACTATGGAATTCAACGGAACATAGAATATGGACATGCATTCACAGTAAAATTTTAAACGTGCCATATAAAACCAACACAAATAGATCCAAAAACATCCCCGCAAATATCTCTCTTTCATTAGCTTTAACCATCATTACATCATGACATTCACGCTCGGATGCCTTCCAAACAAAACAAAAAATAGGAACATAAACTAATATATGGCTAGGTGATCACAAAATCATGTCAAGCTCGATAGGCCCAAAACAACATTTCGATACACACACTTTATGTCTACTCGTTTTGGATTTCCCTTTAGCTTTTATGCACTTTAATCGCTTGGACTACTGATCTCTTACTCAAATGTCCATCCCTTTCCTTCTCAGCTACTTCTAGTACTCCACTGTGACTATTTCCTCTACTGTTAATGGGTTTTTTAGCCCAGCTGTGACTGAATGTGTCCCTATTTCCATGGTCGACCTTCCACAATTACCAGACTTTAGTGGATTCCTTCTCCTCCCTTGACCACTTTTTCCACGACTCTCCATCGTTTAGATTTGGTCAAAACATATTCAAAACATGTCAAAACTTTATCTCCTAAATGAAGGAGCCAACATTATTTAATTTTTTATCTTCTCCTTTGAAAATTATTTTATATCAGTTTTAGTTGCTCATATATTTGTGTCTGTAGGTTGGGAACTATAATGGCTACATTGGAAATTTCATTACCCTTAGCCCTAACCTTCTAGCTAGTTATCTTAGAACTAGGCCTAGCTGCATTCTAGTTTCCCTTTTATACTCATCCTGCACTTTCTCTCCATTAGCCTTTCCATGGTTTTCTTATTCCTATCTTGCATGATTATTTTTAGTTCAATCCTCCATTTTCTTTGTTCTTTTGATTTTGTTTCGTGGTTTTGTTATGTATTTTATTCCATGTTTTGTTTAATAAGACTTTACATGAAAACTACTCTCTTGGGGTTCAAAATACAATGTGGCAAAGATTGAAAAAGATAATTTGTGATGATGAACAACTCTTGGTTGATCTATTATCATGTTCTCTATTTGGGTTTAAATATCTCTTAAAGTCAATCATGTATGAATGGAAAATACATCCATTTGAATGGAAATACTTTGGTAAAACAATAAGGTATGTATATGTTATAGGATCTTCATTCCTTAACTTGGGATTATAATTGAACAGTGTTTTACAGATTGATCCAATCAAGTAGAGAAGGGAAAATGGGAAATCAATAGCGAGCTTATCAATATTAGAGGTATATATAGCTATCTTTGAACGAACAACCTTTCTTGCTCTCAATATGTCAGAATTGTTCTACCACCCTGGTAAATAAGTATGTGCCTAAGAAAATTAAAGTACAAAAAAATAAAGGGTGAAAGAAGAGAAAGGCTTCCAACGCAAAGAGGTGAAGCAAGAAAATTCATTGGGGTCTTGAACAGGCTTGCTGGCACCGAAGCAATGCCTCTATTCATGTAGTGATTCTATTGGGATACTAAACAAGCCTACTTGAAGAAGAGAAACACTGGGGATGAAAAATCAAAATATGATAATCTTAAACTCACAACTACATATTAACCTTCTCCCAAATCGAAACAATTATAATCTAGCAAGGTTTGTGAATGTGATGACTAAGGAAAGGAATAAATGAGACTATATGTATAATTGAGTCAAATGGGGAAGCCAAGGTGATCCACATGATGAATCAATACTTCATGAAATACTAAGACAAGAAACTTGAAGGTGAAACCTGAACAAAGAAGTTTGGGTTCTACCAATGTGTTGCCAAGTGTTGATGTTGCAATCAACACCCTCCAAAATTTTCCTACACTTTAATTCTGGAGACTACTAACGGTCTTAGGATCTATTTTCCATGGTCACTTCATGATTTGTTGATGTTTTCTATGTGTATCAGTATTCTTCTTAGGTTTTAAGTGTCAAATTCACTTTCTCACACATGTCCAACCTTTGACTTATTCACAAACGCACATCTTTCTTATGCAAGCTTAGATAGGCATTACACAATTATCGAAGGTAAGGCTTGTAAAATCACTATTGATAGTGACTATGTATTCCATAAGCACAGTGTACTCAATCACCCATGTCAATAGTTAGTGAGCATTCTCCACCGATGGTATCTCTCTCACTTTGGTTGCAATTGCACTTCTATTTCATTGAGTCTTCCCACCTGTCGCTTTTGCGCACCTTTCTTTTTTGAAGTATCACTTCACTTTATTGATTTTATTTTTTCTTTCTTTAATTTTAAAATGAAGTGTTCTTATGTTATCTTCACTTTTTCATGTGTCACCTTCAATTTATTTAGCTTTTGCAAGTGTCTTTTCGTGTTTTCTTATTTTTGCAAGTGTTGCTTCTAACTATTTTCACTCATGTATGTGCATCACCTTTGCACATCACTAGAGGAATCTCTAGCACATTCTTATCGATTAGATGATACTACATATCATAAGAATGTGTGCTAGACATAGTCCTATAAATCAACACACTTTTTGGTTGCATTCGAACCTTGTGTCGCAACTTGTATTCTAAGTGTCACAATGTTTTGTTTCAAGTGTCGTACTTAGAAATAAGTGTTGCTTTGCTATCATTTCAAGGATTGATTTTTATTCATGAGTCTTCTATATTTTCCTACATTTTATTGATGGAATTCATGTGTGTGATCCATGTGTGTGTCTTGTTCAAATTCTTTCCCCACTATTACTATATTGGTCCCACACTTAGCCATTCTAGAGCTCTTCTTCTTTCTACGACCGAGTGCAACATGTGAATACATGAGAAGTCCTGTAGGTGATGAGTACAACATATCCATGAGCCTCATTTATGTGATCCTTCGCTTTCGTAATTGTGCATTGAGTCTTCTTGAAGATCAATACCTTGGATTGCAAGTTAAGAATGATCAAAGGAGAGTCACCTAACCCTTGTTACATGCACTTACTCACTTTATTGATATTTAAGCAACTCTACCTTTTATAACACATGAATCATTTCTAGTGACCCTATGCAAAACAAAACTGTGCCATACAAGGTACTCCCTCTGTCACAACGTAGTGAGAATCTCCTAAGAAAAGTTACTTTCCTTCTATTTCCTTCCTTACTGAGTTGTGCAGTCTCCTCTTCTAGTGGGTATTCTTGACCGCAAGTCAAATTTCTAATAGACAATCAGCCACTGGAGAATAAAACTATGCTAGCCTAGAAACCTCCTACTCAACTATAGTGCATGTCACAACTGTAGTGCCTAGTCCTACTCCCACTACTGACTGCAGGCCTTCACCTCTACCTCTTGTTGTTTTCCACTATGATGGACCCTCAAGAGCCCCTCTTTATAGTGCATGGCATAGTCATAGTGAGCATTGGTGCCCTGCTCAGTCACTACAATGTTTAACTATGCCATCCCGACAAGCCTTTCCTTTTCGGTCCTTACATACGCTCATCGCAAGCACCTTATTCCATCAGTGAAGTAGGGACAAAATATATGATTTCCAGATTGATATTGCCTTCTCATGAGTGAACTTCATTGATAGGTGTATCTCCTCAACATGGCAAGGTTATGATCAAGTAATATGTCAAGGAGAAGAGACAAATAAGAACTTTCAGAGAAGAATCACAAAGAAGAACCATCATGAAGAAATGAAATAAATCCTGGACCATGAAAGAATGAAGAAATTTCATGATGACATAGAAGGTCCTGATAACCAATCCAATGCCCTTTTGTAGGTGAAGATGGGAAAGGAAGAAAATCTTTTATGGATATTGAAGAAAAATTTGCAAGAAGAAAAACTTTGAATTTCCACATCATCATGAAGTTCCATGTCATTATTGCCAAGTTATGGCTTGTACAATTCACAATATCATATGTGTCAATGTGTCTTTCCACATGATGTGGAATGTAATTATTCATTTTCAATAAAATGACAAAATGTAAATGTGTGGAAGTCCAAGAGTCACATGTGTAATATGAAAAATGACATGTAGACCAAAGAGTCATATAGAAGCCCAATAGACATGAGGGTAACTCTATTAGAAAATTATATAATACGGAGCAATGGAACACATAAAATATTGTAGAAATATAAACACTAGAAAATGCACAAAACAAGAGAGACACAGATATACGTGGTTCACCCAGTTTGGGCTACGTCCACCCCGAACAACCAGTCCTTCCTTTCTATTATCCAGCAAAATGAAGAGACACAACCTACAACAAATCCACTGTAATATCCTCTGTTTTCTCTCATAGTCTCACCTCTCTGTTTCTCGCTCACCGAATACACATCTATTTTACAGCCTCAAATACAATACCCTCATACAAAGAGAGGGGTTTCCTTCTAGGGAAAAAAAACCCTAAACTAAACATAAGTTCTACCGTCAGATCATCCGCCTAATGAACGGCCTAGAGTGACTAGAAATTACTATAGTTTTAGAAGGCAATTTTACATTTGTTTTTAGCTTCAGAGGCACTGGCCCTGAGCCCCCACCGGGGGACCGCTGGCCCCCGGACCCCCCAGAAAGGGGGGATCGGCCCCCACGGACCTCCGCGGGGGGGACAAGTCCCCCCTGCACCCCCCCACGTGGAGGGGTGTACAAACTTCCTGGGGTATACATCCGGCTGAAAGAAAGACCTCTGAATAATCATGCTCCACACACAACAATCTTCCACTTGTAGAATGATTGTAGAAACTCCACCGTTGCTTCATTTGCTGGACAATGACTCCTCTTTAGACCTGGCTGTTTCTCATCTTCATCGTCATCCTTGAAGACCAATTGAAACTGAGCATATTCTTAGTTTCTCCCTGGTTACAACTTTTGTTAGCATATCTGCAAGATGCTGGCTAGTGTGTATCTTTTCCAGCTTCAACTCTCCATCTTCCAACACTGATCGTATGAAATGGTACTTGAGCTGTATGTGTTTAGTCCTAGAATGAAATGTTGAGTTCTTTGCAAGATGAATGGCACTTTGGCTATCACTATATAACGTGCCCATATCATGCTCCCTACCAAATTCACCCATAAACCTTTGTAACCAAATCATTTCTTTACTAGCCTCTATAGCAGCAACATACTTTGCTTCTGTTGTTGAAAGTGCAACAACACTTTGGATTTTTGAAATCCAACTGACCGCTGTTCCACCATCAGAAAATACATATCCTGTAGTGCTCCTCCTGTTATCCTTGTCACCTGCCATATCTGCATCAACATATCCCTGTAGAGAAATGTTTGCACCACCAAAGCATAATGCTTGATTTGTGGTACCTTTCAAATATCTGAGAATCCATTTTACTGCCATCCAATGTTCCTTTCCTGGATTGTTCATGTACCTGCTTACAACTCCCACTGCATGTGCAATATCAGGCCTTGTGCAAACCATTGCATACATTAAGCTTCCAACTGCTGATGCATATGGAACTTTAGACATATAATCCATGTCTTCTTGGCTCTTTGGGCACATTTCCTTACTAAGTTTGAAATGATTAGCAAAAGGTGTACTAACTAGTTTTGCATTGTGCATATTAAATCTTTTCTACACCTTTTGTATGTACTCATTCTGAGACAATGTTAATTTGCGATTTTTCCTGTCTCTAGCGATTCTCATACCAAGGATTTGTTTTGCAGCTCCCAAATCCTTCATTGCAGATGAATTTGACCATTTTCTTTTGAGTACATTTATTTCCTGCATGTTAGATCCTGCAACAAGCATGTCATCCACATACAATAACAATATAATATAGCTGCCATCATTTTGCTTTTTCAGATAAACACAATGATTAGAGTGACATCTAGTATAACCTTGTTCAGACATAAACTTGTCAAATTTTAGATACCACTACCTTGGAGCCTGTTTTAAGCCATACAAGCTCTTCTTCAATCTGCACACTAGTTTCTCCTTCCCTTTCACCTCATATCCTTGTGGCTGCTACATATATATCTCTTCCTCCAAATCCCCATGGAGAAAGGTTGTCTTTACATCTAACTGCTCAAGATGCAAATGTTTAGCTGCTACAAGACTTAAAATAGTTCTGATTGAAGTCATTTTAACAACAGAAGAAAATATTTCATCAAAATCAATACCTTTCTTCTGTGCAAACCCCTTCACCACAAGTCTAGCTTTGTACCTCTGTTTTCCTCCATCTTCTTGCTTCAACCTGTAAACCCATTTATTCTTCAATTTAGTTTTTCCTACAAGCAACCTGACTAAATCCCAAGTCTGGTTATGCATTAAGGATTCCATCTCTTCTTCCATGGCTACCTCCCACTTCTACTTGCTTTCAACCTGCATTGCTTCTTCATAACATTTGGGTTCAATGAATCAGTCAACAATAAATAATATAATGAAGGAGAGTATCATTCAGGGGGTCTACTTATCCTGGTAGATCTTCTAACACCACTTTCAGGTGTTTGGGGTGCCTGTTTTTGTTGTGGTGGTTGTCGTTGTTGTGGTTGTTGATTATTATTATTTTCAGGCACCTTTCCTTTTTCAGTGATTTCATCAAGAACTGCGTATTCCTTGTTTTCCTTTTCCTGTTTCTTTTCCTACAACTGATTCTTATACAAGACCTTTTCATTGAATATTACATCTCTCCTCCTAATGATTTTGTGATTTTCGTAATCATATAAGCGATAACCAAAATCATTAACACCATATCCAATAAAGGTACATTTCTTTGACTTTGCTTCAAGCTTTGTTCTATGTTCTTTATCAATATGGACAAAGGCCTCACAACCAAAAGGTTTTAAAAAGGAGTAGTTTACCTTTTTACCTGTCCATGCTTCCTCTGGAACACCACCATCCAAGGAACTTGAAGGCCCTCTGTTTATTAGATAATTAGCAGTACCTATAGCATCTGCCCAAAACTGTAAAGGCAATCCTGCATGCAATCTCATGCACCTTGCACGCTCCTTGATTGTTCTGTTCGTCCTTTCTGACACACCATTTTCTTGTGGTGTTCTTGGAACTATCTTCTCTCTGCGAATTCCATGCTTTGAACAGTACCTATCAAACTCTTTACTGCAATATTCACCTCCATTGTCTGATCTAAGACACTTCAATTTCTTTCCTGTCTCAATCTCAACCAAAGCTTTCCATTTCTTGAAACTATCAAATACATCGGATTTATTCTTAATACAATAAATCCAAGTTTTTCTAGTTGCATCATCAATAAAAGTAACATAATAATGAGAGCCACCGAGAGATGATACCTGAGCAGGTCCCCATACATCTGTATGCACATGCTCTAATTTTTCATTCTTCTTTTCTTTCCCAACTCTGAGAAATTTGACTCTCTTCTGATTTCCATAAAAACAATTCTCACAGAAGTCCAAATCAACATTCTTCAAACCTGGCAACAAATTCCTTGAGTGAAGAATCTTCATCCCCTTTTCACTCATGTGTCCGAGCCTATGATGCCATAATGCTGCATCTGATCCTTTGGAAGTTAAAGCATTAACAGAGTTAGAAATACCATTGCATAAATAAAATGTAGCAACCTTTTCGCCTCTTGCTATTACCAGGGCTCCTTTGGTGACCTTCCAAGATTTATATGTGAAAGTGTTTCGAAAAGTGAAAGTGTATATCATTGAAGTATTTTTGAAGCATTTCTTGCATTCAAATCAAAAATTGAAAGAGATTTTCATGATTAGTGAACTGCTTGCATTTTATTTTGCTCTTTTTCACTAGTTTGCATTGATTGCATTAAAGTGAAAGGAAGGTCATTATTGCATATTTAGTGAAAAGAGAAAGATTTTCATTTCTATGGCATTGCATTTGTTAGTAAAATGAAATAATAAATTTCATTTTTACTTATTAAATTGAAAAAATTGTGTTGATTGTTTTTGGATTGTTTGATGCATTGATTGGTTGTTCCTCTTCATTTGTTAGAGTAACCTTCATCGAATGAAAAGTTTTTTCATCATTTAGATGCATTATAGGAATAGGTGACATCGTTGAGCCTTCAAAAATGAAACCTAATTAGAGAATAAAATTAAAATTTACCTCAATTAACCTAAGGAACATTTGTCACTTAATGCAAATATTTAGAGGTCTAGGCTGGAGACGTGTTCCGACGTCTTAAAACATAGAAGCTACCATTAACTTCCTGTAGTGTATCCTAGGGATGAAATCCCATCCGAGTATGGAAGTATATAGAAGGTTCTCTAATACTTTCAGGTATATCAGAGACACTTAAGTATGAAAAGTATATAGGGATGCCCTCATCGAATGATTCTTCATTAGACAACACTAACATGGACTTGTGCTCCCCTTAACATCACATATATATTGAGAGACCCCATTAGGTTGATTTTCTTTAGCCATAAGTAACTGAGTCAGCTTCCTTATAAACGATACAACAAACACAACATTTAGGGAGATTGGCCACCGTAAGTTAAGTCCTTAGTTTTGGCTCTGGTGTATATTATGGTTCATGGATACTTGGTAATCCTTATTGCCTAGATTTTACCCATTTTGATTTATTTGTTATTTCATGTCTATAAAATTAACTGCCAATGATAACATGTCAAACCTATGGAGTTGCTTCTTGGCCCAATATTGAGTAAATCCTTGTAAATTTTATTTTTAATCATCCCTCAATGAATCTCCTCTCCTTTTTCTGCTCTTGGGAGAAAGTTATCATGGTTGAACCATTGAGTTCAACCTAAAGTTCTCCTTCATTGTTTGATACTGAAGGGTCTTCACAAGGAGTTCATCTGGAACTTCCTCAGTCACTTGAAGTTCAAGGTTTTTAACCTGGGATTGTCCTGAGAATTCAACCCCTTTCTTCTTGTCCACCACCTTAGAATCCCCTATCACCTTAAGAATCTGATCCAGAAACCCCTGAGAGTCCACAAATTTTTTCCTTATATCTGACAAATCAGTTATTTGATCCTGTTGTGATGTCTCCTTAGTGTCTTTATAGTCCTTATGATCGACCTAGTGTTCCTTTTGAGTTATCTCTTCGTACATCTTGGTTTCCTCCTCGCTAATTGTTTCCACTGATGGATTCAGAAGGTGAGATGCCAACCTCTTCTCCGGGCCATTCAGAAGTTTCCTCTACTCATACTCCTCATGTGGATGATGAACAAGGGTATGAATTTCCTCCAGAAGTCTTTCCTTTTATAGGAAGAGTCCCATCACACACACTTCCTAAAACCAATGGGACTATGTTTCCACCTGGTTATAAGACCATAGCCCAGTTAGTTTCAGGAAATCCTAGTGCTTCATATTTGTATCAAAAGCCCATTTGGGCTTCAAAAGCCATGCCTACTACTAGTTTGTTTATTCCAAACATGACCTCTCAAATTTCTGTACAAACTATTGTTACGTCAGTTCTTGTTCAACCTATGATCCCATCGCAACTTGTGCCATTGTTTCAACCGTCTATTCTAATACAACCAATTGTCTCAGGTTAGGTTCCAGTCAGTTCTTCCACCCCTTCTCTGAGTGGAAAGAATTTGCCACCACCTGGGGGGAAAAATCTGAACATTTCTCTTGTGTCAAGTGAGACCCATGTGAGTGGAATACAATCTCACATGGTTGGGGTTAATCAACCTTATTTTGGTGGTATTCCTAACCATGTTGTTCCATTTGGGTTCGGTAATATCTAGTATCAATAGCCTCATATGGCTCAGATTCCCCTCCAACAGGATTATGTCCCATATGGTTTGCAAGCCCTAGTCAATCCATCTTACATTCCATAAGCAGGTGCTTATGTCCAACCTAGTCAATCCACTATTCCTGGTGGATATGGTCAAATTCAATTAAAAAATTACCAATACCCATAGGGTATATCCCAAGGAGCTACGCAACAACCCTTGCAGCAACAAGGGAAACTGTTACAGCAGCAAGGAAAACCTTTGCAATAGTAGGGGAAACCTTTGCAGTAGTATTACCAACCTTTTCAGCCGCAAACTTAGTTTCTTCAGCATCCTACTCAACCTCTTCAGCATCCTACTCAACCTCTGTATCCAGAAGGCCAACCTTTGCAGTAGCAAGGTCAACCATTACAATAGCAAAGTCAGCCTTTGTAGTAGCAAGGACAACCTCTTCTGCGACAATCTCAATATGTATATCAACAAGGTCAACCCTTGCAAACATAAGGTCAACCCCTATAGCAGCAGGGTCAATCTCTTCTAGTTTAGGGTCAATAGGTCCAATAACCTTACAACCTATATGCTACAAATAATTCTTATCAACGACCTATGGTAGGTCAATATCAAACCTACCATGGACAAAATTTGCCTTATTGTCAAGGTACTTTTCAGTAGGGGAAATATCAAGTTCCCTATGGTCAAAATCCTCTGTTGTGGGCGAAAAATCCATACCAGCAATGTTGGAACCGGTAGTTTGGGCCTCGTCAAAGGCCCTACATACCATTCAATCTGCAATTGCCATTTTTGGCTATGTTGGAACTTCCTGATGTCTCGAGGCTGACAAATGATCCTATTCTTCATTCATCGTACTGGCCTCTGTTTCCAACTAAAATTCCAAGCAATTGCCCTAAATTCGAAGGAAAACCTGAAGAGGACCCACAATCCCATGTGATGACTTAATAGTTATGGTGCTGTTCGAATTCTTATGTTGATGATTCTATATGTTTTTGCCTATTTCAGAGAACCTTAATAGGTGCTACCGCAAAATGGTATGTCATGTTACTTTGAGGTACCTATGTTGAATTTAACTATTTAGCTATGACTTTCCTCACCCACTTTTAGTTTCCAGTTCATTATGAAACTAGCACTCATTTACTAACATCTCTTAAGCAAGGCACCGCTACACACATTTATGACCATATCCATGAATAGAAACGTAGGTGTCACCTCATCAAATTCGATATTCCTCATGATTTGTTGACTGAATGGTTCACAAAATCATTCGTAAACAATATTGCTAAGGATATAGTGATCAGTGGCTATGTTACCAAGGACCAAGCTATTGCTCATGCCCAGTGTCTAGACTTAGTCTATTCCCAGTCTAGCATGTTATATGAGATGTTGCCTAATGCTCCAAGACCATCTTCGGATCCGAAAACTTCAAAGTCTCGTGATGTACCACCTTTTGATCACATAATTGGATCAGTGTCCCGGACCTCCATTGAGACTTCTTCAAAGAAAAAGTCTATTTCAGATACTGGTTCCAACCATCCTTTGAAAATTTGTCAAATCCTAGTAAAACCTCTAAGGTTCATGTTTTTCAGTGTACTGCAGTAGATAAAGCCTCAAAAGGTAAGAAAAATGGGTAATGGTAAAGTGAAAACGATACCCTGAAAGAGGATCCACCCAAATCATCTGCTAATGATGCCTGATCTATGAGGAAGACCATTATACCAAGGATTGTCTCTGACATGATGAATTTAACTATTTAATGAAAGGGATTCCAGCTGTTTTGAAAGAACCATTTCCATCTCAGGAGACGTAGTTGGTAGACCAACCACAATCCTCTGCCTCCTCTGGTTCCCAAGTTTTCATGATGCAAGGTTCATCGCCTATTTCGATTGCTACTAGAGCAAAGGACTATCGAACCTCAAAAAAGTAGACAATGGAGTAAGAAATCGCTGATATACCTTCTACTTCCACTCCATCCGGTTCTGGTCAGATCCATATTGAGAGTCCTAACAATGAATCCATAATCCAACCACCTCCCAAAGGTGTACTTTGGAAATCATCTTATAATTTGAATGATAGAGCTGCACAACATTATAATATTTTTGAAGATTTATCTCAAGTGCCTCTAGTGATGTCTTCTTTAGAAGTTCTCCAAACATGTCCAACATAGAAGAAATCATTGTTTTCTACTATAAGTCCCATTGATCCTTCCGATTTGAGTTTAATTACCTTTGATCTCGACAACCACATTCCTCATATTCCTCATCAGATTTCTTTTCTTATTCAATTTATCATTAAAGGAAATATGATCCATCAAACTGTTATTCATGAAGTTGCTTCCACTTGCATCATGTCTATTTCGTGTTGGAAGGCCATTGGCTCTCCTCCTCTCAATCAATCTTAGCTCTTCTCCTCTCAATTAGTCCTCCGAACACATTGGAGGCCTTTGATGGTAGAGGCTCCCATCCATATGGTATTCTCACAAACTTGCCTATCACATTGGAAGGAAAGGCCGTTGAGCTACAAGTGGAAGTTGTAGATGAAAATCTCAATTACAACCTTCTTCTCGGGCGAAGTTGGACCCACGCTATGTTTTTTGTGGTTTCTTCTTTGTTATGGGTGCTTAGCTTTCCTCACGAAGGAAAAATTGTCACTGTTGACCAACTGTCTTTTTTCTCTTCTGGTACATCAAACGGCAATTTCCCATATGTGGGAAATACGGAAATTCCTTATGAGAGTGTTGGGGTAGGTCTTTTCAAAGACACTGCTTTAATGGGTACTTTTTCTATCCCACCTCCGAATATCACTTCGATCAATATGAACCTGGATACTTATGTGCCATATCCTTTGCTTGGTTCATGGCATTCTCCCAATCCTTTGAACGAGACATTCCTCACCAATGAGAGTATCATTGAGGTTATGTCTCTAGACGAAAATCCTTGGAATGATCTCCATCATTTTTCTTCATTTCTTCCTAGCCTCAGTGAGATGCCTTCATGTCTTGAAGCTTTCATTTCTCATAACCCAACGCATCCACTTCAAACACCTGTTTTGATGCACGAAGTCCTGTCTGAGGGTAATATGGGAAACATTACTACAAACTTGCTTGTTGATATTTTAGTACACCCTGAAATCATCAAAATATTTCAACTGGGGGCACATTTTACTCATCATTAGATTAACTTCTTTTTTCCTACCCTCATGAAATTTTTTCATGAAGTCTCTACCGTTTGCTCGTTATCGCAATGTGGTTTTCATCCTTTGACTCATAACCCTCACTCACTCGGGGGGCATGGGGACATATACTTTTATGAGTTTTACTCTATTATTTGGTCGAGTCGATGCTTACACGTCACGTCAATGGTGAAACTTTAGTTTTATTCTTTGTTGATCGATTACCCAAGTCTAGAAATGGGCTTCATTTTAAAAAGTGCTATGCGTAAAATTCTTGTAATTACTTTTTGTACATTAGTGTGTGAATTCATTGGTGTGCACTTTTTGATTTTTGGTGTGTTTGTTTGCTTTACAGCCATGCATTTTTTTCTTACCTTTTGTTGCACTTGGTTCGCAGATTTCATCAAGTCATTATGTCAGTTTTGTTGATGGTGCTTTTCCTAGCACATGGAATTTGTCTTCCACCAGTTGGGAACTCTTTTCCCCTGATGGTGAATTGATTCACTTACAAGCTATATGCTTCAATCAAACAACAGTGCAGTTATTGAACTATTGTGAGAAGCAGTTTCTCTTGGCATTAGATATTTAGTTGTCAAGATTCACAACTCGTTGTGTTACAACTAAACAATCATTATTCGGTCAAAAATCCACAAATATTGCTTATGTATCTATGTGTTTGATTATTTGAAAGAAATTTTTATTTTATCACATATCAGCGTATTCCACGCAATTTGAATACATTAAAAGATGCATTAGCAAACTATGTTCTTGATAGACATTTGTGTAATTTATAAAACCAATCAAATCATCATGATACATGGACACATAAGTAGAAAATAAAACATGCATATGTATCAATCAGAGTGTTTACATCAAAATCTCAAAAAAAGAAGTGTTCCAAGACACTTGGCTTTCAACAACCTACAAAATGTGTAAAAGTAGCTACAAAGGCTATCAACCCGCATGATGCTCATGGTAGCATGAGACTGCTCTGATCACTCGGTCTAATAGCTGACGTAGTCTCGCTGACACTCCTATGGTGTCCCTATGCCATCATAGGGGAACCCCATATATGGTGGCACACTCTGGTATCCACTGGGTAATCACATCCAGGTTGCACTCCATCTCTACCAAGGGGTCTACCCCTTCTTCATAATCAACACCTACTATCTGATGAGTTGCTCGCCATGCTGTTGGCAACATTCCAGATGGTATTTTCGGTCCAGCATCTGCACATTTATCACTAATTAAATCTCTATTACACTTTCACAAGAAAATCATAAAACTTGAAAAAATCCAAAACCAAGTTTTACTTGCGACATTCCACTATTCTCCCGCTGTTAGAAGTAGATCTGTATCCCATCTAAAATCCATGCTGACATGAGCATAATCATCCACAAAAAGTAACTGGTGATGTAGCCAACCAAAAAAATGTGGAGCGAAATGCATATGTTGGCCCCCTCCTCCTCGGGGCATGAACTCACTCCACCGCACTAGCCTCCGATCCTAGGGGACAAGATCTAGTACCTATGCACACTGATTACAAAACAAGGGCACCCACTCTAGAAAGTAAGTAACCAGTATTGAACTGAAACCAAACCATTTCAGGTTCCCTCGTTTACCCTTGGTTAACTATCTCTTCATATTGTCCAGTAGTCCTCCACACCAGTTGAATACTATGGGAGTCACACAATCCATTGGATATCAAAATTGTGACTGTGAGGCTTCGTGACGAGATTGTGTGCCAGATAAGTGAGCTATGGTGAACATAATCATTCTTAGGAGATGATTAGTGAATGTTGTTATATTCACTTTCCTACCCATGGTTATCTCAGAACTTGGGCAGTGTCTCCCTACTAGAGTACTCGTACTCTCACCTCCTAGACGAGATCCAAAAAGTTGGACTCTCTCTCCCCTCCTAGATAATCCCGTGATGAAATAAATTTATGTTTCTTCTAACGTTAGCTCCTAGTATTTAATTATGAATAGTTCCTGATCAACATCCCATAAGTTAATCAAATAAAGTAGCAGCTCCATTTGAGCTCTTAGTCCTATAGTTCTTAAGAACTTATGAAATCCACAGTTCCTCGGAGCATTGATACATTCAGGATCTTGGGCTGCTTGATGTTCTTCTGCCTCATGGTCCCATTCTTTCCATTATAGCACCATGGTGGTATAAATATTCTACAAAACATCATTAAACACAAGTTAGAAACTATTTCATGGATTGAAACTCAGAAATTTTGCTTTAAAGAGGTTTTCCCTAAAAAACTTCCGCCCCAAAACCATCGCACCTACTTTTATTAGTAGAGCGATGCCATTGAAAAGCTACTAGACACCTTCCTCGGTTACAATTGAAAAGAGAGATGAAGAAGATGATATACCTCACTCTAATGCTAATGACCTCCTTTGTTGAAGACTTTGAATCGCTCGCATCATGGACTCGATCCTACTTCTCATCATAGTAATCACCTACACAAGAGATCAAGACATAACAAAGGATGCAAATACAAATATCATATTCAAAAGCAACCTACTTAGCTTATCAAGGAATGTTAAGCTAAATGATACATGAACATACACATTTAGGGAAAATGAACCAGCATCTGTATATTAATAGAATAAAGGAGGAAGCATACAACCAAGCCTTGATGTCAATAGGCTCTCCTTGAATGAATTTCTATGTCCAAGCTAGTCTCTCCAAGCACTCCTTCTCCAAGCCAAATGAGTAGCATATAGGCACAATCTTAGCATAAGGGTGCAAATAGACGTAGACCAACTATTTGGGAATGAGAGAGGATGAAAATATAAGCTGGGAAAGGGAGTTAGGATCTCTTGAAAGATAGGAGTAGGCCCTCATCTTGAGGAGGTAGCTCATAGGGATAAGACCAAGAGGTCAAGTTGGGAGAACTCGACCTCATCTATGTCGAGAAACCTCCAGCTCGCCACTCTAAAAGTTTCTACATCACGAAGATTCTCATCCTCTTTGGGATCATCGCGGGTATACAAGTAAATAGAGTGATGCCATAGTGGCTCAAGGATAATACAACAAGTGACAATCACAATTTTTAGTCTCATAAGAGTGATGATTCTCAAATTAGGGTTTAAGAGCTATTTCCTTTAGGGGAAGATCAAAGAATTTTCTAATCAATGTCTTAGGGAGGATCTGAGCTACATATATGAATGAGTACATTGCATAATGGTTATGTTTCGGGCATTGCAGGGTATGTCACAGGGAACTATAGGAGGTGTGACAAAATACTGTGTAATAGATTCCCCATAAAGCATGAAGGTAGAACAAAGAATGATAACTGAGATTATTCACGAGATTTTGTGAGGATGAGGACAAACACTGTCAAGAGACCTGCAAATCAAGGATGCATATACATAGACATATATGATATCAAAATATGAATCCAGGATATGGATGCAGCCATCCCAATGATAAAGACTATATGAAAGGATCCATGGCTTGGGCACAACCATCAAAATAAGAAAGATCTTCTGTAAATATAAGATCCAAGGTATGGATGTAGTCAACCGATATAGGAGCAAAGTAACTAGTATTGAACTAAAACAAAATTGTTTCAGGTTCCCTTGTTTACCCTTGGTTAGTTGTCTCTTCATATCATCCACTAGTCCTCCACACCAGTTGAATACTGTGGGAGTCATACAATCTACTGCATATCGAAATTGTGACTGTAAGGCTTCCTGAAGAGCTTGCGTGGTAGATACGCGAGCTATGGTGAAAAAAAGCATTCTTAGGGAATGATTAGTGAATGTTTCTATCTTCACTATCCCACCTATGATCATATAGAAACCTGGGAAATGTCTCCTGACTAGGCTACTCATACTCCCACCTCTTGGATGAGATCCAAAAATTTGGACTCTCTCCCCTCCTCAACAAGATCCAAAAAGTGGGACTCTCTCTCCCCTCGTAGACAATCCCGTGATGAAATAAATGTTTATTTATTCCAACATTAGCTCCTGGTATTTAATTATGAGGAGTTCCTACTCAACATCCCATAAGATGATCAAATAAAGAAGCAACTCCATCTGAGCTCTTAGTCCTAAAGTTCTGAAGAACTTAAGCAATCCACAGTTCCTCAGAGCATTAATACATTCGGGATCTTGGCCTTCCTGATGGACTTATGCCTCATGGGCCTGTTCTTTCCATTCTAGCACCATGGTGGTAGAAATCTCCTACAAAACATCATTAGACACAAGTTAGCAACCTTTTCATGGATTAAAAATGAGAAATTTTGCTTTAAAGAGGTTTTTTCTTAAAAAAATTCTGCCCCAGAACCATCACGCTTGTTTTTATTAATAGAGCGATGCCATCACTAGGGCCCTTTTGCATGGGGCCGATCTTTGTTGGTCCGATGAGCAACTCGCAATGATCTCTTGTGCAATTTACAAACAAAAGTCCTCCTACTGGCAAGCAAAAACTGGATGAAAAAGCATAAAAATAAAATTAATTGCAAGAGTACAAACAAAGCTCTTACTTTCTAAAGAAGGTTTGAGGAATGATTCACTGGATCTCCAACACTTTTAAAATCAAGAAAAATAGGGCAGAAATTCACTCACAAAACTTACTTTGGTGAACTGGTAATTTTTTTTACTTATGGGCTATTTATAACTTTTGAGTTCATTTTTGCCAATATTTTACTAATATTTTATTACTATTTCTGGATATCAGTGATGGGTGAATTTCCATATGCACTTACAAACTTTATAATTAACGTGTGACTGATTCAAACGAGTTTTTTTTTTATCTCTTTTTTGGACTCGTTAAAAATAAACGAAAAAGGAACCCCACTAGAGTCATCTTTAAGCTCTTTTCCAACTCTTGAAAAATGAAAAGATCATTAAGTACTTTTCATTTCGAACTTGTTAAATTATATGAATTGACGTCATCTTAGTATACGTTTACCCCTTTTTTGGGCTGAGATTGACTATTTACAGAAAAGGTAGACCTTGATCGACATGGTCAAGAGGTTCTCTCAAATATTGTTTTCTACCTTTTTGGGTTCGAGGGACAAATTATGAAAAGGGACATGATCAAGTTTTGGTTTTTGTCTATTTTTCAAACTCTTTAAATGTGAAAAAGATATCGAGTTATTCTTACATTGAAATGGTTAAAATTTTACAATGAAAGAATCGTCACCATGATGAGATCGAGTTTCTCCTTCCTAGGACTCATAAAACTTACTAGGATGGATTCATTCGAAGAATGAACTTACATGACAAGCATATTCTATCCCCTTCAATATTATGATAAAAATTATTGGGGTACTCACTAGAAATAG
The DNA here is from genome assembly GCA_031772625.1 of Pinus tabuliformis. Taxonomy (NCBI): domain Eukaryota; kingdom Viridiplantae; phylum Streptophyta; class Pinopsida; order Pinales; family Pinaceae; genus Pinus; species Pinus tabuliformis. Next base: position 1,165,991,324 of record CM062817.1, on the reverse strand, counting down.
TAGGGAAAAATGAAAATGAAACATCCTTTGTATAGGCAGCATGTCACTCTTGAACATGACACTCTTCTGCTTTCATGTTGAGTTTGGGATATCCTCTCTCAGTCACATGTCCTTCTAGGTTTGGGTGATCCATTTTTACCTCTTATTTGACTATTCCATTTTTTCATCATGAGCTTTGGTCTTATGTTGAGTCAGATGTTGCCACACTTCAAATTTATGTCACCAATGTTCAAGAGAAGTTGTATCTGCAGTTATTTACCTATACATTGTCTGACCATTGTTACAATCTTAGACCTTATTCATTTTATTCCACTTTATTCCTTCTTTCATGTTGATGATGGGGGTTTCATTGTGGCCCTCCTTCGACGAGTCACTTCCTGTCAACTTCAGCTCATTATTCAGGAAGATGACTTAGAAACTCCCTTTCAATACCTTAGAGCTTGCATGCCTTAATGGCAATTTCTTTACATCCGATGATGTGTTTTCATCATTGGCCTTTGATCTAGTGATTCCACAAGTGTTCGAATTCAGCTTCATTATCACATTCCCAGAGTATACTATCGTACCTTGAGATTCATTGTCATTATTGGTGGTTTCTCTCATGCTTATTAATAGTCCACATCATTGGCTCATAATCAAGTGGTTTTCTAGCATGTTTGACTTCGACACATTCATTCACATGTTAGAATTCGTACTTTTGTCAGGTTCAGATGGAGCACAAGACACTGAGTTTTGTCTAATATGACTTAGGTTACGTGGAGTTATGTGTTATTCATAATTGTACACATGTTTCTACTATATAGATGGGAGTGACCATACCATGGGACTTTTCATTTATGATGATCCTTCCATATCGAGTGGCTGCGCCCATACCTTGGATCTTAGATTTACAGATGATCCTTCTTATTTGGATGGATTTGCCCATGCCATGGATAATTTCATATAGTCCTTATCATAAGGATGGCTACGTCAATACCATGGATTCATGTTTTGATATCAGCTATGTATATGTATATGCATCCTTGATTTGCAGGTCCCATCACAGTGTTTGTCCTCATCCTTGCAAAAGCTCGTAAAGCATCTTAGCCATCACTCTCTGTTCTACCTTCATGATTTAGGGGGCATTTGTTACACAATATTTTGTCACACCTCTTACACTTCCCTGTGACATACCACGAAGTTCTCGAAACATGACCATTATGTAGTGTACTCATTCATATATCCAACTCAGATCCTCCCTAATACATTGATTGGAAAATGCCTTGAGCTTCCCCTAAAAGAGATAGCTCTTAAACCCTAATTTGAGAATCATTTCTCTTATGAGACTAAAAACCGTGATGGTCACCTGTTGTATTAAACTTCACCCATGATGGCATTTCTCTATTTACTTGTATACCTGTAAAGGTAATTTTCTCAAAGAGGATGAGAAGCTTCGTGATCTAGAAGCTTCCAGAGTGGTGAGGTGGAGGTTGTTGGCCATAGATGAGGTCGCGTTCTCCCAACTTGGCCTCTTGGTATTATCCCTATCTACCTCCTTCAGATGAGGGCCTACTCCTATATTTGGAGATATCATAACTCCCTTTCCCAGCCTATATATACATCCTCTCCCATTCCCAAATGGTTGGTCTATGTCTATTTTCACCCTTATGCCAAGCTTGTGCCTATATGCTACTCATTTGGCTTAGAGGAGTGCTTGGAGAGCCTAGCTTGGGCTTGTACATTCTTTCAAGGAGATCCTATTGACATCAAGTCTTGGCTGTATGATTCCTCCTTTATTCTATTAATATACAAGTTTTGGTTCATTTTCCCTAAATGTGTATGTTCATGTATCATTTAGCTTAACATTCCTTGATCAATTAAGTAGGTTTCTTTTGAATATTCTATTTGTATTTGAATCCTTTGTTGTGTCCTAATCTCTTGTGCAAGTGATTAACCATTATGAGTAGTAGGACCGAGCCCATGACGCAAGCGAGTCAAGGTCTTCAACAAAGGAGGTCACTGGCATCAAAGCAAGGTAGGCCATCTTCTTTGTCTATGTTTTCAATTGTAACCTAGGAAGGTATCTAGTATCTTGTCACTTAGGTTTCTAGTCACACTCATTGGGCTAGAGGGATCATCTCTATGGACAGAGAGGATTTCCTAGACAACACCTCGCTGTGAGGTCAAGGGTTTGATCTTGGGTGGAAGGTTGATTTATTTTTACTATTTTTTTTTTCCTTCAGATATGCAATTTGTGGAATGATTAAGCATACTGAAGGTGGGTTTTTTGTAGAACGACTATTGAAATTTGTCCATTTTGTAGAACGCATACTGTAAGGAGTAATTTTGTAGAATAATTAATATTTCTAGTGTTTTCTACGACACATCAAGCACAAATTGATTTTTTGAAAAATGGTTTTTTTTTTTTGTTTTATTCTTTTGTAATTTGAAAAAAGAATCCACAAATAGATGTCAAGATGAGTAAGGCCATGATTATTATCAATGTGAGCATGTGAATACGTTGTTGGTAGGTGAAGAAAAGGTAGGATTGTTTGATTATGAGTTTAGCTCATGGACCAAGTCTGAAATATTATGAAAACTATTCCATGCCACATTAAGGAAGGAGGTGGGTGCCTCCACTGAGGTTTGTGCCTGAATGAAGTTGAAGCTACACCAATCTAGTGCTCACATATTTTCAAGGTTAGCTCATAAATTTTCTTGTAGCTTTTAGAAAGTGTGTTCTTACACATTTTGGGGGTTGGTGCCTACAAACATAAGTAATAAAATTTAACAAGACAAGAATTTTTAGTTTTCTCCTCTGAGGGTTTCCACGTATAAGTTGGTGTTCTCTGTGTTGATGTGATTAGTGTTACTTCATACATGGTTCTATTCAATGCTATGTCGTATTCTATTTACTGATGCATTGCTACATATTCAATTATTGTTGAAATGGTTTTGAAATGATGAAATTTTCCTTAACATTGATTCACACCTCCATCTCAATGTAATTTGGTCTAATAAGAAGAATCAGAGAGAGTTCCCTCAAGAACAATTAATCACTAAAAGGTTGATCCTAGGGAATATAGATTTATAACACCATCAAGAAAGCATTCTACATTTGATGGAGCCAACTATGCCTTTTGGAAGATAAGAATGGAAACCTATATCATATCCTTGGGAGCTAATGGATGGGTAGTTCTAGAGAATGACTATCAAGTTCCTAACACTCCACCCACTGATGCAACTGGTAAGGATTTATATTGCTCCAATGTAATAGGTAAACATATTGTTTTGAGTGGTTTATGAAACACCAATTTTTTCAAAGTAATGCATTGTAATTCATCCCATAATCTATGGAATAAGCTCAAGAGTTTTTATTAACGTGACAAGAAAGTGAAGGAAGCCAAGCTACAAACTTTCAAGGCTTAGTTTGAAAGTTTGAAAATGGGAGAGGATGATAACATTGCTTCTTATTTTCTTCGAGTAGAAAAAATTTCCAACTCTATCATAGGTCTTAGTGAAGAATTCAAAGAAGTTGATATGAGCTAAATATAGAAAATGATAAGTTAGGAATCAATCAATAATCTTTTGAAGTTTCCAAGGGAGGAAGTAAGCCATGGAATCAAGAGGACTTCAACCATAAATAAAATGAAGAAGAAGTAAAATTCGTCAGAAAACTAAAGGAGGGGTCTGAGAAATTTAAAGGTAAGGTACATTTTAAATATTTTCAATATGGAATAATATGATATTATATATATAAATGTCCTTATGAAAAAATTAATGATAGTGATGATGAAGTGAAATTCAAGTCTAAGGATGATAAGAAAAGATGAAAATAAAAAAAGAAAATATTTTTCACAAAGGAAGAAATTGATTATGAAAGAAATGAAAGTGTTACTGATGATGAAGGAGTTGAGATGTTGTTCTTAGATGAAGAATAAGTAATTGAAGAAGGAGTAGATTATGAAGAAGAAATCATAAGTGCATTGAAATAAATAAAATGTCTTAGAAAGATGGTGGGTCATCTAGAACAAAAAATGAAAGAAAAACACCAAGATGTAGTTGCTTCTTATTTTCTTCGAGTAGAGAAAATTTCCAACTCTATCATAGGTCTTAGTGAAGAATTCAAAGAAGTTGATATTGTTCAAGAAAAATTGAGATCACATCCTACATATGAGCTAAAGATAGAAAATGATAAGTTAGGAATCAATCAATAATCTTTTGAAGTTACCAAGGGAGGAAGTAAGCCATGGAATCAAGAGGACTTCAACCATAAATAAAACGAAGAAGAAGTAAAATTCGTTAGAGAACTAAAGGAGGGGTATGAGAAATTTAAAGGTAAGGTCCATTTTAAATATTTTCAATAAGGAATAATATGATATTATATATATAAATGTCCTTATGCAAAAATTAATGGTAGTGATGATGAAGTGAAATTCAAGTCTAAGGATCATAAGAAAAGATGAACATAAAAAAAGAAAATATTTTTCACGAAGGAAGAAATTGATTATGAAAGCAATGAAAGTGTTATCGATGATGAAGGAGTTGAGATGTTGTTCTTAGATGAAGAATAAGGAATTAAAGAAAGAGTAGATTATGAAGAAGAAATCATAAGTTCATTGAAATGAATAAAATGTCTTAGAAAGATGGTGGGTCATCTAGAACAAGAAATGAAAGAAAAACACCAAGATGTAGTTTTCATTATTTCTCTCAATGTTTAACTAGAAGACACTAAGAGGATAAAGAAGTTTCTATTAGAATAGATGAAAAGGGGGGAGAAATTCGTGAAAAATTACAAGTTGCTCTTTTGAAAGAATAACTGAGATTAGTCAAACACAACTTAAATATTTTCATAGGATCCATGTCTCTGGATCACACCCTTAGAATTTAAAGTTCTCCTCTCTTAAAAGATGACCTTTTTTATTAGGAAGACTATGAGACAACCATAGATAAAGGTTTATCAAAAACATAAAATGAATAAAACCCTAAGAGTAATGCACAAACATTCACTGGATCCAACAAGAACTCATTTCAATATTTGAAGGAGGTGATGAATCACCCCAAGAATGTCCATTTCAAAATTTAAGATGACTCTCAAGAAGATACCATGAATTAACAAGATACATCTAGTTCATATAAGAAATGTGACCAAGTAGAACGTATGAAGACCCCCCACAAGAGAACATATTCGTAAAGGGTACACAAGCAACAATGGAAAAAGGGTCATAAATCGACAAAGGGATTAAACTCCTCGAAGGAATAACTTAAGAACATATGTCACATCAAATCAACCTCATGTCACCATGTAAGAAAATATGGTTTTTGGTCATTGTTTCTCATGTACAAAATTTCGACACAAAGAAAGGGATTGTAGAACCCATGATGATTATGTGAGGTATAGAGGATATGATCAAATTCCCTGTCTCAGATATATAAATCAAATTGGGAGTTATAACATTCCATATGGGTTATTTCTACTAATGTTCAAGCCCAATATAGATTGCTACATGTATCACAATGAAGTAGACTTAACATGTGACTATATGATCAATGTGCGTAGGTAGAAGGGAGAAGGAATCCATAATAACTCAAGATTGAACATCAAGAAATGAAGAATGAAACAAGAAGAAACAAGGTTAGATCTTACCCTTAGATCTAATCCATTGGTGAAGGATTCTTGAAGAATATAATTATTTGAAATGAAACTTTAAGAAGCAAGATTATGTAGGAGGAAGATAAATATAGCAGGAAGTATTTGCAATAAATGAAATTATAAACAAGGGAAGATTTAGATGAATGGAAAGATGTTCTTAGGGGGAAATTTAATTTACAAAATGACCAGGTTCACAAGAAACTTTAGCAATTATTATTAAGCACTGGTAAGCAACCATGTCCCTTTTCCATTGATGTCAAAGACGTAGAGGAAGACAACATTGAAGAAGTGGGAGGCTTTTGGTAATAATAAGATTGAAGAAGAGAAAGTACGATCAAGTAGGGAGAATATTCACATCTAGTAAGGGGGAGTTCCAAAAAGCATGTCAAGGGGAATTTAGTCTATTTCCATCAATGACTATCAACATGATTGATGTTAAAGGTGAAGTCTATGGAGGTAGGAGTGTCATTCATGAATCTGAGGCAATATGATAGTTTGATTTATTTCATGACCGTATTAAATGAAGTCAAAGTTCCTTGGATTTTATTAACATTTTTTCAAATATGTGATGTCTAAATGAATCTGTATATCATATGGTTAAATATCCCTCTCCAAGACCTTTCCAATGGTATATCACACTTTTAAAAACTCCTCTCAGATAAGAATTTATGATCACTTAAAGCTCAAAGTTGCAATGATGATGAAAACACCAAATTTGTTAAACATCACATATATTTAGAGTGGATCTATTATATTTTAGTGAAATCTATGATGGATGTCATAGAAACTTGTGCATTTCTTAATTAGTTAAAGTTCGAACATATTTTGGTAGATCTAACCATTGAAATTGTCATGAATGATAGATGAAGTGCCAATAAGTTTGAAGTTTAATAAGGGCTACCCCTCCACAGTAGTCTAGTCTCATAGCAACCTATTGCAAGAGTCTGTTAGACCCCTTTGTTAGATCCCACGTGCACCCCCCTTGATGGATGGCTATGATGTGGAAAGTCCTGACATGGATATTGAGTTTGGAAATGATGTGTGGATAAGTGGTGATAGTGACACATGGCGATTTGTGGTTGGCCTGAAATGGTGACACGAAAGTGAAGGATGCCATGGAAGGCGATCATGATGTGGTGTGACAAGGATGACATGGAATCTTGTAATTATCCCATGTGGCATGATAATACGTTACTTTTAGTTAGCCAATAAGGGAAAATCTTCGTGACATGTGGTCCACCTATAATGCGCCATGTGGCAAGATTGACACCATATTAATATCAACATTTTGGTATTTAATGACCCCTACATATTGGTCATTTGATGTGGTCCCACGAGGGTTTCAAAGGTTGAACCATTTCCCTAAATCAGCTCGAATTTGTGTATATATTAGTTGCATGGATCATGCCTTAAGAGAATTAGCGACGAGTGTGAAGAACCAAGTTAAGGTCTGGAATTCATGGATATTATGAGGAAATGTAGCTCGGGTGGTTGTAGGGTAAAAACTTTGTGGATACTTGTGGTGTGATGTGGAGAGCGTAGACAATTTGATTGGTTTCTGGGTGTTCTGGTCATCGCCATGGTCATCATGTAGAAACCATAAAAAAATTGTTTTACCCGATGTGGAAAGTGAAAAAGGCTCGATTGGTATTTTGTTGATTTGGCTCCAAATTATAATGTGATGTTGATGGTGCTAAACCTGCCAAGAAAGGGGATCACCCCAATATAAAATACCGACTAGTGATCTGGGTGGATCTTCAGACACTAGTGGCATGGAAAAGGTTCAAAATTTAAAGTGGAAAAAAGATTATTAACTTGACATCAAATTGAAGTGCTTGTCGCCCTGATTCCAACAGTGTGAACAACACTCCAATCCGAGTTTGGATGAAGGAGATAGAGGCAGTCAAAGTTGGGTTGAATTTTGCTGACTCAACAGGATTAACAAGGACACAATTTGAAATTTTCTGGTAGATGGAATCCATCCAACTCAGGCCAGGTTCCAAGTGAAATTGTTGCCTGGTTAAAATGACTCCTTTGGTCAAAAACCAAATTTTCAAAAATGCACAATTTTTTTTATATAACAACCCCACAACCCCAACCCTATCCAAAATATTCAACATTTATGGAGGGGTGGGCCATGACCCCTAAGCCCTCCCCACATACGAAATAACCACAACAATTAAGGTGGTGGGTCAGCCTTGGGGCATGGACCCAACCACCAAAGGAAGGACCATTGGAGCTAGTGTGGGTCGTTGCTATAGAAGGTGGGCTGGCCCCTGGATGTGTGACCCAAAGTCCATCCACACCCACTTTAAAATAATCAATTGCCACATAAATGAGGGGATAGGTGAGATGGGTGGGCTGCCCAAGGCGGGCCCAATACAACCTCCCTTCCCATTAACAAATTTATTATGTAAAAAAGGGAGGAGGCAGAGTTTGACCGCCTGACCTTCTCCGTGAAAAACGAATCTAAAAACAACTTACCAAATGGAATTATTGAGAAATCCACCACCTGTTTATCATCTAAACTCAGTTCACCAGTGTGCCCAGGGAGAGGAGGTAGTGCACGTAGTTCGAGGCAAAATTTTGCAGGAGGGCCGAATTTTCACTTTGTGAGATTTTGACAAATTTTATATGGTTTCAACATTTCTCAATGCCACGAACATAATGGTGTTGTCCATTCCTCTATCAGAGTTCTACATTTTTTGGCCATCTTTTATTATGGAGGTATAAAACTCCTTTTTGTAACTGATGCTTGTACTCTTCTTTCTCATGCCACATAATGAATGAAGGCCTCCCCATTGATTGAGTAGGGCCCGGAGACATAGTCCAAGTCGGACGAGCTCCATTATCAAATCTTGCTATCTTCTTTCATGCTTTATTTGTTTCTCCTCTTCTATCATGTGCACATTAAATTTCTATGCTAAGCTACAATTTATGCATGTAATTCTTTAACACATCTACAAGAAAAATATTTTGGATCAAGTGGTATCAGAGCAGGTATTTTTAGATGTGAATTGCATGTTTGTTTGCTAATAAGAAATAGACTGCGAAGAGGCAAACGGAAACTAAAGTCTTTCAATCCCAAAGTAGAGCGTGCACATCAAAGGAGAAATGTGGCAGATGAAGAGGTTCGTCATGAATAGGAGCGCAATTTCCACAAAACCTTCTATACAATGGCAGAAAATTTCAGTCAATTTCTTTCAACACTGGAGAAAGTAGAAGAGAGAAATCTAGAAGAACAAGGTTCAGCGAATGGAATAATGGAGAAGAAACCCCTCCTTCTCCTTCCATGAGTGAAAGTTCTTCTTCCTCTCATCACCATCATCAATGAAATTCAAGGGATGCATTTAAGAAACCTTTCTTTAAATTACATGTCAAATTTGATCTTCCCATGTTTAATGGTAAATGTAATGCATAAAATATTAATAAGTGGATTAGGCAAACTGAAACCTACTGTCGGATTTAGTAGATCGAAGAGGACAAGGCAAAGATTCAGCTGGCCTCTCTTTCGCAGAGTAGCACCACTCTCGTTTGGTGGGAGAGAAAATTTCAAAGCAGTAAGAGTGTGGGTAATCTTCTTTCCTCATGGCCTAGTTTCATTTCTGCATTAAAGGAACAATTTTATCCCTTAGGTTATAAGGAAAAAGCCTTAATGGATTGGAAATACTTAAGGCAAGGTAGAGGTAAGGATATTGAAATCTTTACAAAGGAATTTAGAAAACAGGCACTTAATTTGGGCATTGCACTTGACTCACCTGAAGTAGTAACTAAGTATATTGGATCATTACATAGTTACCTTAGACATTCATTATTATTTTTTGAACCAACTACTATTGACTCGGCTAGTGTAAAAGCCATACATCTTGAGAACTAGGGAAAAAATGAAAGAGATGATCATTTCAAGAAACCACATTTCAAACCTCCAAATGGAAAACCCAAAGTGAAAGGAAAAGGAAAGGAGAAGAGGATGGCATCAACCAAGAAAGATGAAGGAGAAAGACCTTATTGCACTCACTGCAAAAAGGAAGGTCATGAAGATGATCATTGTTGGAAATTGTACCCAGAAAAGAGATGAAAGAAGTATGGAGGAAAAGGCACATAGAAGACAGTGGAAACTATGCAGAAAGACCTTGTATCTAATTCAAGAGATGAAGCATTGATCATAGAAGCAGGAAAAAAAAGGTACTCTTACACCTCATGTTAATTCTGAATCACATGAAGGCACTAGTTCAATGTGAAATGAAAGTCTCCCATGAAACATTCAACAAACTCAGCTGATGCAAAACAACAATCTTGATCAATGAAAAATGATAAATGTTATTGAACTGTTGATGAAGAGGTTTTCTTTGCACCAATGTAGCCATTTTCTCAATGTTTCTGCATATGAAATAGGGGAGGTTCATCATCCTCACTCTAGTGAAATGCATCAATAATCTAACATGATAGGTGTACAAGTAAGAAAATCTCCCTTCGCAACTGAAGTATTTGATAATGAGCTTCATGAGTGCTGCATAAGTGTCCTATAGGTATCTGAAAGGAAAGACCCTACTGATTTGATTTTGATAACTAGCTGTGATATAAGGCTCATAATGCTCTTCGATCACAAGTTTTCCTTTGTTCCGCTGTTCACCCACATTTGGAATACCTGTTGCTTCAGCTATAGTTTCAGGTGTCAAAGTGAAGTAAACACCTGCTAAGTTCACCTGACCATTATGAAGATGAAGGACAAATAATCGAGCAAGTTCATGGTGGTATTTCACCCTCTCCACCATCTCACAAAATTGGTAGCAAGACTAATGTTTGAAACATGTTACTGCAAGGGGACAAACCAATACTTCTATGAGTGTGTTGGGCTCCTCCCAGATGTGTTTTGCTCCCTTATGTGGTTTTCTTGGTGCATGAATCTCTTGGGAGGAATCACTCAAAGTTTCCTCATCCCTTTCATAAGCTGAATCTGTTTCCATATTTTCCAATGTATGGTGTAAAATGATTAGTATTAAGAGATTTTATTTCAATAGTAGGTGACTGTTGTCTTCGTCTTTGGGATTTGATGAATGGGACTGATGAGTTGAAGGTTTGGATGCTTGTTGTATGGTTATTAGGGAGTGATAGGGTTTTGGGAATGAATATTAGGGTTTGGCGAATAGTGGGATTAGGTGTTAGGGTTTTAGGGTTTGGGGATAGAGGGTAGGATAAATGTCAATGAAGGAGGGAAAGGGGAAGAAAATGCAAAGAAATGTAGTGAATGGAAAATTATGCAAAGGAGTAGACTAATAGCAAGAATGACAAAAAACTGCAAACCCTAGGCAGTTTTGCAATGCAGCTGTGCAGCAAATTAGGGTTTGATTTTTTCACCTATCAAAACACTATTAATGATGACCAAATCTATTTTTATGGAAATTTGGAGAGTTCACTTACTTGGAGGAATAATATTTAGAGATTTTGGAGCTTTTGATGATCGATTAGATGAATTTGTGGCTTGGTAGACTGGTGCGCCATGCCAATTTTCCTCTATTTGCCTCAAAGCGTGATTTTCACCTTGTTTCTCTCTCACTTTAAGCAAATGAAGTTTTCAAATACCAAAGATAACTTTATATCCACCTTGGCTTTTAATTTTTCATTTGAAAAACCCATTTTTCTAAAGTTCCTTTTCACTTTGTTCTTTAAAAACTCTGTTTTGCAGTTTGGCTCTCTTTTTGTCATTTGATGGACTAATGTTTGGATTTTCTTGTCTTTTTTGCAGGACTTGTACTGCAGAAGTTTGGAAAGGTTACGCAGGGCTGTAGATGATGCTTATTACATATGAAAACAATAAAATTACATGTAATTTTTATACATAGAACAGAAAAACTCTATTTTTCCTCAAAAGAGGGTTCTGAGGAAAAAATCAATTACTGAGTATATCATTATTAAAATTTTGATGTTGAGACCTTATTAGACCTCCTAATGTGCCTGCTGACCATTATTGAGCTTTTACATGACTATGGTTGCAAACCCTAGACCTAACGAAACTTGAAACCCTAAAATGGTTTCTGCAACTGAAATGAAATAAAAATGATAGTAGATGACTTGTACATATGGAAATAGGCCAACAGATGAAAATCATGAGGGAAATTTGACAAAGAACCATTACCATCAGATGATCTATGATACTAATGGAGTGCAGCTGATTGAATGAGACACCTAAAATGCATGCAAAAAGAAAATTTTGATCTCTGATGGAGGGAGGAAGATACAGGCACTAACATTTTCATTCCTTTCAGCAACTTTCCTCATGCATACTGTAGGTAGTTAATTCATTAATTTTACTTTTCTAGTTTATGAAAATGTTTCTTTTTTGCATATCTTTTTGGAAGATATACATGTTTTATGTAGACCAGGTGCTTCAGGAGGAGATTGAGACTTCATAGCCAGTAGCCACTTTCCACTCCATCCACCTTAGCCATCCCTTGTTTTCACCATCATCTTCACTAGTTTTTCATTATTTTTCGTCGAAATTCTTCCAAGCACATTGAGCAAATACAACTCATCTACTATCTTGGATATTGACTTATGAGTGATCTTAGACCTTCTCCCACTCCATTCCACCCATGACACACCTTTCCTAGGCCTTCCATCTCCTTCGACACCTCACATTTTTCTCTCGGCTGTATCCTGTAGGTTTACATATGATCCTGTAGGTTTCTAGTACATTCTGTAGGTTTTCATGAAATGGCCTATTTTAAGGCCAAATTGATGGAAGACCTCTAGGAAGTCACCAAAAGCCTCCGAAGGGTATTCTACACCATGCAACTATCTAATAACCCTTCCAGCCATCCCCAAACATCCTTAATTCACCTACCGCATCCACATAAGCAATTAGCTTGCATACTTGACTTTGCATAAAAAGACAAAAACGCAAAAACAAATTTAGTTCAGTCTCTTTACTTGCACATTAGTGATGTTTGATGCTTATTACCTCTATAACTTAGATAGTAGCATTTGTTTCAAGTTGATTTAGCATTTCTTCCAAGCACAGTTTCTTAGTGGTTAATTAGGAAATTGTGTGATTTAGCATTACATGTCGACCTTCTCCATTATTGTAGTATAGTAACTCTTTCTTAGAGTAGATTTACCTATCTTCCATCGAAGAATCAAGGTTATTTTGAATCCATAGAATTCTGGCTTGGAACCCTAGTGGTCTCTTGCTAGCTAAATAGTGATAGCAAGCAGAACCATCACTTTTACTTGTGTATACAACACTGTCACCTCCAAGTGTGTATGAACCCCGGGTTGATAAAGTAAATTTGGTAGCCTAAGAGTTGCAGCATCCTTGTTGCAATACTAGCATTCATCACTTTTTGGCGCTGTTGCCATGGAGGTGTCTGAGTAAAGTGTGATTATTGCTTTCTTATCTTCTATTTCTTGTCTTTAATATTCTGCCATTAGTTTATTTCTGCAAAAGTAATCTAGTTGTTTCCTTTCTTCCTTTTCGCATTTTTTTCTTTCCTTTCCATTTTTCAAGTAAGATTGAAATTTAGAAAATGGCTTTTTCATTCTCTCAGTAATTTTCATTCAATCAACAATTTTAATTCTGCAAGAACTTTCCAAGATTGAAAAAATACAAAACCAAAGCAAAATTATTTCTTTTCATGCCTCATAGGAATAGGGATAGCTTAGGGAATTTCTTTCCAAATATCACCACTGCATGAAATAGCCAACCTTCCCTCTTTTTCGATGGCTGTGAATTGGAGTAACCCTTAGTTGAGCAAGCTGACATATTTTAAGAACCTACAGGGGAAGAAAAACAAGAAGAACCCATTCCTACTAAACCAATGGCTGAAAACAGAAATGACAAAAGGAATTGAGAGAGAGTTGATGGTGCCTTGCCCACCATGGAAACCAATGGAAAAACTAGGATGAAAAATATAAGCCCCTCTGCCCTACCTCATTTCCATGGCCTGACCATAGAGGACCCTGACACTTTCCTATTTGATTTTGTTGTTATATGTCGAACCTATGACTATACAGATGAAGAGCAAAAGTTAAAACTATTTCCATCTACCCTCAAGGATGCAACATTGCATTAGTTCATGGGTTTACTTGGAGATAGCATCACAACTTGGGCTCAAATGCAGCAAGCCTTTAACAAAAAATATCAAGACTACTATCGGTGAAAGGATACTAAAGAAAAAAATTTCAGGATGATCATAGGCAATGATGAATCCCTAGAGGATTATGAAGAAAGATTCCATCTTAATTACAAAAGGGCCAAGTGCACACTTGACCCTGAGTCACTAAAGTTGGTCCTGCTTAGGGGAGTAAGGGAAGATCTTCTAGATACCCTACATTTGTTAGTAGGAGGAGATATCTACCAATTACCCTATGAGGATATCAAGACTGTCTTTAGAAACCATTCTAAGGAAGCTACGAAAAAGGGTAGTGGTAGTCAACCTATGGTCAGTACACCATCTTCCAACTCATCCATCAAGGGTGAAATTGGAAACATGTTGGACGATTTCAAAAGTGAGATGCTATAAACCGTTTCCTTACAAATGCACACCATCCACATTAAGAGGAAGTAGGAGGAAGTAGAGAGAGCCTTGGCCACTTTTTGTCCTAGATGCATGAGGAGGCATCCTAGGAATGAATATCCATTGAAATCTATTGAAATTTGCTCTGTCTATGAAGAAAACTACTCCACAGACATGTTCCCTTCTTTGCCTGGGCTCAAATCTATATATGAAGGAGCTGAAGGGGTGATTGAGCAGCTCTGCTACATTAACCAAAGGAGACCTTATGGGTCTAGACCATAGCAACAAGGCATGAAAGGGTCATCCCATGCATATTACAACCACAGCTAAATGACAACCATACCTTCTTGGAGACCCCCTACTCATCCTTCCTATTCTACACCCCCTCCTTGGTTCTTTGCATCCCAATATTACTCCTACCTAGCTAACCAGTCATTTCAACCTTATGCTCCACCACAACCTCAATGGAATCCACCGCCCTAGGGGTGGAGGCCCCAATACACCAATGCTCCAGCTCTATTGCCTCCACCATCTGCCCAACCACAACTTCTACACTATGCTCCATGCAACCAACCCCAAATACCTTCCCTGCCAAATTTGAACCTGAGCAATAGGCAGGGTCGACAAGTATAGAGTGGAGAGACATCATATCCAACTTATGTTGTGGAAATCTAGGAGATTAACCTCAGATCTTGGAGAGTTCTATCAGATAACCAACCTCCACCTCCACCTAGGGAGGTTGAGGAAGAAAGAGAGGAAAGAAATATTAAAGTAAATCCACCCTTTCCTGAGAGATTAACCCAACCACTCCAGTCTACCGTAGAAGAGACTCAGCTTCTGGGAGAATTGAAAAATCTATGTGTAAAGATTCTACTTCTCCAAACAATAAAATATGTTCCTATTTACAATAAGTTGATGAAGGAGAAGTGCTCCAAGCATCCAAGGAGGCGAAGAAGGGATGACCCTACCATTAATGTCATTGGGAAGTTGTCCAACTTAATGTTGGGGCAGGTAATCTATCCAAAATATTTGGACCCTGGAAGCCCTGTAGTAGATGTGCACATCAATGGCACCATTGTCCCACACACTTCGATCGATCTTAGGGCTGCCATTAATGTGATGACCAAGAACACCATGCTCAAGCTCAACCTCCAAGGCTCATTAAGGAAGACAACAACAGTTCTGCAACTTGCAGACCATTTTATAGTAACCCCTAAAGGGATTGCGCAGGATATGATGGTCTCCATTGACTATTGAGAGTACCCTACAGATTTCCTAGTTCTCCAGCATAAGGCTAAGCTCATTGGTTACCATCTCATCATTGGGAGACCATGGTTGGCTACTTTCAATGCTTACATTGGTTGTAGAGTTGGAAATATGACCATCAAGAATGGGCATATGTCCAAGCAGTTAGTCCTATACCCTCCTACTCAACCTTCTCTAGAGCACGACTTACCTTTATGGTTGGAGGAGGAGGAAGATGATGAAGTTTATTCCACCCAACTTTATACTTTAGAAGCAACCATGGGAGGAAGACAACAAGATGAGGATGACTTGATTGAACACCTACTCCAAAGTCCAATTCCTAGTTCATTTCCCTTAGGAGAAATAGAAAAAGAAGCCCGGAACAATCATCCAATTAACTTATTCTTGGCCGATTCCAAACCACTCCATTTCAAAACCATATAATTCGGCCTAGAGAGAACCCTGAAAATCAGTCCATCTATTTTTTCTCTCCAGGAAGGGAATCTATGCAACATGCTAAAGGAAAATCTAGAAGCCTTCGCTTGGAGCTACAAAGAAATGAAGGGAGTACACCCCTCAATGTGTACTCACCACATATACATCAAAGAAGGTTGCAAGTTGGTCTGACAACCCCAAAGGAATATGAATCCAGCTCTTAAAGATATAGTCAAAGAAGAACTACAAAAACTGTTGGATGCAGGATTCATTTACCCTATCTCCAATCGTGAGTGTGTCTCTCCTTTTCTCTTAGTTCCAAAGAAAAATGGTAAGTGGAGAATTTTTGTTGATTACAGGGAGTTGAATAAAGCCACAAAGAAGGACCATTTCCCTCTACCCTTCATTAACCAAGTGCTAGTTGGCTTGGCAGGGAAAAGGTTCTTGTCTTTCCTAGATGGATTCAGTGGGTACAACCCAATCCAAATCAGCCCAGAAGACCAGGATAAGACCACTTTCATTTTTCCTTAGGGTACTTTTGCCTATAGGGTCCTTCCCTTTGGCCTATGTAATGGTCCTGCCACTTTCCAGAGAGAAGTCCGGATTATTTTTGCTGAATTGGTCCATGATACAATGGAAATTTATATGGATGATTTTACACCTTATGGCTATGATTTTCAAGAATCTCTCTCTAACTTAGGAAATGTACTGCACAAATGCATTGAAATGAACCTGTCTCTCAGTCCCGAAAAATATGAATTCTTGATGACTGTAGGGATTGTGCTAGGTCATTCAATATCTTAGCAAGGACTGTAGGTGGACCCAAACAAAATATCTATCATCCAAAGGGTCCCACCTCCTCAAAAATAGAGAGATTTTAGAAGTTTCCTAGGGTTAGCTGGATACTACCGAAGTTTCATAAAGGACTTCAGCAAGTTGGCCTCTCCTTTATTTGGTTTGCTGGCGAAGGAATCTAAGTTTATATGGTCAAAAAGTTGTCAAGAGGTCTTAGACATCCTAAAGGACAAGTTAACCACTGCACTGATTCTCTGAGGCCCAACTTGGGCCCTCCATTCATGCTGACGCCTCACACAAAGCTATAGGAGCAGCCCTAGGTCATATAGATGAAAAACTACCTTATGCTATCTATTTTATCAGTAAAAATTTGTCAAAGGCTGAACTAAATTACACGGTGACTGAAAAGAAACTCTTGGTTGTTGTGCATTCATTGAACAAATTGAGGCATTGTATTATAGGCTATCAAACATTTGTGCATACTCACCATGCTACAATCAAATATTTAATGAGAAAACTAGATGTGAATGCTCGAATTATAAGATGGTTACTTTTATTACAGCAGTTTGATGTAACCATTGTTGATAAGCCTGGTAAGGAAAATGTTGTTGCAGACTTTTGTCTAGAGTAAATTTTCCTACAGGTGAAAAAGGAATGTTTGATGACCAGTTACTAGATGAGCACCTATTTTCTATTTCAGTTCTCTCTCCATGGTTTGCTAATATAGCAAACTATTTTGTATCCACACAGTTCCCACCAAATTTGTCCTCTAAATAAAAGAGCAAGATAGTAAGGAAAAGTGCCCCCTTCACTTGGATTTTAGGAAATCTCTTCAAACTTGGCTCAGATCAAATCTTGAGAAGATGTGTCAGGGAGGAGGAAGTCTTTGACATCCTTCTAACCTGTCATGATGGGCCTTATGGAGGTCACTTTGCAGCAAAGAGGACAACATTCAAAGTGGTACAAGTAGGCTATTATTGGCCTACTCTTCATCAGGATGTGACAAAATATACTAGTCAGTGTGAATGGTGCCAAAGGATGGGAAGGCCTACTCCAAGAGATGAATTTCCTCTCCAGCCTTAAGTGACCTTTGAGCCATTTGACAAGTTGGGCATGGACTTCATTGGGCCTATTGACCCTCCTTCCAAGAAAAAGCAATATATTATTGTGTGCACTGATTATTTGACTAAGTGGGCTGAAACCAAGGTAATTAAGGTATCAACAAAGGATAATATGGCTAAGTTCCTACAGGAGAATGTATTCTACAAATTTGGGTACCCTAGAGAGCCGGTCATAGACCAAGGCAACTAGTTTACCTCCAACATGATTGAAGACTTGCTTAGCCAACACAAGATCAAGCATAGAACCTCCACTCCCTATCATCCACAAGCTAATGGGAAAGTGGAGGTGAACAACAGAGCACTGGAGGGCATCTTGACCAAAGTGGTAAGAAACAATGGGAAGGATTGGGCAGATAGACTAGTTGAGGCCACCTAGGTCTATAATACCACATGGAAGACCACCACTGGATTCACACCCTATGAGCTGGTCTATTGGAAAAGGGCCTTGTTGTCCATTGAATTTGAGTATAACACATTAAGGATGGCACCCCAACTAGATCTAGATCTCAACAGTGCACAGAAAGAGAAATTGTTCCAGTTGAATGGTATGGATGAATTCAGAATGTAGGCCCTCCTACATACAAAGGTAGTTCAACCTCAGAGGAATCTCTGGCACGATAAAAACATCAAGGAGAAGCAATTTCAAGAAGGCGATTGGACGTTGCTATATAATTCTAGGTATAAAGAATTCAAGGGAAAGTTAAGGACAAGATGGATAGGACCTTATGTTGTCGAAAGATGCCATGATAATGGTAAACCATAGATGAAGAGGCCATCTCTTTACTTGTTAATGGACACCGATTGAAAATTTACAAGAGAGCTTTATCAAAACAAGAGTTCATTGATGATATCAATAAAACAATTATGATAGTGGAGCAAATTCCATCTCCTCCCTCATCAAATCACGGAGAAAAAAAAAATAAGGACTCAAGTGAAAACCTCCATGAGGCGTCTGAGTCCCATCATTGGGTTGAAAACCTCTTGAAGCAGCCCAATGGTGTCAAAACAAAAAAAAGATAGAAGAAAAAGAGAATAAGAAATATCCCTGGGTGAAAACATCTCTTGAGGTGCCAAGGGAAAACAGCTAGGGTGAAAACCTCTCAAAGGTAGCCTAATTGTTTTTCAAAAAAAAAAATATAATAATTAAAATCAAGAAATTTCCATTTACAAGTTAGCAAAAAGGACGGTCAAGGAGCAAAGGAGTATCACAAAGAGACCCTTGTCACTCACATCTTTATTTCTCCACTCATTACCATTTCTTCTTGTACCATTTCTATCATTTTTCCACTCCATTGCTTTAGTTTACAAAGGGACTATGTTTTCTACAGGATCCCCTATAAACCTATAGGATCCCTTGAAAACCTACAAGATGATCCTGGAGGAATTACAGTGACCAAGAAATCCTACAGGAGGTAGTCCAAGGCAAATTAATGACTTTCTAGGCCAATAAAATTCACCCCCCTCATCATTCAATCACCATACGTTGTCCACCATCATCAACCCTAAACCCACCATTAAAGACAAAATCAATTTCAAGAGTTTTGTTTTGTTTTGTTTTGTCTTTGTTTTTGTTTTTGTTTTTGGCTTTTTTTTTTCATTCTTTAAAAAGAATGGAAATAGGGAGGAATAGAGAACATCACCTGATTATTCCTTGTTCTCCACACTCCTATTCTTTCTCTCCATCCACGTCACCATCCTCACAACCCCAGCAAAAAGAATGATTAAGAGTTTTGAGGGAGAAGCAACTACAGGACATCCTGTAGGAAATCCTATAGTAGCCTATCCCATAGAATACCAATCATAATGGTAGCAAAACTCTAACATGATGATCTAGGAGCTCCAAAGAAGTAGCAGCACCACCATCTTCAACTATAAGTACCTGCACAAACAGAGGAGTCATTAGTAGACAACAATAGGAGGAAAAAGAATAGCGTGCAGCCAATACACATAGCAGCACCTCTGATCTTTGACAACTACAGCAAAGAATTGGCACCACAGGTAAGTATCCTGCTTGCTCTCTCATCTGCATCATGTAGTAAAAAAAATTAAGGGTTACGAGTAAAATGGTTTATAAGTGAAAAGGTGGTGAGTTAATTTGACCACCTTCGTTCAGTCAACACATACACAACAGGGTTTCCTCTCACACGTGGAAGTCGTCAAATCAGAGACAAAGACAGAGAAAGACAAAAGTAGTTAAAACTACAGATGCATAAGGTGGGAGCTGATTACGAGGAGTGGGGAATGACGAGGTGGTAGTGGGGACCAACGGTCCAAAAATGGAAATGTACCTTTGTTGCAAGCACACCACCTCACCTCGAATAACCATAAGAGGAAATAAACATTGTCCCCATGCATTCATGCATTCACTTCCTCGAAGCTCACTCTAACAAGCCGCTCTCATACCCAGGCAACCCACTGGAAGAGAAACTCCATTGTTTTACTACACAGGAATTCCTATAGGATTGCACAACAATTCCTACAGGATCATGCACAGGAATTCCTATAGGATACATAAAGACTATCCACAGCATTGGCCGAGAGGAGTTTGAGAGGGGAAGACATGGGAGTTGGCCACTAAAAACAATATGAAGAGGTAGGCTCTCCAATTACATCCCTCTTTACAAATTAATTGAACCAGAAATTCTCTAAGTTTGAGTAAATTTAGCAACTGTGTAAGGGAATTACATACACAGTCATTTCTATTTTCGTTGCATTTGAAAATTGTCTCAACTGTCTCATCTCCTCAAACTTTGCCAACCAAGATGACAATAGCGTTTAATAGGAGGGAGGCCATAAACACTGTGAGAATCCAGTAACGCCCCCAAGTGCTTGAAATCTTGACAAGACATAATTGGATGTGGTTTTTCAAAAAATTCAAAGGGTATGATGATTAGGTGGCTTGATAATTTGCTCTCTCCATCATTCCACTCACCAGAATCCATGCCACTGTTGTGATAAGAGGCCTCTCTATATAACTCACCCCTCAGCTCATTAGTAGAGTCACCACACTTCCCCTAGGAATACCATGGAGGAATGAAGACAAAGGAGATAGCTAGGTTTCCAAAATGAAATTCTTTTTAGAAGGTGAGGAACCCATTGAGGACAAAAACGGAGTAAGAAGGGAAAGTCTACCATGGCCATGGAATGAGGTAACCTGCCAAATAATCAAGTACATTACATTTGGGGGTAGGTATAGTGTGGTATATGGCAATCATTTTATGCTTCTTGAAGAATTGAGATTTGGAGTAGAAACACTAGCTCACCAAAGGCTCAGCATACCATACTTCCTGCTACAATCACTAATAGACTCAACCATCAAAGTGAAAGAGGGAAATTCCCAAAAATTAGCTCACCATGGGTTTATTAGGATCCTTATAGAAGATGCACTCCAAAAACTTAGAATTCCTAAAACATGGTCAGTTTTTAGAGACATTCTAGTAGAGGATGACCTCAAAGCTCTCACATATGATGTTAGTCCTACTGTCAATGAAGAGGGAGAGGAAAATACTAAAGCAAAGGAAGAAGAAGTAAAGCAGGAAGAGGAAGAAACAGAAGGATATGAGAATGACATGGATGAAAAAGGAGAGGAAATAGAAGAAAATGAAGAAGATGAAGAAGAAAAGGGGAAAGCGAAGGAGGATGATGAAGAAAAAGAGGAGGACGTTAAGGAGGAAACTAATAAAGATATTGAAGATCTATAAGAGGAAGAAGACAGGAAGGACATAGTTGAAGAAGGCAATGGAAAATAGGGCATAGAAAACAAGGAGGAGTCACCTAGGGTGTCTCCAGAAAACATTGAGAGAGAGGCAATCGCTGCCCTCATTTCTCTTAGAACCCCCATCAAGGAAAAAGGAAAAAGACAGAGGCAAATGCCCTTATATTTCAGGACAAGGAAAAGCACAAGAAAAAGACCGGGGAAACCCCAAACATCAACCAAAATTCCTATTATAATTGAAGACTCCCCTACAGAAAAGGAAAAAATTCCTTCCCATAAGTCTCCTATCACTTATGTGAGAAGGCCTAGTACTAGATCAACCTCCTCCAAGGGAAAGGCAGTCCTATAGGATACACAACAAAACCTACAAGAAGTAGAAGCAGTCCTATAGGATACTCTGCTGAACCTATAGGAAGCAAAAAATTTGGAAAAGGAGGTAGGGGAGGAACAAGAAAGTAAAGAAGAGGACCCAGAGACAAAATAACCTAGCCCCCAACCTAACATGCACTCCTACTACAAATTTATTGAAGGAGGCAAGGTCATACCTCAAAAATTTACTATCCCACTATTCTTCAAGCTTGAGAAGGAGAGGGCCAGAACTCACTAATGGATGTGGATCACCATATCAAAGGGGGAGGAAGACATTGGGCACATTGAAGAGAAAATCAAGGAGATGGGTAGAGAGCTAAGTGGCTTAAGAGATAGAGAGGCCATAATGAGAAATCAACTAGAGATAGAAAATACATCATTGAGAGGAAAGCTGGAGGAAATAGAGAATCAATTGGCATGTATGGCCAATCTCTCTTTGGAAGAAATCCAGTGTAGGATGCCAGATAAATCCTATGCCCTATACCTCAAAGAATAGTGGTTGCAGTTCCAGATCAAAACCCTAGCACAAAGAGACACCATGCCATTTCAGGACTACAGACAGTTCACTAATCTTTCTGATCATAGCACACTAGAAGATATGGCCAAGATGGATGAGTTTTTTTTGCACAACATGGCCCTAACAGACATGAATGTATGGGACCCTAATGAAAAGCTAGGAGATTTACAATTGATGGCTTTGGAATCATGGATGAACCATGAGGCATCAAGGGCTACAGAGATGAAAAGGATATTTGCAAGAGAGAAAACTGAACCT
Organism: Pinus tabuliformis; assembly: GCA_031772625.1. Taxonomy (NCBI): domain Eukaryota; kingdom Viridiplantae; phylum Streptophyta; class Pinopsida; order Pinales; family Pinaceae; genus Pinus; species Pinus tabuliformis. The sequence continues at coordinate 1,165,968,721 of CM062817.1, read as the reverse complement.
CTTGTCATCAGAGCTGAACAATAAAATCCCATGGCCCTCATCGGTACTCATAATTTGATTGTCAATGATCGTCATTTGGCACCTAGATATCTTGCTGCCCAAGAGCAAGAAATTTCACATTTTGAGGACATATTTAGGTTGCTAGGAGATGATATAATACATGCTTTCCTGAGGAGATGGAACACACTGCCATACGGCTTAAAGATAAGAGAGTATCACTCTCCTCAAAGGTTGATAAGGCAATAAACAAGACACCCATGTATAAGAAATCTATGCAAAGGTTGAAAGTCAATTGGATTGGCCTAAAACTCAGTTCACCACTGCTCTTAGGGATGCTAGAAGGGAGAAAGGAAAAAGAAGAAAAGAGGCAGTGGGAGGAGGTAGAAAAGAAAGCAGGATTCTATGAACAAGAGGAGGAGCCCACAACAGGGGCATGGGATATCAGCGAGGACACTAGAGCCATGAAGGATATGGATGTTGATTAAGTTGCTCAGAGCATGAGCAACACTTTCAGTAGGGGGGTGATTATGAGCCTCATCATTAGGTAAATATATGGGCCTTAATTCACCTCCTAGCTTAGTCAAACCAACTTTTCTCATAACTTATCACATGTTTTTTTATTATATTTTGTTTATGAGGTGAGTTAGAGTTGGATATTATGCTTAGTGGACTAATATGCATTGAATGCCAGATTAAATGAGAAAATCAAGGAATTTTGGCAAAGACTAAGGTCAAAACTCAAATGGGACAAGGGAGAGAGATTGTAGGAGGTAAATCCTCCTCATTTTCTACTCCTCCATTCAAATATTCCTCCATTCATCACATCAGCTCGAAGAACAAACAACCAAATCATGAGGATTAGAAGGCATCAGAGCAAGTGAGAGACAATGCACCAGTTTATCTCAAGTTTGTGAGCCGAGCCTCCCTAATTTTAAGGAAGTCATTGGGGACTTTAGTTGTATAAGTAGAGATTCCTAGGACTTAAGTAGGATTCAATTCTTTTTTGGAAAACTCTAAGCTATTATTGAGTTGCAATACTTGTGAAAGTTCTATTGATGTAATTTGTTGTTTTGGTAATGAGAATGAGTGTTGTTTTGAGCCAGCACTGAGTTAACTCAGAGAGCTAAAGCTCTTGGTTTAGGGACCAACCCTAGAAGCCAAGACTCCTCTTTCTTGTATATGTATGTTTAATGTAGTTTCATAGCTTCATTATTAATTTTCTTTTTAGATGCATTTCCATTACAAGTGGTGTAGATTAAATTGGTTGTTTATTAGTTTGCTTCCATTTGTGCCTTACTTCAAGTAGTAGGTTAGCAAGGATGAAAATTATCACCACAAGGTTTTCAGCAAGTGTTTTAGCCTCACTTCCTCCCTCTAGGATCTTGACTTGAGGAAGTGACCCTTAAGCTGGACCAAAAACACAGATTTCTAGTTCTTTTATGAGCTTTGGAGTTTGTTGTCTTTAAATTAGTATTTGGTTAGTTCTGCAAGGTAGATTTCCATTGTCATCATTTTCATCTTTATTTCTACAGTAGATGTCATCCATTCTTCCATTCCTTTCAAAAAATTTCCTCATGCATAGTGTAGGCAGTTAATTCAATAATTTTTCTTCTCTTGTTTATGAAGATGTTTCTTGTCTGCATATCTTTTTGGAAGATATACATGTTTTATGTAAAGAAGATGCTTCAGTAAGAGACTAAGACATCATAGCCATCATCCACCTTCTACTCCATCCACTTTAGCTATCCCTTGTTTTCACCATCACCTTCACTAGTTTTTCAACATTTTTCATAGAAATTCTTCCATGCACATTCAGCGAATCTAGCCATCTAATATCTTGCATATTGACCTTTGAGCGATCCTAGACATTCTCCCGCTCCATTCCACCCATCACACACCTTTCCTGGGCCTTCCATCACCTCCAACACCTCACATTTTTTCTCTCAGCTGTATCTTGTAGGTTTATAGGGGATCCTGTAGGTTTCTTGTACATCCTCTAGCTTTTCCTAAAATGGCCTATTTTAAGGTTGAATTGATGGAAATCCTCTAGGAAGTCACCAAAAGCCTCCCAAGGGTCTTCCTCACCATCCAACCATCCTTGAACATCCTTAATTCACCTACCACATCCACAAAAGCAATTAGTTTGCATACTGGATTTTGCATAAAAAGACAAAAGTGCAAAAACAGATTTAGTTCAGTCTCTTTACTTGCACATTAGTGATGTTTGATGCTTATTAATTCTATAACTTAGATAGTAGAATTTGTTTCATGTTGATTTAGAATTTCTACAAGGCATAGTTTCTTAGTGTTAATTAGGAAATGGTGTGATTTAGAATTACATGTCGATCTTATCCATTATTACAATAGAGTAACTCTTTCTTAGAGTAGATTTACCTCTCTTCCATCAAAGAATAAATATTCTTTCAACTTCATATAAGTTTGGCTTGGAACCCAAGTGGTCTCTTGCCAGTTGAACAGTGACAAAAGGTAGAACCATCACTTTTACTTGTGTATACATCACTATCACCTCCAAGTTTGTATGAACCCCGGGTTGATAAAGTAAAGTTAGTTGCCCAGGAGTTACAACATCCTTGCTGCAATACTGGTGCTCATCACACATCACCATTTTTTTTTCAATTTGTTTCTAAGGACCCATTCTGTGCCAATAATGTTCTTGTATGTTGTTCTTGGAACTAGCTCCCACATTTATTTGTTTTCAATCACATCAAGCTCTTCATTCATGGATTTTATCAAATTTTCATTTTGGTTCGCCTGAGAAAATCTTTAGGTTATATCATGGAAAATGATGATAGATACACTTTGGTAGGGGAATGAATTAACATTCTTCTTTTTTTAACACCTACATGCATGTCACCTACAATTTGATTAGTTCAATGGTGTCTATGCACATAATTTTTAGGATCTCTTGATTATGGAATCAAGGGTTCTTCAAAGTCTTCATCTATAGTAGGTTCATAATTTTTGTCGCCATGTTTAACTTGGTCATTGGTATTGATGTTTGATGGTTGTTTGTCATCAAGATCAATGTGATCAACAACTTTAACATCAATGCGATTAATTATTTTTCTTGTATTTTTGTTGTAGAATATATAGTCTTTGTTATTTTGAGAGTACCTATGAAAACTACCTTCATCACCTTATGCATCAAAGTTACAAAGCTTTTCATTATTATTCTTGATATAAAAAATTTTCAAAAATAATCTAAAATGCTTGACTAAACAGTTCTACCATAACATAGCTTCTGTTGGGTTTTATTAGTTGGAAGTGCACTTTATTCAAAATTACCACTAATTTTTGTATTTCTTCAACCCAAAATATTTGTGGTATACGTATTTCTCCCATCATGGATCTAGTCAATTATTGGATAGATCTATTGGTTATCTTTGTTATACCATTCTGCTATGGAGTCTTTTCTATGGTGAAATATCTTTTACTAACCTATTCTTCGCAAAAATTATCAAACTCCATGGAGGTAAACCCACCACCATTGTTAGACCTTATGCATTTTATTTTACATCCTGTTTCATTCTCAACTATGGCCTTAAAGTCCTTTAACTTTTCAAAAGCCTATTATTTTTGTCTTATAAATTCTACCCACATAATTCTACTAAAATCATTAATCATTTCCACAAAATAATGTTTACCTGAGGGTGAGTGAGTCCTCAAAATATCACACAATTCCATGTGTACCAGCTCCAATAGTTTGGTTGTTAAGTTCTCCTTGGATTTGAATGGCACGTGTACTTATTTTCCAATTTGACAAAATTTTCATATGGTGTTCTTTATCTTGGATATCTTTAGTAGATACTTGGCAATGTTCTTCTTCCTCAGCTTCACAATCTAATCAAAATTTAGATGTCCTAGTCTTCAATGACACAACCAACTGTCACTAATCATCATTAGACAAATTTTTTTTTAATTTTCTTTTAGAACATTGATGTTAGTTTTTTTCGTAATACATTTAGCTATGACCTCATGTGAGCCTAAAGACTTGATTTGACAATTCTTAGATATAAATAATACATCATAGACTTCATCACACATCTGGGAATCACTTAGTAAGTTATTCTTTAGGCCATCAATAAACAAAACATCCATTTCCTTACCTCTGCCATTCAAATTGGGTAGTGTTAGGAAAAATTTCCACTAAGAGAAACCCTAATCCCCATATGAAGCCCATCTCGCCAAAGGAAGAATTATAAAATAAAATTATTTGGGAAAATATTTAAATTTTGAAATTTGAGAATTTCTCTCCATATTATAAAGTCGGCCCTAGTAAAATTAAAAGGTTTCAATTAATATTTATAAAGATCAATGAAATATAATTCAATATCATCAAATAAGCTATTTTCTTCTGAGGCTCATAAATTTGGATGGCTCATTTTTTGGTTTTGTGATTTAGTGTGTCTCCTCTTTATGATTGTTCATGAGGACTATGGTATGAGACTACAATATTATGTTTCATATGGATTCATGTCTCACATAATTTCATAGGAATCTTGTAGGACTACTATTCTCTCTCTACATTACTCGCTTGTTCAAGCCATAAGACTCCTCTCACATATATGATATGGACATGATCTTGCCTTGATATAATTGGCACTTGCATGAAATCTTTATATTATCTTAGGTCTCAGATCTGCGATATATATATATATATATATCTATATATATATATATATATATATATATATATATATATATATATATATATATATATATATATATATATATATATATATATATATATATATATATATATATATATATATATATATATATATATATATATATATATATATATATATATATATATATATATATATATATAGATATATGGTTTTGATGTAATTATTCAGGGTCTCACCACACCTCTAAAATGGCTACAATATATCATACGATCTCATATTCATATACATTTGGACAACAAATAATTGTAGCATATCATGTCCCTATGTCATCTCTTCCCCTATACAATCAACACCTCTTGGATATAGCATTGAATATTTCTATAAACTCACAGTTATAGTTTGGTAGTTTGCATGGCATACAACATTCACATTTTAGCATGCAATATCATTACATTATATATACAGTTATTTTATGCACATTTCCTCTTGGATAGCTCTACGATATAGTTGTTTCTATGTATGTTTGGTATCCCTTTAATATAGATGGAATCACAACCTTGTATATATGACACCATAGTTGTATTCTATGTTCTGAACTCAATGCAAAGTATGTATGGTAGGCTATAATCCTAGTATTGGTATAGTATTTGTGTAGGTTGATAAGGAAACATTGTATGTATAGAATCATGGGTAGCATGTAATCATTATCATCATAAGATTTATGTATGAAATTATTAATATTATAGTTGTAGTATCCGTATATTTCCAGTGAGCTCAACTTTGCATCTCTACACAGTCGCATGTATGTTTTACATTTCATGGAATCTCCAAGAGATATGTAGAGACCCTCCCTCCACGAAACACCTGAATGCATGAATGAGATAATGGTAGTATGATATATGTATGGCATCATTACAACCCAAAACCAATGATGGTATTCATATTTTGCATCCCTAATGACAAGCTATTGATGATAGCATTGTATGGCAATATTGGTGATGAAACTTGTTCACAAATGAAGTTGTGAACAAGCTATGTGTAGACAATTAGAAACATGATGATATTTTATTCTTATACCTCTTATCTGAAAAATTGATGAAATATAATAGAAGACGAAGAATTGATTCCAATTTTTCACCCTTGTAGGTTTTTTCACTGGTCTATGATCAATCCTAGTGTCTCTATTTGTGCTTACTTGTTCCTTCTATTGCTCCTTTGTGTTTCACTACACTGTTGATGATATTTTTCCTTCTATATAATTGTTAATGTAATGGGGTGACTGTATATGTAATGATGAAATGTATAAATGCAATTATCAAAAGAAAAGAAACATATATCCCTGAGAAAAATTAGCATGGTATCAGAGTTGGGCTAAAGAAAAGTCATGGATATCAACCCTATGAAGACATCGTTGATGAAAGTAAGAGAAGATGTCAAAGACCTAAAATATTGCTATGGTTTGAAGGAAACCCTAAGAAACCATGTTATAGTAAGAAGAGCTAGGGTTTGATACATAACAACAGGGTTTGAGTGAAACCCTTAATTCATAGCATGAGGTTAGTGTCTAAATGAAACAACTAGATTATGCTTGGAAGTGAAGTAACTTATCTTTACCCTTCGAATTGTTTTAAAAGTTCCTTTTGATTACAATAAAATATAAAAATCAAAATAAAATAAAAAAAGAATTGAAAAATCAAAAAATCCAAAAGAAAGAAAGAGAAAAAAGAAAATATAGAAAAAGTATATATATAGATATTTGGCAATAAATGCCAAAATTTAAATCGTGGTCATTATATTATTTTTATTCGGCAATTAGACATTTTTCAAATAAAATATTTTAAACAAGCTTATGATTTGATTAACACTGAAGACATAATCTTGATGCAACTCTCAACAAACATGATGGCACGTGCCCAGATCAATGGTGACAGATGAATTACAGGACTGCCTGGACTTAAAACCATATACTGCCACTATCCCACCCCCTCAAACCACTTACCTCCTCCACCATTATTCTTGCTATTTATATCCTTCGCCAACCCTTTTCCATTTCTAGTTGTAACTATCTCTCTTGTTAAACCAACCAGATGACTATTGTCACATTAATCACTCCCGCCAAAATTGAAATTATTTAATCCTCTGCACCATTAATGGTTAACTCAACAGAAAACCATTAAGAGCATAATAATAAATCCGTTATCCTTCAAGTTGAATTCGCTTACCTTCCACCTAAAAATAAGGTTTTCAAAACATGGTCTAAGAAAATTCTATTCACCATCAGTTATCAATCGCCAACACTTTGAGTAAATCTTAATCATTCTCAGTGATATTTTTCTTTCCAAAATGACCACCCACAAGGGGAAATCCAAAATATATGTAGAGAAAGACATTCTACCTCTTGTGATTAACCTATATGAATCACCTCTCGTTGATACCCATTTGAAAATCACTCGAACACATTGTGAATTTGATTTGTATGAGCTTTGCAATTGGGCATCCCGAAAGTATGGGGAGACTAGAAATGAATTCTCCTTCTCAGAACCCTTTCCCCCTCATTTTTGCTTCCCTCAGACACACCATTTCCTAGAGTTTGTCACCTGCTGTGAAGCTCGATACCTCCCAAGTCAAAGAGCTAAAATTTCTCAAAATAATGAGACTCTTTTCTCCATAACCTCTGAATCAATTTTTTAAGCCTTGTAATTAAAACCTTAGGACTCCCTTCACCCTTTTTCCACTGGTGCACTTATGGAGATATCCAGAAGATTACTTTCTCACAGAGAGCTCATATTTTTGAGTCATTCCTACTAGAGAATTCTGAATTACCTAGGACAAATCCACCTTATCCCTCTGTGATATTTTGTAAGATGTCTAGGTTAGTAATTTCCATGGTTTATTATTTGTTGGTATATCCAAATGATTAGTGGGTAGATGAAGTTATCATAGCGTTATTATATTTTTTTTCATCAGGAAAGAAACCCTTAATTATGTTCAATTAGAGTCAATTCTTGTCACATATAATTCATGATCAGTTCCTAAAGTTTAGTGTTGAAGGATCATTCAAGCACTAGCCAATTTTGGTTTATTTTTTTGTATCATCAATTAGAAAGATTCAAGTTTCCTCTACAGAGATTAGATGTTGAAGGAAAGAACATTCAATAATACATTGGAGCTCATTAGTGAGGAAACATTCTAAATATTTCTCTTTTAGTGAATTTATCTACCAATTCTTGCATATGGAATTTTGATTGTTAAGTTGTGATGAGTTTCTTAGGATTTATACAGAGATAAAAAGGATTCTACACCTAAGTGAGAAGTCCAAAGTTGGAGACTTGTATCTATACCAACACTTTTTAGAGATCAGAATTTATAGTTGTGAGTTTCCACCTTACAAACTACCAATTTTCCTCCCCGTGAGGATTTTTACATTAGAACATATCCAAAAAATGATGAATATGGATGATACTCATTTTGTTTCTAGGAAGCAGAAATCTCACTTTAAATTGAAGGCACAAGTTGGCCCATTCATATTCAATACTAAAGCTGCAGAAAAGGAGGTTAATGATTTGTTAAAAAAAATTAAATTTAAATTAAGTTTCAGCTGGCCATATGAACCATAGTGAGTAATATCATCCATGAAAGTTCAACGTAAGTCTACACCATATGCACACATTGCAAATCCTAAAATGGAACAATATGCTAAATTGGGATAATGGGAAGAGAAAAAATTGCAGGAGGTTGAAGAGCAAGTTTCTAGTCAAACAACATTGGAAAATCCTAGGCTAAAGGAAATGGAATTGAAAAGGTAGAGAGAAAACATGTCCCCAACAATTTTAGAGTTTCAAAAAGTTGCATTAAAAGTGTTTAAGAGAAGAAACTCCATTAATGTTGAAGAAGATTCATCAGAAGTGCAAAATTCTAAAGAGCATATCACAATCACACTTTTAGGAGAGCTTGTATTCTCATTACAACAAGTAAAAGAAACCAGTATGGATTATCCTTCTTCTCCTTCTTCTATAGGACAAAAAAGTATTTCTTCAAAGTTCATAGAGATGAAAAATAAAAATGAGGCATTGAAGAGTTCAACATATGCATAGGTCTGGAAGCAATCTTCTACAACTCAAACTAGGTTGCTATATGCCTTAGATAGTGAAAGAGGATAGTTCCAACTAGCATTTATGAAATCAAAGTTTCTTGTCCCTAAGAGTGTTGATGATTATAAAAATTTTGTATTTTCCTTTGATACTAAACATATACATCCTATAGATCAAATTGATCTCCATAGAAACGAAGGTGAAGTGATCTATACATCATTAAAAAAAATTTCCGTGGTAGCATCCAAAATACAGGCATCCCTAAATAACATTCACTCCCATATAAAGCTAGAAAAAATTATTCTCTAGCTAAGGATACTAAGATTAAGCGGTTTGAAGATTTGATTATAAAGTTATGATTGAACCTTAATGATGTAAAAGAAACTGAAATAATAATAAAAAATAGAAATGTAGACATTCAAACACTAAGGAAACAATTGAAGTTACCAACAATTGAACACTGCCAAGCATATGATGTGGGACAAAACTAGAAAAGGAAGAGGAAAACATGCTTCATATGGTATTTGAATAGAATGTGCACATCCATAAAATGGAGGTAAAGATGGAGAAATTAATCAAAGAAAGAGAACTTCAAATTAGCACTGGATCAAGGACACCTACAACAACAATATCAACAACAAAAATGTAGTCTACCAGTCAGAACCCAACAGAACAATTGTCAAAGGGTATGGAAGACTTTTTTTTTTTCTTTGCATGTGGTTCATGAGCACCCTGGTCAGTGAGTGATCGCTACATCCATGGAAAAATCTGGGTGATAGCTAGGCTAAATCGCCCCTCGCCCTACTGCAAGACCTGACCCCAAGGGCTTCAGGTGGATTCGACCCTGTGACCTCCCGATGGTGAGGCACAGTTTTTGACCAACTGAGCTAACCCTTGAGGCTCAGGGTATGGAAGACTTATCACTAAAGGAAATGGAGATAGAGAAGCGAAGAGATAAATTAGAGAAGGTCCAAGACAATAAAATAAAGGATAAAAATTCATATATTTCTAAAGTACAAAAAAGCTTCAGACTAACCAAGCAATTAGAAAAATACGTGAATGAGTTAGCCACTCCTCTAACCTTGACAAAATCTAGACAAAAAATCAGGGTAGATATGAATTCAACATTTTTAGAATTATAGACTTTAATATACATTATATTTTAACAAGAGAAGCTTGTTAATAAAGCCAATAAATCCATAATAAATATCAAAGAAGAATTGGAGCACAAGCCTGGAGAGGCTACTAGGATTATAAAATTCATGAATTCCAAGACTAAAGAAGAGATGGAAAAGTTAGGGATAGAAAAAAAAACTTATACAATCCTCTTAGTTACGAGAGTTCTAACTAAGAAAAATCTCATGTTACAGTTGGAGAACAAGTGCCAAATTCTAAAAGCTTAGATTAATAAATTTCATAGGAAATTACCTATTTTGCATAGCGAAGGTCTTCCTTCTTTGGGAGATCAGAATAAAATGAATTATCAATGGTAAATATTTCTTAGAAGGATGACAAGATGATTTATTCATTGAACATGAAATTCTCCACCTCTTTCTAACTAAATCTACATTTTCTTAATATACTGAAGTGGATGAAACATATATAAAATTAATTAAGTTTTCATTCCCCACTAAATAGGAATGGGATAAATTCCTTTATCTTATCAAATAGGAAAAGTGAATTTCTCAAAAGAGGTTGCAGTGAAAATGGGAGCCGAATGCAGGATTTCAGTAACCAGTTGCAGTGAAAGAAGGAGAAAAATGTAGGATAATAGGATCATAAAGTACATAATTTAGTTTGAGGAAGAAGTCATCATCAAACAACACCCTCTAATAGTGCGTTGATTAGTCAAAATTAGTTCAAAAAGTCTATTTTTGTGTTGTAGTTTTGCAAAAAATCCAAATCAGTTTGGATAATATTGCATTTTGTAAAATAATTGTATTATATTTACATATTTTTTAATTACACTCTATAAGTATTTTGTAATTTAAAGTACGAAGGGTTGAGCTCTTGTGATGATCCAGTGACACTATTGTACTATTCTAATTTTCTTTTTAAGGTAATCAAAGGATTATGACTTCACTCTTAACAACTTTGGTGTTCATATGAGTCTTTTTGGTTTATTCATTTATGTTTTTCATCATATATTCAAGGTAGCATAGGAGTTAGGTTAAGGCTAAGTTAAGTATTAACTTCCCTGATAACCCGCTACAAAGTTATCATCTTTGTGGAGATTAGCTAATTGAAGAATTTGTTTAAAATAGTTCCTCTACGTATTTAAATTGTTTCCTTCTATCATCTCTTGAATATATATTGTTTGGCCGTATAATTCTTCTGCATGCATCAATTGTATTTGATTAATTGAGTATTAGGTAGTAATAATTGATTATCGTATATCTTCTCCTTTTCCACTTTCAAAATCAATTAAAATATTTTATGCTATTATGAATGAAAATCAACTCTTTGAACTTCTCAGAAATATTTGGATTATGCAATTGTTAACGGTTTAATGCGTTAGTGATCCAATTCAATTAATACCCTTATTTAGATGCTTTGGGACAGTTCCCCAACCTATATCTTTCTACAGATATACAACAAGAAGAAGGGCTTAGACATGATTAGCTCAATATAGTCCAAGCTCACACATGTGAAGAAAGTAATTTTGTCTATGATTGTAGGGTTGGAATGAAAAAATTTCAGTTATAGCTGCATGATTAATAGGGTGCTCCATGTGGCTAGAGAGCTACAATCGCACCATTTCTCACTAGATTTGTATGGCTATGACCTAAGATAATTTTGACAATTGATCGCTGACTTTGACCTTTCATTGTAGGTTTGGAAACCCTAATTTTGATCATCTCTATCTATTGGGCTCATATTTTGGATAATGTTTGGTTGGTATTGTTGGATGGTCTTTGAAAATTTATTGTAATCCTAAATGGACGAGTCTTGGTTGGGCCTAGCTACTAATTAAAAGGATTGAAAACATGGAAGGGAACATTGACATATGGAGGACATAAAATAGTCATTCTTGAAGGCTAGTTCAAGGAAGAGTTGATCATCTCTCGTCAAAGATAAGTATCTTCTAGATTATGTATCTTACTTTCATATGTATGTGACTCGATATTAGTGACATATATATGAAAGTAAGTTTGATTTTTGGTACATGTGACATATTGGTGCACTTTATAGTAACAATTAATATGACCTCCATGTATGCCATTTGGATACCTGTCATGTGATTTTGTAAAGTGAGTCCAGAAATATTGATTTTGATGTTTGGTAACTTGATACTATTATAAATTCTTGTAATGAATATCATAACCTTGATGACAACAATGTGGTTGTAAGATTGATGTACTGACTATTTTATTGTTGTAAATTTGACAATATGAAAAACTGGAGGCCCTAACTTGATGATGTTAGGAATCTGATGAAATGTGGTAATGAAATATGATGTGACCATTAAAATTTTCTGTGTTTGATGACATGTTCATATGTGACAATGAAACAACTTATGGTGACTTGTTATGACTATGATGTATATATAATATATATGAGAACCTGATATAATCTAATGTTGTGATATGACAATTTTTTTAATACATGACAGTAATATGAGATACAAATTGATGCTGTGATTAATTATTAATTAAGAGGATTCCCATTCAGAGGAATAAACCATTGATGAGATCCCAACACATACTATTTGTTTACATTGAATGAATAGAAGAATTGTGATTGGAGATTGGAAAAAGTATTTTGGACTTGATGAGCTAATAGTTCTTTGATGATAGGGTTCGCTCACCCAAGCAATTTCAAAAACCACTTCCCAATAACAAAGGAAGTGTATCCTCAGAATCATGACATTCTAGTTTTCATTGATGGATTATTATTGCTAGATTTGATGGGTCCTCTGATAAGAAATCATTCAAATGGATCTTTGTATGCACTCTCAGCTAGACAGAGTCTGATTTTATATAGATGGGACAAGAGACATCTTCATGGATTGATATTATGTTGTTGTATGAGATAATATTAGGTTTGTGGCTTGTTTCTTCCCTCTATGAGATAGAGAAATGATGAATGTGGTATTCTCTTATTTATGTCATATATTTTCTCTAACATAATATTGATTTGATGTCATGAATAAATAGAAAACCAAAGCATTATTGCTCGAATGTACTGCATAAGGTAGTGTGGTTGAACTCTTCAGTGATTTTTTTAAGATGGTACCTAATATGAGCACTTTGATATGTTTCTGATATTCGGTGAGCAACATGGATTGATGGATATGACCCTCATGGGTAAGGGATTTGCTTGATCAATTTCGATTTTAGAAACTGAGGTAAACTTCCACCTTTGGTAGCTCAAATGACCGATATAATGATTGCATTGGATTCCTGTTTTTTATAGGACCAAAATCGACCTAAAGATCACCCAATTTGGTTAAGAGGAAGTTGAGTTATGTATTGTTTTATTCATTCATACATTATGGAATGGGTCAGCCCTAACCACATGGGTAACTGCTTGGGTCAATATTAACCCCAAGTTAACCCTTAGGAAAGCCTATAAAAGGAATCTAACTCAACTTCATTTCAACACATCATCGTCTTTCTATTCTTCTATTTTGTCTTGGCTCGCATAAGTACATCAGAAGAAGTTCGCATAAGATCTAAAATCATAGTCAAAAGGTTTTCTCTCAGTTTGGGTTATCAAGATCTTAGTCACTGGCATAGCTTAGGAAATTTTCTTCCCTAGTTGCAGGCATAGAGTGGGAAAGGGAGTGATTCTAGCTTTCTAGTCGCTCATAGATAGTTTAGCGATAGCAACTCTAAGTTCATAGGCAGATTGAAAGGATCCAGTCCTTAGTCGCTTGCATAGGGTAGCCTTGGAAGTGATCCTCCCATCTCAATCACTTGCACATCATCAGTAAGGGAGTGGCCCTATCATCTCAGTCGCTTGCACAAAAATGGTAACGAAACAAATTTTGGTTTTAGTTGTTCATTTCCATAGTCGCTCGCATCAAGACCTCCTGAGAGTGACCCTATAGTCATAGTTGCTCACATATAGTGATAGAGAGAGAGAGAGAGAGAGAGAGACCAAGGAATTTCAATCGCACACACATAATTATGATGACAGTAACCAAAATTCAGATCTAGAGTTTGACATCTTGGCTTCAATTGACTCTAGTGAACTGATAGATCTGGGTTTCCCTCTACTATTGTATAGATCTGTAGATATTTAGATCTGATTTGTTAGTTTCCACTACAAACATATGTATTGGGCTCATTGACAGTAACAACGGTGCCCAACAGTGTTCGACACAGTGGCAGTAGTTGACATCAGTTTGTGACAACAGATTACAACCATTAGTAGGAGGATTCTGATTCCTTGCATGATTAGATATGTTTCATAGATATCATTATTGTTTTGCTACATAGACAAAGTTATGGATCATTGTACTCTCTTTTACTGCATCATTTTATGCTGACCTAAGAAGAAGAAGATTTGAAAGGGTTTTCCCCATAGTGAGTTTTTCCCTAGTCTTGGACCAATCCTATTGTCTATATGTGTGTGCATGTTTTCTTCTACCATTTCCTTTATATTCCTCTACATTTATGATGATGGTGATGTTGCTTCCTATAATATAATTTGATATACTGATGTATAATGTCTTAGATCTGTATAATGTAATGAAGATATGGGGTGAACTTAATGTATTGATGATGAAATGAAACTATCATAGCAAATAACATTGTTGACCTATGAAAAATTAACAATCAGTACATTGAGCTATGTTATTGCCCCCTGTTTGAGGTCACGGGGTAAGGAATTGAGTCTGATAGCTCCTAGGGTTGAGGGACCTCTAATTTAATAGAATAGAACCTAGTTGGTGTATGTTTTTCCCACCCATCTAGCCAATGGGTGTTGGCTACTTGAGTTATGTAACAAACCTAGGTTGATTTTTCATATAAATAAAATAAGATGAGAGTCATGGAACACGTATTCCAAGTTGAATGCTGGTTAAATATTATAGTGGTCATAACTTGTGGTTTATTTATGGCTATGGAAATTGGCAAAGGAAAAGAGGCAATAATTGGAATTTAGTTATGAAAATAAAGGAAAATAGAAGAAAATGAAGGTGAAGAGACATAAATTTTCATGCAAGGGGAATTAGAGGAAAATGAAGGAAAATAAAGAAAAAGGAGACATCAATAATAAAAAGGCATCAAATAATTAGTTCATATCTTTTGTCATATTAGTTTTGGGCCTCTCCTTTCATTCTTTCATTCTCTCATACTCTTGAAAACATAGAGAATCCTTGAAGCACTCTAGCATTCACTTGGATTGGAAAAAGAAAGCAAAGGAAAGAAAGGGAGTGCAAGGGGACAGTTGGATCAACAGTTAAAACAAGGATACCTTGTAGGTAGCAAGTTGCATGTGTCATTTCCTTGTTGATTTCTGGATGCATGGTATATGCATGCGGTTCCATAGTTATGTGTTTTCATTGGCATGGATATTTTCCCAGATTCATAATGGTTTTAGCTTTACCTTCCATTTCATAGGTATGCATGGTGGAGTGGGTTCCCCATTCTTGGATTTTTCTAATTGGTTCTCAGGTTCGCTATGGTTGTGGGTTGTAACAAATGCTCTAGAGCCCTAGAATAGCTTGCGTTCCGTGGAGTCTATCAGTTGAGTTACTAGTCCCTAGAGTCGTGGGGTTGGGACAAACACTATGGAGCCCTGGAATAGCTCAGGTTCCCTGGAGGTTATGGGTTGAGTTACTAGTTCCTAGAGCCCTGGAAATATTGGGTAGAGACTGATATGGTTGATGTTAGTGATTTTTGGACCATATAGGCGAGATCATTGTGCTTTAGGGTTGAGCTGGTTTGGCCTATGGAAGCCTTGGTTGGTTTTGTTTTGGCTTAACACATATGATCCCACATTCATGCATGGAATATGTCACAGAGGTGATTGGCTAAATGAGAGATTTTGTTCAACCCAATCTATGGTTGAGCAGTATGTGGAAGTCCTTGGCTTGGTTGACATTTTCATATGTTAATAAGAGTTATTTTTCCATTGTAATCCATGAGCAGTTGTATTGGTTATTGTGTGATATTATGACTAATTTTTTATAGTCTTTATTATGGTTATATGTTGGTTATATACTTTGTTATATTATGTGTTCTAGCTATGGCTCTTGTTCATGATTTGTTAAATCACTGGATGGTTTATGAATGCATGGACTAACAAGTGTTGTTGAAGCTAGTTAAAGACGGATTGGAACCTTCTTGGTTATTCTCAGATGAAATTTAGTTGTTTATGATCAAATATGCATTCATGACCTATATATTTCATGATTACTGTATGTTTGACAAAACAATTGTCATGTATTTGGCATGTTTAGGTGAATATCTAGTTTAAGTTTGAGTGTTTGGTATTGTTTTTAGCTTAATCATGATTCTAGACAGTTACAATAGTTCTGGGTAGTGCTCTGTAGGCTTGCCTAAAAAGGTGGCATAGATCTCATGACCACATGCATTGAACTGGGAATTTGGGTCACATTCACATGTAGGAAGTCTTATGGGTGTGGTTGGAGCCTCATAATCACATGCATAGGGTGTCAATGATGTAGTTCAGATGTAAACCTAGGGAAAATGAGCTCTAGCATAGTGATTAATCACCCAGGGTGGTTGGTAGGCTCTTGAGTGATATGTATTCTTTGAGGGTTGTTATTTTGTTGTCAATTTTTAGGCCCCACTTCCATAACGGGAACTTGGAGGTCGGGTCATATCATAGTGACACTCAACTCATGTTTACCCTTAAAAGCTTGTAAAAGTGGGTAAATGTGGGAGGGGTGGTTACAAATTGGTATCAAAGAAAGTTATATTCCCTTCATATTTTCCTCTGATATCAGGGTTACATATTGATATTAGAGCTTTCAGGTTAAAACACTTTGATTGGATGGTAAAATGTGTATTTTTATGCATGCATAGTATTTTAGAAACGCATTACAATGGTCATTCTTGTCATTTTGTGTCATCATTCATGATGTTTAGATGTTTATATGGTGGCATCATATATATATATATATATATATATATTTCTAATATGGATTATTTGTGCAAATGTGATAACCTCCCATGAACTTCATTAAGGTATTCTTTCCATTATTTCTATATTTGGTTTATCTAACATGACATGTTTGTAGGAAATAGAAGACCAGAGATGAAGAGAAAAATGGTGGACTACAGTTCACATGACTCCCCTTACAAGCATGAGGTAAATTCAATGGAATGGGACATGTCAATTGAGTAGCAAGGAAATAAGTACTCTCTTGATATAGAAGATACATTGAGAAGTTTAAAGGTAGGGATCAAAATTTGTAAGGGAACAACAACAAGTTGGTTGAGGCATGTGAAAGGCTTGCAAGAGCTCAAGAAAAAAAAAGGTAGAGGTTAATAGAGTCATTCTTTAGAGAATTTTATATTTGCAGAAGCAGGGAAATCTGAATATCAGTAATGTACAAGAGGAGTGGACTAATGGGGAATATGGTAGCAAGTCTTGAGAAGGATACAAGTTGGATATAGATGATATAATAAAAGGTGGCAGATCTTTGGATAAACTTGACAGGTGGGTTAGCACTCATGGATTTTATTCCAGCTCTGGTTTTGAGAAACATCATTGTCATTACCGCCAGCATCCTTATGGGAGAAGTGAGAAGTCATATTTTCCCAAAGAGTTCAAGAAAGACAACCCTCCTACTTTTGATGGGAATGTGAAGTAATGAATTTATGCAAAATAATTTCTACTTGTGATGAAGAAGTTCTTTAGATTGCATGATTATTCAGGAATAT
Organism: Pinus tabuliformis; assembly: GCA_031772625.1. NCBI lineage: Eukaryota > Viridiplantae > Streptophyta > Pinopsida > Pinales > Pinaceae > Pinus > Pinus tabuliformis. Next base: position 1,165,951,117 of record CM062817.1, on the reverse strand, counting down.
GAAGCCCACGTTAGTGATCGTCGGTCTCAAAGGAAGAGAAAATATTTTGTGCGAAGATGTGAATTGTGTTAGAGGCATTACGATAGAGGATACAACCAAGTTTATGAAGTTGTTGAGATATGTTCCCTACCTCAAGGATTTCCTTTAGCATTTAAATATCAGAATGAGTATGATGAGCCTCATTCATTGGAGGAAATCATTGGGAAGTTGAAGCATTGTTATGAGCAGTCTAAGCACAAGTCTGAGCCAAATATGGATTGAAAAGGTAATGAAAATACCAAAGGAAAGTGGGATAAGATGTGAGGAATACCTCTGGATGCAAGTGATAAGGAGAACGTAGCACCTTATATCAAGTTCATTGTAGTTGACAGAGGACATGGGTCTCAAACTAAGGAGAAAAACAAAGGCGATGGTAGGAAACATTTCCACTGTTGGACTTGTGGCGTAGAGCATCAAAGGATAGATTTTCCATCATACTAGGGCAACATAACTTATATTTATAGTGCTTGGGAGGCACATATAGTTGTATAGTTTGGACAAAGAATTCCTAATATTAATGAAATGATGGATAATAGGTAGGTTGATCATCAGACATCTAGTATTCAGATGGAAGGTAAGATTTATGATGAAGTTGTTTCCATTTTGATCTATCTCTCATATAATTATATTTATATCAGTCTTGACTAAGAGGATAAATTTTTCTTAAACAAGGAAGTGGATGAAAAATCTTGGTTGGTGCAATTTTCTATAGGGACTAAGAGAAGAGTTCATCATTGGGTGATATCTTGTGAATTTGAGCTGAACGGTATGCCTACATTAACACATTTAAATGTGCCTCTTTTGGGTTCATATAGTACTCTTTTGGGCATGGATGGGTTGTTCATTCAGAGGACTAAGGTAGAATGTAATGATAAGGTTATTGAGTACCTGGATGATGATGGGTAAATGAGAATCTTGCAGGGTATTAATAATGCTACATCAGTGAGAATGTTTATAACTATGCAAGAAAAGCATAGTTGTAGAGAGGGATGTTTATCGTTCACAGTACATATTTCTAGTGAAAAAGGGAGGGATGTTGAGGTTGATGAAGTCCTAAAGAGGCATCCTATTTTGTAGTGGTTTCAGGATGTGTTTCTTGAAAAGATTTCAAAGTTTCCTCCCAATAAAGAGATGTAATTTTCTATTGAGTAGATGTTGAGAGTAGCGCCAACATATAAGCACCATACATGATGAGCACTCTAGAGTTGGTGGAATTGAATTTGCAGCTTAAGGAAATGCTTGATACGTGATGCATAAGACCAAGTGTATCACCTTGGGGTGCACCACTATTATTTGTAAAGAAGAAGGACAATGCTCTTAGGTTTTGCATTGATTACTGGTAGTTGAACAAGGTGATTATCAAGAACATGTATCCATTGTCATGGATTAATGAATTGTTTGATCAAATAAAGGGAGAAATAGTGTTTTCGAAGTATGACTTGAAATCAAGATATCATTAGGTGTGCATTGTTGGCTTGATGGAGCCTGACCCAGGTTCATAAGTGATTTAGCCTAACAAACCCCGAAACTATTGGCCCTTTCGGTAATAGTCCATAGTGCGTGGGCTGAGGTCTCACTCGAGGTAATGTGGGAGGGTCCTGGAACCAAGTTTTGCTCCTTAGGGATGTCTTGATAAGGTCTTAGGAAGTTCTTGAGACCAACCTATGTGCCTGTTCTACACCGCGTAGCCATCTAACCTTTGCGACTAGTGCGACTACTTCTGTGTAGCTCTATAAAGAGTGCGAAGATGTGCTACCTAGATCGTTGATCTTCACTATGCTATTATTATAGATCTTGACTTAATTGTGTGTACCCAATATTCTTATTAACCATTCAACATTCATACCAAGTGTGCGCAGTCATAAAACCATAAAGCGATGAATAAACATAATAGAAGCATGAAAACACAGATCCATGAGTAAATGCACAATATTCCAAAATCAACTTATATTTTATTAATCCTTTGTTCATATACAATCCCAACCCCACCTTGCACACTCAGCTACAGGGGTCCGTGCACACAAGTGCGGACTCTATTAGGCCTCTGTGGACACAGCTGCAGAGCATCTTCCTACTACTACAACCCAAGACTTGAACTTACAGACTCAAAGCTTAATCTCTTAATCAAAACTCATTACTTCTCAAGACTCCAAAAACTGACTTCTACACTTAGAGCCTCACTCTATATATACATTCCCATGGTCCCCAGACCATGGGTAGGCCAATACTTTTTATATTGAATTACATTATTTTGGGTGGACAACCTAGACTCTCATGCTCCGCGCCTACATTTTACAGGGTATTTACATTGCAATGACCAAAACATAGGCTTTAAGCCCCAAAACTAGCTATGGGGGGATTTGCTACCCAACAGGCCCCCAACAAAATCATTTTTACTTGTTCCAAGTCACTTCGCTAGTGCAGTGATCTTCACGCAAAGTCCATCCAGCAACTTCTGTGCTTCGTTGACGTATGCCACACATTCCTGCACTATCCACTGTATCAGTTGTACACAACTGTCTGATGCATCATTGTCAAAGGCACCTTCTTGACTTAGTGCATATGTATCATACATCTAGGCCAACTTTTCCTTGATCTTGGTGGTGACTGTGAATGCTTGCTCGAGCCATGGCAGGATGCGTGCTTTAAGCCCTGCTTCTTTCTGGCATGTGGCATCCAATTGTTACTTTAGAGCCCGGGCCTACCTCATCTTGGACAGTCGCTGAGTAAGGGCGACCGTCTGCACAGTCCCCCGGACATTGTCATAGGTTTGCTGCAACTCCCACGCTTTTGTCTCTAACTACTGTAGCGTTGTGTCTTCCTGGAGTGAAGTGAGTGTGAAGAGGGATTGATCCAAAAATCCCATACAGCCCTATACACCATGCTCTATCACTTCCAACCCCGATTGAATGGCATGGTGGCATTGCTCTCTGACTTCTAGGGGTGTAGAGGGATACGCCTTCAGTTGCAGCTCTACAATCTACAATTTCAACTCCAACTGAACCTTCGTGGCCTCCTCCTAGGTCTTGCAGACTCCAACTTCTAGTTGGTGAATCTTTTCCATGGTGGGGAGTGCCGCCAGCACAACCAACTCCGATATGCTACTACAGGCCTCCTCCACGGCCTGTTTTAACCCCTAGTTTTGTGCAACAAGGTTGTTGCACTACAGGATGAGCTATTCTAAATTTAACTTCTGCTCGCTCAAGACTTTGAGGGCACGACCCTCCCTAGCGCGAAGCTCAATAGTTACCCCATCTTGCAGCTGGTATAGGGTTTCTCTGGGAAGGGTGGCCAAATTCAACCCTTAGCCCCACATGCAACCGTCCGCTTTTGCTAAGACTGCGCCTTCTGATAACACCAAAGTAATCATTGTGCAGGCGTACAACATCTACTCAGCTTCAGATGTACCTTCCGCAAGGTGCGGTGTCATCATTCCTGGGGGTCACATCTGTAATGCCTGCAACTGCGTTTTGAGCACCCCCAACACAGTTGTCTTCTCTATCATTAATTATTCAAGAGCATCCTTAGTGACATTGTGAACTGGTTTGCCCATGTCAACAAGGTCTCCTATGGAGGTCTTTGTTGCCTTTGTCTTTACCCATGCAGTTGGATTCTCCTAGACATGTAGCCTCTTGAGTTGGGTCGATTTCAGTGTAGGGTTTGTGCCTTCCTCAGTCTCAACCTCCCCCTGTATTTCCTACTCTATGGACATTTCTTGACCTTCCTCAATCTCTTCAGTGGGTGCAGTTGTGTTTTCTACCATCTGCACTGTCACTGCTACCTCAGCCGCCTTCCGCTATGTGGCCGCTTCTTGTTCCTGGTGCTTTCTCTCTGCCAGTTTCATGATGCACAGCTTGGTCTCCTTCTTCTGCTATTGTGCTATGATATTTCCTAGTGCTGCCAAGTTTGGGGCTCACCACTTCGGAGACCATGATGCCATCACCTCAAAGATTTCATCATCTGTTACAATCAACGATAGCTTTACCCATGTTCGGGCTAGATCTTTGCGCGCCCGGACATACAGGTTATGCATATCTGCCTTGAACTCTACCACACTTTGCAAATTGTTATATATGGTAGGGGACAAGCATGGCCTACAGTTGATCCATGTGCAGACACTTGCCTCCATGAACACCCAGAACACCTTTATTTTGTGAATCCTCGTCACGTCTTTTCATAGAAGTGAGGTGTACCTCACAGCCTTGGGGAGGTTCCTCTCAATGGTGGGAAACTGGATGTCCTTCGATAGCTCCCTTGAAACCAACAGGATAGATAAGAGCAACCACGTGTAGTGGAAGGTCTTACCCTACTCCTGAGCCTCCCTACAGTTTGTCAAAAACTCATCACAGAGAAACTGCACCCAGTCGAACTGGACCCGCTCTGCGCAGTGCTCCGCCAATGTAATTACAGATGTTGGCACTTCGTCTGCGCGGAATTTCCTCATTAGCTTGTCAGCCAGTAGTTCGGTGGCTACGCGCACCCCTTGGTCCTTGATGCTCGCTATTACATACCCTCGCTTCCTCTTCTCTGGCCTATATTTGGCCTTCCTAGCCTCTTCGAGGGCCAAGTTGTTGTTGTTTCCTGCTATGGCTGCGGGGTCGTTTCCTTTGATGGGAAGCTAAGAAATCCAGTGAATTAGATCAGTTGTGATGGGAATAGACTCCTCCAGCTAGAGATACCCATCATGTACTAGGCATAGTAGCTGTCAGATGACAAAAATAGTGATGGCCGTATGGTGGTAGTGGGGTATCCATCATAGATGGAGTAGCCCAACCCTCTCTAAGCCATGTAGCCATTTCGGCTTCAGTAATCTCTCTGCAACCAACTATGGGAACTTCTTGCCATCCATGAGGTCACAGTATTCAAACCTCATATTTAGGTACCTGTCCTGACGGCGAACCTTCAAACCTTATTTCGTCAGGAAGGAGTGGGGTCTAGAGCGCACTCTTCATGGCTTCCAGGTCCTTTGGTATCTTGGGTTTCCCCTTCCATGAGGGGATGTAGGGGGGTAGCGTTATCGTTGTAGGTGCTTGGGATGCATTCTCTACCTCGTAGTCCTATGCTTCAATTTGGCCAATCAGGGCTTGCAAATATTCCTCCTCCTCCTCTGTTTCAATGGTGACAACTTTGCCCTTCTCTGCCATTGATAATTTACTAAGTCGTGGGTTCCGTGGTGATACCAAACTGGCCGCATTGTCTGCTTGTCTTTCAGTGGTCACAGTGTGCGTCAGGACTCTGGAACCTCTGGTGTAGCTTCTGCCTCTCCAGGATCCTCCTGGGTCAGACGAGGCTTTGGGGTAACTTCCGTGAATCAAACTCTGGTTCTCGTAGCCATCATCATTTCTACACTAGATTCATCTGGTCATGTACTCCTTGGTGGCAGTGTAGCTTGGTGCTCGATGCTCTGTACTGGTTCAAATCTTAAACAAATAAGTGCTTCCTCGAGGCTACCCCAAGAGATTTTATAGTAACGTTTCAATTTGAATTCGACCATTCCCTCCACTTCTGAGTCATTAATACCTTCTTGGTAGCAGATCGTCCTGAATCTAGCTCTTAATTCCTGTCTTAATGGCCTACCACCTGGTCCTTTCTACCTTAAATTAGACCTCTTGTCATGAACAGTGACATCAATGGTCACCTCCCAGCCTACCTGCATAGGAGCGCAACTCCTTACACGCAACCACGACCCCTGTGATATATTGGCTCTGCGTGTAACCTCCTTCCTGTGGAGCTCTCCTGCAGACTCGTTTATAGTCCCATGCCCTCTTTCAACTGCTTGGAGCACTGAGACTGTGCTTCCTATGGATAGTCAGGTGGTCGCACCACCGGTGCAAGGCTTCACGTCACCTTCCAACCTAATCCACAGACCTTCCTTAGTCACCCTCCCGCTAGTCCGTGCCTCCCATTCTTCCTTATGTGGTGTGCTTCCTTGGTTACTTTGTCTAATAAGGTGCGGTCACATCCATGGTAGTACAACTAGAAAATCATGGCCACAGTATTCTAGTGCAGTGGTAGGGCTACTCATATGTTGGCTTATTCTTCGGTCAACGTGTAATTCTTGCATGATTTCGTTTTCTAGCTTTTTATTTATCTGCATCCACTAAGATGCTCTTTTTCTTCATTCGTAGCCACTCTTCTTCAAGTTCACGAAGCTTAAGGTTCCCTCGCCAAATGGCTTCTTGAATCTGCATATGTTTGTCCTTGTGTGGCTACATAATCTCTTTGATTTGGTTCTTGCGTGCTATCCCACTTATGGAATTTATTACTTGAGGATTCTTTTCCCATGCTACGGCCCCGACTCTACTTGTCGTTTTCAGAATCATTCCTGTGCTCAGGTTCCTATGCATGGCCCTATAGGCCCATCGGACCACTGGTATGCGCAAGTCCCAATCAGTTCATTTTGCAAGGTAAACCTTGTTCAAAATCCCGCGTACCCTCTTGAATTATTCTATGTGGAACTTTTTTGGTGTGTAGTACTTCTCCCGCTACTGCAGTTGGTTCAGAATGTCGATCCTTAGTCTAGGATGTGCTTGCACAGCACACGTCTGCACCCATCGACATAGGTGGGTGCATAAACTTCATCGTCCTGGCTTCTTGGTTCCCGTTTAGCACTTGGGACTTCCAAACCGCAAACATATTCATCTTCTAAATTCACGTTAGTTTCCAATACTCTTCTGATGTGTACTCCACCACCTTATGGGTGTCGATCGTAACACCCATTTCAGTGCACTGTACCATTGCTGTTCCGGTACTGCACTTTCAAATTTGTCTAAGAATTCATTTGCTACTGTTACTCTAGCATATGTTGGTAGTTCCCTTGCTTCCATCATCATGCACCCCATTGATCTAATCATCATGTTGCAATTCAGCATTGTCACTTCGTGCAATCGATTCTACCAGCATTCTACTTCTTCATTTGAATCCGAAGTATAAGAACTATCACGTTCCCACAAGATTCTCCCATCTACAGTTGGGTTTACTCAATCCTTGTCTTGCACCATTATCTGGTAAATGCAATCTAGCTCATCATTGTTTTCATCGTCGCACACAGGTTCAGTGTAGCACCCTCCTTTGGTTGGATCTAGTGGAACTACCATGAGTAGGGACTTTTTCTCGAATATCATCTTCCCCTTCTTCAGGTTGATGACTCCATTCATATCAGTGGCCCAATCTATTCCCAGCAATGTGGGATAAAGATTGTTGTCATCCATAATCTCTATCACTTCAAAGTCCATATGCGTGCTCGTGCCTTCGATATCAACTATTACCCCTTGCAACCTCCCCACGGGCAGAATCTTCTGTTGGTTCACCATTCATAATTTAATAGGGGACCATTGTAACGTAGGCTTGCCCATGCGTTCCCATGTCTTCTTAGGTAACACATTTTTGTCAAAACCCAGGTCTAGAATTACCTGATCCATTTCATATTCACCAATCTATGCCGTCAACCTCATCTCCCTCCCAGTGCACAATACATGCTTCCCCAATTTTCATACTATGTGTGGTTCCCCTAATCCCGTGCACCCAGTGATCAACTCTTGTAGTCCCTTAACTACCTTATTATCACACAACTCAGTTTCATACATGTCTGTAGAAAGGTAGTAAGCATGGAATGATCCATCCTTGACTCTACTTGATACTTACTACCTAAAGTAGAGGTCTCCGCGAAGCTCTTCTTAGCTTCCATAAATGTCTCCTTTGTGCGTTCCAAGTCAAACTCAGGTTCCTTTGTAGGGGTCTTTTGAACCCATGTATCCTCCTCGGGCTACTTCCCCTTATCTTCTCCTGTGGTCACACCACTTCTGATCACCATATTGACATTTGGGTCTTCTTCACGTGGTTCAGATCCCATCATTTGGAAATTTTGAGTCGGAGCCGGCTGGAGTACTCCTTTCCAACGTAGGATAACCTACCATTTCATGATCAAATTGAGCACAATATGAACAAGATATTCTCATAGGGTTGGTACAATCATGAGTGTAATGCCCTGGTCCTCGGAAATTGTAACAAACTAATTTTTTGTGGCCCCTCTCTGGGCCCATCCCTCCTCATCCTTGAACTCTCCCCAAAAATCGAGTGTGTGCCATCCTCGCGGCTAGGTTGAGGCCCCACGTTTTTGTCTACATTCCATAGCCTAGGGTCCGCTCCATCATCAACTTGTAGCTCCGACATGTATTCTCGTCGTATCCCACCGACGTACAAAAATTACAGAATAGTTTTTGCGGAGTCTATGTATACTTCTGCAACAGATGACAATTGTGTGTTGTGTGTTTTCCTCCAATCTGGCAGATTGTGCATCATAGCAGTGGCATTGCAGTCTGCCCTGCTTGTTCCTCTAGTCTCAATGGCATTGGACCCTCTGCTGCCAAGTAGTTCGTGAATACTAGATAGTGATCCTTATTGTGGCCCTGGCCTTTGCATTTTATACACCACGCTTCCTTGTGCGCCTCCAACCATGGTGCCCTATCCTGCTTCAAGATCTGCATTTCTAGGAAGAGATTTTGTAGTTGCGCGTGAATCTGTTGAACTCCTAGCCCTGGATCCTGTATCGGTGTTTCATGCAACCTCATCGCCATTTCCAATGCTTTGGCCTGGGTTGAAAGCTTCTACTCTGACAGCGTTGTCCTTAGGTGGGGTGTCAAACACGACGGTGTTGCGCATTTGTTAGTGTCATATTAGCCTTGCGGATCATACTCTTCAGCTACTAATCTAGATCCCAAGAGGTCTCGCCTGGAAGCATCATGATCTCCTTAAATCTAATGACTAACTGTGTCTCTGATTTCAGCCGGCTAAATTCTCTGCTCAGCGCATTCTAGATGTCCGCTATTCCTGCATTTGGGTGATCATTTGAGTGCTTTATATACCACGTCAATGCATGATCCTGTAGCACACTCACCAATGTAGCATTCTTAATGTTATCGTCTGTAACCCCTTGTGCTTCCCACACTGCTCTTACCATGAACCATAACTGATTCGGGTCCTCATTTCCTACTCCTCTGAATACGGGTAGCTTAATCGTGCTCACCATAATGAACTGCCAGTTTGGTGGAGGTGGTGTGGGCGAAGATGGAGGAGAATGAGGTGACACGAGCGGTGGCGTAAGTGGAGATGGTAACTTCAGAATGTGCTACCTTAAAAAACTGACCACACTCCTTGGAGAGACCGAGCGAGCTCTTCCTTGCTCTCTCGTGAAGCTGAAATTAAGGGACTATTTCCTAATTCCCTACTACCTCTGTAGACCTTTCCTCTCCAAGTCGTTCCAAACATTAATGTATTTGCATCACCCATTTTTCACATAACAACATCTTAACCCAGGTATTCAAATATTTGATGTACTTACCTCGCGGTCCCCTTAGAAAACATCTTTCTGCCTCACTGTAGCTCACAGTCGTGTCTATCGCAAATTCAATGATAATCCCTCCTATTAACTGGTCGAGCCAATGGTCCACAGCTCGCGCGATCTTATCTTCGGATGCCTCTAGTATGTGCACTAGCTCTGGAGTCCAAAATATTGGTTGATCAAGCTTGTACCTCCCCTAACTGTCATTTGACCTTGTGATCCATTTATACAGTTTATATGAGAAGGATGCAAAGAAGATCTCATGGATTTCCATATATACGTATCAATCTAGCCACCTCTTCTCGGATATTTGCAGGGTTTTGTTTTCTTATGTCACGAACTCATGAAGCTTCTTGTCCAACCACTCTTCAATTTCTTTCTTTATAGGGTTCCAATGGCATGACATCAAACATCCCTTAGGTATATCATGGTCCTGAAAATGAAACCATTTGTTGGCTTGATGGGGCCTGACCCACGTTCAGAACTTATTTAGCCAAAAAAATCCTGAAACTACCAGCCCTTTTGGCAATAGTCCAGAGTGCGCAGACTGAGGTCTCACCCGAGGTAGTATGGGAGAATGTTGTAACCAGGTTTCCACACCCTAGGGATGTCTTGATGAGGTCTTAGGAAGTTCTCAAGCCCAACCTACATGCCTGCACTACTCCGCGTAGCCGTCTAACCTTCGTGACTAGTGCGAGTGCTTCCACGTAGATCTGTAAAGAGCACGAAGATGTGCTACCTAGATCGTTGATATTCACTATGATATTATTATAGATATTGACTTAATTGTGTGTAACCAATATTCCTATTAACCATTCAACATTCATACAAAGTGTGCACAATCAAAAAACCATAAAGTGATGAATAAACATAACAAAAGCATGAACACACAGATCTATGAGCAAATGCACAATATTCCAGAATCAACCTATCTTTTATTAATCCTTTGTTCAAATACAATCCCAACTCCGCCTTACGCACTCAGCTGTAGGGGTCCGTGCACACAGCTGCAAACTCTACCAGGCCTCTATGCACACAACTGTAGAGCCTCTTCCTACTACTACAACCCAAGACTTAGACTTACAGACTTAGAGCTTAATCTCTTAACCAAAACCCATATTACTTCTCAAGACTCCAAAACTGACTTCTACAGTTAGAGCCTTGCTCTATCTATACATTACCATGGTCCACAGACCATGGGTAGGCTGAAACTTTTTATATTAAATTACATTATTTTAGGGTGGACAACCCTAGACTCTCACGCTCCGCGCCTGGATTTTGCGGGGTCTTTACATTACAATGACCAAAACTTAAGCTTTAAGCCCCAAAACTGGCTATGGGGGGATCTGTCGCCCAACATGCATAAAAAAGAATATTTACAAGACCACATTTTGTAAACGGTATGGGCATTATGAGTTTGTGGTGGTTCCTTTTGGTCTTACCAATGCTCCAACCACTTTCATTTTTTTGATGAACAGTGTGTTGCACCCTTACCTCAACAAGTTTGTGATAGTTTTTATTGATGATATATTGATATACTCCAAGAATAAGGGAGAACATGCATAGCACCTGGCAATAATATTGAGATTGTTAAGAGAGCATCGGTTGTATGTCAAGCTCATCAAGTGCAATTTCTCTCAGTCTCAGATTCTACTTCGGAAATTTTGTTTCCAAGGAAGGGATATTACTGGACATAGAAAATATCAAACCTATCATGGAGTGTCCAACTCCTAAGAATGTAGATGAGGTTAGATCATTCATGGCAATAACTTGTCATTACAAGCGGTTCATTAGGAACTTCTCATGGTGTTATCAGCCTATTTTCCTCCCTGGGGTTAGTGCCTTTGATACATCATGTTGATTGACATTTTTCATGGCCCTCAAACCTTAGTTTTATATTCATGACACCAATTCGCATGGATAATGACCTTTTTAAAGAAAATGTTACCTTCCAGTTGCTCACAGCATGACCTTATTGGAGCGACTGGAGTACTTTTCTCCCTGTCCTGTGCCTGTGACCTGGGAATGTTTATAGTGTCACATGGTTCCTAGGAGATCAAACAGAGTAATCACTTATTCAATATGCTATGGTTTATCATTGAGAATATTCCATAACTTCTTGTCATCTTGAATGTCCATATTCATCCTCTTAGGAGCTCTCTTTATCCTATTTATATTGAACCACTTGAGAGGGTCAGGCTAGCTAGCAAGAGCTAGATCTAGATAGAGTTAGAGTATGATTTCATGCTTCAACATATGATTCACATTGATAGAGACTAAGCTTTTGAGGTTTATGCCACAGGAAACTAGAAGGTTCCAATCACTCTCAGAAAGTCATCATCCATGCAACTGGGTGCCATGACTAGAAAAGTAAGGCTTGAGGCCTAGGCAAAACATCAATCAACCTGATGTTTGAGAGGCACTAACACTAGGGAGAAAAATAGGCTGATAAAACATGGATTGGATATCCTATTACGTATTTTCATATAAAAGGTAAAACATTTTAGTGGGCTGAGGAGTGTGCAACTAACTTTGAGTAGTTGAAGCATTTTCTTACAATTGCTATGGTTTTAACTATTGCAGATCTTTGTAAGGAGTTTGTAATTTGTATAGATTATTGCAAGGAAGGACTTGGTGGATTCCTGAAGCAAGAGGGGTAAGTGTTATGCTATGAGTCAAGGAATCTGAATGAGCATGATAATAACTATGTGACTCATGATCTTGAGTTCACAACTATCATTCATTCATTTAAGATGTGAAGACATTATCCTCTTGGAAGGAGGTTCATCTTGATGAGTTATAATAGTGGAATAAGGCACTTTTTTGACCAACCCAGTCTGAATGTTAGGAAAGCTAGATAGTTGGCCACCCTTAGTGAGTTTGAATTTGATATTAGGTACATCAAAGGCAAGGAGAACAGAGTTGTAGATGCTCTTAGTAGCAGAGTGAAAGTGAATCACATTTCAGTTGTGAGTTCACATGTGACATTTGCAAGAGAAAATCTTGCATGCTTGACCACATGATGATAGGTACTAGCCGCTGAGGTAGAGATTACAACGATAGGTTAAAGGTGATAGGGATGAGGAGTATCAGCTCATTACAAACAACTTGGTCAGAATTAGGAATAGGAGTTATGTTCTGGATAATAGTGAGCTCAAGAATCTTATGTTGAGGGAGTTTCATGTCAATTCATATTCAGGTCACCCAGGATATTAGAATACTTTGACAGTAGTCAAGAAGTTCTATTAGTGGAAAAAATTAAAGAAATAGGTGGTGTAACCTCTCCCCCCCCATATCTACCCACTTTCACCAGCCTTCTAAGGTAAACATGAGTTTAGGGCTACTATCACATGACTCAACCTCCTAGGTACAATCAAGGAAGTAGAATTGACAAACCAAAACTTTAATGACTCCCCTCAAGTGCTATAGGACCCCAGGGAGCTAGGCAAACACTCTAGGTGTCAAAACCCTGAGTTCACTTTCTCTTTTAGTGATTGGGACTACTAGACACAAGCATAACACTACACAAATTCAACTATAACCCTCTAGTCGCATGGACGACAAGGAAAGCCAATAAATGTAGTCTAACTTTCCTAGTTCTATGCATGTGACTACGAGATCTAAGCCACTTTTTAAGGGCTAATATCCAAAACCCTACCGATAACTTGAGATAACTTTCTAGAATGATGAATGACACCAGTAAAAATCCATTAATATAAAACTTAGACAAGAACTTGACCTAACAATACCTAACCACGAGAATCATTTCACTAAACACGTTGAGAACATGTAATATACAGGTCATGAATGCATATCTAAACATAGGAGTTTTATAATGATCTAAAAGTCATCAAGAAGGTCTAATTCCCTCTCATAATAGTTGCAATAACATATATTGTTCAATGCATTCAATAACCAATTATTTACCAATAAAAGCATGTGATGACCCATAACCAAATTTGATATGAAACCATGCCTATAATCAACATATAACCAAAATAATAGCAATGATAGAAAAAAAATCAAAGCCACATAATAAAAAGTATAATTATGCATGAAGAAAATTAAAAAATTAACTCTTATTAACATGTACAAAAGACAACCAAGTGAGGGACTTCCATGTACCACCCAACCATAGATTGAGCTCAACAAAATATTTCTTTAATCTAATCACCCTTGTACCATATTCCAAGCATGAATGTGGGATTTCATGGGATAAACCAAGTCATAAACAATCAATGGAATCCAGATATTAAACCACCTCCACCCTCATACTACCATGATCTAACCTAAATCGGTATCAAGATCATAAAACCAAACCAAGCTTGGATGCCACATAATTCCTTCACCATCCCTTCTACAATTTTCCTACCTCCACCCACTTATTTAGGGCTTCTCAGAGAAACCATCTCCACCCCTGACCCTTGGGATTTTCTCGAGACCACCTTATCCGAATCCAAAACCTTTTGGAAATCCATTACTAAACCAAGAATGAAACCCATCACACCATGGCTATCTAGGAATTGACAAGGCAAGGTTGAAACCACTATCACACCTGGAAAAACTCATTCCAATGAGATCAAGAGAACCAAATACACACATGCATATACCATGCATGCATAAACTAACTACGAAATCACAAATGCAATCAGTTACCTTCAATTATTCCTATTGAAGCTACTTGGTCCAACTTTCCTTTGCTTATCATTTTCTTCCTTTTCCTTCCTTTTCTTGTTTGTTCTTCCTTTCTTAATTTCTCCTCTTGGTTCTCTTCTCCTCTCTGAGACTAATTTTGAAACAAAATAGAAAAAAGGCCCCAAAATGATGCTTTGATGTATTTTTATTATTGATGCCTCTAATTTCTTCATTTTCCCTCTATTTTCCTTCAATTTATCTCTCATGCATTTATGTGACGTTTCACCTCCCTTTTCTCCAATTTTCCATTATTTTCATGAATAAAATGCCAATAATGCCACTTTTCCTTTTTAAATCCTTTTCCAATGTCTTTTCCAAATTCCTTAGCCATAATAAACCAAATGAACACCCCACTAGGAATTTTTGCCCAACAACTTGGAATACATGTCCCACGACCTTGGTCTTATTTTTTCCTTTATTAACTTTATTACATGAAATAGTAACCCGAGGCTATTATAGACCTCGCCCCCTTAGGGGAACACTATCCTCTGTTTTTTATGACATCTACAACTAGCAAAACCGCTGAAAACTAGAACATACTACCCGTGGAGCTTTATAACTTAGCTCATTGTAATATTTACAATGAACAACATGCTCAAGAGAAAAACCATCAAGAAAAAAATGACAACCATACCTCTTATTGGAGTATTATAACACAACTTATTGTGATATTTACAATAACAACAATACATTAATATGTACATATATGAAAAAACAATTTTCCTCCACCAACAAATAATGAAGGATGCATAGCTCACAGTTGGTCAACCATCTCTCAAGTAGGTTCATCAGGCCCAGAGTGCTTCCACTACAATTTAACTCAATTTATTGCTATGTTCTGGAGCATGAGCTATTTCCATTGCAATATGCACTAAGGTTCCAGATATAATTCACCTTTTGGTTCCACCTACAATACAAACCAATCAATAACAATATCAGTGTCTTTTAAATATCTTTTAAGAAATGAAACATGGAAAACATTGTGGAATTTCACTCTGAGTGGTAGTGAAATTCTGCAGGCCACTGATCCAATCCTCTCAAGGATATCGAAAGGCCAACAATACTTAGGTGCCAACATGGCGCATGATCCAATCCTCAGGTGCTCTTCTTAAGCTTGATTTGCAAGTACACACGTTCCCAAATTTAGAACTCCTTAAATGGCCTGTATTGATATACATAAATATTTTTTCTATCTTATGTTGACTTTAGATTATTCTTGATGAGCTACATTTTCTATTCCATCTCTTCCACCATGTCTGGTCCAATAAGTACCATATTCACATGATCACTCTACCCATAAAGTTCCTCAAATAGACTCATCCTAAATGCCTCCTAACAATCATTGTTGTATACAAACTCTACCATTTGAAGATACTCCTACCACCTCATTTTATAATGGATAACATACATCTGTAGCATATCCTCCAATATCATGTTGAACCTCTCTGTTCCATTTGTTTGCGGATGATAAGTTGTACTAAATTAAAACTATGTACCCAATGCTGCAAGCAACTCATTCCAAAACCTGGAAGTGAATTTGGCATCTCTATATGATATGATCTTCTTAGGAATACCACGAAATCTCACTATATCCTTGATGAAGACCTGAGCTACCTTTCTAGATGAATTAGTAGTCTTAATTGGAATGAAGTAATCTAACTTTCTCAACCTATCAACCACAACCATGATAGAATCATGCTACTTTGAGGTCCTCAGAAATCTTGTAATGAAAACAATGGAATTGACCTCCCATTTCCACTCTAGAATCAGAATCGGCTATAGTAGACGACATGGATTCTTGAACTCTTCCTTTACCTGTTGAAAATTTAAAGACGTGGTGAAGAACTTAGCTACCTCTTTCTTCAGATTCGACCAATAGTAAAATTCTTAACAATTTTCAATGTTTTCTTGTGTGTCGAGTGACCTGAATATGGCTTGACATGGGACTCCCTAAAGATAAGCTTCTTGAGCTCATCGTCATATGGCATATATATATTGTCCCTAAATCTAACCAAACCATTTGTCGTGAGATGATAATCCACATCCTTCTCACCTGTACCATGTTGTCATAACTTATGCTTAAGATCCTTGTATCTATCACACTCTTATCTTGCCTGTAAGATTTGATCCTGCAATTATATGCCATATGAACTCATAGGTACTATATGATTTACCTGTACTATTTTTCTAAGAGCATATGCTACCCTATTCTCTTTACACTTAATGTACCTGATCTCAAAGTCAAACTAATTGATCATAGACAACCACCTATATTTCCTAGCATTCATATTAGTTTGGTTAAATAGATACGTCAATCCACTATGGTAACTCATCAAAATAAACCTCCTTCCAAGAAGATAATTCCTCCACATCTTCAATGCATAAATAATAGTTTTCAACTCAAGATCGTGAGTCACATAGTTATGCTTGTGCTCATTTAGTTTCCTTGAAAATTATCACACCACCTGTCCCTCATGCATCAAGACTCCACCAAGTCCTCTCTTGCAAGAATCTATACACACCACAAACTCTTTGTCTAGATCTGCAATCTTTAGAACTGGAGCATTTGAGAGGAACTACTTCAACTGCTCATAACTAGCTACACATTCCTATATCCATTCAAATTTCTTCCCTTTCCTCTGCAAGGATGTAATAGGATATGCATTCTATGAAAAAATCTTAATGAACCTCCTATAATAACCTACTATCTGCATGAATGATCTGAACTCATCCACATTTTTAGGAGCTTCCCACTCGATAATAACTCTTATCTTTTCTAGATCCATAACTACGCCTTCCTCGGAAACCACATGCCCCAAAAAATATAATTTTGTCTGAAATAAACTACATTTAATCAGCTTACCATACCACTGATTCCCTCTTAGAAATATCAATATTTCTTCTAAGTGTTCAACATGTTCTTCCTCATTCTTATACTATATCAATATGTCATCAATAAATACAATCACAAACTTGTTAAGAAAAGGATGCAACACACTATTCATCAAACACAAGAATGTAGTTAGAGCATTAGTCAAACCAAAAGGAACGACAAAAAAATCATAATTGATCCAGGTGGATGTTGGTGGCCACCCACCAACCCATTTGGACCCCCACAACTATCTCTTTCAGTCTTTTCAGTTTCCTAAATTGTAGCACAGTTTACTATTTTTAGCAGTTTTTCGGGTCCTGAACTTCCGGAGCCGTTTTGAGGCCCTAAACGACGTTTTTTGGGAAATCTGGGGGCAACATGGGTCCATGGACCGATGTTGCCCTTCCCAAAGTGGTAGTACTCGGATAGATCTTCATAACGAGCTATCGTATGCGTCAAACGGAGATCGTATGCCAAAGTTACGACCCCGGGAAATTGATGTACCAATTTACCCAAACGGGGCCCACAATTTGGCGTTTCATCTTCTAGGGTTAGGTTTCGGGATGTGAAGGGTTTTTCATTGTTTCTCAACAATAAATAGGCCTTCGAGCCTCATTGTAATACAGTTCGGAACAGTTCAGAGGCATGTAGCCGCACATCTCTTCTCAGAGATAGCTACCATCGCCCTAGCTGGTTTATTTCCATTTCTGGTTGTATTCAGTATTTCCCATTAATGAAATGAATCATTATTTCCGCTGCATCTATGTGTTTATGGTTATTGCATCTCTGTATTTATGATTATCTCTGTAATCTATTGCGTTCCCATTTAAATCCGGATCAGTGGTATCAGAGCGGTCTGCTTTTTCTCTGTTTTTCTTTGCATGTCCCCATCGAGGTCAGGATATAAGGAGTTAGGGCTTGAACTGGTCGAACCTTTGCAAGACCAGCCTCGCAAATCCCGACGGCCTCCCATGGCGGATGAGAAGAAAGACGAGGGGGCAGGAGATCCTATCAAAATCTTGCTCGAAGAAGCACTCGAGTGGCAAAGGAACGCGATGATGGATAGCTTTGCGCAGATCCTTCAGCGGCTACCCAGAGGCGACGCATCGGCTTCCAAAAGCAACTCTGGAAACGCCACGCCGTTTAAGGTACAAGTTAATTTTGAAATCCCCATCTTCGAGGGTCAAATAGACGCAGATGCCATAGATAAATGGTTAAATCTGCTAGATAGGTATTTTTCTGTTCATGAATTTTCAAGTCGAGAAAAGATTGTTTTCGCTCTTCTCAAAGCAGCCCCCCACGTCAAGGACTGGTGGGAAACCTACTGCGAGCAGAAGGATGAAAGTACAGGCTCACTATTTTCAGCCGCACCCACTTGGAATGACTTCCGGGATGCCATCAAGGAGCAGTACTACCCTGTCGGAAGCTATGAGGACAAATACATCAAATGGACCACACTGCGGCAGGGACGAGACCAAGATGTGTCGAAGTTCACAAACATTTTTCATACCCTTCGTACACAGTTGGGTATCAAAGATTCTGAGCTACATCTGGTACTCAAATACCGCGGCTGCCTGCACAGATACATCCAGGAAGAGATGGTGTTCTTGAATATCTCCTCACTCGGCACAGCATACCGATATGCTGTCAAAATCGAGCAAAAGTTCAAACAAAAGAAGCGAGACTTTGGATCTGCAAATCCGAAGCCCAAAGGACAAAGCCAAGGCGGGGTAACCCAAGACAACCCGTCGAAGCCGCAAGAAAAGAACAACACCACCAAGCCGAAGAAGGACACAGGAAAGTGGTGTGAGTTCCACAAGAGTCCCACTCATAACACAAGTGAGTGTCGGACCAAGCAGTCGCTGGTGGCTGAATTGAAGGCTTCCGAATCAGATGCATGTTCTGACCCTGAGCCAGAACCCGACAAGGGGAATGGAAAAGGGAAGCAGATCATTGATGCGGATCCCAGCGCCACTGTTGCCACTGCCAAGATCAAGAAAAATGAGCTCGAAGATCCAGAGGAGGGGGAGCGTCTTTTCCACTCACAGATGTGGGTGAAGGGTTCACCGCTAAGATTCATTGTCGACAGTGGTAGCCAAAAGAACTTGGTTTCAGCAGAGGTCGTGAAGCGGTTGGGCCTACCGACTACACCACACCCACAGCCATACAGTATCGGGTGGCTTCACGAAGGATGAGATCTGAAAGTTCGCCAGCAGTGCCGCCTTCCATACAGCATCAAGCCCTTCACAGACGAGGTATTGTGTGATGTTACACCTCTGGATGTTTGTGATGTATTATTAGGCCAGCCATACTTGTGGAGGCGACATGCTGTGTATGAGTCCAGGCCTCGTGCTGTCATTATTTCTTTGAATAATTCATTATACAGGATACCGGAGGTAGCCCCACCTACCGCCACATCTTTGTTCACTACCAAGAAAGGCAGCAAGCTCATATCACAGACCAGGAAATTCATCTGTCTGGTTCACTCCCAAAATAAGGGGAAGATCGTTGCTACATCCATGACCCCTGCAAAGGGTTCCTCCATGCAGCAGCAGCAGCAAAGGGATACGGTCATGACAAAACACAGGAACAACTTCTCCTCACCCACATGGGTACCACACAAGTTTCAGGTGGGCAACAAAGTCTGGTTGCATCGACAGAAAGAGCGCCTTACCAGAACCCATCAGAAGCTCAGATCACTCCGACATGGTCCTTACAGCAGTACCAAGGCTATGGGGAACAATGCTTTGGAGCACATCATTCCTCCATTCCTTCGCCTGCACCAAATGTGCAATGTGGACCATCATCGACCATGCTTCCCACCATCAATGGACACATCAGAGATTGCAGGACAAGTTCAGCAGATGGAGGAACTCAACGCAATGGGGACCATTGCTTCCTAAGGGGGGAGGAATGATCCAGGTGGATGTTGGTGGCCACCCACCAACCCATTTGGACCCCCACAACTATCTCTTTCAGTCTTTTCAGTTTCCTAAATTGTAGCACAGTTTACTATTTTTAGCAGTTTTTCAGGTCCTGAACTTCCGGAGCCGTTTTGAGGCCCTAAACGACGTTTTTTGGGAAATCCGGGGGCAACATGGGTCCATGGATTGATGTTGCTCTTCCCAAAGTGATAGTACTCGGATAGATCTTTCTAACGAGCTATCGTATGCGTCAAACGGAGATCGTATGCCAAAGTTACGACCCCGGGAAATTGATGTACCAATTTACCCAAACGGGGCCCACAATTTGGCGTTTCATCTTCTAGGGT
Organism: Pinus tabuliformis; assembly: GCA_031772625.1. Taxonomy (NCBI): domain Eukaryota; kingdom Viridiplantae; phylum Streptophyta; class Pinopsida; order Pinales; family Pinaceae; genus Pinus; species Pinus tabuliformis. Next base: position 1,165,930,900 of record CM062817.1, on the reverse strand, counting down.
TAGGTTTCGGGATGTGAAGGGTTTTTCATTGTTTCTCAACAATAAATAGGCCTTCGAGCCTCATTGTAATACAGTTCGGAACAGTTCAGAGGCATGTAGCCGCACATCTCTTCTCAGAGATAGCTACCATCGCCCTAGTTGGTTTATTTCCATTTCTGGTTGTATTCAGTATTTCCCATTAATGAAATGAATCATTATTTCCGCTGCATCTATGTGTTTATGGTTATTGCATCTCTGTATTTATGATTATCTCTGTAATCTATTGCGTTCCCATTTAAATCCGGATCAGTGGTATCAGAGCGGTCTGCTTTTTCTCTGTTTTTCTTTGCATGTCCCCAACGAGGTCAGGATATAAGGAGTTAGGGCTTGAACTGGTCGAACCTTTGCAAGACCAGCCTCACAAATCCCGACGGCCTCCCATGGTGGATGAGAAGAAAGACGAGGGGGCAGGAGATCCTATCAAAATCTTGCTCGAAGAAGCACTCGAGCGGCAAAGGAACGCGATGATGGATAGCTTTGCGCAGATCCTTCAGCGGCTACCCAGAGGCGACGCATCGGCTTCCAAAAGCGACTCTGGAAACACCACGCCGTTTAAGGTACAAGTTAATTTTGAAATCCCCATCTTCGAGGGTCAAATAGACGCAGATGCCATAGATAAATGGTTAAATCTGCTAGATGGGTATTTTTTTGTTCATGAATTTTCAAGTCGGGAAAAGATTGTTTTCGCTCTTCTCAAAGCAGCCCCCCACGTCAAGGACTAGTGGGAAACCTACTGCGAGCAGAAGGATGAAAGTACAGGCTCACTATTTTCAGCCGCACCCACTTGGAATGACTTCCGGGATGCCATCAAGGAGCAGTACTACCCTGTCGGAAGCTATGAGGACAAATACATCAAATGGACCACACTGCGGCAGGGACGAGACCAAGATGTGTCGGAGTTCACAAACATTTTTCATACCCTTCGCACACAGTTGGGTATCAAAGATTCTGAGCTACATCTGGTACTCAAATACCGCGGCTACCTGCACAGATACATCCAGGAAGAGATGGTGTTCTTGAATATCTCCTCACTCGGCACAACATACCGATATGCTGTCAAAATCGAGCAAAAGCTCAAACAAAAGAAGCGAGACTTTGGATCTGCAAATCCGAAGCCCAAAGGACAAAGCCAAGGCGAGGTAACCCAAGACAACCCGTTGAAGCCGCAAGAAAAGAACAACACCACCAAGCCGAAGAAGGACACAGGAAAGTGGTGTGAGTTCCACAAGAGTCCCACTCATAACACAAGTGAGTGTCGGACCAAGCAGTCGCTGGTGGCCGAATTGAAGGCTTCCGAATCAGATGCATGTTCTGACCCTGAGCCAGAACCCGACAAGGGGAATGGAAAAGGGAAGCAGATCATTGATGCGGATCCCAGCGCCACTGTTGCCACTGCCAAGATCAAGAAAAATGAGCTCGAAGATCCAGAGGAGGGGGAGCGTCTTTTCCACTCACAGATGTGGGTGAAGGTTTCACCGCTACGATTCATTGTCGACAGTGGTAGCCAAAAGAACTTGGTTTCAGCAGAGGTCGTGAAGCGGTTGGGCCTACCGACTACACCACACCCACAGTCGTACAGTATCGGGTGGCTTCATGAAGGACGAGATCTGAAAGTTCGCCAGCAGTGCCGCCTTCCATACAGCATCAAGCCCTTCACAGACGAGGTATTGTGTGATGTTACACCTCTGGATGTTTGTGATGTATTATTAGGCCAGCCATACTTGTGGAGGTGACATGCTGTGTATGAGTCCAGGCCTCGTGCTGTCATTATTTCTTTGAATAATTCATTATACAGGATACCGGAGGTAGCCCCACCTACTGCCACATCTTTGTTCACTACCAAGAAAGGCAGCAAGCTCATATCACAGACCAGGAAATTAATTTGTCTGGTTCACTCCCAAAATAAGGGGAAGATCGTTGCTACATCCATGACCCCTGCAAAGGGTTCCTCCATGCAGCAGCAGCAGCAAAGGGATACGGTCATGACAAAACACAGGAACAACTTCTCCTCACCCACATGGGTACCACACAAGTTTCAGGTGGGCAACAAAGTCTGGTTGCATCGACAGAAAGAGCGCCTTACCAGAACCCATCAGAAGCTCAGATCACTCCGACATGGTCCTTACAGCAGTACCAAGGCTATGGGGAACAATGCTTTGGAGCACATCATTCCTCCATTCCTTCGCCTGCACCAAATGTTCAATGTGGACCATCGCCGACCATGCTTCCCACCATCAATGGACACATCAGAGATTGCAGGACAAGTTCAGCAGATGGAGGAACTCAACGCAATGGGGACCATTGCTTCCTAAGGGGGGAGGAATGATCCAGGTGGATGTTGGTGGCCACCCACCAACCCATTTGGACCCCCACAACTATCTCTTTCAGTCTTTTCAGTTTCCTAAATTGTAGCACAGTTTACTATTTTTAGCAGTTTTTCGGGTCCTGAACTTCCGGAGCCGTTTTGAGGCCCTAAACGACGTTTTTTGGGAAATCTGGGGGCAGCATGGGTCCATGGACTGATGTTGCCCTTCCCAAAGTGGTAGTACTCGGATAGATCTTTCTAACGAGCTATCGTACGCGTCAAACGGAGATCGTATGCCAAAGTTACGACCCCGGGAAATTGATGTACCAATTTACCCAAACGGGGCCCACAATTTGGCGTTTCATCTTCTAGGGTTAGGTTTCGGGATGTGAAGGGTTTTTCATTGTTTCTCAACAATAAATAGGCCTTCGAGCCTCATTGTAATACAGTTCGGAACAGTTCAGAGGCATGTAGCCGCACATCTCTTCTTAGAGATAGCTACCATCGCCCTAGCTGGTTTATTTCCATTTCTGGTTGTATTCAGTATTTCCCATTAATGAAATGAATCATTATTTCCGCTGCATCTATGTGTTTATGGTTATTGCATCTTTGTATTTATGATTATCTCTGTAATCTATTGCGTTCCCATTTAAATCCGGATCAATAATGCCCATACCTGGTTCGAAAAGAAGTCTTGTAGATATATTCTACTTTGATTCATACCTAATTATATCTCGATCTCAAATCAATATTCGAGAAAAATGCTTCTCCCTCCAACTAGTCAAACAAATTATCGATCCTCAGCAAAGGATTCCTATTCTTAATTGTCACCTTCTTCAAATTTTTGTAGTCAATGCATAACCTAAGAGTACTATCCTTCTTCTTCACAAACAATATTGATGCACTCCAAGGTGATACACTTTCCTAATTTATCCCTTGTCAAGCATTTCCTTCAACTGCAACTTCAATTCCACTAGCTTTGGAGTGCTCATCGTGTAAGGTGCCTTTCATGTTGGTGATTCTCCTAGTCCGAAATCAATAATAGATGACTGGTGATTGTCTTCCTATTGTCCACAACTACATAAATGTCAAGAATTTTATGGCCCACATCACTAATTGTCTATGCCTCCTGAGCACTATAGATTTGAGGCTTGCCAACCGGGTACAATGGAAAATCCTTCTTTTGATGATCTTTGCCACAAATCCAGCATGATAATGTTCCCCTACCATCACTTCTGTTCTAATACTCTCCAGGTTGAGGTCCATGTCCCTTCTTAGTTGCATTATGCTTTTTGTAAGAAGATATGTTTTCCTTCACACCTACATTCTGACATCTTATTCTCTTTGGGGACCACTTTAATTTAGCCTTTCCATTTTCTTTCAATTCATTCTTATGCTCAGCTTTACATCTTGATTACTCATAACAGTGTTTCAGTTTCCTAATGGCTTCCTCTTGCCACCAAGGTTCATCAAACTCAATATGGTCTATATATGCTACTAGAAACCCATTGATGAACGTTTTAATATTTTATTTCTCATTGTTAAGTAAGGAACATACCTCAACAAATCCAGGAACTTGATAGCATACTCATCCTTTCTCATAGTACCCAGTCACAGCTCACAAAATGCATTAGCTCTATCATCATAATATCTTTAATAAAAGTACTTATTATTGAAGAGTCTCTCGAACTCATCCCAAATCAAATATTCTTCTTGAATGTCTCTAAAATTGTTCACATCTTCCTACCAAATTCTTTCTTTCCCTTTAAGGTTGAAGGTATCTATTTTGGCGTTCATGTTCTATGAGTAATTATGAAATCTAAAGAATTTCTTCATCCCGACCAACGATGCTACTACATCTTTTGACATATTCATCTCTCCATCAATGTAGGAGGCTTTACTTTCTTGAAATCCTCAGGAAATTACTCACTCCTCCTATAAGGATGATGGCGATAATGATGGTGATAATGTCTCCTGGACAAGGAACTAGAGTGAAACCCATATATATAAGTCCTCCTATTAGGTGTATCTCATGATCTGCCACGTCTAACTATGTCCCCTCTATCCAACCTATATCCTTACTGATAACTGCTACCATAGGCCCCATTAGTCTTCCCTTCATGTTCTTGACTAATCCTCTATTGTCCCTATTTTAGCAAGTCTAACAAACTCTAAAGGATCACTACATTGACCTCCACCTGCCTTTCCTGAGTCCTTGCAATTCATTATTGATCCTCAATCAACCTATCATTATCTACCTTACAGCTTCTGATCTCTACCCTCAAACTCCTAAATGTATCTGATATATCTAAAGAATATTCATCCCCTTATTGCTCGAATTACTTGTAGGGAAAGTCACATCAAATTTAGTCCACCATTTTGCTCATCATTTATTATTCTCTTCTTCTTGCAAGCATACCATGTTAGATAAAACAAATAGATACCATAATTAAAATCATACCTCAATGGCATTCATGGGAGGCTATCCCATTTGCAAGATCAGTCCAGATTAACATGATACATGTATATACATAATCATGTCAATATACCAACATCATGCATCACAATACTAACCTCATACCACGACCTCATGCATGAAAAACCAAACCATGACAATGCATGCCTAACAACATGCATCTAGCCCATCTAGTCTAAGTGTTTGAACCATGCTCTGATACCACTTTGTAACCACCCCCTCCTATATCTACCCACTTTCACCATCATGCCAAGGTAAACATGAGTTGAGGGCTACTATGACATGGCTCAATATCCTAGGTGTAGTTAAGGAAGTGGAATCAAAAAACCAAAACATTACTGACTTCCCTTAGGTGCCATAAGACTCGACGAGCCAAACCATCACTCCAGGTGCCCAAACCCTAAGTTAACTTGCTCTATTAGTGATTTTGACTCGTAAAGACATGCATAACACTGAAAAAATTTGAATGTAACCCTCAAGTAACATGGACGGCAAGGAAAGCCAATGACTGCAGTCTAATTTTCTCAATTCTATGCATGTGACCATGAGATCTAAACCAGTTTTTTAGGGCTAATATCTAGACACCTTCCTAGAACTTGTCAAAACTTTGTAGGATGATGAATGACACTAGGAGAAAGCCATTAATACAAAACTTAGACAATAACTTGACCTAACAAGGCCAAACCATGATAGTCATTTCGTCAAACACATTGAAAACATGCAATCTACAGGTCATGAATTCATATATGAACATATGGGTCTTATACTTAGCTAAAAATCATTAAGAAGGTCTAATTCCCTCTCAAAATAGCTGAAATAACATCTATTAGTTCATGTATTCAATTACCAATAATTTACCAATAAGAACATGTTATGACCCATAGCTAAATCGTTTTATGAAACCCCACTTATAACCATCATATAAGTACAATAATAACAATAATAGAACAACCATCAAAACCACATAACAACAAGTATAATTACTCATGAAATACATTAATAAAATATCTCTTATTAGCATGTGCAAAAGCCATCCAAGTCAAGGACTTCCACGTACCACCTAGCCATAGATTGAGTTGAACTAAATATTTCTTTTAGCCAATCACCCCCATGCCATATTCCAAAGCATGAATGTTGGATCTGATGGGATAAACCAATTCCTAAAAAAACAAGAGAATCTAAAGGTTAAACCATATCCACCCTCACACTACCATGATCTCACCTAAACCGGTCCCGAGATCACAAAAGAAAACTCAGCTTGGATGCCTAAAAATTACTTCACCATCCCTTAAGGAATTTTCCTATCTCCACCCACCTATTCACAGCTTCCTAGAGAAAACCATCTCCACCGCCAACCTTTGGTATTTTCCCAATACAACCTCATCTAGATCCAAGACTTTCTGGCAATCCATAGCTCAACCATGAGTGAAACCCATCACACCATGGCTATCTAAGAATTGGGATGGCAAGGATGAAAGTTTTGTCACATGTGGAAAAAACCATGCTAATGAGAACAAGAGAACCAAATACACACATGCATATACAATCCATGCATAAACTGACTAGGAAATCACACATGCAACTTGTTACCTACAAGTATTCTTGTTGAAGCTATGTGATCCAACTTTCCTTTTCTTCCTTGTCCTTCATTTCCTTTCTTTTCCTTCATTTCTTTATTTCTCCTCTTGGTTATATTCTCCTCTCTGAGAATAACTTTGAAACAAAATTGATAAAGGGCCTCAAACTAATGATCTAATGTATTTTTATTATCGATGCCTCTAATTTCTTCATTTTCCCTCTATTTTCCTTCAATTTCCCTCTCATGCAATTTTGCAACCTTTCACCTCCCTTTTCACCTGTTTTCCATTATTTTAGTAAACAAAATGGAAATAATGCCACTTTTCCTTTTCAAATACTTCGGCATTGAACTTGCCAAATTCCTTAGACATAATAAACCAAATGAACACCCCATTAGGATGTTTTGCCCAATATTCAAATTTGAATATGTGTCACATGAACTTGGTTTTATTTTTGGCTTTACTAACTTTATTACATGAAATTTTAACCTGGGTTTGTTATAGGCAGCTGAGTTTGTTGCAAAGTTCTTGGACTGTCATGAAGTAAAAGAAGAGTGTAAGGACCTATCGTACTATGTAACAACCCCCCCATTTATATGGAATAATATATAATATTTGACATATAAAAGGGGACCCTTTTTAAATATTTCGGATTTGAAAATAAATCCTAACTCTACAAATTTCCCTAAAACCTTAGAATACAACCCATACTTAGATATTTTATTGCAAATCACATTTCGCAGTTTTCCATGTGACAATTATAAACATCTTAAAGAAAACACTGAAATGTGATATGCAATAAAGCCCCCGTTGTGATTTGCTGATCACAACACTTTAAGAATAGGTGATCGCACTTCATAGGTCACACATTAATACAGCATGCCATTGTGTCACCCCTTAAAATTTTGTGAAATGTGATATTGTGAGTTTTGCAATCACATTTCGCATTATCTTTGAGAAACGTTATATGGCAACATTCAAAAATTGCGATGTGACAAATAACACATGAAGCATGGGAAGTTACTGAGTTTTAATGAAATATTAAGTGGTTTTACAGAGTAATTAATGCTTAGAAGCTCAAGGAGAGGAATTGATGTTTTCAAGTTATGGCTAGTTAAAAAAGAAATCACATTCAAAATCGTCCCATGATTGAAAGTCATTTCAAAGAGCTCTCAGCCTTAATTTCCCTCTATTTTGTGCACTGATATATCTCTTTCGTTTCAAGCAAGCTTCAAAAGAGATGTCATTGCAGAAGGTAATCCAAAAGCAAAAGAAACAAAGCATTTCACAATCTGAGGTTTCAGAAATGTCACCTATATTTGTTGATACAATTTTTAGTGCCGATGGAGGAGCAATGGCATGGGAAGTGTTGGGAGCGAGATCCCCCAAGGGAAGTTTGGGGGCTAAAAGCCCATGTTTAAGTCAAATTTTTTGTAATATTATTGTAACGACTTTTCATTTTGTGGTCGCGGAGCACGAAGGTGTTATGTGTCACAAAGGGTAGTCTACCCTAGTATTGTAGAGTATAGTTAGCTGTAAGAGATCTACCCATGGTCCGTGAACCATGGGATTGTATAAAAAAAATCTAAGCTCTAAGTAGTCAGAGGCATAGGATCAAACAAGAAAGGGAGTCATAGCTTTAGAGCAAGAATTCTAAGTCTTGGGTTGTAACGTAGGTATAGGCTCCGTAGCTGAGTGCGTAGAGGCCTAGGGTAGCATTCTGCAATTGAGTGCGCAGACCCTTGTAGCTGTGTGCGCAGGGTGAATAGAGTCTGTAACAATTGGAAGATATTAATAAAAGGAGTTATTCCACAATTTGTTTTCTTGATGGGTTTGGATATTTTGTGTATGAATTTCCTTTATTTTTCTTCTATGATGTATGAATGAATATAGTTACATTGAATAATTAAATGTAATTACAAATATCTAATTACGCAGTGATAATTTTAAGTATTCCGCAAAATAAGCAAATCACTTAGGGTAATTGAGGAATCTACATGGCATGCTGCCATAACAGCGCAAAAGTACATGAGCCCAAGGTTAGGGTTGCGTGAAGGTCGATTGTATACTTTCATGAAGGTATTGAAAGCTAGAATAAAGGGTTTGTCTTACAAGCCCTAGAGCGAGATCACCTACGCAAAGGCACAAATAGAAGAGATCAACGACATCACAACCATCTCAGGGTGCGAAAACTTGGTTCCAGCATTCGCCCATACTACTTCGGGTGAGACTTCGGTCTGCACTCCGTGGGCTGATGTCGAAAGGGCTAGTAGTGTATGGATTTGTTTGGATAATTAACGTTGAACCTGGGTCAGGCCCCCGCAAGCTAACAAATGGTTATGTTTCCGGGACTGGAATCTACATAAGAGATGTGTGATGTCATATCACTGGAATCCAACTAAGAAGGAGATTAGAGACTGGTTGGATAGAAATATCCACAAATTCGTGGCACAGGAGAACAAAAACCTGTGACTGATAAAGGAACAGTGGTTGGACCGATACCTGTATATAGAGATCCATGAGATCTTTTTCTGTTATTTCCCTATTGAGCTTTACGAGTGGATTGCAAAGCTAGGAAATAGCCAACAAAGGTGGAAACTTGACGATCCTATTATGTGGACCAGAGAGCTAGTGTGAAGGTTGGAAGCATCAGAGTGTTATAGACATTTTTGTGCCTTGCATCACTGAGCATGAAATGTCAATAATCAAGGGATCCAAAGTCCCTAAATATGTTGTTCCTACCCCTAGAGGAACAAGGCCAGCAAACCACAGCAGTTCACAAAAGTTCTCCACCTGAAAACACTCAAAAACAAGCCAATTCTGGATCATGTCAACTACTCCACTGAGCATCTGCGCTGAATGTCAACTGCTCCACTGTCTACCTGTGTTGAATGTCAACTGCAACAAAGGCTACCTGCGCTGAGCATAACTGGACAAGTGGCAGGCTCATTTCTTAAGGTGTCAATGCCCAGGAAGCTTCCAAAATGACACTTGTATCAGGGAATTCAACTGGTGATGAGTAAGAGGTTCCAAATCTCCAAGTGGAAGCAAGAACCTCCAAGTGGACTCAAGAACTGAAGTGGGAGAGGACACTAGTCAGTTTCATACCAGCCTCAAGCTAACTCATCCTCTCTCCAAAACTCCTATATATAGATCTCTCTCCATGAGGTCAAAGGAGGTTGAAATGTTGTGATTGCAAAGAATTGATGTTGGTTTGTGGTTGGATCATTGGGTGCTTATGCTTTGAAAGGGGCTGAAGAAGGAATTCTGTTCTGCTGGGAAGGAGATGCTGGGTTGGAGCCCTATGGGTTGTATCTCTTCCTGAACCTTGTTTATCAATCAATAAAGCTTCTTGGTTCTTTTCTATATGCTAGTGTATTTTGTATGATTTGCATTAGTATATTTGATTTATTTCTAATCCTGAATCATTTATGAATATGTATATTTGCCTTTGTGTTGTGTCCTTCTCTTGTCGCAAGTAGTTGTTCTCTTGTCACAGGTAGCTATTCTCTTGTGATCTCGTGGGAATCAAGTAGCTGTTCTCTTGAGCAAGCGAGGAGGCAAGTAGCTGTGGACACTGATGAGCCCCAAAAATGTACAATTATTTGGGCTCATTCAACCTCCTAATTTGTCTTAGTCCACCATTCTCATTTGTTTATTGCATGTTTTTGATTATTTTTATGTTAATAGAGTGAATTTGGTTAGTCATTATGCCAACAAGTCTAATGGGTGCTTTGTGTAGCCTTTTTGGTCAACTTGGAGACAAATTTGAAGGTTTTAATGAGCACTTGGCAGCCAAATTCGTGGGAGAACAAGCTAGAGGATTTGTAGGAAGGTGTCCCCCTCATTTATGGGCCCTTACCTCGAATTCTCCACCATCAGCTCGGAGTTCAAGGGCCACCGAATCAATCAGCTCAAGGGCAGCCAAGCAAGTCAAGTTGGACTGCTGTTAACTCCAAGTCTTGGGCAGCCAAGTCCCTAACTTTTAGGAGGACTGCTGGGTCCTCAAATTGTATAAATAAGAAGGCTTGGGGCCTCATTTTGGTTAGCTAGTGGGTAGTCATTTTGTGTAGCTAGTTAGTCAATTTGGGGTTAGCTAGTTAGTCAATTTGGTTAGTCATGTTGTAGCTCGGTTTTTGCTCCTTGTAAGCCAGTTTTGGCATGACATTAGATTCATGATTATTCAATAAAGACAGGCAGCTTTTGATCCAATTCTGAGTTTTTAAGAGAGCAACAGACCTCCTCTGTGTTGTAATGTTAATTTCTTTTTGTTTCAGCACTTTAGTTCATTGCTTTACCATGAAATTCGAAATTACAGGTTTGCTGAGTTAGTTTTTATGAGATTGAATGAGTTTAGCTTATGGTTGAATTACTTTCAGTTGTTTAGTTAGACTAGCAGGTTGATAATACATTGGAGCTCCAAGGAAAAAGGTTGAGGAAGTCTCCACTGTCATCTCTGTTTGGAGATTGGAGTGCAGCCTATACCAACCACAAAAATACGCAGTTCTTCACTTTATACATGCTGCAACATAGTCTCGTTTATGATAGATCTTTCCATGCACTTCAATCTTGCACCATACACCTTCATCACAGCTTCATCCACATTCCTCTACATGCTTTATATTGCTGTTCATTGAGTTCATAGCACAGGTAGCATCGATTAATGAATTTTCATCTTTGTGACAGTCATACGCCATTTGGTTTATTTACACTGCTCTTCATTGTTCTATTACCTTCTTCTTCGTCTTGATCATGCATACAACCACATCCTTGACCTCTGCTTCGCTCTGTTATCTCCCAAACTCCTCCACTCCTCACGTAACTTCATTCTTTAGACATTTCGCTGTTATAACCTTCCATCCATCAACCCACTTCATACACTCGTTCTCCATCCTACTTCTCCACTCCTGAGCCATCACCAGCTCTATCCCTACCTTACACATCTCCCCCTACCATTCCATCACTCCACCATCACTTCAAACACCCACGGTAGGTCATCCTGTAGCAATTTGTAGACTTCCTGTAGAAACCCCTGCGTTTCCTGTAGGATCCCCTGCAGACATCCTGTAGGAGGCCACTCACTCGGTTGCTGAGCCTCTGAGCATGAGGAACCTCTATGGATGGATGCTAAGGATCCTTGGGAACCTCTCCTAGCCTCCCCAACCTTTCCCAAGCTTCCCTTCCTTCCACATCACATCTGCACAACCAAACCCTAATAAACACAAAATCACAATCACTCCATCCACTTAAAGAAAAAATACAAAAACATGTCTTTTAAGATGCAAGTAGCTTAGATTCATGCATTAGAAGTAATGGCATCATTGGTAGAAGTTTCATTCACATTCTTTGCATCATAGAGGTTAGACTAGTCAGATTAGGGTTTTCCTAGGGTTTCCATGCTTTGGTTTGCTTTCAGTTCATTTTCGCCCAGTAGATTAGTTTTCTCTGAGCTAGCTTTCGTCCATCATTTAGCAAGCTTCTTTTGAGAGCCTATAGAAGTTGGCTTGAGCCCTAGCGGACTTGTGCCAGCTGACCAAGTGACAGCTGCGACAAGTGCTAGTACTTGTGCATACAGCACCATCGCTTCCAAGTTTGTTACGAACTACCGGGTTGATAAAATTAAAGAAGGGAGTTCCAGGAGTTGTAGCATTATTACTACAATACTGGAGCTCACCAGACACCCAAAGAGAAAGAGGATCTAGATCGAGGGACAACCGAAAGACAACGGTAAGTCTACCAATCTCCCCTCTTTCACATTTCATAAAGGAAGAAACCGAAGTAGCTGTATTCGTTTGTTGCTAAGGTAATGTCACACCTTAGGTGGATAGGATTGTCCTGCATAGGCATTTTTCCCCACAACAAATTGGCGACTCCGCTGGGGAGAATTGTTTTAGTCATTTTGTTTGTGTTTACATCATTGTTTACTTCATAGACTCAACGGCAACAATCGAACTGCTTTGCAAAGTAGAATGTTGCTGCTTTGATCCTTCACTGGGTTTTTGTCTATGATCTCAACAATGGATTCACAAATGACTTGATGATCCTTTGTGATAGTCTTTAGTACCCTCTCAAAGCATCCCTCCGTTTATACCTTGCTTGTGTTTCTGATTTGGCCTGAAACAATTGATTTTTGAGCATTTTATGACCCGGAATCCAAGAGAAACGAGAGTTTCTCCTTTCAGCGCAGACATTGTGAAGGCAGTCTACATTTCAACGCAGGTCCCATGGAGGCTACCTGCGCTGAATGTCAAACTGACAGTGTTAGACTTGCACTGAACCAGTGTGGCCTTGTGCAGCTGGGGTTCTTTGCTGTCTTTTGCCCTGTTTTGATCTCTGTTTTTGCAGCCTTTAACCAGCATAGGTACCAGTCTGATAACCCTTTTCTTTGCTTGAATTCCACCTCATTTTTGTACAAAAAGACTGTAAGTGTTTTTATGTGTTTGTGGCGTCATTTACAGTTTTCCTTTGCATGAGTAAAGTGATCATCCTGTAGCCCTTGATTCAGATCTGATTGATTGATTGATTGTGATCTTAGGAGAGATTTCATTGGCTGTTTGCAGTTTGATTATACATTTGCTTTTGCTTATTGGTTTGAATTTGTCACTTTTAAGTGTCGAAACAAGTATTCCTTTCGAAAAATCGCAAAGTGATTGTAATCTCTTCTACCCTTGTTGATTTTGGAAAAAGTAAACTTGTTTATTTCAGTCATTTAAAAGCAAATTCAAAATTGTACAAAAAGCTTTCTTTGTAGGCATTTATACTAAGAAAGTGAAAACAAACACCTGCATTGTGCATTTGCATTTTGATAAGTTTGCATGCTTGATTTAGGAAGAGTGCATTAGAGTGTGTTGATTGCTCTTTGAGAAAAGATAGTCGCTCTCTTTTCCCTTAGTAGCTAGGATTTTCAAAGTTGAAAGATTATAAAGCTTGCTTATCATCTTAGACTGCATTTAGGAATTGTACCATACATCTCGTGGTGATCCTGAAAGACAAACTTTAAAAAGATCAACTTAAAATAAACTGAATGAACCTAACAACGCTTTGCAACATAACGCACAACATAGAGGTCTAGGTAGAGACGTGTTCCGGCATCGTTAAACCTAGTGACTGTCGATCTCGGGGAAGGTGGGTGATTCCTCCTGAGGGACGATAGCGCTAATACGGACTTGTGCTCCCACGTACCGTCGCGTATATATTGGGAGACCCCTATAGGCATATATCCTTTCTCCTTAGGAAGCCGTGTCGGCTGCCCTACTGATCGCAATGCAGTGAACACAGCATTCACGAAGATCGACCACCCGTACCGTAAAAAGTATTCTGTGGTTTTCCGAAAAGTTTGGCACACCCTCTGCCTAGATCTCCAGAGCAGTTTCTTTTGGCCTTTTTTAGACTCTATAACAGAAAAAGTCCATCCAAGCATTTGTCACTTCGGGCTCGTTAAAACATCGAAGGAGACTAGAGTCATCTTTAGCTTTTTCTCGACTCTTTAAAACTGAAAAAGCAAGTTGTGTCTAAAGCGTCGTTAACAATTTATTTTAAACGGAACAATCACCCTTATTCCCGCGTTGATCTTTAGGTTGAAAAGATGGAGCACACCAACCAAGGAGTTCCCCTTGGTGGAAATCCTAGTCCCTTCTCCTCTTGGGGAGATGTTGGTGCGCCCCACATGGCCACATTGTCGCTTCCAGGACTGACAATTGGCCTACCAGTTTGGCTCTTTTCAACCAATGTCGTTGAGAATGCCACCATTCCTGAACAGTCAAGTCAACAGTTAGATCAGACAAGAGTTGCCCACCAGCCTTCCACTTCATCTTCCTCTCCTCCTTCCTCTTTGCTTGACGGAACTGGTCGGTCAAAGAACCGGGTTCCTAAGGAGAAGAAGGAGAAGAAGAAGAAAGAAAAGAAGCAGAAGGAGCCTAAGGCGACTAGGGGCAAACAAGCGTCATCTAACAAAAATCCACACACAACACTCGTAAGGCCTAAATCGCCATGCGTCATATGCAGGGGAGACCACTTCCATAGAGATTGTCCATGTATCCCCCGGATACTAAGAGACTGGTCCCCCCGTTTGCACAATTCGGTAGCATCAACCTCTGATAGCCATGTCGATTGTTCACTGTCAACTAGTGGGAGTGAAGCTCCAGGATAGAGCGGGAAAGCTAAATTTCCCTACAGACTGTGTGAAGGCGATCACGCCATCCACCGTTGTCCCTTCTTAGACGAGGCAAAAAGAGATCTTGAAGATCGCCCGACATTACAAGCGAATCTCCCTCCTGGATATCAAAAACTCTTGCCAAGTCCCTCGCTAGTTGAGAATCCGGTTGACCCGCCCAGGTGGTCAGCCGAAGCACCTGTCATTGAAGATGAACCGTCTGAATCCATACCTGACGAAAGTCTAAAGGTTGAAACGGTAGTTGACCCGGTTTTGCCTTCAGAGGCTCTATCTTCGAATGACACCATCACAAAGGAGAATAAAGACGACACCGTCCAAATTCTCTTCATCAGCACTGACTCTGATGATCAAGGGGACAATGCCACCATTCCTTTATCGCAGGAAGGAAGTTCATCCAAGTGCTATCCGGCTGTTTACTCGGTCCCACCACCAAGCAACCTGGTTGTGTCCTTTGACTGGAACCAACTAGGCAGACCCCGCTTGCCAGCTAGAATACCATTCAGAATTATTGTCCAAATATACAGAATGGTAATGGCTGGTACAGTTATTGATGAAGGGGCATCTGTGAGTATCCTTTCCTCTATTGCTTGGAAAGCGCTTGGTTCACCAGCGCTTTTGCCTGAAATGAGAAATCTAACAGGCTTTGATAAGGGAACCAGTCGCCCTTTAGGGATCCTCCCCAATGTGCCAATAACATTGAAAGGGAAGACCATTCAAATGAACGTGATGGTCATTCAAGGACCCTTGGATTATAACCTACTCCTTGGACGAGACTATATCTATTGCATGGGAGCCGTAGTCTCCTCACTCTTTAGAGTAATGTGTTTTCCGCATGAAGGAAGAGTGGTCAAGCTCGTGGACCAACTTTCATTTCCCAGATCACGCATCGCAAATAGTCATATACCATCCCTAAATGGTCTATTCACGCAAGAAGTGTCTCAACCCACGGTCTGTCGTCCTGATGAGCGCGAGTAATCTGGGAGGATATGACTGGAACCCGGGGGCATGCGTCCTGGTCTGCTTCGGCAGAGAACTTTGGGTATAGGGTAGGTTTCCGCGGAAGAATATGACTAGTCCGTACCCCGTCCATAGAGGAAAGAGGGTTGTTCTGGAAAAAGATTCTTTTGTCAAAGTTATGTGAGGTGGCGGGATTGCGTCACTCACCTTTGTCTATTTTGGTAGACATTGCCGAGGAAGTGTTTTGTTTGAAAGATTAACGAGACAATCTTTGGGTACCCTGAAAGAGGTAGGCCTCTCTCGGCAGGACAAATGTTTTGTCGGAAGTGAAGTAGAGGTAACCTTGAAATCATACTTTATGCCTGGGGGCATGCAAACCTTTTGGAGTGCAAGCAAAGAGCGGTTATTTATCTGTTTTTTGGGTTAGCCGTTTCCGAACTTGCATAAAGAAAGGATGCGGAGTAAAGCGTGGTGAGATGAAGCTCCATAAAAAATAGCAATCTCCAATGAGACACTCTTATCATATGACTGGTATAATCGAGCAGTTTTACCGCGGAATTTATGCTCGTTAAAAAATAGAAAAGCGAGATCCAAGCAGTTTTAGCAGCATAGTTCATGCTCGTTAAAAAATAAACATAAGCTTTGAGCAGTTTTAGCAGCATAGTTCATGCTCGTTAAAAAATAAACATAAGCTTTGAGCAAGTTTAAGCTCGTTAAAAAATGAACTATCCGGTAAATAACCATTAAGAATGTAACCTGATCAACCATAAAAGCCTTGGTCGTGTTTGTGTACCGTCACCTCCACTTTTCATTTGGCCAATCGTTTACCTCCATTTGATTATTTACCCATTTTGAGGAACAGCTGCGAAGAGTGATTTCACCTAGCCATCCTTGTGACACTGCCGTGATTGGGAAATTCCAACCTGTACCTGGAATCAGCTGCTAACCCTGTTCATCACTCGTTCCTCGAAAGACAAGTCTTCTTTAAGCTCTTTTCTATTGACTCGTAAAATATGAAAAGATTGCCGAGTTTTGACCTCCCAGCTCGTTAAACGACCGGAAGAGCTATCCCTCCTCTAGATTTTAATCTTTTTGGACCTGAGGGATTATTGCACAAAAAGATCGAGCGCTTGTTTTGTTCGGCTCGTTAAAAATACCGAAAACTCATCCCTTCTGTATTGTTTTATACTTTTTCGGACTTAAGGGATTAGATGACGAAAAAGGAATTTTGGATTTAACTTTACGTACCTTTTCAGACTCTCTAAAAATGAAAAGGGCCAAGTTTTCTTTGTCGTTAGACTCGTTAAAATCACTAAATAGCGACAAACTTGTCTTTAGACGAGAATGAGTTTCACTATCGCTAGGCTCGTTAAAACATAGCGATGGGCTTGCCCGAAGGGTAGGTTATAGAACAAGCATATGTTATCCTCCTCAAGCTTGACAAAAATAAAGAGGTACTGGTCAAAAATGACTGGGGAAAAATTGGGAAAAAATCAAGAAAGCATTGATGGTAGCAGGTCGCTCTTGAACATGACACTTTTCCTCCGTACCACAATCGGGTTGGGTTGTTTCATTCACTGGTCACATCACCATGGTCTCGCCATACCATCCATACTTGGGGTAATGCTACCAATCCATCGCATCAGTGTCGCTATATGTTCAAGAGAAGTCGTTCAGAAAGAGTCAACCAGGTCCCATCCACTGCCATACATTATCCTTCATCCATTCATGACCGCCACCCTGAATCATATGTCACAGATTGTTTTCACCTCCATTAAAATCATTAGCTCCGTTCCGTGTCACTGATGTGGGATTCATTAAGGCCCTCCTTTGACGGATCGCTTCTTGTCGACATCAGCTCATTATCCAAGAAGTTGATCTAGGAACAACCCCTTCAGTACTTTGAAGCTTGCATGCCTCAATGGCAAGCTTCTCACTTCCGACGACAGGTATACCTCAATGACCTTCGACCAGAAGATTTTGCGTGGTGTTCGACGCCAAGTCCTTTATTCACACCACGTGAATTGTACTGCAGTACCTTGAGGGTCATTATCATTATCGGTGATTCCTCTCACGCTTGTTAACGGTTTTCATCATTGACAGGTAATCAAGCGATGTCTTTCCATGTTCGACTTCAGCGCAATTCTCACATGGATCGACTTGTACTTAGAGTGAAGATCGAATGACTTTGAAGACCCCGGATCTAGTTTCATCCATTCGGGCTGCGATATATATTCAGGAAAATAAAGACATTTAACATGTACATCATTGCAGCAGATGATCATCCTACTCAAAGGATGATAGTTTCGCCAGAATTATCAGTCTACCATCAGATGATCGTCTGTTCTATGTACCAAAATGTATTTATAAAGCTGAGCATGGGAGTGTCTGCCTCATCTAGATCATGAAAAGCAGTATGAATCATAATGTATTGTATTGTATCTTTTTACAGGTCTCCTCCCAGCAAATGGATGAACTTCGGACTCTCCTGGATAAAGCATTTCACCCGATAAACGGCCTCATACTTTAGGGGGCAACTGTTATAGACATTTTTGTGCCTTGCATCATTGAGCATGAAATGTCAATAATCAAGGGATCCAAAGTCCCTAAATATGTTGTTCCTACCCCTAGAGGAACAAGGCCAGCAAACCACAGCAGTTCACAAAAGTTCTCCACCTGAAAACACTCAAAAACAAGCCAATTCTGGATCATGTCAACTGCTCCACTGAGCATCTGTGCTGAATGTCAACTGCTCCACTGTCTACCTGCGTTGAATGTCAACTGCAACAAAGGCTACCTGCGCTGAGCGTAACTGGACAAGTGGCAGGCTCATTTCTCAAGGTGTCAATGCCCAGGAAGCTTCCAAAATGACACTTGTATCAGGGAATTCAACTGGTGATGAGTAAGAGGTTCCAAATCTCCAAGTGGAAGCAAGAACCTCCAAGTGGACTCAAGAACTGAAGTGGGAGAGGACACTAGTCAATTTCATACCAGCCTCAAGCTAACTCATCCTCTCTCCAAAACTCCTATATATAGATCTCTCTCCATGAGGTCAAAGGAGGCTGGAATGTTGTGATTGCAAAGAATTGTTGTTGGTTTGTGGTTGGATCATTGGGTGTTTATGCTTTGAAAGGGGTTGAAGAAGGAATTCCATTCTACTGGGAAGGAGATGCTGGGTTGGAGCCCTATGGGTTGTATCTCTTCCTGAACCTTGTTTATCAATCAATAAAGCTTCTTGGTTCTTTCCTATATGCTAGTGTATTTTGTATGATTTGCATTAGTATATTTGATTTATTTCTAATCCTGAATCATTTATGAATATGTATATTTGCCTTTGTGTTGTGTCCTTCTCTTGTCGCAAGTAGCTGTTCTCTTGTCACAGGTAGCTGTTCTCTTGTGGTCTCGTGGGAATCAAGTAGTTGTTCTCTTGAGCAAGCGAGGAGGCAAGTAGCTGTGGACACCCAAAGAGAAAGAGGATCTAGATCGAGGGACAACCGGAAGACAACGGTAAGTCTACCAATCTCCCCTCTTTCACATTTCATAAAGGAAGAAACCGAAGTAGCTGTATTCGTTTGTTGCTAAGGTACTGTCACACCTTAGGTGGATAGGATCGTCCTGCATAGGCATTTTTCCCCACAACACAGAGGATAAGATTGCCCACGTTGTCGATCATTGGCTCAATCGTGTCATTGGAGGATTTGTGACTGAATTCACGGTCGACACCTCAATCATCTATAGCGAGGCAGAGCGACGCTTTTTCACAGGACCACGAGGTAAGCACATAAAATCTTTGAATACTTGGATTAAAATGTTGTTGTGTCAAAAACGGGTTATGCAACTACCTTGATGTTTGGGACTATGAGAAGTGGAAAAACTTACGGGAATGAAGGAAAAAAAGGTTTGAAGTATAGCCCATTGTTTTCACCTCCAGAAAGTGACGAAGAAGGGATAGAAAAGGTTTCTCCAAAAAGTGCTATTTAGTTAATAAAACAAGGATTCCCACAAATACCACCTCCACCCACACCACCTCCAACTTCACCAGCATCACCTCCAAGTTCACCCACACCACCTCCACCTCCACCATGATTCAGTATGGAAAACACAGTGAAGTTTCCTTTGTTCAAGGGCTTGGGAAATGAGGACCCGGATAATTTTTGGTTCATTGTGAGGGTTGTATGGGAAGCTCAAGGTGTTATAGATGAACATATAAAGAAGGCGACACTGGTTAGTGCTCTACAAGGTCACGTGCTAACCTGGTATATTAAGTACTCTAACAATAACCCAAATGCTAGAGTAGCAGACATTCAGGCAGCACTAAATAGGGAATTTAGTAGGCCTAAATATGAGGCACAGTCGATTATTAGATTCAAAGAGATCACGATGCAACTGGGTGAGACATCTTGGGAACTAGATCAGAGGCTGAAATGTACAATCCGTGAAGCCAACATGAATTAGATAGATGAATAGCATCATGAGTAGTTTGTGGCTTCACTACTACCACACTTAATGAGTGCATTGTTGTAACAAAAGATAACAACTAAGGCTGAGTCCTTGGAGATTGCCATGAGACTACATGAGACTCCAATGCAAGATCCTAATCTAGGAGTTCAGTAGATCCATGCACAACTAAAGAATCTGTGCCTTGAGATGCAAAGTCTAAAGTAGGACAAGACAGTTCAACCAGAGGTACACGAGGAGGTATGGTGCTTGAAATGTAAGAGTCGGGGTAATGGAAAAGATCATTGCCCAATCTTTGCATATTTCATTACAGGAGGAGGACTGATGCCTTTAAGGCCAAAAGCTCAAGCAGGATCTAGTGCAAGGCTTACATTATGGTGCGCTATCTATTAGGTAGCTAGAAAACATGCCACAGATAACTGTCACTTGCTACAGAAGTATGTACAAGCACCGTAATAGCTATTCTGCAACTGTTTTAGGTTGGTAGGACATGATGAGCGTACTTGCAGGAGTTATGCAATGATGATGGATAGAACTCCCACCTATAGGGTTTAGGTTGAAACGTGACCCCTTGACCAGAATGCAGGGACGAACTGGACAGAATTTTAGGGGCATGGACGAGGCTGAGGCAGAGGAGGACCTGTTAGAGGTTCAGCATAGTTGATTTTCTACAATTTCAGAGGGCCAGGACACTATTCCCATGATTGCACTAATCCAATGTGTCTATCGTGCAAGTATTGAACAATGTTTGTTCATGGAATAGAAGACTGTCCTACACTAATAGCTAGGATACGTGGCAAAAACGTGCTACCACCTTCGTCAACTCGGAACCTAGAGATGATGAGGTCTGAGCTACGCGAGGAAGATCAAAATGTAAACATAGTGCTTAGGAGTGGAATCGCGGTAGGAGATGAAAGGGAAAACAACCAGAGGATAGTACATGGGTTCGTAAAGCCCTGGCAAAAGATACTGAATTCAATTTGGAGCACACTCACGAAGCCTTCATGGAAGCTAAGAAGAGCTTCACTGAGGCCTCCACCTTAGGAAGCAATGATAAGTGTGAGCCAGAGATGGATCCCTCTATGCTCACAACTTTCCTAGAAACATGTATGAAGTTACCGTGTGATAGTAATGTTGTGAAATGGTTACAAGAACTCATCAATAGATGTGATGGAACCACGCGTAGTACGAAAGATTGGCAAGCATAAGATGAGGACAGGAAGGGAGATGAGACTGAATGCATAGATAGGAGATTATGAAATGGATCAGGTCATTTTGGACTTGGGGTCAGATGCGAATTTCCTACCTAAGTAGACTTGGGAGCGAATGGGGAGACCTGTATTGCAGTGGTCTCTAATTCAGCTAAAGATGGTGAATCAATAGAAAATCATCCCCATGGGGTGGATGCAGGGGATGACCGTGGATATTGAGGGAGCAAGTGCGCTGGACGATTTTGAAGTAATAGAGATAGTGGATGACAACAATCCCTACCCTGTGCTTCTGGGAATTGACTGGGCTACTGATATGAATGGGTAGTCAATCTGAAGAAGTCAAAGATGACCTTTGAGAAGAAATCATTGCGTGTAATAATACCCCTCAATCCTGTTGAAGGATCGTGCTTTACCGAACCTGTCAATGATTATGAGAGTGATGACAACCTAGGCTGTATCTATAAGATAATAGTGTGAGACCAAGATTGGATGAATCCCACCGTGGATGGAAAGATTACATGGGATTGTGAGAGTTCTTGTACTTTGGACTCCGATGAAGAAACAAAACGCTGGCAGAATTAGTTACATGAAGTAACTACTTGAAATTGCAACATTATGACCCGGGCGCTGCACTGTGTGTCGTCAGAGGGAAGAAATCTTCTTATTTATGATGGTCTAAATGCGGTAGATATCTTTCTAGATGCATTTGAAAGGGAGGTACTAGAAAAGCAGTGCTTCTAGGCCTTGGACTAGGAACTACACGCTACGCCCACAAGATGGTGTGGTATGAATAAGGGAAGCTTCGATGATTGGCATGAATATAGGAGGATGATGAGAACATGATTTGGGAAGCCTAAGATGTGACTGATAGACAAGTACGAAATGATCTGCGAGCACATTTGGCCAAATGGACGTAGGATTATGGAGAAAATCCCCAACCTGAGTGGGTGCACCTATTCTATCATACACTGGATGTTATCCCAATGAATTGGTATATATAAACAAAGCTACACCATGGGACGAATGAATGTATATCCTGTGTGATGGATTCATGATGAAATTCAGTTTTGAGGATGGGTTTGACAGTATTGATGAAGCGCTACAAGAGGTGAAAGCGATTATCTTTAGGATACCACATGATCCTATAGACCTGATTAAACTTGAATGGGCTACTCAGCTCAGTCACACACTCGAATGTTATAATGTAACTACTAAAGCAGAGGATGAGGATTTGTAGAAGGTTAACATTCCCGAAACAGAAGGCCACCACGAGGTTCAAGGACTGTAGATTGAAAACCCTGATATAACCACACTGGTGAAAATGAAACAAGTGAACATTGGTATGGAAGAAGAACCCAAATTTGCGAAGATTGGAGACTACTAGGATGACACAATAATGGATAAGGTCACTGAATTGCTCTATGAACACTAGGACCTATTCCATAAAAAGTTTATGGATCTGAAAGGAATAATTGGGGACCTAGGCATGATGAAGATTGCACTAAAGCCCAAAGTGAAGGCAGTTAAGAAAAGGCTTCTCTGTCTAAATCCAAAATACAAGGAGTAGGTCCACTTAGAGGTAGAAAAAATGCTAGCAACAGGGATCATTGAGCCTATGGAAGAATCTGATTGGGTAAGCCCAATAGTGGTGCAAGAGAAGAAGCAAAAGGATGAGATAAGGATATGCATGGATCTTAGAAAACTGAATGACACTTGTGTGCATGATCCTTTCCTGACTCCAATCATGAATGAAGTGTTGGACAATGTAGGTGGCTAGGAAGCATATTCCTTCACCGATGGGTTCTCTGGGTAGCAACAAATCAAAATCTCATCGGAGGATAGGAATAAGACAACCTTCACGACTGAGTGGGGTTGTTTTCAATACATTGTAATGCATTTGGATTGAAGAATGCGCCTGCAATATTTTGGCTCGTGGTTGTTGTGGAATTCAAGGAATTTATGAATAAGTTACTGGAGGTATACTTTGTTGACTAGACTATATTTGGGCTAGTTAAGCACCATGTAGCAAGCTTGTGCCTAATGCTAGATACCTGTCGAAGATACCAGATCGCACTCAATTTCAAGAAGTGTTTTTTTTTCATTTCTTTTGGGAACCTATTGGGGCATGTGGTTTGCAGACAAGGAATAATGGTAGATCCCACGAAGATCATGGTGATACTGAAGTTGGAAGCACCAAGGAGTGTGAAACAGCTGCATGCTACTCTAGGCCATATGGGATATTACAGAAAGTTTATCAAAAGCTATGCCAAGATCACTGCGCCTATGGAAAAATTGTTGAAGAAGGATGTCATGTTCTGTTGGAATGATGACTATAAGTAAATATTGGATATATTGAAAGAAAATATGGTTACCGCGCCGATTCTAGTCTTCCCAGACTCGAAGAAAGGGTTTCATGTACATGTTGACACGTCATGTATAATGCTGGGGGTAATACTAACACAGTCTGGTGGAGAAGGCTTGGACCATCTCATCGTGTTCGCAAGCCACAAATTATCCAAAGCATAAAAGAACTATTTTACCGCTGAAAGTGAGGAGCTAGCTATGGTGTATGTGCTCCAGAAGTACTGACAGTACTTGCTAGGAGGCCATTTTAAGATGAATATGGATCGCTCTGCGTTGAAGTACCTGGTCAATAAACCTGTGTCAGGGGGGAGAATATGCCGATGGCTCTTATTGTTCCAAGAGTACGATTTTGAAGTTGTTGTGAAACATGGATGATTGAACGCGGGACCATACCATCTGTTGTGCATCGAAACAGGGGAGGAACCTACTAACTTGGAAGAATGATTGTCTGATGTGCAACCATTTGCAATGCGTGTTGCAAATGGTCATTTTGAGGATATAATACACTTCCTAAAAATAAGAACTGCACCAGAAGGATACTCTGTCTAGCAAAAGAATGAGATAGTGGTGCGCATGATAGATTTCTCTGTCATTGTTGGTCATCTATACAATATGGGGACTGATGGGGTATTGCGACGATATGTACCTAAGTTTGAATGAAGAGCATCCTCGTGGATGCTCATGGGGGCATCGCAAGAGGAAATTATTTAGGGAAAGCAACTGTGTAGAATATTCTTTGCGTAGGGTTGTGGTGGCCAACCCTTCATCAGGATTCAAAAGCATATTGCAAGGCATGTGATGTATGTCAAAGAACAGGCAGGCCATCATAGAGGGATGAAATGCCTTTTAATCCATAAATGACATTGCAACCCTTTAAGAAGTGGGTAATAGATTTTGTAGGACCCATCCAGCCACAAAGGAAGAGAGGAGCAAGGTACATTATCGTTGTGACCGAGTATTTAACTCATTGGGTGGAAGTGCATCTAGTGAAGGATTGCACGGGCGTGATGGCCACAAAGTTCCCATTTGAGCATGTACTAACACAATCTGGATGTCTAGGGATCTTGATGAGTGATTTTGGTACACACTTCCTAAAAGATATGATCAACACACTCACGGAGGAATTTCAAATATATCATGAAAAGAGCACACCTTATCACCAACAGGCTAACGGGATAGTGGAGGTGTTCAATAAAGTGCTTGAAAATGCATTGACCAAGGTTTGTGATGCTCATCGAAGTGATTGGGACCCACACATACCTACATTATTGTGGGCTTATCGAATGATATGCAAGAAGTTGACAGGACAAACCCCTTTTAGGCTTGTCTATTGTGTGGAAGCCGTAATGCTTATGTAATACATCATGCCTAGTCTGTGCATAGCAGGGCTCATAGGTATGACAAATCATGGAGCCCTAGAAGAGAGGCTCGCATAGCTAGATGAGCTTGAAGAAGAAAGATTTTTGGTTGGATTTCATTAGCAGGTCCAAAATCAACGTGAAAAGGCATGCCATGATCAACACATCAAGTTGCACACATTTAAGGTAAATGATTTGGTTTTATTCTATGATAGTAAGTTTGATAAATTTCCAAGGATGTTTAGGATGCATTGGTTAGGGCTTTGTGTTATTAAGGATATTACCGATGGAGGAGCGGTATAGCTGGTCAAGTTAAATGGAGAACCCTTCCCAAGAAAAGTGAATGGCGGTCGATTAAAGCCATACACCGGTAGTCCAGCCATGTGACTAAATGAAAGTAGCACAGTATTAGCACTCTAGGCAGCTGAAAAGAGGCACAGAACTATAAACTACACTACCTGAGTTGGGGCGCTGCATGATTGGAAGATGGTGTGAAGCAAGGATGTGTCACTAGGTCTGTAATAGCGTGGAGGGAGCTGCATTACCCACGAAGAAATCACGCAGGTTAGCTGGAAAGTGACCGTTAAAGTCACTGTTCATGAAAAGACAACAGAAGTGAGGCCCAATGGAGTGGGAAACTGACATTTAAGACACAATTTATGGCTTAGATCCTTGAAAATTTGCCGCTAATCCAACATTAATGAACTAATTTCGGGGGGAGTGGTCAGATTTGAATTCAGAATGCAATATAAATTACAAGTGGCTACCTAGTGAGAAACAATTAGCATTTTGAGTATTCAGCAGTTAAGCTCTCAAGCGCTTGTAAATCGTTAGCAATATGAGCTTTTGATAGTTTCTGGGGTATTTGCAACATTTCTAGCAAACACACAAGAGTTATTACAAAAGATCATGTCTACACCCCCAGAAGTTATCAATATACAGCAAGTAGTACAGGAGTCGTCATAGGAAATGGAGAGAGAGGCCAAAGTAGCCACCCCTGAAGTGGTTGAAGTATTGGTAGAGGTCCATAAATCCTTGAGAACACCAAGGCCAAAGCCAACCCCAACCAAGGAGACCATGAAAGACAAGAAGGGCAAGCAGCTTGCCATTCCAGTGCGCGCGTCGCTGATATGAAACCCACCAAATCCCACTGCCGAGGAGAAGGGCAAGGCTATAAACCTAGAGTCAGAAGAGGAGGATATTAAAGACATCCCCATGGACGATGAGGATGTGGGAGTGGAAATAGATGAGGTTGAAGCCTAGTGTGTGGACCTATTACATGGTTGTCGGAGTATGTCCCTCCAAGGAAGCTTAAGTCCAAGGTGTGGAAATAGATGAGGTTGAAGCCCAGTGTGTGGACCTATTACATGGTTGTCGGAGTATGTCCCTCCAAGGAAGCTTAAGTCCAAGGTCCCAAAGGACATTGATGAAAGTAAGACTCCCCTAAAATCCCCATTTCTACTAGATGAGATCACTTTTGATGGTCCTTGTTTGGCATGGGTGCTAATTTTGAAGCTCAAAGACTCAGACTTGGTGGACCATGAGAAGTTCCCACAGCTAGTAACCGAATAGTTGATGCATCGTATCATAAAGAAAAATATGGGGATAATTGCATTAGAGCCACATAAGTGGTTCAGAGGAGTAGAGAAGGTATGATTACTCAACTTGCTCTAGGTGCTGCACTATAACCACACCCCCGTGATAGTTTTAGTCATCAAGTAACTGCTATGCTTGGTGCATGATGGGTGTCTGTGGCTCGAGGAGCTGATACCCATCACCAATATGTTGATTCACCGCATAACATGACTATTGTATACAGGTGAAAATCGAGCTACGATCTTTGGCGACAAGGGTTGTGAGCTGGCATTCACATATTCATTGAAAGAGAAGTTAAAATTGGTGAAGAATCCACATGGGCATGGTATCTCTAGCATCTGCGACCCCGCTTTGAAGGTGGCAATGCAGATCCTTATAGGGAAGGTGATGCAGAAGTGTTGTGTCAATGAGGTGTCAGTGCCTGTCATTGCGCTCGCATAGTAGTGTGTGGAAGGAGTCTAGTTTAACTAGTTGAACTACCTTCGCGGAGAGTTCTTGGAAAACTACTGTGAAGCGTAAGAGAAAATAAATAAATTCCACCATGTGTGGCTCTTGCTATCGATTGTGCTCATAGCATCGGAGCTACCAAAAGAGAGCCAATTCCCCTCGATCACGATAGACCTTCCTGAAGCAGTGAATTATGATTCACTGTGGGAGATGAAGGATGCAGAGTGTATTTGGGACAACAAGATCTTCTGGATCTTGATGGAAATGAATGTCAGGATGGCCATTAATCGCAAGCCGCAACTATCACCAAAGGTATATGCTAACCTACATAGCTATTTCAAATTCAAAGCTGATTTACATCGGATATCAATCAGGGCATGGAAGGACCCTACGTAGAAGTGGTACAATTTTCCATACCTAGCTAGAGATGATGCCATCGATGCAGTGTTGGATAAATGGTCAGTGAAGTGGCGCACCACGACAGACTTGGAAGTGGGTGGAAGCATGTTCGTCACACAAAATAAGAAGGAAGAGGGCAAGCTGAAGATGGCGCAGCTAGTTGAAAAGAGGAAAAAGGAGACCGTTGAGGAGGCCATGGAAGAATAGATAGGAAAAGAGGTAGAGAAACAAATAGGTGGCATAGAGCGAGGCTATGAAAAAGGCGCGCGGTCGCCTTCACCTGATACCGAAGAAGAGGACACAGAGTAGCACAACGTGGACCCTCAGGAGATATCCGGCTGCATTAAGTGCCCGAGAGAGCTGGAAAAGGGAGGGTCTAGAAAGAAATCCAAGGCGACCAAGACCTCACTCAACCCTATCACACTAACAGAGGGATATTTATACGACATCAGGGACATAGTCAGAGATGTCACCATGGAGGCCCTGCAGCAATTTAAAAATAAGCAGCAAATCATCGTAGCGGCCATCTAGACTAGACTATAGGAGTTGCAGACCCGTGTGCCACAAGTTGGTACGGTGTCTACCAACTTGGCTATGGGCACATTAGAGGCTGCCGATATGTTGCGCACGAAGGCTTCCAGTGTGCTAGTGCTGCCAGATGGAGCATTGACAACAGAAAATGAGGCTGATAGGCCCGCTGTCAGCACCTTGAAGGGAGTGGGATTGCACCTGGTAGTGCTCCAGTGTGAAGCAATCCTCCTCCTTTACGATGGAGTAATTGCAGAGCTGAGGGCCTGCGAGCATCGTGCCCTCCAAGTGATCAGTGAACAGAAATTAAATAATGATCAGATGGCCTTACAGAGGAATTTTGCCATCACCGCCGAGGCTAAGGTGACCAACCAAAGTAAGAATATCATAGAGGTCATGGAGGAGCCCTCTAGAACAGTCCCAAAATTGGCCATTTCGGAGGAGGAGCCAGTTGAGGTTTGCATCCATAAATTGGCCACAGGGGTGTGTGAAACTCAGATGGAGATGGCGTGGGTTTAGTTGGAGCTGAACCTGCAGCTTACAGAGCTCTAGTTGAGGGCTTAGCCTTCAAAACCACAAGAGATAAAGGAACAATAGATGACCATTGTCAGAGAAGCAGTCGAGGCAGTGGAGAGTGCAGTAGCAGACTGCACACAATTGTTCAAACAATCGTTTGAGGTCCTGATCGACTTGTAGGAGGACCCAAACATCCAGAGGCTAGAGGAGGAAGCACGTGAACTCCAACAATGTTATGACAAAGTTAAGGGCACAACACGAATCGTCATGCTGACATAGAGGTTAGCCAAGCTGTAGGAAGCCAAGTAGTTGAAGGAATAGGTAGACGCAGCACTGCACAAGGAAGCAGTGTTGAAGGCACGACTAAAGCCTTGGCTAGAGGAAGCTTATGCAGTGATAGGAAAATTGAAGGTAAGCTTGTGACTCTGAAAGCAATGCAACAATAGCTCAGGGGCAGTAACCGAGAAGACAGTCGAAGATGTGAAGCAGGTAGTAGCTCAATGCACAACTGAATTTGCGGTCATCAATGTTGAGCTGGATGGGCTTCACATAAAGATCTCTGCGCCTACCAAGTGACTCAAGGGCAAGTTAGAATGTTTTTGTTGGGGGCCTATTGGGAGTAGGATCCCCCAAGGGCAGTTTTGGGGCTAAAAGCCCATGTTTAAGTCAATTTTTTCTAATATTATTGTAAATACTCCAAATTTTGTGGTCATGGAGCATAAACATGTTATTTTTCACAAACGGTAGTCTGCCCTTAGTATTTTAAAGTAAACTCCATTGTAAGAGATCTACCAATAGTCCGTAGACCATGGGATTGTATAAAAAAAAGCTAAGCTCTAAGTAGTTAGAGGCATATGATTGAACAAGAAAGGGAGTCATAGCTTTAGAGTAAGAAGTCTAAGTCATGGGTTGTAGCATAGGTAGAGGCTCCCCAGATGAGTGCGTAGAGGGCTAGGGTAGAAGTTTACAGCTGAGTGTGCAGACCCCTATAGCTGTGTGCACAGGGTGATCAAAGTCTGTAACACTTGGAAGATATTAATAAAAGGATTTATTCTACAATTTGTTTAGTTGATGGGTTTGGATATTTTGTGCATGAATTTCCTTTCTTTTTCTTCTATGATGCACGAATGAATACATTTACGTTGAATAATTAAATTCAATTACAAATATTTGATTACATGGTGATTATATTAAGTATTCGGAAAAATAAGAAAATCACTTGGGGTAATTGAGGAATCTACACGATGCTCTACCATAACAACACAAAAGTACCTGAGCCACAGGTTAGGGTTGTGCAAAGGTCAATGTTGTACTTTCACAAAGGTATTGAAAGCCAGAGTAAAGGGTTTGTCTTACAAGCCTTAGAGTAAGATTACCTGCACAAAGGCAGGGATAGAAGAGATCAACGACATCACAACCATCTGACGGTGTGGAAACTTGGTTCTAGCATCCCACCATACTACTTTGGGTGAGACATCGGTCCACACTCTGTGGGCTGGTGCTGAAAGGGCCAGTAGTGTAGGTATTTGTTTGGCAAATTAACGTTTAACCTGGGTTATGCCCCCTCAAGCCAATAGGAAGTCATCTACAATAGGCTTGAAGATGAGCGGCCTAAAATTATTGTCACCAAGGAGATAAAGGACTTAATAAAACCCTCCAGAGTTCAATTCAAAGATTCTTCTTGCTCCTTTCTTTTCAGAATAGGAGCAAGAGCTAAAATACTCCCATACACTGATATGATTAGATGGGTAGTGGAAAATATTTGTATAGAAGACAGATAATTCAGGAACTCAAAGAGGGAACTAATGGGGTAATTCAAAGCTAAAGATCTGAAACAAATGTATCATCTTCTTGACCCTCAAGACATATATGAAAAACCATTCTTGGCCAAGTTTGCAAAGTAGAATGAAGAACCCTTCAAAATGATTTAGGGCTGGAGAGTCCTAGAGAACAAGTTCAAATATGATAAGACGGGTATGTACCCCATTGCTTCTTTAGCCAATCCATATAACTATGCAACTTCTATGTTATGTAGATTATATGGATTGCCTAATAATACCAAATTCTCTATAGAATGGGTGCCCCTAATTAATGCTTGTGTCAATTCCCATATAATGAATTGGGCCACTATCCTATCCGATAACCTACCTACTGCTATTTCTGAATATCACCAAAATAGATCCACCTCCACAGAGAACCTTCCTCCATCTTATTTCAGTGCCTATGTCATGGATGCCATCTATTTCTATACTATGTTTCCAATCATGCGTTGGAAATGGACTCTATAATATCCCTACCCCATTCATCTTAGTCACAAACAGATGTGGGAATCCCATTTTATTCCTCATTTTTACAAAATTTACCATGGTGTTATTTTATCATTACACTAATTGATTTTTGATAAGAAAGACCCCATATTTTCTAAAGAAGCCAGTACAGACCTTCTCATAGTAGGCAAGTATTTTGTTGAATAATGGTTTAAATATATTAGGGTTTATGGAAGTACAACATACCTACATGCACTCCCTTTCTATGTCTCTAACAAGCTATTAGCAAGAGAAATATTCCACCAGACTATAGGAAAAGGTTTTAGCAAGACCTTGAAAGATAAGAAAAAAATCATTATGGCCACCCTTTCCCATCCAGTGTGGTTCTTTTTCATTGGCAAGCTTTAACCATGCCAATAAGGATTTACTAAGCTTAGAGAGCCCCAGGCTCCATACTCTACCTAAGAGGCAACTTGAGGTGGAAAAAGTAGCACAAAATGTTACTATAACACTAAAGCTCAAACACTATGTCCATGAAGATCAATAATTCAAAGATCTTTTACAAACAGTTGAATCATTGGAACAAGCCTTCAATTGGGTAAAGGTAAATTGGAATCATGATGATTTTGAAAGGTTTTAGGAATTCAAAAATCAAAGGCTCGAGACAATACCATTGCATTTGTTAAGAGTTGATGACAACCCCATGCCTAATGTAACTATTAACAGTGAAGGGCCAAATTCTTGTATAGAATCTTAGGTGATCAAAACCCAAGATACAGGGAAGACACCAGAGGCAGAGACTACAACAGAATCCAGTAGAAGGTCAGCTGAAAAATAGGTCATAAGTGACCTGCCTAAAGATAGTGGTCCTGGAGGGAAAGGAAGCTATTTGGAACAGTTATGGGAAAAATTTAATAAAAATCTCCAAGATACTCCCAAGACAACACATGTCTAGGAAACCATAGAATTTCTTACTCCACTACAAAACCAAAAAAATCCAGAATCTGAACCAATGGATGAGCAAGGTACAAGTTAGAAGAATACAAAAATCATTCCTGCATTGCCGACATCTGAAATTATCCTAAAGGTGACTGAAATACCTCCTTTAGATGTGTTCTACAACCCAATAAATAATGTTGTAGTAAGAAGACAGAGGAAACGAAGGAGAGTGGAAACACCCGAGATCCTATTAGGCCCCTATACTACTAGTGTAACCCATTATTGTTATTAGTACAACCCCCTTATTATATTTTTGTACCCATGTAGTCCCCATATTGTTGTTATTGTGCCCCATAGAAGCCCACTATTGTTATTATTGTGCCCTTACATTATTATTGTTATGTCGGCTCTGATTATATTATGACCCTTTAAACTCCTATATATAGAAAGGAGGTCTTGTCATTTGTATCATCCAAGAATTCGTAATTTGTGTAATGTAAAGGAGGTCGCCCCCTCGAAGAGGCTTATTTCTGAGGCGTTGATCTATTTTTTCTATCTTTTTGTGAGCTGGTTTCATAACATTTGGTATCAGAGCTTTGGATTCTAGGGTTTCGCTGCTCCAAATAGGTCATCATGGAATTCTCACTATAATTATTTTTCTGCGATGTTTTAGAAGCGAAAAAAAATCCCATTTGAGACGAACTCGTTCTGAATCTCACATCCAAATCTCAGAGCTTGTCTCACTATATTTTTGGAGATATGATCTAAGGAACTTAGGGTTTTTACAAGCTCTAGAATTTCAACTAAAATAGGACATCGTGGGATTTGCACTATAACTCTTTCACTACAATGTTTTAGAAGCTAAAATAAAAACCTATTTGAGAAGAGATTGGTCTGAACTTTGGCTCCAAATTTCCTATCCTGTATCACTATATTTTCGAAAATATAATCTGAGGACGTTAGGGTTTTTGTAGCCCCTTGAATTACATTCCAAACAGGTCACCTTGGAAAACCATCATAACTTTCGCTCTGAACATCAAATTGAATTTTCATAAGAAGTTGTAGAAAGAGGACAGACTGTAGTTTCTTGTGTATATTGTTTATATTGAAAGGTCAAAACAGTGACACGTGGCACTTCATACAAGTTTTCTCTTTTGAAAAGGTATGTAATCAGGTCATCTTGGGAGATTGTGCATAACTCTTTCTTGGAGAATCTAATTTTGATTAGACTGGTGGAATTGGAAAGAGGACACAAATGGCTAGTGCAAGTCACAATTTTAGAACTGAAAGAGCTGAAATTACAGAGTTATAGTCATTTCAAGATCGAGCTCCTAAAATCAAGAAAAGGCGATATGAGGAAGTTTGATGGCAAGGATCCAGTAAATTGGATACTATAGATGGAGCAATATTTTGATCTACATAAGGTGCAACTATTACAAAAGGTACGTATTGCATCTTCATATTTAGAACTGGATCAATTTTTATGGTATAAAGGGCTTTGTTTTCGTAAACCACTTGTTACGTGGTCAATTTTCACGGAGGAAATGATAGCACATTGTGAGGATACAAAGAGAAACACCTTCTTTAGCCAATTGATAAATCTCAAACAGAAGTGTCCAATGGGAGAGCACATTGAGGAATTTCAAAAATTGAATATAAGGGTAAATGATATTCCAGAGAAGCAAAGTATTGATGTCTTCATAAGTACTTTAAAGGATAACATTCAACATGAGGTTCATCTTTGAGACCCTGATTCATTCGACAAGGCATTTAGGTAGGCAAGAAAAATTTAAAGTGAAATTATGGAAATAAGGAGCCCTACCACTCATGACTATAATTACGGATGTGTTCCTTCTCCTAGCTTTCCACAACCTACAAGGTTTACACCACAACAATTGGAAGAAAAAAGAGAAAAATGGCTTTGTTACAATTGTGATAGCAATGCACTAAAGGTCATAAGTGTGCTGAGAAGAAATTATTTTACATAGAATATTAAGAGGAGGAAGAGAAGGATCAAGAAACATAAAAGAAAGAGGATATACACCATGATCCAACCCCAGAGAAGGAAGAAATGAATCCAACCATATCTTGTAAATCATTGGCAAAAATTACCACACCTAAAACTCTCAAGATAGAAGGACATATCAAGAAGAAAAGGGTTCAAGAAGTGAAAGATCACATCAAGCAAGAAGAAATGAATCCAACCATATCTTGTAATGCATTGGCCGGAATTACCACTCCTCAAACTATCAAGATAGAAGGACATATCAAGAAGAAAAACGTTCAAGAAGTGAAAGATCACATCGAGCATCAAGAAATGAATCAAACTATATCTTGTAAAGCATTGGAAGAAATTACCACTCCTCAAACTCTCAAGATAGAAGGAAATATCAAGAAGAAAAAGGTTCAAGCAGTGATAGATCACATCGAGCATCAACAACAAGTTCTCCAACTTTTAAAGGATAATGCCATTTTTGTGCAGAATCGAATGAAACAACAAGTAGATCAACATCACAATGAAAAAAGTTTTGATGTAGGTGATTGGGTATTTTTATGGCTACATCTCAAGCAAGCTATTTATGAGAAGGAAATGTTGGCAATACTACATGCACTTAAGAAATGGCGACCTTACCCAATGGGAAGACACTTACAGGTAAAAATGGATCATGATAGTCTTAAATGCTTTTTAGAACAAATATTATCTTTAGAAGAACAAAAAAATGGGTCACAAATATGTTGGGTTATGACTTTGACATCATCTACAGAAAAGGGAAGAAAATTTTTGTTGCAGATGCACTCTCAAGAAAGGATGAGGATGTGGAAGCATTGTTCTGTGCTATTTCTATTATCCAACCAGAGTGGATAAAAGAAGCAAAGGATGAATGGAAGAAGGATAAAGAAGTGTGGTCAGTCATTCAAAAGTTGTAGAATATCCCAATTCAAACAATATTGCCAAAACTTGAAGAGGAAGGAAAAATCATATTGGAACCTGGAGCAATCACAAAAACAAGAACCTGATAGCTACGAAATTGATCAATTTTAGAGTATCTCATCATGTGGAAGAACTTACCCACTAAATATTCCACATGGGAGGAAAATAATTTTATACAGAAGCATCAAGAACTACTCAAGTTTTGAGGACAACACGTTTTGAAGGAAAGGGGCATGTTAGGCCCCTATACTACTAGTGTAACCCCTTATTGTTATTAGTACAACCCCCTTATTATATTTTTGTACCCATGTAGTCCCCATATTGTTATTATTGTTCCCCATAGAAGCCCACTATTGTTATTATTATGCCCTTACATTATTATTGTTATGTCGGCTCTAATTATATTATGACCCGTTAGACTCCTATATATAGAAAGGAGGCCTTGTCATTTGTATCATCCAACAATTTTTCATTTGTGTAATGTAAAGGAGGTTTCCCCCTCGAAGAGGCTTATTTCTAAGGCGTTGATCTATATTTTCTATATTTTTGTGACCTGGTTTCATAATAGATCCCTCTAGGGAATGATCCGTTGGATATAGTCTAGAGGGATATTCCTTCCAATCCAGCTGAAATTTTGACCAGACTGTTGCAATTTATAAGGTCATATGCTACTGCCACCATGGATAAAGCCACTAAGATATCTATTTTGTTAAGGGAAAGGGAAGAAAATATAGCGCAACTCGAGCAACAACTTGAAATTGAGAAAGCAAATGTGAACAAGCAAGCAGCTGAATAAATAGCCCAATTACAACAAAATATGGAAGTACTAAAGATAAGCTGTGAAGTAGACATATCTGTAAAAAACATGCAAATCCAATAGTTGCAAGAAACCATGGTGAAATATAAAGATGTCCCTATTGTTGATGAATTCATCAAATAGGCATTACACCTTAATTCCATTCTATCAAAACAAAAAGATCTATTCTACTAGAGAATGTCGCATGTCACTCCTTATCTGATTACGAGTGATCAATTAACAGATAAGGCAATTCATCAGAGAACTTAATTTAATTATTTAAATACTAAGATCTCTCAATATATTGAATGGCAAGAGACTGAAGAGGGAAGGCGTGCTAATCTTCGTGAGATTGAAGAGACACACAAGGATATATTTTTCACAGATTGGGATGCACGGATCAAGCAGGCAGAGTTGGAAGTAGTGACAGTAGTAGGAGTGGCTAAAAATATAATAAAATTAGTCAACCACAC
Organism: Pinus tabuliformis; assembly: GCA_031772625.1. Classification (NCBI taxonomy): domain Eukaryota; kingdom Viridiplantae; phylum Streptophyta; class Pinopsida; order Pinales; family Pinaceae; genus Pinus; species Pinus tabuliformis. Next base: position 1,165,895,089 of record CM062817.1, on the reverse strand, counting down.
TTTGCACACTACCAACTTGATAAAATAAGGTAACCGAAAGTCACTACCAGATTTAAATGACTTGGATAAAAGCTGGAAGGAAAAGGTGAAAAGCCAAAGGGAGGCGATTACAAAATTATTGAAGGCTGACTAGGAGGCATATTGGCAATTCCTTGTCAAACCTAACAGCCAAATTATGACATTGAGTTGTGCACTCAATTCAACACAAAGGACGCTGCCACCTCTCATAGATGCCATTTTTGCAGGATAGGTTAGGACTCAATTTGGGGCACCTCCTCAAGTGAAACCAATAGCCGATATATGAGATCTAGGGGAAAATATGGTAGACAACAGGACATATTTATAACCTATGGTCATCAAATTACTTTTATTTTTATAGTTAGTTGCTAGTTAAGAGGAAGGTTTTTTGAAACCTCCTCAAGGTATTTTGTATAATCTATTTTTGAACTTTATTTAGATAGTATTTATAACCTTCTCATGCATTTAGAGAAGGGTACAAAATTTTATCAAAAACATTTGCAAAGAATGCACTTCTATAAGTTTGTGAACACCTTGATGAAATTATGGAACATGGTCATTACTTTTGATTATCAAACTATTTTCCTTTGTTGATGCACTATTGTATGATTGGAGAATAATTCTATAAAGGAGTTGATCTATGTCATTAGTCAAATGAGCAGAACCTCACATATATGGTACTTTCATCTTGTATGATCAGTTCTGTTTTATTTAATTAGTGATAACATTTTGTTTTCATGAATTATATATGGAGTATGTTCTTTTTGTTATGTGTTAATTTAAATATTGTATGATGCCTAACTGAAAGTATTTATTTTCATATATTATCATTAATATATGCGATATAGTTTATACATTTCTTTGACTAACTATTTAGTTAAAGAAATTATCTTTACATGTTATCATCTATGTTTAATGTGTGAATCATCTTTATTATCACATGTGAAATAGATACCTTTTTAGATCGCATATTGCACATAATACCTCGGATATATATTAGATTAAGTTAGCTAGAGATTTGCATGCTAGAATAGGTCATTTAGTTATCATTATTCTTATTGTAATTTCTTGAAAACAACCCATTCTTATTTTCAAACCCACTCTGGGAAACTGGTCCCATCATGCCCAGTCAGAGGCACCACATCAAATAGAAAAAGAGTTGTCTTTATGGTCTGGACCGGGTTGTTATCCCTCATGTTGCATCAGTAGAATTCTTAGGCTTCAACATTTTGGTGCTAGAAGGAGGGCCATCCGACTATGAATGGCATATAAATCTAAAGATCAATTGAAAAATGTTCATAAGAGTCGAAACCCCTCCACAAATTCTACTTCTTCTAGATCTTGTTCAAAATCTCTGAATCAGAAATCTGAAGTTGTAGAAACATCTCCCTCGTCTCCTGAAGTATTAAGAAAACAACCTAATTCAGATCACACTCTCTAGTTTCCTAAAGTTCACTCCTTGATACATAAATTGGAATAGATATCCATTTTTGTAGAGAAACCTAAAAAGCTAGAGGCTTCTGAAGGAAGTGTCACTTCCTTATTACGAGATACTGGTGTATTAACTTGACTACAAAGTGAAAATCTTGGAGTAACCCCTTTTGATTTTCCCATTCATTAACGATGTAAGAAATTTTCCACATCAAAATTTGAATTAGATACCAGGGAGATGACATTACCTTTCCCTCCATTTACTTCCCCATTCACTTCCACTCAATCCAGCTCTTCAACAATCCATTTTTTCGACTCACACAATTAGTGTTGCTACTAGTAGTACTGGTCTGGTAGAATGTTCTTCACCATCACCATCTACTTTTGGACTTGCTTCCTCATATTCACAACCTTCAACACAAGTTATGGCCAACCAACCTGCTCAACCTTGGGGAAACCCTGGTGTTGTAATGGTTTCTAATCCAAATGGTCTCCCAGCAAACCCAAAAAAATGGTAACCCAAGTATAATCCTGATGATGGTCTTACTGCTGAAGAACATCTAAATAACTTTGTGCTAGCCATGAATCTTAATGGAGTTGCATATAAAGATGTTGTCATCAAATTGTTTCCTTATACTTTCCAGGGATCTGCAGGATCCTGGTATTTCTCCCTTCCAGTAGGCTCAATAAGAAACTGGGACACTTTTGAAGAAATATTTCTCACAAAATTTGGCAATGATAGAACTGTGGCATCTTTAATCAATGATCTTTCCAACCTAAAATCAAGTTTAGATTAAAGGATCAAAGATTTCAACTCCAGGTTTAACAAATTGCTAAACAAAATCCCAGCTGCCACTAGACCTGTAGTAGATGTGCAAATTGAATGGTACATATCCTCCCTTCCCTCTAATATCGCAATTTTTGTAGATAGAGCAAATACGGTTACCCTCGTAGAAAACATGAAAGAAGCACTATCTATAGAAAGAGGAATTGTCACCTTAGAAAATAGGTCACAAATAGAATAAAGGAAATCAAAGAAAGTGAAATTCAAAGAAGATTCAGAAAAGGAAGCTCCAAAGGATCCTTTCGACCTTAAAGGCCTTCAAAAAGTGTTAAATACCATGTCAAATGAAATGGTAGAAATCAAGAAACAAGTTGCAGAATCATCTACTCCCAAGAAATCTTTTCGCCCATTCAAGAGAAATCCTTATTCCACATCCCAACCACCAAATACTATTTCAAATATTCAAGAAGAAGCAGAAACTGAAGAAGAATTTAAGTTAAATGGAATGTGGGACTTCATTCTTCCAATAGAAGACGAAGAACAAGATATGTCAGTAACTACCAGTAGTAAAAACTCTACTGATACTTCTATAACATATCAGAAACAGAAAGTTACTACTCATATAAAGGAGAAGATAGTAAGTAAGAAATCTAAGACTACTCAAACTGATTCTATTCCATTAGATCCTCTAAATGCTTCCAAAACTTTAGTAATCTTGGATACAATGGAATATAATATAGTCAAAGATATGAAAAAGACGAGAGCAAATATTTCATTGCATGAATTGACTAAGCTCAAACAACAATAGAAAATCTTACTTAGAGAATCAAAATCACTTCCTATAGCTCCTTTACCATCTGTTGTGCTTACTCAACCTGCCAAAGACATGGGAAAGCCTCCTTCATCTTCAAACAAAGTAAATCCCACAGACCTAGTTCTGATAGGTGATAGATCTATTTCTCATACTCCCCCATTTCTTCTTACTTATGAGATTTTCAATAGAAACGTCCATAATTGCCTTGTTGATTCAGGAGCCTCTTCAAACATCATGCCAAGAAATGTGTGCGCCAAATTAAATATTACACCTAAAAAATCTATTTTACACATAGTTCAACTAGACGGGACAAAAGTAGAGGTACTTGGAAAAATGATATCAGTTTCAATCAAGCTTTCCTCTAATCCAAAGGTTTCATAGATAATTTATATTCTAGTGGCTGATATCCTTGAATTTTATGGTTTAATTCTGAGTAGGGATTGGTCTAAAAAGTTACATGGATACTTTGCAACTGATTGGCCTCATATGTGGTTACCATACAATGGTAAGCCGAACCAAATCAGAGTGCACCATGAGAAATTCATGAAGTACATAGTCACTGATCTCCAAGGAAGTAATGAACCTATAGTTTTCACCAATAATATCATTGGAAATTACTCAGCTGAGTCATTATTGGGATCCTTTAATGCACAAAGATCTCCATTTCTAGATAATGCTATAGTATCTCAGATAGAAATTTTTTCACAAACAGATGCTTCCAAGTGTATAGATGTAGTTGATAAACTTGTAGATAATTCACTATTTTGGACTCTTTATTTTGATGGTTCCAAGTCTGAAGATGGTGCAGGTGATGGATGTATCTTAACCAACCCGCAAGTAGAATAAACAATGTTAGCCCGCAGGCTTGAATTTCAATGCCCTAACAATACTACAAAATATGAAGCCTTGATTCAAGGGTTGTACAAAGCGATTGGCCTTGATGTCAATTATTTTCAAGTATATGGAGACTCTGAAATAATTATTAAACCAATAAGAAACACAATCCATTGTGTCTCTGGGCATCTCAAACATTATCAATCTTTATCCCAAAATCTTACTTCGCATTGTATTGTTTTTAACATTTCTTCAGTCCCCAGATTACAAAATGCAAGTGCCAATTTACTTGCCAATGTAGCATCTAAGCCTATACCTTCAAAGGAATTTAGTCTAGATAGGTTTTCCATAGAGTTAATTTTTAGACCATCCATCCCTGATAATGTAACAAATTGGAAAGTGTTTAATAATGATGTTCATATAATTGATTTCCTTACATAAGAACGATCTTATGAGGAACAAATCATAGATGAACATGAACATGATTTTCGAATCAACAATAAACAAGATCAAAATCCAATTCCAAATTCTGTAGTCAAAATGGAAGATCTTTATGATTTGAAAGATAGATTTAGAAAGATTACCATCTCTAAGACTCAGGGTTCTACTTTGAGATTTGAAGTGGTAAACCTAGGCACAACTGAATCACCTTAAAATGTCAACCTAGGTCTTGGTTTATTATGCAAGGAGAGGATATCATTCATCAAGTTGTTGAAAACTTATAAAGGTGTATTTGCCTCGGATTATTCAGATCTCAAGACCTATGATACCTCAGTAATTCAGCATATTATATCGGTGACCTCTAATGAGAAACCAGTTCAATAGAAACTTAGAAAGATTCATCCAAACCTTGAAAGCCAAATAAAATCTGAATTAAACAAACTTCTAAAGGAAATGGTAATCTTTCCTGTTAGACACTCAAAATGGGTATCAAATATGGCTTCTGTTAGGAAAATGAATGGAGATATTAGGATTTGTATTGATTTTAGGAACTTAAATAGAACTTGTCAAAAGGATAATTTTCCTTTGACTACCATGGAGCAAATATTGCAATCAGTTGCAGGCTCTCAGCTAATGTCTTTTCTAGATGGATTTTTAGGATACAATCAGATTCTTGTACATCTAGATGACAGATTGAAGACAACATTCAGAACCAAGTGGGTGACATATTCTTATCAAAAGATTCTTTTTGGACTCATCAATGTAGGTGCTACATTTCAATGCACCATGGATATTTCTTTTAGAGGTCTAATTAATAAATCAATTGTTATATACCTAGATGACATCACAGTCTACTCTAGGAACAAAAATAATCATTTGAATGACCTAAAGCATATTTTCGAAACATGCAAGAAATATGGCATTTCTTTAAATCCCAAAAGGTCATACTTTTCTTTAATAGAAGGCAAGTTTCTCGGATTCATAGTGTCCAAGAAAGGAATTTATATTGATCCCGATCGAATCTAAGAAATTGAAAAGATTCCTCTCCCACATAATAAAAAGACCATGCAATCATTCCTAGGCTAGATTAATTTTGTAGAAGGATTTGTTCCAGATTTTTCACAGATTGTTCTACCCCTTCAATCAAGGATAAGAAAGAATGATGTCTTCAAATGGGGTAAATATGAAAGAGAAGCATTTGAGTTAATAAAAAAATACATTATCAATGCTCCTTCTTCAACAACTCCATACTTTCTTGAAACTTTTTTATTGTACACAATTTCATCTCACACATCATATGCTATAGTTTTAAAACAACTAAATGATCAAAACATCAAGGCACCTATCTCTTTTTTCAGTTCCAATTACAGGGTGTCAAGCTAAACTACTCAGCTGTTGAGAAGAAAGCTTTTGCTGTCTTTAATACCTCAAAACATTTCAGACCTTTTCTCCTCAAGACTCATACAAAAATAGTATTACCTTACCCTACAGTAAGGAAATTGTTGATTCAAAGAGAAGTGGGGGAGAAAAGAGAAAATTGGGTCGCTACACTTCAAGAGTACGATGTAGAAATCCAGCCAGCTAAAATTGCTAGGGGCCAAGGTTTTTGCAGGCTGCTAACTGGAGCTTCCCACTTATCAATAGAAGAAGACCAAGGTACTAAAGTGAAAATATCATAGGTAAGCCTCAACAATGCACAATCACAGTATGATGATTTGAATTTTTATTTAAAGAATGGATACACTTCTATGCATCTCAATTACAAAACAAAGTGTGCTTTAAGGTTGAAATCAAATCAGTATGAATTAATTACTGATGTATTATTTAGAAAAAATTGTGATTTATTACTATTAATATGCCTTGAAAAACTTGAAGCTGAAAAGTTTATGCAAGAGTTACATGATGGACTAGTAGGAGGTCATTTCGAAGGCAACACCACAGCTCATAAAATCTTGCGTGTAGGTTATTATTGGCTGAAACTATTTAAGGATGCACATGACTATGCAATAAAATGTGAAACTTGTCAAACTAAAACTGGAAGAGAAAAGAAACCATCATTCCCTTTACAATGAGTTAATATCCAAAAACCATTTGAACAAAGGGGATTAGGTATAATTGGTGAGATTTTTCCTAACTCTTCCAAGAAACACAAGTATGTCCTTACAGCTACTAATTATTTCATGAAATGGGTAGAAGCTATCCCACTAAAGGTAGCTAATACAAAAATTACTACAGACTTGATTGATTAAGACATAATCACCAGGTTTGGCTTAGCCACAACTTTAATGTTTGATAATGAATCTTATTTTTCTGGAAATACTATGGTAGAATTTTCCTCTAAAATAAGCTTTAAATTGAAGTATCCAACGAACTATTATCCACAAGGTAATGGATTAGTTGAATCAGCAAAAAAAACCTAATCAGAATCATCAGGCAGACTATAGACCAAAATCATAGGAATTGGCACAAAGAATTGACATTTTCTCTTTGGGCGGATAGAATTACATAGAAGGCCTCAATCGGTTCTTCTCCTTTTGCTTTAGTTTATGGAAAAGAAGCATTTCTCCCCACAAACATAGAAATCCCATCTCTCACCCTAGTGCAATTTATTAATGAAAATCCTTCCTCTTCTCTTCAATCAAGACAATTTCAGATCCTTAAGCTCGAAGAAGAAAAAGAAAAATCTAAACCTATCCATTCCCATCATCAGCAATTGGTCAAAGCTTCTTTTGATACTACCTCTTCCAGTCATAAAACCTTTCAAGTAGGTGATCTGGTATTGAAATGGGACAAAGCACAAGAGGAAAAGGGAAAACATACCAAATTCCAAAGATTGTGGCTTGGACTATTCCAAATCATTGAGAAAATTGGTCCATCAACATTTCTTTTACAAGACCTGTCAAGTAGAATTGATTCCTTGCCCGTTAGTGGGAAAATTTTGAAAAAATACTTTTCCTAGAAGAAAACCTCTTCTAATTTTGTATCATATTTTCTTTAGAATTCTTTGGAAAATAAAGGTTAACTAGTATTTACTTCTGGCTTCTCAAAATAAAGTCTCTGATAATATTTTGATTTTTTGCTTCTATAAGTAGGAAAAGTTAAAGAAATAATTAGAGCATTTGAGTATCAAAGTGAACCTTATTTCTTTGGAAAAACTTGACATTGCTAAAAACACTTATTCTATGAACAAGATCTTATCTTTATAAGGTATAAATGTTTTGCTATCAGTCAAGAAAAAAATCTTTAACCTAGTAAGGACATTCTATATATGAGTATCTCAAAACCCTATTATTATCATCCAAAACTCTTAAAAAGGGTCAATTATTCACCACATCTGATAAAATTTCCTTTTTTCAGAGTGTAATTCTAAAATGTGAAAAACTTAAAAGATAATAAGTCTCATTAAGAGCTTGTTTACCATGATCATAGGGGAATAATTAAATTGATATTACCAAAACTGCATATCAAAACATGGTAATAGCCAATGATCTAATCAATCAAAGGACAAGGGGTCTCATCAAGATCCATCTTGTTAAGTTTAATTACAACCAGTGAATGGCATTGTCATTATTGGGTTACCAAACCTAGACAATGTCTTTTAAGAAAATTGAAAAACAAAAATTACATGAATGGAAAAAACAAGGTCTAAATGTGAAAGAAAGTAAATGAATAACATTTTGAATTCAAGAAATTGCTTCGGATGCGACAATGAATCATTGTTGGTTAAAAGATAACCCTACCCAATCTATGAATGCCTGGTGGAAGTAGAGGCTCTATCTTTGATAATGAGTAAATGATGAAAAACTAATATGTTCAAGACACCTACTATATCTTTTTAAATATTACTATTGACTGATGCAAACGTTTGTATTTTTATCACTACAAGAGTAAAGTAGTTGAGTAAATATATTGAGTGAGTGATTATGATTTCAGAGAAATGTTGTTTATTTTATAACTCACATAATTATTGTTCCTATAATTCTTATAATTTTGAAAGTTTTAGAAATTTCAAAAAACCAATCAGAGATAGCTGGTTCTCCCAAGTGAATCACCAATTATTGTATTATGTAACAACTCCCCCATTTATATGGAATAATAGTTAATATTTGACATATAAATGGGGACCCTTTTTAAATTTTTAGGCTTTGAAAATAAATCCCAACTCTACAATTTTCCTTAAAGCCTTAGAATACAACCCATACTTAGAAATTTTATTGCAATCACATTTCGCAGTTTTCCATGTGACAATTATAAACATCTTGAAGAAAATCCTAAAATGCGATAAGCGATAAACCCCCCACTATGATTTTCCAATCACAGCACTTTAAGAACATGTGATTGCATTTTAGAAGTCACATATTAATACAACATGCCATTGTGTCTCCCCTTCAGAATTTACGAAATGTGATATTGCGATTTTTGCAATCGCATTTTGCATTATCTACAAGAAATGTTATATGGCAACGTTCGAAAATTGTGATGCGGAAAATAAGGCACAAAGAATGGGAAGTTACTTAGTTTTAATGAAATATTAAGTGGATTGATAGAGTAATTAATGTTAGTATCTCAAGGAGAGGAATTGATGTTTTCAAGTTATGGCTAGTTAAAAAAGAAATTGCATTCAAAATCTTCCCATGATTCAAAGTCATTTCAAAGAGATGTCGTCCTCAATTTCCCTCTATTGTGTGTGCTGATATATCTCTTTCGTTTTAGGCAAGCCTCAAAAGAGATGTAATTGCGGAAGGTAGTCCAAATGAAGAAGCAATAGTCTGAGGTTTCAGAAATGTTACCCATATTTCCTTATACAGTTTGCAGTGCCGATGGAGGAGCAACAATGTGGGAAGTCATCTACAACATGCTTGAAGATGAACGGCCTAAAATTACTATCACCAAGGCGAAAGCGGACTCAATAAAACCCTCTGTAGTTCAATTCAATGATGCTGCTTTCTCCTTTCTTCATAGAATAGGAGCAAGAGCTAAAATACTCCCATACACTGATATGACTAGATGGGTGCTGGAAAATCTCAGTATAAAAGAGAGAAAATTTAGGAACTCAAAGAGGGAGCTATTAGGGTCATTCAAATCTGAAGATCTAAAACAAATGTATCATCTTCCTGACCCTCAGGACATACATGAGAAATCATTCCCGGCCAAGTTCATAAAGAAGAATGAAGAACCCTTCAAAATGATTCAGGGCTGGAAAGTCCTAAAGAACAAGTTCAAATATGATAAGATGGGTATGTACCCCATTGCTTCTTTAGCCAATCCCTATAACTATGCAACTTCTATGTTATGTAGATTATATGGATTGTCTAATAATACAAAATTATCTACAAAATGGGTCCCTTTAATTGATGCTTGTGCCAATTCCCATATAATTAATTGGGCCACTATCCTATTTGATAACCTAGCTATTGTTATTTCCAAATATGGCCAAAAGAGATCCACTTCCACAGAGAATCTTCCTCCATTTTATTTCAGTTCCTATATCATGGATGCCATCTGTTTCTGTAATAAATTTCCAATCATGGATTGGAAATGGACTCTACAAGACTCCTACGCCATTCATCTCAGTCACAAACAGATGTGGGAATCCCACCTTATTCCCCATTTTTACAAAATTTTCCATGGTTTTATTTTACCATTACACCAATTTATTTTTGATAAGAAAGCCCTCAGATTTTCTAAAGAAGTCACTACAGACCTTGTCATAGTAGCCAAGTATTTTTCTGAACAATGTTTTAAGTATATCAAGGTTTATGGAAGTACAACAGACCCACATGTACTCCATGTGTATGTCTCCAAAAAGCTATTAGCAAGAGAAATAGCCCACCAGACTATCGGAAAAGGTTTAACCAAGACCTTGAAAGATAACAAAAAATAATTATGGCCACCCTTTCCCATCTGTTGTCGCTCTTTTTCGTTGGAAAACTTCAACCATGCCAAAAAGGAATAACTAAGGTTAGAGAGCCCAAGGCTCTATGTTATAGACATTTTTGTGCCTTACAACTTTAAGCATGAAATGTCCATAATCCAAGGGATCCAAAGTCCCTAAGAGTGTTGTTCCTACCCCTAAAGGAACAAGGTCAACCAATGACAGCTTCTCACAGAAGTTCTCCACCAAAATCTACTCAAAATCAGTCAAATCAGGATCATTTCAAGTGCTCCACTAGCTGCCTGCGTTGCAAAGCACCCCAGTACACTAGCTAGGTGCATTGCAACGCACCTAAATGCACTACCAAGGTGCGCTGAGCGGGAAATGACAAATGGCAGTGTCATTCCGCGAGGTGGAGAGACAATGGAAGCTTCCAGAATCTTCCCCAATGACACTTGCCTTACTCAGTTCGACCAAGGATGAGTAAGAGGCTCTCAGTCTCCAAGTGGAAGCAAGAACTGAAAGAGAGAAGCCACAAGTCAAAACATAAGCTGACTCATCCTCTCTGCTTACATCTATATATGGATCCCTCATCCCAGAGATCCAGAGGCTGGAATTTTGTACTTTGCAGAGAATTGCTGTTGGTTTTGAGATTGAGATTAGTGCATTGGGTGATTTATGCTTTGTTGGAGGTGAGGAAGGGATTCCTTTGCTGGGAGGTAGATGCTGGATCGGGACTCATTTGGTTGTATCTCCTCTTGGATCTTCTTATCATATCAATAAAACTATTTGAGTTTCTCCTACATGCTTGTGTATCAATGATGTTTTGTTATATTTGCATGTTTAGCTTAAATCTGATCCTAAGCTATTTATGAATGTAAATCTATGTCTTTGTGTAGTTTTCCTCTTCTGTGATCTTGCAGGAACTTGGTGAAGCTGGGCGAGTAAGGGAGCAGGTAGCGGGAAGCAAACAAAGAGGAGAGCGATTGGATCAACAAACTAGCGCAAGACACAGGTTAGTTCATCCTTCCTCTTCGTTTACATTTCATAAAGAATAATACAAAAATAGTTTTCCTTGTTTGTTGCTAAGGCACTGTCACACCTTAGAGTGGGATAGGGGCGTTCTGAATAGATACTTTTCCCAACAACAAAATGGCGACTCCACTGGGGATCGTGTCTAGTTAGTTTATTTGTGTTTCTCTTGTTGTTTGTTTCATAAACACAGAAGTAGCAATCGAACTGCACTTGCCATTATCAAGTGCAAAGTAGCTGCTACTTCAATCCACTCACTAGGATTTGTTTATGATTTGAACAGCTGATCCAAAAATTCTCTAATTGCCCTTTGTGATAGCTCTTAGTCCTCCTTTAAATCATCCCTCTGATTGTACCTTACTGATAGCTTTTATCCGGCCAAAAACCATAGATTAAACTGCAAACCGTGACCCAGAACCCAGAGAAAATTCTCGTTTCTGCTTCAGCGCAGGCTCTGTGAAGAGGTTCTGCATTTCAACGCAGGTCCCGAGAGGGCTACCTGCGCTGCAATCTAGTTTCTTTGTGCAACAGGTGCGCTGATCAGCCTTTGCCCTGTGCAACTGAGGTTCTTTGCTTCATTCTGTTCAGTTTTATCTCTGATTTTTGCAGCCTATTATCAGTGTGTGTACCTATCTGAAAACCCCTTTTCTTTGCCTTAATTCTGCCTCAGTTGTATAAAAGAAACTGTATTTGTTTTTGTCTATTTGTTACGTCATTTAGAGTTTCCCATTGCAAAAGTAAACTAGTCATACTGTCGCCCTTAGATCTAGACCTGTCGTAAGTGTCGTTTTGATCTTAGGAGAAAGTTTGTTTGCTGTTGACAGTTGATTGCGCTTTTACTTTTGCCTTTGGTTTGAATTTCTGAATTTCTAGTGTCAAAACAAGTGTTTACTTCAAAATCATAAAGTGTCGTAATCGTCTCTACTTTTTTATTTTGAAAAGAAGCTTGTTGGTGTTTTTCACTTGAAATCGAATTCAAATTTGTACAACAACTTTCTTTTTAGGCATCAATATTAAGAAAGTGAAAACAAATACATGCACAAGTGCATTTGCATTTTGACAGTTTGTATGGCTTGATTTAGGAAAAGTGCATTTACAGTGTGCTCTTTTCTCTTTGAGAAAAGATTGTGTCTTTCTTTTCCCCTTGTAGCTAGGATTTTCATTGTTGGAAAGAGATAAAAAGCTTGCTTATCATATTTAGACTGCATTTAGGAATTACATCTACATCTCGTGGTGATCCAAAAAGGCAAACTTCTAAGAAAGATCAACCTAAAATAAATTGAATGAACTTAACAACGCTTTGTAACTTAACGCACAACATATAGGTCTAGGCTAGAGATGTTTTCCGGCGTCGTAAAGCCTTGTAACTATTGTCTTCACTGTTGGTTGGGTGATTCCTCCATTGTGAGACAATAAGTGCCAGTACGGATTGTGCTCCCACGTACCGTCGAGTATATATTGGGAGACCCCTATAGGCATAAAACCTTTATCCATAGGAAGCCGTGTCGGCCACCCTACTGATCGCAATGCACTGAACACAGCATTCGGGAAGATTGACCGCCCGTACCCTAAAAAGCATTCTACGGTTTTGCGATTGGTTTGGCACACCCTCTACCTAAATCTCTAGAGCAGTCCCTTTCGTTCCTTTTCAGACTCCTTAACGGAAAAGGTCCATCTGAGCACTTGTCACTTCAGGCTCATTAAAAATTGAAGGAGACTAGAGTCATCTTTTGTTTTTTCTGGACTCTTTAAAATTGAAAAAACAAGTTGTGTCCAAGCGTTGTTAAAATTTATTTTAAACGGAATATTCATACCCTTTTTCCTGTGTTGATCTTTTGGTTGAGAAAATGGAGCATACCAACCAAGGAATTTCCCTTGGTGGAAATCCTAGTCCCTTCTCCTCTTGGGGAGATGTTGGTGCGCCCCATATGGCCACATTGTCGCTTCCAAGACTGACAATTGGCTTTCCAGTTTGGCTCTTCTCAACCAATGTCATTCAGAACACCACTATTCCTGAACAGTCGAATCAGCAGTTAGACGAGTCCAGAGTTTCCCACCAACCTTCTACTTCCTCTAATTCTTCCTCTCTTCCTTCCTCTTCGCTTGACAGGGCTGGTAAAGCTAAAAACCAAGTTCCTAAGGAGAAGAAGGAAAAGAAGAAGAAAGAGAAAAAGAAGAAGGAGCCAAAGGCAAATAAGGGAAAACAAGTGTCATCTAATGAAAATCCACACACTCCACCGACCAAGCCTAAATCGCCATGTGTCATTTGCAGAGGAGACCACTTTCACAGAGATTGTCCTTGCATCCCTCGGATACTAAGGGATTGGTCTCCTCGTTTGCACAATTCGGTGTCGTCAACCTCTGACGACCATGTTGAAAGCACACCGTCAACTAGCGAAAGTGAAGTCCCAGGACAAAAAGGGAAAGCTAGATTTCCCTGTAGACTGTACGAAGGCGACCATGCCCTCCACCGTTGTCCCTTCTTAGACGAAGCTAAAAGAGTTCTGAATGATCGTTCGGTTTCACCGTTACGACTTCCTCCTGGATATAAAAAACTCTTGCTGAGTCCTTCGTTAGTTGAGAATCCAGCTGGCCTGCTCAAGTGGTCGGCTGAAGCGTCTATCATTGAAGATAAACCAACTGAATCCATACCAGACGAAAGTCAAAAGGTCGAGGCGGCAGTTGACCCGGTTTTGCCTTCAGAGGTTTTATCTTTGAATGATACAGTCACTGAAGAGGATAAGGATGACACCATCCAAATTTTCTTCATCAACACAGACTCCGACGAACATGGGGGAAATCCACCCATTCCTTTATCACAGGAAGGAAGTTCGTCAGAGCCATACCCGGCCGTCTACTCGGTCCCACCTCCAAGCAACCTAGTTGTATCCTTCGACTGGAACCAAGTAGGCAGACCCCGTTTGCCAGCAAGCATACCATTCCAAATTATCGTTCAAATATACAGAATGGTCATGGCTGGCACCATCATAGATGAGGGGGCATCTGTGAGTATCCTTTCCTCTATTGCTTGGAAACCGCTTGGTTCACCATCGCTTTTTCCTGAAATGAGAAATCTGACAGGCTTCAATAAAGGAACCAGTCGACCTTTAGGGATCCTCCCCAATGTGCCCATAACATTGAAAGGGAAGACCGTTCAAATGAATGTGATGGTCGTTCAAGGACCCTTGGATTATAACCTACTCCTTGGACGAGACTATATTTATTGCATGGGAGCCATCGTCTCCTCACTCTTTAGAGTAATGTGTTTTCCGCACAAAGGAAGAGTGGTCAAGCTCGTGGACCAGCTTTCATTTCCCAGATCACGCATCGCAAATAGTCATATACCATCCCTAAATGGTCTCTTGACGCAAGAAATGTCTTAACCCATGGTCCGTCCTCCCGATGAGCGTGAGTAATCCGGAAGGATATGACTGAAACCCAGGGGGCATGCGTCCTGGTCTGCTTCGGCAAGAAAACTTCAGGTATAGGGTAGGTTTCCGCGGGAGAATATGACTAGTCCGTACCCCGTCCGTGATTGGAAGAGGGGTTGTTCTAGAATAAGATTCTCTTGTCAAAGTTATGTGTTTGGTGCTTGTTGTCACTCACCTTTGTCTATCTCGGTAGACATCGCCGAAGAAGTGTTTTGTTTGCTATGCAAATGAGACAATCTTTGGTAACCTGAAAGAGGTAAGCCTTTCCTGATAGAACAAATGTTTTGTCTGCAAATTGAGGGGTAACCTTGAAATCGTATTTTATACCTGGGGGCATGCAAACCTTTTGGAGTTCAAGCAAAGAGCGGTTATTTATTTGTTTTTGGGATTAGTCGTTTCCAAACTTGTATAAAGAAAGGATGTGGGGCAAAAATCTAAAAGTTTCCGTTTTTATATGAGACATTCTTATCATATGACTGGATTAATCGAGCAGTTTTAGCACATAGTTCATGCTCATTAAAAAATAAACATAAGATCGAGCAGTTTTAGCACATAGTTCATGCTCGTTAAAAAATAAACATAAGACTGAGCAAGTGTTTCAATCCGCATTTAAGCTCATTAAAAAATGAACTATCTTCCGGTAAATACCCACCGTGAATGTAACATTATCAGCCATTAAAGCCTTGGTCGTGTTTGCACCATCACCTCCACTTTTCCATTGGCCGATCATTCACCTCCATTTGATTGTTTACCCATTTTGAGGAACAGCTGCGAAGAGTGATTTCACTAGCCATCCTTGTGACACTGTCGTGCTTGGAAAATTCCAACCCTTACCTGGAATCAGCTGCTACCCATTTTATCACTCGTTCCTCAAAAGACGAGTCTTCTTTAAGCTCTTTTCATCTGACTCGTAAAATATGAAAAGATTTCCGAGTTTTGGCCTTCCAGCTCGTTAAAGCGACCGGAAGTGCTATCCCTCCTCTAGATTTTAATCTTTTTTGGACCTGAGGGATTATTGCACAAAAAGATCGAGCGCTTGTTTTGTTCGGCTCATTAAAACTATCGAAAATTCATCCCTTCTATATTGTTTTATACTTTTCCGGACTTAAGGGATTAGATGACGAAAAAGGAACTTTGGAGTTACCTTTACGTACCTTTTCAGACTCTCTAAAAATGAAAAGGACCGAATTATCTTTGTCGTTAGACTCATTAAAAAGATTAATAGCGACAAACTTGTCTTTAGGCGAGAACGAGTTTCACTATCGCTAGGCTCGTTAAAACATAGCGATGGGTTTGCCCGAAGGGAAAATTATAGAACAAGGATATGTTGTCCTCCTCAAGCTTGACAAAAATAAAGAGGTACTGGTCAGCAATGACTGGGGAAAAATTGGGAAGAAACTCAAAGAACCTTTATTGGTAGCAAGTCGCTCTTGAACATGACACTTCCACTCCGTGCCTGAGTCGGGTTGTGTTGTTTCATTCACCGGTCACATCACCATGGTCTTGCCATACCATCCACCTTTGGGGTAAATGCTACCAATCCATCATATAAGTGTCGCCAACATGTTCAAGAGAAGTCATCCAGAGAAGTCACCCGTGTCCCATCCACTACCATACATTATAGTTCATTCTTTCATGACCACCACCCTGAACCATATATCATCAGATCGTTTTCACCTCCATCAAAATCATTTTCTCTGTTCCATGTTATTGATGTGGGATACATCAAGGCCCTCCTTTGATGGATCGCTTCTTGTCGACATCAACTCATTATCCAAGAAGTTGATCTAGGAACACCCCTTCAGTACTTTGAAGCTTGCATGCCTCAATGGCAAGTTTCTCACTTCCGGTGACAGGTATACATCAATGACCTTCGACCAAAAGATTTTGCGTGGTGTTCATCGCCAAGTCCTTTATTCGCACCACATGAATTGTATTGCAGTACCTTGAGGGTCATCATCATTATCGGTGATTCCTCTCACGCTTGTTAACAGTTTACATCATTGACTGGTAATCAAGCGATGTCTTTCCATGTTCGACTTCAAAACATTTCTCACATGGATCGACTTGTACTTCGAGTGAAGATCGGACGAGATTGAAGACCCCGGATCTAGTTTCATCCATCCAAGCTGCGATATATATTCAGGAAAAATAAAAACATTGACATGTACAGCATTGCAGCACAGACAATCATCCTACCAAAACGATGATGACTTCATCAGAATCATCAGTCTACCATCAGACGATTGTTTGTCCTATGTACATAAAAATAAATTTATAAAGCTGAGCATGGGAATGCCTGCCTGAGCTAGATCATGAAAATAGTATGAAAATGATGTATTGTATTGTATCTTATTACAGGTCTCCTCCCAGCATTGAAAGAACTTCAGATCCTCCTAATAAAGCATTTCACCCGATAAACGGCCTCATACTTTAGGGGGCAACTGTTATAGACATTTTTGTGCCTTACAGCTTTAAGCATGAAATGTCCATAATCCAAGGGATCCAAAGTCCCTAAAAGTGTTGTTCCTACCCCTAAAGGAACAAGGTCAACCAATGACAGCTTCTCACAGAAGTTCTCCACCAAAATCTACTCAGAATCAGTCAAATCAGGATCATTTCAAGTGCTCCACTAGCTGCCTGTGTTGCAAAGCACCCCAGTACACTAGCTAGGTGCATTGCAACGCACCTAAATGCACTACCAGGGTGTGCTGAGTAGGAAATGACAAATGGCAGTGTCATTCCGCGAGGTGGAGAGACAATGGAAGCTTCCAGAATCTTCCCCAATGACACTTGCCTTACTCAGTTCGACCAAGGATGAGTAAGAGGCTCTCAGTCTCCAAGTGGAAGCAAGAACTGACAGAGAGAAGCCACAAGTCAAAACATAAGCTGACTCATCCTCTCTGCTTACAACTATATATGGATCCCTCATCCCAGAGATCCAGAGGCTGGAGTTTTGTACTTTGTAGAGAATTACTGTTGGTTTTGAGATTGAGATTAGTGCATTGGGTGATTTATGCTTTGTTGGAGGTGAGGAAGGGATTCCTTTGCTGGGTGGTAGATGCTGGATCGGGACTCACTTGGTTGTATCTCCTCTTGGATCTTCTTATCATATCAATAAAACTATTTGAGTTTCTCCTACATGCTTGTGTATCAATGATGTTTTGTTATATTTGCATGTTTAGCTTAAATCTAATCCTAAGCTATTTATGAATGTAAATCTATGTCTTTGTGTAGTTTTCCTCTTCTGTGATCTTGCAGGAACTTGGTGAAGCTGGGCGAGTAAGGGAGCAGGTAGCAGGAAGCAAACAAAGAGGAGAGAGATTGGATCAACAAACTAGCGCAAGACACAGGTTAGTTCATCCTTCCTCTTCGTTTACATTTCATAAAGAAGAATATGAAAATAGTTTTCCTTGTTTGTTTCTAAGGCACTTTCACACCTTAGAGTGGGATAGGGGTGTTCTGAATAGATACTTTTCCCAACAACACTCTATCTTCTGCCTGAGAGGCAATTTTACGTGGAAAAAGTAGCACAAAATGTTACTACAACACTAAAGCTCAAACCCTATGTCCATGAAGCTCAGCAATTCGAAGATATTTTACAAATAGCTGAATCATTCGAAAAAGCCTTCAATTGGGAAAAGGCAAATTTGAATCATGATGATTTTGAAAGGTTTCAGGAATTCATAAATCAAATGCTTGAGACAATCCCATTGAATTTGTTAAGATCTTATGACAAGCCCACACCTAGTGTAACTATTAACAGTGAAGGGAAAAATCATCGTATAGAATCTTAGGTGAACACAGCTGAGGATATAGGGAAGACACCAGAGTCAAAGACTACAATGGAATCCAATAGAAGGTCAGCCGAAAAAAGGTCATAAGTGACCTAACTAAAGATATTGCTCCGAAAGGTAAAGGCAGTGATTTGGATCAGGAATGGGACTCACATAAAACAGATACTCCCAAGACAACAGATGTCCAGGAAACCACAGAATATCATACTCCACTGCAAACTCAGAAAACTTCAGAATCTAAGTCAATGGATGAGCAAGGGACAAGTCAGTAGAATACAAAAATCATTCCTGCATTGTCGACATCTGAAATTATCCTAAAGTTGACTGAAATACCTCCTTTAGATGTATTATATATCCCACTATATAAGGCTGTAGCAAGAAGATAGAGGAAAATAAGGAGAGCGGAAACACCCGAGATCCCACTAGGGAATGAGCCGATGGATATAGTTTGGAGGGATATTCCTTCCAATCCAGCTGAAAATTTGACAAGACTGTCGCAATTTATAGGGGCATATGATAATTCCACCATGGATAAAGCCATTGAAATATCTATTTTGTTAAGGGAAAGGGAAGAAAATATAGCACAACTCGAGCAAAAGCTTGAAATTGAGAAAGAAAATGTGAACAAGAAAGACGCTGAACAAATAGCCCAATTACAGTAGAATATGGAAGTACTAAAGATAAGCCATGAAGCAGACATCTCTACAAAAAACATGCAAATCCAACAGTTGCAAGAAGCCATGGAGAAATATAAAGATGTCCCTATTGTCGATGAATTCATCAAAGGGGCATTAGAGCTTAATTCCATTCTATCAAAACAACAAGATCTATTCCACCAGAGAATGTCGCATGCCACTCCTTATCTGATTATCAATGATTAGTTAATAGATAAGATGATTGATCAGAGAACTGAATTTAATTACTTAAATACTAATATTTATGAATATATTTAATGGCAAGAAATTGAATAGGGAAGGAGTGCTAATATTCTTGAGCTTAAAGAGACACATAAGGATATATTGTTCACAAATTGGGATGCACGGATCAAGCAGGCAGAGTTGCAGTAGCGAGAGAAACAGGAGTGGCTAAAAATATAATAAAAGTAGTCAACCACACTTTCCACACTACCATCTTGATAAAAGAAGGTTACCCAAATTCACTTCCAAATTTGAATGACTTGGATAAAAGCTAGAAGGAAAAGGTGAAAAGCCAAAGGGAGGCGATCACAAAATTATCAAAGGATGACTAGGAGGCATATTGGCAATTCCTTGTCAAACCTCATAGCCAAATTATGACATTGAATTCTTCACTCAATTCAACACAAAGGATGTTGCCACCTCTCACAGATTCCATTTTTGCAGTATAGGTTAGGACGCAATTTGGGGCACCTCCTCAAGTGAAACCAATGGTCGATCTATGCGACCTAAAGGAAAAGATGCCAGACAACTAGACATCTCTATAACCTCTGGTCATCAAATTACTTTTATTTTTAGAGTTAGTTGCTAGTTAAGAGAAAGGTTGTTTTAAACCTCCTCAAGACATTTTGTATAATCTATTTCTGAATTTTAGTTAGATAATATTTATACCATTCTCATGCATTCAGAGAAGGGTCCAAAATTTTATCAAAAACACCTGCAAAGAATGCACTTCTATAAGTTTGTCAATGCCTTGATGAAATTATGGAACATGGTCATTACTTTTGATTATCAAACTACTTTCCTTTGTTGATGCGCTATTGTATGATTGGAGAAAAAATTGATCTAAAGAAAGGAGTTGATCTATCTCATTAGTCAAATGAGAAGAACCTCACACATATGGTACTTTTATCTTGTATGATCAGTTCTATTTTATTTAATTAGCAATAAAATTTCGTTTTCATGAATTATATATGGAGCATGTTCTTTCTGTTATGTGTTAATTGCATTACTGTATGATGCCTAGCTGGAAGTATTTATTTTCATATATGATCATTAATATATGCGATATAGTTTATACATATATTTGACTAACAATTTAGTTAAAGAAATTATCTTTACATGTTATCATATCTGTTTAATGCATGAATTATCTTTATTATCACATGTAAAACATATATCTTTTTAGATTGCATATCGCACATAATACCCCGGGTTTATATTAGATTAAGTTAGCTAGAGATTTTCATGCTAGAATAGGTCATTTAGTTATCATTATTCTTATTGAGATCGCTTGGAAACCACCCATTCTCATTTTCAAACCCACTCTGGGAAACTAGTCCCATCATCCCTAGTTAGAGCCACCACATCAAATGGAAAAGGAGTTGTCTTTAACGTCTAGACCAGGTGGTTATTGCCATGTTGGAGCAGCAGTATTCTAAGGCTTCAACAGGACCCAACTAATTTATTGCAACCTATTCTAATTCCAAAATGGAAATGGTAGGTCATTTCCATGGAATTCATTACAGGTTTTCCGAGGACATCGAGACAACATGATTTCATCATGGTTGTTGTTGAAAGGTTAAACAAGGTGTATCATTTCATTCCAATGAAGTTTACTATTTCAACTAGTGATTTAGTTGAGATATTCATGAGGGATATAGTGAGGTTACATTGTGTTCCCAAGAAGTTTATATCAGATAGAGATGCTAAATTTACTTCAAGGTTTTGGAAGGATTTGTTTGCAGGGTTGGAAATAGAGTTGGATTTCAGCACAACTTATCATTCATGGAGAGATGCAGAGTCAAAGAAAATTCAAAATATTATTAAGGACATCTTGAGGAATTATATCATGCATCATCAATGGAAGTGGGAGGAGTATATTCAACTGGTAAAGTTCTCATATTATAATTGGTATTGAAAATCCTTCAAGATGAGTCCATTTGAGGCTCTTTATTAGAAGAATTGGAATAATCTTACCAGATAAACTGATACAGTGAACATGGTATTGATTGGGCCAATTATTCTAGCTGAGATGGAGTAGGAGATCTTTGATATAAGAAGGAATTTAAAGGAAACACATGATATGTAGAAGAGTTATGCATATAAACATAGAGAATTCAAGGAGTTTCAAGTTAGAGAGCATGTGTACTTGAATTAATTCGAATAGGATCTCCTTGAGGACTTGGTCATGTGCCAAAATGGCACCTCGGTATTGTAGGATTTTTGAGATCTTTTAGACAATTGGATGAGTGTCCTACAAGTTTGCAATACTGCCAACATTGAATGTCCATGATGTTTTCCATGTTTCATTTCTTAAGATATATGTCCAAGATGTTGATCATGTAATTAACTGGTTTATATTGCAGGTGGAACCAGAGGAAGAATTGTAGCCAAAATCTCAATTCATTTTGCAGTGGAAACAACTTATACTATGGAACCAAGAAATTGAACATGTTAAAGTGTAGTGGAAGCACTTCAGGTCTGATGAAGCTACATGGGAGATGGTTGATCAGATGCGGGCTTTGTATCCTTTCATATTTTCTAGTTGAGAATATGTGTTTGGTTTATGTGTTTTGGTTTATATTTATATATGCATACGTATATTGTAAATAAACCAATGAGATGTGTTATAACTCCAATAAGCAATATGTTGTAAATACTACAGCGAACTCTGTTATAAAGATTCAATAACTAGTATGGTGTTCATTGTTTTAGCAATTTGGTATGATGTAAATGCTACATCGATTTGTATTATAAATTTCTATGGGAATCATTTTTTGTTGGTTATAAGCATCATTGAACATCGAAGATGGTGCTCAAGCCCAAGGGGGAGGGGTTTGTAATAGTCCCTAGTTTATTTTCCAAGTAAATAAAATAATACCAAGGTCATGCGACACATATTCCCAACTGAATGATGGGTAAACATTATAGTGGGCACCACTTGTGGCTTATTTATGGACATGGAAATTGGAAAAGGCATTAGAAAAGTAAAAGAGGCAATAATTTGCATTTAATTATGAAAATAAAGGAAAATAGGAGAAAAGGAAGGTGAAGAGACACAAATTTTCATGCAAGGGAAATTAGAGGAAAATGAAGGAAAATTAAGAAAAAGGAGACATCAATACTAATAAGGCATTAGAGAATCAGTTCACATATTTTGTTAATTCATTTGTGGCTGTCTCCTTTCATTATCTCATTCTCTCATACTCTTCCTCACTTAGAGAATTCTTGGAGCATGATTGGAGCATTGTAGCACTCACTTGGATTGGAGAAATAAATAAAAGGAACATGTCGCACAGAATGAGTCGATTTTGTGGACAAGATAGACCTTCCTAGAATCTAAAGAAGACCTAATGACAAGCAAACCAACCAAACACTATCTTTCCCTAAATATGCTTTAATAAATAGTAGCAAACAAGTGTTTTTAGGGCCTACCTTTGGTCCAACGCAAGCTTGTGGATGCCCTCGCTCCTTTGATTCCAATGAGCTCCTTTTCGCGAATCTACAAACACAAACAAGGCAAACAAATTAAATAGCACCTGAAAAACCAATTGCATAAAACATATTTAACATGAAAGTCAAGGAGTCCATGAAACAAATAACATAAGATACTTGTTGAGAAAAATGAGTTTGATTGTATTAATTCAAAAGAAGAAGAACCTTACAACCTTCACCTTGACACTGTACAAGCTCCTCCCAGGGTCCAACAAGAAGTCTCCTCTACTTTGACAAGTTTCACTCACTCCTTAATGAAGCCAAAAAGATATGTGATCTCTCCTCTTAAGCTCAACTAGGAAGTCTTAATTTCACCAGCATTTACCCTCAAAATGTTCAGCTTCTAACCTCTCTAGTCCTCATCCCAATGCCTGTATTTATAGTGCAATGGAGGGAAGTTACTAGGTCCTCCTTCAAAGGGATAAAGCCCTCCTTCAAAGGGATAGCTCCTTTAGTCAAGGGATTAGCTCCTTCTCTTTTGGGATGCATGAACCACCTCAGAGCGAACAATCCACGTCAAAATTCCTTCTAGAAAACTCTAGAATTAACCCAAAGTGAGTTTTTTAAGATAAAACTTGTGCCTTTTGACTTTCACAGGGGTTTGCTCCTACACCATTAGGGACAGAGTGGGTAGGTACGTAGCTTTTGTACACAGAAGGTGCGGGACCGTAGGTGACCATGAGAGAAAGTGCGGAACCAGAGTTACATTGATTTTTAATGTCTTTCTCCCATTTCCAAAGCTTGATTTGAAGAGCTGAGGTCTTAGACTTACTCAGGAGGATAGTACAAGTGATGATAGACCCATACTGACTGCAAATAATCATGGTGACGATATTTTTGTGTAACAGATTACCCCCTAAAGTGCAAAGTCTGTAGTAGATGAGGATTTCATTTATCATATAGGAACAGTAAAATACTTTATCATTTCGAGCATCATCTTGTGGAGAGCCCGGTCGGAACCTGTAAAAACATTCAATATAAGATATATATATGAGATTATATCACCGCTAAGGTAGGCATTCCCATACTCAGACCAAAACTAACTAGAAAACTATCTACTGCTCTGATGTAGGAATGATCTTGTAAAACATCACAATTATAGACTCATGTGAACACAGTATGGGCGCAGCCATCTGTTTATGAATAGTCCACAACATAATGAATACAAAATTCCTCGCAACCTGGATGGTGGAAACTAGATCCAGGGTCTTCATTTCTACTTCCCGAAATAGTACGATTCTATCCATGCGAATAAATGTGTTGATGTCGAACATGGTAGAAACCACTTGATTACTAGTCAATGATGTAAACTTTTAAAAAGTGTGAGAGAAACCACCAGTGATGTCAATGGCTCTCAAAGTAATCAGTACAATCCATGAGATGTGAATAAATGTGTTGATGTCGAACATATCACAGAATCCTTCGATCGAAAGTCAATGATGTAAACTGTTGTCAAAGGCGAGAAACCCGCCATTGAGGCATGCAGATCTCAAGGTACTGAGGATTCCTAGATCATCTTTCTAGATAATGAGCTGATGTCGATAGAAAGCGATCCGTCGTAGGCAAGCCCACAACACGAAATCATAGATCAAGTTGAAGAAATTTAGTTGCAAGGACTGACTCAGGGATGGTCAAGATGGATGACAGATATTTTGCAGATGAATGGCTTATTGGTAGTGACCTATTGAACACATAACGACACGATAGATGGCTTGGTGACAATTGACTCAAATTTAATACCCAGAAACCGGCTGAAGACTTTCAATGTGGTTTGATCAACTGTTAGGCAAAGGATTTCCCAACCCAGGTGAATAAAAGTGTCGTTTTCAAGAGTGGTTACAAAGTATGACAAACAGATTCATTTTTCTCTCTTTTCCCCCACCATTTCTGGCAAGTACCTCTTTATTTTTGACAAGCTTGAGGAGGATAACATTTGCTTGATTATAAGCACATCCTTTGGATGAGTCCAACTTAGTTTAAATTCGAACCCTAAGAAGGAGTGGTTCGTTCCTGTTTGTAATTGAACAGGTCCTTTACTGTGAAATTTTAACAAGTCCAGTATAGGAGAAACTCGGCATTTTTCAATTTTAGAGAGTCTGAAAAAACTTAAGAAGACTCCAGGGTTGACCTTTTTCGTAAATTTGTGTCTCCCAAGCCCGAAAAAGTATAAAATAATACTTGAGAGAACCGCTTGATCTTTTACGACCAAGGAGTACTTTTCGTTATTAGTTCCCTTGACCCGAAAAAGTAAAAAAGCGATCAATGACACGTCGTTTTATAACTAATATTGAATTCGAAACGAAAAAAATTCGGCAACCTTTTCACGTTTTTACGGTTGGAAAAGAGCTGTAAGTGGACCGTCTTTTAATTCCATTTTAATGAGTTTAAAAGAAACACTTGGCAATCTTTTCATGTTTTAGGAGTCAGAAAAGAGCTCAAAGATGACTCTACATGTTTTTCTGTCGAAAAATGATAGATTTCGCTT
The DNA here is from genome assembly GCA_031772625.1 of Pinus tabuliformis. NCBI lineage: Eukaryota > Viridiplantae > Streptophyta > Pinopsida > Pinales > Pinaceae > Pinus > Pinus tabuliformis. The sequence continues at coordinate 1,165,869,735 of CM062817.1, read as the reverse complement.
GAATAATCCTTTATTCTGCACAAAAACACAAACATTACTCATACCTGTTTGAAATAGATAAAAGCGTCGCAAAATACCTTTTCAAAGTGAAACATAAACAAATTTGCGATTTATTTACTCAAAAAACTTATAGAAAGGGCCTTTGTCGATTCATTTTTACCGTTTGAGTTTGGGTGAGAAAATAGTGCTTTTGCTTAGAAAACTTCCCGTGAAGATTGTGGAAAATCCAACCGTCAGAATCGAGCGCTGTCTTCTCCAGGTAATCCACATCATCCTACCCTTCATTTTCAACCGCTTAGTTTTTTGTTTTAGTCATTCATTTCATTTTTTGGGAGGGTTTTTAGGCACAAAACCCATGCGCAGGGGTCTGCAGGTTTACCATTGCGGACCCGCGGGCCCCGACTTTTTCTCCATCGGGAAAAATCTCGGGGTCCGCACCTTCCGTGTAGACAAAGTGCCGACCCACGCACTGTGTCTAACTCGGAGGGTGCGTACCCCACCGCAAGGGTTTTGAACCCAAAAATTTTCAAAAATGGACCAATCAAAATATTTTCTAGCAATTTAATTAATCTTTATACTTGATGCAGAGAGTACATCATGCTAAATTGGCGTGAACGAGAGCATGAGGACGTGGATTCTGCCGCATGGAATCATCAGCCTTCACTTGATGCTTTGAGGGCATGCGGACTGTACAAATTCTGGACCATTCCTGGCATGAGGGCTCAGGTGGATTTCTTACAGTGGCTGGTTGACAGATGGAGCATACAGGACCAGTGCTTTTTCATTGGTGGCCACCAGCTCGAAATCGAGCCGGCGGACATTTATTTCTTGACTAGTTTGCCTAAGAGAGGCGAAGACTTGACTCTGCACGGGACTAGGCCAGGTGGCCAGTCTGTCGATAGCCTCTGGCTAGAGTACTGCAACAGCCAGGATAGAGACAAAGAGATAGACATAAAGACCATATCCCATCCTGAACTCATGGTGATTGCATTTACTGTCACCAGACTTTGCGGAGCTGCCGCATTACATATTGCCACCAGATCCCAGATGCATATGGCAATTGATTGCTTTCGAGGCACCATCCTCAACTGGTGCAATGCTGTGCTGGCCAATGTGAAAGGCCAACTGACCAGGGCCAAGAGCGGATGACTAAAGATCTTTGGTTATGGGGCTTTGGTCGTGAGTTTTGGCATGGAGAGGGTTCCTATGCTGATCCCACAGCACCTTACTGTTGGAGCTGGGCTTCCTTGAGAGCCCAAACTGATGCGATGGGTCGCAGTCATGGCCCGTCACCCGGACGAGAGGACAGAGGTTGCTCGGTTCAAACCTGAGTATTTCCAATGGTTGGAAAACCAGGTCTTTTCCATTCAAGATTTCCCTTATGCTGGGATAGATTTTCTTGGTGACCCAGACATGGCTCTTCCACCAGGAGAGCAGTGAGATGAGTCAGGTAAAATCCTTTTCAACTTTTTCCTATTTTTTTTTTTTTTTTTTTTTTCCATCGTCTCAAAATTGATAGTAAAAATTTCAAATGCAGATGTGGGTCCACAACGACTAGCCTCTCTCCGGCCTTTCAATAGGAAGCAACCAGTTGCACCCATGCCAGCCCCGCAAGACAAATCACCAGAGGTTTTGGCCGAGTTGGAGGGTCATCTTGAGCGCTTGATAGTGGATATTCTTGAGACCACTATAGACGACATTCCTCGTCGACTTCAACGCTATGTGATTGGAGTCCCGGGACCTTTTAGGAGGTTCCTTTGCAAGGTGGCTCGGGCAGTGGTTTCTTATAAAGATCATCACCAGTGATAGGATGATTGCCTATTATGGGCACATGTGACATTTTTGTTTTTTGTACCTATAATTTTTGCCGATCATAAAGTGTTTTTCAACCTATGATCGAGGACGATGTATTTTTTGACACACTCCTATATATATATCACTATTACCAGCTTATCTTGTAAATCATGTTATGAAATGGTTTTAAATTTACATGTATGATTATTGCAAATGTCTATTTAACATTTGAGAAGCAATTTCATCTGCTAATGTATTTAAAGACCTTGGAATATGCTGATATTCAATGTAATCAAATTCACATTTCAAGAGATGCACACTCAAAAATAATCTCAATAACACTGGATTTCTAATGGCATACACTCTATTAAGCTGTAATACAACGAGTTCAGAATCTAACCTCACTATCAAACTCTGAATCCCAAATGAAATAGATTCAGATAATAACTCAATCACTACACTATACTCTGCAATGTTGTTTGTTGTTTGACCGAGGCTTACCCCATGCATAGAAACTAACTCGTCAGAGGACGAATAGATAACCCAAGTTGCAGAAGAGATGTTCCGTGTATTATGACAAGCACCATCAACAAATCCAATGTATGTTTGGAGAGGCATCGACATCTGCAATATCAAGAGTAAAACCAAGATAAGCAAGAATAATGACAAAAAAACACTCTCTAAGCTAAGCACACTTTTTAAACTAAAAAACACTAGCTAGAAAGAAAAACTAACCTAACTAACAAATCTCCATACCCATTCTTTTAAGCATAATACCTCTTCAGGTAAAGACCATTTCTGGGTTTACCTAAAGAGTCCCCGTCAAAGTCTACCAATTCATAGGCCCCTTTCGCTAGCTTTCGCTTGACAATATAGGGACCATGCCACATAGGAACGAATTTTCCAGCGCCTAATTTATCATTGGCTTGATCATATAATAAAACTAGGTCTCATTCCAAAAAATTTCGAGGGGTCACATCTCGATCATACTAAGCTTTCATACGTTTTGCGTGAGTCTCGATTGCCAATGTAGCATCACGTTGATTCTCATCTAATTGAGCTAAGTAAAACAAACACTTTTCCTCTTCGGAAGCGGCTGGAAGTAACTCGATGGCCATTTGCAGTGATGGGATTTCACATTCAATGGGTAACACAACTTCCAAACCATAGACTAGTTGGAAAGGAGTGAACCCTGTTGATTTTTTTACTGAAGTTCGGTATGCCCAAAGTGCTGAAAATAGCATGTTGTGCCAATTCGACCGATGAATCCCAATGATTCGTCGGATCATGATAACTAAAACTTTGTTGATGGATTCAACCAGACCATTCGCTTGTGGATAATAAGGGGTTGAACTATCGTGACGTAAACCAAGCTGGCCTGTAAGTCCGGTCATCATAATGTTTCGAAAATGATGCCCATGATCAGTGATTATTGCTTGTGGGACACCAAACCTAGCAATTATATGACTGAACACGAAAATTGCAGCTGTTTTGCCATCTGCCTCGAATGTAGGCATCGCCTCGGCCCACTTAGTAAAATAATCTACCGCAAGGATGATATACGCATGCCCCCCGACCGAGTGAGGGTTACATGTAATAAAATAGATACCACATTTGGCAAAAGGACCAATGACAATTATAGGGTGGAGAGGAGCAGGTGGAGCGTGCATCTTACGATCAATAATACGGTAGTTGTGGCATTTTCAGACCGCTGTAATACAATCTTTAAACAAGGACGGCCAGAAATAGCGAGTGCGCAATATCTTTTGGGCTGTGGCATACCCAGACATATGACTGCCACACGCTCCAGAGTGACAGTCATTTAGAACCCTTTCACCCTCTTCGTGAGTTAAGCAACGTCGAAAAATAGAGTCCGCCCCATGGCGATAAAGAGTATCTCCAATAATTTTGAATTGTTGGGACTGGAATCGAATTTTCCGACGTTACGACCTTGAAATTTCTGGCCGAAAGGATTGGGTCTGGAGATAGACGATGATATCCCCATACCACGGATCTAAAGTGCTAATTAGAAACAAATATTCGTCCGCAATGGGCTCCTCTGCCACATTTTCTGTGTCAGCACGCGGGAAGTCACACATTAACTCTGCAAAAACTAAAGATTTCTTAGACTTAGATTTCTCAAACTCCAAGTCGAACTCTTGCAGGATAACGATCCATTTAGAGTGCTTGCCCCCTAGCAATTGTTTGGTCAAAATATAGATCATAGGGTTGCAATCCGAAATTACCATAGTTTTACGTAGTAAAATGTAGTGACGAAAACGTTGGACAACTTGAACGGCTGCCAATGCCAATTTCCCCACATGCGATTATTTTAGCTCAGTCAGATTTAACGTTCGACTAAGGTAATATATCACATGTTCCGTTCCGAATTCATCTTCCTGAACTAAGACCATTCCAATGGTGGAATGGGAGGCGGCGAGATACAAGAAGTAATCCCGGTTGTAGTTGGGAGGATGCAACAACGGTGCATGGGTCAACGCGTGTTTGAGTGCATCAAAATATTTCTGAGCTATCTCATCCCAATAGAATTGAGTGTTTTTCTTCAACAATTAGGTAAAACCCTTTGAAACCTTGGCGTAGTTAGGAATGAATCGTCGTAAAAAGTTTACTTTCCCCTGCAAACTTTGGAGTTGGCGAAGACTCGAAGGAGGAGGCAATTTGATGATAGCTTCGACCTTTGAAGGATCGACGCGAATGCCGGCTTTCGAAACTACAAATCCTAGCAATCGACCGTTTCTATACAGAAGACACATTTGCATGGGTTCAACCGAATACGATAATGCCTACACCTCATAAATATTGCTCGTAAATGGACAAGGTGATCATCTCGATGTAAAGAGTGAGCAGGCAAATCATCGAGATAAGGTTGCACAATGTGTTTGATGTCATGAAATGCATAAGACATCGCCCTTTGAAAAGTTGCTCTGGCATTCTTAAGCCCAAAAGGAAATTTGCAATAAGAAAATGTCCCCCATGGACAAATGAAAGCTGTTTTTGGTTGATCGGTAGGTAGAATGTTGATTTGATTGTATCGGCAAAAACCGTCCATAAAGGAAAATATTTCACTGCCGGCACAATCATCAATGATTTGATCGATATAGGGAGTTGGGTAATTGTCCTTTGGACAGGCTCGATTAATGTCCCTATAATCGATGCATATTATTATTGTTCCCTGCTTTTTGTTAACCGAAACAATATTTGATACCCAATCCGTTAACGGGATCAGATAAATGAAACCTGCTTTCAACAGTTTTTCAACTTCTGCTTTAATTGCAGCAGCTTTTCGTGGGTGGATTTGACGCAAACGTTGCCGGACGGGTTTAATGTCCGGGTAAGTCTTGATCTCATGAACAACAATCGCGGGATCAATTCTTGGCATTTCCTCATAGGACCAGGCAAACACGTCGCGGAATTCTTGAAATAGGGCCTTATATAATTGAATTTCGTCATCTGTACATGAGGCACCTATATGAATGTTTTCAACAATGTCGGGCTTAACCGAAATGTCCATAGGAATAGTTCGAGAGATGTTTCCCAAATTTAACTCTGAATCAGGATGTTTCATTGGATTTTGAGGTTCCTTGACATATTCAGTTGTAAAAATTGATGAGAAATCATTTTCAAAACGATCATCCTCAGGTAAAAACGAAGATTTGTGATGGAGATCTTCCCATGGTAAATCATCTACACATAGGATTTCATGAATTTTCTCATCAGAGTGAACAAGTTCAGAAAACGTAGTTAAATCCGAGGTTGATGTGGAAAGTGATTCCTCTCGGACCACATTCATTAAGTCAATTTCGGTTGAACCCAAGTCGGAAAAAGACTGCACGGATTCATAGGCAATTTCATATGGACTCAAAGGCATGAAATCACCAAATGAGTCTATCTCAGATTCAGAAGGGATGATCCAAGGATCATCATAAAAAATGGTGTCTAATATAATCATATGAATGGTCGCAAATGAAGATGATGCGTTGATTGGAGGAAAAGGAAAAGTTCCCAGTAAACCGGCATCTTTAACTAATCCTACTCCAACATCCTTATATGGGATAGTCGTTTTACCAACATGCTGAATACTCTCTGAAGAGGCTAGTTCGGATGAAAAGTAAGCCAACTGGTCTATTGTTATGATCTTTCCATTATGTGGAAACTTTATTACTCGAAAGACCGATGAAACGACCACTATCATAGCGTAAGACCAACTTTGACGCAAGAGAAGGTTGTAATCTAGAGGGGCATCAACCACCTCCACATCTAGACTAACGATTTTTCCTTCAACCCCTATAGGCAAATCCTGTAGAATGCCGAAAGGATGAAACCCACGGCCATCAAAGGCCTTAAGAATTGTCGAGGATTGATTTAGTGAAAGAGAACCAAGTGATCTCCAACACTGTATCGACATAATACACGTTGAGGCTCCCTCATCAATTATAGTCCGATGAATAGGCCTGCTTTTTACTATCATTGTGTTGGCATTATGATACATATGTTGTACTTGATGGCAACCCACTCATCTCAGATGATAAATTATAGTGCAGAAAAGTTCACGCACTTTTATGCATAGAATAGTTTATTTCATGTAGACAAAAGTTCACGCACTTTTATGCAGAGAAAAGTTTATTTCATGTAGAGAAAAGTTCACACAGTTTTATGCAGAGAAAAGTTTATTTCATGTAGAGAAAAAGTTCACGCACTTTCATGCAAGGAAAAGCGCGTATATGTTGGAGAACTTACCTTTGGTCCATGGTAGTTAGTCCTTGGTATTTGAACCTATGGTTTTGGACCATGGTACCTCGTTAGAAGTGTTGATCTCACGCACTTTCATGCAAGGAAAAACGTGTATATGTTGGAGAACTTACCTTTGGTCCATGGTAGTTAGTCCTTGGTATTTGAACCTATGGTTTTGGACCATGGTACCTCGTCAGAAGTGTTGATCTCACGCACTTTCATGCAAGGAAAAGCGTGTATATGTTGGAGAACTTACCTTTGGTCCATGGTAGTTAGTCCTTGGTATTTGAACCTATGGTTTTGGACCATGGTACCTCGTCAAAAGTGTTGATCTCACGCACTTTCATGGTTGGTTCATGGTATTAGTCCGATAGTTTTTGATCCTATGGTTTTCGCTCATGGTATTGCATCCAAAAGTGTTGATCTCACGCACTTTCATGGTTGGTTCATGGTATTAGTCCAACAGTTTTTTTGATCCTATGGTTTTGGACCATGGTATTGTGGAAGGCCTAAGACTATATAAGAGGAAGAAGATCATTTGGCAAGTATCATCGAATGAATTGAATATCTAATAAGTGCTAGATCTGAAATATTTGTGACTGGGTTATGGTGCAGATCTGGATCTGAATGAAGGAGGAACCTTAGCGCATAAAGAAGGATAAGTTCTATTGATGGGTCATAATCTTTATGCTTGAATAATAGTATCTTTGTATGATTTTGATCTGTTATATGAGGTGCATGCTTGATCTATAAATCTGAAAATCTGGGTTAATTAGTGTCTGAATATTTGAAAGAACGAATTATTCTTTATAGATCTGCACACAGGTTTCAGGTTGTTGAAGTAGCATATATCTTTAAATTATGATCTAGCTTCCTCTGTCTATTGCTGCAGTATTCTGGGTTCAGAATTCGGTGTGTGGTTACTGTTACTGTGTTCTGGGTACAACTGTCAGAGAAGTGTTTACTTGATTCAGTGCTAATTGGGAAAAGGAGATTGTTTGATACAGATATACTTGATGATTGATTGATGTTCATGGATCCAGTTTGAAAATTTATGAAAAGTGGTCCTTGAAAGAAAAGAAGTAGGGGGTTGTAACTCCCTTCCAGGAGAGAGAGTTGTAGCTCTCTGGAGGTTGCAGCCTGCGTACTAGCAAAGGACTGCACCAATACAAAATCATTGTAAAAGGAGTTTCTAATTGAAAGGAGATAGAGACATATTGCAGCAGGTGGTTTTCACCCACATTGGGTTTCCACCTTATATCTGGTGTTCTTTGGTGTGACTATCTGTTTTTCTTGTTCATGCTCATTATTTTATGGTACTGACATATAATAATTCAAAGTATAAATATATTGAAAAAGAATCAGATAATACTGATTCACCCCCCCTCTCAGTATTATTTCCAACAATTGGTATCAGAGCAGGTCCTTCTGAAGAAGCTTGATCGCTTGAAGGAAGATCTAACATCATGAGCAACTACGAGAGGGAAGCATCAATCAGGCCACCGATTTTTTATGGAACAAACTTCGTATATTGGAAGGTAAGAGTTACTTCCTATCTTCAATCTTTGGGTACAGAAGTATGGGACATTATAGAAACAGGGTATACTTTTCCATCAGCTACTCCTACAGATTCAGCTGAGAAGAAGAAATATGAAACAAATGCAAAGGTGGTTAATACTCTTCTAGGATGTCTATCTCAATCTGAATTCATGAAGGTTATGCAATATAAATCCGCAAAAGAAATATGGGACAAGATTGTTTTGAGCTACGAAGGAGATGAACAGGTAAAACGTGCAAAACTTCAAACCCTCAGGATTCAGTATGAGAATCTTAGAATGTATAATGATGAAAGTGTGGCTAAATATTTTCTTCGTGTGGATGAGATTGTTAATTGTATGAAAAATTTGGGTGAAGAAATAAAAGAGGCTGTTGTGGTTGAAAAAGTTCTAAGATCTTTGTCACCTAGTTTTGAATCTAAAGTTTCTGCTATAGAAGAAAAGGAGAATCTACAACATCTTAAAATGTCACAACTACATGGAATTCTAACTGCTTATGAAATGAGAAAAGGAGGTCCATCTGACAGGAAATAAGCTGCCTTCAAGTCTTCAGGTAAAGGAGAGTACTATGAATCAGGACATGGGTCAGAAGAAGAAGAAGAATCAAATTTTTTCAGAAATCTTCAATGGGTTGCTGGACGGTTTAGAGGTAAGTTACCCTTCGAATGCTTTGCTTGTGGAAGAGCAGGTCACTATGCTTCCAAATGTCCTCATAAGGATAAGATCAACAAGGGAAAGGAACCTATTAGATGGAACAAGAAATAGAATGCAAATAAGAAAAGCTACTACACTCATGAAGACAGTGATGGTCTATCAAATAGTGATGAAGATGAACGAGGTAATGACTACAAACTTTTAATGGCCTTTGAAGATGATGATTACATGGATGCTATAGATGTGGATAGTTTTTATGAAGAGATTTCTAGACTCAAGACATGTATAGAAGAAAAGAATGTGATCATTGATACTCTACAATTTCAAATTGATGAAAAAGAAAAATTTCTTGAAAAGTTAGAATGTGAAATTGTTGGCCTTAGAAAAGAAATTGAGAAAACAAAGACTATTAATCTTAAGTTTGTCAAAGGATCTGAAACTCTAGATGAGATCATCAATGTACAACGTTCTCCGCTAAACAAGACAGGTCTGGGGTATAATGGAGAAACATCTCAAGCATCCACCTCAAAGAGTTATCTTGATGCAGCAAGAAGGAATGAGCAAAAGCACAATGGAGATCACCAGGTAAAGCAGGGACGAATTACATCAATAACTAACAAAGACTACCAAGTAAACCAGGGGAAATTTGTCTTAAGGGTGAACAAAAGCTACAACCAGCCACAGGTAAAATCTTCTCAATTTGCTTCAAGAATGGATGACAATAAGAATTACAATCATTTGGGTGGTAGATTTGGTAACCGCAGAAGTTTCTTCAATGGCCAATGTTTCTCTTGCCATAAGTTTGGTCACAAATAAGTTCAATGTGTTGCATATAAAACAATCATGACTAGAGAAGCTCAAAAACAAAGAAGTATGACTAGGATTACAAAAAGGACATATAACAACTTTTTGGCTCTTGAAAATGAAATTGAATGTTCTATTTGTAATAACTTCGGTCATGAAGATTCTGAATGCAGGAGCAGATTTTAGCAGACAAAGGAACAAGCCTCAAGCACCAGAACATGGAGAATAAAGAAACCACAATCAGAAAGATGTGGGATAGCCTTTTATGCAGAGGGACAGAAAAATCTATGGTACATCGACAGTGGATGTTCGAAGCATATGACAGGTGATAAAGAAAAACTTGAATCATATTCTGCTTTAGAAAAGGGAAAGAAAGTTTCTTTTGGAAATGATACTCCAGCAGCTATAAAAGGAAAAGGCACAGCTCAGTTAAAAGAAAAGGTCAAAGCTGGAAATGTTTTGTATGTTGATGGCTTGAAGCATAACCTTCTGAGTGTCAGTCAGATGTGTGATCAAGGAACCGAGGTAATATTTCGATCAAATGGATGTAGCATTCGTGATCTCGATACAGGGAAAACATTGATCAAAGGTAGAAGAACTCCAAATAATCTATACATATTTGAAGAAGGACAACAACAATGCTATTTGAGCAAGGATGATGAACATTGGTTATGGCACCGGAGGTTGGGGCATCTAAGCTTTTCACAAATAAGGAAGGCATGCAAATATCAGGCAGTTCGTGGTCTTCCAGATATCAAAATTCCAGACAACACTATATGCAAATCATGTCAGTTTGGTAAGCAAACTAGAACCAACTTCCCGGAGAAGGAAGGATCAGCCAGCAGGCCTCTTGAACTAGTCCATACAGATGTATGTGGTCCTTTCAGGATGAGGTCACCTCGAGGAGAAGAATACTTGATATTATTCATTGACGATTTCTCCAGGTTTGTTTGGTTAGGACTTTTGAAGCACAAAGAAGAAGCATTCGAAAAATTCAAATCCTTCAAAGCCTTGGTTGAAAATGAATCAGGTTACAAAATTAAGTGCCTCAGGTCTGACAGAGGTGGGGAGTTTACCTCAAATGAATTTTTCAATTTCTGTGAAGAACATGGGATAAGAAGGGAATTCTCTATAGCTAGAACTCCTCAGCAAAATGGAGTGGTTGAAAGGATGAATAGAATAGTCCAACAAATGGCCTGTGCTATGCTTGATGAGTCTGGAACTCCTGCAACTTTCTGGGGTGAAGCTGCATATGTTGCGGTTGTTATTCTCAATAAAACAAATGTCCGAGTGAACAGCGCTCAAACTCCTAATGAACTCTGGTATGGTGAGATTCCCTCTGTAAAACACTTCAAAATCTTTGGGAGCAAATGCTATATTAAGAATACTGATGAGCAACTTGGCAAACTTGAACCTAGAGCAGATGAAGGCATTCTTCTTGGTTATTCTCCACACAGCAAAGCATATAAGTGCTACAATAAAAGACTTGGAAGAATTGTTGACAGCATTGATGTAGTGGTTGATGAAAAAGGATACATTCCTAGGCAAGTAAATCATGAAAATATTGAAGAAGATGAAGACTACCCTCAAAGACAGAATGATGAAAAAGAAGAACCTCAAGAAGCACCAGAGGAACAGATAAGGGTAGAAGAGAAGACTCCATCCAGGTACGTTCAGAAGAATCATCCAAAATCTCAGATTTTGGGGCAAAAAGAAGCAGGTGTACAAACAAGAAGAACAATTTCAGAAGCTTCAAGCTATTTGGCATTACTCTCATCCACTGAACCACAAAATGTAAAAGAGGCGTGCAAAGATGAATGTTGGGTCAAAGAAATGGATGAAGAACTTGAGCAGATCGAAAAGAACAACACTTGGGAGTTGGTTCCTGGACCAAAGGATAAGAATGTTATACGGACAAAATGGGTCTTCAAAAATAAGTTGAATGAAAATGGGGAAGTAATTAGAAACAAGGCCAGACTTGTTTTTAAAGGGTATGTGCAACAAGAAGGAATAGATTTTGAAGAAACTTTTTCTCCTGTTGCAAGACTTGAGGCCATCCGAATGTTCCTTGCTCTCTCAAGCTTTCAAAAGTTCAAAGTATTTCAAATGGACGTGAAATCAGCCTTTCTGAATGGAGACTTAGAAGAAGAAGTATACATTGAGCAGCCAGATGGTTTCATTCTTGGGAATGATCCAAATCTTGTATGCAGATTGAAAAAGGCTCTCTATGGTCTTAAACAAGCTCCAAGGGCTTGGTACTATCGTTTGGACAAATATCTTCATCAACAAGGTTTTTCAAAAGGATCAGCAGATAGCAATCTTTATATAAAAATTGAAAATGACAAATTGCTAATACTTGTTGTGTATGTAGATGACATTATCTTTGGCAGCAATGAAGAATCTATGAGTCAAAGCTTTGCCTTGGTGATGCAGAAAGAATTTGAAATGTCCTTGCTTGGAGAATTGACATATTTTCTTGGTTTGCAAATCCAACAAAAGGAAGGAGGGATCTTCTTGTGTCAAACCAAGTATCTCAAGCAGATTTTGAAGAAATATGGCATGGAAGATGCAAAACCAGTATGTACACCCATGGTCACAGGATGTAGCCTCAGTGCAAATGATGAATCAGCAACAGTACATCAACCAACCTACAGATCTATGATTGGAAGTCTACTTTATTTGACAGGTACATGACCAGACATCATGCATGCAGTGGGAATAGTTGGAAGATTTCAGGCAAATCCAAAGGAAACTCATCTTCAGGCAGTAAAGAGAATCTTCAAATATCTTCAAGGGACTCAAAATTATGGCTTATGGTATACTAGAGATAAAAATCTCACACTTCATGCTTATACTGATGCAGATTGGACCGGAAGCGTGGATGACAGGAAGAGCACAAATGGTGGTGCATTCTTTATTGGTTCCAGATTAGTATCTTGGTTCAACAAGAAATAGAGTTCAATTGCCTTGTCTACAGCTGAAGCAGAATATGTTGCTACTACATCTTGCTGCACTCAACTCCTTTGGATGATGCAGACCTTGCAGGATTTTCAAATCACTTGTACACCACCCATCTCCATCTTATGTGATAATACAAGTGCAATTAGCATTTCAAAGAACCCAGTCATGCATTCAAAAACCAAGCACATACCAATCAAGTATCACTTTCTCCAGGAACAAGTGCTTGAACAAAAGGTCAAGTTGGAGCATGTTCCTTCTAAGGAACAGGTTGTTGATATACTCACCAAACGATTTCCTAGGGAGACCTTTGCATACCTCAGGCAAAAGCTGGGGGTTGTTGATGCATCATCCTGTTGTTGAATCTCTTATGATTGTTGGTTGTACGCAAGGTTCATCTGAAGTATATGTGTACATGTGCTGGGTTGCGGATTGGTCAAAGATCGAATGGCACAGGTTCAGGGGGAGCATATCATGCATTGTTGGCATTATGGAGGAAGTACAGAAGGAGATCATGGATGTTGGTCTGAATATTGCTGCAATACGTCTCTATCTCTTTCATGGTCATGGATTATGGTTCTTCTTTGCAGATCTAGTTTATAGTCAAGGGGAGCATGTTCTTAGGGGGAGCATAACCCTTTGCCCCTGATGTCAAAGGGGGAGAGTGATTGGTTGTTGTTGCCATCAAGTCCAAAGGGGGAGATTGTTGGCATTATGATACATATGTTTTACTTGATGGCAACCCACTCATCTCAGATGATAAATTATAGTGCAGAAAAGTTCACGCACTTTTATGAAGAGAAAAGTTTATTTCATGTAGAGAAAAGTTCACGCACTTTTATGCAGAGAAAAGTTTATTTCATGTAGAGAAAAGTTCATGCACTTTTATGTAGAGAAAAGTTTATTTCATGTAGAGAAAAAGTTCACGCACTTTCATACAAGGAAAAGCGCGTATATGTTGGAGAACTTACCTTTGGTCCATGGTAGTTAGTCCTTGGTATTTGAACCTATGGTTTTGGACCATGGTAACTCGTCAGAAGTGTTGATCTCACGCACTTTCATGCAAGGAAAAGCATGTATATGTTGGAGAACTTACCTTTGGTCCATGGTAGTTAGTCCTTGGTATTTGAACCTATGGTTTTCGACCATGGTACCTCGTCAGAAGTGTTAATCTCATGCACTTTCATGCAAGGAAAAGCGTGTATATGTTGGAGAACTTATCTTTGGTCCATTGTAGTTAGTCCTTGGTATTTGAGCCTATGGTTTTGGACAATGGTACCTCGTCAGAAGTGTTGATCTCACGCACTTTCATGGTTGGTTCATGGTATTAGTCCGATAGTTTTTGATCCTATGGTTTTGGCTCGTGGTATTGCATCCAAAAGTGTTGATCTCACGCACTTTCATGGTTGGTTCATGGTATTAGTCCAACAGTTTTTTGATCCTATGGTTTTGGACCGTGGTATTATGGAAGGCCTAAGACTATATAGGAGGAAGAAGATCATTTGGCAAGTATCATCGAATGAATTGAATATCTAATAAGTGCTAGATATGAAATATTTTTGATTGGGTGATGGTGCAGATCTGGATCTGAATGAAGGAGGAACCTTAGTGCATAAAGAAGGATAAGTTCTATTGATGGGTCATAATCTTTATGCTTGAATAATAGTATCTTTGTATGATTTTTATCTGTTATATGAGGCACATGCTTGATCTATAAATCTAACAATCTGGGTTAATTAGTGTCTGAATATTTGAAAGAAGGAATTATTCTTTATAGATCTGCACGCAGGTTTCAGGTTGTTGAAGTAGCGTATATCTTTAAATTATGATCTAGCTGCCTCTGTCTATTGTTGCAGTATTCTGGGTTCAGAATTTGGTGTGTGGTTACTGTTACTGTGTTCTGGGTACAGTTGTCAGAGAAGTGTTTACTTGATTCAGTGCTAATTGGGAAAAGGAGATTGTTTGATACAAATATACATGATGATTGATTGATGTTCATGGATCCAGTTTGAAAATTTATGAAAATTGGTCCTTGAAAGAAAAGAAGTAGGGGGTTGTAACTCCCTTCCAGGAGAGAGAGTTGTAGCTCTCTGCAGGTTGCAACCTGCGTACTGGTAAAGGACTGCACCAGTACAAAATCATTGTAAAAGGAGTTTCTAATTGAAAGAAGATAGAGACATATTGCAGCAGGTGGTTTTCACCCACATTGGGTTTCCACCTTATATCTGGTGTTCTTTGGTGTGACTAACTGTTTTTCTTGTTCATGCTCATTATTTTATGGTACTGACATATAATAATTCAAAGTATAAATATATTGAAAAAGAATTAGATAATACTGATTCACCCCCCCTCTCAGAGTTATTTCCAACACACTGGGATCTAGAAAGCCATTTGATGAGGGAGACGCGGTGTACTATTTTCTAGATAAAAAATTATTAGGTTCGGGTCCTGAACGTTGACAACTCCTATAGCCGACAAAAGTAATTTACGCTATTCTGGACATGATTGCAGCACTTCCCAAGCCGACATTGCCGAGGGTGAAATAGCTAAATCCTCAACAATGTTATAGTTCTGAGCCGCTCTCGCATGTGGATTGAAAGCTGACTTTTGAAGTATACCCTTGGCGGGCGGTTTGATTACCAAGTCCGGGTTAGGTTTCTCGATCTGTAGTGGATCGGAACCGGGAGCTGAGGTTGATGGATTATAATGAGAAGATTCTGCTTCTTTGCCATCAACAGGACTTTTACTACCATAATCTTGCGATCAAGTCGCAATCCTAACATGGGACATCATCAATATGGGTTCTTCATTGGCACTCGAGGAAGAACTTATCATTTTGCTGTCTTGACTTGGAAATGGATCCTTCAAAACAGCAGGAGTTTGGGAACCTTTGACGATCTTCGCAACCTCTGCACGATGAGGGCAGTCTCTTGTAAAATGTTCATCATCACAAATGAGACATGGATAACGACGTTTACGCTTTTCATCATTAGATTCCGCCTTTTCAGGTTTCTCCTTTGAACTTTTGTCCGTTTTATTCTTCTTCTTTCCTTTCTTCTTCCCACCAGATTTTGATTTAGCTGTAGATGACTCTATAATGTGAATATCAGTGGAAATCTCTACAGAAGAATCTCCTGTTGGGGAATCAGGCAAGGTTATAATAAGAGAAGAATTATTGGAGGATTTCTTCTTACCTTTAGTGTTAACCGTGCCAATCATACCATCAGCGACATGAGATCCCGAAGGAGCTACAGTGATTTGATTTGACTTGGGAAGATCGGGGATTTTTTCGTGTAACGTACCTGACTGAGTATAAACTAAGTCAAGGTACTGTGCTTGAGCAATGACTTTCTCCTTAGTAACCACTCCGGCTTTAGCAACATCTTCAGTGATCTTTGGCAACAAATATTTTACAAACCACTCAGCCAAGATTTGATCCGGAATAAATACCTTCACTAAACGACGTCAACGTCTCCACTCATGAATATGATCTGAAATGTACGTGGATGTCGACTGTTTTAGCGAAGTTAAAAATTATGTGCCATCGTTGTATCAGATTGGCAACTAGAAATGAGTTAAAAATGAGGTAGCTAACTGACTAAAATTATAAAAAGTGCCTCGCGGTAACTCAATGTACCACTTGGTCGTGAGACCAATTAGAGTGCGCTGGAAAAGTCTAAGATGGATTGAATAATCTGTGATGGAGTTAGATGCACACCAGAGGTGGTAAGTCATCACATGGTTCGACGGGTCCTCTCCTGATTTACCTTCGAACTTGGGAATGTCAATGGGCAACTTATTCTGCATTGGCGGCCAAAACAGAAGATAATTAATGGGATCGTTCGTTAGGCGGGACAAGTTTGGTAAGTCCAAAGTTGCGATAAATAGTAACTGCCGATTAGGATCCCTAAAACTCTGGGTCATGAGACCAACCCCAGGAGGAGGATATTCGGGATAACTAAGAATAGGAATCACGTTTGGGATATTGTATCCTCCCGGAAAACTAGGATTAACTGGACTGTACTAGGGTTGTTGAGGTTGTTGATAAGTGTACCCAGGATACGGTTGATACTAATAAAATGGCTGTTGGACAGCAGGACCAAATTGGTACTATCCCTGGTATGGTTGATAGGTGAATTGTGGTTGACTTGTGACAACCGTACTTAAACCAGGCTGTCCTACAGGCATCTGAACCATAGTTTGAATCGTGGATCCAGACGGTGGTAAATATGTCTGAGGAGTAGATACAGGAATAGTAGAAACCAGAGTTGTCGATACTCCAGAAGTAGGTGGGGTAGATTGAACAGATGTTGCGACAGTTGCAGCAGTCATTTGAGATGAAGTACGAGGTGCAATAGGCCCTGACTGAGAAACTACCGAAGGTACAAAAGTTTGAATGTTAGACTGGACTGGTTGCTGGGGTGTACCAGAAACTAAGGGTTGTCCAGTTTGAGATGACAACTGTACACTTGGCTAGAACACCTGTTGGGTTTGCGATGGATCCCACACTATGTTCATTCAGGGGTACTGACCCATAACAGGTTGGGAATATTGAGGACCATAACCAAGTTGAGGGTAGGATTGATAATTGAAAGGTACATTTCCCGTTCCTTGAACATAAGATTGACCTTGGGGTGGTTGGAAACCTTGGTTCGAGTATTGACCTTGGGGTAGATACCCTTGAGGCACGTATTGATACTCGGGTTGACCTTGAGGGATAAATTGATACTGGGGTTGACCTTGGGGTACATATTGAGTCTGGGGTTGACCTTGAGGAACGTACTGTACCGTAGGTACGTACTGTCCTTGAGGTTGCCCCCCAGATGCAAATTGTGTACTTTGAGGTTGCCCCCCAGGCGTTAATTGAGGCTGCCCCCCAGGCAGTAACTGGCCACCCTGAGGTTGAGAATTGGGAATAGAACCTGACATCATGAGAATGTCTTCTACGCTCAACAGCTTTGTACCATTGCTTCCAGTTAATAACCCTTTCTCAATGGGTTGAGGAGATGCTCCCGGAAAAATACCAGAAAGTGACTGATACCCAGAGGGAACAGAAGGACCGCCGTACAAAAAAGATTCAGGTGATTGAGTAAACATGGACGACTGACCTGACATATTTACGGGAGTATAAAAACCTCTAGAATGATAAGGAGCACGAGGTGGTGAAAAACTTAACCCTGGGTTTTCCAAATAATTAGTCAAAGAAAGATACCAAGTAGTACTCATAGGCGGGCTGTAAAAAATTGATTCACGCTCCCTTAGATGAAGAACATGTTGATTTTCAAGGATAGGGATGCCTACTTCTTCTTCCGAAGCAAGTTCTTCAATAGCAATAAGTCCAGAAGGAAGATCTTGGGTAATTACTCTTTCTACCCTAGGTGAATTAGGACCACTAGAAGTTGGAGAGACAAACCCCGATGTTGGAGTAACAGGTTCAGATATCTCAGGTTCTTCACCTACATCACTAGTAGATGAAATGCTACCAGCGAGTTCGGAAACTGAAATCGATTGCGGATCGTAACCTGTTACTAGAGTTTGGTAATCAGGATGTACAACCAATGAAGACTCTCCTTCTTCAGGTGACCCAACTTTACTACCACTAGGAGTTACGAGGACTTTCAAGCCTTCAAGCTGGCTCAGGACTTCTTCAGGAGGCTGGCCCCGAAGTCTACAGGACTTCCTCAATAAATCAGCCACGGTTACAAACTCAGGAGACTGGCCCCGAAGTCTACGGGACTGTCTTGGTAATTCAGCCACCGTTAAAAACTTTTAACTACTTCACACGCAAACAAAGTAAAATCTCAATGAAAAAGACCTAAAGCCTCTAATGAACCAAACAAATTTGAATCACATGCCTAAAGAATCTAGAGATCAAACACACACAAACAGTAACTTTCTAGACCGAAAACACTAGTTGGTGATGAAATCCAACGTCACAGAATTCAGTACAGAAATGACGGTTGGAACAGTTACCCTAGCAACCTGCTTAATGAATAGACTAGACCAAGTTCCTCCACTTAACCGTCTTGAGTGAAGTGAATCCCCCAGAAAATCCAAGTGAGTCTAGCCGACATCTGCTCCAAGTATAGTGGGATCTTCCCACCACTGTCACCTTAGGAAGAATCCTAAAGAATATGGCTTCTAAGGTTACCAACTGAGACAAATACACCTGGGGGAATAGTCTATGATCCGATACGCATGCAAGGGCATAGTAGCAAGCTCAATCCCCTTGAAGGCTCCTTGACATAATCCAAGGTTTACCAACAAGTGACTGCAGGCTCCTTGACAATGTTTAATCCGAGGTTTACCGTTTTTAATACGTGAATATCTGGCGTCGTTCCCAATGAGGAAGGATTGATTCCCACACTGGTTTGGACACGATCTCGTGCTTCTCCTTTAAGAGGAGCTTTCCTAGAGCATAAATGCAACAATTGGATTTCTTTCTACCACAAGATACAACTACTTGTTTGTTTTTACTGTCTTGGAGAGTTAATTACTTTCCTACTCCAAGACAGTAGCCTAAGCTAAGTTGGTGTATCAGAGCCCTAGAAATAAAATGTTACTAGGTGAATTTTATTTTAAGCATTAATTTTAGTGGTTGTTGTTTAAGTCAAGAGATGGCGGAGATGAAACTCGTGGTGTAAAGACTCGACTCGAAATCACTAAAAGGATGCACCTAAGATGATTTAAACAATCTTTTCTCTTCGATGAACTTCTAAACTAAGAAAGAGTTTGAGAATGTGAATACTTTGTAAACACAAATCTTTCTCAATTAAACAAATTAAAAGAAGAGCTTTTTCCTTTCCAAAGCACTCAAAACGAGACAACTAGTTATTTCACAAAAAATTCCTTTTTCTTTTCAAAGCACTCAACCACTACAAAAAAAACTTTTTCCAAAAGAGATTTTTTTTTTATATTTTTCATAAGACACTCAAAACTATGAAAATAACTAATCTTGAGTTCTACAAACTAGAAAAACCTATTTGAAGTTAAAGCTTACAAAGTGTCTTTTTGAGGATGTTTTACTTAGCTAAATGTGAGCTAAGGACTAATTTATGCAGAATCACAATTAGTCAAAAAACAACCAATCTTTCGTTTTCTTTTTAAAAATGAAAAATCCAAACTTTCAAATACAAGTTTTTCAAAATTTTTAAATGAGAAAACACAAAGTGGATTCCTCAACAAGGGGAGATTTCATAAATGGTCAGACTCATAAGAAGGCTGGTAGACACCAATGTGATCTGAGGTCCCTACAGCTTCTAAGCTCAGAGCCACTACACAACCAAAAATGAAAAACAAGCCCAACAAGCAAAACTCCTAGGAATTCCACCTAAAACCCTCACACTAATGAAATTAAACCAAGGAAAGTTTTTGACAGGGAACAAGCAGGTCTAGGCAATGGCTAAAACCTATAAACAAATTCTAAACTGATAAAAAAGAGAAAAATTTAAAATTTCTCAATTTTTTTACAGGGTACGCAGGCAGCCTGTTTACATAGGTGCATTCATGCTCTGTGTACAAAGAAAAAGTGCGTACAGGTACGCACTGTGCTTAACTCAAAGGGTGCATACTTCTCCCAAAACTATGAAAAATAAAAACTGACTCAAAATTAACTAAATTCACCCAATCCCACAATCATCAAGTCAAAAACAGAAACAGAAATATAGTTTCTCAGGTCAAAGTATAAACAAGGAAAACAATCAAGTCCCCAGTATGGTCGCCATTTTGTCGCACGGAATGAGTCGATCTTGCGGACAAGATAGACCTTCCTAGAATCTAAAGAAGACCTAATGACAAGCAAACCAACCAGACACTATCTTTCCCTAAATATGCTTTAATAAACAATAGCAAACAAGTGTTTTTAGGGCCTACCTTTGGTCCAACGAAAGCTTGTGGATGCCCTTGCTCCTTTGATTCCAATGAGCTCCTTTTCGCGAATCTGCAAACAAAAACAAGGCAAACAAATTAAATAGCACATGAAAAACCAATTGCATAAAACATATTTAACATGAAAGTCAAGGAGTCCATGAAACAAATAACATAAGATACTTGTTGAGAAAAATGAGTTTGATTGTATTAATTCAAAAGAAGAAGAACCTTACAACCTTCGCCTTGACGCTGTACAATCTCCTCCCAGGGTCCAACAAGAAGTCTCCTCTACTTTGACAAGTTTCACTCACTCCCTAATGAAGCCAAAAAGGTATGTGATCTCTCCTCTTAAGCTCAACTAGGAAGTCTTAATTTCACCAGCATTTACCCTCAAAATGTTCAGCTTCTAACCTCTCTAGTCCTCACCCCAATGCCTGTATTTATAGTGCAATGGAGAGAAGTTACTAGGTCCTCCTTCAAAGGGATAAAGCCCTCCTTCAAAGGGATAGCTCCTTTAGTCAAGGGATTAGCTCCTTCTCTTTTGGGATGCATGAACCACCTCAGAGCGAACAATCCACGTCAAAATTCCTTCTAGAAAACTCTAGAATTAACCCAAAGTGAGTTTTTTAAGATAAAACATGTGCCTTTTGACTTTCACAGGGGTCTGCACCTACACCGTTAGGGACAGAGCGGGTAGGTACGCAACTTTTGTACACAGAAGGTGCGGGACCACAGGTGACCATGAGAGAAAGTGTGGAACCAGAGTTACATTGATTTTTAATGTCTTTCTCCCATTTCCAAAGCTTGATTTGAAGAGCTGAGGTCTTAGACTTACTCAGGAGGATAGTACAAGTGATGATAGACCCATACTGACTGCAAATAATCATGGTGACGATATTTTTGTGTAACAGAATGAAAGGGAGCACAAGGGGACAATTGGATCAATAACTACAATAGGGATACTTTTTAGGTCATAGGTTTCATGTGTGATTTCCTTGCTATTTTTAGGATGCATGATATATGCATGTGGTTCCTTGGTTATGTGTTTTAATTGGTATGGATATTTTCCTAGATTGAAAGTGGTTTCATCCTTACATTTCCATTTCCTAGATAGTCATGGTGTAGTGGGTTCCCAATTCTTAGATTATTCCAATTGGTTCTCAGGTTCGCTGTGGATGTGGGTTGGAACAAACTCTCTGGAGCCCTAGAACAACCTAGGTTCCCTCAAGTCTATGGTTTGAGTTATTAGTACCTTGATCCTTGGGGTTGGGACAAATGATTTGGAGCCCTAGAATAACACAGTTTCCTTGGAGGCTATGGGTTCACTTACTAGTTCCTAGAGCCCTGGACAGTTTCGGTAGAGATCGATCTGATTTTTGTTAGTGATTTTTGGATGATATAGGTGAGATCACTTTGCTTGAGGGTTGAGGTGGTTTGGCCTCTGGAAGCCCTGGTCTTTTTTTTTTTTTGTTTAACCCATATGGTCCATATTCATGTTTGGAATATGACACAAGGATGGGTGGCTAAAAGAAAAATTTTGTTTAGCCTAATCTATGGTCGAGTCGTACACAAAAGTCCTTGACTTGGTTGGCATTTTCATATGTGAATAAGAGCTACTTTTTTATTTTTATCAATTAACACTTGTATTGGTTATTATATTGATCTTATGGTTTAGTTTTTATAGTCTCTATTCTAGTTATATATTGGTTATATAACAAGTGTTGTTGA
Source organism: Pinus tabuliformis (assembly GCA_031772625.1). Classification (NCBI taxonomy): domain Eukaryota; kingdom Viridiplantae; phylum Streptophyta; class Pinopsida; order Pinales; family Pinaceae; genus Pinus; species Pinus tabuliformis. The sequence goes on along the minus strand of CM062817.1, from coordinate 1,165,847,620 downwards.
AACTAGTTCGAGAAGGCTTGGATCGTTCTTGGTGATTCTTAGATGAAATTCAAAAGTTTATGATTAGATATGCATTCATGACTTGTAGCTTTCATGTTTACCATATGTTTGAATAAATTTCTATTGTATATTAGGCATGTCTAAGTCAATATGTTGTTCAAGTTTGAGTGTTTAGTATTTTTGTCATCTTAGTAATGACTCTGGAAAGTTACAAGTAGTTCTGGGTAGTGGTCTGGAGTATTTCCTCAAAACGTGGCATAAATCTCGCAACTTCATGGAGTAAATTAGGAATTTGGGTAACAATCGAATGCAAGCATCCTTATGGGTGATGTTGGAGCCTCATAACCACATGCATAGGGTGTCAAGGGTGTGGTTGGGGTGTAACCTAGGGAAAATGAGTTCTAACTCAGGGATTGATCACCTGGGGCGGTTCGTAGGCTCTTTAGTGATCTATAGTATTTGAGGCTTGTTAGTGTATTATCGTTTCATAGGCCTCACTTCCATAACTAGAACATGGAGGTCAGGTCATATCATAGTGACAGTAAGCTCATGTTTACCTAGAAAGCTTATAAAAGTGGGTAAATGTGAGAGGGGTGGTTATAAGTTACGTCTAATCCTTACCATTTATTGTAAGTGGCATCTCGTTCAAGCTAGAGATGCAGGTGTTTTATTACTAGCTATTAATGGTCATGTTGGGAAGATTAGTAGAGATTCTTGGGTTGTGGCATTGGATCCCCATTGGCAGATATTCTAGAGTTGTAGCATTGGCTCCCCATTGGTTGAGATTCTTGGGTTGTAGCATTAGCTCCCCACTAGCAGATATTCTTGGGTTGTAGCATTGGCTCCTCGTTGGTAGATATTCTTGCTTTGTAGTGTTGGATTCCTATTGGTAGAGATTCATGGGTTGTAGCATTGACTCCTCACTAGCAGAGATTCCTAGGTTGTGTTAATGGCTCCCCTCTAGCATAGATTCTTTTGTTGTAGCATTGGTTCCCTGCTGGCATAGATTCCCAGGTTGTAGCATTGGCTCGCTACTAGCAGATGATTCTTGGGTTGTAGCATTGACTCCCTACTGGCAAGTGATTTTGGGTGGTAGAATTTTCTCCATGATAGATAAAGGGTGGTAGATTGAGCTCCCCTGCAGTGATTCTTCTTTATATTCGAGATTGCTCAATAATGATTGGAGTTGAGAGGGTTGAGCTAGGCTCCCTAATGATGATATAGGTCAAGATAGACTCCCCTATGATGTGGGTTGAGCTAAGCTCACCAATTATGATGTGAGGTGAGATGGAATCCGCTATGTTCATTCTTATTCTTCTATTGGATAGATATTTTTCAGATGATCAAAGGAAGAGATGATGTGAGATGGGCCTTGTTAATGATACTGATGTTTGTATTTCATGTGTACACTCGATATATGTCATGTTGCAACTATGATGAGATGAGACCTATGATGCAGATGGAAATTTCTCCCTAGCTGAGAGGAGTTTTAAAATTGGGCAGCGTTAGGACAAATTTCTCCCAATGGAAACAGTAAGCCCCATATGAATCCCATCTTGCAAAATGAAGAATTATAAAATAAAAATATTTGAGAAAATATTCAAAATTTCAAATTTGAGGATTTCACCAATATTATAAAGTTGGCCTTAGTAAAATGAAAGGGTTTCAATTAATATATATATATATATCAATGAAATATAATTCAAGATCATCGAATAAGTTATTTTCTTCTGAGGTATGTTTATTCAGATGGCTCATTCATCAGTTCTATAATTTCAGTGTGTCTCTTGTCTGTAATTGTATGCGATAGTTGTGGTATGAGACTACGTGATTATGTTTTCTATGGATTTATGTTTCTCGCATATCTCAAATATATTTCTCACGGACACTTGTAGGACTACTATGCTCTCTCTACAGGACTCAGTTGATAAAGCCAAAGGACTCCTCTCACATACTTGATCTAGACATGATCTTGCCTTGGTGTAATTGGCACATGCATGACATCTTTATATTATCCCTGGTATTGGCTCTGTGATGTATAATCTCTTCAATATATGGTGTCAAACCTGATGTAATATATATATATATATATATATATATATATCTATATATATATATATATATATATATATATATATATATATATATATATATATATATATATATATATATATATATATATATATATAGATATATGGTTTCACTTGTTGGCATTATGAACAATGTGTTTTGCTTGATGGAAACCTACTTGAGAAAGATGTAAACATGATGATTATGTAGATGTTATAAGTGAGATGGACAAAGTAATATTAGTTTAGAGACAAAAAGATGATAAAGGTCAAGCTTAGGAAATTATATGTGGATATGGTAAAGAAAAGTTGCATACAATTTCTGTGCCAACGTATTTTTAATAAAAGGGATCTTTACCATGGTATTGGCCCATAGTAATGAGCGCAATAACAAATATTTGATATCGTCAACGAATACCATTAGCATTAGGCCTACACTATATAATAAGATGGTGATCAAGTGTTAGAGTGTGCATGTAATGGATTATTTATCAATTACTTGATCTGAAATAAGAGTGCACCAGGGACAATGGAGATGGATCAGATCTAATACATATGAAATGAGCACATATTGAATAATATGTTTATGGCTTGATAGACCTATGATGATGATATTATGATGTGTTTCTGTAATAGTTTGCATTTTGAGATTTGGGTTTAACAAATGTTGTATTGTAGCGAAGGCATGTGTTAGTGATTACATATGTGTATGCAGGTTTGACACTGAGAAGTTTCATACATATGCGGATGTGGTACTGGGTATTCATGTATATATTCTATAGTATGGACATATATGTACACAGGTTTGGTGAATGATAAGCGCATACATACATGGATAGGCTTTATAAGAGTCACCTACATCTGGTAGTGTTACCAAGAAAACTAGTGTCTATTCAGAACTACTAGTCCCACTAAGACGGGTAGCTATCTTAGAAACAAACAAACTAAATTTACTTTTATTTTCATTTACGAGAGATACATGAGAAAGAAGCAGAGAGTACCAACCTCATTCTTTCGCTTGGCTCCTTGCTTGTTTCCTTTCCCCTTTTACAGAATCTCGCCACTACTTCCTTACTTGTCCCGCTTCAAAGAGCACCTATGGAATCACAACAACATAATACCATCAAAGCATAGAGATCTATCACTGTAAACAATATAGGATCAGATATATATTGACCATATAAATGCATATATCAACACAATATTCAGAGATACACAATAATATTGAGGAAAACACAAATAGCTTTATTAATAAAAGTAGTAGAAGAGAGGATTACAACCACTTGGTTTGACCCAACACCATCCTCCCAGCTTGAAATCCCTCTTCACCTCATACAAAGCAAGATCACCCAACAATGTCTTCAAAGAGAAACGAACATCACTTCTTTGCAAATTACCAAATTCCAACCTCTGGATCTCTGGGATGAGGGAACCATATATAGATATTTGTAGGGGGCTGAGTCAGGTTCTGGGATTTTGATTAGTGTCATCTCTCTGATAGTTCTTGGTTCCACTTGGAGATTTCATGATCTCTTACTCATCCCTGGGCGAATTCATGGAGGCAAGTTTCAAATGAGCAGCTTCTAGAAGATTCTCAGGGTCTCCACCTAGCAAACTGCTTGTGCCATTTGTCTTCTCTCACTCATCGCACCCTATAGAAGGGCTTTCCAGTATGCATCGCAATTTTTGCATGTGGCATGTGGCGTGCATTGGAGCCTTAGCATTGGGAAATCTGTATGGTCCTGCTTTGACCAGTTCTGAGTAGTTTTCCGTGGAGAACTTCTAGGAGATGATGTAATCAACTAACCTTTCTCCTTTAGGGTATGAAACAACACTTTTAGGGACTTAGAAGCCCTTGGTTTATGGACATATGTGATTTGGGTTGCAGTGCCCAAATATGTCTATAATAGTTGCCCCATAAAGCATGAGGTTGTAAATATTTTGATGTCGGGTAAAATGCTTTATAATTAGGATCCAAGGTTTCTTGAACTAAAAGGTGACCTGTAATAAGATACAATACAATACATTATCTTCATAACATTTTCATGATCTAGCTGAGGCGAGAATTCCCATGCTCAGCTTGATAAATTCATTTTCATGTACATAGGACAGACAATTGTCTGTATACAGACTGATGATTCTGGTAGCGCCATCATCCCTTAGTTTGGATGATTACCTGTGCATTAATGATGTATATTTGATGTCTTTATTTTCCTGAATATATCGTAGCCCTGATGGATGAAACTAGATCTGGGATCTTCAAAATTTGTTCAATCTTCGCCCGAAAGTACAAGTCGATCCATGTGAAAAGATGTTCTGATGTCGAACATGGAAGGACATCGCCTGATTACCAGCCAATGATGTAAGCTATTAACAGGCACGAGAGGAATCACTGATGATAATGATGACCCTCAAGGTAGTACAGTACAATTCACGTGGTGTGAATACATGAGTCGATGTCGAACACCATGCAAAATCATTCGATCAAAGGCCATTAATGTAAACCTGTCGCCGAAAGTGAGAAACTTGCCATTGAGGCATGCAAGCTTCAAAGTACTGAAAGGGTTGTTTCTAGGTCAGCTTCAATAATAATGAACTGATGTCAATAAGAAGTGACCCATCGTAGGAGGTCATTGATGGATCCCACATCTATGACACGGAACGGAGAAAATGATTTTGTAGAGATGAAAACAATCTGATGATACAAGGTTTAGTGTGGTGGTCATGAAAGAATGAAGCGCGAAGGTATTGCAGCAGATGAGACACAAGCTGGGTAGGTGAATTCTTTGAGCGACTTCTCTTAAACATATCAGTGACACTGAAATGGATTGATAGCGTTAACCCCAAAAGTGGATGGTACAGTGGACCAATGGTGATATGAACGGTGAACGGAATAACCCAACCCAACTCGATCATGGTGATGTAGTGAAAGTGTCATGTTCAAGAGCGACCTACTACCAATGAAGTTTCTTTGGGTTTTCTTCCTAATTTTCCCCAGTCATTTCTGACCAGTATCTCTTTAATTTTTTCAATCTTGAGGAGGATAACATATGCTTGTTTTATAATTTTCCCTTTGGGCAAACCCGTTGCTATGTTTTAACGAACCTAGCGATAGTGAAACTTGCTCTTGTTTGAATGGACAAGTTTGTCACTATTGTTTTAATGAGTTTAACGACAAGGATAACTCGGTCCTTTTCAATTTTAGAGAGTCTGAAAAGAGATGAAAAGGAAACTCCAATATTCATTTTTCATAGTATAATCGCTTAAGTTTGGAAAAGTATAAAACAATGCGGAAGGGATGACTTTTCGATAGTTTTAACGAGCCGAACAAGATATACGCTCAATCTTTTTGTGTAATAATCCCTCAGGTCCAAAAAGATTAAAATCTAGAGGAGGGATGGCACTTCCAATCACTTTAACGAGCTGGAGAGGCCAATTTCTTGGCAATCTTTTCATATTTTATGAGTCAGATGAAAAGACCTTAAAAGAGACTCGTTTTTTAGGAACGAGTGATATTTTTGGGCAGTAGCTGGTTCCAGGTAAGGATTGGAACTTTTTCCAATCATGGCAGTGTTAAGAGGATGGCTAACAAAATCACTCGCCACAGTTGTTCCTCAAAAGGGGTAAACAATCAAATGGAGGCGTATGATAAGCTAAAACAGAGTGGAGGTGATGGTAAGAACATGACCAAGGCTCAAAAGCTGACGATAATGTGTTCACAATGGTTATTTACCGGAAGTGGGTTCATTTTTTAATGAGCTTAAACTCTGGTGGAACATATGGTCATTGCTAGGTTTAATTTTTAACGAGCTTAAACTTCGCGTAAAACTACTCATGCCCGTCGTATAATCAGGATGTCTCATCAATAGGTTCATTTTTTAGGGATCTTGCACCATTTGAAATTATGCTCCGACTCCTTTTATTATGTAAGCTAGGAATGACCAATCCTACAAGTTTAAAGGCTTAAGAACCTACAAACTATGAAAATAAATGGTCGTTTTTCACTTTCACTCAAAAAGGTTTGCATGCCCCAGCAAAGTAGAGTTTCCCCAGTTACCCTTCAATTTATGGACAAAACTCCTGCTCTATCAGGAAAGGCATACCCAGGTTACCCTTAAATTTGCAGACAAAACATTTGCTCTATCGGGAAAGGCATACCTTCTAACAAAGGTATCCTATTCCAGTCTAATCCCATTTTCCTAAACGGACGGGTGTGTCATACTAGTCATATATCCCCAACAGAGTCGCCATTTTGTTATCGGGAAAACTAGTGTCTATTCAGACCTTCTAGTCCCACTAACACGGGTAGCTATCTTAGAAACAAACAAACTAAAGTTACTTGTATTTTCCTTTACAATAGATAGATGAGAAAGAAGCAGAGAGTACCAACATCAGTCTTTCGCTTGGCTCCTTGCTTGATTCTTTCCCCTTTGATAGAATCTCGCCACTACTTCCTTACTTGTCCCGCTTCAAAGAGCACCTATAGAATCACATCAACATAATACCATCAAAGCATAGATATCTATCACTGTAATCAATATAGGATCACATATATACTGACCATACAAATGATTATATCAACACAATATTCAGAGATACACAAGAATATGGAGGAAAACTCAAATAGATTTATTGATAAAAGTAGTAGAAGAGAGGATTACAACCACTTGGTCTAACCTAGCACCATCCTCCCAGCTTGAAAACCCTCTTCACCTCATACAAAGAAAGATCACCCAACAATGTCTTCAAAGAGAAACCAACAACACTTCTTTGCAAATTACCAAATTCCAACCTCTGGATCTTTGGGATGAGGGATCTGTATATAGATATTTGCAAGGGGGTGAGTCAACTTTTCGGATTTTTATTAGTGTCATCTCTTTAATAGTTCTTGGTTCAAATTGGAGATTTCATGATGTCTTACTCATCCCTAGGCGAATTCAGGGAGGCAAGTGTCAAATGAGCAGCTTCTAGAAGATTCTCAAGGTCTCCACTAGCAAACTGATTGTGCCATTTGTCTGCTCTTGCTCATCGCACCCTGCAGATAGGCTTTCCAGTATGCATCACACTTTTTGCATGTGGCATGTGAGATGCATCGCACCCTTAGCACTGCGCAGTCTATATGGTCCTGCTTTGACTAGTTCTGAGTAGTTTTTCATGGAGAACTTCTGGGAGATGATGTAATCAGCTGACCTTGCTCCTTTAGGGTATGAAAAAACACTTTCAGGGACTTAGAAGCCCTTGGTTTGTGGACGTATGTAATTGGGGTTATAGTGCCCAAATATGTCTATAATAGGTAGGGTTTTGCAGTATGAGCTATTAATGATGTCTGACTAGTTACTTTATGTTTGAAATTATCTGTCGATGAAATCTTTCTTATGATAAATTTTTTTTGATAGTGTTGGTTGGTTTGACTTGTTTATGGAATGATATATTGACTAGGGATGGGTTCAATATGTGATTCAATGATTGATTTAGTATGAAAGTTATTTAGACTCGGTTGTTTAGTATTTTTATATTTGTATGCAGGTCCTCTTAAGGATAAGTGCATACATACACATGTATGACTCAGAACAGTCGTGTATATATTCCGAAATATGGTTGATTAGGGTTTGTAGTAGAAACAGTTGGTTTTTGCGTTTTGAGTAGTTGTGCATCATGGTTTAGATTTTGTTGATTTATTAAGATTAATTGACTACTTTCATATTTCAGTTGGTTCAGTGATTGAGTCATTTGATATAGTAATTGATTTTAGAATTGATATGCGGCATTGGGCTTAAATGATGGTAGTGGGTCTAGTTTGAAAATATGATGAAACATGGCCTACAGGTTTGATGTTTTGGATTAGGTGGATCTAGTATGAAATATTATGAAACGTGGTCCACATAGGTGCTGATTTTTGGAGGCTATAGTGAGGAAGTTGAAGCTTTATTCTAGTGGTAGAAAGTGAATCAGATCAAGGGGTTGGAGCTCCCTTTAGTGGGTTTTGGTAAATGAGAGCATAGGGTTGAAGCTCCCTTCCAGTGGTTGTTGGATAACAAGTGAATGTTGTAGCCTTCTTCAGGTGGGCTCCTGCATAGTGGTATAAGTCTGTGTTAATAAAAGATTAAGAAAAAGATGATGGTAGCATTGTGTTTCTCAAACATTAGGTTTCAACCTAAAAATCCTAATGTCATAATGTGTTTATGTGTTTCTTATGTTTGATGGTTTCTTCTATTCTTACTACTCATCGTTATTGTTTAATTAAAGGCTAATGAAGTATTCATACACTATTTGAAGTAAAAAAAATGATGAAATATATGAAAAGTTAGTTAACTGGATGTATGTGGTTTTCCTTCATCATAGTTGCATGCACACTGTTATTGGGAAAAATAGTGTCTATGCAGAGCTGCTAGTCCCACTAAGGCTGGTAGCTACCTTAGAAACAAACAAACTAAAAACTACTTTCATTTTCCTTTATGAGAAATAGATAAGAGGGGAATAAGGAGACCAACCTCTGTCTTGCACTTGGTTCCTTGCTCGATTCCTCTCCCTTCTGATAGGTTTTCGCCACTCGCTTCCTCGTCTATCCAGCTTCAAAGAGCACCTATAGAATCAAAGCAACATAACACTATCCAAGAACATAGATCTATTATCATAAACAATATAAGACCATATATATATCGACCACACAAATGCATATAACATCAATCATACAAGAATGTGGAGGAAAACTTGAATAGCTTTATTGATAATCAAGAAAGAGCAAAGAGGATTACAACCAATTGTTCTGACCCAGCATCATCCTCTCAGCAGGAAATACCTTCTTTACCTCATGAAAAGCTTAGACCACCGAACACTATGATATTGCACCAAGAAACCAACAACACTTCCTTAAAAGATACAAAATTCCAACCTCTAGATCTCTAGGATGAGGGATCCATATATAGATGTTTGAAAGGGGGGCGAGTCAGCTTTTGGGATTTGATTAGTGTCCTCTCTTTGATAGTTCTTGATTCCACTTGGAGATTGATGATCTCTTACTCATCCCTGGTCGAATGCAGAGAGGCAAGTGTCATAGGAGAAGTTTCTGGAAGATTCCATGCTCCTCCACCTTGCGGATTGACCCTGCCATTTGTCCACTCTCACCCATCGCACCCCATAGAAGGGCTTTTCAACATGCATCGCACCTACTGTGTGTATTCAGGTGGGATGCAATGCACGTCGACCATGGAGTAGGTGAATGGTCCAGTTTTGACCAGTTCTGAGTAGTTTTTCATGGATAACTTTTCGGAGATGTTGTAATCAATTGACCTTGTTCTTTTAGGGGTTGGAACAACACCTTTAGGGACCTAGGAGCCCTTAGTTTATGGACATTTATGATTGGGGTTGCAGTGCCCAAAAATTTCTATAACACTTGCCCCCTAAAGCATGAGGTCGTTAATCTTTTGATGTCGGGTGAAATGCTTTGTCATGAGGATCTGAAGTTTTTTCAAGCTGGAAGGCGACCTGTAATAAGATACAATACAATACATTATCTTCATAATATTTTCATGATCTAGCTGAGGGGGCATTTCCCTTGCTCAACTTTATAAATTCATTTTCATGTACATAGGACAGACAATCGTCTGAATGTATACTGATGATTCTGGTAGAGCCATCATCTCGTAGATTGGATGATTACCTGTGCAGCAATGATGTGCATTGGATGTCTTTATTTTCCTGAATATATATCACAGCTCGGATGGATGAAACTAGATCCAAGGTCTTCAATCTCAATCGATCTTCACTCAAAGTACAAGTCGATCCATGTGAGAGATGTTCTGGAGTCAAACATGGAAAGGCGTCGCCTGATTACCAGCCAATGATGTAAGCTGTTAACAGGCACGAGAGGAATCACTGATAATGATGATGACCCTCAAGGTACTACAGTACAATTCACGTGGTGTGAATAAGGGACTTGGCATCGAACACCACGCAAAAACTTTCCATCGAAGGCCATTGATGTAAACCTGTCGCCGGAAGTGAGAAACTTGCCATTGAGGCATGCAAGCTTCAAAGTACTGAAAGGGTTGTTCCTAGATCGAGTTCTTGGATAATGCGCTGATGTCGACAAGAAGCGATCCATCATAGGAGGGCCTTAGTGAATCCCACATCAATGACACGGAACAGAGAAAATGATTTTACTGGAGGTGAAAAAGATCTAGTGATATAAGGTTCAGGGTGGCGGTCATGAAAAAATGGAGCGTAAATGTATTACAGTGGGTGAGGCATAGGTGAATTCTCTTAGCGACCTCTCTTGAAAATATCAACTACACTGACATGATGAATTGGTAGCATTAACCCCAAATATGGATGGTGCGACAGAACCATGGTGATGTGACCAGTGAATGGAACAACCCAACCCGACTCGGATGCGGAGCGAAAGTGTCATGTTCAAGAGCGACTTGCTACCAACAAAGTTTCTTCAAGTTTTATTCCCAATTTTTCCCCAGTCATTGCTGACCAGTATCTCTTTATTTTTGTCAAGCTTGAGGAGGATAACATATGCTTGTTTTATAATTTTCCCTTCGGGTAAACCCATCTCTATGTTTTAACGAGCCTAGCAATAGTGAAACTCGTTCTTGTCTATTATGGACAAGTTTGTTGTTATTCGGTTTTAACGAGTTTAACGACAAAGATAACTCGGTCCTTTTCAATTTTAGAGAGTCTGAAAAGGGACGTAAAGGAAACTCAAAAAATACTTTTTCATCACATAATCCCTTGAGTCCGGAAAAGTATAAAACAATACAAAAGGGATGAATTTTCAGTACTTTTAACGAGCCGAGGAAAACAAGCGCTCGATCTTTTTGTGTAATAATACCTCAAGTCCAAAAAGATTAAAATCTAAAGGAGGGATAGCACTTCTGGTCACTTTAACGAGCTGGAGAGGCCAATGGCTCGGAAATATTTTCATATTTTATGAGTCAATTGAAAAGAGATTAAAGGATACTCATTTTTTGAGGAACGAGTGATAGATTCGGGTAGCAGCTGATTCCAGGTAAGTTTTGGAGTTTTCCAATCATGGCAGTGTCACAAGGATGGCTAACAAGATCACTCTTCGCAGTTGTTCCTCAAAAGGGGTAAACAATCAAGTGGAGGTGAATGATCGGCCAATACAGAGTGGAGGTGATGATGAGAACACGACCAAGGCTTCAAAGGCTGATGATAATATATTCACGATGGTTATTTACTAGAAATTGGTTCATTTTTTAATGAGCTTAAACTTTGGGGGAATGTTTGCTCATTGCTTATGTTTATTTTTTAACGAGCTTGAATTCCGCGTTAAAACTGCTCGTTGCTTATGTTTATTTTTTAACGAGCTTGAATTCCGCGTTAAAACTGCTCGAGGCGGGTTTACTTTTTAACGAGCTTTAACCCTGCAGTAACACTGGTCATGATAAGTTTGCATGCCCCCATCATAATAACCCAAATTGAGGTGCATGCCCCCCAAGCTTCATTGCATTCATCTCGGTGGTTGGAATGAAGTTTTACCTTCAAGATCTTCAAAAGGCTCGACTTTGATTTTACGAGATCGTAATCAAAGACTCAATTTGTAAAGGGTGTTGTTTCATTTTTTAATGAGGTTGACACAGTAAAAGAAATATCCTCATGACTCCTTGTTTCATTTTTTAACGAGGTCAACACAAGATAAGAACCATCCTCGAAATCCACTGTATTTACAGTATTTGATAGAAAATAAAAAACTTAAGGATGATTAAGGTTACTGGAATAATTTTCGTGGTAATCTGGAAGATGGGAGTGATGGTGGCAATCTTCCCATGGTGCCTCTCCTATCATCATTGATTGAATGATTCCTTCGTCTGTAGAATGTACATGCGACCAAGGATCTGAAGAGGTGCCATATTCCTTAGACCTATCTATCCAAACACTCGATGAGCGTTGATTTTGGTTTCCCCCCTAGGCCAAGAAAATTAATTGCTACAATATTTCTAAAATGGCGATGATCCATGCTGACAAAATGTTTAGGAATCTTCCAAATCCATTAGATATAGAAGATTTCATATTGTAGGTTTCCATTGTGGCCACTTTCGCCAGATTATTTTGAGGTAGTAGGGCAAAAGTACCCATTAAGGCAGGGTATTTTAGGAGGCCTACTTCGATATTTTGAAGCGAATGATTGCTTCCATGGATCATTGGAATGCTTCCCGTAACTTGTGAACTGTTAGGGAGAAATGTTTGTTGGTCGATGATTATAATTCCTCCTTGAAAGGGAAATGCAATATTTCTGAAGTATGTCGACACAACTGTAGCCATAACATAAATCCAAGGCCTTCCCAGTAGGATGTTGTAATCGAGGTTTCCATCGATAACCTCAACATCAATTTCTACTGTTTTTCCCCCCAGTTCAACTCGGAAGTTACTTAAAATCCCATATGGAGTGTATGATCGTCCATCAAATGCTTTTAACATCGTTTACGATCTTGACAAGGGTGGTGAGCCTAAATTTTTCCAGCAACTCATCGACATAATACATGTAGATGCCCCCTCATCAATAATTGTTGGATGAACAGTTTTGTTGAGGGCTTTCACCTGAATAAGGAAAGCTATTTGAGCCAGTAACTGAGGGTCATATCCTTTGTGATGAAAGGCCACAAGATTGGAATCCATTGGGTCAATCCCACCTATTGCTGGTAATAAAGCCTGCTTTTGGGAGGGGAAATTTTGCGGTACCTCAAGTGTCGACATAGAGGACAATGATTGGGTCATGTTCCCTACTATTTTATAATGTTGTGCTGCTCTGGCACGAGGATTAAATGTCAATTTGTGTACTACTCCCTTTGGCGGCTTTATCATTAGCTCAGGAATGATGGGTGGCACAACTTCGGTCGAAGTTGTTGTCGAACTACTAGGTTGATCATTAGCCTTGTTGTTTGACAGTTGTGGATTCTCGTAATCTTTATTCCTTGTCAAAGCATCATTTTGTTACTTTGAGATAGACAACATAAGCACTTGGGATCGGGAAGCATTTTGATTAGCAACTAGTTTGGTTCCCTGGTTTGGAAACAGATCAATCAATATTGTTGAGGTTTTTGAACTCTTAAAGAGTTTCTTAACTTCAGCTTTATGTGGACAATCTCTTGTTTGATGATCCTCATCGCATATCTGACACCCTGCAGGGGGTTTCCTTTGCCCAGAAGGGTTTGTAGAAGGTTTTTCAGGAGATGACTCATCCTGCTTCCTTTTTCTCCCTTTCTTTTTCTTCATTCCCCCTGGTTGCTTCAGTTGTTTTCCCTTGTCGGTCGACATGGCATTTACCTCTGAGGTGAGAAGCTCTTCATTTTCATTTTGACCAGAAATCTTACGGGCCTTTTAAGATGTAGCCTTTGTTGATTTCGTGTTTGTTGTACCAATCACGCCATCGCTGGCATGAGAGTCATTGTTCGATTTAGGAGGAGGAGGAACAGAAAATTTCGGTCTGGGAGCATCAGGTATTTTATCGTAGAGTATGCCAGACTGAGTATAAATCAAGTCTAAATACTACGCACGAGCAATAACTTGCTCTTCAGTGACGACTCCTCCTTTTGCCACATCTTCTGTAATGGAAGGTAATAATGACTTAATAAACCATTCAGCTAAAACCTGATTAGGAACATATGTTTTTACCATTCTACGACGACGTCACCACTCATGAATATGATCGGATATGTGAGTGGCTGTTGTTTGTTTGAAATTGGTAAGAAGTTTTGTTCCCATTTCGTACCTTATGGGTAACTGAAAATGGGTTAGAAAGGTTGTGGCTAGGGTAATGAAGTTATCAAACGAAGCTCTAGGTAATTCGATATACCATTTTGTTGCCGAACCAGTTAACGTTCTTTGAAAAAGATGAAGCCTAATTGAATCATCATTTAGGGTGTTTAATGAACACCACAGATGAAATGTCATCACATGATTCGACGGGTCTTCACCCGGATTTCCATTAAATTTAGGAACATCTGATGGAAGTTTATGCAGAATCGCTGGCCACCAAGGGGCGTAAGCAATTGGATCGTTTGTTAGCAGATTTAGAATTGGTAACTCTAAAGTTGCCACGAAGGGTAACTGTTGATTCAGGTTTGTTGAAGCGTACCCAGGATATGACGAAATTTCCTGAGTAGTTGGTCTTTGCATACTAGCATAATGCATTTGATGCTGGTAACCTTGGTAAGGTTGATGGGCATAACCATTATAGAATGGTTCATTTTGACCGTTTTGAATATACGACTGCCCACTATTTGCAAAGATTTGCTACTCAGATCCTTGGTATACTTGTTGGAATTGCAGTTGTTGGTATTGCACCAGCCATGGTTGCGAAGCCATGTGTTGTTGTCCAATACTAACCGTTTGACCAAGATGACGGGTAATTGTACCCATTTGGGCCTGTGTCATTCCACTAGTTGGCGATTGTGGTTGAGTTGCAGGGACAAGAGGCTGTTGCGTTACAACCTGAGAAACCTGAGGTTGGCATACAATAGGCAACGCTTATACTTACGACACTGTCACGATAGCTGACGTAGTTGGTATATTTGACATAGGTAAACATTGTTGCATCGAATATACAACTCTTGATTGTTGAGGCAGTATTGGCACCCAACTGCTAGATGTAATTCCAGCATAACCTGAATTTTGCTGTGAACTCACGTATGGTTGTCCTCTCGGAGGTGACAATGAAAGGGTATACTGCCCCCCATATGGTGGTAATCCGGTACTCAAAGGAATTGTTTGTCCTTGAGAACCGGACTGCCCAAATTGACACCCTGGAGGATCAATTTGCTGAGACTCAACATAAGAGTTCCCGAATACTATTCTGGATGAACAAAAAGGAATGAACCATACTGTCGAAATGGCCCCTTCTAGCGATTGAGAGCTAGTTGGGATAGATGGTATGCCGAAGAACATTGTTAGAGTGATAGCAGGAAGTTCTATCGTCGCTGTGTTAGATGACACAGTCCTAGATGTCGAAGGTTGTTCAGACATTTCTAGTCTATCCAAAAGATTGCTATCGATTCTATAGGAGCTTCCGATAACGGTAGACTAATTTCTGATGAAGAAGGACATAGGGTGATCCCGACTCCAAACTGCGATGGAGTACTAGATGGAGGATCCTCCACAATCTCTTCTATAGCAATCAGACCAGGTGGAAGAGGTAGACTGTCAGGTCCGTAGAATATTTCTGGTGCCGAAGAAGGTATAGAATCTACAACGATAGATGTTTGGGGATTAGCACCTTCTAAATCAGTTATAGATTGAGCTGGTTTAGTAATACAAGTGTTTACCTTGACACTAGGATCAATTCTATTGTCCTTTGGTGGCTGTTGAACTTCTTCTGTGAAGGCAGGGATACTAGAAATGTTTGGAGTAATCGGAGTCTCTGATGGTGTTGGAACACTTGTTCTAACTTTACCAGGGGATTTCGAACCGGTTAAATGAGTTCACTTTGTCCGTAACAATTTTGATTCGCGGGACAAAGACGGTTGACTCGTAAGCCTCCTCGAACGATGGGGTTTCAATTGACTTTCTTCCACGATTTCGGATTACTCGATCAACTAAAAATCAAGGGGAAGTATGTTTCCAAATTAGATGAATTTTAGATGCTTTGACACAACTTGTTTTTTCAATTTTTAAGAGTCGAGAAAAAACAAAAGATGACTCTAGTCGCCTTCGATTTCTAATGAGCCGGAAGTGACAAGTGCTCAGATGGACCTTTCCCGTTAAGGAGTCTAAAAAGGAACGAAAGGGACTGCTCCGGAAACCTAGACAGAGGGATTATCAAACCAATCGCAAAACTGCAGAATACTTTTTACAGTACGGCAGTCAATCTTCCTAAATGTTGTGTTTAGTGCGTTGCGATCAATAGGGCGGCAAACACGGCTTCCTATGGATAAAGCATAAAGCCTATTGTGGCCTCCCAAAATATACTCGATGGTATGTTGGAGCACAAGTCCGTACTGGCACTTATCGTCTCAAAGTGGAGGAATCACCCAACCAACAGTGAAAACAACAGTTACCAGGCTTTAGGACGCTGGAATACGTCTCTAGCCTAGACTTCTAGATGTTGTGTGTTAGGTTCTGAAGCGTTTTTAGATTCATTAAATTTATTTTATAGTTGATCTTGCTTAAGAAATTTTACTTTTAGGTTCACCACATGATGTATATGTACAATTCCTAAAATGCAATCTAAGATGATAAACAGTCGTTTAATCTTCTTTTTGCAATGAAAATCCTAGCTACTAAGGAAAGAGAGATGGCATTCTTTCAACAAAGAGCCGAGAGCACACACTATATGCACTTGTCCTAAATCAAACCAACAAACAACCTAAATGCAAATGCACATGCATGTATTTGTTTTTAGCCTTCTTAATGTGTGAATGATAAAAAGAAAGCTAGGTGCAAATCTGAATTATTTTTCAAAGCAACAATTACTAACAAGCTTCTTTTCAAAACAAAATGAGGACAATGACGACACTTTTCTATTCGGAATTGAAAACTTGCTTTCCACACTTGAAAAACTAATAGTTCAAATAAAATACAAGAGTAATAGTGTAATTGACTATCAAGAACAATCGGATTCTCTTTTAAGACTGAAAACGACACTTGCGACACTTTCAAATCAAGAAACGACAGTTCAATTACACTACTTCTTTGTAAAAGAGAACTGAAAATGACTCAAAATACATAAAAAAATTTACAGTTCTTTGCACAATGGAGGCAGAATAATGGCAAGGAAGGGGGTTTCAACAGAGGTGTATTGACTACAAGCAGCAAAACTCCTGAATAGAGTTGAAAAGTATGAACACAGAAGCCAAAATCTAAGAGTAGAAGAGCTCTGATCAGCGCACTTGTAGCACAGGGAAACTGAAATGAAACGCACCTACTACACTCGAGAAGTGAGATGCATTCAAGTTTCAAATAGGACACAGTGCGATGGACCAGGAACGAGACTTTAGCTGGGTTCCGGGTCATAGTTTGCAGCTCAGTTCAGGGATTTAGGCCGGGAAAGTGGTAATCAGTAAATCAATCACAGGGGTAGATCTAAGGAGGTTACTAGAGCAACCACAAGGGCAATTAGAGAGCTTGTAAATCAATTTCTTAATTCATAAACAAAACCCGGAGATAGACTGAAGCAGCATTGATCTACTTTGCACTTGCATAGAAAATGCAATTCGAAGGCTAGCTGGCTTGACTTCAGGCTTCATCTGTAAGTTTATAGAGTAAACAAATGTAGATAAACAAACAATATATTCTCTCCCAACCGGAGTCGCCATTTTGTTATCAGGAAAACTAGTGTCTATGCAGAGTTACTAGTCCCACTAAGGCTGGTAGCTACCTTAGAAACAAACAAACTAAAAACTACTTTCGTTTTCCTTTATGAGAAATAGATAAGAGGGGAATAAGGAGACCAACCTCTGTCTTCCACTTGGTTCCTTGCTTGATTCCTCTCCCTTCTGATGGTTTTTCGCAACTCGCTTCCTCGTCTACCCAGCTTCAAAGAGCACCTGTAGAATCAAAGCAGCATAACACTATCCAAGAACATAGATCTATTATCATAAACAATATAGGACCAGATATATATCGACCACACAAATGCATATAACATCAATCATAAAAGAATGTGGAGGAAAACTTGAATAGCTTTATTGATAATCAAGAAAGAGAAAAGAGGATTATAACCAATTGTTCTGACCCAACATCATCCTCTCAGCAAGAAAGCCCTTCTTCATGTCATGAAAAGCTTATATTACCCAACACTATGATATTGCACCAAGAAACCAACAACACTTCCTTACAAGATACAAAATTCCAGCCTCTGGATCTCTGGGATGAGCGATCCATATATAGATGTTTGAAAAGGGGGTGAGTCAGCTTTTGAGATTTGATTAGTGTCCTCTCTCTGATAGTTCTTGATTCCACTTAGAGATTGATGATCTCTTACTCATCCCTAGTCGAATGTAGAGAGGCAAGTGTCACAAGAGAAGTTTCTGGAAGATTCCATGCTCCTCCACCTTGCATATTGACCCTGCCATTTGTCCACTCTTGCCCATCGCACCCCATAGAAGGGCTTTTCAACATGCATTGAACCTACTGTGTGTATTCAGGTGGGATGCAATGCACTTTGACCATGGAGTAGGTGAAATGGTCCAGTTTTGACTAGTTCTGAGTAGTTTTTCATGGAGAACTTCTAGGAGATGTTGTAATCAATTGACCTTGTTCTTTTAGGGGTTGGAACAACACCTTTAGGGACCTAGGAGCCCTTAGTTTATGGACATTTATGATTGGGGTTTAGTGCCCAAAAATGTCTATAACACATACGCTAATTTACTTAATGACAGTAGCATACAAAAATGAATAAAGAATTGAAAGGTTTAAGTGACTTTTAACATATTGATTCACCATGCCACCCCCAAGAATTTTTCCCAACAATTGGTATCAGAGCAGGTCACTTTAGTTGAAGCTTAACCGCTTGGATTGGATCAAGGATGATGGGAAAGAAGAAGATAGCTCGAAGGAGGGAGTCAGAAAACTGTGGTAGTCACAGTGATATATCATATATAACAAGAGTTACAGATGTCAACAAATGTGTACTTTTTGGAGCACCCTGCTTTCTATTGATCAAGAATGAGGAAGACGGTAACAAACAATTATCATGTATGGGTTTTTATTCTAATTACAGTCCATTTCCTTGTCTATATAGTAATGATGATAAATAATATGACAGTGAATCAAATGAACTTTCACTCATGGGTAAAAGTGAAAGTAAAAATTTTAAGAAGAAAACATATTCAAAAATTATGGCCCTAGAAGCAGAAGAACAAGGCAAGTCAGAAAAAATGGAAAATGAAGGCCTACCTATGCTAAGAAATGATAATTATCAACAATGGAAATAAAATATGAATTATAATCTAATGAAAGTTTATGTTTGGTATTTGTTATCGGGAAAACTAGTGTCCATTCATAGCTGCTAGTCCCACTAAGATGGGTATCTATCTTAGAAACAAACAAACTAAAGTTACTTATGTCTTCCTTTATGAGAGATAGATGAGATAGAAGAAGAGAGTACCAACCTTAGTCTTTCGCTATTCTCCTTGCTTGTTTCCTCTCTCCTTTGATAGAGCTTTCGCCACTCCTTTCTCACTTGTCCCGCTTCAAAGAACACCTGTAGAGTCAAAGCATAAAAATACCATCAAAGCATAGAGAACTATAACCATAAAGAATGTAGGATCAGATGTACATTAACCATATAAATGCATATACAAATACAAGATTCAGAGATATACAGGCATATGGAGGAAAACTCAAATAGCTTTATTCATAGAAGTAGTAGAAGAGAGTGTTACAACTAAGATGTCTGATCTAGCATCATCCTCCCAACATGAAAGCCCTCTTCACCTCACACAAAGCAATATCACCCAACAATGTCTTCAAAGAGAAAGCAACATCACGTCCTTGGAAATTACAAAATTCCAGTCTCTGGATCTCTAGGATGAGGGATGCATATATAGATGTTTGCAGGAGAGTGAGTCAGCTTCTAGGATTTTTATTAGTGTCATTTCACTAATAGTTCTTGGTTCCATTTGGAGATTTCATGATCTCTTACTCATCCCGGGGTGAATTTAGAGAGGCAAGTGTCAGATGAGCAGTTTCTAGAACATTCTTTGAGTTTCCACCTAGCAAACTGCTTCTGCCATTTGTCTTCTCTCACTCATAGCACCCTACAGAAGGGATTTTCAGTATGAATCGCACCCCCCCGTGTGTAATAGGTGAGATGCATCACACCTTATTCATGGAGCAGTCTGTATGGTCCAATTTTGACCAGCTCTGAGTAGTTTTTCAGGGAAAACATATGGGAGATGATGTAATCAGATGACCTTGTTCCTTTAGGGTATGAAACAACACTTTTAGGGGTTTAGAAGCCCTTGTTTTATGGACATATGTGATTGGGGTTGCAGTGCCCAAATATGTCTATAACAGTTTCCCCCTAAAGCATGAGGTCGTAAATCTTTGATGTCAGTGAAATGCTTTATAACGAGGATGCAAGGTTTTTCAAACTAGAAGGTGACCTGTAATAAGATACAATACAATACATTATCCTTCATAATATTTTCATGATCTAACTAAGGTGAGAATTCCCATGCTCATCTTTATAAATTCATTTTCATGTACATAAGTCAGAGAATCGTCTGTGTGGAAGACTGATGATTCTGGTAGAGCCATCATCCCTTAGCTTTGATGATTATCTGTGCAGCAATGATGTACATTTGATGTCTTTATTTTCCTAAATATATCACAGACCGGATGGATGAAACTAGATCTGAGGTCTTCAAACTTGTTCAATCTTCACCTGAAGTACAAGTCAATCCATGTGAGAAGATGTCCTGATGTCAAACATGGAAAGGCATTGCCTGATTACCAGCCTGTTATTCTCCTATACCAATAGGTGTCACTTTCCATGATTGAAATTGATGAGCTATGAATATGTTCATGTCTTTACTTGTGGCAAAGGTTTTCCATATTTTCAAAAAATAAAAATAAAAATCAAAAAACGTAAAGAGGGTATACCCTAAAAGAAAAATCAAAGGGTGAAAAGAATAAAATGGTCAAAAAAGTGAAAGAAAATGAACCCCACCAAAAGAAATACCAAGGAAAGTGTGCAAGTCTAAATGCCACTACTTTTTACTCTTATGTAATAATCAAATTGTGTGCAACTTGTAACCTATGCCACAATTGATGAACAGTCAAACCGCTTAAGCTTGACTGGTTCATATTTTCAATTTTATGTTTTAGAGATAGAGAATAAAGATCTAACCAAACTGTTTAATATTGGAAAATAAGTAGATAGGTAGAGTGAATAAAAGGAGCTCAACAGTTTAATTTGAGCCCTTGGATGTAATAAGGTTAGACTTAGATAGATTTCTACATGTAAAAGAAAAAGTGTGATAAAGGTTTGCTAGTCCAAGTGCACCCTAATAAAGAAGAAAAAATGCCAGTTTAAAGTAGGTAGGGTAGGTAAATGATGTGGAAGAATTACATGTGATGGATAATGATGCTAAATATGTTAATTTTCACTTTCATCACAAGTTCAAGGTAGACATTACACTTGTCGCAATTCACGCAAGACAAGGTTAAATAATTAACTGCCCTTCTTATTTTTCCCTAAAGATTTTACTAATTCCCCTTAGGTACTAAAAGTCTTTGAAAATTAGAGGGGATCATAGCATTTCTCTGACTTCTGGAGGGACCAAACCCTCGGCCCAATAATTTAAAAGCCTAAGCACTTAAAATCATCATTCGTTCACTCTCATAAGTCTTTTCCTAAGTAAAATCCTATTTTAATTAGGAAAAATAAACAATATCACCTAAAAACCCCTTTTTCCACTTAAAGCCAACTTAAAATACTCATTATAATGTTTTAATTAGCACTTTTTACATTTACATGGTGATATTAACTATTAACCTACGTATTATATAAATCTCACATAAGTATTACCTTTTCCTGTATTATTTAAATATTTTAAAATCCCCAAATTATTATATACCCCGCCCCAGTTAGTTATAACCATAAACACATTTAAAAAAGGATTAATGAATTAATTTGTAGTTCAATAAGAGCCTAATCCCCCCGGTCCATTAATAGGGATTAATTAACCCTCATGGTTAATTAAGAACCCTTCCCACCAATTATATTGCACCTGATATGATTAATAATTTTAATTGAGTCGGGCCCGCGCACATTAAACCCTGTGGTATCACACCTCCCGTCCGCCATCCGATCGTGCCTCCATCATCCAAAAATCCTTAACAATATTGCGCATGACTTTGTGACCGCGTGTTAGCACATGATCACAAAGTGGTTTTTGAACAGTACCTTGCCACGCATTGCACAACCTGAGGAATCACTGGTTCCTGGCCGAAACCCGCCCGTCTCCAAAAGCGGTGCAATCACATACCACTAACCACCCTCTGCACACGGCAAAGTCATCCTTTCCTACTTATGTCATCCGCCCGAATAATAAAATCCCGCCACCTTTTGACTTTCTTAATAAAACCAACAAAGTGTTGTTTTCTCTGTTATTTTGTACTGCAACCGTGCTCCCATGCAAACAACGTCTAGGTTAACTATCCAAGCTTTCCAACCACCACCCTGCTAAGAAAATTGTAGCCGACACAGCCAGAACTTGTTAGTCATCATTAGCACTTGTTATTACATTGTCCATTCGCAAAATATAGGTATTTATCCAATTTCCACCGAAACCCTGCAAGTTTGGTTTTATAGTATAAAATTCACAGAAAAAGGCAAAATTCCTTGCAAATTTAGTCTTTATTTTTCCAATATAAATTCCCAGACCAGTTAATTTGCCCATTTTTCACCAAAAACCAAAAATTATTTTCTGAATCCACAAGAACCAAAAATGGAAACTGTTGTGGCTCTGTCTGTTACACCCATGAATGCCCCTCATAAAGACTTAGACTATCTACCTCTTGCAGATAAAGACTTTCAGATAAGGGACTTATCCACTGACATGAACCACTTGAAAATCTTTTTCCAAGTTAGAAACCAATACCTAAATGGCTTAGATGTCCTGGGACTGTGGAAATCAAACCTTCCCAAGTATTTTCTCCCCTCATTCCATGTTTTCGCTTATCTGATTCATCAATGCCAGGCAAACTATGACCCTAACCTTAGAGCTGTTATGTCCCCAAGTCAAACAGTCCTTTTCCCCATAACAGCTACATCCATTAATGAAATGTTGTAATTTTCCCCTGAACAAGCTCTCACTGCCCTTTCTATGGGATATTTACTTGAGAAATCTACCCAATTATCTCAATCAGAACTGATTCGCATTTGTCAGATTTTCATGGACCCTAAACATCAGCCTAAAGACCCACCTCCCTATCTGCAAACTTTCTTCACAAACATAGGAAAACTCATTGTTCATATGATAGCCTTAATCATGGGATTCAACTCCGATGACTATGTTGATGATGTTACCTTAGTGTTGTTGTCAATTTTTACTCTTGGCCAACCCCCTGCTATTAAATATGACTATGCCTCCTATATTGCCAAAAAAATTCATGACCAATTCCTGAGACTAGACAGTGAAGGAGTCTTTAAATACACCGCTTTCATTTATCATCTTATGTTGTATTATCAATCAGAGAATTTCCCTTTCCCTATGAGGAAACTTGACAATAAATGAAATCCAAGGTCTGTTACCTTTTGTAGTCCCATATTCCATGCATCTTATGAGTCCCCTTACTCATACAGTGAGTTCATTAACCAATTTGTTCATCCTACAACCACTTTATTGATAGGGGTTTCCCCTCCTAGAATCAATGGTGACATCAAGAGAATCCTACAACTCTCCAAGCAGTACAAAATTGGTGATTGAAACCTATACAAGAACCATATAGAAATTAGGATATATGGATGTGAGCTTTGCCCCTTCAAATTACCAAAATACGTTCCAATGAGACTGTTTGCATTGGAATATTTCAGACAAATGATACATACAATCCAAGTTCATTTTTTCAAAGCCAAAAAGAAAGCTCAACCCAAAATAAAAAATTAGTTAGGCCCTTATGTCTGCAATGATAGGGAAGCATGGAGAGAAGCAGAGAAAAATCTAGAAGATCATCTTAAGTTGCGCAAAAGTTTTGGTTGGAGGCCATATGACCCTAATAGTTTCATCTGTGATAGGAGAATGGAAAATAGGTTGTCACCATACATTCACCATAGGATTCCAGAAATTGAGCAATATGAAAATATGGATGAATGGAGGGAAGGAACCCTAGTAGAGCATGATAGTGAACATGTCAATGTTGAGAATGTTATGAAAGATCTTGAGAAAACACTTGACCTGGATTCTTTTGGGCAAGTACCATTTGAGTTATCTCAATGATTAGGAATTGGTTCCTTTAGTGTTGGAACTTCTCAGCAACCTTCAAAGAAAACAAGTACACCAGCCACAGGAACATTAGAGGGCAACGAATTAGAGACCGGCTTTCAAACCAAAAAAATAGTCTACAATGTCTAAGTAACCTGAAACTTCAAAAGAATAGGCTCAAATACATACTCCTCCCACTCAGATCAATATGGGAGAGCCTCCAATTCTGCAAACTCCTCTAAATGAGGAAAGAAACAAAAAAAGAGACAAGGAAATAACTACCCCTACCAGTGAACCTTCAGGATAGCCTGGAACAAAAAGAAAAAGACTAAATCCCCTTTTAGAGGAGGAATTTGTTGAAGAAACTATAGAAATTCAGAGCGAAGAAAGAGTGGAGATTCAACAAACTTTTCCAGTATGGGGAACATCCACTAGCTCACAGAGACAGGAGCTAGAAAGACAACAAAGTGCAGAGATATATTCTTTCAAGCCACCAAGGACTGATGCCTTAGATATCAAGAAGACATTTACAGAAATAAAGACCAAAAATGATCCATTGAGACTTCAAGTTTATAACCAATATTTGAAGATGGCTCCCACAAGTCAACAAAGATTGATGTCAACCTATGACATCAAAGAAGCCAAAATGATAATGAGCTATTTCAAGCCAAAGGTGCAACAACCTAAATCAGCAATAGATTATTTTAGATCAAATTTTGACGTCATGGCAAAGGATATTCATCCTTTGGATTAGATTGAGTTGCATAAACAAATTGGGGAAATGATTTATTCAACCTTGACTAGTAAGGAAATGATGGCCTAAAGGTTGTAGAATTCTTTAGATAACACTACTGCTCAACTACACTTGGAGAAGGCCTCCTCTCAGGCCAAAGATAACATAATAAAATCCTTAGAAGAAATAATTATTGGTTTGGGCTATGATCCCAATGATGTTAAGGCTACAGAAGCCTTTATCAAAAAGAAAGATGAAGATATTACAGCCCTAAGGAAATAATTAAAGCTACTACCTTCCAGGCATCCACAGACTATTGAGGTTATAAAGCAAAAATCTGAAGAAGAGTTGATGGATTTTCTCTTAAAGCTTAATGAACAACTGAACGATAGTGAACAAGCACTTGAAAAATCATTGAAGGACAAGCAGGGAGAGTTGACCTCTCAGCCTCCCATTGTGATACCATTAGTCTCAACTGTAGTCCCATCAACTCTTGGAGTAGCATTGACACCGAATATTCCAGCAGACACAGCAGAGGCAGTTACAGGTACAACAACAAAAGGAACAACAGGAGTAGCATAGGGAAACATCGCTAATTTGAGCACAAAGGAGCTAATTAAATCAATGGAGAACCTGAAACTACAAGTTTTAGAGCTAAATAAGGTAAAAGAGAAATATGCCAACTTAGAACAAAGGTATGATCTCTCGAAAATAAATGCTGCAGAAAAGACGAGAGAGATTAAAGTTGTAGAAAACAAAGTGAAATCATTGGAAAAAGATCTTACTTTTGACAAGCCTCTATTAGAAATCAAGAAAATCCTTTGGGGAAACATCACTCAATCAATAAATGATGCTTGGCCATAAATTCAAATAATTTTTGAGCAAGTTGATTTAGTAAAACTAGCTCAAGAAGAAATTCAAAATACAAGGGAAAAATTAGGAAATATGCCTGAAGAAGCCAGCAATCTCATATAGTTTTTGAATACCAGGAATAAGTAATAGCTTGAAGATCTGGACGTTCAAGATAGAACAGAATTTTGGAAATCAAAAGGGTATTTACTAAGAGAACTCTAATGTAAAACTTAGAAAGAAGGTGCCATGACATGCAGGAAGAAATCAATGCCTTCATGAAGAGATTTGATGTTTTGTAGAGTAAAGGGTTGCCAAGTCCTCTAGTTATTCATGATAAACTAATGACTCATAAAGACTATGTGGAGAAATTGAATAAGTATGTAGGCAACCAAGCAGGTTCATCAACCAGTGCATCAGGAACAAAAGCATTGCCTACAGGCAGGGTTCTCTATGACAGTCTAGAGAACTTGTTCTATGTCGAGCATGAGATGAAGTGCCTATTCACAATTCAACCTACCCTTTTCAAGTACACAGAAACTGATGAGGCCCTAAGGAAACTTCAGAAAAAAACAAATTTCCATAACCAAAATGGTGGGAAGACATATTGGAAATTTTGTAAAATTATCCTTCGTAAAATGTAAATTTTGGTTATTTACTATAGTAAGTAATGGTAAAGAAGATGAACAGAGATCAAAAAGGTCGAAGTGTATCAGAACAGGTAAAGAGTATCAGTCAAAACAGGGCAGCCAACATTGAGTTACTAAAGAAGACAGCAACAAGCCAAGTCATAGGGCCTACCTCCAGCACACTCAGCGAGAATAGGAACAACACAACATCAATTTACCTTTTCTCCTATCTTCGAGACCATTTTTCTCTATTTTCTTATATCTTATTCATAGTCATCCTAGAATATATATCACTCTATTATGAGATATTTTTTGTAAATTTTTTTGTATAAATACTCCCTCAATTGGAGTATTGAGGGTGGATTCTTAGACATTGTTGTAATACTGATTATTTTGGAATAAAGTGTTGTTGGATAAACTTGCGTATGGCTTGCTGGATAAAGAATTGATGCAAAGGAATTTCCACAGATTTCTTGAATCAAACACTAGATTAATAAGTCCTCTATACCTTATGTTTTGAAGTTTTCCTTGTTTCTCATATCATCTATGTTTCATATCTGAATGATAAATGAAAAAGAGTAATTCGAAATATGCTTGATTGCACTCTGTTTTCAACTGTTATTATTCTTTATTTTTTCTTCTGAATTAGGATAAACAGTGAAATCTTAATTTCTCCTATTTTCTAGTTCATTCATTCTGATTATTTAGTAAAGAATACTCAACTGCTCTTTATTATTAATCATTCAAGTTCCTTTTTCAAATAGGTTGAAGGATTCTTAACTGCTCTTCACCAATTTGAGTCCATTTCATCTATCCCAAGTCTTTATTTGTTCCCTGTTTGACCATCTTGCCCTATGAAACCTTCCTTTGTTAAGAAACTAAATCCAGTTAAGCCATCTTCTTTGACTCCATTAGCCCAATGGCC
This sequence comes from Pinus tabuliformis, assembly GCA_031772625.1. Lineage (NCBI taxonomy): Eukaryota > Viridiplantae > Streptophyta > Pinopsida > Pinales > Pinaceae > Pinus > Pinus tabuliformis. The sequence continues at coordinate 1,165,820,516 of CM062817.1, read as the reverse complement.
TAAATTACTCAGTCCTACCACTTTTCTATTGAATTTCACCACCCAAACTCAATCAAAACTCCTAAACTTCATAACTGGCCTAATATCTTTCAAAACAAAGTTAAAACTTAAAGAGAGAACCCTCTCTGGGTATAGATTAGCTAGATTCTGTACCTAAAAGTTGGTTTATGGTTACCTCAAACCCCTTTCCTCTTCCCAACAACTTCAAGGAAAATCTGAGTGATAACATAGCCAATGATGTAAGTTGTTAACAGGTGCGAGAGGAATCACCAATAATGATAATGACCCTCAAGGTACTACAGTACAATTCATGTGGTGTGAATACATGAGTTGATGTCGAACACCATGCAAAGTCTTTTGGTCGAAGGCCATTGATGTAAACCTATTGCCGAAAGTGAGAAACTTACCATTGAGGCATGCAAGCTTCAAAGTACTGAAAGGGTTGTTCCTAAGTCAACTTCTTGGCTAATTAGCTGATGTCGACAAGAAGTGACCCGTCGTAGGAGGGCCTTAATGAATCCCACATCTACGACACGGAACGAAGCGAATGATTTTGTAGAGGTGAAAACGATCTGATGATACAATGTTTATGGTGACGGTCATGAAAAATGGAGAGTTAAGTTATTGCAGCGGATGAGATGTTAGCTAGGTTGATGAATTCTCTGAACGACTTATCTTGAACATATCGGTGACACTAAAATGGATTGGTAGTGTTAACCCCAAAATGGATGGTACAGTGGACCAAGGGTGATATGACTAGTGAACGGAATAACCCAACCCGACTCAGTCATGGTGATGGAGTGAAAGTGTCATGTTCAAGAGCGACCTACTACCAATGAAGTTATTCAAGTTTTCTTCCCTCTTTCCCCAGTCATTGCTAACTAGCACCTCTTTATTTTTATTAAGCTTAAGGAGGATAACATATGCTTGTTCTATAATTTGCCCTTCGGGCAAACCTATCGCTATGTTTTAATGAGCCTAGCAACAGTGAAAGTCGCTCTTGTCTGCATGGAAAAGTTTGTTGCTATTGTTTTATTGAGTTTAACGACAAAGATAACTTGGTCCTTTTCAATTTTATAGACTCTAAAAAGAGATGTAAAGGAAACTCCAGTAGTCCTTTTTCATAATGTGATCCCTTAAGTCCGAAAAAGTGTAAAATAATTAGAAAGGGATGACTTTTCGATAGTTTTAACGAGCTGAACAAGACAAGCACTCGATTCTTTAATGTAATGATCCCTCAGGTCCAAAAATATTAAAATCTAGAGGAGGGATGGCATTTCCGATCATTTTAATGAGATGGAGAGGCCAATTTCTCAACAATCTTTTCATATTTTATGAGTCAAATGAAAGATCTTAAAGGAGACTCATTTTTTGAGGAACGAGTGATGTTTTTGGATAGCAACTAGTTCCAGGTAAGATTTGGAACTTTCAATCACGGTAGTGTAAAGAAGGTGGCTAATAGAATCACTCGTCACAGCTGTTCCTGAGAAGGGTAAACAATCAAATGGTGGCTTATGATCGGCTAAAAAAGAGTGGAGGTGATGGCAAGAACGCGACCAAGGTTCAAAAGCTGAAAGCCATGCGATCACAATGGTTATTTATTGAAGGTGGTGTTAGCGTTCGAATTTGCCTCAAGCTGAGGAAGGCAAAACTCGAGGCCACATCAAACCACGCTCAGCCTCGTAGCTAGCCCTACGAGGACAGGAGAGGGCTCTCTCCGGTCAATCTCAGCAAAAGGTAATCCAAAGGGCTCGAGATGACTGTATTGATGACTAATTTTAATAAACAGACCTGAACCAGTAGTACCAAGCATGAGGGGAATGAATGACACAAACCGCTCCATCAGAGTTATGGCGTGCCTAACGAAATGCAACTGATCAAAACTGATGGGACACCTAATCATGAAATGCAAAAGTGCTTTGATCTCTGATGGAGGGATAACTAGACCGACTCTAACATTGGCTCCAATGGGGATGGTAGCTCCTTGGAGATGCCAAGAACTGCAGATCTTTGTAAGATCTAGACAGTGCCTTCATCCAATGGGCGATGGAGTCATTATTCCGACACAAAATCTTGAGAGTTTGACCAAAAAACCAAAAACTGCTTTGACCGAACTAAACTCAAAACTAAAAGATTTTTGACAACTCACTTGAAAAACTTAGACTAACTAACTTTCATTTTTAGAATTATAGCCTTCACCTCGGGCCCCAAACTGAATATGAGAAGTTAGTGTTACATGTGCAATAGAACAAAAGTAAAATGATATGTACAATGATGATGAAATGAGCAGAAAATACTCAGAAGTAGTATCTCTTTAACAACCGACCATTAATTGGCCCTCCAGGATAGTCATCTCCATTCATTTCTTTGAGAAGAAAAGCATTCTGACCACGATATGCTGCAATCTTATAAGGACCCTTCCATAAATTGTCAAATTTGTCGTTCTTTCCTTTGTCTTCATGTTGAGCATCCCATCTCAAAACTACCTCATCTAGCTGAAATGTTTCCGCCTTTGCCTTCCGGTCATAAATCTTTTTGATGCGCTCCTGCAACTTGCAAGTGTTTTGAAATACCTCCTCCCGTATCTGTTGTAAATGAATCATCTGATTAATCCTTCTCTGCATATGATCTTCCTCACTACCCACTTCTTGAAGCAATTTGACTACCGGGACAACAAGCGAAGTTGGAAAAACCATGTCTGTTCCATACACCAACTCGAAAGGAGACATGCCAATAGACTTTTTCTGACTCACCCTATCAACCCATAGTGCATTTATCAACTTCTTGTGCCAGCCTATCAATTTGCTAGACTCAACCATCCAAGGTCTAGAACAAATAAGTGTACTGGGGTAAATACAAATGAAGTGCTACATTCACAAGCTCACCGGAGATCGACTGAAGCAGCGTTTATCTACTTTCGCTTATGCATAGCAAAAGTGTTTCAAAGGCTACCTGGCATAACTTCAGACTCCGTCTCTGACTCATGAAAAACAAAAAACATCAACCAGTGAACTATTTCTTCCCCAGTATGGTCGCCACTATGTTAGCGTTCGAATTTGCCTCAGGCTGAGGAAGGCAAAACTCGAGGCCACATCAAACCACACTCAGCCTCGTAGCTAGCCCTGCAAGGACAAGAGAGGGCTCTCTCCGGTCAATCTCGGCAAAAGGTAATCAAAAGGGCTCGAGATGATTGTATTGATGACTAATTTTAATAAACAGACCTGAACTAGCAGTACCAAGCACGAGGGGAATGAATGATACAAACCACTCCATCAGAGTTATGGCATGCCTAACGAAATGCAACTGATCAAAACTGATGGGACACCTAATCATGAAATGCAAAAGAGCTTTGATATCTGATGGAGGGATAGCTAGACCAACTCTAGCAGGTGGGTTCATTTTTTAATGAGCTTGAACTCTTGGGGAACATTTCCTCATTGCTAGCTTTATTTTTAATGAGCCCGAACTTCGCATAAAAATACCCATGGCTAGGTTTATTTTTTAACGAGCTTGAACTTTGAATAAAACTGCTCATGATAATAGTCAGAGATGTTGATTTCACCATTAACACTATGTTGGTTGTACTTCCTATTCAATTACTCCATCAAATTGATTAGAAATGTAAATACATGCTTGAAAAATGAGTTAAACACTAATATTTTACTCGAATTACTTGAATAGTAACATAAAAGTAGTTTTTATCTCTTATTTTTACCATTTCATTCGAATTTGGGATTTTTGGAGCTCTAGAAAATTCCCCTCGATTATCACGAGCTAATTCTGAGAGATTCTGTGGACTATTTTCAGTGTCGTCTAGACTAGTTAAGAGCTAACCCTAAGCTCTTCAATTGAATTCTTTCCTTTTCTGATTCTAAGCATGTTTTTTTGTTCTTCTGGGCCTTTGGGATTTGAACAATTTGTTCTCTCCCAATCGCACCTAGTGTACATCAAAAGGTGTGATGCATACTGAGCTAGCCATTAGCCAGTCATGATGCATCACACCTAGTACACAGCTGGGGTGTGATGGGTGCAAAAAGGAAAGTTTATGCACTATTTTTTCATGGAAATTTTGCCTTTTTAGCTTGAATCAGGATCCTAATTCTTCTCTTGTTTCTTTTTCATAGATTCATCGGATCAAGATGATCATTACATGGTGTGAACGTGAGAATGAAGAAGAGGACATGATTGCTTTACATGATCCAGGTACGGTGATTGCATTGCGGAACTGTGGTTTTCTCAAATTCTTCCGCATATCTAGCATGAGGCAACAAATAAATTTGTTGCAATATTTTATCGATGCATTGGATCCTACCAAACAAGTGTTCCAAATTTGAGGTCAATCCATCCCTTTGATATTTGAGGATATCTACTTCTTGATTGGTTTATTGAGGCGTGGTGCTCCTCTCTCACTCTCAGGCTCTGCCTGTGGAGGTGAATCCGTGAGGGATTATATTCGTCGATTCTATAGAGATAGATCTCAGCCGTGTAGGGACGGCAAGATCAGTATCCGAGATGTTACTAACTTGTCCTTAAGGACTATTTTGTTCACCTTTACTAGATTGGTTGGTAGCGCGACTCTCCATTTGGGCAACAGGTCCTATATGCAGTATGCTCTGGAATGCCTTGAGCAAAAGGTATTCAATTGGTGTGATGGAGTACTTCTGGTTATAAAAGAATAGCTTACCAAGGTGAAGAATGGAAGATCCAAGATCTTTGGTTATGGTTCTATTCTGACCACATTTTCCTTGGAGAAGATCCCACTGATGCAACCACAATACATTTCACTTGGAGTGCGAACACCAATAGAACCATGGATACAGAGATGGGTTGATCTTATGGCCAGACATGCTGGTCAATCGCAGATTTCATTCTCTGATGCCTTTTTTGGGTGGTTCAACCATTAGCAGATGGTCTTTGCTGAGTATCCATATGCTAGGATGGATTTCTGGGGTGATCAAGATTTGGTGCTACCAGCTAGCGAGCAGTGGGGTGTCATACGTAAAAGGATCTAACCACATCTATGTTTATTGTTTTTATAATGTTCTTATGTCTCTTAAATGTTATCAAGACTAATCAAACCCATATATTTATGTAGATATTGGACTGGTGCGACCAATAGTGTGCCCGAGGGTAGTAACCGTTGTTCCAGCATGAGAGGCTATAGGGAGGGTTGTTCTTCGTGATCTGGATGTAGCCAAGACCCTTGCAGTATTGCAGGATCAGATCGAGGGTCTCACCCTTGGTATTGAGGATGTGAGGACCATCGAGTTACCTCTGAGATTACAATGCCATATTATTGGCATGCCAAGTCGATGGACTAGGCCCTTACATATGATCGCATAGGTGGTGACTTGTTATCACTAGCACCATTAGTCTAGGGTGCTTCCCTGCATTTTTAAAATTTTGGGTCATGTGACCTATTTTGTCTTAGACACAAAAAATTTGACAAACTGTAAACAGTTATATATATTTTTTATTTTCGAAGCTTTATTTGGTTAAGCTATATGCTCTTGATGCAAATGTTGATTGAAATGGTTTCTTTTATAAATGCTGCAAATGTCTATCTAACACATAATTTGCTAATGAATCAGTTAATGTGTTTAAGTTTCTAGAAATGTGTTGATATTGGATAGAATCAAACTACCTCTCCAAAATCCTGACCCTTAGGAACATATGATAGATAGCTGGATTTCAAACAGAATAGATGCCAGTAAGCCGTAGGATGACAAGTTGTGAGTCTAGCCTGACAAAAAGTCGACGTATGCCACATACGATGGCATCAAAGAGAAGTTCTATCAACATGCTATACTCAGTGATGTTGTTCTTTGACCGACCAATACATACTCCTCTGAAACTCACTAACTCACCGCTTGGATAAAAAATGGCCTAGGCCACAGAAGATAGATTCCGCATACTATGACTAGCTCCATCGGCATATCCAACAAATGATTCCCATAGGTTCGACATCTGCAAAAAATGTCAAAGTGGATTACCGAACCAAAATGATCACTCTTTATGAAAAAAAAAATGTAACAAAATCATATAAAGAGATTACTACACTTAGTCAAGCATATTAACACTTAAGGTACAACCCATTTCAGGGTTGCGTCAGTGGAATCCCATCGTAATCTACTAGCTCACGGGCTCCTTTTGCTAACACTCGTTTAACAATGTAGGGACCCATCCACAAATATTGGAACTTACCTGCTCCCAATTTATCGGATTTCTGATCATAAAGCAAGACCAGGTCACCTTCTGAGAAGACACAGGTTTTGACATGTTTGTCAAATTGTGCCTTAACTTGTTTCTTATGAGCTTCATTAGCCAAGGTGGTGTCACGACGGGTTCCATCCAATTGGATTAGTTCCAAGAAATGAGCCTCTTCCTTTGAAGCTCCAGGGAGAAGGTCGACTGTGAGCTTAAGAGATGAAATCTCACACTGAATTGGTAATATGGCTTCTAGGCCATACACCAACTGAAAGGGTGTAAACCCAGTCACATTTCTTACCAAGGTTCTATATGCCCGCAAGGCTGAGTACAGGATTAGGTGCCAACTCCGTTTCTGGACTCCAATCATCCTTTGCAACATGCGCTTTAGGACTTTGTTGATGGCCTCAACTTGTCTGTTAGCTTGCCGATAATATATAGTAGAATTGTGATGGGACAATACTAATTTCACAGCCAATTCGACCATCATTTGATTGCAGAAATGTGATCCATGATCTGTGAGTATAGCTTGTGGAACACTGAACCTAGAGACTACTTGATTGAAAAAGAAAAGAGCAGCAGTTTCGCTGTTGTTGTTTAATGTAGGCATCGCCTCGCCCCATTTCGTAAAATAGTCAACTGTGACTATGATATACCTATGCCCCTCGGCCGAGGTGGGGTTACATGTCATGAAATCTATCCCCCATTTGCTGAGTGGCCCAAAAACAACTACTGGATGCAGAGGTGCCAGTGGTATTCTAGTTTTGTGATCGAAGATTTGACAAGCATGGAAACTTCTGACTGTGGTTATGCAATCTTTAAACACTATTGGCCAAGAGTAACCTGGTCATAAAATCTTTTGTGCCGCAGCATAACTAGATTGATGCTCCCCACATCCGCCTGAATGACAATCATTCAGGACTTTTTCGACTTCCTCATGGGTGAGGTACCTTCGCAGAACTATATCAATACTGTGATGGAAAAGCATATCATTGATGATCATGTAGTATTTTTCTTTGTATCAAGTACATCATTGTTCAGAGTGAGAGATATTAGGCCTGTATGTTTGGGTTTGGAGATAGATGATTATATATTCGTACCACGGATCACTTGATGATATCAGAAACAAAGATTCATCCACGATTGTTGTTTTCGATGTTGAATCGTTAGACAACGATGGGAAGTCACATAGTAACTCCGCGAATACTAGAGATTTCTTTGATTTGGATTTTACGAATTCCAAATCAAACTCTTGCAAAATAGCTATCCATTTTGAATATTTTCCCCCAAGTAATTGACGCAATAGAATGTAAGTCATAGGGTTGCAATCTGAGAAAATGGTAGTTTTGCACAAGAGGATATAGTGTTCAAATCTCTGTATTGCTTGAACAGTTGCAAGACCCAGCTTTTCAACATAGGAGTACCTACTTTCTGTATCATTTATGTTTTGGTTTAAATAATAGATAGGATGCTCGATTCCATTTTCTTCTTGAACTAAAACCATTGAGATGGTTGTATCTGCTACAGCTAGATACATGCTAAAGTATTTTTGATAATCAGGAGCATACATTAATGATTCTTTTATTAGGGATTCCTTTAGATCATCAAAGGAAGCTTGCGCAACTTGATCCCAGTTGAAGGGTACTTCTTTTTTCAAAAGACGTGTATAACCTTCAGAAAGTTCGACATAATTTGGAATGAACCTCCTCAGAAAGTTTGCTTTCACTTGGAGTTTCTGAATCTAGAGCAAATTTGAACGTGGAGGCATATCTATGATTCCCTGAACCTTACATGGGTTGAGTCAAATTCTATCCTTAGAAACCACGAAGCCAAGTAAACGACCAGAACTGACACAAAAAACACACTTGTGTGGATTAAGTCATATCTTGTAGTGTCAGCAACATAGAAATATAGCTCTCAAATGTCGTGGATGATCAATTCACTTTCGAGAATGAGCCAGAAGATCGTCGAGATATGGTTGAACGATGTTCTTGATGTCATGGAAGGCATTACTCATAGCCCTCTGAAAGGTTACCCCTACGTTCTTTAAACCGAAAGGTAATTTACGGTACGCGAATGTGCCCCACAGACATATAAATGCAGTCTTCGACTGGTCCTGTGGGCGGATATTTAATTGATTATACCCATGTTACACTAAAATTTGTCACCATGACTATTTACAGTAAGTATGGCTCCGTCAATAGTCATACTGTCCTCCTTGGCAAGTCTTACACCTCTGCTCCTCATGTCAAACTCCAAGAAAGAGAGAAAGTCCTTAAAACGTCAATTAACTCTGGTTACGCAGTTTCTCTTAGCCTTGCCTGCGTGTACGCACCTCCAGTTCATAAAACCTGCGTACTTGTACGCTCTGTATATAAAGGGGTGGGTGCATACTCCTGTAAAGGTCAAAAGGCACAAGTTTCACTTCAAAAAAGTTACTTGTGGTCAATTCTAGAGCATTCTAGAAGATGGTTTGACGTGGATTGAGCGCCTCCAGATGGTTCATGCATCCCAATGAAAGAGGAACTTATCCCATGAAGAGGGGAGCTATCCCATTGAAAGAGGGGCTTATCCCATTCATGGTGGACCTGATTAACTTCCTCCAAAGCGCTATAAATACAGGCATTGGGCCAGAGGGAGAGGGGGTTGAAGGCTGAACATTCCTAAGGGTAGATGCTGTTGAAATTAGGACTCCCTTTTAGAGCTTGAGAGGAGAGATTCCAATCCTTTCTTAGCTTCATTTGGAAGTGGGTGAACTGATCAAAGTAAAGGAGAACTCTTGCTGGACCCTGGGAGGGACCTGCACAACACCAAGGCACTGGTTGTAATGGTTTCTTTTGTTTCCAATTAATACAATTAAGCTCATTTTTCTCAACAAGTTGTTTTATATAATTTGTTTCATATACTCCTTGGTCTTTATGATGAATATGTTTTATTATATGAGTTATTCAAGTGCTATGTAATCGTTTGCTTATTAGTGAATGCAGGCTTCAAGGAGAAGGAGCTCATCTGGATCAGAGAGGCTGGACTACAACAAACAAACGTTTGACTAAAGGTATGTTTTAAACACCTGGTTCCTTGTATTCTAAATGCATGTTTAGGGAAAGATAGTGTTTCATTGTCTTGTTTGTCACTAGAAATCCTTAGCTTCTAGGGAGGTCGGTTTTGTCCTCAAAATTGACTCTTTCCGCATGATAAAATGGCGACTCCACTAGGGAACTCCATGTTTTGATTGATTTCTCTTTTGTGTGAAACTTTGATTTGAGAAGAGTCGATTTCTTTCTGGTTTTTGGCTGATTGACTGTGCATTTGGGTGGAATAGCTTAGGGTTGGGTTAGTTTTTATTTTTCTTTATTTTGAGAGCAGTATGCACCCTCTGCGTTAAGCACAGTGCGTACCTGTACGCACTTTTGCTGTGTACACAGAGCGTGGCCGCACCTGTGCAAACAGGCTGCCTGCGTACCCCTGTCAAAAGCCTAGAAAATTTCAATTTCTTCTTTTTTATCTTTTAGATTTTGTTTATAGCTTGTTTTTGCTGCCCAGATCCACTGTTCACCTATCAGAAGCTTTCATCTTGGCTAATTTCATTGGCATTCCTGCTTTAAGCTTTTATCAATTGGGTGTTTTGAGTCTCTTTTTTGAGAAATTCTAAATTTGATTTCCTTTGGTCATTACTTGGAGGTTTGTCTCAGTCTTTTCACAATTTTGCATCTTTTTGCTCTTGTTTTTGCAAAAAAATTTCCCCCTCATTCGCCGCGGGGGGGCTAAATTGTGTATGAGTGTTAATCGCCTTTGAGTGTTTTTATTTTTTGATCTTTGGAACTCTCACCCAATTTTCTCGACTTGCACTTGATTGGTTCTTAGATTACATTAGAATCATCTTGTGTCTGAGAATTCTCTTGCATAGATCACATTTGCATAATTAGAATTCTCATTTTCAGAATATTAATGAAAAATGTGCATAGATTACATTTGCATACTTTTCAAGTGAATTGTGCATAGATTACAATTGCATAGTTTAGAATTCTCATTTTCAGAATATTAATGAAAAATGTGCATAGATTACATTTGCATACTTTTCAAGTGAATTGTGCATAGATTACAATTGCATAGTTTACATTCTGAAAAATCAATTGTAGGTTTAGATCAATTTTCTTTGATTTGAATTTACACAAAAATAAAAATAAAAAAACTATTTTGGAATTGATTTGCATTAGTTTTTCTTGATGAAATTAGTGCATTAGAGAATTTGTTATATTTTCTCTTAGTGATCAATTTTTTTCATTGTTGGAAGTGAATGGAAACTCTCTCCTTACTTTAGTTAGGATTCATCGAATTGAAAGGATTACATTATCATATTCGATTGCATTCAGTTTTGGGTCGGGTCATAACACCATTGGTCTCATATCCATCTACCCATTTGAGTAATAACAGCCTTAATAACACAGCGCTTAATTAAAATTCATCTAATCATATTTTTATTTTCTAGGGCTCTGATACACCAACATAGCTTAGGCTAGTGTCTTGGACTAGGGAGTAATTAACTCTCCAAGACAGCAAAATCAAACAAGTAGCTTATCTTGCGGTAGGATAAATCCAATAGTTACATTTATGCTCTGGGAAAGCTCCTCTTAAAGGAGAAGCACGAGATCATGTCCAAACCAGTGAGGGGATCAATCCTCCTTCATTGGGAACGACGCCATATACGCACGTACTACAAACGGTAAACCTCGGATTAACCATTGTCGAGGAGCCTGGGGTCACTTGTCGGTAAACCTTGGATTATTGTCAAGGAGCCGGCAAGGGGATTGAGCTTGATACTCTGCCCTTGCGTGCTATCGGATCGTAGACTGTTCCCCCAGGTATATTTGTTGTTGTTGGTGACCTTAGTGACCATTATCTTTAGGATTCTACCCAAGGTGACGATGGAGGGAAGATCCCACTGTACCTAGAGCAGACGTCAGCTAGACTCACTTGGATTTTCTGGGGGGTTCACTTCACTCGAGACGGTTAAAGTGGAGGAACTTGGTCCAGTCTATTCATTAAGCAGGTTGCCGGGGTAACTGTTCCACCCGCCACTTCTGTACTGAATTCTGCGATGTTGGATTTCATCACCAACTAGTGTTTTCGGTCCGGAAGGTTACTGTTTGTGTGTGGTTTGACTCTTAGATTTGATAGCGCGTGTTAATTTGTTTGTTTTACTTTTAGAGACCATAGGTGTGAATTGTGAATTTTAATTGTTAGGTGTGAATTGTGAATTGTTAATTTTAGTTTCAAATTGTTAATAAAATTCACTGAAGTTGAATATAATGGCAAATGTTCCGGAATTTACCAACCTAGGAACCCCTCCTAATGAGAATCCTAGTACTTTTCCTTACTTTGGAAATGTTGGTCCTCCTTATATGGCTACTTTGTCATTACCTGGATTTACAATAGGTTTACCGATATGGTTATTTTCAACTTCGTTGGCCCAAAATACTCCAATTGTTCCACCTCAACCGAATGCTTCACCTCAACAGAGTTCACCATCTCAACATCACCAACCTTCTGTTGACCCTTTACCTTCTTCGCCTAATTTTTCTTCCTCCATTTCTTCCTCTTCGCCTGGTAAAAGCCTTGATGCTAGTAACCATGTGTCTAAGAAGAAGAAGAAAGGGAAGAAGAAGAAGAAGAAGAAGGAGCAAGATAAGAAAGAAGTCAACCAACCAACCATGGTTGTAAGTGTTAGTTGTGTTGAGGAAAACTTTGACATGCATCGTAAGCCCAAATACCCTTGCAAGCTTTGTAAGGGTGACCACTTCCTTGTCAATTGTCCTGGTATTCCAAAGGTCTTGGAAGTATGGTCAGAAAACTCTCATCAAGTTTCCATTGATCCATCAACCAGTGATAGTCAGGTTCCTGGGAAAAAGGGTAAAGTTAGGTTTCCTTGTAAGTTATGCAAAGGGAGTCATCAAACTCACATTTGCCCTCACATGGATGAAGCCTCAAAATTGTTGGAAAACCTTACTGTTCCACAGCAAGAATTTCCAACTGGTTACCATAAACTTTCTCCCAACCTACCGTCAACTGACGGAGTGATTGATCTAATTTCAGGTACAGTCAATCACACTCTTCCGTTGGAGAGTGAAACTCATGTCACTCAGGTTGATGATCCATTAGTTGATCAAGTGGTCAATTCAATTTCACATTCGGTCGATCCCACTTTCCATTTAGAGAGTGAACTTCATACCACTCAGGTTCTTCTTGTTACATCAGATTCTTCTATGTCGGGGGGCATTTCACCTGTTTCTACAGAACCCCCTCCAAGTACTGAGGTCTTTTCCTTTGATTGGAATAGACTGACAGAACCTCATCTTCCTTCCTCCATCCCTTTCCAACTCATTTTCAAAGTTGGTGGTAGGGACATACATCGTACTCAGGTAGATGAAGGTGCTTCTGTTAGTATTTTATCCTCAACTATTTGGAAAGCTTTGGGTTCCCCTCAGCTTGCGCCTATTACGTAGAATGTGAAAGCTTTTAACAGGACCATTAGTGAACCTTTAGGGATCCTTCCTAAGTTTTCTATTACCTTGGAAGGTAAAACTATTTGTATTGATCTTATGGTAGTTCGAGGTCCCTTGGATTTCAATTTACTCCTTGGACAAGACTATGTTTATGCAATGAAAGCTGTCGTATCGACACTCTTTCGCGTGATGTCTTTCCCTCACAATGGCAGTATTGTGACTGTGGACCAGCTTTCGATCCCTAGTCTTGTTTCAACTACCAATAATATGACACCCCTAAATGTTCCTGATTCCAAAGTGGTATCTACCCTGCCACGGGTTAATTATGTGGCAACTGGTCCCATGTTTTCAGTTACTGATGTAAGTGAGCCTCTCACTGTTTGCTCATCTTCCATTGATTTAGATCCAGTAATTGACATGGAAAACTCTATGGGATTACTTGAACACGATGTTCTTATCCCTTTTGAGTCCCTTGACATGTATTCCTTCCAGAGAAGTATTCTTCCTTCTGATGAAGACCTCTTGGAAGCCATGATCAAGGTATGTCCATTGACATTTCTTTCTTCTAGTTGGAAGCCATGATCAATATAGTGAGGAAAGTTACTTTTACTGTGTCAACCTCATTAAAAAATGAATCAGTGTGTGCGAGGATAGTTCCTATTACTGAGTCAACCTCGTTAAAAAATAAATCAGGTAAGAGGATAGTTCCCGTTACTGAGTCAACCTCATTAAAAAATGAATCAGGTAGATTGTAGGTTATATAGGTAGATTGTAGAGAGTAGAAATGAGGATATTTCTTTTCCTGTGTCAACCTCATTAAAAAATGAATCAGTTAGTTATGAGCATAGTTCCTTGTCTTGTGTCAAGCTCGTTAAAAAATGAATCAAGGATTTTAGAGCATAGTTCCTTGTCTTGTGTCAAGCTCGTTAAAAAAAGAAACAACGAGTCATGAGCATAGTTCCTTGTCTTGTGTCAAGCTCATTAAAAAATGAATCAAGGATTTTATAGCATAGTTCCTTGTCTTGTGTCAAGCTCGTTAAAAAAAGAAACAAGGAGTCATGAGCATAGTTCCTTGTCTTGTGTCAAGCTCGTTAAAAAATGAATCAAGGTTTTTAGAGTAGAGTTTTTGTTAGATAGATTTTAGAGAGTAGTTATGAGCATAGTTTTTGTCTTGTGTCAAGCTCGTTAAAAAATGAAACAACCCCCTTTTAAAGTCGAATCTTTACAAGATCTTGAAAGTAAACCTTCATTTCATCCACCTGGTTGAATGAAATGAAGCTTGGGGGGCATGTACCTTTGCGTCGTTATGCTGGGGGCATGCGAACTTATAACAAGCATAGTTTTTCGTTTCAAGCTTGCTTAAACATGAAACTAAACCCAAGCACAGTTTTTTTCCTGTGTCAAGCTCATTAAAAAATGAAACAAACCCTCCTATAATTGAGTCGAGAGTTTGACTAGATCTCATAGATGTTAAGTTGTATATTTAGGTTAGTTATTTCAGTTTTTGCATAATTTTCTTATAGTTTTAGGTCGGGTCTTTCAACTGACCTCATCACTAAACCTCCATTTCATCCAATTGGTTGAATGAAATGAAGCTGGGGAGCATGCGCTCTAGCAGTTATGCTTAGGGGGCATCAAGCACAATTTTTTCTCTGTTTCAAGCTTGTGTAAAAATGAAACTACTTTAAAGCATAGTTTTTCTCTGTTTCAAGCTTTTGTAAAAATGAAACCTATCTCGACTCGATTTCAGTTATTTTCAAGACTCATTAAACTCATGAAAATCTCGAGATTATTTTGCTATTTTTCATTCTCGTAAAAAAAATGAAAATGCCGAGTTCTTTCCGTCTTTTCCTGCTCGTAAATTAAATTGAAAGTCAGCCATATGAGTACATTTTTATAATTTTTTCAAACTCATTAAAACTTACGAAAAAGTGAAAACCATGAGTACATTTTTATCATTTTTTCGAACTCATTAAAACTTACGGAAAAGTGAAACCTTAGAGTCATCTTTAAGCCCTTTTTTGACTCCTAAAACATGAAAAGATTTCCGAGCGTTTCTTTTACACTCGTTAAAACGGAATTAAAAGACGGTCCTCTTATAGCCCTTTTCTGACCGTAAAAACATGAAAAGATTGCCAGATTTTTGTCGTTTCAAATTCGATATTGGAAATAAAACGACGTGTCCTTGATCACTTTTTACTTTTCGGATTAGAGACACTAATCATGAAAGTACTCCTTGGTCGTAAAAGATCAAGCGGTTCTCTCAAGTATTATTTTATACTTTTTCGGGCTTGGGAGACACAAATTTACGAAAACGTTCAACCCTGGAGTCTTCTTAAGTTTTTTAGACTCTCTAAAATTGAAAAACGCCGAGTTTCTCCTATACTGGAGTCGTTAAAATTTCACAGTAAAGGACCTGTTCGATTACAAACAGGAACGAACCACTCCTTCTTAGGGTTCGAATCTAAACTAAGTTGGACTCATCCGAAGGATGAGCTTATAATCAAGCATATGTTATCCTCCTCAAGCTTGTAAAAAATAAAGAGGTACTTGCCAGAAATGGTGGGGGAAAAGAGAGAAAAATGAGCCTATTTGTTATCCTTTGTCTCAGAAGAAACCTTATCACCACTCTTGAACATGACACTTTTCATTCACCTGGGTTGGGAAATCCTTTGCCTCACAGTTGATTGAACCACATTGAAAGTCTTCAGCTGGGTATTAACTTTGGGTCAAATGTCACCAAGCCATCTGTTGTGTCGTTATGTGTTCAAGAGGTCGCTGCAAATAAACCATTCATCTGCAAAATACCTGTCATCCATCTTGACCATCCTTGAGTTAGTCCTTACAACTACATTTCTTCAACTTGATTTATGATTTCGTGTTGTGAGCTTGCCTACGACGGATCGCTTTCTATCGACATCAGCACATTATCTAGAAAGATGATCTAGAAATCGTCAGTACCTTGAGATCCACATGCATCAATGGCAGATTTCTCACCTTCAACGACAGTTTACATCATTGACTTTCGATCGAAGGATTCCGTGACATGTTCGACATCAGCACATTCATTCACATCTCATGGATTGTTCTGGGTACTTTGAGAACCATTGACATCACTGGTGGTCTCTCTCACACTTGTTAACAGTTTACATCATTGACTAGTAATCAAGTGGTTTCTACCATGCTCGACATCAACTTATTTATTCGCATGGATAGAATCGTACTATTTCGGGAAGTAGAAATGAAGACCCTGGATCTAGTTTCCACCATCCAGGCTGCGAGGAGTTTTGTATTCATTATATAGTAGACTAATTATAAACAGATGGCTGCGTCCATACTGTGTCTACATGAGTCTATGATTATGATGTACTGCGAAATCATTCCTGTATCAGAGCAGTAGTTAGTTTGTTAGTTAAAGTTTTTTGATCTGAGTATGGGAATGCCTACCTCAGTGATGATATGATCTCATACATGCATTTTGTGTTGAATACTTGCAGGTTCCAACCGGGCTTTCCACAAGATAATCCTTGAAATGATAAAGTACTTCACCCTTCCTAGACGATATGAAACCCTAATCTATTACAGGCTTCGCACTTTAGGGGGCAATCTGTTACACTAAAATTTGTCATAATGACTATTTACAGTCAGTATGGCTCCGTCAATAGTCATACTGTCCTCCTTGGCAAGTCTTACACCTCTGCTCCTCATGTCAAACTCCAAGAAAGAGAGAAAGTCCTTAAAAAGTCAATTAACTCTGGTTACACAGTTTCTCTTAGCCTTACCTGCGTGTACGCACCTCCAGTTCATAAAACCTGCGTACTTGTATGCTATGTATATAAAGGGGTGGGTGTGTACTCCTGTAAAGGTCAAAAGGCACAAGTTTCACTTCAAAAACGTTACTTGTGGTTAATTCTAGAGCATTCTAGAAGATGGTTTGACGTGGATTGAGCGCCTCCAGATGGTTCATGCATCCCAATGAAAGAGGAACTTATCCCATGAAGAGGGGAGCTATCCCATTGAAAGAGGGGCTTATCCCATTCATGGTGGACCTGATTAACTTCCTCCAAAGCACTATAAATACAGGCATTGGGCCAGAGGGAGAGGGGGTTGAAAGCTGAACATTCCTAAGGGCAGATGTTGCTGAAATTAGGACTCCCTTTTAGAGCTTGAGAGGAGAGATTCCAATCCTTTCTTAGCTTCATTTTGAAGTGGGTGAATTGATCAAAGTAAAGGAGAACTCTTGTTGGACCCTGGGAGGGACCTGCACAACACCAAGGCACTGGTTATAATGGTTTCTTTTGTTTCCAATTAATACAATTAAGCTCATTTTTCTCAACAAGTTGTTTTATATAATTTGTTTCATATACTCCTTGGTCTTTATGATGAATATGTTTTATTATATGAGTTATTCAGGTGCTATGTAATCGTTTTCTTGTTAGTGAATGCAGGCTTCAAGGAGAAGGAGCTCATCTGGATCAGAGAGGCTAGACTACAACAAACAAACGTTGGACTAAAGGTATGTTTTAAACACCTGGTTGCTTGTATTCTAAATGCATGTTTAGGGAAAGATAGTGTTTAATTGTCTTGTTTGTCACTAGAAAGCCTTAGCTTCTAGGGAGGTCGTTTTTGTCCGCAAAATTGACTCTTTCCGCATGATAACCTAGAAAATCCATCCATAAATGAAAAGATTTCACATCCAATGCATTCATCAATTATCTAGTTGATGAAGGGTGTAGGGTAGTTATCCTTTGGACAAGCTTGATTTACATCCCTGTAGTCAATGCACACTCTAATCATTCCTTGCTTTTTCATCATAGGAACAATATTCAATACCCAATCAATTAGAGGAACTTGGTAAATGAAACCAGCATGTAAAAGTTTTTCAACTTCTACCTTGATGGCAATAGCTTTGTTCGGGTGCACCTACTAAAGTCGTTGTCGTACTGGTTTGACATCTGGATACATATTGATTTCATGTTCAATTAAGCTTGAATCAATGCCTCCATTTCTTCATATTACCATGCAAAGACATCTCTGAATTCATGAAAGAGAGTGCAATATATTTCCAGTTCTGAAGAAGAACAAGATTTGCCGACATGAATATTCTCTACAACATTAGGCTTGATCGAGATATTTATGGCGATAGTTTCTTCAATATTGAACAGATTTCACTCGAAATCCACCATATTTATAGTATTTAATAGAAAATCGAAAGCTGAAGGATGATCAAGGTCACTAGAATAATCTTTGTTGTAATCTGGAAGATGGGAACGATGGTGGTAATATTCCCATGGTGCCTCAACTATCATCATCGACTGAATAATTCCTTCGTCTGTAGAATGTACATGTGACCAAGGATCTGAAGAGGTTCCATATTCCTTTGACCTATCTACCCAAGCACTTGATGAGCATTGATTTCGGTTTGCCGCACAGGCTAAGAAAATTCATTGCCACAAAATTTCTATTCGGCTTGGAGGCAATACCTGTTGACGATCCATGTTAACAAAATGTTTGAGAATCTTCTGAATGGAAGATATCATAGTGCATTTTCTTACTGTGGCCACTTCCACCAGATTACTCAGAGGCAGTAGGGAAAAATTACCCATCAAGGCAGGGTCTTTCAGTAGGCCTAATCCGACATTTTGAAGTGAATGAGAGCTTCCATGGATCATTGGAATGCTTCCTGTAACTTGTGAACTGTTGGGGAGAAAGGTTTTTGGATCAACTATTGTAATTCCTCCTTGAAAAGGAAATACAATCTTTCTAAAGTAAGTTGATACAACAACAGCGATACATACATCTAGGGTCTTCCTAGTAGGATATTGTAATCGAGGTTTCTATTGATAGATTCAATGTCAATTTCTACTATTTTCCCCCCCAGTTCAACTTCTAAGTTACTTAAAATCTTGTACGGGGTGTATGTTCATCCATCAAATGCTTTTAATGTTGTTTATGATCTTGACAAGGGTCGTGAGCCTCACGTTTTCCAACAACTTATTGACATAATGCAGGTAGATGCCCCCTCATCAATAATTGTTTGTTGAATAGTTTTGTTGAGGGCTTTCACTTGGATGAGGAAAGCGAGTTATTCTGGTAACTGAGGTTCATATCCTTTATGATTAAAGGCTATTGGAATCCACTGGGTCAATCCCACCTATCGCTGAGAATAGAGCCTGCTTTTGGGAGGGGTAATTTTGTAGTACTTCAAGCGTTGACATAGCGGACAATGATTGGGATAGATCCTCTACTATATTATAATTCTATGCTGCTCGGTCACAAGGATTAAATGTCAATTTGTGTACTACTCCCTTTGGTGGCTTTATTGTTAGCTCAGGAATGGTGGGTGGCACAACTTTGGTTGAAGTTGTTGTCGAACTACTAGGTTGCTCTGCAGCCTTGTTGTTAGACAACTGTGGATTCCTGTAATCTTTATTCCTTGTTGATATCAAAGAATCATTTTTATGTTTTGAAATGGACAACATAAGCACTTGGGATGGGGAAGCATTGTCGCTAGTAAACAGATTGGTTTCTGGGTTTAGAAATGGATCCGTTAAGACTGCTGAGGTTTTTGAACTCTTAAAGAACTTCTTAATCTCAGCTCTATATGGACAATCACTCATCCAATGGTCTTCATCACATATGTGACATGGCGAAGGGGTTTCTTTTTCCTAGAAGGGTTTGCAGAAAAATTTTCAAGAGACGAATCATCCTGTTTCTTCTTTTTTCTTTTCCCTTTCTTCTTGCCCCGAGGCTGCTTTGGTTCTTTGGCTTTGTCAGCTGACACGGAATTAACATCTGAGGTAGGAAGTTCTTCATTTGAATTTTGAACAGAGACCATGTGGGCTTTCTTCGATGTAGCCTTTGTAGTTTTCATGCTGGTTGTACCTATCATGCCATCGCAGACATGAGAGTCTTTGTTTCATTTAGGAGGGGGAGGAATAGAAAAATCTGGTCTGGGAGCATCAGGGATTTTGTCATAGAGTGTGCCAGACTGAGTATAGATCAAGTCTAGATATTGCACATGAGCAATGACTTGCTCTTCAGTGACAACCCCCACTTTAGCAACATCTTCTGTAATAGAAGGTAATAATGACTTGATAAACCATACAGCTAGTAGCTAATCAGGAACATATGTTTTACCATTCAACAACGATGTCACCACTCATGAATATGATGAGATATGTGAGTGGATGTCATCTATTTAAAATTGGTAAGAAGCTTCATTCATGTTTCGTACCTTATGGGTAACTGAAAATGGGTTAAGAAGGTTGTGGGAAGGGTGTTGAAGTTATCGAATGAAGCTCTAGGGAATTCGATGTACCATTTTGCTGCTAGACCAGTTAATGTTCACTGAAAAAGGCGAAGCCTAATTGGATCACCATTGAGAGTGTTGGAAACACACCACAGATGAAAGGTCATCACATGATTCAACAGATCTTCACCTGGATTTCCATTGAATTTAGGAATATCTGACGGAAGTGTATGAGGAATTGCTAACCACCAAGGGGCATAAGTAATTGGATCATTTGTTAGCCAATTCAGATCTAGTAATTCCAACATTGCGAAAAAAGGAAATTGTTGATTCATGTTTGGCGAAGCATACCCAGGGTAAGATGGGATCACCTGAGTAGTGGATTTTTGCATACCAACATAATGTATTTGATGCTGATAACTTTGATAAGGTTGGTGGGTATAACCATTATGATATGATTGATGGTGACTGTTTTGAATATACGGCTGCCCATTACCCACAAAGCTTTGTTGCTTATGTCCTTGGTAAGCTTGCTGGAATTGCGGTTGTTGATATTGCACTAGCCATGGTTATGAAACCATTTTCTATTGTCAAATATTGGATGTTTGACAAGGATGAGGGGTGATAGTACCCATTTGAGCCTAAGTCACTTCAGTTAAGGAGCCACTAATCGACGATTGTGGTTGTGTTGTGGAGACAAGAGGCTATTGTATTACGACCTGAGAGACTTGAGGTTGACATACAATAGGCAACACTTGTACTTGCGACACTGTTAAAATAGCTGGTGTAGTGGGAATATTTGACACAGGTAGATTTGGTTGCATTGAATATATAACTCTTGGTTGTTGAGGCAGTATTGGCACCCAACCATTGGATGCAATTCCAACTTGACCTGAATTCTGTTGTGAACTCTCATATGGTTTTTATCCTAGAGGGAATAATGAAAAGGCATAGTGCCCCCCATATGGTGGCAATCCACTATTCAAAGGAAAAATCGGTCCTTGTAGACTAGACTACCAAATTGATATTGTTTTGAAGGATTAATTTGTTGAGACTCAACATAAGAAATTCTAGATATTATTCCAGATGAAAAAAACGAGAATAGACCATACTGTTGAAACAGTCCCTGGGTGGACTCCATCTAGTGGTTGAGAGCTAGTTGGGACATATGGTATACTAGTGAACATTATCAGAGTAGTGGCAGGAGGTTCTGTTACTGTTGTATTGGATGACACAGTCCTAGATATCGATGGTTGTTCAGACATATTGAGTCTATCCAAAAGACTTCCTAGTGATTCTATAGGAACTTGTGATTAAGTGTGACTAACTTCTGAATTAGAAGGATATAGGTGGATCCCAGTTCCAAAATGTAATGGGTTACTGGATGGAAGATCCTCCACAGTATCTTCTATCGCAATCAGTCTAGGTGGAAGAGGCAGACCGTTAGGTCCGTAAAATATTTCTGGAGCCGAAGAAGGTACACACTCTGTAGCGATAGATGTTGGAGGGTTGACACCTTCCGAATCACTCCTAGATGGAGTTGGTTTATGAATAGATGTGTTTACAATTCCAATAGGATCAGTTCTAGTGTCCTCTTGTAACTGCGGAACTTCTTCTGTAGAGGCAAGGATACCAAAAATAGTTGGAGTAACTGGAGTCTCTGAGGATGTTGAAACACAAGTTTTAGTCAAACCAGGAAACTTTGATCTAGTTAAACGAGATCGCCTGGCCCAGAATGGTTTCATTTCCAGAGTCAAAGATAGTTGACTCGTTAGTCTCCGCGAACGACGAGGTCTTCATTGACTTTCTTCCACGATTGCGGATTACTTGATCAACTCAAAATAAAAAAGGGAAAAATGTTATTCTGAATTAAATGAAATTTTTAACACTTTGACACAACTTTCTTTTTCAATTTTTAAGAGTCGAGAAAAAGCTAAAGATGACTCTAGTTGCGTTCAATTTTTAATGAGCCTGATGTGACAAGTGCTTAGATGGACATTTTATTTTAAGGAGTCTGAAAAGGAAAAAAAGTGACTACTCTAGAAATCTAGACAGAGGGATTACCAAACCAATCACAAAATTGCAGAATACTTTTTACGGTACAACAATCAATTTTCCTAAATGTTGTGCTCAGTTCATTGTGATCGATAGGATGGCAAGCACGACTTCCTAAGGATAAAGGATGTGGCCTATTGTGTTCTCTCAATATATACTCGACGATATGTGGGAGCACAAGTTTGTACTAGCACTTGTCGTCTCAAAGAGGAGGAATCACCCAACCTACGATGAAAGTGATAGTTACTAGGCTTTACAATGCCAGAATATGTCTCTAGCCTAGACCTCTAAATGTTGTGCATTAGGTTCCAAAGCGTTTTTATGTTCATTAAGGTTTATTTTATAGTTGCTATTTCTTAAGAATTTTGCCTTTAAGGTTCACCGCATGATGTAGATATACAATTCCTAAATATGCAATCTAAGATGATAAATAGTGGTTTACTTTCTTTTTGCAATGAAAATCCTAGCTACCAAGGAAAGAGAAATGAAATTCTTTCAACATAGAGCAGAGAGCACACACTAGATGTGCACTTTTCCTAAATCAATTTCAACATGCAGTCTAAATGCAAATGCACATGCATGTATTTTTTTTCAGTTTCCTTAATGTGAGAATGAGAAAAAGAAAACTAAGTATAGATCTGAGCCTTCTTTCAAAGCGACAGTACTAACAATTTTCTCTTCAAAAAACAAAAGGGAGGCTAAGACGACACTTTGTGATTTCCAATTTAAAATTGCTTTCGACACTTGAAATACTATTAATTCAAATCAAATGCTATGGAAAAATTGTAATTGACTATCTAAAAGAGGAATTCTTTACGACACTCTTTTTCTTGACTGCAAACGACACTTGCGACACTTTCAAATCAAAAGACGACAGTTCAATTAAGATACTATTTGCAAAGGAGAACTGTAAATGATGAAAAGTACATAAAAACATTCACAATTCCTTCTGATGGAGGCTGAATAATGCAAAGGAAGATGAGATATACTATTCATAGACAGCAGAACTACTAAATAAAGTTGAAGACAATGAAGAAAAAAAACAAAATCTGGAGGCAGAAACAGTCTCATTCAATCATCGCACCCGTGACACAAGGAAATAGGGATGCATCTCAGCTACAACACACGGGAGGTTCCATGCATCCAAATTGCAAAGAAGAGACAGTTTGATGGTCCAGGGATGAGATTGAGCTTGGTTTTCACTCACAGTTTGCAGCTAAGTTCAGGGATTTAGGCTGAGCTAATGATAGTCAGTAAACAAAATGTATAGGGGCTGATCTAATGAGGTTATTTGAGCTACCACTAGGGAATTTAGGATGTTTGCAAGCTAGACATTCAATTCATAAACCAACCTGGAGATTGACTGAAGCAACATTGATCTACTTTGCAGTTCCATAGCAAAAGCAGTTCGAAGGCTAGCTAGCTTAACTTCATGCTCTGTTTGTGGTTTATAAAGCAAACAACAGTAACAAAACAAAAAAACTATTCACTCCCCAGTGGAGTGACCATTTTGTTATCGGGAAAACTAGTGTCCATTTAGAGCTGCTAGTCCCACTAAGACGGGTAGATATCTTAGAAACAAAAAAACTAAGGTTACTTGTGTTTTCCTTTATGAGAGATAGATGAGAGACAAGCAAAGAGTACCGACCTCAGTGTTTCGCTAGTCTCCTTGCTTGTTTCCTCTCTCCTTTGATAGAGATTTTGCCACTCCTTTCTCACTTGTCCTACTTCAAAGAACACATGTAGAGTCAAAGTAGCAAAATACCATCAAATCATAGAGATGTATAACCATAAACAATGTAGGATGAGATGTACATTAACCATATAAATGCGTATACAAATACAAGATTCAGAGATATACAAGCATATGGAGGAAAACTCAAATAGATTTAGTGATAGAAGTAGTACAAGTGAGGGTTACAACCAATTTGTCTGATCCAGCATCATCCTCCTAGCATGAAAGCCCTCTTCACCTCAAACAAAGAAAGATCACCCAACAATGTCTTCAAAGAGAAACTAACAACACTTCCTTGCAAATTACAAAATTACAGCCTCTGGATCTAGAGGATGAGTGATCCATATATAGATGTTTGCAGGAGAGTGAGTCAGCTTTTGGGATTTTGATTAGTGTCATTTCACTCATAGTTCTTGGTTCCACTTGGAGATTTCATGATCTCTTACTCATCCCTAGGCGAATTCAGAGAGGCAAGTGGCATATGAGTAGTTTCTAGAAGATTCTTTGATTTTTTACCTAGCAAACTGCTTCTGCCATTTGTATGCTCTTGCTCATTGCACCCTATAGAAGGGCTTTCCAGTATGCATCGCACACCCTGTGTGTAATAGGTGAGATTCGTCGCACCCTATGCATGGAGCAATCTGTATGGTCGAGTTTTCACTAGTTTTGAGTAGTTTTTCAAGGAGAACTTCTGGGAGATGATGTAATTCGCTGACTTTGTTCCTTTAGGGTATGAAAAAAAACTTTTAGGGGTTTAGAAGCCCTTGGTTTATGGACATATGTGATTGGGGTTTTAGTGCCCAAATATGTCTATAACAGTATTTATTATGTAATGGCTTCACAAAAATTCCTCCATCAGATGAAGAAGTGCAAAATATTAGTAAGGGATTAAGTGATATCATTAATAGCATACCTAATTCAACACTGAATAGGGCTATGCATTATATAACTCCAAAGGAGGTATGGAACAAGCTATAGGAAATCCATGAAGGAAGAATAAAGGAAGATTGTTCACCAGAAGGACTTATAGGTAACCTCATTTCTAAAGAAAATAATGATGCATCAAAAGATAAGTATCTTACTGATTCAGAAGAAGACATAATAGAGGAATTTCTTAATCTTAGAACAAAAATTGATCTTTCCTTGAAAATGATTATTAATATTAAAGATAAGTGGTAGGCATATGATAACATGGATCATATTAAATGAGTAAAAGTTGTAGTAGAATCTAATCAATATTGTGAAGGACTTGAAGTAGAGATTGTCACTCTAAAAGCAAATCTTGAAAAGTTAAACAATTGAAATAAAGAACTACTTCAAGCAATTGAAGGAGAAGAAAATGGGATGAAGGAAGAAATTATCAATTTACAAGAGAAAATGGAAGAAAGAAGAAATTATCAACTTAAAGGAGAAAATGGAAGAAGGAAGAGAGGATGAAGAATGAATGAGAAAGTAGTATCTTGAAAAGGAAAAGAATTACCAAAGAATTTAGGTTGAGGTAAACATTCTAAAACATAAATTAGAAGAAAATGATAAACACTTGAGATTTGAATATAGTACTAAGATTTTGGATAAAATTCTTAGTAGTCAAAGGTATCTCGCCATTAAATACGGTCTTGGCTTTCATTAAAGTGTAAAAGGAGAATCTAGTTCACAATCTTGTACAAGGATATTGAAAGATAACATTATGAAATATGAAATTTGTGTCAAAGATATTAGAAGTCAACCAAATCGACATCCAAATAAGATGAATTCTCAAAAGAAATCATTTGCTCCAAATAATAAAGATTGTAATAAATTCTCTCCTTTGGTCAATAATGTTGAATTTTTTATATGTCATAATTATGGACACATTGCAGAAAATTGCAGAAGAAAGTTGTTTCAATCTCAAGCAAATAATTGCTTCACAGAAACATCATCTACTTCCAAGTACTCAAATTTCTTTAAGGATATTGTTTTTCTTGCAACATATTTGGTTAGAAAGCTATTGATTTCAATAGAAGGAATATGAATCAGAAATATTATAATTCCTCTGCTCATATAAGATGTTATGCTTGTCACAAGTTTGGGCATGTAGCAAAAGAATGTAGGAACAAATCTATGGATCACCTTGGACAACATGGCAAGAAATTAGACAAGAATATTGATGTCAAAAGACCTGAAAAAGATAGATCCACCAACATTTAATAATAAGAAGAAAGGATAAGATCAAATAGGGTGTGTTCTTTCTCTCTACTCATTTGAAGAAGAATATAAATGGTACATAGACAACTAATTCTCTCATCACATGACTGGAGATAAGAGTAAGATGGAGTCTCTCAAGAAAATCAAATATGGTAATGTTATTCTTCGAAATAATGTTCGAGAAAAAATTATGGGAAAAGCTAGAGCCATAATTAATAAACATAGAGTAGTAGATGATATTTTAGTAGTTCAAGGGCTAAAGAAGAATATTCTAAGTGTACGTCAAATGATAGATAAAGGAAATATAATTGTGTTTACATCAACCAAATGCAAGGCTATGGATGAAGAAACTGGAAAAGTTATAGAAAGAGGATACAAAAATCCAGACAAATTATACATGTTTACAGAACTGAATTCTTACAAAAATGAGGAGGATTCAGACATAGAGTAGAAGAATATGAGCTCTAATGCAATACATTGTTCTTAAAAGAATACTTCTCATAGTAATTGCAGAAATGATAAAAGGTGCACGACCTCATGAAGAGAAGGATATGATTATCAAGTCCTCAAGATTCGTAACGTATAATCTTAGGAGCGAAAATACATATGTTATCTTGGTGATGATTCCCATTTTGATTTCATATTCATGTTGCTCATATTATTGATAGTGCATATGATATAGTAATAGTGCAACAAGAACATACACAACAGGCTCAGGGGGAGATGTGGCTATGAAAGTTTAGCACTCTACTTTCTTTACGTAGATATCACAAAGGACAATTGTGTATATATGTGTGTTTTGGTCTAGACAATCATGTATGTTTATATGAGATGATGAAATTGTGCAAAAGACCTAGGGAGAAGTTATGATATGCTTCAATTAGTTATTATTTGGCTTTCTGGCTCTGACATTGGTTGGTTACATTCTGTTGATGCTTATACACCACTTAGAAGAAGTATTGGCTTATGATGGCTTATGATTTGTTGCAATATGGAATTTTTACTTTCGTTCTTTTGATGGCTTTACTAATTGATGAAGATTGATATGATGAGACATGACAATGACTATCTAGAACAGGTTTAGGGGGAGAATTTTCTATGCCTCTAAATGTGTATTGTTGCCATTATGATTTCTTTAGAATTAATTGTTTCATGATGATGTTCATGATAAGTATATATATCATTTATGATGTGTAGTTGTTGTTTCTGAAGACACATATGATGTTGTTATTATGTCATTAGTGATGATTTAGTCTTGGATAAAATTGCACTTAGTGGATTTAATTATACATGAAGAGGATATGCATGCGATGGTCCCTATCGACATTGGTTGATGATGATGAGTTTAGATCACTACTTATATGCTCTTGTCATTATGTCTTTAATGATGCATACATCGCATATGGTGCAATTATGGATGATGTCTATAGTGTTCTTCTTGGTTCTCACATATGTTACATGGTGATGATACATGTACATGATACGCTACACATGGAATGTTGATTGAGGATTGTGGTTCTTCATATTTAAAACGTTTTTATTTTGATGAGATCAAGGAGATAGGTTACTAACAGAGCTTGATTATATAATCTTATGCTATGATTGGTTGATGATGATGAATTCTTACATATTTCTATCTCTATGTCATGGGATATCAATAAATTGTAGATAAGAATCTTATGGGTGACCACATGAGTTGCCTATGGTGTGATATTTCTTCTTAATACACTTGATTGATGTTTAAGGTTCTCCTTATCTTTGATATATGTGTATGATGACATTAAGAGGATGGTTAATGATATACTATTACTAAAACTGCTCGGTCATGCGCACAATACATATTTAGTCACATATTGGTAGATTTGGTCGCATGGTCATGTTGATGAGGATTGATGATACATTTAGCTATCTTACTTTATGATGATATTCTTGGTTCTCACATATGTTGTTGACACTTGAAACTATGTTTTTTTGCTACAAAAAACCTATATGTCTTTGAATTGAAACTCTTGATACAAAGAGAAAGAGCAAGTTGAGCTTGATGAGGTCAAGGGGATGAGTTGATGACAAATATCTATGAAACAATATTATGATGTTGCATACTTGGTCACAAGTTGATGATGTTGAAGCTACATTTTCTTATCTTGCACATTGATGGTGAGGATGTGCATGTTATTTTTCATCTTTTTTTTATCTATGTTGCAAGTTCCTATGATGAATATTATGGTCTTGATGTTGCATGGTTGAGGTCTTTTTGTTTGGATTTGATCATAAATGTCATATATGTACCTTGATGTAAAGTTCGTGTAAATACCCATGATTTAATAATTGTATTAATCACTCATGTTTGAACTATTGGGGTCAAGGAAAATATATATGTAATCCCATTCTCGGCATTTGATGTAATATTGAGTCAAATATGTAACCCTACTCTATTGGGTGATTGATGTAATCATGAGTCCTTGGTGATAGGAAAGGTCATGCTTGGTTAAGTCTTAGAATCATGTAGTTATTTACAAAATATTTAGTATATTCTTAGGGGGAGCATAGTCAATATTCATATTCAACAGATCAAACCTACATTGATCCACTCTACAAAGGGAGAAATAAGTCTTCATTCAACATTTGTCGAAACTTTTCCCTTGATGTCAAATGGGGAGAGTAGCTCCATGTTTGATGTACAATTATTAGAAAATATTGGTATGTCTACAAATGTGTTTACAAATATCTACAGGTAGTGCCGACCAAACACCAAATTGGTTTCCATCAAGTCCAAAGGGGGAGATTGTTGGAATTATATGCAATGTGTTGTCCTTGATTACAACCTACTTTATAAAATGTCAATATGATGATTATGCAGATGCTACAGATGATGTGGACAAAGGAATATCAATTTAGAGATAGAAATATGATAAATTTAAAGTTTAGGAAAGTATAAGTGGGTCCTATGAAGAAAACATGCATAAATATGCGGGGATGGTAAAGAAAAGTCATGTACAATTTCCACAAGATGGTATTGTTAATACTAGGGGTCTTTACCCTGGTATTTTCCCATAGTAATGAGCACAATAACAAATGTTTGATCCCGTCAAATAATGCCATCAACATTACTAAGGGATTTGCCTAAGGAATTGGCTAACAATTATACTATATAAGGAGATGGAGATCAAGTGTTAGAGTGTGCATGTAATGGATTATTTATGAATGAATTGATCTAAAATATGAGTGCACTAGGGAGAATGGACATGAAATGGATATAATAGATCTAGAATGACCACATATTGAGTAATTTTTTTATGGTTTGATAGATATGTGATGATGATATTATGATTTATCTTTGTAACAGTTTACAAGCCAAGATTTGCGTTTGACAAATGTTGTGTTGTAGCAAAGGTATGTCTTAGTTCTTTATGTAGGTTTGGAACTGAGAAGTCATGTACATACATGGATCTGCTACTGGGTAGTTGATTATATCGACATATTTGTACGTAGGTTTGGTACAAGTGCGTACATACACAAATAATATTTATAAGAGTCGCATACGTCTGATAGGTTTTGTAATATGAGCTATTAATGATGTCTAATAGTTTTGTTATTTTATTTGTTGTTTAGAAATTAAGTCTCTCCTATGATAATATGTGTTTGAAAGTGCTAGTTGGGTTGACTTGTTTATGGAACGATGTGTCGAATAGGGATATTGCTATAGTGTGATGATCTATATCTAGTTCAATGATTTGTGATTGGTTCAATATGTGATTAAATGACTGATCTAGTATGAAAATCATTTAGACTTAGTCATTTAGTAATTTTAAATCTTTATGAAGGTCCTCTTAAGGAGATGCGTGTACATATGTGGGTATGGCTCAGAACAATCACATATATATTCTGACATACAGTTCATTAGGGTTTGTAGTAGAAGTAGTTGGTTTATGTATTTTGAGTAGTTGTGTGTCATGTTTTAGATTATGTTGATTGATTAAGATTAAATGATTACTTTGATGTTTCAATTGGTTCAGTGATTGAGTAATTTTCTATAGTAATTGATTTCAGAATTGTTATTTGGAATTGTTCTTAAATGATGGTAGTGGGTCTAGTCTGAAAATATGATGAAGAGTGGCCTACAAGTTTGATGTTTTGGATCAGGTGGATCCAGTATGAAATATTATGAAATGTGTTCCAGAGTTGTTCAGGGTTGGAGGCTTCAGTGAGGAATTCGAAGTGTCCTTCGAATGGTAGTTGGTGAATCATATAAGGGGGTTGGAGCTCCGTTCGATGGGTTTCAGTAAATGAGATCAGGGGGTTGGAGATCCCTTCTAGTGGGTGTTGGAGAATGAGTGAAGGTTGTAGCCTTTTGTAGGTGGGTGCTTACGTACTGGTAGGAATCTGAGCTAGTAAAGATTATAAGATGTTTTCCTTTATAATAAAATATGAAGAGGGAGACGACAACAGTGGTGGCTTTCTCCCACATTGGGTTTCCACCTAAAAATCATGGTGTCATCCTGTGTTTATGTGTTTCTTATGTTTGATGGTTTATTCTTTTCTTACACCTCATGGTTATTGTTTAATTAAAGGCTAATGAAGTAATGATACACTAGTTATGGTAAAACAAATTATAAAATATATGAAAAGTTAATTAACTGGATATACATGGCTTTCCTTCATAATAATCATGTACGTACATTGGTTTACTAAATTATAGTAGCATACATAAATTAATAATTAATTGAAAGGTTTAAGTGACTTTTAAAATACTGATTCAGCCCCCCTAGTATTTCTCCCAACATCATTGTAATTTCTCAACGTCTCATCACACCTTTGAAATGGATATAGTCTCTCATACGATCTCACATTCATATATATCTTGGCATAAAACCATTGCAGTATATCATCTTCAAGTGGCATCTCTTCACTTGTACAATCGACACCTCTTTGATATATCATTGAATCTTGGCATCAACTCAGAGTTCATAGTTTGGCAATTTGTGTGGCATACAACATTCACAATTTGGCATGTGATCTCATTACATTATATGTATAGTTACTCTATGAATAGTTCCTTTAGATATATCTGTGATATATTTGGTTCTATGTATGTTTGATATCTCTGTAATAGAGTTGGAAGCATCACCTTATATATATGACACCACAATTGTATAGTATGTTCTAACATTAATGCACAATATGTACAGTAGGTTGGCATCTTAGTATTGGTATAATATTTATACATGTTAATAACATGACATTGTATGTATGGCATCATGGGAATCATGGAATAATCATCATCAAAAGATATAGATATGACATTATTATTTTTATAGTTCAGGTATGTGTATCTTGCCAGTGAGCTCAAACTTGCATCTCTACATAATGGAATCTATGTTTGATATTCTATGGCATCTCCAAGAGATTTGTAGAGAATGTATGTTCAATAAAATCCCTAATGCATAAATGAGACATGTTGGGCCCTACTATTGTTACCCCTTTTCACACCCTATCCTACTATTTTTACCATAACCTATCATACTTTACCCTTTTTGACACCATAAAACCACTCTACACTACCTAACTTGTGTTATTTTACAGTCGAGGTAAGAAACACTAATACATACTTTTTTCATATATATTTGTTTAGTTTAAGTAGTTGTTAAATGAATTTATATTTCTTGACTTAATTGATTGATATATAGATGGGAATTTTAAATATAGGGTAGATGATTGGCTACGTGGACAGGTCATCAGAGGTCCAAAACCTAGTTTAACGAATATATCAAGCAACCATTATGTACTTCTTTTGGTACTCCATTCGGTACTTAATTTCAAGATAGGTACGAGGAAACCAATCAATTTTCGGTATCCCAAGGATAGTTTCCCTTGTTCATAAGCATGGTGTTAGTTTCTTGATCCAAATATAGTGTCACAAATGGAACAATATCATTATGCTTGGGGTGAAGTGATCTTGGGAATTTATCTTAACATAAATTAGTCCAGATCATAAATGTATTTGCTTTCATCGGTCATTTTGTTATAACCTTTTTAGTCCAAAATTCTTTAGAAAGGCCTAGCATTTGTATTGAAGGTAACACACATACAATGAACTAGTGACATGGATATTATGACTAAACATCATTTGAATCTATTTTTTGAGGACTGAAACCCTAATACTTATGTGTTATAGAAGGTTTTTAATATAATTGTCTTAGATTTTATATATAATTGAGACTCTCATGTCTTCTTGATCTGTGTATTATTGAGTTAAGTTATACTTGATCTAGGTTGTGGCATGGGCACACCAAAAACCTTAACCAAGTTTTCAATTCATTTAGCAAAACTGTGTTTAGATATTCATTTTCATGATTCGTTGGTGATTTCCAGAATCCCCGTACTTAGAATCGTACTTAAAATTTCAATTGAAGCTCTTGTAGATCTGATGTTGTGATAATTAGTGAAATGTTTATTAATTTTTTGGAAGCTTGAGGATCATTTTCATAAGTATACTCTGCATCTATTGACTTCTTTGATTTATCTCATGATTCCATCAATACTAAAGAAGAAAGTTTCAGTTTGGCACAAATTTATGAGGAATAAATTCTTGTAATTTTAGGTTAAATCATCTATTTTGCATGAAATTAATTTGATCATATGTGGATCTGTATATTGTTCTCAAGAGATTCATGTAGCTTGTGTTCAATCAGAACTCTTGTGAGGATTGACTAGGAGCAGTATGCCATTAATTTTTGAAAAGTGCATGTGTTAACATTTGGAGAATAGTGTACCATTTACAGTGTGTTGCTTATTCGATTTACAGTGTGATGATTATTTGATTTGTATAATATTGATAATTTAATGAGTGGTATGTCATTTATTTGATTTCTTATTTAGCGTTGCATTTCATTTATCAATTGAGAGTTTGTAATTCTTTCATTTACTTGCTCAAATAAATCAAAGTTTGTGTGTTATTTAATTACTCAGATTAATTTCGAGTTAGAAATCCATATGTTATGTTCCAGATGCTTAATGAGTGTTAAATGGATTATGAAATAGGAAAAAATATAAATTATTTTCGAGACATTGTTAAGTTCACTTTTGATTTTTAGTGCCCTAGGTATTAGACTTGTATAATGGTTTTTGGATGGATTAAATTTGTTAGATTGATTCGAGGACATGGTTTGTGATGAATTCTATTCTTATTTCTGAGAGATTTTTTAAGTTAGATGCATCATAATTGAGAATGGACTAGTAATTTGGGTCATGTAAGAGTAATAGGTTTCTTAATTAGTAACTTATATTGTGTAACGAAATATGTTTCTTCACTTTGGAAAAATTTGTTGTGATTGTTAGGAAGAGAGTTTGGTTATTCAGAACTTAAATTTGTACTATGTCTGCATAGGATAAGTCTAGATCTGAACTATAATGGATTGAAACTCTAAGATTATGGACACTGGTTGACAATTTAAATTTAGGGAATTTAATGATAAATAAAAACCCTAACATTTTTGGTGCCGCTGTCAGGGAGTTGCAAACGGTCCAGGTGATATCTTTCTAAATATTTATATGTGTAGTAAATATTTTGCAAAGATATCAAAGGGTAGAGAATGTACAGTATGATGTAAGTGAAGAGCCATGTGTCCACTATGGTGGGGTTGCTCCAAATTCTAATTGTCTTTAGTAAATTTTGTAGTGTTTTCTTTTTCTCTTTCTTATGCACAAAAGTAGAGGTACAACTAGAGATAGTAAGGGGAGATTTATTCAATGTAAAAAATAACTTTTTGAATTATTTTGTCCTACAAAATCACCTCCAATGAACCTTTCTAATCATTACACAATTATCATAGAGGAGGAATAAATCTATACCAAAAAGTTGGCCTTAGAAAAGGAAATATTACATCAAGTGGAGGCAACACAGCTTCAAGATATACCACAACAAGAAAAAACTATTTTGGCAGTTGTTGTAGGTAGACAACTCATGGTAGTCTCACAAATAGAATCAACAACAAGAGAACCTAGAAGGGATTTGCGACCTAGGCATATTAGGCCCAATCCAATTGAATCTTCTTCTAGCTAGAATACTATACGTGGGCTTACTTCTGAACCTGTAAAAAATATGGCTAACAGAGGAGGAGGTGAGGAAAAAATAAATGGTGACTGAAACAATGATAGAAATAATGGTGGGATAATGATAGAATCAATATTTTAATTAATGGGAATAATGACTGGAGAGATGGGCCAAGAGGGGGAACTGAGGAAAATGAGGAATATTTAGAGACTACCTTCGAATTTCCAATTCTAGACATCACCAGGAACATTACTATGAAGAATATACCTTTGGAATCTCTTCCACTTTTCCATGGTACATCCTCTAAAGATCCTAACTCTTTCTCGTTCAAATTTGATATCATTTGTAGAAGTAATAATTACTATGATGATGCACATAAACTTATGCTATTTTCTTCTACCTTGAAAGATTCAACCCTGAGATGGTTTATGAGATTGGTAGAACATACTATTTACTCATGAGATGATATGAAGTTTGTTTCTCTTAAGAAATATCAGGATTACTCTAAAAGAAGAGATGTTAATGATATTGTTAGGATGCAACATATGGAAGATGAGAGTTTGGAAAAATACTTTGAAATTTTTCTCTATAAATATCACAAATATCGAGTAGGTAATCTGGATGAGAGAACCTTTAGGATTGTCTTTATAAAAGGGTTAAGGGAATAATGCATTGAAATACTAAATATCTTGGGTTCCAGTGATATCTATAAGAAACCGTTTGTTGAAATAGTTGAACTATACAAAGCTTATTCCAGAAGTCAAGCTAAGATGGGAAAGAGGATTCAGGACAATCCAAGGGATTATGTGTCTAGGAATTCTAAAGTAGTGCAGGTGGTGTCACTCGAGTTGAAGTAGGGGACCCGTTGGAAAATTTTAAAATAGACATCCCAAATACCATTAGTGATCTGTTGGATACTCTGAAAATTAAAAGAAAACAAGAAGAAGAGAAGGTTTCTTTGGCTATTTTCTGTCCTAAATGCAGACGAAAACATGTTAAGAGGGAATGCCCCATTAATGTGGTAGAAATATATGGAATATGTAAAAAATAGCACCCCATTGACCAATTCCCCTGCCTTTCGGTATTAGAAGTCATTTATAAAGGGAGAGGATGAAAATAGTGAGCTTCTCCATTCATCTAGGAAAGCATCGTGGAGGGTACCAAAAAATAATACTTATCAAGACTCTAATATGCAAGGCTTTCCTCAATATCAACCATGAAACTCTCATCCATTCTATTCTTTATGTCCCACATAACCACCTCAAAGTTCACCTTGGAACCGAGGATGGAGAGAAAATCCTTATGAAAGCACCTTTTAGCCTCAAACCCAAGTAGATCCATACCCTTAGTATCAATGTTCACCCTACATGTCATATGCATCGAATATGATTCAATTCTAGCAAGGGTATAACCAAACTTACCCTCAACAACCTTCATTACCATTACCACCTCGAGTACAACAACCCTTGCCCCTACCTCAAAACACCAATCCATCTTCACAACAAATGCAACAATCATTTAAACCTCCTCGACCAACACAGATACCTGGACAACCAATTTCTAATCCCAATAATAGACATCCTCAACTTGTACAGAACACTGAACTACAGCTTTTTCCCACTTATGGTTTCACTTATTTTCCCTTAAATGAAATTCAACTAAGGTATGGGAAAACTATTAACAAAAATAAATCGACATTAGTCATCCAAGAGGAGGATCCTCATGTAGAATTTGAAGATAAAACCATTGAACAAAAAAAATGAAAAAAATAAGGAAGTGAAAGAGCCATAAGAGCTCTTAGAACCCAAGGAGCCTCCTTTTTAAGAAAGATTTCTTGTAAAGAAAACCAAAATTCCAATAGAATATGACTTGGAGTCTGAGTTGGGGAATGTGTGCATAAAAATACCTTTGTTACAATCCATTAAAGACATTCATATTTATACCAAGATAATTAGGGATGTTTCCATTAAAAATAGAGGAAGGAAGAGGAATAATAATCAGACTATTAAAGTAATAAGTCAAATATCAGAGATGATATCTAGATTACCACCAAAATATGATGACCCAGGGAACCCCGTGGTAACCATAGATATCAATGGAATTTTTCTACCTAATATTTTAGTATATTTCGTGGTAGCCATGAACACAATGACTACTGATACTATGACATTATGCCAATTAAAAGAGAGAAGACTGACACCCATTGTGTTGGAACTAGTAGATAAATTCATCATTAAACCTGTTGGGGTCCTAGAAGATGTGGCGGTAACAATAGATTTTTGGGAGTATCTGATTGATTTTCTAGTAATTTCTCCAAAAACTACCAAACCTAGACACCCAATAGTTCTGGGGCAGCCTTCGTTGGTCACTTATAATGTTGTTATTGGTTGAGAACTAGGGAAATGACTATCTCTAATGGGTCACAAATTAAAATAATAACTATTGTTCCACCTTCCCTGTTATCTATGATAACCGTATAAAAGAATAATTAGTTTGATTGGTGATTATAGATAGGGTTTTTATGTTTAGGTTCATGTGAGACCTGCCATAGGGTCCATTTAATGTTTTATAGGATCATCATAAAAAAGGGGTCGTAATTCCATCTATTTTGAGGTTGTCATTTCATAATAGACTTGTTTGACAATTTTACAAACTTTCATAGCAAATGCAATTAAGCAAACCCATAATTCCCTACAAAAGTCCTTAATAGTTTCATAGCAAAACAGTCCATTCTGACACTTGTCTCGCTATGAAAGTTTTTTGTTGTATAATGGTTTTATTGTAAATCATTGTTATCTATGTTGAAATTGTATTGATTCCTTGTACACCTTGATTCTCGTGTCCTCGACTCCTTTTCATTCACCCTTACCTGTCCCTTTCCCCTTTAAATCATCTGTTACTATTAAAAAGTTCACAAGTGTTGTCGTGGAATAGGGTTTGCATTATCAAAACAAGTTTAGACATGTTCTAAGTGAGGTATATGTGTTCTAAATTTGGTTTGTAGGTAGAGAGGAAGAAACTCACAAGCAACTCTCAACACGTTGACAAGCATGGCCACCAAAAAATGATACAAAGGAAGGGTTGTAGTATGTTATGAGCCCATATATATGAAACTGCTTGAAGAAGACCCAAAATTTTCATATTCATTTTCCAGCATGGGATGTCTTTGATTTTTTGAAAAATTGTAAGGTTTTCATGCACAAATCACTAAGGTGTTCGCCCTCAATTTCAAAAGGATTGAAACGAAGGTTGGGAATTTTAAGTTTGAATGTCTCTTGAGACACCATTTCTCATGCTACTGAAATCCCAACATCAAGGGAAACATGGTTTAAAGTTCAAAAGTTCCATATGCAGAATTGTGATGAATTCTTGAAGGAAGAACATCAAGGGATTGCTATGACAGTGGGCATCCCTAGAGCTTACCTTAAGGAGCATTATTCCAAGTTACTGATGGTTATTCAAAAGTATTTTACATGTGAAGGTAGGTTCCATATGGTCTACCAATACCACCTTAGGTTGATGCTCCACTTCATAGGTAAACAATGCTTAGATATCCCTTTCTATCTCTTTAGAAGTTTAGGAAAGATGGATGACAAGGTTCAAGCAAAATTGGATACAAGTAGTACCTTTGTTTATCATCATGGTCTTATAAAGTTTTTAGTAGTTGAAGAGTTAAATATATTGAAAAAGGAATGGACCTTTTTCTTCTTCAGTGGATATCAACTAGATGTTGCTACCCCCTCTAGAAAAACTCCAAAATTAAAATCTGAAACCCTTAGAGAAGAGCAACAAGCTAGAGTAGAGCATCAACCAGTGACAGAGCAACCTATAACTGAAGCTTCCACAAGCACTAAGAGGAGAATAACTAGAAGAGAGAAGGAAGAATGGAGTACAAATAAGGTCAAACGAATTGACATTCTAGAAGATATAGACATAATTTGAAGAAAGCCCAGTTGAGAAGCCTATAGAAGTGACCCCAAATGAAACAAAGAAGAAAAGCAAGAGAGAAAAGAAATTATATTTTACTCAAGAAGAACATGGTTTCATTTTTAGGCCAAGGAAACCTATCACAAGATCAATGTAGCAAGTTGAAGGGATACCTGAAGCACCATTAGACAAAACAGAATCATCAAAGAAACCATCAAAGAAAAAGAAGGACAAGGAGGTTGTTCAAGAAAAAAGTGAAATATATGTCCTACAATAATAGTTAAGGGAGGCCATACAAGAAGTGATCAAGACCAAGCTTGAGTTTGATGAATACCAAAATGAAGTGTTAAGACAGATAGATTTATATGATGAAATTGCAGACAAAGAAACAAATATGATAAAGAGGACTCTAACCTTACATAGAATGTTGGAACATATGTATAAAAGGAACATCTTGTTATAGGTAGATAGAAAAAGCCTACAGGGACAAATCACAATGTTGGAATCTCAAATTGAAATGATTCAGGTTGAGCTCAAAAGGAGAAACCTCAAGATTATTGTTGAAGTATGTGTTACTCCATGATATGGTAAAGTTTTCAATTTTGTCCTCACTATACCTAAATCAGTAAAATCAACCATATATATACTAAACATGATTTTAGGAGTCACAAGGAGGCATTAAGAATCATGAAAACTAGAAAAAATCACAATTTTAGAACTTTCGAAGCAACTGCCCATATTGAAGTCGAGAATTTACTCCAAAACTATTGTAGCTTTCCATGGAGGGTAAGGTTGGTCTAAGGCTCAACAAAGATAATTCTAAAGGCCTATGTTTAGCTTATAAACAACAAAGAAGACCTCAGGACCAACAGGGATAGAAAAGAGGTGGTATACGAGTATTTTTTGAAGTTTCTGCCAAAGTTTGCTATGAAATTGCTGAAAACGATGTTTGGGCTACAAAATCAGTAAAAACTCTGTTTTTTCTGCCTTTTTAAAGATTTTGAATATCGAACATCCAAGATCTAGACAGATTACAGATGATAAAGGGTGTTCACTTCATCATGTTAAACTCTTATTTTTCAACATATCAAGTCAGCACATAGCCACATCAGCATAATAGCTAGCTCATTAAGACAATCAACAAAAAAGGAAATTTAATTGATGTTTATCAACAAGTTGAAGATGTAATGACACT
Organism: Pinus tabuliformis; assembly: GCA_031772625.1. Classification (NCBI taxonomy): domain Eukaryota; kingdom Viridiplantae; phylum Streptophyta; class Pinopsida; order Pinales; family Pinaceae; genus Pinus; species Pinus tabuliformis. The sequence goes on along the minus strand of CM062817.1, from coordinate 1,165,781,405 downwards.
TCAACAAATCTAGCATGCAGTTGGGATTGGTTATCAACATGAACAGAAAGTGGTTATATATTTAAAGCTAGTAGAGTCCCAGTTGAATTCCAACTATTGTAAAATAGAAAATCCCTATGAGGACTCTATTAGTTAGAAGAAAAGTAGGAATAGGTCTTTGGAATAGTGGATCAAATTTGGACCAGGTGGCAAGATAATGTAAAGATATATTTTCTCTATAAATAAGTAGGTTTTAGACATTGAGAAGGTTTGGTGGAGAATGTGAAGGATTGACATTTTGTAATCTTTTGATCCTTTAATAGAAAATTTGCAGCAACTCTATTTTTTTACCTGAGATTCATGTCATGGATTTCATGTGTTTTTATCATGTTGTTTCCTGTTTTATATAGTACCATAATTAATTGGAAATCTTATCAAACTGCTCCAATTTCCTTCATTTACTATGTATGATTGTGGATGTTAATTTGATATCAGTTTCAAAGTTATAGATGCCTCAACTTCCATCAAACACTGTTGTTTGCCATAATTTGTTTTAATTTGACTCCATACCCAATGGTGGAAGTCATCATAGTTAGTCATCTGTTGTTTGAATTGTTTCAAGTAAATTTGATGAGTGTTTTTTGAGAGAGTCGTCTCAAATTGGAAGGGCTAACTTCTAGTCCAAGTGGTCTAAAATAGTTACACTACGTTAAAGGTTGAGACAACCCAATTCTTTATAGCCTGGTGATAGCACGCCAAATTAGTTGTTGAAGTGCCTCTTTAGTTGGAAGATCCCTATGGGAAAGAAGATTGCATGCTTACCTTGTTGACTTTATAATAAACAATAGGGTTTCAAGAATAGTGAGAAGAACATGTTTTGCAACAATTTTCATATGATATAACTTGTATATATTATCATATTCCTTTTAGTGGCTACCAACATGTTTTGAGCAGTGAATTTCAGGGAACCTGTTACCTTGTTGTCTTTGGATCATTTACTATTTCATCTTTGGAAGAAAATAGAGAAGTAAATTCCAAACCTGTTTAAATCAACGTTGGAAAAAAAATTTATTTTGGTACATATTTAAGTACAAAATAGAGACAACAAGTAATAAACATGATTCAAAAAGAGTATGGGGATTTTTCCTAGGAATGTCTAGATATGAAAGGAATACATCTTAGTACTTGCACACACCAAATTTATAGTAATGAAGAAATTAGTCTTGTGAAGCGGCCACAGAGATGAATGAATCCAACCCTTAAGAAAGTTGTCAAAGATGAATTGAAAAAATTGTTAAGTGAAAATTTTATATACCCTATATTTGAGAGTAAATGGATATGTCCTTTGGCCATGGTTCCCAAGAAAAATTGGAAATGGTGAATTTTCATTAACTACATAGAATTGAATAAATCCACCTTGAGGGATTATTTCCCTATGCCTTTTATTGATCAAGTGCTTGATACTCTATCAAGGAAAAGGTGTTCCTCCTTGGATGGTTATAGCGGCTATAATCAGATCCAAACATCCCTAGAAGACCAAGAAAATACTACTTTTACCTACACATGGGGCACCTATGCTTACAAAGTTCTTTCCTTTGGCCTGTGAAATGCTCCAACTACTTTTAAGAGAGTTTTCCTAGATATTTTTGCTGATATTATACAGGACTGTGTGGAAGCCTATATGGACAACTTCATAGTCCATGACAATGACTTTCGATAGGTTCTGGAAAACGTGGAAGACATGTTGATTCGTTATCAAGAAACTCATCTAGCTCTTAGTAATGAAAAATGCAAAATGATGCAAACTGATGGGATTGTTTTGGGTCACCATGTGTCACAAACAGGGATAAAATTTGGCCCTGCAAAATTTGAGGTAATTTCACACATTTCATTCCCAACGTCACAAAAGGAGGTCAGAACTTTTTTGGGACATTTAGGGTATTATAGGAGATATATTATAAATTTCACTAATATTTCTACACCTATGTTTATTATTCTTACTAAAGATGTTTATTTTCTATGGGATACTGATTGTAAAAATGTTTTTCATGTATTGAAATACAAATTGTGAACTGCTCCAGTATTGAGAGGACCTAACTGGTCTCTCCATTTTCATATTTGTATTGATGTGTCGGATACAACCCTTGGAGTTGTTTTAAGGTAGAGGGATAATCACATTCCTGATGTTATTTATTTCGTTAGAAAAAATATCTCACAGCTAGAATTAAATTACTCTATTACCATAAAAGAATTACTAGAAGTAGTCCATGCTATCAACAAATTTAGACACTATATTACTGGTTATGAAACCTTTGTCCATATTGATCACTCTGGTATTAGATTCCTTGTGAATAAACAAATTACCAATGGAAGAATTACTAGATGGATATTCTTACTCCATGAATTTAATATTATTGTGATTGACATGCCTGAACGAGAGAATTCAGTTGCATATTTCTTGTCCCAAATGAATGTTTCACAAGATGTTGCTCCAATTCTAGTTCTAGATGACTCTCCTAATGATAACTTGTTTTCTATTCCAATATATAGTCCTTGGTTTTCTGATGTGGCTAACTATTTTGTATCAAGAAATTTGCCACATAATATGTCCACCAGGGGGGGACACAATATTGTGAAAAGGAGTGCCAACTATTCTTGGATAGACAAATCCCTATTTTGCACTGAACATGATCTAATCATGAGGAGATGCATATGGGAATATGAAATGTATGATGTCTTGAAATCTTTCCATAGTGAACCCTATGGTGGACACTTTGCAGACAAAAGAACAACTTATAAGTTCCTACATACAAGTTATTACTAGCCCACTCTATTTAAGTATGCCACAAAGTTTTTTTCTAGTTGTGATGCTTGTCAAAGAATGGAGAGGCATGTTCCAAGTGATGAGATGCCTCTTCAAACTCAGATGTCAATAGAGCCTTTTGAAAAGTGGGTGTTAGATTTTGTGGGATCTGTCTCTCCTATGTCTAAGAAGAAGAGGTACATATTAGTTTGTACTGATTATGTAACAAAGTGGGTGGAAGCTAAAGCTTTATATTCTCCCACTAAGAAGTCTGTTTTATATTTCCTCTTTCAAGACATCTTCACTGAGAAATTGTCATTGCTCAGGGAACACAAGTCACTTGCAAACTAGCAAAGGTTATCACTGAATAATACCAAATCATGCACCAGAAATCTACTCCATACCACCCTCAGAAAAATGGGTAGGTTGAATTTATTAATAAGATCTTGGAGTCCATTCCCACTAAAACATTTCAGCTACACCATGGGGACTAGGATGATAGGTTTCTAGAAGTGTTATGGGCCTATCGAATAACATGGAGAAATGTGATAGGATATATTGCCTATGCATTAGTATATGAGAAGTAGATGGTTCTCCCCATTGAATTTCATGTAAAAAAATTTCATGCTGCTACTCAACTGGGAATGGATCTAAATGAAGCTTAGAAACAAAGAACACTTCAACTAAATTAACTTGACGAAATCATACAAGATTCCTCCAAAGAACTATGTTGCTACATGACCAAAGAGCTCGGTATCATCATAAATATATCAAGAAGGAAGTCTTCCAACCAAGAGACTGGGCACTATTGTATGATAGTAAGTTTAAATATTTCAAAGGGAAATTTTGAACCAGATGGGACCCTATGAAGTGCAAGACATTTTCGATAATGGCTCGGTCAGGATTAAAACTATTGATGATGATCAAACTTCATTTGTGGCAAATGGACACAGACTGAAAATATACCATCGCCCACTTTCTCGACAGGAATTTTTGCAGAATGTGATGCAAGATGTAAAAATGGTGTTGGTTCACAAGGGGGATCCATCTCCTACTGGTTCTTCAAATTGAGTTATTTTTTATTTATGATATATATCTATATATATATATATATATATATATATATATATATATATATATATATATATATATATATATATATATATATAGTTTAAACAACAGTGGGATGAATTTTATTTTCCTCCACAACTCACATAGAATAAATAGGAAATATGTTAAGTTTAGGTTTATTCCTTTATCTAAAATTAACCAATTATTTATAGAAAAGGATGTCCTTGAGTTTATTGTGAATGTTTCAGACTCCTTAAAATTGAATGTTTCGAGCATTGACTGATGCAGGCTCGTTAATATTGAATGGAAAATAGTAGCTAGGGATATTCCAAGTACATAATTATTCTTTTCTGAGCTTGGAAGAATAATTACGGAAAACAAATCCTATGGAGTCTACTTTGGGTTTTTCAGAGTCTCTAAAATTGAATACCCCAAGCATTAGCCAACTAAGGCTTGTTAAAATTATGAGAAGGCAATAGATAAGGCCATGCTAAGTACACAATTACTCTTTCTCGGGCTCAACAGAATAATTATGGGAAAGAATCCCCTTGGATTTTTCTTTTGTGCATTTCAAACTCTCAAAAATTGAAATTCCCAAGGTAGTGACCATCCCAGGATTTCTAAAAATTCATGGATTGGTGGCACCAACATAGTTTTGCAGAAAACAACCTTCATATTTTAGATACAATTCCTAAAGCTGGCTCATATGAAGTGTCAAGCTCATCAAGGAAGCCTTCTATTTACTTTTCAGTACATTCATAATTAATTCATTGGTTTCAATGAATTGATGAAGTAAATTTATAGGTTTTATACTTAAATTAGTACTTATAACATACTAGAAATTAATTACTGAATGATCTCTATAGTATGAATGTCAAGTCAAGAAAAATGATAGATGGTGTCAACCGTGGATTAGTAGAATTGGAATTGATGGAGGTAACAATTACAATATTTTGGTTTATTTATTACTAAAATAACAGTCTTTGGGTATGTACTCAGTGAATGACAAAGACACCATTTAAGGATCAAGTTATCCCCATCGTTATTAATTTGGAACTCTCAGATATAATCATACAGTCAAATCAAGGTATGAATGAATATGCATTTACTTAGACTAATTAAGACAATGTGGATATGAGAACTTAATGGTGATCTTCCTCCTTTCGTTTGAATGATATACATGTCTTTTCTATATAATATTGAAATACAAATAATACTAGGCCATCCAATCCAATAACTCATTCCACTCATTTTTATTTGTGTGATACATATTTTGAGTACCTACTCCATCATTACAGGAAGCCAATCTATGACATAATTAGGAAATACATAGTTGTCATTTTGAATACATTTAAGTCTATTTGAACCCCAAAACACAAGGGTTGTTTGTCTCATTTTCTAAGTCTAGTAGTTAATCGACATGTGAATCCCTACATTTTCCTCCTCACCTTCAACATTATTTAACCTTTGGCATGGGGATCGATAGCCATGAACCTACATTTGCCCAATTTCAGACTAGCTCGAAATATGCAGTCTATAAGGGGAAATTTGAGGAGAAAGGATGGATGGGATTCGTTCAAAAGTTTTAGGGTTATAATGACCATGTATCTATGGAATTTGTGTAGTGCTTCAATGTAAATATTGCAGAGGTTAGGAACTTGAGAATTAAAGCTACATAAAAGATGATAAGTAAGGCAATAGGATTTCCATTGACCTGTGAAAAATACTTCAAAGGAGGGCTACTCGAATGGGATGATTGTGCGAAGTTTCTTAAGTCTGCATACAAGGCTATCAAATGGTTGAAGGGAGCTCTGCAAAACTACATATAGCTGGAATGGTGGCCAATTATCACCACATTACAAAGGTTCATCACCTGTGAGGGGAGGTATGCAATTGTTTTTCTTTACCACATTAGGCATCTCCTACACTTTTTGGATGGACATGAGGTTAATTTTCCATTTTTCATCCATATAAGTATGTATAAAGTTGCTCAGGTCATTCATTCTGCTGCTAAAAATTATGAAACTAGCCTATGCCACCATAGCCTTATCAAAATTCTAGTCGTTTATGAGATGGGTCAACGCAAAAATTGTTGGGAAGATTTTTTGACTTAAAATTTTCTGGGTGAAGAAAATCAATGAAGGGCTCCCAGAGGATTATTAGCCCTAGATCAAAGAAACTGGAACAAGAGATCAAGGCCCCTCCTCACTCTCTTTATAAACAAGACTAGGGCCCTAATGGGACCCCTGTATCAACAAAAGTGGGGGGTAGTTTGATGAAACCCCTGAAAAGCCCAGACGTGTGAACCCTATTTCTTCTATAAAGAAACGAACCCTAGTCTCAAAGGGAAAGAAATGAAAACTAAGTAGTGAGAGAGGAAGGAACCTCTAAACAATGATGCAATAGCCAAAGAACCCCAGTAAGCAAAACAAAAGAGTCCTCGTGTGAAGGTTGTGAAGCGAGTTGCCTCACCAATAGAAGAACATTCTGAAAGAGCTAACGCGACTCGTAAGAAAAGAAAGAGGAATCTCTTCCGAGAATAGGAAGAAGTGGCATCAGTGTCAAATTCACCATTACAAAAAACAAAAGCATCTAAGAATTTTACCTCCCCATAAGGTTGACGGTAAGCCAGGAGCATGTCTAGACAACAATTTTCCACTTTTGGTACTCAAAACCTCGAACATCTGCCTATCTTGTCCTCTCCAAAATAGGAAGAAAAAAATCCTCTCTTAGGCATTCAAATCAATAGAGAAAGTGGAGGATTCTCACTTGAGGAAGACATACCATTTCATAACTTCCAATATCTTTTAAGTAGTTCACCACAACAGGGCCAATCTGAAATTGGACCAGTCACAAGGAAATGGCCAGCTAAATCTAAGAAAATCCAGATGCACAAAAGGTCGACTTAGAAAAGGAGCCATTCGTAGTAGAAAACCATGCCTACTAAGGATACCTTGGCTCACGACGAAGAAGATTTGCAACTACAAATAGCTAGGTTGCAAAAGAAAAGAGAGAAACTGATGGGCATGTCTCATAAGTATAAAACATTATTTTGTTATGTTCGGTCAGTTAATGAGATGTATTAGAACCAAAATTTGGCTCTAATATCCAAGAATGATGCGCTAGTCTTGAGGAATAAGCGACTCATTAGTTGGAAGGAAAAGAAAATGAATCCCATAAAAAGACTTGGTGCCCATGAATGATCCCTAAGGTTTTGATGGAAACCAATGCATAAAAAACATGGATTAGAAGTTCTAGTTAATGCGACAAGAATCTAAAGAATGAGATAGCCCAAATTTTGATGACTGGTTAATTTTGAAAGGGGACATCTACATGAGGACATGCATTCCCTCTAACATGGGGGTGATGTTGGTCCTTACTATTGTTACCCCTTTTCACACCCAATGCTGCTATTTTTTCCATAACCTATCCTACATTACCCTTTTTGACATTGTAAAACCACTCTACACTAGCTAACTTGTGCTATTTTATAGTGGAGGTAAGAATCACTAATAACAATTTTATGTTTATTCTATGTAGGTGTTAAATGAATTTATATTTCTTGACTTAATTGACTGATATATAGATGGGACTCTTAAATATAGGGGAGACACTTGAGTATACAGAAAGGTCATTGTAGGTCTAGCACCTAGTTCAAATAGCATATCAAGCAACCATTTGGTAGCACCCATTATGTACTTAGTTTGGTACTCCATTCAATACTATCTTTTAGGCTCAGTACTAGGGAACCAGTCAACTATCAACATCCCGAAGATAATTTCTCTTGTTCATAAGCATGGTGTTAGTTTTTTTATTGAAATATATTGAAAAAAATATAACAGTTCAGTTATGATATGGGTGAAGTGATCTTGGGGATTTAGCTTAACTTAAATTAGTCCAGATCATTAATGTATTTTCTATCTTCAGTCATTTTTTTGTAACAATTTTTAGGCCTGAATTCTTTAAAAAGGCCCAATGTTTATATGGATGGTTACATATATAGAATTAATTGGTGACAAGGATATTGTGACTAAACTTCATTTGACTCTATTGTGTTTAAGACTCTATTGTGTTTAAGATTGAAACCCTCAGACTTACGTTCTATTGAAGGTTTTTAATATAATCGTCTCAACTTTTATATATATCTAAGAATTCATGTCTTCTTGATCTGTGAATTATTGAGTTAAGTTAGACTTGTTCTAGGTTGGGACAAGGATCCACCACAAACCTTGGCCAAGTTCTATAACATATTTTGTTAATTAGAAGGTGTGTTTTGAAATCATTTAGCAAAACTATGTTTGGATATTCATTTTCTTTCGTTGGTGATTTCCAGAATTCCCCTACTTAGAATTGTACTTAAAATTTCATTTGAAGCTCTTCTAGATCTGAGGTTGTGATACCTAGTGAAATGTTTATTGAGTGTTTGTGAGCTTGATGATAATTTTCATAAGTATACTCTGCATCTATTGATTTCTTTGATTACTCTCATGGTTCCATGAATACTAAAGAAGAAGTTGTTAGTTTGCGATAGATTTCAGAGGAATAAATTCTTGTAATTTTAGGTTAAATCCTTTGTTCTGGATGAAAGTGATTCGATCATATGTGGATATATATACTGTTGGCAATAGATTCCTATATTTTGTCTTTAGTATGAACTATTTTAAGGCTTTATTAGGAGTAGTATGCCATTCATTTCAGAACAGTGTGTTTGTTAACATTTGGAGAATAGCATACCATTTACAATGTGTTGGTTATTCTATTTACAATGTGATGATTATTTTATTTGTATAATATTCATCATTTGATGAGTGGTATGTCATTCATTTGATTTTGTAGTTAGCATTGAGTTAGATTTATTGATTTAGAGTTTTTAATTCTTTTTTTTACTTGCTCAGATAAATTGAAAGTTGTGTGTTATTTGATTACTCAGATTAATTTTGAGTTAGAAATCCATATGTTATGTGTCCAGATGCTTAGTCAGTCTTAAATGGATTGTGAAATAAGAAACAATATGAATTTTTTTTGAGACATTGTTGAGTTCACTTTTGATTTTTAGCACCCTGGGGAATAGTCTTCTATAATGGTTCTTGAATGGAGTAAATTGTTAGATTGATTTTCGGACATGCTTTGTGATAATTGGTAATCTTATTTCTGCGAGAGTTTTTAAGTTAAACACATCATAACTAACAATAAATTAGTAATTTGGGTCTTGTAAGAGTAATAGGTTTCTTGATTAGTAATTTAGATTGTGTAACGAAATAGGTTTCTTCACTTCGGCAAATTCTGGTGTGATTTATAGGAATAAAGTTTCCTTATTATGCACTTAAATTTATACTAAGTCTGCATATGGTAAGTCTAGATCTAAACTGTAATGCATTGCAACTCAAAGCTTATGAACTTCATTTGATAATTTAAATTTAGGGAATTTAATGATATATAAAAATCCTAACAAGAGAGTTGTAGTATGGTATATATATGCCATCATTAAAACCCAAAAACAATGATGGTATGCCTATGTTTCAACATTACTGACAAGTTATTGACGATAGTATTGTATGGAAATATTGGTGATGAAACTTTATCACAAACAAAGTTGTGAACAAGATTTTTGTAGAAAACTAGAAACCTCATGATATTTGTTTCTTGTACCTCTAAATTGAAAAATTGATGAAATCTAATAGAAGAAGAAGAATTGATTCCGGTTTTTCCCCAATATATGGTTTTTGCTTGGTCCCCAACCAATCCTGTTGTCTCTATATGTTCTTACTTGTCCCTTTTTTTGTTCCTTTCTATTTTGTTGCACTGTTAATATTTTTCTTTTATATAATTACTAATGTTATGGGTGAATGTATATGTAATGATGAAGAGTATAAATGAAATTATTAAAAGAAAAGAATAATATAGCCCTTACAAAAAATAACACCATTGATAAGGTTGATAATTCCTTTTCCCATTATCATTTTTGACACATTATTTCCAAAGGTTAATTCTTGGAATAGACATTGTCCACATACCACTGGCTCCCTTCATTATAAGCATATGATAATAGGTCACAACTTTATTCATTTTTCTTTTTCTTCCATAGCATGTGTTGTTGGATAGATTACTTAATTTTTGGAGCATCCTTTTTGTCTCTAGGTATCTAGGCAGGTGCTATGTTGCGAAAATTTTGACATACATAGCATTGGACCATATTATTTAGTCGTGAAAATGAATTGCTAAATGTAGTTGTATTTTTCCTTTACCTAGAAAAACGATTTCCAGGATGATGCATTCTTCATTGTGACCTAGTCTTCTTGAATAAAAAATTCATCCTACAATTTACAACTTTATGACTATAGTTAGTGCAAGTGTTGGGTTAAGGGGGCCTGACCCAGGTTTAGAGTTATTCGCGCCATCCAACAAAACCCTAATTGTTGGCCCTTTAGGAAACAACCCACATAATTGATCTGAAATGGGGACCTAAAGGCTTCTTTTCATGCTTACAAGAACCTCTCCCACTCCAAATATTATATATACCCAAGATCTAGGCTTATATTAACAAATGTGGAATTAAAAGAACTTGAATTAGGTGTATTCTTATGTTTGCCTTTAACTGTTAAGTGCTTAAGTTCATTTGCTTAAAGTGATATATAAACACACATAACAATAAATGTAATGTAGAAAATAAGCAAACCACAAAGACAACAATATAATATGGAGTTCACCCTGATATCCTGGGCTATGTCTCCTTGTGCTCTAATAAACTTGACTAGGCTCTTTAGGATTATTGTAATGCTTCTTTTACAAGTTCCACACTTAACTCTATAGGTTTACATCTATACCTATGGGCTTAGAATACCATCTTACCCATGGCTATCCTTACTCTACAGACAGATCTAGCCTTCTCTGGAGTAGAATCCTTCAATCAACGCTCTGGGCTATCTTGAGCTCCTAGCTTGCACCAACTCCCTTAGAATTGTTTTACACTCTCTGGAATTCGTTCTTCTATCTTCAACACACTTAGGACATCAGCAATAGCTTGATCATCTGATCTCTTTAAAGTTTTGTAACTTCATGACAACCCATGGCCATTAGAAGTCTATTTTGAGCTCTCTAGCTCTACGGCTCTAGCTCTCTAGCTAACTAGCTCTGACTCTCACCTCTCTAGCTCATCTGGCTCTAGCTCTCTTAGCTATTTGGCTTTGTCCGTCTGGCTCTGCCTCTAACCTATGGTGGCTCTGCCTCTGCTCAACCCTCTGGATCTAAACGTCTTAGGCTTTCTGGCTCTCGGTGCTTAAGTTCTTAGGCTCTTTGTCCCTTCGTCATCCTGAGGAATCATCCCTGGGCAATCCGCCCCCAACCTCTGGTGGCTCGATGTCTCTCTGCGGCTATGGGATGTTACAGCATGAGCTCTTTAGAGAGAGAACTTCCCTGAAGGGAGCCTGTTATGAGCTCCTTGAAGGGAGACCTGCTTCTTCGCTTAGCTCTCTGGCCTTTTAGGAATCCTCTGACTCTATGGCTTCCATGTCCATTCCTCTATATGAAATCATTCCTTTGTGGCTCTGCGGCTTATTCTGCTCCCTATCTCTTCAACTGGTCCTCTGGCTTATAGGATCTGTGGCTCTGCGTCTAGCCCTTTGGTTCTCTGGCTCTCTAGCTCTATGGCTCTGCATCTGGCCGTCTTGCTCTCTGGCTCTGTGGCTGTGCATCTGGCCCTCCGGCTTCTCTATGCTTCATAACGCATTCCTATTACAGAAACACCTACTTATAGCGTAGCAGAGGTGCGATGGAATATTTCCAATGGGAGTGACACAGTCATTCGTTCTTCTGCCTACATTCCAAAAATGGCAGCATAACGGAAACACACAGGAAAACTCATGAAAAACACATCATGAGCCTTTAGGCGGGACTCAAATAACATTCAATCACCCCTCTAATCCTTTCGGGTTTGCAAAATAGCTCATTCATTGTCCACCATCTAATTGGTGATCAATAATCAATGACTGATAATCATTTTGGGTGGCCCACTTGGACGAAGATTACTCGCCCGAAAAAGAGGTTTTCTCTCTCCTACAACGTGCTACATGTCAGCCGTGTATGGAATTGGGTGAATCCCTTCCAATACCACTTACCACTTGAAGCCCACTCAAAATACCATTTACATCACTCCTTCCAGAACTCAAATATATATAATCACACATATAAACCCTTTGGGTCCATCCTATCATCACAAATCGCAATCGCATAGGCAGAGGTCCAAGTCCATGGACTTAACACAACAACAATGTGAGATTCCCCATTAAAACTCCACCATGCGATCGAGCTCGTGATCCAACAGTTAGGATGTGATCGCATCATCACTCATCACACTATCGCAAGTCACTTATCATATGTATAAATGGCCCTCCGTATGTGTTGTGATCTCGATCACCGATTCCCGATCCGACTCACCGCCATCGTAAGTCGCTCTGTTTGAGGCTCCGATATCGCGTGAAGGCCTATCTCCGATGCGATATGTTGAAGGTCACAATTGGGGATTCCTTCCATCTCCTCTTAAGTCCTCCCTTTAACCTTTTCCAATGTGATTTCCATTAAAGAGCCATTTAGTTCATTTTTATAAGAAATTGCGTCCTTTTCTAAGGATAATGGGCAATCTTCTTTTTACAATAACTCCTTCATCCGGAGTCCATTTGGTCCATTCAAATTTCCTTAGATTTAGAATGAAGAGATCTATGCAATGAGACTATTTCCAAGAGCAGACTTTGACTTTCATTTTCCTTTGTGAGGAATATTTTTAGACTTAGAGTCTACACTAGATCCATTTTGGGTCACGCCTTCCCACTAAAAATATTTTTGACTCCAAAAGATTGATATATTGATCTAAATAGTAACTAAGAGTATGTCACCCTCTTCTTTCAGCCTCCATACACTTTCCTTGCATAGTGGCTCTGAACCAAATCCTTTGAACACTTTTCTTCCTGGGAGTGATGGCCCTCCTAGTAAGAACTGTCTTCCTCCTTGACTTCATGCAGAACCCTTGTGGAGATGGTTACAAAAGGTAGTTTGAACTTCTCTTCCTTGATCATTGATCCAAGGTGGTTCAAAAAAATGTGAAGTTACATCTTCTTCACAAAAATTTACATTTGCATCTATTTGACATATTGTCAACAACAACTGTTAACAACAACAAAATTACAGACAACAAATGGATGGACTAAACTCTTGCTTTATCAAAAGAAACAAATTTCACATCTTGTGAACACCTCCGTGTCTTTACATCTGCACACAAATGATTGACTAAATAACAAGCCAAAAAAACATGCATTTAAGATAATTGACCCTTCTAGTCAAGCATGTAGAAAAAGAAGTGTAGGATTTTTTTTTTTCAAAGATGAAACACTTCATCATTATCTCCATATTGGAGACCAAATCAAATTTTTCCAATTCAATATTACATTACATGCATGTTTAAAACAAAGCAATCAACCCTTCAAGTTAATCACACATACATGTTCAGATACAAGGAAATCATCAACATCCCTGTGTTCATGCATATCATGCTTATGCATGCATTTCACCTTTCAACTTTCACTTAAGTACACTATACTTTTGAAGCTGAAATGAATATAATGTTGTAGCAATAAAGTCAGTCTCGTACTCAACTTTTCCCTTCACCTTCATGGTAAAACCCTGCATCTTGCATTCCATTAACAAATAAATGCATCAAATCAAAAGACAAGCAACCTTTTGCAACAAACCTCTTGTGCTTCAAGGATTGTCTTGAGGTCCTTTGGGATAAGGAGAATGCCTTCAGCTCTTCTTCCTTCTTGTCCTCTCCTAGACTTAGCTATCAATAGCTTTCCCTTCACCTTTACAAACTCAAACAATAGTTAGTTTAAGAATAATCAAACAGTCTGAATTTGACTATTTGAACACCTTTCAAGTCAAACAAGCATATAGATTGCTCTGTCAATCAGGAATTCTGATCTGATACCACTTGCATCATGATACAACCTACTTCATGATACCACGTGCTCTGGTATAACTTAAGCTCTGATATAACCTTCTTTGAAGGTGCAGTTAATAAACCTGATTCTCTGATATAACCAGCTCTGATACCACCTGATCTGAAATGGGGACCTAAAGGCTTCTTATCATGCTTACAAGAACCTCTCCCACTCCAATGCTTATATATTCCCAAGATTTAGGGTTATATTGACAAATGCAAAATTAAAATAACTTGAAGTAGGTGTATGCTTGTGTTTTCCTTTAACTGTTAAGTGCTTAAGCTCATTTGCTTAAACTAATATATAAACACACATAACAGTAAATGCAATGCAACAAATAAGCAAACCAAAAAGACAAAAATATAATATGGAGTTCACCATGATATCTTGGGCTATGTCTCCTTGAGCTCTAATCAACTCAACTAAGCTCTTTGGGATTATGCTAATGCTTATTTTACAAGTTCCACACTTAACTCCATAGGTTTATAATTATACCTATGGGCTTAGAATACCATCTTACCCCTGGGTGTCCTTACTCTATAGACAGATCTAGGCTTCTCTGGACCAGACTCCTTTAATTAGCACTCTGGGCTATCTTGAGCTCTTGGCTTGCACCAACTCCCTCAGAATTCTTTCACAGTCTCTAGAACTCCTTCTATCTTCAGTACACTTCAGGCATCAGCAATAGCTTGATCATTTGATCTCTTTTCTGTTCTGCAACTTCATTACAGCCCATGGCTCTTAGAAGTTTGTTCTGAGCTCTCTGGCTCTGCGGCTCTAGCTCTCTAGCTAACTGGCATTGGCTCTTAGCTCTCTGGCTGATCTGGCTTTGGTTCTCTTAGCTATCTGGCTCTGCCTCCAACCTATGGTGGCTCTGCCTCTACTCGACCCTCTGGCTCTGAAGCTCTCAGGCTTTCTGGCTCTCAGTGCTCAAGTTCTCAGGCTCTATGTCGCTTCCTCATCTTGATGAATCATCCCTAGGCAATTGGCCACCAACCTCTGGTGGCTCTATGCCTCTATCACCTTTGTAGCTATGGGATGTTACAGCGTGAGCTCTCTAGAGAGATAATTTCCCTGAAGGGAGCGTGCTGTGAGCTCGAAGGGAGACCTGCTTCTTTGCTTGGCTCTCTGGCCTTTTAGGAATCCTCTGACTTTGCGGCTTCCACATCCATTCCTCTCTATGAAATCATTCCTCTATGGCTATGTGGCTTCTTCTACTCCATGTCTCTTCAACTGGCCCTCTAGCTTACTTTCTCTATGGCTCTGTTTCTAGCCCTCTGGCTCTCTAGCTCTCTGGCTCTGCATCTGGCCCTCTGGCTTCTTCGTGCTTCATAACACATTCCTGGTACAGAAACGCTCGCTTATAGCATGGCATAGGTGAGATGGACTATTTCCAATGGGAATGACACAGTTGGTTGTTCTTCTGCCTACATTCTGAAAATGGCAGCATAACGGAAACACATAGGAAAACTCACAAAAAACATATCACGAGCCTTTAGACAAGACTCAAATAACATTCAATTGCCCCTATAATCCTTTCGGGTTCACAAAATAGCTCATTCATTGTTCACCATCCGATCAGTGATTGATAATCAATGGCTGATGATCATTTTGGGTGGCCCACTTACACAAAGATTACTCGCCCAAAAAAGCGGTTCTCTCTCTCTCCTGCAGTGTGCTACGTGTTGGTTGGTGTATGGAATTGGGTGAAGCTGTTCCAATACCACTTTACCACCTGAAGCACGCTCGAAATACTATTTATAGCCCTCCTTCTCGAACTCAAATATATACAATTTCACCTATAAAGCCATTGGGTCCGTCCTGTCATCGCAAATAAAAATTGCATAACGGGAGGTCCAAGTCCATGGACTTAACACAACAACGATGCGATATTCCCCACTAAATCTCCACCATCTGATCGAGCTTGTGATCCAATAGTCAGGATGCAATCGTGTCATCGATCATCGCACTATCACAAGTCGCTTGTCACATGTATAAACGAGCCTTCGTATTTGTTGCGATCCCGATCGTCGATCTGAATCACTGCCATCACAAGTCGCTTTGTCCAAGGCTCCGATATCGCATGAAGGCCTACCTCTGATGGGATATGTCAGAGGTCACAATCGGAGAGTCCTTCCATCTCTACTGAATTCCTCCCTTTAACCTCTTTTGATGCGATTTCCCTTAAATAGTGTTTTAGTTCATTTTTATAAGAAATTTCCTCCTTTTCTAAGGATAATGGGCAATCTTCTTTTTACAATAACTCCTTCATCCGGAGTCCATTTTGGTCCATTCAAATTGCCTTAGATTCAGAATGAAGAGGTCTATGCAATGAGACTATTTCGAAGAGCATCCTTTCACTATAATTTTCGTCTATGAGGAACATTTTTAGACTTAGAGTCTATACTAGATCCATTTTGGATCAATAACGCAGGTTGCAGTCTCAATCAAAGTAGTATTGGGGGATTGTAGGACCACGTTTCTACATCCAGATATCATGTGATAAGTAATCTGAAGCCCTTGTAGCTCATCTCTACCTTCATATAGATCATTGTCTTCCTATGGCTCGCTAATGCAACTCTATCCAAATAGCTTCTAGACCTTCACGAAGGTCTATGATCAAGCTTTCCAGGCCTAAAAGAAGTAGACTTACAACTTTCACGTAGTAAATAATGACCCTAGATTTGCCTTTGCAAATCTACCCATTCTGATTAGTTATATTACCAGATCTATCTAATGTATTCTTCAAACCAGTTCATTACTTATCTTATGCATAGATATTAACTATTTACTAGATTCATGCGGAAGATAAACTTTATTTCATAGAAAACAAATCTTTATGCAACAATGCATAAACTTAAACACAAGTAAGAACAAGGCATAGATGCAAGATATTTGATCCAAGATTCAGCGTTCAGATTACACACTCTTTCACCTTGCGCACCCAACTGCAGGGGTCCGCGCACTCAACTATAGGAGCCTTCCCCTTTCACTTAAGTATAGGAAACAAAGATTCCCTGCCTTAGTACTTGCCCTTACACTTGTTCTTCATCAAGAGATTGATTATCTAGACTCACTATGACTCAACTATTTATAGTGTTTCTACTAAAATACCATGGCTTGTAGCCTATGGGTGAGTTTCAAAACCATCCTATCACTTACCCATATAAGGGGAAAAAGCCCCTTTGAATCCTACAAAGCTGCATGCTCTGCTTCCACATTTACCGAAGACTTTACATTCTTTACAAAATTCTATTCAAAATTCTATTCAAAATTTGAATAAACTAGCCTAAAATTAACCCTAGGGACACTTTCCCAATAGGCCCTCAACAAAAATATGGTGACTCACCCCCGAGTCACTTAGCTAGCTTCTCAACTTTGTGGTGGAGCTCACTGAACTACTACTTCAATGCATTCAGCCCCGCGGTACTCTATACTATAGCATTCTTCACTTCTTTGACCAAATTTTCAGTAATAGGTCCCACTACCATAAGATGCATCGTCCGATGAGTCTGCTGTAAATATTTCAGCTTCTCCTATATTGTCTGATAAAGTTGGTTGCCCTCTTCTGTCTAAGGTTGAATCCAAGCCTTTAACACTGATTCTTTTTGTTGCAATTACTATACTTGTGCTTGTATTAGTTTCCCTTCCTATAGGCGCGCTTAAGTTTCCCTGATCTCATCATACTTGTGTTGGGCCTCCCTGACTTCTATGCTCAAACTTTGTAGGTTTTGGTCCTCCTTCAAGGTGTCCCATAATTCCATGGTCTAGTTAAAGAGAAAATCACATCCTTTAACTGCAATATCCATAGTATTCAATGTTCCTTAATGGCTGCATTGCACTGCTCCCTGACCTCTAGCAGAGTAGTTGGTTGTAATTTCAGCTACAGCTCTTAGATCTTCATTTGGAAGTCAAATGTGACTTTACTGATCCTGTCTTTGGATTCACGGATTGAAGAAGCCAATTTCCTGGTCTTCGCTATAGTTGTGACATCTTTTAGAATATTTATCTTCGGGACTGAATTGCACACTTGTGTGACTGTTGTTTCCAGGCTTTGACTTCATGCTTCTAGCTCTTCCTTTACTTTCAGAGCCTGAGCCTTCTCCGAGAACATATGTTTGTTGTTTATCTTAAATTCATTGATTACTTCCAGCACACGCTACTCTCTCATTCTAAGCCTGTCCAAGACGCTTTGATGCAGTGCATGGAGAGTGTGAAGTGGCAACGTGGCTAACTTCACCCTAATATCTTTGATCGTACACAGTAGAGCATGATCTTCCTCTATTTCTCCACAGACTGATCCTTCTGGTAAGAAGAGTACTCTGAGGTCCATACTCTTTTCCAGCTCTAATACTTTCTTGCTCCCTTGCACTCATCTCACCTGCACCTTGCTCACTTGAATCCTACCTGTTTGGATCTTCAGCCCACGCAGATCCTTCTGGATTCTCCCTAGCATCTGCATGTATTGTTGTTCAAATTACTCCAACAACTTTGTGGTGGTGTCTGTGACTTTGTCCCCAATTTCATCTAGATCCCCTTCTGTGAGGATCATCAGGTCAATGTGTGCTTTTCTACCTGATTTGTGCTTCTTCCTTGGCCCGGCAGTTGTCTCCTTACTGTGCTTCTTCAATTTGAAAGAAGTGTTATGCTCCTCTCCCCCACCTCCTTGCTATTCTGACTATCTGTATGCTGGGAAGTCGATTCTTCAAATTCCTCTATGTCAGTGTGCTCTATCTCAGCATGCTCTTTCGCAGTGCGCTCTTTTCTAGCACTAGCCATAGTCACATCTTCTTTCTTTCTCTTCTTATCCAATGCCTGTGTCGCTTTCTATGCTGCTTCTGTTCGCTTACTCACAATTATCATTTGCACAATAGAGATTTCTCTGCCCTAACTTGTACCTGCACCAACATCTTTGGGTTGTCACCACTCCACTGTCCAACTTCCCACAATTTTTTGCACATTTATCTGTGAGGCTAAGTAGGGAAACTTGTTCCATACATGATTAGGGTCCTGCCTTGCCCTAACTGATACATTATGGAAGTCAGCCTTGAATTCCTCGAAGGCCCTCAACTGCTTGAAAAAAGTTGGAGATAACCTTGGTCGCTGACTGATTATTGTGCGGAGGTCCATTTCAACCAAAATCAAGAAAGTATTGGACTCCTTGATCCTCTCCGAATCCTCTGTCACCCATAGCGAAGTGAAATTCGCTACCTATAGTAAATCTCCTTCCTACAGAGGAAACTGACTATCCTCCAACAGGTGGCATGCTACTAGTAAAATGCGTAACAGGAGTGAGGCATAATCAAATGGCTTGCTATCCTCCTGTGATTTGTGGCAGTTTACAAGGAATTCCTTACATAAATACTGCACACAACTGTACTGTACAACCTTTTCTCACTGGGCAGCCAATGACACTACTAGCACAGGAACTTGATCCGTGCGACATTTCCTCATAATATTTCCAACTAGAATTGGGGCATCAAACTACATCACCTAGTCTTGAATGGAGTGAATAGAATATCCAGTGACTTTTTAATCAGCCCAAACTCATCTTTCATCTTATCTGCCAACTCTTTTTCCCTCCAAAATCGTTGGTAGGGTCTGCCCATTTATAGGGTAGTTTCGTGATCTTATGGATGAGCATATTAGTTATAGGGATGGGTTCTCTAAGCCATAAGCACCCATCATGCACTACCGCGAGTAGCTTGTGCACACACACAACATTGATAATTGACCAGTGGAAGTGTCGTACGCAAAGCATGTGCAACAATCCGTCCTGCTCAACATCTCTAACCCATTTCATGGGTTCCAGTCATGTAACCCGAGTTTCTTCATAGTAGATATTCATCATGTATTTGTTAGTAGCTAAGTGAGGGAATTTATCATTGTCAGCGAGATCCCAATCCTCCATCTTCAACACTGGAATGCATTCTAAGATCACACCTTCAAAAATTATCTATTCCAGTAAGAGTGACATCAAGACCATAAATTTTCTCGAGTCCATCACAGAGTTCATCTTCCTCCATGTCCATGATTTTCGTCGATTTCTTATCCTTCTTCTCCTTCTACCGAACCTCCGAGTTCATCCTTGGTGAATGCCTCACTGGTATGAGTTTCTTCTACTTCTCTTTTGTAGCTGATTTCTTCGGCTGAGATGAACTCGATGCCCTAGGCATAGGGGGGCACAACTTCCATAGATACGACTTCAGTGCCTTCTCCATAAGAAATTGCAGCTTCAAAATTGACCCGCGTGGACCTTTTCTCAAGGACGAACTTCTAGTTCCACATAGGTAGGGTTGCAAATATTGGGATTGAAGATAAATCCTCCCAAAATTGTCGACTCATATAGTGGGAACAAGAGTGCTCATACAAAATCGTTAGAATGCAAAGTGTTCTTTGGCATACCAACATGCCCAATTTATAGGACGTTTTGAATTCAAATCTGACCATTCCCTCCATTTTCTGATGATAATTGCATCTTTAGCGGCAAATATCCAAATATTTTCACCATAAATGGTGCCTATCTACTCCTCTTAATGAAATGTTTTCCATCAAATCATGAATAGTGACTCCAACAACTACTTTTGGACTCATCTGTGCGGTACCTCCCTTTATGGCATAGCTCATCCAGTGCAGCTTCAATTGTTGCATGCCTTTCTTCCATTGTGTAGCCTCCCTACTATATTGTTCTCCTCTTTAGGCAGCATAGTTTATAGTCCGGTAATCCCTTGCAACTTCCTAGATTACTAAGACTGTTTTGTTACCATGTAGTCATTGCATAGGGGAAAGATCCCCAGTGTAAAACTTCAACCTAATTCCTTTCACTTTCCAAGGAATGGCTCCCCATTTAGCTTTGCGAGCTGAACTACGCCACCATTTGTGATCTCCTTAACAAAATATGGCCCTAACTAGTGCATTTGAAATTTCCCTAGAAATTTTGTGAACTTGTCATAAATAAACACTAAATCATCCACCTTGAAAGTGCACAACTTAATAGGCCTGTCATGCCATGCTTTCTCGATTTTCTTTTTTACTTGATGGTGAAATCCTGCAAGAAAACAATTCTCCTCTAACTCCATCAGTTGTGCAAGCCACTCCTCCAAGGTCACATGATCCGCCATCTCTATCAAAGATGCAATATGTAGAATTGGCACAATGAACTCCATAGGAATTAATGCTTCAATCCCATAGACCAACCTAAATGGTGTTTGGCCTATCAACATCTTGCAGGTCATCCTATGTGCTGATAGAATTGTTGGCACATGCATATCCCAGTCATTCCGCTATGTGCTATAGACCTCTGTCAATGCATTCTCTAAAATTTTGTTAAATGATTCCATTGTTCCATTCACTTTTGGGTGATAGGGCATGCTCTTTTTGTGGTATCCTGGAATTCTTCAAGCATCATGCTGATCATTTCATTAAAGAAATGTGTACCCATATCAATCATCAATATCTTAAGGCATCCAAACTGTGTTAAGACATATTCAAACAAAAACTTTCCAGCAGTGGCAATTGTACAATCCTTCACTAGCTATGCTTCTGGCCTTATCGCTAAATACTCTGTTGTAGTAATGATGTACCACATGCTCATCTTCTTACCTGGTGGTTGTATTGGACCTATGAAATCAATGACCCATTTATCAAATACCTGCAACAAACCTGAGGATTTAAACGCAATTCGTCTCTTTGTGAAGGCTTTCCCATCCTTTTGCAAGCATCACACACCTTGCAGTATGCCTTCGAATCCTTATGTAATGTTGGCCACCATAACCTAGCATGCAAAATCTTCTGCGCAATCTCATTTCCTACGTAGTGTCTTCTTGTCACTCCTCCATGTGCTCTAGAGAGGATACTAGTGCGTTCAAATTTTGGAACATACCTTCACAGTATTTCATCAATTCCCATCTCTTACAAGTGACCTGAAATTACTGAAAAGTATGCAGAGCGGACTACTAATTCCTTCTTTTGCTGAGTGGAATATCCTTTCGGAGCTGTACCCGTGGTTAAAAATTGAATGATATCAGCAAAATGGTCATTCGCGACATGCACCGCAAAGATCTGTGCATCTAACAAACCTTCTTCCATGTTATTTGGTTCTTCACCCATTTCAATCCTTGACAGGTGGTCAAGTCCTGCATTCAGTCTTCCAGGCTTCACAATCACTTCAAATTCATATTCATGAAACAAAAATAACCATCGGCAGATCTTCCCCCACAAGACACACTTCTTGACCAGGGATTTCAGCGCGAAGTGATATGTATACATTTTAAAATTCCACCCAACAAATAATGCCGAAACTTTTGCAACACATAGACCATCGCCAACCCTTCACGCTCATAGTGGAATAATTCTTCTCATCCTTTGATAACTTGCTTCTCACGAAGGCTATCGGATGATCAATTTCTCCTTCTCTTTCTTGAGTTAATATTGCATCGATCGCAATACAAGAACCATCTACATGCACATGGAATTCTTTCTTCCAATATGGAAACACCAATATGGGTGTAGTCACCATCTTTTCCTTCAAGACATCTAGATTGCACTGACATTCTTCATCCCAACAAAACAGTGAATCTTTCTTCAATAATTTTTCCATCGGTGCAATTATCTAAGCGTATGCCTTGATAAAATTTCTATAATACCCAGTGTGCCCCAATGTTGCACGCAACTGTTTTAAATTCCTAGGAGCTTCCAAATTCACAATCACAATGATATTCACAGGGTCCAGCATCAATCCCTACTTATAGACAACATGGCCGAGGAAAAATCAGAAGGGCACACAAAATATGCACTTTTTCAGATTTAGCATGATCTGACACCTCTGAAATGTTTCCAGCATCAAATGCAGACTCACAACATGGCACTTAACCAATCCAAACACAATCCAATCATCAAAATAAACCTCCAAAAATTTATGAATAAATGTCATTATTACTACCCGGGAAAATATTGTAGGCACATCCTTTAATCCAAGTGGCATTACCATATACTGAAAGCAACTGCACTCCGTCGGGAAGGTTGTTTGCTTTGATCTTCTGGCACGATCTTTATTTGATGATATCCCAAAAATCCATCAGTAAACGGTTAAGCCTCTTGTCCTCCAACATTCTCTAATACTTCATCTGTAAATGGTGTTGGAAATGGATCGTGCACGCATGCATCATTCAACATTCTTAGGTCTACGTATACCCTGAATTCGCCTTTCTGTTTATTCTCTTAGACAACAATTGGGCTCGCCCAATTGGATTCCTCTATTGGCTCAATAATACTACCATCCAACATCTTATTAAGCTCTAGGAACACATTTTCTTTATACTTTGGATTGAGCCAATAAGGCCTATGCTTGATGGGCTTCATGTCAAGTTTCAAAGTTTTTTTCATTACACCTAAATCTCCTATGATTCCCTTCAAATCCTAAAAATTTGTTGGGAATAGATCTTGGTATTCAGGCAACACTTCAGCCACCTTATTGACTGTATCTTTGTCCCAATAGTCGCCTATCTTTGCCAACTTAGGATCTTCTTCAAATCTAATATTTACTTGTCTAGTTTTCAAAGGTTCTAATATATCTAGTTTCTCAGCTCTCGGTCGTTCAACTTCACATTGTCCGTTTGTCTCTGGAATGCTAATATTCTGTGGATATTCTTCTTCCTCTTCAATAGTGACATTGTAACATTCTAGCGCATAACACAGTTGTGTAGTCCGAACTGGTTGAGCCCATTCTATTGGTTCCTTAGGTGTTTTGAATATAAGTTCTTTTATCTCTTAGAGCACTTCATCAATGCATTCAAAACCATCCTCAAAACTAAAATTCAGTAAGAAAGTCTCTCTTAAGATATACCATTCATATGTGCCATGGTGAAGCTATATTTCCAAATATGAGGTCATCAGGATCGTATCTAAGGTATGACAGAAAATGTGCACCCATTTTGGTTGTGATTTTGTCCCCCAAGCCTTAGTCCATCATTCCAAATGATCACGCGGATCATCCTTCCCGTAGTACTTTTCTATCATCTAGGTATTAGCATAGGAAAAACTTAACCTCATCATTCTTTCGTAGTCCTTCAATCCAACAAATTTCTCCTTGCGCATACCCCACCAATAGGTAGGCATAGTACGCAGTGCGAACTCCAATGCTTGGAAGTGATGTTCTTCTAGTACTTACGTTTCAAATTCATCTAAAAAGAGATCCACATCAATCAAACCATCATAATGTAGAAGCTTCCTTACCTCAGTTGAGACACACCGTAGTGACTTGGTCATCATATTGCAATGGAGCATAGATACTTTGCAATCAATTCTACTAGTGTTCCAACTCTTCATTCGAGTCTGAGGTGCAAGAACTATCACTCTCCCACGCAATTTGTCCATCGGCCATAGGAGTGATACAATCTTCATTTCACGATGTGATATTTTATACTTGGTCTAGGTCATCATCACTTTCCACAAAGTCGCGAATAGGTTTAGTATAACACACTCCTTAAGTAGGGTCTAGTAGGACTACAACCCTAAGTGAATTCCTTTCAAACGTCGTCTTCTGCATCTTCAAGTTGATTACTGTGTCCATATCAATATCCCAGTCAATTCCTAGTAGCATGGGGTACAGGTTACTGTCATCCACTATTTCAATGACCTCAAAGTCAACGAACATGCTTGTGCCCTCAATGTCTACCGTTACACCATATAAGCACCCCATCGGAATAATCTTTTGTTCATTTTCCATTAGCAATTGAATAGGAGACCACTGCAGTGTAGGTTTCCCCATCTGTTCCCACCTCTTCTTAGGTAGTGCATTCACAACAGATCCCAGATCCAAGATTATGTGGTTCATTTCATATTCTCCTATTTTCATGGTGAACCTCATCTCACGCCCCGTTCATTTCTTATACTTACCAATTTTTCTCACTGTGCGTTTTTCAGCAGGGATCTTTTTTGTATTTTCGAACTTGTCGATTAACTCTTGCAACCCTTCTATTGCTTTCTTATTATGCAGTAACTTCATACAGGTCTTTAAAAACATATCTAATACTAAAGGATCTACTTCTTGTGTTGCACTACTTTCTAACAATTTATCTTTGCTTCCTAAGGTGGAGGCCTCAACGAAGTTATTATTTGCTTCCATGAAGGTTTCTTTAGCGTGATTAAGGTCAACATCTATTTCCTTCTCAGTAGCCTTGCACACCAACCCATCGGCCTCATCCTGCTTACCCTTATATGCACTAATGTCCATACCACTCCTTGTTACTATAATTATGCTCTAATCTTCTTTTCAGGGCTCTTCCCTCATCATCTGGATGTTCTACCTAGGCTATTAGGGTTGCATCTTCTTTTCTTCCATATTTTCCAAAAGGATCAGACATTCCTCTATAGCATGGTCAAGCTATCTACAATACTAATATAACGGATGTGTGGGGTTTGTGCAATCTCGCATGAAGTGTCCCGCTTTGCCATAGATATATAAAATTACTTGCCATCGTCCTCAACTAGTTCTGCCCACTCTTCCTCATCCTTGACCTTAGAATCCTCCACGCACTATTCCTGCCCCCTGATCCTAAGGTTGGTTTTCTACCTGCATTTGGTAGGTAAGGGTTCTATCCATCACTAGCTAATAATCCCTATAATTGAATTTTCCATGTCCCACATATTTACAGAAATTGCAAAACAACTGTTGAGGGGTCTATACAAACTTTTGTAGTAAATGGAAATTATAAGTCAAGTGCTGTCCTGTAACCTAACAGATAGCGTATCATGGCGTAGATCGCGTGCTCGACCCAACATTATTCTCTGGTTTTAGGGGAATAGGCCCTCCCCCCATAATATAGTTCTTATAAATTGGGCAATGGTCCTTATCATGCCCATGGCTCTTACACTTTAAGCACCAGACATCACCACGCACCTCTAGTTAGGCTTCCTTTCCTTTCTTCAAGCTCTACAACTCCAAGTGTAGGCTTTCTAGTTGGGGGTGAATCTATTGCACCCCAAGATTTGTATCCTGTATAGGTGAGGCATCCAGCCTGATCGTGATTTCCAAGGCTTTTTCTTGCATTGCTATCTTTTGTTGTGACAACGACACTCTTAAGTGTGGCAAGAGTGGCATGGTATACCAGTCGCGATGCTGGGAATCTGTAATCACCAAATTGGCCTGCATGATCAAGCATTTCAACCTTTTATCGAAATACCATGGTGTCTCATCTACCATTTTTCGAATTTTTTTAAACTCAGTCACCGACTGTGCCACTGACTTATGCTTCCTAAACTCCTTGTTTAGAGTTCATTGGGTTTCTGACAATGTTTCGTTGGGGTTATCAGAGCATTACTTGATCTACCACGTCAGTGCTTAATCTTGTAAGTCTATGACCATCTGTGCCTTCTTGATGTTATCATCTGTAATATGTTGTGCCATCCGTACAACTTCTAAAACGAAAAAGAATCATTCGACATCTTCACTCCCTACCCCTTTAAAAATAAGCGTCTTCATCATGTTCGCCATGTTGAATGGTGATGGAGGTGGAGGTGGAGATGAAGGTGTAGGAATATGAGGTGGAGGTGGAGGTGGAGGCAGAGGTGGGCTAGATGGATGGGGTATCCTCGGGATACCCTGCTTAATGAAATTAACTGTACTTCACAGAGTAATCAGCACCGTCCCTTCATCATCTCTTGAAGGGGGTTCAATGAGCAAATTGTATTCTGAGTTTGAACCTTCATTTCTTCTGAATAATCTCCCACTTAGCATAGCCCCAAACATCAAGGTAACTGCATAACCCTCTTTTCACATAACAACATTTTAATCCAAGTATTTATTGATTTCAAATACTTACCTCACAGTCCCTTAAAGAGCCTATGTTCTGCTTTTCTATAGCTAATATTTATATTGATCGTGAACTTAGTCATAAAGCTTCCAAGTGTGTGATCAATCCAATGATCTATGGCTTGTGCGATATTGCTTCTTGGTGCTTCGAGATGTCGCACCAGTTCTAGATTCCACACTGTAGTGTCGTCAAGCCTCCACATCCCTTGACTATCAGCCAATTTAGAAAACAACTCATGTAGTTCATCAGGGAAGAAACAAAAGAATGTATCAGTATTTCCTATATACAAATATCTCTGCAACCACTATTCCTTATATAATTTAGGGTTCTTGTTCTCTTGAGACACAAACACGTGCACTTTTCTATCAATCCACTTCTCAAGCTCTTTCTTTGTAGTAAACCATTTATCGCACATCTCTTAGATAGATCTCGGTCCTGGTAGCGGAACCATTTGTTGACATAAGGGGGCCTGACCCATGCTAAGAGTTATTTGCACCAACCAAAAAAACCCTAATTGTTGGCCCTTTTAATAACAACCCGCATAGTGCAAGTTGCAGTCTCACCCGAAGCAGTATTTGGGGATCCTAGAATCAGGTTTCTGCATCCAAATATTATGTAATAAGTAATTTGAAGCCCTTGTACCTCAGATATGCCTTCACACAGATCAGTGTCTTCCTGTGGATCACTAATGCAACTCTATCCAAATGGCTTCCAAACCTTTGTGAAGGTCTATGATCAAGCTTTCTAGGCCTAAAAGAAGTAGACTTACAACTTTGGCATAGTAAATAATAACCCTAGATCTGCCTTCGCGCAGATCTACCCATTTTGATTAGTTATATCACCAGATCTATCTATTGTGTTAGCGAAACTATTTCATTACATATCTTATGCAGAGACATTAAATATTTATGAGATTCATGTAGAAGATACACTTTATTTCATAGAAAACATATCTTTAAGAAACAATGCATAAACTTAAATAGAAGTAAGAACAATGCACATATACAAGATATTCGATCGAAAATTTAGATTCAACGTTCAAATTATAGACTCTTCCATCCTGTACACCTAGCTGCAAGGGTTCGTGCACTTGGCCGCAGACTTGCCAGGGCCTCTACGCACTTAGTTGTAGGAGCCTTACCCTTTTGCCTAAGTATAGGAAACAAATCTTTCATACCTTGACACTTTCCCTTACACTTGTTCTTCATCAGGAGATTTGATTATCTAGACTCACTATGAATCAACTATTTATAGCATTTCTATTACAATACCATGGCCCACGGCCTATGGGTGAGTTTCAAAACCATCGTATCACTTACCCATACAATGGGATAAAGCCCCTTTGACTCCTACTTAGTTGCACACTCTGCTTCCACATTTCGCAGAGACTTTACATTCTTTACAACATTCTATTCAAAAATTTATTAAACAAACCCAAAATTGACCCTAGGGACCCTTTCCCAATAGCAAATAACTATCTAATAAAAATACTATTGTACATAGTAAAAAATATATTCTTGTAGCTTGGATTTTGAATTCTTTCAGATATATAGGATTTTTGTGTGATTTTAACCTGTGTATTTCTATACTAATTTTTTTTCTTATTTGTTATGTATTTTGATTTTGGTTTGTAGTGTTATTTGTACTTTGATAAGATGAATTCGATATGCACCTTTTTTCCTTTAGCTACAAATTGGATTGTGCACTTACTTTTTCTCTCTAATGTTGTATTGGTTCGATGAGTTTGTTACACTATTTGAAATTTTCATAGGTTGAATAAAAGTAGTAACCTTCTTTCCCTTAATCTCAATTGTTGAGCTTAAATCAACGTCAATTCCTAAGGTTGTTTTGTCATGTAAGAGTTTCTATGCTTCAATAATTCCATTCAAACATTCAGTCCCTTTACCAAATTGTTTATTAAAAATCATTTCGGTTTTAGCCTTTTCAATCTATTTCCTCAGAGAAAATATTTCTCCTTCAAGGCTTTCACATGGTCGATGTTCCACTTTTAGTTGATCATTTAAGATATTTTCAATATTATTACCTTATTCAATTTGTAGGAGTAGAGGTTCAATATCTTCATCTTTTTCTTTGGCCAACAATTACTTTTACGGTTTATTTTTCTCTCTCAACCTTTGGATCTCTTTAAGAGAATTGATCAACTCACCTTCAAGGTCAAGTTCAACCTATTCTCCATTAGAGTCAACAACTTATATTTCTAAATTTTCTATGGCTGAGAGCATAAATTTCTTTGAATTTTCATGAGCCCTCTCCTCGTCTAATGATTGGTTATCATCACATTCAAAAGAGATAGTGCCTTCGGTGTAGAAACTTTTATTTTTAGACTTCCTTCCATCCTTCTAACTTTTTATAAACTTCTCCTTTAGATCATATTCATTCTTCTTCTTTTTCGTAAACTTAGGAGAATAATGACCAACTTTTCCATAGTTAAAGCACTTAAAAGGTAGCTTACCTTTGTACTTTCTTGACCCTCTCTTCAGCTTTCTCATGAGCTTGGACTCCTCTTCATCTGATTCATATCATGATTCATTATGTTCTTCCTTTGGCTTTTTGTCTGCTTTGAAGGTTGACTCCCTTGTTGCTGGTTTTCCATTAGAAATCATCATCACATAGGCAGTAAGAATGGGAAGAAGTTGATGTCCAATGTGAGAAAATTAACATTTGTCATTTCCTAAAAGGTTGAAACTTTGGGATTAAATCTCTTAGGAAGAGATATTAGCACCTTTTGGACTACTACTGACATTTGTAGTTCTTTATCAATAATTTTTATATAATTCACAACTTCATCAACTCTAAGAAAGTATTTCGTAATATCTGCATCATCATGCATCATCAAAGACTCAAATTTCATTCTAAGAGCTGGAGTTTATCTTACTTTACCTTGTTTTCACCTTCATAGAAACTACTCATTTTATCGCTTATAAGTTTTGTAGTAGTGGAATCCATGATGTTGGGTGGTTCTCATTCATGTAGGTCAATGAGAAAACCATTCACATTGTTGGAATTTCATGTAAATTCCATATTTTGATCTTTAGTAATCATGGCATGAGCCTTTTTATATTCTTCTTCCATTCTGTCCATACATTTTCACCAAGAGATTGAATATAATTTTTCTTCCTTACCTTCCACGAAACGTAATCTATTCCATAGAACATAGGTTCCATTTTGGTGTATCCTCCTTAATGGTTTTCCATTATCCCTGATATTTCTTTAAGTTATTAAATAGATCCTAAAGTAATCGTGGCTCTAATACCAAGTTTTATAAACTAGGACAATACTAAGAGGGGGTGTGAATCAATATTGTGAGACTTTAAAAAATTATTTCACAAAGTAAAGAATACATAGCACCAATAAAAATTATCACAAACTTATAAATCATGACAAAATAATTTGATGTCGTACCCAAATGGGAAAACCACCAGAAATTTTATTATGATGCAATTTATAAGCTACAACTTGTATTACATCAAATTCGTAGGCTCTATCCTATGTGAAGACTTCAACCCTCATACTGTTGCAACCTCTAACTTGCTAGTTTTTCAGGCTCTAACCTAAATGAAGTTACTACTCTCTAATTTATCAACTACCACTAAAAGAAGATACAATCCCTTAACTATAAGCTACAATGTGTTGGACCTTCTTGATTCATGTTTCATTCCATTTTCAAACTAAAATCATTAAGGCCTACATTTCACAAAATTAAAATCACTCTATGATCATAAAGAACACCATAAAACACCTTCATACACATCTAACACAATTTTTATTATAAATATCTTTTAGATAATAATTTTGATTTTTTACTTTTTAGTTAATTTCAACTCTTAACATGCATGAATTCTTATTTTTTAATTATATTCCACTTTTTTCAAGTCATATTGATGTTTTCATGTAGTCTTCAATCTATGATTTTTTATTATGAGGAGAAATTATGAGTTAAACTACTAGTTTTCACCATTCTGGTATGTTACAAGTTTTGGTTGTGACTTTAGCTGCAGTTCTAACTTTAGAAAACTACCACATTTGGAAAAAAACAAATAAATATACTACCAACATGTCTACACTGACTAATTAGGATTCTGGTTCAAATGGATGGATTAGACTTCTACTCTGGGCTGGTGAATTAGACTTATGGTCTAGTTAGGCATATAATACATAGATTGGTGAATTATACTTAAACTGGTCCATATGATAAAATATACTTCCGATCTTATCATCTTCTAGTATACTTCTATACCAATTGATGTCTAGCCTAAATGACTTCTATTCTAATAGAATTCTTGAATAATCCCCTTCCAATCTAATAGACTTTTAGTCTAATAGAAAAAATAAATTGACTTATTCTTCCCTTGACCTATGAACTTTGATTTTCTCATAACTTTTGATCCTACAGGTATTTTTTGGACTTCAATATACCGCTGGAATGGATTTATTAAGATATATACATATGAGTAGTTTCCAATTGCATAGAAGATGAATATATAAGGAAAAAATTGATCTAAACATACGATACCTTCAGGCACCAATTTCACTTGTTCACCAAACTTCCTACAACCACCTGATCCTTGCCACTTCATAAAAGTTCCTTTGACATCAGTGCAAACATATTTCTAGTAAGAAGAGATTACAAGGGATTACTAGATGAGTGAAGGACTCCATATTTTATTCTAGATCCCATGGATGGCCATATTTGCTATGTTAATAGGCCCTAGCCTAGGAATTGAAGTGTAGAAGTCATGAATCATATGAAAAGGAGAGTAGCATGTATTCCTTTTATCTCACTTGAATCCTTGCTAAAAGCTACATGAATATTTTCCTAATGCATCATATTATGTCTTGGGGATCTCCAAATGCAAGAAAGATTGGAGTGTAGTTGAGCCCAAGGTTGGGTGGACAGTGGGTCTCCCTTCTTGAGTTTCCAACTAGTTTAAGTGAAACAAATTTGTGTATCTTTTATTTCTTAATGAAATGATATTATTGTTCAATGATTTATCAATATTGTTGTGTGATTTATTTTGTTTGTTCATAATAATGAGCTAAAATTAGTTGTGATGATTTATTGAATACGTATGAACAAAGCGTTTTAAGTATTTTACAATTGTGGTTATTGAATAGCTAGCATTTCTTTGAGAAATGAATGTTGCATGAAAAGGTATTTTACAAAGTACGTTGCCTATGATGGTCATGAAATGCATGATTTGTGAATTCAAATTCACATTTTGTTTTGAGCCCAAGTCTCTTTTTATATTTTATTAGGGTGAATGACCCTTGTTAGCATAATTATGGAATAAGAGCAGTTCCAACTATTTCACTATTCTCAATGACAAGGTTTGAAATTCATTCTTTGGGTAAGCCTAAATTTGACCCTCTAGAGAAAAGGTAGTATATTAATTTTTCTTTTTTTTAAGTGTTATAAGTTTTAAGGGTGAATTTGTGTCCCTAAAGGAATTTGGAGAAGCTCATCTAGTGGTGAGAAGTGATAATTTTGGCCCATGGATATATCCTTTCCTTTCTTATTAAAGTTCTAAAGATCCTGCCACTGAAAGCCCTTATGATTTCTTCTAAAAAATTTCTTGTAAGCCTTCCTATTATTTACAAGTTTTTTGGAAAAATTATGACCCTATTGGTGTTAAATTATACCCTAGGAATAGGTCGAGAATACTCTTGTAGAAGTTTTATAAATTTGGGGTTTGAAGCCTTAACCTTAGCTATGATCACATGTCTTGGCAAGACCTGTGACCTAGAGCTTGAGCATAAGAACACATATTCTTGGGAGATTCATATTAATGTAGTATTATACTATTAGACCTTTAGTATCAGGTATTGCAAGAAAATAATATTCATGACCTCCCTCACAGTAACAAAATCAATCTATCCACACCTATTAAACTTTTTTTCCATCAGTGGATCCAGTATCGAACATCATGTACCAACATTTCAATTATTAGTTTAGAAGTATTGAAAACTTGAGGTTTGAACACCTTAACCTTTGGGAGTTTATATGTTGAAAGTGTTGAACCTTTCAGAAGTTAAATTATTTGGCCTGAACTTCAAGTCAAGGATCCTCACTGAAAAGGGATATTATGCCTTCCATCATTAAGGATTAGACTTTTGTCCATTTTTATATTACGAGAATATAATGGAAAATATCAGGAAAATTCCTTAATGTAAACCAAACCCACACGAGCTATTAATTAATCAAATTTCATGATTCATCAATCAACATGAATAAGGATCAAAGTGTCAGGTATTAGGCTATTTTGGTTGTAGGTGTTGAGAGATCAAAACCAAACTATCAATATTTCCTCATGATACCGATGGTGACTCATAAAGTATTAGATGTGGCACAATGAAGTGGCAAGTTTGGTGACATTGTGTTAATCTAGTAGGTTGATGTGGCATGTCCACATGGAAGTTGATGTGTCATGGTGAAATGGAATAAAGTTGGTCCTTGATGATGTGACATATTGAAATCATATTGATGTGGCTTGTTGATATCATTGGATTATGTGGATAAGAGTGCGCAGTGGCATTCACATAGCAACTGAGATGCATATGATATGGACATCAAATGTGAGGATGTCAAGTATTAATTATTGAAAAATTGGATCCATATCAATTCCCTCATACGAACAGGTGCTAGAAAATCCATTATTAAAATTTTAGGGGCTCATATTCTCAGGTGGGCTAATTTTCCATGCTTTTTCAGAAAAAATATTTTCCAATTTCCATTTTTTCTAAAAACAATTCTCCAAAATTTTATAGTATAAAATTATTTGACCTTAAAAGTCGCCTAAATTTTATATAGACTAATATAAAATCACTAGAAATACAAATATTTATACAAAAATATTTTCAAACGTTTTACAATTTGCATATTAGCGACTAGTAAGATTCACAAAGTTTTATAAACTTTAAGATAAAATTCCATCCTTAAAATTTTCCTTGGAAATATCCATGTTGATTAATGTCCATTGATCGAGTCAAGGAAAGTTTTGTGAGTGGAGTTTTTCATTTTTAAAATTGGGCTAGGGGTTCTAGTAATTTCGGAGACAAAGTGTTAGATAACAAGGTATCAAAATGAAATAGTATATCGGCTCTATATCAAGATGTCAATTATCAAGTGTCGAGCCTTTAATAGACTAGGACCTTTATACTAGGTTTATCCCCCAAATCTTATAGAACCTGTTGGCACTATGTAAATTTCTTGAGGCTGAAAAGAGAAATCTAGAGGTAACCACTGACCACTTTTAGGAAAGGAGCCAACCCTACTAGCCTTGGAGAGGGCTCTCTCACTATAAATTATTTCATTCAATATAATGACTTAAAACTCTTGATTTTAGGCTAGGCATAAATATCAAAAAGGTAAATTTATGTTTTTGTTTGAAGGTAGCTGGAAGAAAGTAGATCTACCTCAAATCACGCCATTGTTTTTAGGTTCAAGTGAATAAGGGATATGATGGGATTTTGAGCAGGGAAAAGATAGGAAGCCCTATTGATATTTAACCAAATATCCTTGTATTGAGTTGATGAGTGCATCATCAAAAAGGATGAAAAATAGAGAATCAAAATAATGATGAATTCATATTGTCATAGAAGAAAAGAAAACACATACGATCAGTTGATATAGAACAGAGCACTAAGTGAATTCTGAGATATTCTTTTCAAGCTGAGCATGAAGAATGTTTACACCATGGAAATATATATTAGAAACAAAACACAAGGGATCACACATATTAATAAGCACTGACACAAGTAGATTTAAAAAAAGAAACATATTCCTTCTTCTATTCGCTTGAGGAAATGATACAAAAATGAAAAATTGTGTAGTCTAGCTTATTCCCACTAACCGACCAGAACCTTTCACAATGTTTTTAAATCATTAGATATAATATGGAGTTCAAATTACCACTCTAGATGGTCGAAATCCCTTCTTATAATTCAAAAATAAGCTAGATACATTGAATTCTTACTCAACCTGCTGACAAATAGGGACAATTTTAGTAGTCACTAATCCATACTTAAAACATAAATCAAATGGAATCTTTACTTAAAAAATTTGAAATGCATAACCAAAGGATATTAGAAACCTATTCATCTAACCAAAACTACTTCTATAAGTCAAGATTTCTAATTTGCAGGCGAAAATTTCTGATTGTCCAGTAGTGCAGCGAATGCACAACAAATATGCTATGAAACAGGGACAATTTTTTTTGAAAAATAGGGTTCAAATACTAGCTAATATATCCTGAATCCTGACAGTTGTTACAAAACCGAGGAATGTGTTTCTATATGAGAGTTTACCTGATATAAAATTATCTTCGTTTCCAAAAATTCTTCTCCAACTCCTCACAATATGTACCAAAACATAATAACTAAAATAGGAAATGCAAAAACTTGAATAATATGTTGTAAAGATCCATTTTAATATTCCAATATATGACACCAGTGCAGAAAATGAAGGAGGTTTTTGTTATTTATTCTATTCTCAGAAACAAACTCTTTTTTTATTCCAAAATTCAGCTCCATTTGTTCGTAAACATCTTTTGAAAATAATGACAAAAAGAGTCAGTTTCACAATAAATTCGTAACAAGTCCAAGTAGCCCTCCATGTTTTCTATGGTTTCACACCTCCTATAAAAAATTGGATCAAATGGGTAGGCTTTAACTGTCTGCGTGATGGTGTGTAACTCTTCAAGTGGGCTTTCCAACACTTGCAGTCCTCCTAGATGGTTGATTCCCACTTGCACAATAGATTCACAGCAAGTCCAACATTTCACACTTATGATTTCCTTTCTGCTTCAAAATGTCTAAGTACCACTCTTACCACATAGAAACACCTTATAACACCTTATCAAACCTTCATAAATAAAAAATTATCACAGTTCACCAAAATGAGGTACCTTTGCAACTTGCGTAGAAAACGGGTAGCAACTGCAAATGTACATCTGAGGTTGGTATACTTCAAGCCTTATGAAAAATCTGAGAGTGGTTGGAGGATGTTCAACAACCTTCATGCAACATTTAAAATCAAATAGAAAAGAGAAAAACTCTTACTCAAAAGACCGAGGCAATTTCACCACTTATGTAGTAGTTGTGTAGCAACAGGTCACTTGTGCAGCAGATTCGTAGCAAATGTATGTATGAGCCTAGAAATCCCTTCTTCATCCTTCAAATTTTGTTCAAAGCTAGTATCAACTTCGAATGGAGTAAGAATGAGAGATTTCAAGACAAATTTTAAACTTTCATACCACCCAAAGCGTCCTTTTGGAATGATGTGATGTTATGGGAGGGGCACTTTTTGAAATAATGAAAAGGTCATGACAAATTTAACCAATAAAAAACTCTTCAAACTAACTCTTATGATGAACATGAGTTAATCAAACTGGCCTATGATGACCATCTCTCATGGCATGACCCCTTTACACTTCCATAATAAATTTAACCCCTCATTATTACTAATTTTAAATGATGACCCGTCATGGACCCTTCATGACCTTACAAATTGGAATTAAGGCTAATAGACTCCTTTTTTACACGAATATTTACAAGGACCCTTTGACCAAATTAACTCTTCTGTACAAGGACCCCTTAGACTATGAGACTCATGAAACCATAAGATAATTTTTACAAAAATACCCCCAGATGGATAGTAAGACAAACTTTACTAGGATTCCTTTATTATAGGATCCTAACATTGGCTCCAATGGGGATGGCATCCACCCTATGAGGTGCCAACAACATCGCGGACTAATAGCCTAAACCATTGGGAAATGGAGTCCAACTCAAAATGAATAAAATTGACTATTAAAAAATAAATTACATTACATATAGCAGTAGATCACCAAAATCTCAAGGCCATCACTACAGTCTTCAAATTCTTATGATAGCAACCCACACTTGCAATACTGAAAAATAAAACCAAACTACCAATGAAAACTGTTGGAAATTGGCACATTGCTGAAAAGATGCTCAGATGGATGAGCTTATTCACACACCTACTCACTCTATGTTATGCAACCAGCTCACATAATAGAAGAAGAAATAGATCAATGAATTTAAAATTAGCATCTTCGAGGGGAAACTTCCTTTACATTACAGAAATGAACAATTCTTGGATTCTACAAATGACAAGACCTCCTTTCTATATATATGAGTCTAAGGGGTCATAATATAATCAGAGCCTACATAAAAAAAATATTTTAAGGGCACAAGAATAACAATAGTGGGCTTCTTTGGGGCACCATAATAACAATATGGGGACTACATGGACATAAAAATACAATAAGGGGGTTTCACTAATAACAATAAGGTGCTACACTAGTAGTATAGGGACCTAATATTCCTCTCTCCTTAAAAAAGTGTTGTCCTCAAAACTTGAGTAGTTATGGGTGCTTCTGTATAAAATTCTCATCCCCCTATGTGGAATATTCAACGGTTAAGTTTGTCGACTTGATGAGATACTCTGGAATTGATCGATTTCATAGTTGTTGGGTTCTCATTTTTGTGACTGTTTTAGGTTCCAATATGATTTTTCCTTCCTCATCAGGTTCCAGCAATATTGTATGAAATGCGAGCTTGTTACCTATAACCTTCTTTAAGCTTGCAACATGGAAAACTGGGTGCACTTAGGAAGATGCAGGAACCTCCAATTTGTATGCCATAGTCCCGATCTTTTGAAACACCTTGTTAGGACCATAGTACTTTGGGGATAATTTATTATCCTTCTTAGCTTGCTTGAGGGACATTTGTTTGTATGGTTGTAGCTATAAAAAATACCTAGTCACCTACATCAAAAATACATTCACTACAATGTTGATCATCATGTTGTTTCATTCAATTCTGCGCCAAAGTGAGCTTATCCTTTAAGATTTGGAGAACTTGTTGTTGATAATTGATGTGATCTTCCACTGCTTGAACCTTAGAATATTCTCCTAAAGATGACGTGATGGATGGTCGATGATATCCATAAAGTGCCAATGCATGACAAGATAGGGTTGGATTCATTTATTCTTTCTCTCAAGTTGGTTCCTAGTGTATATCCTCTTCTTTTCACGTTTCTTGATCCTTTTCTTCCTCCTCTTCAAAATCTACGTAAAATAATGTCTTCTCAACACACTTATGACCTTTATTGTATTTTCTATCACAATTGTAATGAAGCCCTTTTTATATTTCCTCCTCCAATTGTTGTGGTGTCAACCTTGTAGGTTGTGGAAGGCTACGAGACACAACACTTTTGTCTTTATAGTTGTGAGTTGTAGTCTTCCTTATTGCCATAATTTTTCTTTCCACTTTTCTAGCCGTCCTAAATGCATTCTCAAATAAATCAGTTTCCCAAAGGCAAGACTCATGTTGGATGTTATCCTTCAAATTCCCTATGAAGACTTCAATCCTATGCTCCTCTGGAATATCATTTACTGTTATATTCAATTTTTGGAAGTCCTCAATGTGCTCTACCATTGAACCCTTTTGTTTGATATTTATCAATTGGCTAAGAAAGGTGTTGCTCTTTGTATCTTCATAATGTGCTATCATTTCCTCTGTAAAAATTGACCAATGTGACAAGTGGTTTACAAGAAAAAAGCCATATATACCAT
Source organism: Pinus tabuliformis (assembly GCA_031772625.1). Taxonomy (NCBI): domain Eukaryota; kingdom Viridiplantae; phylum Streptophyta; class Pinopsida; order Pinales; family Pinaceae; genus Pinus; species Pinus tabuliformis. Next base: position 1,165,743,133 of record CM062817.1, on the reverse strand, counting down.
ACAATCTGATTGGGTTCTAAATATAAAGATGCAATACGTACCTTTTGTGAGGGTTGCCCATCGTGTAGATCAAAATATTGCTCCATCTATAGTATCCAAGTTACTAAATCCTTGCCATCAAACTTCCCCATATCTATATTTGGAACATGGTGGGTCTCTAATCCAATGTTAGATTCTATGAAATCATGATTATCATTCCTTTTTCTCTCATCATGAATTTCCTCTACTACCTTTTCGTCATTAGGAAGCCTTTCTTGTAGCATGTTTGTCCAACCTTCCTTCAAATCTTCCCTATCTTTCTTCAAATATTCCAAATTGCCTTTCAATTATGATTCTATACCATAAATACTAGCTTCCATGGCATATATAAAATTACTTATCTTAGCTTTTATCACATTCTTCAAATCATCCATCCAATTTTTTTTACTAGGTGTTTCTATTTTCTTGATTCGAGTCATTATTTTTCTTTCTTTTAGTAGGTTGATATTCAAACAAATGTAATGTTGTAATTTTGTATCTCCAAGTTTTGAAATTTTAGACCCTCGTAGCCGCCTAAGTCCTCTTTCCAACCCCACAAGTCTAATTGATATTGGATTCCCCAAGAAAGAGTTATGCCAAATCTCCCATAATGACCTGATTATATACGGGTTCAGTAGAACTAGATTTTGCGATGTGCCACATATCCTTGTTTTGACCTTTGGCCCTATAAATGATACTCAAGAAACTAAAGTTTGTCCTGTTTCTGTCACTTTTTATGAAATTTTAATATGATTCTCATATAGAAAGGTATGAAGATTTTCCCTAGGTCACCTATTTGAGATGGAATTCTGGAGCCTACAAACTCCCTAAATTCCTAGGCTCATATCTCTGAAAATATAGCGAGAAAATATCTGAAATTCAAAGAATACTTTCATCAATATTTAGCCTCAAATGGGTTTTAATTTCAACTTCTGAAGCAGCGTATAAAAAATTTTATAACGAAAATTCCACGATGACCTATTTGAAGTAGCGAAACCTTAAAATCCAAATCTCTGATACCAAATGCTATGCAACTAGCTCACATAATAGAATAAGAAATAGATCAACGTCTTCAAAATTTTCCTCTTCTAGGGGAAGCCTCCTTTACATTACATAAATAAAAAATTCTTGGATGATACAAATGACAAGATATCCTTTCTATATATATGAGTCTAAGGGGTCACAATATATTAAGAGCCTACATAACAATACTATTGTAAGGGCACAACAATAACAATAGTGGGATTCTATGGGGAACAATAATAACACTATGGGGACTACATGGGAACAAAAATACAATAAGGGGGTTGTAATAATAACAGTAAGGGGCTATTCTAGTAGTATAGGGACCTAACACTAACTTTCCGAATATATATACAATCAAGTGAAATGATCCTTCCAATGTAGCGAATCAAGCAAATGGCTACTTGACTAAATCTTGCATCCAACCTGTCCAAGCATAAAGAAAGACTCATGAAATGGAACCTCAAACTTTCCACTGAAAACCTCCTCATGATACATACATACAACAACGTTCTTCTACTCTACTGACTGTGATGAGCCTCATCATTGGGTAACTATATGGAATTTAATACACCTCCTAGCTTATTGAAATCAACTCTTCTCATAATTCCTTACATATTTTTATTATATTTTGCTTAATGAGATGAGTAAAAGTGAGATATTATACCAAGTGGACTAATTTGCAATGATTGCATGTTTTTGAGAGAAAATCTTGGCAATTTTGGCTACTTAAGGGCAGAAAATCGAATTAGACAAGGAGGGGAGATTCAAGGAGGTAGATCCTCCTCATTTACTTGTCACTCATTCAAATATTCCTCCATCGAATTAGACTAACTCAGAGTTGCAGGCAATCAAGCCATGAATATCAAAAGGTAGTCGAGCCAGTGACAGTTAAATAACCAATTCATCTTGAGTTTGGGAGCTAAAGCTCCCTAGATTTAAGGAAGTCTTTGAAAAATTCAGTTGTATAAATAAGTAGGCCTAGGGCCTCATTAGGGTTTGAATTTTTGATGTAAAATCACTAAGCAATTTTCGAGTTCAAGACTTGTGGAATACATTGTTATGTAATTTTCTGATTTGATAATGAGAATGAGAATTTACTGGATCCAGCAATTAGTTGACTCAGAGGGCTGAAGCTCTTGCGTTAAGGCCCAACCCTAGAAACAAATGCTTCTCTTCTTGTATTTATATGTTTAGTTGATTTGATAGATTAATGGTTGAATTACTGTTAGCATTATTTCATTGCAAATATTTGTGGATTTGATTATTTTTCTTCCATTTGTGTGTTGCTTAAATAGTAGCTTATGAAGATAAAGGAATATAAACAAGCTATTAGTAGGTGGATTTGGACTCACTCCTTCCTTCAGTGACGATTGTTTGATGAAATAACTCCTATACAGCCCCAAAAAGACAACAATATGATTTCTCAAGAGATTTAGGGTTTTCTATTATTTAGGCTAGCATTTTACTAGTTTTTAATAATAGGATTTAAGTGTCATTTATGATATCTTCTGCCTTTCATTAGATATCCTAAAGGTTTCACATTATTCTATAATTTTTCCCATGCATGAGATAGGCAACTAGATAATGAAATTTTGTTTTTCCTTTGTTAATTGAAATCCTTCTTGTTTACATGATTTATGCATAAATGTCAATGATTGATGCAGTGTAGGAGTTTCAATAGTATGAAGAGATTTTATGACCACAAACCCCATCCTAACCTCATCCATCCATGATCATCACTTTTTCCACTAAATCCTTCACCAAATTCCTCATTCCATAAGAATACTTCTCCAATCTTGTTGAGCAAATCGAACCATCTAACAAACTCTTTTTTGAGCTCTGGAGGAGTCCCAACCACTCCTTTCCCTCATTTCTCTCACCATTCACCTTCCATAAGCCTTACACCACCTTCAAAATCTGTCCTCTTTCTCTTGGCTATAGCCTCTAGGAATACAAGCGATCTTGTAGGAGCATTAGGACATCTTGTAGGAGGCATCAGGACATCTTGTAGGTTGACCTGTAGTGGCCTGTTTTGAGGCTGCATTGTGGAAAAATCACCTAGGAAGATAGGAGAAGGCCCCTACATTCCTCTGAATCCATATGACCATCCGCCGTATTCCCTAATCTACCTACCACATCAGCAAGAGAAGTTAGCATTCACATTTTCACTAAAAAAAAAGACATAAAGGAAAGGAGTTGTTTTGTTCATTTACATGCACAACAATAGAACGTTTGATGCTTCAAATTTCATGCCTAGGACAATAGGATTGCACACATGTTAACTTAGCATTCTTTTGAAGCAAATCCTCTTAGCAGTTAGTTATATGAATGGTGTGTTTAAGAATTTGATTTCAGTATTTTCCTTACTACAGTAAACAAGATTTCCTTTACTGCAAATTTCCATTTTTCTTGTTGGTAATCAAGCTTCTTCTAAATAAATAGAAGGTTGGTTTGAGAAACGATAGTGTTCTATTACCATCTTACCAGTGATAAAGAGTGGACCCATTGCATCTACTTGTGTATACAACAATACCACCTCCATGTTTGTACGAACCCCGGGTTGATAATGTAAAGTTGGTAGCCCCAGGAGTTGTAGTATTCTTTCTACAATACTGGTGCTCATCAGTTTTTGGCATTGTTGCTAGGGAGGTGTCTCAGTAAGATGTGATTTTTTATTTCTTTCTTCCATTTCTTATCTCTGACATTCTACTACTAGCTTCATTTCTGCAAAAGTAATTGTAAGTTAGTTTTCTTTCTTTTCCATTCTGCTAGTGAGATTTCATTCAAGAAATTAGTTTCCACTCAAATTGTGATTTCAATTCTACAATTAGTCTCAAAGCTTGAAAAAAACAGAAGAAAAAAACAAAATCACTTCTTTCATGCCTCGTAGGAATAGGGATAAATTATGAAAATTTCTACCAAATACCCCCACCACTTCAAACAACCAACCTTCCGTCTTCTTCGGTGGCTGTGAATTGGAGGGTCCCTTAGCTGAACAACTAGAGATATTTGAAGAGCTTACATGGGAGAATAAGAAGGAGAACCCATTCCAACTGACCTAATGGCTAAAAATAGAAATGACAGGGGAGATAGAGAAAGAATTGAGTGTGCCTTTCCCATCAGAGAAACTAATGGGGATACCAAGATGAAAAACATAAGCCCCTCTTATCTTCCTCATTTCCATGGTCTGACCTCAAAAGATCTAGACACTTTCTTCTTTGAGTTCGATGTCATATGAAAAACTTATGATTACACCATTGATGATCTGAGTTTGAAATTATTCCCATCCACTCTCAAGGATGCAACTCTACACTGATTCATGGGTTTACCTAGGGATAGCATCATAACCTAGGCTCAGATGCAACAAGCCTTCAACAACAAGTATCAGGACTACTGCAACTCCAAAGACCCTAAACAAGAAATTTTTAGGATGATCGTTATGAAACCAGCTCACAAAAAGATAGAAATGATAGATCAACACCTTAGAAATAAGCCTCCAAGGGGGAAGCCTCCTTTACATTACACAAATGAACAATTCTTGGATGATAAAAATGAAAATACCTTCTTTCTATATATAGGAGTCTAACGGGTCATGTTATAATCGATCCAACTTAACAATAATAATGTAAGGGAACAATGATAACAATAGTGGGCTTCTATAGCGCACAATAATAACCATATGGGGACTACATGGGCACAACAATATAATAAGGCGGTTGTACTAATAACAATAACGGGTTATACTAGTAGTATAGGGACCTAACATGCCCCTCTCCTTCAGAAGGTGTTGTCCTCAATGCTTGAGTAGTTCTTGATGCTTCTGTATAAATTCTTCTCCTCCCCTGTGGAATCTTCAGCGAGTGAGTTCTTTCACTTGATGAGATACTCTGAAATTGATCTATTTCGTAGTTGTTAATTTCTCAGTTCTATGAGTGCTTCAAGTTCCAATATGATTTTTCCTTCCTTTTCAACTTCTCACAATACTATTTAAGCTAGGATCTTCTGCAGCTTTTGAATGAGTTCCCACTCCTTTGGGCATATGGATATCTGTAAGGCCTGATGTTTAGAGGAACACTTCCTGGAATGAAACTAATAGCATGATCATGATCACGAATAGGTGGGAGGCCTCTGGGAGTCTCAAATACCTTGGAATGATTGTCCAAAACGTTTTGGAGATCTGGAGAAATACATGATTTTGATGTCAGATCCTCTAGTGAACATAATTTTGCAATTACAGCCCATTGTTCTTTATTTAGAAGATTTGTCATGCCGTTAGAGTTGATTATCTTTCTTGGTTTCCCTTTGATACCCCTCAACTCAACTTCCTTTCTATCCCAAAAGAATTTCAAGAGAAGTTCTTGAAAATTAAGAGCTATCATACCCAAAGATTGTAGCCATTGGACTCCTAGTAAAATATCAGCACCACCCATAGGTATGGAAAGCATTGGGCTATTCAATACATATTCTCCCATGGATAGCTTGATATTATGGAACTTTCCAAAGAAATTTATGGTTCCTCCACATGCAACCATCACTTAACACTCTGGTTCTGGATATACGAAGCAATTCAATTCCTTGGCTATCTTATAATGAATAAAATTATGGGTACTACCTAAATCAATCAACACTATTACCTTTTTCTTCTTGATATGTCCTTCGATATTGATAGTTTGAGGAGTGGTAATTTCTTCCAATGCATTACAAGATATGGTCGGATTCATTTCTTGATGCTCGATGTCATCTTTCACTTTTTGAACATTTTTCTTGTTGATATGTCCTTCTATATTAATACTTTGAGGAGTGGTAATTCCAACCAATGTATACAAGATATGTTCGGATTAATTTCTTCTTTCTTGATGTGATCTTCCACTTCTTGAACCTTTTTCTTTTTTATATGTTCTTCTATCTTAAGAGTTTGAGGAGTGGTAATTCTTTCCAATGCTTTACAAGATATGGTCAGATTCATTTCTTCTTTCTCTGGGGTGGGTTCCTGGTGTATATCCTTTTCTTTTGATGTTTCTTGATACTTTTCTTTCTCCTATTCATAATCTATGTAAAATAATTTCTTATCAGCACACTTATGACCTTTAGTGCATTTTCTATCGCAATTGTAACAAACCCCTTTTCCTCTTTTTTCTTCCAATTGTTGTGGTGAAAACCTTGTAGGTCGTGGAAGGCTAGGAGCAAAAACACTTCCATAATTATAGTCGTGAGTGGTGGGATTCCTTGTTTTTATAATTTCACTTTCAATTTTTCTTGCCGACTTGAATGCCTTCTCCAATGAATTAGGTTCCCAAAGACGAACCTCATGTTGAATGTTATCCTTTAAGGCCCCTATGAGGACAACAACCATTTTCTTCTCTGGAATATCATTTACCATTATATTCAATTTTTGAAGCCCTCAATGTGCTCTACCATTGAACCATTTTTTTTGAGATTTATGAATTAGCTAAATAAGGTGTTTCTCTTTGTATCGTCACAATGTACTATCATTTCCTCTGTTAAAATTGACGACGTGACAAGTGGTTTATGAGAAAAAATCCCTTTATACCATAAAAATTGATTTGGTTCTAAATAATTAGATGTAATATGTACCTTTTGTAACAGTGGTACACCATGTAGATCAAAATATTTATCCATCTGTAGTATCCAATTTACTGGATCCTTGCCATCAAACATCCTCATCTTTCTTTTTCTTGATTTTAGGAGCTCAATCTTGAAATGACTATAACTCTATACTTTTGGATCTTTAAGTTCTGAAATTTCCATATGTAATAGCCCTCTGAGTCCTCTTTCTAACTCTGCAAGTCTAATCACAATTAAATTCCTGAAAAAAAGATTTATTCCCCATATCACGTGATGACCTAATTATATACTAGTTCAGTAGAGTGAATTTGTATGACGTGCCACATGTCACTGTTTCGACCTTAGGTTCTGAAACATATACCCAAAAAAAACATAGTCCATCCTATTTCTATAACTTCTTACGAAATTTCAATCTAATGCTGAGAGAGAAAGTTATGGCGATTTTCCCAAGGTCACCTTTTTAGGATGTAATTCGAGAGTCTACAAAAACCCTAAATTCCTCAGATCATATATTTGAAACTATAGTGAGACAGGCTGTGAATTTTGGACCCGAGATTTAGACTGATTTCTTCTCAAATGTTTTTTTTTAGGTTCTGAAACTTCGTAGCGACAAAGTTATAGCGAAAATTCCATGATGACCTGTTTTAGTTGAAATTATGGAGCTTTCAAAAACCCTAACTTCCTCATATCATATATCCTAAAATATAGCGAGAAAAGATCTGAAATTTCGACCCGAGGTTTAGCAAGATTCCATCTCACATGGGTTTTTTTTCAACTTCTTAAATGGCGTAGAAAATAAGTTATAGTGAAAATTCCACGATTACCTATTTGGAGCAGCAAAACCCTAGAATCCAAAGCTCTGATACCAAATGTTATGAAACCAACTCACAGAAAGATAGAAATTATAGATCAACGCCTTAGAAATAAGCCTCTTTGAGGGGGAAACCTCCTTTACATTACACAAATGAACAATTTTTGGATGATACAAATGACAAGACATCCTTTCTATATATAGGAGTCTAAGGGGTCATAATATAATCAGATCCGACATAACAATAATAATGTAAGGGAATAATAATAACAATAATGGGCTTCTATGGGGCACAATAATAACCATATGGGGACTACATGGGCACAAAAATATAATAAGGGGGTTGTACTAATAACAATAAGGGGTTATACGAGTATTATAGGGACCTAAGAATGACCTTGGGGCATGATGAATCCCTAGAGGATTATGAAGAAATATTCCAGCTTAGCTACAAAAGGGTCAGGTGCACACTTGATCCCGAGTCATTGAAGCTAATCCTACTCAGAGGGGTAATGGAAGATCTTTTGGATACCCTAAGCATGCTAGTATGAGGGGACATCTACCAGCTACCCTATGAAGATATCAATATTGTCTTTAAGAACTATTCTAGGGAAGCTAGGAAAAGGGGTAGGGGTAGTCAACCAACGGCCAACCCGTCCTCTTCGAATACATCCATAAAAGGTGAAATTGGAAATATGCTGGAAGATTTCAAGAGTGAAATGTTGCAAGCCCTTGCCCTACAAATGGACACTATCCACATCAAATGAAAGCAGGAGGAAGCAGAGAGAGATTTAGCCATTTTCTGCCCTAGATGCATATGGGGGCACCCTATGAATGGATTTCCATTGAATCAGATTGAAATCTGCTATGTTTGTGAAGAAAACCACTCCACAGACAAGTTCCCTTCTCTACCTAGACTAAAAGTTGTGTATCAGGGAACTGAAGGGATGATTGAAAAAATCTACTACATAAAACAAAGGATACCTCAAGGGCCTCGACCATACTAGCAAGGCATGCAAGGGTCATCCCATGCATATTACAACCCTAACCAGAACACATCCATTCCCTCTTGGGGGACCCCTGCTCATCCCTCTTTGTATACACCTCATCGTTGGTATGTTGCCCCTCAGTACTATTCCCAACCGACCAACCAATCATTTCAGCCATATGTTCTGCCATAGCCTTAGTGGAATGCACCACCCCAGGGGTGGATGCCCCCATACAACAATGCTCCAACTTTATTTCCTTCACCACCTACTCAACCACAACCTTTACACCTTGCTCCACCTAAAAAACCTTAGATGCCTACTAAGAAAAATCCGAACCCGAACAATAGACATGCACAACAAGTGTATAGTGGAGAGACATCCTACCCTGCTTATGCTGTGGAGAATTAGGAAATCAACTTGAGATCTGGGAGAGTACTCCTAGATAACCAACATCCACCTCCACCTAGGGAGAGTGAAGAGGATAGAGAGGAAAGCATGCCTAGAGTAAATCCACCACCCTTTCCTAAGAGATTAACTCATCCAGTCTCGCCTACCCCAGAAGAGAATGAACTTCTGGGTGAATTGAAAAATCTATGTGTCAAAATTCCACTTCTCCTCAAGGATGTACCTATTTACAACAAATTGATTAAGGAGAAGTGTTTCAAACATTGAGGGAGGCAAAAATGAGACACCCCTACCATTAATGTCGTTGGACAACTGTCTGACTTAATGTTGGGGCAGGTAATTTTCCAAAAGTATTTGGACCCTAGAAGCCCTGTAGTAGATGTGCACATCAATGGCACCATTACCCCACAAACTTTGATCAATCTTGGGGCTCCCATTAATGTAATGACTAAGTACACCATGCTCAATCTCAATCTACAGGGTTCATTAAGAAAGACCACAATAGTCTTGCAACTTGCAAACCATTCCATAGTAACCCCTGAGGGGATTGTTGAGGATGTGATGCTTTCCATTGACTCTTGGGATTACCCTGCAGACTTCCTAGTTCTCCAACCTAAGGCAAAGATTACTAGTTATCCTCTCATCCTTGGGAGACCTTCGCTAGCCATTGTCGATGCCTACATCAACTGTAGGGATGGAAATATGACTATCAAAAGTGGGCATATATCCAAGCAGTTAGTCATGTACCCTACTGCTTTGCCATCTCTAGAACATGAGTTACCTTTATGGCTAGAAGAGGAGGAAGAAGATGAAGTCTACTCAGTCCAACTCTATACCTTAAAAACAACCATGGGAGGAGGACAACCGAATGAAGATGATTTGATTAAACACATACTCCAAAGTCCAACTCCCAACACCTTGTCCTTAGGGGAAGTAATAAAGGCAACCCAGAAAAAGCATCAGTTTGATCTATGCTTAGCTGATTCAAATCCTACCCGTATCAAAGCCATAGAATTTGGCCCTGAAAGAACTTTGAAAATCAACCCCTCTCTCTTTATACACCAAGAAGAAAAGTTGTGCAACAAGCTAAGGGGACATCTAGATGCCTTTACGTGGAGTTACAAGGAAATGAAGGGAGTGCACCCCTTGGTGTGTACTCGCCAAGTTTATATCAAATATGGTTGCAAACCAATCTAACAACGCCAAAGGAGAATGAATCCAGCTCTCAAGGATATGGTCAAATAAGAACTGCAAAAGCTATTGGATGTAGGATTCATCTACCCTATCTCAGATAGTGAGTGGGTTTCCCCTTTAGTGTTGGTTCCAAAGGAAAATGCGAAGTGGAGGATTTTTGCCAATTACAGAGTGTTAAACAAAGCAACAAAGAAGGACCATATCCCTCTACCTTTCATTGACCAAGTGCTAGATGGCCTAGCAAGGAAAATGTTTTTCTCTTTCCTAAATGGGTTCAATGGGTACAATCAAATCCAGATCAGCCCAGAAGATTAGGATAAAACCACCTTCACTTGTCCTTCGGCTACTATCACTTATAGGGTCCTTCCTTTTGGCCTATGGAATGCCCCTACCACTTTCTAGAGAGTAGCCCTAAGTATCTTTGCCGAGTTAGTCCATGATGCAGTAGAAATTTATATGGATGATTTTAGACCCTATGGGTGTGAATACCAAGAGGCTCTTGCCAACTTGGGTGAGGTGCTTAACAAATGCATTGAAATGAACTTGTCCCTTAGTCCCAAAAAATGTGAGTTCTTGATGAATGCAGGGACTGTTCTAGGTCGCTTAATATCCCAGAAAGGACTACAGGTGGACCGAAATAAGATAGCCATCATCTAGAGGGTCCCACCTCCACAAAAATAGAGGGATCTCAGAATTGTTCTAGTTTTATCTGGATATTATCGGATGTTCATAAAATACTTCAGCAAGTTAGCCTCTCCTTTATTTTTGTTGTTGGCCAAAGACTATGAATTTTTATGGTCAAAAAGATGTCAAGAGGCTTAGACACCTTGAAGGATAAGTTGACCACTGCATCTATTGTTCAAGGCCCAAATTGGGCCCTTCTTTTCCATATACATTTTGATGCCTCTCAGAAAGGCATAGGAGTAGCTCTAGGCCAGATAGATGACAGGTTACCTTATGCCATTTACTTCACTAGTAAGAATTTGTCAAAGGCCAAACTGAACTACATAGTGACCGAAGAGAAGCTCCTAGTTGTTGTGCATTCATTGAACAAATTTAGGAATTACATTACAGGTTACCAAACATTTGTACATACTGACCATGCTGCAATTATATACTTGATGAATAAAATTGATGTGAATGCTCAGATTATTAGGTGGTTACTTTTATTACAACAATTTGATCTAACTATTATTGATAAGCTTGACAAGGAAAATTTTGCTGTAGATTTTTTATCTAGATTAACTTTGCCTGTAGGGGAGGAAGGAATGGTTGATGATCAAATACCAGATTAACACTTATTCACCATTTCAGTTCTCTCTCCATGGTTTTCTTACATAGCAAACTACTTGGTGTCTACATAGTTTCCACCAAACTTGTCCCCCAAAGAGAAAATCAAGATTGTGAGGAAGAGTGCCCCATTCACTTGGATTGGGGGTAACCTCTTAAAACTAGGCTAGGATAAAATTCTGAGAAGATGTGTTAGGGAGGAGGAAGTCTTTGACATCCTTCTATCCTGTCACGATGGTCCTTGTGGAGGTCATTTTCAGCCAAGAGGACAGCATTCAAGGTGTTACAAGATGGTTATTACTGGCTCACTCTTCACCAAGATGTGAGGAGGTATATTAGTCAGTGCGATCGATACCAAATGATGGGAAAATCTACTCCAAGGGATGAAATTCCTTTGAAACCTCAAGCGACTTTCGAGCCATTTGACAAGTGTAGCATGGATTTCATTGGACCCATTCACCATCCATCCATGAAAAAGTAGTACATCATTGTGTGCATTGACTACATGAAAATGTGGGATGAAATGAAGAAAATAAAGGTAGAAACAGAGGAGAAAGTGATTGAGTTCTTAAGGGAAAATGTATTTTATAAGTTTGGGTACCCTAGAGCACTGGTCACTGATCAAGGTAGCTAGTTTACATCTCACATGATTGAAAATTTGTTAAGCCAGCACAAGATCAAGCATACAACATCCACTCCTTACCACCCACAAACTAATTGGAAAGTGGAGGTGACCAACAAAGAGCTGGAGGGAATTATGACAAAAGTGATTAGCAGCAGCAGAAAGGACTGGGCAGATAGATTGGCTTAGGCAACTTGGGCCTACAGTAACACCCCGAAGACCATGATTCGATTCACTCCTTATGAGTTGGTCGATGGGAAGAAGGCCCTGATATCCATTGAATTTCAGTATAACACATTAAGAATGGTAGCACAACTAGATCTAGATCTCAACAAGGCACAACAACAGAGATTTCTCCAGCTGAATGGGTTAGATGAGTTTAGAATGTAGGCCCTCCTGCACACAGAGGTGACTCAAGTTCAAAGGAAGATCTGGCATGACAAGAACATAAAGGTCAAACAATTTCAAGAAGGTTATTAGGCTTTTTTTTATGATTCTAGATACAAGGATTTTAAAGGAAAGTTAAGGACTAGATGGTTAGGTCCTTATGCCATAGAGAAATGTCATGATAATGGTTCAGTGCAGATAAGAACCATTGATGCAGAGGCTATTCCTTTACTTGTCAATGTGCACAGATTGAAGTTCTTCAAGAAGCCCTTGTCAAAGCAAGAATTCATTAACGGAATCAACAAGATAGTGATGGTAGTGGAGCAAGTCTCAGCTCCTACCCCATCAAGTCACTAAAAAAAGAAAAAAGGGGAAAAAGGAGAAGAAAGAAAAAAGAAAAAGAGAAAAAATAAAGAGACTTGGGTGAAAACCTCCATGAGGCACCTAAGCCCCATTGTTGGGTTGAAAACCTCTTGAGGCAGCCCAATGGTGTCAAACAAAAAAAAAAGAGATAAAAATATCTCTGGGTAAAAACCTTTTTTGAGGCACCCAGGGCAAGAAGCTAGGATGAAACCCCTTGGAGGTAGACTAGTTTTTTTCAAAAAAAAAAAAAAAAAAGGATAAAAAAAAGAGAGAAAATAAAAATTTGAAAATGTTGTTTGCAAGTCAGCATGAGGAGGATCAGAGTAATAAGAGAGGATGAAAAGGACCTATACAGTTCATCTTTTCATTCCTCCATTCCACATCCTTCATCATCCCATCATTCCTCCCATTTATGGACTCATCTAGCTCAGTTTGCAAGGGATCTTTGTTTACTATAGGATTCCCTGTAAGCCTACAGATGATCCCATAGGAATTACAGTGGCTTGGGAATCCCAAGGAAAGTGACCCTATAGCAAGATGATGACCTAGTTGTGTCAAAAAAAATAAAAAATTTACCTCACCACCTCATCACCATGCCTATCTACACCATGATTACCTCTGCATTCATCCGATAAGTCAGTTTAAAAAAAAAATTACAGCTTTCAGAAGGAAAAAAGAAAATGAAAGAGGATAAGAACAGAGAACAAGGGGACAACACCTAAAGGCTATACCTCTCATCCACCAATCCCTAGACCCCTTCTTTACACATGACAACCATCCTCATTCTCTAGAAGTGAAGGAATGAATAAAAATTTGGGGGAGAGGCAGTTGTAGGATATCTTGTCGGAAATCCTATAGTAGCCTATCCCACAAAACAAAAAATCATAGGTTGCATTCATCTTCAACATGGAGAACAAATTTCAACAAAGCTCCTACAGAGCTTAGCAGTAGTAGCAATATCATTAACATCACCATCTAGTACTTGCACATCAAAGAAAAACATCAAAGAAGGACAATCAAAAAAGATAAAAACACATGCAACAAATACATAGCCAGGACATCACTCTCCAACAAGCAGCATCAAGTCATCTTACCACAAGTATGTTATCTCAGTTCAACTCTCTCGTTAGCATAATATGATAAAAAGTGAATATTTGTGAAAGAGTTGGTTTGATAAGCAAAAGGCGGCTAGTTAACTTGGCCACCTTCAGTCAGTCAACGAGGTGAATACATTTAGTTCACTACACATGTGGAAGCAGTCAAATCAAGAGAAAGAGAGGATGAGGCCAAAAGTAGTTAAGTTACAGATGCTTGAAGTGGGAGATGATTACGATGAAGGGAGGAATGATGATGTGGTAGTGGGACCAATGGTCGAAAAGTGGGAACTCATACTTCAGTTGCTAGCACACCATCCCACTCAATCACCCATATGAGGAAATAAATCGTTGATTCCCATGCATAGGAGGAATTTGCAATCTCAAGGATACATCAAAGCTAGCTTTCTCTTAGCCCCTGAAGTAGTCTATAGGAAAGACAGTGAGCAGTTTTTTAAGCGCAGGAGCACATATAGGTTCCTATAGGAAAATGTACAAGACCCTATATGAGATCCTATAGGATACAAAGAAGTCATCTATAGGATTGGCAGTGAGCACTTTAGAAGTGAAAAACCAAAGGTTTTCTTCACCAGGCAATGACAAGGAGGTAGGAGCTGTACCTTCGCACATTTACCAAGTTAAAAATAGAGAAAACACCTTCTATTGTGTTAAGGACATTGCAGTCTAGGGGGAATTGTATACAAAATTGTCATTTAAAATCTCTCACCCATTATAATTTTCAATTAAACCCACAAAAGCCTCCACATTCATCATAGAAAATGATAGGGGGATTTAACAAGAGGGAACCCACCAACATAGTGAGAATTCATCAGGACCTTCCTATAGTAGAGATTTTCAGAAGACACAATTCGATGGGTTTCTTTGAAAAACTGAGGGGATATGATGATGAGGTGGCCAGAGACTTTTCTCTCTCACTCATACCACTAACTAGGATCCATGCCACTGCTGTGGTGAAATGACTCTCAGTAGAACTCACCCCTGAAGTCATAGGCAGAATCACCACACTTCCTTTCGGGTTACCTTGGATAAAGGAAGATAAAGGTAGCATGCAAATTACAAAGAAGAATTTTTTTTGGAAGGATAGGAGGCAATGGAAGAAAAAATTGGGGTCAGAAGAGAAAGACTACCATATCCTTGGAATGAAATTAACTACCATCTGATTAAGTATACATCATGTGAGGGTAGGTACAGTGTGGTATATGGGTATCATTTCAGGCTTCTCCAAGAGCCAAGGTTTGGAGAAGACACACCTCCTCAAGATAGACTAAGCATACCCTACTTTCTTCTTCAACCAGTGATATATGAGCATCAAGGTGCAGGAAGGAAAACATCAAGAGCTAGCCCATCATGGGTTAATAAAACTTGTCCTAAAAGATTCCCTCCAAAACCTAAGACTCCCTATTACATAGACAACGTTCAGAGACATGTAGGCAGAGGGAGACTTTAAAGCTCTTGAATATGAAAAAGGACCCACTACTAGTGAAAGGAACGAAGGGTAAACAAAGAGGTATGAAGAAGAAATAGAGATGGATGAAGAGGAAATGGAGGAGGAAGAAGAGGAAGAAAAGGGGGAGTAAAGTGATGAAGAGATATAAGAAGATGATAAAGAAGAAAATGATGAACATAGTAAGGAACTGGAGGGAGAAGAAGGAGAGAAAAACAAGGATGAGAAGTAAAATGGAAAAGAGGAAAAAAAAGACAAGGAAGAATAGAGGTCTACAATTCAAGGTAAATAAGGGGAGGACTCACCCAGTGTATCTCTAAAACCCTTGAGAAAGAGGGAGCAGTTGCCCTCATTGCCCTAAGTACCCCTATCAAGAAAACATGGAAGAGATAGAGACAAACCCCATTGTACATTAAGACAATAAAAAGTACAAGCATCAGGCAAGGAAAAACTCAAACACCCACCAATGTTCCTATTGTCATTGAAGACTCCCTAAAGCAACACGAAAAGATAGCTCCTCTTATGAAAAATCAAGGAGATGGATCATCAGGACAAGCCTCTCCCAAATCTCCTATCACATATGTTAGGAGGCCTGTCACCAGATCATCCTCATCCAAAGGAAATGGTCTCCAATAGGAGACACAGAAAGACCTACAGGAAGCAGAGGCCATCCTATAGGAAACTGTACTAAACCTACAGGAAATTTAGTAAATGGACAAAGAAGGGATCATCGAGTAAGAAATAAAGAAGGAGGATCCAGAACTGAGGGAACCTAGTCCTCAACCCAACCTTGACTCTTACTGCAAGTTCATTGAAGGTGGTAGGGTCATTACACATAAATTTTCCATCCCCTTATTCTTTGAGCTTTAGAAAGAAAGAGAAAGAACACATCGGTGGATGCAAATTTCCAAATCTAAAGGATTGGAGGATATAGGCCACATGGAGGAGAAAGTGAAGGAGATGGGTAGAGAACTAAGTAGTCTAAGGGAGAGAGAGGCAATGATGAAGGCTCAGTTGGAAGCATAGAATGCATGGCTAAGGGGACAGTTACAAGAGAGAGAAATTCAATTGGCATCCATGGCCAGTCTATCCTTAGAGGAAATCTAGTGCAGGATGCCAGCAAAGTCTTATGAATTATATCTTAAGGAGTAGTGGCTATAGTTCCAAATCAAGAGTTTAGCACATAGAGGCACTATGCCCTTCCAAGACTACAAAAAATTCATTGATCTTTGTGATCAAATTACCTTGGAGGATAGAGCTAAAATGTCGAATTTTTATCTACATAACTTGGCCTTGACAGGTCTAAATGTGTGGGACCCTAATTCAAAACTAGGGGACTTGCAATTGATGGCTTTGGAATCATGGACGAATCAGGAGGAGGCAAGAGCTATAAATATGAAGAAAGTAATGGCAAGAGAAGAAACATAACCCCTCATGATAAGAGCTGATCAATCAAATCCAATCGTTGCCATAAGCACCCATAACGTGATTGAAAATGACCCTAAACTTTCACCTAGGTACCTTGCTACCCAAGAAAAAGCAATCACACACTTTGAGGCCATGTTCAAGTTGTTAGGGGATTACAACATGCAAGCTCGCCAAAGGAGATGGAATACTTTTCCCTACAACTTGGAAATTAGAGAGTACCATTCTCCTCAGAGAACGAGAGAGGCACTAAACAGAACACTCATGTACAAGCAAGCTATCCAAAGATTCAAAGTCAATTCAATTGGCTTGAGACTTAGTCCACCACTGCTCTTAGGAATGTTGGAAGGAAGGAAAGAAAAGGAAGAAAGAAAGGAGTGGGAGGAGATAGAGAAGAAGGAGGGATTCTATGCACAGGAAGAGGAAATTACAGCAGAAGCATGGGATGTCAGGGAGGCCACTAGAGCAACGAAAGACTTGGATATAGATTGAGTTGCTTAGAGGATGAGAATAACTTTCAGTAGGGGGTGATGATGACCCTCATCACTAGGTAACTCTATGGACCTTAATACACCTCCTAGCTTAATTAAATATACTCTTCTCATAATTCCTTACACATTTTGATTATATTTTTCTTAATGAGATGATTAAAAGTGATATATTATGCCTAGTGGACTAATGTGCATTGATTGCAGGTTTTCGAGAGAAAATCTTGGAAATTTTGACTACTTAAGGGAAGAAACTCGAATGAGACAAGGAGATATTGTAGGAGGTAGATCCTCCTCATTTACTCCTCACTCATTCGAATATTCCTCCATCAATTCACACTAGCTCGGAGTTGCAATTAGTCGAGCCAGTGAAAGTTAAAGAACCAGTTCATCTTGAGTTTGGGAGTCGAGCCTCCCTAGATTTAAGGAAGTCATTGGAGACTTCAGTTGTATAAATAAGGAGGCCTAGAGCCTCATTAGGATTCAAATTTTTGATCTAAAAGCACTAAGCAATTTTTGAGTTCAAGACTTGTGGAAGACATTGTTATGTAATTTTCTGATTCGATAATGATAATGAGTATTTCCTTGATCCAACACTGATTTGACTCAGAGGGCTGAAGCTCTTGGGTTATGGCCCAACCCTAGTAGCAAAGGCTCCTCTTCTTTTATTTATATGCTTAGTTGATTTCATAGATTAATGGTTGAATTGTTGTTAGCATTATTTCATTGTAAGTTGCTATGGATTTGATTTGTTTACTTCCATTTGTACATTGCTTCAGAAGTAGCTAAGGAAGATAAAGGAATATCAAAAAGTTGTTAGTAGGTGGATTTGGCCTCACTCCTCCCTTTAGGGACCATGGTTTGAGGAAAGAACCATATACAACCCCAAAAAGACAAGAATCTGATTTCTCATGAAATTTAGGGTTTTCTGTTATTTAGACCAACGTTTTACTAGTTTTCAAGAATAGGATTTAAGTGTCATTTATGATATCTTCAGCCTTCCATTAGATCTCCTAAAGGTTTCACATTATTCTGCAAGTTATCTCATGCATGAGATAGGAAAGTAGATAATCATTTTTTTTTTACTTAGTTAATTGAAATCCTTCTTGTTTACATGGTTTATGGATAAATGTCAAGGATTGATGCAGTGTAGGAGTTTCAACAGTACAGAGAGATTTCATTACCAGCAACCCCATCCTAACTTCATCCATCCATGATCATCATTTTTTCCACTAAATCCTGCACCAAATTCATCATTCCATAAGAATACTTCTCCAAGCTTGTTGAGCAGATCCAACCATCTCACAAACTATGTTTTGAGCTCTGAAGGAGTCCTAGACACTCCCTTGCCTTGTTTCTCTCACCATTCACCTTCCATAAGCCTTAAACCACCTTCAAAATCCCTCCTCTTGCTCTCAAGTGTATCCTGTAGGATTACAAGGGATCCTATAGGAGCATTAGGACATTCTATAGGAAGCATTAGGACATCTTGCAGGTTGACCTATAGTGGCCTATTTTAAGGCTTAATTGTGGAAAACGCACCTAGGAAGATAAAAGAATGCTTGTACTTACCTCCCAAGACATCGTACCATCCATCATCATCCCTAATCCACCTGCCACATCACCAAGGGGAGTTAGAATTTACTTTTTAACATGAAAAAAAGACAAAAAGGAGAGGATTTATTTTGTTCATTTACATGCACAATAGTAGAATGTTTGATGTTTCAAATTACATGCCTAGGATAGTAGGATTGCACACATGTTAACTTAACATTATTTTAAAGAAAATCCTCTTAGAAGTTAGTTACATGAATGGTGTGTTTAAGAATTTGATTTCTGTAGGAATTTACAGGGTAAGTTCCTCAGACAGAACACCAAAGGACACCGCTCACAAACATATCACAGATCAATACACCAGTACTTTTGATGTGGTTAAAACCCTCAAAGAGGGAAATAGTCCACGGCCTGAGCCAACGCAGCCACTTCAGGGAATTTATTAATAAAAGAATGAAAATTTACATAAGCTTCTCTCATGGACGGTTAACATACAAATGACCCTCCATGCTCTTCAAATAGATATCATGGACCAATCGGGTGTTAAGCCACAGATCAAGTGTCGGTAATACCGAGGAGAGAATGAACCATCGGATCACTACATATCATGACCATCCGATTGTAAGTTACAAAATGTACATAGTAAAGAAACACACTTTACCTAACTCTATACTAGACCAAGTTATACTTAACTATTTCCTATGTGTTGGAATATCCTAACATCCCCCCTTAAGAACAAATTGGGATAGGATTGAAGGATTTACAAATATGACACAATAGGAGAAGGAAGGAGGCACTAGAACCTATCCCCCCTTAGTGACAACTTCCTGAACTCCAACCATAAATCGAAGTTTAGTGAACTTCGCCTCTGTGAGAGCCTTTGTAAAGATGTCTGCAACTTGATCATCTATTGAACAATATTGCACTTCAATAACATGGTCGTGAATGAGCATTCTAATGAAGTGCATGTGCAGTTCAATGTGTTTGTTGTGCTGACGTTGGACTGGATCTTTGCATAGTTGAATGGCACTTTGATTATCACACCAAACTGTAGTCAGATGTTGCTCCTGAAAGCCAAACTCTGACAGGATCTAACGAAGCCACAAGGCTTCCTTACTAGCTTCCACAGCACCATGATACTCTCCTTCTGCTGAAGAAAGAGAAATGGCACCTTGTTTCTTGCAAGCCCATGTAATAGGTCTTGAACCAAGAGTGAACATTTAACCTGCAGTAGACTTCCGATCATCAGGGTCACCAGCCCAATCAGAATCAGTGAAACCAACCAATAGAGGAGATGCTTCGGCACTGTAATGTATCCCAAACTGAACTGTACCTCGAACATAATGAAGTATTCTTTTAGTTGTTTTCCAATGACTTTCACATGGGTTTTGCATAAACCGAGCAACAAGGCCAATAGCAAAAGAAAGGTCAGGACGAGTATGGGTTAGATACAAAAGTTTTCCTACAAGTTGACGGTATAAGGTAGCATGAACTTTAGGAGAAGTACAAGTGGCTGAATGTTTGACTCCATACTGAAAGGGAGAAGGGGATGGCTTACAGTCTTCCATGTGAAAATGGCATAGATTATCACAGGCATACTTGGATTGGGAAAGGGAAATACCTTCCTTGGATTGCAAGACTTGAAGACCAAGAAAATAATGTAAGTGTCCTAAGTCTGTCATTTCAAACTTCCTTTTAAGGCTAGACTTCACATGGTTTATAAGGTTGGGATCACTACCAGTCAGGATAAGATCATCAACATAAAGAACATGAATGATAAGAGACTTGCCCACTTTCTTGGTGTAGACAGTATTGTCAGAATGACACCTAGAAAAGTCGTTTTATAAAAGAAAGGTATCCATTTTGGCATACCAAGCTTGAGGAGCTTGCTTGAGACCATAAAGGGATTTCTTAATCTGACATACAAGGCTAGAGTCTGTTTGTATAAAGCCAATAGGTTGTTCCATATAGATTTCTTCATGCAAGTCCCCATGCAAGGAGGCAGATTTAACATCCATCTGATAGACTTCCCATTTGAAAGGGGCAGCAAGGGAAAGAACAAGGCGGATAGAGTTCATTTTGGCAACACGGGAGAAGGTTTCAGTGTAGTCAATACCTTCAACTTGTGAAAAACCCTTAGAAAAAAGACGAGATTTATGTTTATCAACATTCCCATCTGGTCCATACTTGGTTTTGTAAACCCATTTGCATCTAACAAGTTTTCGTCCCTTTGGTAGAGGAACAAGATCCCATGTATCATTTGCCAATAATGAATGATATTCTTCATTCATAGCTACTTCCAAATCCGGATGGCCTGAAGCTTCTACAAAGGTGTCAGGATCATAATTCACTAAAGCTTGAGCTAGTAAAGAAGAGGCTCTATCAAACTGAGGACGTGTACGTCACTGATCTATAGGATCACCGGCAAGATCACCTGCTGCATCCCAAGTAGCACAGACTCATTTTGGAAGCTGAGGAGCTGAAGGAGGATCCTGAGAAGGTGGGGGAGGATTTTCATCCTCGCTTTCATCATCTGAAGAAGAAATATTTTCAAAAGTAGAAGGGATAGGGAGAGGTGGCACATCCATCGAACTAGGCTCGTAGGGAAATATATTTTAAGAAAACTTTACATCTCTTCTAATGATAACATTTTTGGACTTAAGTGGAATAAGTCTATATCCTTTGAAATCTTCAGAATATCCAACAAAAATACATTTTTCACTCTTACGTTCTAAAGCTTTATGTTTCTCATATGGAATATGGGCCCATGCTTCACTTCCAAAAACACAAAAGTGACTTACATCTGGTTTAATTGAGCTCCATGCTTCTTCTAGAGTGATATTCTTTAAAACCTTACTAGGAGTGTGATTTATTATGTAATTTGCATAGTTAATTGCTTCTTCCCAATAATTAAGACTAAGTCCTTCAGATTGAAGTGTGGAGTACTAAAAAGGTATGTTTTTAATGATCATTTTAGTGGCTTTTCAATAGGACTTATGAATCTTTTACATCATGAATGAGGAAAACAATAGAGAATTGTGGTAGAATACATGGAATTAGTATGCAAAGACTTATCCTCTGATAATTGTCATTCTCCTGTGCAGGAAAGGGTAAAGACAGGAGCTACTTTTCCAAAGAAGAAGATAAGAACAGGGTAACTGTTGTCCCTTTGATGAAGGAATGAGTGCAGACGAGGCAAAACAAGTTGCAGCAAACCGGTCCGGAAAAGGAGGAAAAGGCACTAGCTCGGCGGAAGAGAAAGAAGTGATTAGGGATCAACAGTTTTGCGAATCCCTCAGGATCTTTGATCCTGAGGGATCGCTACATTATTTATCTTATTACTTAGACATCTCAGCTGTTACCCTTATATAAAGGGACGACACTGTTAGTTTGGGAGGATATGCTTTTATGTAACTTTTTGTTAAAGACTTAACTTTGATCATCGAGTCTTGTTGAACTTGGCTCATTGTAATTTTTGTTTTATGCATTAATATAAACTTGGTGATTATCTCATCTTCGTGTCTAGATTAGCTTAAAGCGGTGTACCCTTGAGGCTAAGGGCCAGGCCGCGGAGGACACTTGCTTCTGTATCACTATGATTTGATTTCTGCGTGATTTGCTTATCGTCACTAGTTGGTAATCTGATATGCTTTATAAGTTACATCACATTCTCTACTAAGATTCATTCATTAATGTTCTTTCCATTGACTCTGGATTATATTATCAATACTTTCAGAGTGGATGAAATCTTATTAGATTAAACTAAACAGTGTTATCCTTGTGTTATGAAGCTTCTATGCTAGGTATGTGTGTTAAGGTAATTATTTGAAAGGTGTGTTCTTTAAGATTCAGAATTCATGATGTTCCATTTGGAAACACAGTTATAATTCCTGTTGACGACTGGGATTAAATTCAGATTAATTTCTTAGAATGTTATGTGTGTATGACTTTCACATGCTGTTCTATAATTGAGAGTTATTTTTGTTCCTTTAGTGGATTGCATGATTTGCTTGGAGAATGAAAGATTGGAGTTTTGATTACGATAAGAGCTTTTGAGTTGATAGGATAAAGTTTGGTTGTTACTCGCAAGGTTTAGTTATAGTGATCGCTATTCCATTTCATAATTGTTGTTCCATTTTAAGCATTGTTGTTCCTTTCTAGATTTACTGTTTAATTTCCTATTTGCCGTTCCATTTCTATCTGTCGTTTCATTTACTTGCATTTGGTGTGAGAGACGATCTGTGGCTATAGTGAGCCTCTACATTTACCGCCTTGCTCCCAGACTCGTGATCCATGCTCTAGTTTCCTTTCAATCAGTTTCCAAAGGGATGGACTACTGCTGTCTGACCCTTGACTGATATTTTGAGAGTGTGTGCTTTAGTCATTTGAAGGAACTTAGTTATAGACAAGCATCAATTTACTCTTGTATTTTGTAGGACGCTGTACTACTTGCATTACTCTGACAAATAGCCTCGGATTGAGTCACTCTTTGAAATAACCAAACATTCCCGAATTGACATATTAATGTGAGGTAATTAGAGGTGAAAGAGACCCTTTTTATAGCTCTACATTTTGGCGTCGTTGTCGGGGAAAGAGTGTAGCCATTTGTTTTTCTCAGAGTAGTGTACGAACCTGCTAGGAAAGAGTTGGATTTTAAAAACGAAAGGTAAGAACCTGTGTACGAAGCATGTAAAAGCCCTGCTCCATTGTCCACTTTCCTAACAGATTTGCTTTTGCTTTGATTGAATAGAATTTAGCAGTTTATTTGAGTGCATGACTAAGCAGAAAAAACCAGAAAAGAATATCAAGCTTCCATCCAAACCTGAAAAAGCTAAGGGGCCGGTGACCCTTGGCTGAAAAACTTTCATAGACGAAATCTATAAGAAAACAGAATCTCACCCATCAGTAGGTTTCAGGAAAACCATTTCTAAGCAGCCTACTAGTTCCCTTCAGGCCACAAGATCACCATCTGTAGCCTTTGCTGAGGTGCATAGTCAAACTGAAGAGCAGGACTTTCAGGAAATTGAAAATTCTACTCCAGAACTATTGCAGGAAGGGAATTTCAGTAACTTTTGTGAAGGAGAAGGAGAAATATGGGAAACAGAAGAACCAAAATCTCCCATTGGAATAGATCAGCCATTAAACGGCCCAGATAAGGGGAGTGCTGCAAAAATCATTGTTGAAGGAATTCAATCTCCTCAAGCATCAGGTATTCCTCTTATCCTAGATAAAGGAAGTGCCATTAGAACTATCCCTACTAAAATCATTCCCTCTCAACCTAGGAATACCCTCCTAGATATCCCAGAAGGTTATTGGCACATATTTGATCCTATGGCTCAGAATCAGCCAAATACTCAAACCTCTACATTACAATATCCTATAGTGGATTCTGCAGCAAATGCACCCATGAAAGTTATCCCTCTTCAACATATCCCAACCTTTCACGGTCTTACATCAGAATATCCGGATGCATTTTTATTCGAATTCGATGTGTTGTGTAGGGGATATGATTACACGAACGATCCCCAGAAATTGAAATTATTCCCCTCAACATTAAAAGGGGATGCTCTAAGATGGTTTATGGGACTAGGTGGTGGGGTCATCAACAATTGGGATCAGATGAAAGAATCCTTCTTAAAAAAATATCAGGATTATTGAAGGTCTAGAGAATTGAAAGATGAAATATTTCAAATGACAGCCAAACCAAACGAAACATTAGAGGAATATGTGGAACGTTTTCAATATAATTTACAAAGATCTCCTTATGCATCACTACCTTTCCCTGATAATGTGTTAAAAACTGCATTGATAAGAGGCATGAAGTAACAGTGGATCGAAACATTAAACATTATGGGAAAAGGGGATATTTATCAAGAGAATTTTGCTGAAATTATTGATTTATGCACCAGGAGTTCGAGAGGCAGCACAAGAATAAAACCGGCAGAATATGATCGGTTTGAAAGAGACAATAAGATAGAAACAGAAGGAGTATCACGTGTGGAGATTGGAAATTTATTAGAAAATTTTAAAACTGATATTCTAGGGACACTAACTACACAACTTGATATTATGTAGGCCAAGCAGAAGCAGATTGAGGTAGAACAGAATTTGGCAATCTTCTGCCCCCGATGCAGAAAAAAACATAGCCACAAGGAGTGTCCACTGGATACAGTCCAAACATGTGCCATCTATACAAACGATCATCTTATGAAAAGCTGCTCCTCACTTCCTGGATTAAAGGCAGTATATAAGGAAGCAGAGGAAGAACCAGAATCAGTGTACTTGATCAACCAGCGCCGCCAGTGGCAGCAAAGACAATCTGGTATGTTTTCAAACCCAACCTCTTCTTTTCAGCCTCCACAATATAATGCTCAACAATATAATATGTGGCAAAGTCAGCCCCCACCCCCATTCCCAAATTGGTCACCACCGCCGTTTCCTTCTTCAAACCCATGGCTGAATCATCCAAATCAATCTAGTTGGCCGAATTTCCCTTATAATTCACCATATTGGCAAAATAGCCCATATCCTCCGCAATGGACTCCCCCTACTTCACAAGGTTAATCCTGGCAGACAAACTGGAAAAGACCGATGCAACAGCCAGTAGGAACTATTCCGCTCCCTCAACCTACTCTGCCAGCTCTACAACAAAATCCCCAGTCTAATTTGAGACTGCAACTCCCAGCCCAACCCAACCCCAATCCAAATAACAGACCGGTCCAGTCTCTTCAAAACATTGAATCACCAGAAATAGGACCTGATCTGCGAGAGTGTAATGATCTTCAATTACGATCTGGACGTATCATTCAAAATTAGGGAGATAATACAGTTCATAATGAAGATCAGTTAGTAAGAGAACATCAACTGCAACGAGAGGATGTAAATAATCAACAGTCTCATAATCAAGCAACCACATCCTCTCCCCCATTCCCAGAACAATTAGTCATACCTCGACCTTTACAGTACCCTGACTTTGACATTCTGGGGGAATTACAAAATTTGTACATAAAAATCCCGTTCCTCCAAGCCATTCAAGACATTCCTATATATGTAAAAACTATTAAAGAATTGTGCATAAAGAAACCAAGGAGGAATATAACAACTAATCCAAGAGTCCAAGTAGTCGGTACTTTATCTGATCTCTTATCTGGAAAAGAAACACCCATCAAATATGAAGACCCAGGAAATCCAATTGTAACTGTTGAAATTTACGGTCAGACCTTGTCTAATGTCTTAGTTGATCTAGGAGCTGCAATCAATATTTTAATAACCACCACCTTTCAAAAACTCGACATTACATCTGTAGAACCTACCTATACTCTATTAGAATTAGCTGACTGGTCTGTGATTAGACTAGAAGGTACTCTACACGATGTCATGGTCTCTGTAGACTCTTGGGAATATCCGACCGATTTCTTGATAATTAATCCAAAAACCCAACTTGATGGACACCCGCTAATCCTAGGAAGGCCTTGGCTTGCCACCGTCGATGCTTACATTGGTTGCTGGCAAGGAAATATGACCATAACTAAAGGACCTGATATTAAGAATTCGGTTCTATACCCTCCAGCGCAGCCAAGTCTCACAATAATTAAAACTAACAAGTATCCTCTATCATACCTTACTGACAACATTAGATCTCCATTGACGTTGCAAGAGGCACTTGATTTTAAAGATCAAACAGAAGATGATGCCATTAATAACTTCATCAGTCAAACTGAAGCTGAATCCTGCACACAATGTCACATGATAGAAGAAGCATTTGATAATGAGTTAGACGAAGATCCTCTGAAAGACACACATGATCAAACAATACATGTTACTTCTGTCGCAAATAGTAAAATTGTGGAAATTGAACCAGGAAAAACTTTAAATATCAATGCCAACCTCACATCTGAACAAGAAACTAAGCTCATCCATGTATTAAGAAAATATCAACGGGCATTTGCATGGGATTACCCTGATATGAAAGGAATCGACCCACATTTGTGTACACACCACATTTATATAGAAAAAGATGCTAGACCTGTCCATCAACCGCACAGAAGATTCAATCCTCATTTAAAAGATGTGGTTAAAGCGGAGCTTCAGAAACTGTTAGATGTTAATTTTATTTATCCTATTTCTGACAGTAAATGGGTCTCTCCACTTGTGGTGATACCAAAAAAGAATGGGAAATGGAGAATTTGTGTGGATTACAGGGAACTCAATAAAGCAACACAAAAAGACCACTTTCCACTCCCATTCATAGACCAAGTGCTAGATACTTTGGCGGGGAAAAATTTCTTTTCCTTCCTGGATGGCTTCAGTGGATACAATCAGATTCAGATTGCCCCTGAAGACCAGGACAAAAAAACTTTCACTTGTCCTTGGGGGACATTTTCCTACCGATTCCTACCATTTGGCCTATGTAATGCTCCCGCCACATTCCAAAGGGCTATCCTTAGCATTTTTGCAGATTTAATAAATGATGGACTTGAAGTGTATATGGATGACTTTACACCCTATGGAGATGATTTTGATCTAGCACTAAATACCCTAGAAAAATTCCTACAACGCTGTATAGCTACCAGGCTCTACTTAAGTCACGAAAAATGTTACATGATGATGACTGAAGGACTTATTCTAGGACACTATATTTCAGCAGCCGGCATTCAGGTAGACCCGACCAAAATCCAAATACTTTTGCTTATTCCCACTCCTACTACTCAAACAGAGGTACGCAGCTTTTTTGGATTTTCTGGATATTATAGATGATTTATAGAACATTATTCACATATTGCTGCACCTTTATATCACTAACTGGTAACGTTGATTTTCTTTGGACAGACAAATGTGAACATGCTTTCAAGGATTTAAAGAAGCTTGTATCTACAGCCCCAGTCCTGTGAGGACCAAACTGGGACCTGTCATTTCAAATATCAGCTGATGCCTCAGATACAGCCATTGGCGCAGTCCTTGGGCAGGAAGAAGATAAAAAACCATATGCTATCTATTACATCAGCAAAAATTTATCCCCTGCTGAATTAAATTACACTGTTACTGAAAAGGAATTCCTAGCTGTAATACATGCTGTCAATAAATTTAGACATTATATTACAGGCTATCCTGTTATTTTGTATACGGATCATTCCACCATAAAATACTTAGCAAATAAGCCTGTCACAAATGCCAGAATAACTAGATGGTTGATTTTATTGCAGGAATTCGATATCACAATCAAGGATCGGCCTAGCAAAGAGAACCCTGTAGCCGATTTTCTCTCAAGAATGCCAAATCCAGTTGATGCAGTAGCAGTTGAAGATCAATTTCGGGACGAACATCTGTTTGCTGTTGTCGTTTGAACACCTTGGTATGCCGATGTTGTCAATTACCTTGCAGTAGGTAAACTACCAAAACACTTAACCCCTAATGAGCGAAAACAGATTGTTCAGAAGAGTACTCGATTTTCTTGGATTGGGGGCTATTTGTTTCATACAGGGGCAGACATGCATATTAGGAGATGTGTTCGAGAAGATGAAATCTTTGACATCCTAAAAGCCTGTCACGACGGACCATGTGGGGGACACTTCACTGAGCGTAGAATGGGACACAAAGTATTACAGATAGGATATTACTGGCCCACAATTTTCAGAGATGCAAAGAAATTTGTCCAAGCCTGTGACAGCTACCAGTGAGCAGGACGTCCTGGTCAAGCTAATGAGATGCCCCTTAAACCTCAATTAGTCATCGAACCATTTGAGCGATGGGCTCTTGATTTCGTTGGACCCATCAACCCCTCATCAAATCAGAGAACATATATCTTGGTGGCAACAGAATATGTCACCAAGTGGGTTGAAGCAAAAGCATTGCCAAGGGCCAGAAAGGACTCTGTTATACAGTTCGTCTCCATCTATTTGTACGTTATGGCCTTCCAAGGGAAATAATCACAAACGGAGGACCACAATTTTCTAGCCATAGATTAGCAGCAACACTTAATAATTATCATGTCGAGCACAAAATTACTACCCCATATCACCCACAGGCGAACGGACAAGTAGAAAGCAGCAATAAGATAATAGAATCGATCCTAACAAAAACCATTACCTCACATAGGCGTGATTGGGCTGCCTGACTACCTGAAGCACTTTGGGCCTATAGAACAACATGGATAAGCACCACTAGTTACTCACCTTATCAATTAGTGTTTGGAAAACAACCCACTTCCCTATAGAGTTTGAAATCCAAACATTACGAACAACACAGGAAGTCGGCTTAGATTTAACTGAGGCACAGATTAATTGACTACAACAGATCAATGAATTGGACGAAATTAGGCTCTCTTCACTACAAAATACAGCATTGATTCAACAACAGCGAGCTAAATGGCATGATGCCTTCATTAAAAACAAAGTCTTCCATGAGGGAGACTGGGTCCTATTATATGACTCTCGGTTTCAGGATTTCCCTGGGAAGCTCCAGACTCGTTGGTTAGGACCATACGAAATCCAGAAGGTACATGACAATGGGACCATCACTTTAACTACCATTGACCGGTCTGGATATACCTTCAAAGTGAATGGCCACCGGGTTCGTCTCTATCATAAACCACTCACTTGGGAATCCTTTTGCCAACAGCTACACAGAGACGCTGATATGGAGATCTTAGGAGAGGAAGAGAAATCTTCCTCACCCATAATTCATTAAGCAATTCATTTCTTTTCACAATTTGTACATAATCTCTTTTTTTCAAACTTGTTGTGCATACATAGATTTCAATTTTTCTGCCGCTCCTGAAACGAATGGCATTTTCATGTTTCTGTTGTTCCTTTTCAAAAGGAACAACACTTTTTGATTTTCTGTTGTTCCTTTTCAAAAGGAACAACACTTTTTGATTTTATGTTGTTCCTTTTCAAAGGGAACAACACATTTTGATTTTTTGTTGTTCCTTTTCAAAAGGAACAACACTTGTTGATTTTCTGTTGTTCCTTTTCAAAAGGAACAACACATTTTGATTTTCTGTTGTTCCTTTTCAAATGGAACAATACATTTTTATTTTCTGCTGTTCCTTTTCAAAAGGAACAACACATTTTTATTTTCTGCTGTTCCTTTTCAAAAGGAATAGAACATTTTGATTTCCTGTTGTTCCTTTTCAAAAGGAACATCACATTTTGATTTTTGCTGTTCCTTTTTCAAAGGGAACGACATTGCTGTGTTCTGTTGTTTCTTTTCCAAAAGGAACGGCATTTTCACTTTTCGAACTTATGCTCCTTTCATCTAGTATACTTCTTCTCTCTTTGTGACACAGCTAACCTCTTGCTGATCCAAGTAAGGATGCTTCTTGCCCCTATTCTTTCAAAGTATTTTAGAGACAAGCGATGCACTTATGCAATGAATCCAAAATCACAACACACTGAAATCGGGCAATTATAAATTGCTATCTTTATAAGGCTATGTATTGGTAGAGGACAGAAGGAAGGATGTACTTATCTTTTGTTATCATTGTCTTACTAATCTTGCCCTGATTGGTTATTTTTTATTATGCCATTCTTTTCTTTGATTTTGTTTAGGAATAAGAGCAAAGGGTTTATATCCTCCTATTGAGATGATAAGGCTTCTTCCACCATTCCTACTCTTAAGGAGTGTTGAACCACCCTTTGTGGATATATAAGGAATAGTGCTTTATCAAAAAAGAGAAAGAAAAAGCAAATGAATTATAAATTGTCAAATGCAGGATAGGGGGTCTCATCAAGAGCCAGCCTACCATGATCATGAGGATGGAAGCAAAGTGGCATTCCCACTATGGCCACCACACCAGGGATATGGTCCAAAAGGTATAGTAAAAGAAAAAAACCTTGGAACAGGAGGTCTCATCATGAGCCGGCCTGCCCACTTTTCGCCCCCTCCTCGTGAATGGCATTATGGCTACCTGGTTACCAAGCCAGCATAATGGCCTACACTTTGACATCACATTCCTTAATATGCACATAAAGGATCATGGTTCCGCGGGTGAAATAAACAACTCTGCCAAGGTTATGGACACCTGTCGGCAGCAGAGCATTGTTAATGGTATCGAGGTCACATTAATTACACCAATAGGTAGGATACTAATACTCTTTTGTTTCTTATATCCTAGGCACTAATCATACATTATCTCCCGACTTATATACCGCATGGACATTTATTACACCAATCATGGCAAAGGAGGTGACAATGACCACTTGAGATTTGGCAAGTACGACAAACATCCTATCCCCTGGCCTCGCATCATATCACAGCAACCTCTTATGTAATACGTGATCTAACTTTACGCCTCGATTTTGGAAAACCGTTATTTTTCTAAACATGACATATTTTCATACGATGTTCCTTTATGACTTGGTTATAGATCGGGGTGCCGCTCCTTTCTTTGACAACTGGCGCAGCCTATCGCATTGCGGGGGGGAGGTTCACCTCATGATTCCCCGGGTTATGTGTCAGCTCACTATTCAGGAAAGATAGCATACCAGGAAATGGCACGGTTTAACAGCATGACATTTCTATTTTTTCTATACAAGTTGTTGTTCATAACTAATTTATGTTGCATACTCTGTGTTTTTTTTCCAAATCCGACGATCACTACTCTCTCTGTGTTTCAAACAGCACAAGCAGCTGCTATTCCATTGTGAATCCACAGTGAAACCATGGGAGGCAGGGCAGTTCGAAGCAAACCATAAAAGTTGACAGTCTCCACTGCTGCTCGGGAGATCCTGGAAAGAGCAGGGTGGCTGACTTATCTCAGTCACCTTAAGGAGTCCAATGAAACAGTAGCAATGGAATTTCTGCAGAACCTGCAGGAGGATCACTCCACAGTGTGGGGGAAGCGAATAGCAGTCACCGACGATATAATTGCCGAAGTCTCGGGACTACCAGTCACCGGACCTGTATGGACATTGAAGAAGGAAAGGCTCCAGAAGATCATGGAAATTTTCTAGGATGAAGGCTAGAGCTTAGCAGTTAAAGGGAAGGGAGTCCTGCCAGCAACGCTAGGAGAACCCTGGGCAGAACTAGCGAGAACAGTGCAAAGCTACATCACCTGTGAGGGGAGAAAAGACG
Organism: Pinus tabuliformis; assembly: GCA_031772625.1. Lineage (NCBI taxonomy): Eukaryota > Viridiplantae > Streptophyta > Pinopsida > Pinales > Pinaceae > Pinus > Pinus tabuliformis. The sequence goes on along the minus strand of CM062817.1, from coordinate 1,165,711,342 downwards.
TGGTAAGGCCACGACACCTTAAAATATTAGCTGTTTTAAAACAGAAATGCTCTGTAAACCTTCCTACACTTTTGAATTCTTTACTCCATGACACCGCACGAAGCCTGAAAAAGTCACAACATGTAGAATCAGTTGTCAGCCACCATGGATTAATCCGACTAATAGTTAGTCATAGTCTCACCCAGCAGCAAAGCAGCTGGAAAGAATTAATTGCAGTAATTGAGGGGAGAGTGACAACACCTTCCCCAAAACGTAAACATACTCTATGCACACCAGAACGTCCAGAAAGACGCAGAGAATTAAGAAAAAAAAAACCTGTTGCAAGCACATCCGAACGACCAGAAACCCGCCACGAATCAACAAAGCGTAAGCATGACACTGAGACACCGGAACAACCAGAGAAACGCAGAAAATTAGTCCGGTTGGCCCGGATAAGAGGAAGGCTGGAAAAACTCCAGGAAAGCACTAGCCAGCCAGGGGTAATTGAGGATGAACAACCTGCACAACCAGAAATAGAAGAAGAACAAGTTGAAGGAGAAAAGGAAGGGGAGACCGAGAAGGCTAAGCGATCCGAAGAAGAAAACGATGAAGTAGCTGAGCCTCCTGAGACAGAAGCCGAGCTCCCTGAGACAGAAGTTGAACATCTTGAGATAGAAGCCGAGAACCCTGAAATGGAAATTGAGCATCCTGAGGCAGAAGATGGACAATTCAGGCAGGAGGAAGAAATGGGACAGCAGGTAGGTAGCCCACCACAGGACCCAGTGGGAGAAGAGGAATTGGCCGCAATCTTGGCCAATATGGGTGAGTATGGCCAACCTTCCACTCCACCATACCTCCGTGACAAACCCCAGGAAGAAGATGCGCTTGAAAAACAACATGCAGAAGAGGCAGAGGAAGGAAACCTGCCCGTTCATGATGAAAAAGAGATAGGAGATATTGAGAGGGAACAATCTGTTCCCACGGCACCAGAATAAATTCCAAAAGAAGTGAGAATAGAAAGCAAAGCCACAAAATCAGCTAGGGTTCTTACCTCGGAACAACCAGCACAAAACAGTGAAGAAGTACCCCAAGAGAAAGATCAAGGGACTAGTCACGACCCACAACGTAGCAAAAAGCCTGTTGTTCCTTTTAACAAAACATTGGAAATTAGAGAATTATGAAAGGAACAGTGGAGGTTATTAAGCATAATAGCCCAGCTCCACCAGTAGATTAGGATTCTAAAAGCAAGGCAGAGGAAACGGAAGACCGCCAGTAAGAAAAAGATGACCACTGCAGTAAGAAACCGCAGGATAAAACGGTGGAGGACTAAAAATCACTCTGTTGATCAAAACCCTGCCCAAAATCCAACTGCTGTTCCAATTGGAGCTGAAGGCCTAGCTGCTATTCCAAATGAAGCCAAAGGCCCAGCTGACATTCAAAATCAAGATGAAGGCTCAGCTGCTGTTCCAAATGAAGCTGAGGGACAGACTGTCATTCCATTTGAAAAGAAACAGCTGCCAGCCGGTATTCGTGTTAAAAAAGAAAAAGACAAAAAGGAGATTCAAACAGAGGCACTACCCTCAGGGGTGATAAGGGTTCTGAACTCAATGCAACGAAATAAGAAAGTTCAGGTAAAACTCCCAGCCTCCACTGATGCATGGAAAAGAGATCCAAAGACAAGGACCTTGCACAAAGGATTGAAAGAGGCTCAGCAAGAAATGGAGAGGCTTAGAGAGCAGACAGTCCCTAGTGAGAAGTATGAAGAACTCCAACAGCAACTATGGAATGTCAATCAATCTAAAAGCCAGGTCTTTGAAGGGTGGCAAAAGGAATAGGAGAAAGTTGCAAAGGTAACCCGTAGGTTAGATACTATTATCAAATAGATGGATACCTTGTGTTCTTTATACAATGACGTTTTAGCATGTAGGGCCCCTACCAAAAACTATGCTTTATTTTTATTGGAACGATACTTACAATTAAAGATAAAGGCTGTTAAAGTAGGTGCCCCGATACAAATTAATACTGTCAATGACTTTATAGATTGTTGTAAACATTATGGAGTGAAGGTCCAGAGATTGCTATGTGAATTATATTTGCATAAACTCGTGCTAGATCAGGAAACTGAGTTGAACCCTGGCCCTTTTATTGGGGACATTCAATTGCAAGCATTCATCTCATTCGGGGTCAATCAGATTAAATGGCTCAAAGCCTATAACACTTTTCAGAGACAGGAAAATGGCATAGACTTGTGCGTAAGGGTTGAGCCTAGGGACCCAGCACAACTGTGGAGAGCACATAGAAACCTTATGAGAACTCCGGGTGTCATTGAAACATTAGGACCCATGCACGAGGCACTCATTCGACAAAGTTTAGAATATTTTCTTTCTATCAAAGACCTCGCCATTGATGCAGCCAAATTCCAGTACCGAACCTCTAATCCAAACATCCAGCTCAGGGAGCTATTTAAGTATGAGAATTTTCAGTTAGCCTCCAATCGTTTGAACCTCTATGGCGAAAGCATTTTGAGGGCAGGCCCATCCCGGTTAGGATATAGATTCCGCAGTCCAATTATCTGGCATCCTACATCCGGATATCAAGCCCTATATGAGATGCCTGAGGGTCAAACAGGACAGTTCTTTGACTACCTAGTCACTCACCATGGCTGTAGGCCTCCGCATGAGATTCCTTCTCCAGCCTACTCTCTCACTGCTTTGCATGTCAACTACAACGTTTTCATGAGGGCATGAAACATGGTAAGCAGGGGGGTGTGTGGAGTACTAAAAAGGTATGTTTTTAGTGATCATTTTAGTGGCTTTTCAGTAGGACTTATGAATCTTTTACATCATGAATGAGGAAAACAATAGAGAATTGTGGTAGAATGCGTGGAATTAGTATGCAAAGACTTATCTGCTGATAATTCTCATTCTCCTCTGCAGGAAAGGGTAAAGACCAGGAGATGCTATTCCAAAGAAGAAGATAAGAACAGGGTAACTGCTGTCCCTTTGACGAAGGACCGAGTGCAGATGAGGAAAAGCAAGCTGAAGCAAACCGGTCCGGAAAAGGAGGAAAAGGCACCAGCTCGGCGGAAGAGAAAGAAGTGATTAGGGATCAACAGTTTTGCGAATCCCTCAGGATCTTCGATCTTGAGGGATCGCTGCTTTATTTATCTTATTACTTAGACATCTCCGCCGTTACCCTTATATAAAGGGACGGCACTATTAGTCTGGGAGGAGATGCTTTTATGTAACTTTCTGTTAAAGACTTAACTTTGATCATCGAGTCTCGTTGAACTTGGCTCATTGTACTTTCTGTTTTATGCATTAATATAAACTTGGTGATTATCTCATCTTCACGTCTAGATTAGCTTAAAGCGGTGTACCCTTGAGGCTAAGGGCCCGGCCTCAGAGGACACTTGCTTCTGTATCACTACGATTTGATTTTTGCGTGGTTTGCTTATCGTCACTAGTTGGTAATCTGATATGATTTCTAAGTTACATCACATGCTCTGCTAAGATTCGTTCATTAATGTTCTTTCCATTGACTCTGCATTATATTATCAATACTTTCAGAGTGGGTGAAATCTTATTAGATTCAACTGAACAGTGTTATCCTTGTGTTATGAAGCTTCTATGCTAAGTATGTGTGTTAAGGTAATTATCTGAAAGGTGTGTTCTTTATGATTCAGAATTCATGTTGTTCCATTTGGAAACACAGTTATAATTCCTGTTGATGATTGGGATTAAATTCAGATTACTTTCTTAGAATGTTATGTGTGTATGACTTTCACATGTTGTTCTATAATTGAGAATTATTGTTGTTCCTTTAGTGGATTGCGTGATTTGCTTGGAGAATGAAAGATTGGAGTTTTGATTACGATAAGAGCTTTTGAGTTGATAGGATAAAGTTTGATTGTTACTCGCGAGGTTTAGTTATAGTGATTGCTGTTCCATTTCAGAATTGCTGTTCCATTTTAAGCATTGTTGTTCCTTTCTAGATTTACTGTTTAATTTCCTATTTGTCATTCCATTTCTATCTACCGTTTCATTTACTCGCATTTGGTGTGAGAGATGATCTGTGGCTGTAGTGAGCCTCTACATTTACTGCCTTGCTCCCAGACCCGTGATCCATGCTCTAGTTTCCTTTCCATTAGTTTCCAAAGGGATGGACTACTGCTGTCGGAACCTTGACTGATATTTTGAGAGTGTGTGCTTTAGTCATTTGAAGGAACTTAGTTATAGACAAGCATCAGTTTACTCTTGTATTTTGTAGGACACTGTACTACTTGCATTACTCTGACAAATAGCCTTGGATTGAGTCACTCTTTGAAATAACCAAACGTTCTCGGATTGACATATTAATGTGAGGTAATTAGAGGTGAAAGAGACCCTTTTTATAGCTCTACATGAAGCATACAATTAGCCATTTCCTTTAAGGTGCGATTCTTCCTTTCAGCTACACCATTTTGTTATGGAGTATATGGAACAATATGTTGCATTTGAATTCCATTCTGAGTGCAAAAGTTGATGAATTTGTTGTTAACATATTCTCCGCCATTATCAGATCTTAGCTTAAGAATTTGATGTCCAGATTGCTTTTCAACAAAGGCCTTAAAGGCCAAGAACATGTTAAATACTTCACTCTTGAGTTTTAAGAAGTATACCCAAGTGCATCTGGAGAAATCATCAATGAAAGTTAAGAAATACTTGTAGCCAGAGAATGAAACAACTAGAAGTGGACCACATAAATCACTATGCACGAGTTGTAAAGGGGCTGAGGTGTGCCAAGAGGCACATTTTTCAAAACTGTCTTGATGATGTTTTCCGAGTACACATCCGGAACAAACACCACCTCTGCAAGATACCATTGGAAGACCTATCACCATATTTTCTTTACAGAGATTCTGAAGAGAGAGATAATTTAAGTGACCAAATCACTCATGCCAAAGTTTTCTCACTTCATCATTATGAGCAACAAATACTGAGGGAAGATTTGATGACCCAAAGTTGTGAAACTTATACAACCTTGTAGAATCATCAACAATGCCAATAGCTAAAATCTGTCTTTGCTAGTAGCTAAAATCTATCTAGGATCTCCTAGGTCCTTAATTACAACATCGTGAGGTGAAAATTCAACGATTTTATCTTCACCTGAATGAGTTATCTGATATACAGATAGAAGGTTGCAGGATAAGGTTGGAACACATAATACATCATTAAACTGACCATTGTCTAGATGAACAATTCCAGTCCCTACAATGCTAAGAGATCTATCATCACCAACATATATATTTTTGGTGTTACAATCATTTAAAGAAGAAAACATGGCTTTGTTCTTGGCCATGTGATAAGAAGCTCCAGAATCAATGAGCCAATCATGAGAATGAAAAGAAGAAGATACATTAGTGCATAGCCAAACTGAGATGCTTAACAACCACATGCAAAAAGTGCCATTCTTGAAGATGAAGTTGAAGTTGAAGAGTGCTCCAAATGGATGTTATGCTTCTTCATTGCTACTTCCAAGGCCTCCATCTTCTTAAAGCATTTTGATTCTAAGTGGCCATCTCGATTACAAAAGTTGCAATATCTATCAGTCTACTCACCTTTGTTTTTATTTGTCTTATCATTTTGTTGAACTGATTTTTCATTTTGAGGCTGAAATTGCTTAGGACCATTGTTTGGTTTAGGACCATTCCTTTTAGGATACAACTTCTTAGGATTCTTTGGATTTGGTTGCTACTGGGCGGCTAACGCTTTCTTAGAAGAGTTTCCAAGATTAAGAAGACCAAGGTGTAAGAGTTTTTCTTGTTCTCTTATTAAAGAATCATAAAAAGAATCAAAGGAAGGGGACTTGTAGTCTTGTCCTTGAGAAATGAAGGCTTATCTTGTGGAATGGAAGGTGGAAACAAACATAGAGTAGGCTGGTCCCAACTTAGTAAGAATGGAATAGATAAGGTTACTATCTTCTTTCTTAACCTTAACATCTTCCAAGAGAAGTCTAAGGGTCTTGAACTTGCACAAAAAATCTTGAATGCAAGAAAAATGATTGGGGTCCAATGTAAGCAACTCATTTTCAAGTTGATGGGCTCTAAGTTCATTTTTTATTCCAAAAACTTTAGTAATTTGTTTCAATGCTTCATCGGGAGTATCAAGTTCTGCAATATGGAATCTAAGATCTGGAGAAATAGACATCCCTATCAACCCACGTGCTTGATCTTGCCTATTTTCCCATTTAGCTACCCTATCTTCATCTTTCGGTTTGGTTTCCTGGCCTGAGGCTATTCTGTAGAGACCTTTACTTCTAAGTAAATCCACAATTTAGGACCACCATTGGAAGTAGTTGGTGCTGTCAAGAATAACTTGGCATGGACTTTCCATTTTAACAGAAACTGAAGCTATATATGCTGAAACTAAGTGTTCTAATGGAAATATCTCAAAAAATTAGGTTGTTTAAAAAAAACGGTTCTGAAAACGGCTTCCAGATGAAGAAGTTATGCCTTTTTGAAGAAAATTTGATGAAGATGCCAACGAAGTGCGGGAATGTGTAGAAACGAAAAATCCGCCCCCGCAAAAAGGAGACTTGAACTCAAGACCTCTACTCTCATAAATTAGCTTTGGACCAAGTGAGCTATACAAAAAGTTTGAGAGAGAGAGGGGGGTGGGTTGAAGCTTTGGGTTGCGTGCTTGCGTTGAAAAAGATCTTTTTCCCTACAAAACAAAAAACACAAAACCCAGCATGGATATACAAAAAAAACGAACCTTGCAGCTCAAAGTTAGCTTTAGCCGGAAACTAAATATTTTCCTCAATGTTTCTGATTTTCCGAGATCACACTAACGCACAGCGGAAAAGAGCATACATATGAGAAAAATCGTTCCTTTCTCTTTCTAATTTGCCCAGGTCGCACAGAGTTGCAGGGCAAAGAGCATACGCAGAAATGAAAGGTATAGATCCGGTAATAAAAAAGGCTAAATAAACCGAAACCGAAATAAACAGAGATAAAATAACTGTAAATTGCAAATAAACATTGTATACCTCCAGATCTTAAAAATGATGCAGCTAGGGCTACCGGAAACCTTTTCGCGTGAAACGAAAGGGGTTCCTCACTGGAACGGATGCTACCAACACAACAAAGCAGTCCTCTCAGCCCGAAAGTAGTTAGAAACAGTAGATCTAGGAAACGACAGTCGGATGCAGTTCTACTGGCTTCAGATTTGGATCACCAATGGACGCAACCCTCAAATAGCTCTGATACCATGTAGGAATTTATAGGGTAAGTTCCTTAGACAGAACACCAAAATACACCACTCACAAACAGATCACAGATCAATACACCAATACTTTTGACATGGTTAAAACCCTCAAAGAGCGAAACAGTCCACGGCCTGAGCCAACGCGGCCACTTCAGGGAATTTATTAATAAAATAATGAAAATTTACATAAGCTTCTCTCATGGATGGTTAACCTACAAATGAACCTCCATGCTCTTTGAATAGAGATCATGGACCAATCGGGTGTTAAGCCATGGATCAAGTGTTGGTAATACCAAAGAGAGAATGAACCGTCAGATCACTACATATCGTGACCGTCAGATTGTAAGTTACAAAATGTACATAGTAAAGAAACACACTTTACCTAACTCTATACTAGACCAATTTATACTTAACTATTTCCTATCTGTCGTAATATCCTAGCAATTTCATTATTTTCCTTACTACAGTAGACAAGATTTACTTTAGTGCAAATTTCTCTTTTTCTCATTGGTAATCAAGCTTCTTTTGAATCAATAGAAGGCTAGTTTGAGAAACCGTAGTGGTCTATCACCAACTTAGCAGTGATAAAGAGCGGACCCATTGCATCTACTTGTGTATACAACACTTTCACCTCCAAGTTTGTATGAACCCCGAGTTGATAAAGTAAAGTTGGTAGTCCCAGGAGTTGCAGCATTCTTGCTACAATACTGTTGCTCATAAAACTATAATAGACTTGTCATGAGATCTTGAAAAACATGGAAAGTTACTTCTTGTAGACTTGGAGAAAACAACATATATCCTTCCCTTATTGATTCCAACAAAATAACAAAATAATATTCAAAATCATGATTAGTTACCTTTACTTGATGATCGGAAAGAGGAAGGTAGTAGTCTTTTAGAGACTAAGGACTATCTTTGAAAGAAATGGGAGAAATTTGTTCATCAGTCTTGCCATGTATGTCAGGGAAAGGAATAGTGTGTTATTGAAAATATTCAATTGAGGCACCCATATCTTGAATAAAAAAAGATATTTACAAATTACCCTTCATGTATATCAACAAGAGTGTCATCTTGGCTTTTCAAAAATTATGTATATGTAAATTCAAGAGATGTATAATTATGAATAGATTTTTCACCATACAAGGAGTCTAAAACAATATTCTCTTCATAATTCTCTTGTAACTATGGAGTATAGCTGTCATTTTTTAGCTTACTTCTTTCATGGATAACACCTTCATCTTCATCTAAAGTGATCTCAGTGTTTTGAATTTCATAACTCATAATTTGATAAGCTTCTTCTTCGAATAAAATGGAGGATATAAAAGGGATGATGAAAATTTTGATTGTCTATCATGTTCTTTCTCTTGGTGACTTAACATCTAACAAGACTAATGCAAATTTTATTCAAACTCAAAACATGGATCATAATTGTATACATAAAGATGTTGATCTACTTCATTTTCAGCCCTTGGAGAAACTATTTATTTTTTGAAATCCACCTTAATATCATGGCAACATACATCTTCTATTTCATCCCAATATTGAAAAGGATTGCCATGAAAATATTATATAATCTCATCATCCATAAATTGATCATCTTCATAAAAATTTTCCAAATTATCAATAAATTTTTTAAAATTTATGCAACAGCCCCTAACCAACAACAAGGAAGGATTAATTTCTTTATATCTCTCATAAAATACAACATGAAAATATATAAGAGAATAAAAGCAACCAGTTGGCAAGATTTTGTACCATGATTGTGCATTTCCCTCTAAGGATACCATGAACATATTCATCCGGTAGTCCTCATGAAATGGAACCTGATGTCTACTAACATGCATGTGAAACTTAACCAAATGACGAACGAAGTCATCTCCTTTATGATCTCTAAATTTTGGTAAATAAGTTTTCCAATCTACAAAAGACATGTAGTTTGGAAAGCTAGGAATATGAATACAATGCATAGGGCCATACCTTGCAGATATGTCATCCATCTCAACCCAATAGAGTTGCTAGTAAAACCCTAATTTCTTAATCATGCTACTAGTGGAGTCTTTGGATTAGGTTGAAACCTGATTGGAGTCGCTAGGTGAATGGTTCACCTTTCATAGGTCTGACTATTGTCCACCATCAAAAACTAGATTTACAACATTGATGATCTTTCCCAAAGATGATGGAACCTTTCGTTCACTCACAAGGTCACCAAAAACGTTAGCACTCTGTAAATTTCTCGAGGCTGAAAAAAGAAATCGAGAGGTAACCACTGACTAGCATACAACCCTACAAGCCATGGAGAGGGTTCTCTCACTGTGGTTTCTTTTAGTCAATCTAGAGGGTGAAAACTCTTGATTTTAGGTTGGGTATAAATATAAAAATGGTAAATTTATGTTTTTCTTGAAGGTAGCTGGAATAAAGTAGATATACCTCAAATAAGACCATTGTTTTTAGGTACAAGTGCATAAGGGATATGGTGGGATTTTGAGTAGGGGAAAGATAGGTCGGCCTATTGATGTTTAACCAAATCTCGTTGTAGTGATTGGATAAGTGAAACATCAGAAATGATGACAAATAGAGAATTAAAATAATGATGAATTCATATTGCCATAAAAGAAAAGAAAACACATATGATCAACTGATCTAAAATATAGAACTAAGTGAACTATGAGATATTCTTTTCAAGTTGAGCATGAATAATGTTTACCCCATGGAAATATATATTACAAAAAAAACACAAGGCAGCACACATACCAATAAGCATTGACACAAGTATCTCTGTGAAATCAACATCTGCCTTCTTCTATTCACTTGACGAATTGATACAAAAATGCAGAATTATGCAGTCTAGATTCTTCCAACTAACCAATTAGAACCTTTCACAATGTTTTTACATCATTATATACAATATGGAGTTCGAATTACCACTCTAGGTGGTCAAAATACCTTCATAGAAGTTAGAACTAAGCTAGTTACATTTAATGCTTACTCAACTTGTCAAAAAATAGGGAGAGATTTACTACCCAACAATCCATACTTAAACGTAAACCAAATAGAAAATTTACTTAACAATCTTGAACTTCATAACCTAAGGCTATTAGAAACCTATTCATATAACCAAAAATACTTCTAGAATTCAAAATTTCGAGTTTTCAAGGGAAAATTGTTGATTTCCAAGTTGTGCAGCAAATTCACAGCAACTTTGTTGTCATAGCAGGGACCAAATTTCTAGAAAAATAGGGTTCAATGATTAGCTCATATATCCTGAATCTTGCTATATTTACAAAAACTAGGGACATTTTTGTATATGAGAGTGTCCTTTAGAGAAACCTCTCTCGGTTTCCAAACATTATTTTCCAACTCCTCACAATCTGCACCCAAACATCATAGCTAAAACAGGAAATCCCAAAACCTTACAAATAGGTTGCAAAGATGATTTTTAATATTCCAATATATGGCACTTGGGAAGAAACATAAGGATTGTTATTTGGTCCGTTCTTGAAATCAAAAATAAAAAATTGTTTTCAAAAATTTAGTTCCCTTTGTTCGAAAACATATTTTGAAAATGATGCAAAAAATAGTGAGTTTCATAACACATTCGTAGCAAGTCGAAGTATCCATCCATGATATGTATGGTTTGAAAACTCCTATAGAAAAATAGATCAAATGGCTAGGCTGGAAATGTCTATGTGATGGTTTATAACTCTTGAAGTAGGCTCTCCAATGGTTGCAGACCTCCTAGATATCTGATTCCCACTTACACAACAGATTCGTAGCAAGTCCAGTATTTCGAGCTTATGATGGAATTTCTACTTCAAAATGGCTAAAGATCACTCTTTCCACATACAAAAACCTCATAACACCTTATCAAACTTGTAGAACTATAAATATCCAACAATTCACCAAAATGATGTACATTTCCAACTGGCGCATCAAATGGGTAGAAAATGCAAATGTATATCTAAGGTTGGCATACTTCGAGTCTTCTATAGAATCTGAGACTAGTTGGAGGGTGTTGAGAAAGCTTCATGCAACATTTAAAATCCAACAAAAAAAAGAAAAAATCTTACTCAAAATCCCAAGACCATTTCACCACTTATGAAACAATTCCGTAGCAACAGGTCACTTGTGCGGAATATTCATAACAAATGTTTGTCTAAGTCTGCAACTGACTTCTTAAGCCTTTTAATTTTCTTCAAACCTAGCATCAACTTCAAATGGGGTAAGAATTAGAGACTTCACAAAAAAATTGAAACTTTCATACCACCCAAAGCCTCCTTTTGGAATGATGTGAAGGATGTGATGAGAGGGGCACTTTTTGCAATAATGAAAAGAACATGACACATTTAACCAACAATTGACTCTTCAAACTAACTCGTATCATGGAAATGACTTCAAAAAACTGACCTATGATGACAAACTCTCATGACATGACCCCTCTACACTTCCATAATAACTTTTACCCATCATGATTACTAATTTAAAATGATGACCCCTCATGGAACCTTCATGGCCTTACAAATTTGAATTAAGGCTAATAGGCTCCTTTTTGACACAAATATTTACAAGGGCCCTTTGACCAAAATGACTCTTTTGCATAAGGAGCCCTCAGACTATGAGACTCATGAAACCATAGGCTAATTTTTACAAAAACACCCCAAAATTGATAGTAAGACAAAGTTGACTAGGATTCCTATATTATAGGACCCAAATAGAACCCAAAATGGTTGTTAGTTTTCGAAGACTAGTTTCCTATAAATTGACTATTATGTATTTGATATCAACCTTCTGAGTATCAGGTGTCAATAAGTTTAAATAATTTTATCGATGTTTCATCCTAAAACTTTTGAACTTGGTAGGGAATCCCAATGTAATATGTCAAATGGTGAATGTCATGATGAGACATGGTGTTATATGATGGTGACAGATACAAAAAGGATCCCAGATGGGAATTGTATGAATTTTATGTGGCATTTGGAGAGGTATCTTCAAATGGGTATAATTTTTTGTTTAGAACTCGAACATAGATGCAGTTTATATCATTAGTAATCACTCAATGAGCAGAAGATGATGGTATTATAAGAGAGGATTTTTAAGGAGACTAAAGGAAGATAAATTATGATAACCCCATCTCCATAATTTCACCTTGTAGGTTGGGTATGGATACCCCATAACCCTTCATTAGGTGTTGATAAGCCTAGGTATTGCAACAAGAATGTTGCAACTCCTAGGGCTACCAGCTTTACTTATCAACCTGGGGTTCATACAAACTTGCAGGTGACAGTGCTATATGCATAATTAAAAGTGAAGGTCCTACCTATTGTCACTACTCATCTGGCAAGAGACCTTAGGGGTTCCAAGCCAGACTTCTATAGGTTCAGAAGAAGCTTAATTCTTTGATGGAAGAAGAGAAAATCTATTCTAAGAGAGAGCTACCCTACTACAGTAATGAAGAAAATAGCATGTAATGCTAAACCACACCATAACCTAACTAACCATTTAAATAGCTATGCTAAACAGAATTTCTAAATCAACACTAACCTAATGCTACTATCTAAGTTGCAAAGGTAAAGAGCATTAAACTATACTGAGGTGTAAAAAAAGGAACTAAACTAAATCTATTTTCAAGTAGAAGAGCTGTTGGAGATCGAAATTGATGAAAGGAGGACGTAAGGACGCAGCAGTGCATAGGGATTTTTGGATTGATTAATGAACTGAAGATGGATGGCAGATATCTTATCATGGGGGCTTAAGTGAATAGATGGATGAACAGAGTTAACGAACAGGATGAACCGTGAATATCTTATCGGAGGCGATTTAGTGAATAGGTGAACGAATAGGGTAACGAAGCAGATGAATGACGGAGATCTTATCGCAAGGAATTAAGTGAATGGATGGAAAAACAGGGTAACGAAGCAGATGAACGACGAAGATCTTATCGCGAAAGAAACGTGCAGAAATAATGGAGCAGGTTTTCGGAGGCGGTAAGCAATTTCTCGCGTGCCCTCAAAGCTGTAAGCTATATTTTGAAATTTCACGCGATTAGCCTAATTGGGTGACACGTTGCATGGCAAAACCACTTTTCTCATGTGCTCTCAGGTAGAAAAGTCATGCAAGAATCCCCATGAGATTGCGCGATAGCAGTCGGATCAGGCTAGATAGATCGACGGTGGAGATTTTGGGGCATAAAGTATTGAGGTGATGCGATAGTTGTTGGATGAAGAGACAGATCGATGGTGAAGATTAGAGCGCATAAAGTAGGTGGAAGACTTCACGTACGATGGATATTGGGTAAACTAATGGAATGGATGGTGAGGAAAAGATGCATGAAGAATGTGTAAAAGGAGGGTTCAAATGAACACGACAAAAAAACCAGTGAGGGTGCAGGTGGACCGAGATTGAGGGAAAATGATGATAATGAAATGAAACAAGTAACTACATCAAATAACAAACTCCAAAGCTCATGCAAGAACTAGAAACCTATGTTTTTGGGGTTGCTAATGGGTCTCTTTCTCAAGTCATGGTCCCAGGGGGAGGAGGTGAGGCCGAGACACCCGCGGACAACCTTATGGTGATCTTTTTCTCCTAGCTAACCTCTGAGTTGAAAGAGGGCACAAATGGAAGTAAACTAAAGCACAACTGATCTACTCTACACTACTGTAATGGGAATGCCTCTACTTAAGAAAATGAACAATTAAACCATGAATCTATGGTAAAATGCAGCTACTTAAGTAAATGAACAAAAAAACCATAAATCTACACTATACTGCTGTAATGAAAATGCAGCTACTTAAGAAAATGAACAGAAAACCAGGAAGCTACTTAAGAAGATGAACATAACCAAAAACCTATGCTAGCATACATATACAAAAAAGAGGAGCTTTGGCTGCTCGAATTGGAACCTAACCCAAGAGCTTCAGCCCTCTGAGTTAACTCAGTGTTGGCTCAAAACAAAACTAATCTTTATTATAAAAACCATGGATTACATAACAAACTGTCACAAGTCTTGCAGCTTAGAAATAAAGTAGAGTTTTACATTAAGAATTTGAATCCTACTAAGGTCCTAAGCCTCTCTACTTATACATCTAAATTCATGAATGACTTCCTTCCCATTAGGGAGGCTTGGCTCCCCACTCAAGATAAAGTGATTTATGTCACATTCACTTGCTCAGCTGTCTTTTAGTCCCCATTATTTGGCTGTTTGCACTCCAAGCTGATGGAGGAATTTTCGAATGGAGGGGTAGGAAATGAGGAGAATTTACCTCCTATAATTCCTCTCCCTTGTCCCATTCGAGTTTTTACCAAGGTCTTTGCCATAGTTCCTTGCTTTTATCCTTTATTCCTGCATTTTTCCTTACTTTCATCCTTTATTCTTGCATTACATGCACATTAGACCACAAAGCAAAATATGCAACTCTAATTCATCTCATAAACAAAATATAATCAAAAGTATGCAATCAGCTGTGAGAATAGTTGGTTTGACTAAGCTAGGAGGTGAATTAAGGCCAATTAAGGCCCATATAATTACCCAATGATGAGGCTCATCATCACCCCCTACCGAAAGTGTTGCTCATCCTCTAAGAAACTTATTCAATGTCCATGTCCTTCATGGATCTGTTAGCCTCTATGACATCCCATGCTTCTGCTTTGGTCTCTTCTTCTTGTTTATAGAATCCTGCTTTCCTTTCTACTTATTCCCACTACCTCTTTTCCTCTTATTCTTTTCTCCCTTCCAACATCCCTAGGAGTAGTGGTAGACTGAGTTTTAGGCCTATCAAATTTACCTTCAACCTTTGCACTGATTGCTTATACATAGCTGTCCTATTGAGTGCCTCTCTCAAGCTTTGAGGGGAGTGATATTCTCTGACCTTCAAGCTATGTGGCAGTGTTTTCCATCTCCCTTAGCAGGCCTGTATATTTTCATCTCTTAGCAGCCTAAAAATATCCTGAAAATGTGAAATTTCTTGCCCTTGGAAAGTATGATATATAGGTGCCAACTGAGGATCATTTGCAATTAGATTATGGGTGCTGATTAGGGCCATGGGATTTGATTTTTCAGCTCCGATGCAAAGAGTTTCATTTTTCTCTCTAGCCAATATTATTTTCATCTCTACAACCCTTGACTTCTCATGGTTCATCGATGATGCCAAAGCCATTAATTGTAGATCTCCTAGCTCTACATTAGGATCCCAAATATTCATTTCTGTGAGGCCATGTTGTGCAAGTAAAAGTCAGCCATTTTGACCCTATCTTCTAGTGCACTTTGATCAAAAAGATCAATAAACTTCCTGCAGTCCTGCAATGGCATGGTGCCCATTTGTGCTAGTGTTTTAATATGAAATTGTAGCCATTGTTCTCTGAGGTAAAGAGCATAGGATTTAGCTGGAATCCTACACTGGATGGCCTATAAGGAGAGGCTGGCCATATATTCTAGTTGGCTTTCCTTTACCTGTAGCTGTCATCTTAGCCATGCATTTTACCTCTTTGTTTTTCTTCTCTTCTTCCTTTTTTTGTTCTTTCTCATCCCCATCAGTTTCTTCCTTCATTTCCTCCTCTATTTCAACATCCTCCTCCTTGTGTTCTTTTTAATCATGCTCCTCTATATTTTTCTTATTCATCCATCTCATCCCCATCTAGCTTTGTATCATATTTTTCTTGTTTTTCCTCCTCCTCAGTTACAAAGTTACTAACATCATGGCTAAGGGTTTTGATTTCATCCTGTACTAGTAAGTTTACGAATACTGACCATGTTATAGGGATCCTGAGGGTTTGGAGGGCATCCTTAATGAGGATCCTAATCAACCCATGGTGAGCCAACTGTTGGGAATTCCCTTCTTTTACTTTGCTGCTAGAGTCTATGAGTGATTGCATCAAGAAATGGGGTATGCTAAGTATTTGGTGAACTGGTGTTTATACCCCAAGTCTTAATTCTTCAAGCATTCTAAAATAGTTTCCATAACAACACTACATCTATTGAACGACAAATCAGGTGACAGGGTATGGTGAATGAGGTGGACGGTAATGAATGACGGTGGCAGATGACGTGGAGGAGATGAGATGGAGTGGAGCGATGGTGGTGGCCTACTGTAGTGGTAGGGAGTGTACAGGATGTTCATCAGGCTTGAACCCTCGTAGCAATCTCAGGCAATAGATCTCGGTCAAACACTGTGACATCATGGTCAACTGCGGGGTTTGAGCCTAAGTTATATCTTGTGCTTGTTGCTCCCCCGTATAGCACTTTATCTGCCTCTCAAAACCACATTTACTGAAATCTTGTGCTATCGCTCAAACTTTAATACAGGTTGGGGCCCCACCTTACATCACTACTTTCGGACTATTGCATTCTCTTTTGACTTATTAAAGAATTTCATCTTTTCCACCTTTTCACTTATAAACCAACTACCTTGTACCCTTTACAATTTTTGATCAAATGATGCATATGAGTGAGTGAGTGGGATACTTACCTGTGGTCCCGATGCCACACTATAGTTGTCGAAGATCAGAGCTATTGCTGATGGTCATTCTTCTTCCTCGTCTACTATCTACTAATGGTTTATTGGCTTTTGCAGGCGTTCCTGACTGAAGATCTGATGTTGTTGTTGCTGTTGTGGAGCTTTTGGATCATCCTAGTCAAGTCCTATAGCTGATGATTGATATTCTGTGGGATAGGCTACCAAAGGATTTCCTACAAGATGTCCTGTTTCTGGTTGGGGATGTGATGATGCTGCAATGAATGGACAAAGGGATTAGGTGTGTGTGTGGACGTAGGAATGATGGTAATGGATGATGTGAGGGGTTAGATCATGTCTGGAATGAATTTTGGGGACCTAACCAATCTACCATTCAGGGGATCCTATAGGAATACAAGGGATCCTATAGAAAACACAATCTTCACCTTAAATTGAAGCAATGAATTAAGAAATAATGGAATTTATGGAGGGATGCATGGTAAGGAGTGGAGGAGATGAATATATGTGAGACTAGGTTCCCTTTGGATCTTCTCTTTGCTCCTTGATTGTCTTTCTCACCCACTTGTAAATAATAATTATGTCTTTTTTTCTTTTATTATTTTTTTTTTTGAAAAACACCTAGGATGCCTCAGAGAGGTTTTCACCCTAGTTATCTACCTTAGGTGCCTCAAGGAATATTTTCACTGAGGGATATTTTTACTCTTTTTCATTTTTCCTCATCCTTGGGCCGCCTCTTGAGGATTTCAAACCAAAGATGGGACTTAGGCACCTCACGGAGGTTTTCGCCTGAATCATTATTTTCTTTCTCTTTTTTAGTGCCTTGATGAGGGAGGAGCTAGAACTTGCTCCACCATCATCACTGTCTTATTGATATTTTCAATGAACTCTTCTTTTGATAAAGACCTCTTGTACATTTTCAATCAGTGTCCATTAACTAGCAATGGAATGGCTTCTTCATCTATAGCTCTGATTTGCACTAAACCATTGTCATGGCATATTTCCACCACATAAGGTCCAAGCCATCTTGTCCTTAGCATTCCCTTGAAGTCTTGATACCTAGAATCATATAACAATGCCCAGTCTCCCTCTTGAATTTGCTTCACCTTAATATGTCTTTCATGCCAAATCTTCCTCTAAAGCTGAACTATCTATGTATGTAGGAGGGCCTACATTTGGAATTCATCAAATCCATTCAAATGGAATAATCTTTCTTTATATGCATGACTGAGATCCAAATATAGTTGGGCTACCATCCTCAATGTGTTATATTCAAACTCAATGGACAAAAAAGCCTTCTTCCAATAGACCAACTCATAGGGTGTTTATCCAATGGTGGTCTTCCATGTTGTATTATAGGCCCAGGTGGCCTCAACTAGTCTCTCTGCCCAATCCTTCCCATTGTTTCTCACTACCTTGGTTAAGATGTTCTCCAGTGCCCTGTTGGTCACCTCCACTTGCCCATTATCTTATGGATGATAAGGAGTGGAGGTCTAATGCTTGATTTTGTGATGGCTGAGCAATTCTTCAATCATGTTGGAGGTAAATTGGTTGCCTTGGTCTGTGACTAGCTCTCTAGGGTACCCAAATTTCTAGAATATATTCTCCCTTAGGAACTCAGCCACCTTCTCTTCTGTTTCTACCTTAATTGCCTTGGTTTCAGCCCACTTAGTCAAATAATTAGTGCACAAAATGATGTACTATTTTTTCTTTGAAGGAGGGTTGATAGGCCCAATGAAGTCCATGCCCCACTTGTCAAATGGCTTGAAAGTCACTTGAGGTTGTCAGGACATTTCATCCCTTGGAGTAGGCTTTCCCATCCTCTAGCACTAATCACACTGACTAATGTACTTTTTCACATCTTGATGAAGAGTAGGCCAATGACAGCCTACTTGCAACACTTTCAATGCATTCCTCTTTGCTACAAAGTGACCTCCACAAGGCCCATCATGACAGGTCAGAAGGATGTCAATAACATCCTCTTACCTTATACACCTTCTCAAGAATTGATCTGGGCCAAGTTTGAATAGATTGCCCCAAATCTAGGTGAAGGGGGCACTTTTCCTGATGATCTTGCTCTTTCTTTGGAGGGCAAGTTTGGTGTGAATTGTGTTGATACCAAATAGTTTGTTATATCAAAAAACCATGGGGAGAGAACTGAAATAGAAAACAAATGCTCATCTGGTAACTAGTCATCCACCATTCCTTCTTCACCTGTACGCAGATTCATACATTTTCCTTACTAGGATTATCAACAATAGTTAAATCAAACTGTTCTAATAAAAGAAACCATCTTATAATTCTAGCATTCACATCTAGTTTGTTCATTAAATACTTTATTGCAGCATGATCAGTATGCACAAATGTTTGATAGGATGTAATGTAATGCCTAAATTTGTTTAATGAATTCACAATAGCTAGGAGTTCCTTTTCAGTCACAATCTAGTTTAGCTAAGCCTTTGACATGTTCTTACTGATAAAATAGATGGCATAGGACAATTTATCCTCTTCCTAACCTAAGGCTTCTCCTATGGCTTTGTGTAAGGCATCGGCATGAATATGAAAAAGGAGGTCTTAGTTTGAGCCTCTAAGGATTGGTGCAGTGGTTAACTTACCCTTTAGAATATCTAAGGCCTCTTGACATCCCTTGGACCATATAATCTCAGAATCATTGGCCAACAACCCAAAGAAAGGAGAGGCCAACTTGCTAAAGTATTTTATGAACACTCAGTAGTATCTAGCTAAGCCTAAGAAACTCCTAACGTCTCTCTACTTTTGTGGAGGTGGGGCCCTTTGGATGATTTCTATTTTGTTTGGGTCCACCTGTAGTCCTTGCTGAGATATTGAATGACCTAGTACAGTCCCTTCAATCATTAAGAATTCACATTTTTCTGGACTAAGAGACAAGTTCATTTCAATGCATTTGTGCAATACTTTGCCTAGGTTAGTCAGGGTTTCTTGAAAATCATAGTCATAAGGCATAAGGTCATGCTTATAGATTTCCGCAGCATCATGTACTAATTCAGCAAAAATACTCAAGAGTGCTCTCCCGAAAGTGGCAGGAGCATTACATAGGCAAAAAGGAAGGACCCTATAGGCAAAAATATCCCAAGGACAGGTGAATGTCGTCTTATCCTAGTCTTCTGGTTAGATTTGGATTTGGTTGTACCCACTGAATCCATCTAGGAAGGAAAAAAAAGTTCCTCCCTGCCAGGCCATGTAGTACTTGGTCAATGAAGGGTAGAGGAAAATGATCCTTCTTTGTGTCTTTGTTCAACTCCCTATAATAAACACAAATGCTCCACTTACCATTTTTCTTGGGAAATAACGCTAAAGGAGAGACCCACTCATTGTCTGAGATAGGGTAAATGAATCCTGCATCTAGAAATTTTTGTAGTTCTTCTATGACTATGTCTTTAAGAGATGGATTCATCCTCCTTTGTGGTTGCCTGACTGGCTTGCAACCTTCTTTTATTTATATGTGGTGAGTACAAACTGTGGGGTCTACTCCCTTTATTTCCTTATAACTCCAAGTGAAGGCTTCTAGGTTTTCCCTCAACATGTTTCATAGCTTTTCCTCTTCTAAGGAAGAGAGAGATGGATTAATTTTCTAAGTTTTCTCTGGGCCAAATTCTATGTTTTTGACATGGAGCGGGTTGGAATTGGCCAAGCATATGTAAATTGGATGATTGTTCTACGTTTCGCTTACATCATCTTCTAATGATAGTGAACTAGGAGTTGGAATTTGGAGCAGGTGTTCAATTAAGTCATCCTCGCCTTGTTGTCCTCCTCCTATGGTTACTTCCACAACATAAAGTTGGGTAGAATAAACCTCATCTTCTTCCTCCTCCTCCAACCATAAAGGTAAATCATGCTCTCGGGAAGGTTGAGCAGGAAGTTATAGAACTAATTGTTTGGACATATGCCCATTCTTGATGGTCATATTCCTAGCTCTATAGCTAAGGTAAGCATCAACTATGGCCAACCATGGCCTCCCAAGGATGAGAGGGTAACCAGTAAGCTTAGCCTTAGGCTAGAGAACTAGAAAATCTACAGGGTACTCCTAGGAGTCAATGGAGACCATCACATCCTCCACAATTGTTACAAATCCATTTGGGAACATCAACCCCGACTTACATATCAGTACTATTATGGACCAAAAAACCCTATTTCAGCTGTTACATGCCCTAATGAAGTAAACCATTAAGAATGCCTGCTTCCCAAGAGATTCCATGACTGAAATCATCCAAAACCTGCCTCTAAGAATATTAGCGCAGGAAGGCCTTTATCAGGGTGCACTGTAGTGTAGCCCGGTACACTACTAGCATGCATTACAGCACACTTGATCCCTCTTTGGCCTGCGTTGGGCGAATTTGAGTGAAATATGCATTGGGGTTTGGAATATTCTTATCCATAGGATGCCTCTAGAAGTTTCCTAAGGCTATCCGCTCCTGTGGGCTAGAAATTGGATGAGGGAGGGAGTTTAGGAACATCAATCCCTTTATCCCTTCCTCCATGTAACTAAATCCTAAGTTTGGGAGGGCATTCATAATCACCATTTATGGCATAATTTGTTTCATTCACATATAAAAGACCATTCGACTAAGTGACCAGGGGCTAGAAATCATTGAATTATAGGGAGATGTTGTTAGTATGAGACTTGAGTTGGTTTCAAGTATTGTAATAATGTCAAAATGTCTTGCTTGTTATGAGGAGAAGATGGGATTGAACTGGAGGAGTGACACTGAATCAAGCAAATTGGGTTGTAACTATTCCTTTTACTAATAAAGTGTTCAAAGCTTTTTCCATATGTTTGTATTGTTCATTGATGCTTTCATATGTGTATTATGCACTTGATTCCATTTTATGTTTAATCAATAGATCATTATCATATGCTTTGATCGGTTTTTGTCTTCAGTCTATGTGCAGGTATTTTTCAAGCAGATTAAGTATGGAAAGGACTGACAGAATTGGTCAAGGGAGATAAGGACAAAGCGAAAGCTTTAGGTAGGCTTCTTGACTGTCATATTTAATATATTGCTTATAGAAAAAGTAGGGAGTGCTTTATACTTTTGTTCTAGACTTAGCTACTAGTCTAGGGGTTTAAGTGTTTATCCGTAGACACTAAAAATTCCCAAAACAAATTAGTGATTCCACTAGGGAGTGATTATCCATCTTAGTAGCTTATTAGCCTCTTAAGACATTTTTACATACTGTACTGTGGTTGTTTATTGAATTTTAGTCTTATTTCATTGAAAATTGAGACAAACCTGTGTCAAATTTCCTTCAAAAGTGGCTTACTATCACCAACGTAGATTAGTGAAGGACACAATGCGTTGCAATGCACTTCCCGCATAGAACCAGTGCACTATCTCTCACTGCAGCCTAAGTTGATCCCTTCAAGGTCAGTTTCCCATCTAGGAGCTAAAGTTTTTGTCATTTTTCTCTTCTTTGAATGATTTGCTAAATGTCAATGATGTCTTGTCTCTGAAAATAGTTTTTCATCTCCTTAGTTGGCCCTACTTAGACTAGGATTGATAAATGTTTCTTATGTATTTACTTTTTCATTTTCAATCTATAGTTGAAAGTTAGTTTTTTAGTCTATTGATCTTTGTCGAAAGAAAGTGTCATAAAATCATCTTTTCCTTTGAATATTGAATTGTCGTAAAGTCTTCATTCATGAAAGATCAATTGATTGATGTGTGCATATGATTGGTTTTTTCTTTGAAAGTATCGTAATTCCTCATTTCTTCGAAAATGAAAGTGTTGTAAAGTCTTCCTTTCCTTGAAAATAAATTGTTGCAAAATCGTCATTTTATGAAATGAGTTTATTGATTGATTGTGCATTAGTTTTCCTTTTTGTTCATTCACATTAAGGGAAACCGAAACGAAATACATGCATGTTGCATTGAAAAGTTTGTGTGCGCTAATAGGAATAGTGTAGGTAGTTTGCATTTAGATTGTACTCTTTTCTTTTTGATCAAAAGGAATCTGATTGCTCTATCCCTAAGTAGCAAGGATTTTCACCGTTAAATTGAATGGAAATAATGCTTATCATGATAGTTGCATTCCTAGGAATTTCAGAATACATCATATGGTGAACTTGAAAGGAAAATTCCTAAGCAAGATCAACTTAAAATAAACATCGATTTACCTAATGGAGCATTATCATTAACGAGAACATTTAGTGGTTCTATGCTAGAGACATGTTCTCGCGTCATAAAACAAAGCAACTTTCATTAACTTGTTTGCAATACATCCTAAGTATGATACCTCATTCCATGTACATGAGTATATCATAGCTTGTCCATGTACCTTCGGCTATATAGGGCGGTGTTACAGTACGTAATGTATATGGGAATGCTCTCACTATGCAGTTTTGCATTAGACAACGCTTATACGGATTAGGCCTACATGTATCTTTGGGTATATATCGGAGGACAACTCTAGGTTTCTATCCATCCTTAAGTAACTGAGTTGGTCTCCTTGTAAATTGTGATACACCAAACACAACATTCGGGGAGATTTCCTGCGTGTACTTCTTAGTTCGCTAGGAGGTATTCTGCAATTCATAGTTGCTTGGTAAACCTTTTGCCTAATATACTTCTTTTTGTTTATTTGTTTCTTGATAATAAAATTAATCGGCAATCATGGAGGAACATCAACCCATACCCCGTCATTCATGGAGAACAGTGAGCAAACTGCCTTTGCCTCCCGAAGCGACACTAATTCAGGAAAAGCAATCTCACTTAATTGAGTCAAGTACATCAAGAACTCCTAGTTCTTGATGTGAGTTACCTAAGTCATCTATTTCGGTAAGTACAGAGACTCTAGTTACTCCAACTATTTCTAATATATTTATTCCTAAAGAAGAAGTTTCACAATTACCTAAGGACATTAGCACTGATCCTAGTGAAATAGTAACTGAAGTTGTTCAACAAGAAAATACTTCTGAACTTGAATCAGTTCAACCAAAAGTTGATCTAGAATTTATCCTAGTTCAAACAGAATTCACATCTGAACCTGAAGTTGTTCAGGAACCTCTTTCTAGAATTGTTGTTCATTTACCCGAACATCGGGATTTTGAATTGTAACATTCGGAAGTTGTTACTTTACCAAAAGATGATCAACCGATTATCCCTAAGACACTAGTAACTATTGAAATTTCAACTTCATCAACACCAGAAATCTTTTACGGACCTGGCGGTGAAGTTCTTCCACCAGGTTTAATTGCTATAGAGGAGGAATTGGAAGAAGATTCCACACTTGGAACCTCGTTTCATTTTGGAACTGGGCTTTATCTTTACCCTAATACTCCTAATTTTTTCGCTTCATTTGATCCTGCTTCTCTTCAAGTACTCGTCGATTCTTTAGGACAACTTTTGGGTTAGTTAACTATGGTTGAACAACCGTCAACACCTCAGACTGTATCATCTGATGCAGTTGCAGCATAATATTCCATTGTAACCTGTTTGATGTTTTCTACCACACTTGAGTCACACCTATATGGTGAATCATCAATCCCGGTTGGTTACCAATCATTGTCTCGAACCCACTCAAGGGTTGCTTCTACACCATCGTCATCGCCCATGTCCTCAACTGGAATTCTACTTGGTTATTATCTAATGGGAACTCAATAGTTTGATCCGGCACATCAGTATCAAGCTTGGCAATCGGATCAACAAAGGCCTATGTATCCATTAAATACTGGATTGCCACCATATGGAGAGAAATATGCTTATTCACCGTATCCTCCTCATTCTGTGGGACTACCATATGGTAATATCCCATAGTATTCAGGTCAATTTGGAATTAGAGTTTTTCAAGGGCAACCAAAAATACCAATTTAACCAAGGCTTGCATATCCCACACAACCAATGCAAACTGTGTCATCTATTCCCACTACACCTATTGTTATTATTGTACCACAATCACAAGTTCTAGCTGAGTGGTTCATAAAATCCTTGTTGCCATCAATCACCGAGGATGTGGCAAAAGGTGGAGTTTTCATAGAATATTATTGCTTGTGCCGAATACTTGGATTTTATTTACACACAATCCGGCATGCTTTATGATAAAATTCCCAATGCACCTCGACTAGCTTTCACTATTCCTCCTCCTCCACAATTGAGTAAGGACTCTCATGCCAGTGATGGTGTGATCGGTTCTTCAAGCACACAAACAGCAGGAAAACCATCTGGTCAAGCTCTTGATATTTCTAATCAAACTACCAATGCATCAAAAAATACTCTTGCCTCCGAGATTAATGTTGTGTCATCTGAAAAAGGAAAAAATCCAAAGCAACTAGGGAGCAAGAAAAAGGGGAAAAAAAAGGAACAAGAAAATTCCCCTCCAGATAAATCATCTGATTCCTCTACTTTAGCAAGGAAACCTCGTTATCCATGTCTGAAATGTAATGATAAGCATTTTACAAGAGATTTTCCACATCACTCTAAGGTCTCTAAAATTTTAAAGACTTCAAACACATCGATAGTGTTGACTGATCCGTTTCCAACCCCAGAGACACATTTGGTTTCAATAGACCATGCTTCCACATTTGAAGTATGCATGTTATCCATCAGAAAGCCACAAAATGAAGTTTTGGTGTCAACAAGAAACAAAGATTATGGAAATTCGTCATTATCAAATACACAGGTCACTGATCAACCTTATCCTTTGACTTCAACTTCATTGGAAGTTGTTTCACCCATTGTACCTGAATTGATAGTAAAACCACCAAAGGGAGTTGTGCATAAATCTACATTCAACCCTCGAGCTCGAGCAGTGAAAAATTATAACATAGTGGAAGATATTTCTCAATCACCTTTCACTATGTCGACACTCGAGGTGTTGCAAAATTGTCCCTCCCAAAAGCAGGTTTTACTGCCAGCAATAGGTGGAATAGATCTTATGGATTCAAATCTTGTGGTTTTTAACCATGCAGGATATTCACCACAGTTACTGGCGCAATTATCTTTCCTAATCCAAGTAAAAGCTCTCAATAAGAATGTTCACTGAACTATTATTGATGAGGGGGCATCTACTTGTATTATGTCCATGATATACTGGAAAACACTTGGCTCACTGCCGTTGTCATGATCACCAACGACGTTGAAAGCTTTTGATGGAAGAACATATACTCCATGTGGGATTTTGAGTAACCTGCAAATCAAACTTGGCGAAAAAACAATTACTATTGAGGTTGAGGTAGTTGATGGACCCCTCGATTACAACATTTTACTGGGAAGGTCTTGGGTATATGCTATGGATGTTATGGTTTCCACGTACTTTCGTACTATTGCATTCCCTTTTAAGGGTGGAATCACAATCATTGATCAGCTAGCCTTCTTTGCCAATAGTTCACAAGATACAGGAAGCATTCCATTGGTACACAGACCCCCGCTATAACTTCAAAGTGTTGGAGTAGGTCTCTTTAAATATCCTTCCCTAATTGAAACTTTTACCCTACCGTCACCATCTGATTTGGTGGAAGTGGCAAGAGTAGAGACTTGCAACATGATTTCCTCCACCTCATCTAATTTAAGGAGGATTACCAAGCAAGTTGAAGTTGATAGTAATATTAAGGTGATGTTGTTAAGCCCCATTGAATCATCATAGCAATCAATCTTTTGGGCTTGTGTGTCAAACCCAAATCCACACTCAACATTTGTATGGGTAGATAGGTCGTTAGAATATGGTACCTCTTTAGATCCTTTTTCACGTATACATTCTACAGATGAAGGAATCATCCAATCAATGATGATAGGAGAGCAACCATGGGAAGATTATTCAAATGAGCTAAACCACCCATCAATAGTTGATTTCCTGTCGAATTCTGTTAATACTGTAGATTCAAAGCGTAATTTTTCAAACATTAGAAGAAACAATTTCTATAAACATTTCGTCCAAGCTTAACATTGTAGAGAACATTCATGTCAGCAAATCTTGTTCTCCATTAGAACTTGATAATTACCGTGCTCTCTTTCGTGAATTTAGAGATATGTTTGCATGGTCTTACGAGGAGATGCCAGGAATTGACTCAAGTATTGTTGAACATGAAATTAAAATGTACCTTGATGTCAAACTAGTACAATAGTGGCTTCGAACTATTCATCCAAGGAAATTCGTTGCCATTAAAGCAGAGGTTGAAAAACTTTTGCATACTGGCTTCATTTTCTCTGTACCTCTTACCGATTGGGTATCTAACATTGTTCCAGCTATGAAAAAACAAGGGACAATTCGAGTGTGTGTTGATTATAGGGATGTAAATCAATCATGTCCAAAAGACAATTATCCTACACCCTTTATCGACTAGATTATTGAGGAATGTGTCGGATGTGAAATCTTCTCATTTATGGATGGATTTTTTGGCTACAATCAAATCAATATCTGCCCACAGGACCAATCTAAAATAACTTTTATTTGTCCATTGGGCACATTTGTTTATCGAAAGTTACCTTTTGGTTTGAGGAATGTTGAGGCTACATTTTAGAGGATGATGAATTATGCCTTCCATGACATCAAACACATTGTGCAACCTTATCTTGATGATTTTCCTACTCATTCATGAAAGCGGACTGACCACGTGCAACATTTGAGAGCAATATTTTTATGGTGCCGACACTACAAGATATGACCCAATCCACACAAGTGTGTGCTTTTTGTTGGCTCTGGTCAATTGCTTGGATATGTGGTCTCAAAAAAGGGAATTCGACTTGATCCAATTAAGATTTAGGCAATCCTTGACTTGCCTCCACCTTTAAACTTATTATAGTTACAAAGACTTCAATGGAAGGCAAATTTTCTGAGGAGGTTCATTCCAAACTATGCTGAATTGGCTAAAGTTTTTACTCGTCTATTGAAGAAAGGGTACCCTTCCATTGGGATCAGGTTGTGCAAGCTTCCTTTGATGCTCTTAAAGATTCCCTGATTAGAGCATCATTAATGTATGCCCCAAACTATCAAAAATACTATTACCTGTATCTCGCCACTGTAGATACAGCCATTGGCATGGTTTTAGTCCAAGAAGAGAGTCGAATTGAACATCCTATTTATTACTTGAGTCGTAATCTCAATGATATAGAAAGTAAGTATTCCTATGTCAAAAAGTTAGCTTTGGCAATCGTTCAAGCTGTGCAGAGATTTTGTCATTACATCCTCCTCTATAAAGCTCCTATTATTTTGAATTGCAACCCTATGACATACATTTTGTGACGTCAATTGCTGGGGGGGGAATATTCAAAATGGATAGTTACTTTACAAGAGTTTTATTTGGAATTCATCAAATCTAAATCAAAGAAATCACTTGTTTTCGCCAAGTTACTTTGTGACCTTCCCTCATCGTCTAATGATTCAACATTAGAAGCATCAATATATGATAAGTCTTTGTTTCTTAACTCATCAACTAATCCATGGTATGGGGATATACTGGTCTATCTCCAGACCAAAGCTTTCCAGCCTAATACCTCTCACTCTAAACAGCGACGTACCCAATACCAAGCCAAAGATTATCTGATCATTGGTGATACGCTTTATCGTCGTGGTGTCAATATGATTTTACGTAGCTGACTCAAGCATGAAGAAGCTGAGAAAGCTTTGAATGAATGTCATTCAGGTGTTTGTGGTGGACACTTATCTGGGTATGCTGCCGTGCAGAGAGTTCTCCATGCTAGTTACTTCTGGCCAACCATATTCCAATATTGCATTATTGCTATCAGAAGTTGTCATGTGTGCCATATATATGACCGAAAAACTAGATTACCACCTACACCATTGCATCTAGTCATTGTTGTCGGCCCATTCGCAAAATGGGGCATTGACTTTATGACATGTAACCCCACCTCGACCAGGGGGCATGGGCATATTATAGTCGCCGTTGTCTATTGTACCAAATGGGTCGAGGTGATGCCAACATTGAACAACAGTGGCAAAAAAATTGATTTATTTTTCTTCAACCATGTGGTTTCTAGGTTTGGTGTACCACAAGCCATAGTTATGGATCATGGGTCACATTTTCACAATCACATGATGGTTGAGTTGACTACCATGGTAGGACTGTCACATGATAGTTCTACTCCATATTATCCGCAAGCTAATTGACAAGTTGAGACCATCAACAAAGTCCTTAAGCGCATGTTGCAGAGAATGATTGGAGTTCATAAAATAAATTGGCATTTAATCATGTACTCGGCTTTGTGGGCATATCAAACCTCGGTGAGAAATGCGACCAGATTCACACCATTTTAGCTGGTGTATGGTTTGGAAGCAATCTTACCGATTCAATGCAAAATCTCGTCTCTCAAACACTTAATTGACCTATTACCTGACACTTCTGAGGAAGAAGCACATTTCTCATAGTTAATCCATCTAGATGAAACCCGTCGTGATGCCACATTGGCTAACGAATTGCATAAGAAACATATTAAGCCATAATATGATAGAAATGTCAAGCCTTGTGTCTTCTCAGAAGGTGACCTTCTTGCTTTACGATGAGGATTCCAATAAACTTGGAGAAGGAAAATTTGAACCGCTATGGATGGGCCCTTATATTGTTAAGTTTGTTTTGATGAAAAGTTCCTACGAGTTAGTAGACTATGATGGGATTCCATTGTGAGAGCCCCGAAATGTGCTGTACCTTAAACATTACTATGCTTAGTTAAGTGTAGCAAAACTCACTATATATATGCTTTTATTGCATGTGTGTGTGTGTTTCTTTTAGAGTTTTTATTTGGTTAAGTAATCCACTTTGTATTTGTTGCAGATGTCAAACTTTTCAGAACCATTTGTTGGTTACACCGATGGGGCTAGTCATAGTCCGCAGAACCTATCCTCTGCAGCATGAGCCATTTTCACTCCAAGTAGTGAGTTAGTGATTTTAGAGGGATTTGTATTGGTCAATCAATGAACAATATCGCTGAGTATAGCACATTGATTGAACTTCTCTCTAATGCCATTTCACTTGGTATACATAGAATCATCATTAGGCTAGACTCACAACTCGTTGTACTACAACTTACTACCATTTATACCATCTGAAACCCAACAATTCATTGCATGTTCCTTAGAGTTTTTATTTTGGAAAGGTATTTTGAATTTATTCAATATCAACATATTTCCAAAAATCTAAACACATTAACCAATACTCTAGCGAATTATGTGTTAAATAGACATTTGCAACATATGTAAAGTAAATATTTTCAATTCAAATCATCAGTTGAATAGGATTGCATTACATAACCATAATAAATCTCAGAAAGTAAAATAGATAGTTGTTTTAAAAGTTTTTACAAACAGTTTGTTTTGAAGACAAAAATTGGTCATCTGACCCAAAAACTCAAAATGTATGCAGAAAACATCTAAGTAGACTAGTAATGCTCATGATAACAGGTCACATCCTGTGCTATCATGTGAAAAAGTATCATCAAACAACTCAGAATGACAATGGTGTGGCGCTGCAGTCGCATAGGCAACTCCTCAATCCGGACATCTAGAACGCCTAGGGTCAAACCCTCTATGTGTTTCTATAGTTCAGCCAGTGTCTCAGCTAAATTTAAGTCTCGGAGAACTGCTCTCCCAACAAGTCTTTGTGCTAGCCCACCTACCTCTCATTGGTGCCCCACAGATCAAGAAGGTCCAACATCTGCATACATAAAAAATGATTTTGTTTAGTCTTAGAAATAATCAAAAAACACAAAAAATGTAGAAACTTTAAAATAAAAATAAAAAACACTTTGGTCAAACAATTTACCTATAGCACCCCACTGTGCTCCAACTAGTAACATCAAGTCTGAATCTCCATGGAAATCCATCCCTGAATATGGACACTCTGCGATGGCCATATCCTGTCGATCAAGCCACTCAAAGAACGTAGGCGTAAATGTAATCAATGGTTGACCAGCATGCCTAGCCATAAGATCTACCCATCTCTGCATTCGTGGATTCCTAGGTCCAGATACACCCAATGAAACAAGTTGTGGCTGCATAAGTGGAATTCTCACAAAGGAGAAAGAAATCAGGATCAAACCATAGCCAAAGTTCTTTGTCTTTCTGCTTTTCACCTTGGTTAGTTGTTCTTTCAAGGATGAAAGTACTGCCTTGCACCAGATAAACACTTTTGGCTCTAAACACTCTAATGCATACTGCATGTATGACCTATTTTCCAAATGTAGTGTCACGTTGCCAGCCAATTTAGCAATGGTAAAGAGGATCATCCTCAATGGTAAATCACTAACATCCCTGATGTTAATCTTTTTGTCCCTGCTAGGCTGTGCACCTGGCTGATAGAACTGTCGTATGTGATCTCTCACTGATTCACCCCCTTTGGAGAATCTAGAAAGCTATATGGGGACACCGCACCTCGACAGTCCAGTAAGAAAGTATATGTCATCGATGGTAATTGAGACCACTTTGTCTCTAACGTGAAATGCTTGATCGGTAGGATCTCATGAATGAATGAGGAACTACAAAAGCATAATTTGCTGCCTGAAACCAGATAATCAGAAATATTTCAGCAACCCACAATTCCTTAAGGCCTTAACGTGCCCTGGTTATTTAGGTCAATCATATCCTATTCTTCGTGCTCTTGTTCCCTCCATGTAATCATCGTTCTGATTGAATGAATACCTGAAAATACAACCATAAGGAAAATTAGGATCCACTTCTTGCAAAAAACAAAAGAATTTTTGGGTGAAAATAGCTGAATGAAATTGGGTTTTGCACTTAGTGCAGCCCAGACTTAGGGACAGTGTGCTGCAATACAAGAAGCCTTCTAGGTGAGTGCACTGTAGTGCACCTTTCAATGATGAAAGGGTGCACTGATCCTAGTTTGGAAAATTGAAACCCCAGGGGCCCCAAAAACTCAATTTTTTTACCTAAAACTGAAAATGAATGATATGAAATGAAAGAGAATAGAGATAGTTCCTACCTAGTCCGAATCGAACGAGTAATGGTCCACTGAATCTTTCACAATCAGCTAGTGAACTTCGAGGTAAAAACTACTCCAAAGCACCAAAATCAAAGGGTAAATGTGAAATGGTAAAAATGAATGGTAAAACTTGTTTTTATGTTTATTTCTTGCACATTAATTGAGTAAACATTAGTTTTTATTCATTTTATCCATGAAACAAGTATTTTTAATCTATTATTGATGGTGTTTTGACTAGGATTGACAACAGACATGCAGAATTGGACATGTTGAAATGTAAATTGAACATCTTTGACCACAAAGCAAATTTTTATCTCCTTTTCGAGCTTTGGTAAAAATGAAAAAGTAACCCCGTTGGAGTCCTCTTTCAGCTCCTTCCAGACTCTCTAAACTTGAAAATATTGTCAAGCACTTGTCATTTCTAGCTTGTTAACGGATTGGAATTGATATCTACTTAGTATAAGTTTAACCCTTTTTGAGGCTGAGATAGATTAACTATGAAAAAGGAATACGTTGATTGCACATGATCAATAGGTTCTCTCTCGTATTATTTTATGCTTTTTCAGACTTGAGAGACAAATCTACGAAAAATAACTTTTGGAGTTTCCTTTTCGTCCCTTTTCAAACTCTCTAAACATGAAAAGGACCAACTTATCTTTGTCATTAAACTCATTAAAAACATCAAATGGCGACAAACTTGTCCATCTAGACAAGCCCGAGTTTCACCTTCGCTAGACTCATTAAAGAATCAAATAACAATGGATTCACCCAAAGGGTGGAATTATACAACAAGCATAGGTTATACTCCTCAAGATTGATAAAAATAAAGAGGTACTGGTCAGCAATGACTCGGGAAAATGGGAAAAAGGGGAGAACACTTTATGTTAGCAAGTCACTCTTCAACATGACACTTTCACCTCATCATCATGACTATGTGGGTTGGGTCATTTAGCTTGATATTTATCACACCGTTGGTCTATCATACCATCCATTACCTTGTTTTGGGTCAATGCTACCAATTCATTTTAGCATTGTCGACATGCTCAAGAGAAGTCATTCAGTTCAAACTTCATCCTTTGCAATAGCATAAACCTTCGTATCTTAACTGCCATTCCTGAACCTTCTGGCGTCACTTGATTTTCATCTCCAAAATCATTTACCTTGTTTCATGTCGTTGATGTGAGATACATCAACGCCCTCCTGCGATGAGTTGCTTCTTGTCGTCATCAGCACATTATCCAAGAAGTTGACTTAGAAACACCCCTTCAGTACCTTGAGGCTTGCATACATCAATGGCAGGTTTCTCGCTTCTGGCAATAGAATGACATCATTGGCCTTCAACTGGAAGACTTTGTATGGTGTTCAACATCAAATCATTCATTCACACCATGCAAAATGTACTGTAGTACCTTGAGGGTCATCATCATTATCGGTGATTCCTCTTGCCTTTGCTAATGACTTACATCATTGGCTGGTAATGAGACAATGTCTTCCCATGTTCGACTCTAGATCATCTATTCACACGGTTAGACTTGTACTTGAGTGAAATATTGAACAAGAATGAAGACCCCAGATCTAGTTTCATCCATCCGGGCTGTGATATTTTCAACAGTGCTAAATCAAATGTACAATGGGCTTACGTTCATGGTCATCCATTCATGGGTTTATATCTGTAGACAACTACATTTTTACATGTAATGAAAGTTTATAAGCTGAGCATGGGTATGCCTTCCCTCAGCAAGTTCATGAGGAAAAATCAAATTATCATGATATATGTAGTGTAATTAATGCAGGTCACCTTCCACTTTGAATCCTCCTCTCCACATAGTAAAGCATTTCACTCGACATACATATTTATGACTTCATGCTTTAGGGGGCAACTATTACAGATCCATTTGGACACATCAACTCTGACTTATAGATCAGTAGTATTAGGGCCCATCAAACCATAATTCAAATGTTACATGTCCTAATGAAGTCAACCATTAATAGTGCCTCCTTCCCAAGAGATTCAATGACTGAAATCATCCCAAAACTACCTCTAAGAAGATCAACGGAGGCAGGCCTTTATCAAGGTGCACTGCAGTGCAGCCCACTACACTGCCAAGGTGCATTACGGTGCACTTGAGCCCTCTTTGGCCTGTGCTGGGCAAAATTGAGTGAAATATTCATTGGGTTTTGGAATATTCTTATCCATAGGATGCCTCTAGAATTTTTCCAAGGGTATCCACTCCTTTGGGCTCGAAACTGGATGAGGAAGGGAGTTAAGGAACATCAATCCCTTTATCCCTTCCTCCATGGAACTAAAATCCAAAGTTTGGGAGGGCATTCATTACCACCATTTATGGGATAACTTCCTTCATTCACCTATAAAATACCACTCATCTAAGTGATCAGGGGTTGGAAATCATTGAATTATAGGGAGATGTTGTTAGTATGAGAATTGAGTTGGTTTCAAGTATTCTAATGATGTCAAAATGTCTTTCTTGCTATGAGGAGAGGATGGGATTGAACCGGAGGAGTGACACTGAATCAAGAAAATTTGGTTGTACCTCTTCCTTTTACTAATAAAGTGTTCAAAGCTTTTTCCATATCTTTGTATTTCTCATTGATGCTTTCATATGTGTTTTATGCACTTGATTCCATTTTATGTTTAATAAATAGATCATTATCACATGCTTTGATCGGTTTTTGTCTTCTGTCTGTGTGCAGGTACTTTTCAAGCAGATGAAGTATGGAAAGGGGTGATAGAATTGGTCAAGGGAGATAAGGAGTAAGCAAAAGCTTTAGGTAGTCTTCTTTACTGTCTTATTTAATCTATTAGTTATAGAAAAAGTAGAGAATGCTTTGCATTGTTGTTCTAGACTTAGCTACTAGTCTAGGGGTTTAATCGTTTATCCGTAGACACTAAAACTTCTAAAAGCAACAATTCCCTCAGGGGTGACTGTGGAACAGTATGCAAGTTGTAGAACTATTGTGGTCTTCCTCAATGACCCTTGGAGGTTGAACTTGAGCATGGTGTCCTTGGTCATCACATTAA
Source organism: Pinus tabuliformis (assembly GCA_031772625.1). Taxonomy (NCBI): domain Eukaryota; kingdom Viridiplantae; phylum Streptophyta; class Pinopsida; order Pinales; family Pinaceae; genus Pinus; species Pinus tabuliformis. Next base: position 1,165,676,689 of record CM062817.1, on the reverse strand, counting down.
TGGCAGCTTTAAGATCAATCAGAGTCTGTGGGAAAATGGTGCCATTGATGTGCACATCTACTATAGGGCTTCCAGCGTCCAAATATTTTCAACTCGCCCCAGCATTAAGTCAGACAGCTACCCAATGACTTTAATGGTAGGGGCATCCCTTTTTCTTCTTCCTGGATGCTTGAAGCACTTCTCCTAAATCAACTTATTGTAAATGGGAACATCTTTGATTGCCTGGAGAAGGGAGATCTTTACACATAGATTTTTTAGTTCTCCTAGAAGTTCGGTTTCTTCTGGGGTAGGCTGGAGTGGTTGAGTTGTTCTCTCAAGAAAGGGTGGATTTACTCTAAGGCTTCTTTCCTATCTTTCTTAGTCAACCTACCCATGTGGAGAGGGAGGTTGGTTATCAGGAAGAATTCTCCCAGATATTAGGTTGATCTCCTAGATTTCTATAGCATAAGCTGGGTATGACGTCTCTCCACTGTAGACTTGTTGAGCCTCCCCATTGTTCAGGTTCGTATTTGGCTAGGTAGGCGTCTAGGGTTACTTGGGTGGAGCAGAGTGCAAGAGTTATGGTTGGATAGGTGGTGGAGGTAAGAGGGCTAGAACATTGTTGAATTGGGGCCTCCACCCCTGGAGTGGGGTACTCAACTGATGTTGTCACTGAACATAAGGTTGAAATGACTGGCTGGGTAGCTAGGAATGATACTCAGATGTATAGGACCAAGGAGGGGGTGTAGACCAGGAAGGATGAGCATGGGGTCCCCAAGAAGGTATAGTTGTGGTTTGGTTGGGGTTGTAATATGCATGGGATGACCCTTGCATACCCTGCTCATATGGTCTAGGCCCAAGAGGTCTCCTTTGGTTGATGTATAAAAGCTACTCAGTTACCCCTTCAGCTCCTTGATATACAACTTTGGGTCCAGGTAAAGAAGGGCACTTATCTGTGGAGGGGTTTTCTTCGTAGACTAAGCAAATCCTAATACAGTCCAATGGAAATTGGTTCCTAGGATGCCTCCTAGTGCATCTAGGAAAAAAGATGGTCAGGGCTCCTTTTGCTTCATCTTGCTTCCTTATGATGCTCATGGTGTCCAATTGTAAGTCAAGGGATTGCAACATATCACTTTTGAAATCTTATAGGATATTTCCAATCTCACCCTTGATGGATGAGATGGAGGATGATGTACTGGCCATAGCTTAACTACCCCTATCCTTTTTCTTGGTTGCGGTAGAATGGTTTCTAAAGACTGTCTTAATATTCTCATAGGGAAATTGGTAGATATCTCCTCCTGCTATCATATGTAAGGTATCCAGAAGATCCTCCCTTACTCCTCTAATGTGGACCAACTTTAGCGAATTAGGGTCAAGTGTGCACCTGGCCCTTTTGTAACTGAGCTGGAATATTTCTTCACAGTCTTCTAAGGATTCATCCTAGCCTATGGTCATCCTGAAAACATCTTCTTTAGTGTCCTTTTACCTATAGTAATCCCTATATTTGTTGTTAAAATATTGTTGCATCTAAGCCCAATTTGTGATGCTATCTCCAGGTAAACCTGTGAACCAGTGCAATGATGCATCCTTGAGGGTAGATGGAAATAGTTTTAACTTTTTCTCATCATTTGTATAGTCCTAGTTTCGGCATATAACAACAAAGTCAAATAGGAAAGTGTCAGGGTCCTCTATGGTCAAGCCATGGAAATGAGGTAGAGCAGTTAGGTTTATATTCTTCATCTTAGTGTCCCCATTGGTTTCCCTGATGGGGAAGGCATCCTCAATTCTCTCTCTATTCCCTCTGTCATTTTGGTTTTCAGCCATTGGTTCAGTAGGAATGGTTTCTACCTCTTCTTCTTCCCTTGTAGGTTCTTCCAATATGTAAGGTTCCTCAACTAAAGGGTATTCCAATTCACAGTCACCGACGAAGAGAGAAGGTTGACTGTCAGATGTAGTGGGGATATTTGACAAGAATTTCGCAAAATTTGCCATATTCCTACGAGGCATAAAAGGGAATCTTTTTGGGTTGGTTTTTGTGAGATTTTATTAAAGCTAGAAAGTACTTTGCAGAAATGAAATTGCCGATTGAATGAAAACCACTAACAAAAGGAAACTAACAAAAAGAAAGGAAAGCAGATAATGACATATGAAAGAAAGGAAGCTACTAATGAACAAACTACTTGCAGAATGGAAAGGAAAGAAGATAATGACAACTGAAAGAAAGGAAGCTACTAGATTACTTTTTGCAGAAATAAATTAATAGAAGAAAATTGGGGATAAGAAGTAGAAGAAAAGAAAGTTGGAGACTAGTAAAAGAAGAAAGCAATAATCGCATTCTACTTTGACACCTCCCCAGTAACAGTGCCAAAAAATGATGAGCCTAGGTAGTGCAATAAGAATTCTGCAACTCCCAGGGCTACCAGCTTTACTTATCAGCCCGGGGTTTGTACAAACTTGGAGGTGAAAGTCCTATATGCACAAGTAAAAGTGAAGGTCGTTCCTGTTGTCATTGCTCATCTGGTAAGAGATGCCAAGGGTTCCAAGATAGACTTCTATAGGGTTAGAAGAAGCTTAATTCTTTGATGGAAGAAGAGAAAATCTATTCTAAGAGAGAGCTGCTCCACTGTAACAATCTAGAAAACAACATGTAATGCTAAACCACACCATAACCTAACTAACCATATAAACAACTATGCTAAACAAAATTGATAAATCAACACTAACCTAATGCTGCTATCTAAGTTGCAGAGGTAAAGAGCATTAAACTATACTAAGGTGTAAACAAAGGAACTAAACTAAATCTATTTTCAAGTGGAAGAGAAGTCAGAGATCGAAATTGGTGAAAGGAGGACATAAGGACGCAGTAGTGCATAGGGAACATTGGATCGATCAATAAACAAAAGATGGATGGCGGAGATCTTATCATTATGGCTTAAGTGAATAGATGGATGAATAGGGTTAATGAACATGATGAACAATGGAGATCTTATCGCAGGTGATTTAGTGAATAGGTGAATGAATAGGTTAACGAAGAAGATGAATGACGGAGATCTTATCGCGAGGAATTAAGTGAATGGATGGAAAAATAGGGTAACTAAGCAGATGAATGACGACGATATTATCGCGAAAGAAATGTGCAGAAATGATGGAGCAGGTTTTCGGAGGAGGTAAGCAGTTTTTCGTGTGCCCTCAAAGCTGTAAGCTGTATTTTGAAATTTCATGCGATTAGCCTAACTGGGTGACACGTTGCATGGGAAAACCACTTTTCTCATGTGCTCTCAGGCAGATAACAGTCATGCAAGAATCCCCATGAGATTGCGTGATAGTAGTCGGATCAAGCTAGATAGATCGACGGTGGAGATTTTGGGGCATAAAGCATTGAGGTGATGCGATAGTTGTTGGATGAAGAGAGAGATCGATGGTGAAGATTAGAGCGCATAAAGTAGGTGGAAGACATCATGTACGATGGTTGTTCGGTAAACTAATGGAATGTATGGTCAGGAAAATATGCATGAAGAATGTGTAAAAGGACGGTTCAAATGAAAACGACAGAAAAACCAGTGGGGGTGCAGGTGGACCGAGAGTGAGGGAAAACGATGATAATGAAATGAAACAAGCAACTGCATCAAATAACAAACTCCAAAGCTCATGCGAGAACTAGAATCCTATGCTTTTGGGGTTGCTAATGGGTCTCTTTCTAAAGTCATGGTCCCAGAGGGAGGGGGTGAGGCCGAGACACCTACGGACAACCTTATGGTGATCTTTTTCTCCTAGCTAACCTCTGAGTTGAAAGAAGGCACAAATGGAAGTAAACTAAAGCACAACTGATCTACTCTACACTACTGTAATGGGAATGCCTCTACTTAAGAAAATGAACAATCAAACCATGAACCTATGGTAAAATGCAGCTACTTAAGCAAATGAACAAAAAACCATAAATCTACGCTATACTATTGTAATGAAAATGCAGCTACTTAAGAAAATGAATAGAAAACCAGGAAGCAACTTAAGCAAATGAACATAACCAAAAATCTATGCTAGCATACATATAAAAAAAAGAAGAGCTTTGGCTGCTCGAGTTGGGCCCTAACCCAAGAGCTTCAGCCCTTTGAGTTAACTCAGTGTTGGCTCAAAACAAAATGAATCTTTATTATTAAAACCATGGATTACATAACAAACTGTCACAAGTCTTGCAGCTCAGAAATAAAGTAGAGTTTTACATTAAGAATTTGAATCCTATTGAGGTCCTAAGCCTCTCTACTTATACATCTGAAGTCATGAACGACTTCCTTCCCATTAGGGAGGCTTGGCTCCCCACTCAAGATAAATTGATTTCTGTCACTTTCAGTTGCTTGGCTGTCTTTTAGTCCCCATTATTTGGCTGTTTGGACTCCAAGCTGATGGAGGAATTTTTGAATGGACGAATAGTAAATGAGGAGAATTTACCTCCTATAATTCCTCTCCCTTGTCCCATTCGAGTTTTTACCAAGGTCTTTGCCACAGTTCCTTGCTTTTATCCTTTATTCCTGCATTTTTCCTTGCTTTCATCCTTTATTCCTGCATTACATGCACATTAGACCACAAAGAAAAATATGCAACTCTAACTCATCTCATAAACAAAATATAATCAAAAGTATGCAATCAGTTGTGAGAATAGTTGGTTTGAGTAAGCTAGGAGGTGAATTAAGGCCAATTAAGGCCCATATAATTACCCAATGATGAGGCTCATCATCACCCCCCTACCGAAAGTGTTGCTCGTCCTCTAAGCAACTTAGTCAATGTCCATGTCCTTCATGGATCTGTTAGCCTCTCTGACATCCCATGCTTCTACTTTGGTCTCTTCTTGTTGTTTATAGAATCCTGCTTTCATTTCTACTTATTCCCACTACCTCTTTTCCTCTTATTCTTTTCTCCCTTCTAGCATCCCTAGGAGTAGTGGTGGACTGATTTTTAGGCCTATCCAATTTATCTTCAACCTTTGCATTGATTGCTTATACATAGGTGTCCTGTTGAGTTCCTCTCTCAAGCTTTGAGGGGAGTGATATTCTCTGACCTTCAAGTTGTGTGGCAGTGTTTTCCATCTCCCTTAGCAGGCCTGTATATTTTCATCTCTTAGCAGCCTAAACATATCCTGAAAATGTGAAATTTCTTTCTCTTGGAAAGTATGATATATAGGTGCCAACTGAGGATCATTTGCAATTAGATTATGGTTGCTGATTAGGGCCATGGGATTTGATTGTTCAATTCTGATGAAAATAGTTTCATTTTTCTCTCTAGAAAATATTATTTTCATCTCTACAGCCCTTGACTTCTCATGGTTCATCGATGATGCCAAAGCCATTAACTGTAGATCTCCTAGCTCTACATTAGGATCCCAAATATTCATGTCTGTGAGGCCATGTTGTGCAAGTAAAACTCAACCATTTTGACCCTATCTTATAGTGCACTTTGATCAAAAAGACCAATAAACTTCCCGCAGTCCTGCAATGGCATGGTGCCCCTTTGTGCTAGTGTTTTAATCTGAAATTGTAGCCATTTTTCTCTGAGGTAAAGAGCATAGGATTTAGATGGAATCCTACACTTTATGGCCTATAAGGAGAGGCTGGCCATATATTCTAGTTGGCTTTCCTTTACCTGTAGTTGTCCTCTCAGCCATGCATTTTACCTCTTTGTTTTTCTTCTCTTCTTCCTTTTGTTGTTCTTTGTCATCTCCATCAGTTTCTTCCTTCATTTCCTCCTCTATTTCAGCATCATCCTCCTTGTGTTCTCTTTCATCATGTTCTCTGTATTTGTTTCTTATTCATCCATCTCACCCCCATCTAGCTTTGTATCATATTTTTCTTGTTTTGCCTCCTCCTCACTTACAGAGTTACTAACATCATGGCTAAGGGTTTTGATGTCATCCTGTACTAGTAAGTTTACGAAGACTGGCCATGTTATAGGGATCCTGAGGGTTTGGAGGGCATCCTTAATGAGGATCCTAATCAACCCATGGTGAGCCAACTGTTGGGAATTCCCGTCTTTTACTTTGCTGCTAGAGTCTATGAGTGATTGCATCAAGAAATAGGGTATGCTAAGTCTTTCGTGAACTAGTGTCTATACACCAAGTCTTAATTCTTCAAGCATTCTAAAATAGTTTCCATAACAACACTACATCTATTGAACAACAAATGAGGTGACAGGGTATTGTGAATGAGGTGGACGGTAATGAATGAGGGTGGCAGATGACGTGGAGGAGATGAGATGGAGTGGAGCGATGGTGGTGGCCTACTGCGCTGGTAGGGAGTGTACAGGATGGTCATCAGGCTTGAACGCCCGTAGCAATCTCAGGAGGTAGATCTCAGTCAAACACTGTGACATCATGGTCAACTGCGGGGGTTGAGCCTAAGTTATATCTTGTGCTTGTTGCTCCCTCGCATAGCACTTTATCTGCCTCTCGAAACCACATTTACTTAAATCTTGTGCTACCGCGCGAACTTTAATACAGGTTGGGGCCCCACCTTACATGACTATTTTCGGACTACTGCATTCTCTTTTGACTTATTAAAGAATTTCATCTTTTCCACCTTTTCAGTTATAAACCAACTACCTTGTACCCTTTACAAATTTTGATCAAATGATGCATATGAGTGAGTGAGTGGGATACTTACCTGTGGTCCCGATGCCACAATACAGTTGTCGAAGATGAGAGCTATCGCTGATGGTCATTATTCTTCCTCCTCTGCTATCTGCTGATGGTTTATTGGCTTTTGTAGGTGTTCATGACTGAAGATCTGATGTTGTTGTTGCTGTTGTGGAGCTCTTGGATCATCCTAGTGAAGTCCTGTAGCTGATGATTGATATTCTGTGGGATAGGCTACCAAAGGATTTCCTACAAGATGTCTTGTTGCTGGTTGGGGATGTGAGGATGCTGCAATGAATGGAGAAAGGGATTAGGAGTGTGTGTGGACGTAGGGATGATGGTAATGGATGATGTGAGCGTTTAGATCATGTCTGGAATGAATTTTGCAGACCTAACCAATCTACCATTCAGGGGATCCTATAGGAATACAAGGGATCCTATAGAAAACACAATCTTCACCTTAAATTGAAGCAATGAAGTAAGAAATAATGGAATTGATGGAGGGATGCATGGTAAGGAGTGGAGGAGATGAATATATGTGAGGCAAGGTTCCCTTTGGATCTTCTCTTTGTTCCTTGATTGTCTTTCTCACCCACTTGTAAATTATAATTATGTCTTTTTTTTTTTCTTTTATTACTATATTTTTTTTGAAAAACACCTAGGATGCCTCAGAGAGGTTTTCACCCTAGATATCTACCCTGGGTACCTCATGGAAGATTTTCACCGAGGGATCTTTTTACACTTTTTCATTTTTTTCTCATCCTTGGGCCGCCTCTTGAGGATTTCAAGCCAAAGATGGGACTTAGGCACCTCACGGAGGTTTTTGCCTGAATCATTATTTTTTTTCTCTTTTTAAGTGCCTTGATGAGGGAGGAGCTAGAACTTGCTCCACCATCATCATGGTCTTATTGATATTTTCAATGAACTCTTGTTTTGATAAAGGCCTCTTGTACATTTTCAATCAGTGTCCTTTAACTAGCAATGGAATGGCTTCTTCATCTATAGTTCTGATTTGCACTAAACCATTGTCATGGCATATTTCCACCACATAAGGTCCAAGCCATCTTGTCCTTAGCTTTCCCTTGAAGTCTTGATACCTAGAATTATATAACAATGCCCAGTCTCCCTCTTGAATTTGCTTCTCCTTAATATGTTTGTCATACGAAATCTTCCTCTGAAGCTGAACTATCTATGTATGTAGGAGGGCTTGCATTTGGAATTCATCAAAGCCATTCAAATGGAATAATCTTTCTTTATATGCATGACTAAGATCCAAATATAATTGGGCTGCCATCCTCAATGTGTTATATTCAAACTCAATGGAAAACAAATCCTTCTTCCCATAGACTAGCTCATACGGTGTTTATCCGGTGGTGGTCTTCCAGGTTGTATTATAGGCCCAGGTGGCCTCAACTGGTCTCCCTGCCCAATCCTTCCAATTTTTTCTCACTACCTTGGTTAAGATTTTCTCCAGTGCCTTGTTGGTCACCTCCACTTGCCCATTATCTTATGGATGATAAGGAGTGGAGGTCTTATGCTTGATTTTGTGATGGCTGAGAAATTCTTCAATCAAGTTGGAGGTAAATTGGCTGCCTTGGTCTGTGAATAGCTCTCTAGGGTACCCAAATTTGTAGAATATATTCTCCCTTAGGAACTCAACCACCTTCTCTTCTGTTGCTATCTTAATTGCCTTGGTTTCAGCCCACTTAGTCAAATATTTAGTGCACACAATGATGTACTATTTTTTCTTTGAAGGAGGGTTGATATGCCTAATGAAGTCCATGCCCCACTTGTCAAATGGCTTGAAAGTCACTTGAGGTTGTCGAGACATTTCATCTCTTGGATTAGGCTTTCCCATCCTCTAGCACTGATCGCACTGACTAATGTGTTTTTCACATCTTGACGAAGAGTAGGGCAATGACAGCTTTCTTGCAACAGTTTCAATGCAGTCCTCTTTGCTACAAAGTGACCTCCACAAGGCCCATCATGACAGGTCAGAAGGATGTCAATAAAATTCTCTTCCCTTATACACCTTCTCAAGAATTGATCTGGGCCAAGTTTGAATAGATTGCCCCCAATCCAAGTGAAGGGGGCACTTTTCTTGACTATCTTGCTCTTTTCTTTGGAGGGCAAGTTTGGTGGGAATTGTGTTGATACCAAATAGTTTGCTATATCAAAAGACCATGGGGAGAGAACTGAAATAGAAAACAAATGCTCATCTGATAACTGGTCATCCACCATTCCTTCTTCACCTATAGGCAGATTCATCATAGATAGAAAGTCTACAACGACATTTTCCTTACTAGGCTTATCAACAATAGTTAGATCAAACTGTTATAATAAAAGAAACCATCGTATAATTCTAGCATTCACATCCAGTTTGTTCATTAAATACTTGATTGCAACATGATCAGTATGCACAAATGTTTGATAAGATGTAATGTAATGCCTAAATTTGTTTAATGAATGCACAACAGCTAGGAGTTCCTTTTCAGTCATAGTCTAGTTTAGCTAAGCCTTTGACATGTTCTTACTGATAAAATAGATGGCATGGGACAATTTATCCTCTTCCTAACCTAAGGCAGCTCCTATGGCTTTGTGTGGCATCAGCATGAATATGAAAAAGGAGGGCCTAGTTTCGGCCTCTAAGGATTGGTGCAGTGGTTAACTTACCCTTTAGAATGTCTAAGACCTCTTGACATCTCTTTGACCATATAAACTCAGAATCTTTGGCCAACAACCCAAAAAAAGGAGAGGCCAACTTGCTAAAGTCTTTTATGAACACTTAGTAGTATCTAGCTAAGCCTAAGAAACTCCTAACATCTCTCTACTTTTGTGGAGGTGGGACCCTTTGGATGATTGCTATTTTGTTTGGGTCCACCTGTAGTCCTTGCTGAGATATTAAATGACCTAGTACAATCCCTTCAGTCATTAAGAATTCACATTTTTCTGGACTAAGAGACAGGTTCATTTCAATTCATTTGTGCAATACTTTGCCTAGGTTAGTTAGGGCTTCTTGAAAATCACAGTCATAAGGCATAAAGACATGCCTATAGATTTCCACAGCATCATGTACTAAGTCAACAAAAATACTCAAGAGTGCTCTCCCGAAAGTGGCAGGAGCATCACATAGGCAAAAAGGAAGGACCCTATAGGCAAAAATACCCCAAGGACAGGTGAATGTCGTCTTATCCTAGTCTTTTGGTTAGATTTGGATTTGGTTGTACCCACTGAATCGATCTAGGAAGGAAAAATAGTTCTTCCCTGCCAGGCCAGGTAGCAATTGGTCAATGAAGGGTAGAGGAAAATGATCATTCTTTGTGTCTTTGTTCAACTCCCTATAATAAACACAAATTCTCCACTTACCATTTTTCTTGGGAACTAACACTAAAGGAGAGACCCACTCATTGTCTGAGATAGGGTAAATGAATCCTGCATCTAGCAGTTTTTGTAGTTCTTCTATGACTATGTCTTTAAGAGATGGATTCATCCTCCTTTGTGGTTTCCTGACTGGCTTGGAACCTTCTTTGATTTATATGTGGTGAGTACACACTGTGGGGTGTACTCCCTCTATTTCCTTATAACTCCAAGTGAAGGCTTCTAGGTTTTCCCTCAACATGTTGCATAGCTTTTCCTCTTCTAAATAAGAGAGAGATGGATTAATTTTCTAAGTTTTCTCTGGGCCAAATTCTATGGTTTTGACATGGAGCGGGTTGGAATTGGCCAAGCATATGTCAATTGGATGATTGTTGTATGTTCCTCTTACATCATCTTCTAATGATAGTGAACTAGGAGTTGGACTTTGGAGGAGGTGTTCAATTAAGTCATCCTCATCTTCTTGTCCTCTTCCTATTGTTGCTTCCACAACATAAAGTTGGGTAGAATTCTTCCTCCTCCTCCAACCATAAAGGTAAATCATGCTCTCGGGAAGGTTGAGCAGGAAGTTATATGACTAATTGTTTAGACATATGCCCATTCTTTACGGTCATATTCCTAGCTCTATAGCTAAGGTAAGCATCAACTATGGCCAACCATGGCCTCCCAAGGATGAGAGGGTAACCAGTAAGCTTAGCCTTAGGTTGGACAACTAGAAAATCTATAGGGTACTCCCAAGAGTCAATGGAGACCATCACATCCTCCACAATTGTTACAAATCCATTTGGGAACATCAACATCGACTTACATATCAGTACTATTAGGGCCCAACAAACCCTAATTCAGTTGTTACATGCCCTAATGAAGTCAACCATAAAGAATGCCTTCTTCCCAAGAGATTCCATGACTGAAATCATCCAAAAACTGCCTCTAAGAATATCAACGCAGGAAGGCCTTTATCAGGGCGCACTGTAGTGTAGCCCGGTACACTGCTAGCATGCATTGTAGTGCACTTGAGTCCTCTTTGGCCTGCATTGGGCGAATTTGAGTGAAATATGCATTGGGGTTTGGAATATTCTTATCCATAGGATGCCTCTAGAAGTTTCCCGAGGCTATCCGCTCCTTTGGGCTCGAAATTGGATGAGGGGGGGAGTTAAGGAAAATCAATCCCTTTATCCCTTCCTCCATGGAACTAAATCGTAAGTTTGGGAGGGCATTCATTATCACCATTTATGGCATAACTTGTTTCATTCACCTATAAACGACCACTCATCTAAGTGATCAGGGGCTAGAAATCATTGAATTATAGGGAGATGTTGTTAGTATGAGACTTGAGTCGGTTTCAAGTATTGTAATAATGTCAAAATGTCTTGCTTGTTATGAGGAGAAGATGGTATTGAACTGGAGGAGTGACACTGAATCAAGCAAATTGGGTTGTAACTCTTCCTTTTACTAATAAAGTGTTCAAATCTATTTCCATATGTTTGTATTGTTCATTGATGCTTTCATATGTGTATTATGCACTTGATTCCATTTTATGTTTAATCAATAGATCATTATCATATGCTTTGATCGGTTTTTGTCTTTTGTCTATGTGCAGGTATTTTTCAAGCAGATTAAGTACGGAAAGGACTGACATAATTGGTCAAGGGAGATAAGGACAAAGTGAAAGCTTTAGGTAGGCTTCTTGACTGTATTATTTAATATATTGGTTATAGAAAAAGTAGGGAGTGCTTTGCACTTTTGTTCTAGACTTAGCTACTAGTCTAGGGGTTTAAGTGTTTATCCGTAGACACTAAAAATTCCCAAAACAAATTAGTGATTCCTCTAGGGAGCGATTATCCATATTAGTATCTTACTAGCCTCTTAAGACATTTTTACATACTGTACTTGTGGTCGTTGATTGAATTTCAATCTTATTTCATTGAAAATTGAGTCAAAACTGTGTCAAATTGCCTTCAAAAATGGCTTACTGTCACCAGCGTAGCTTAGTGAAGGACACAGTGCATTGCAATGCACTTCCTGCATAGAACCTGTGCACTATCTCTCACTGCAGCCTAAGTTGATCCCTTCAAGGTCAGTTTCCCATCTAGGAGCTAAAGTTTTTTGTCAATTTTCTCTTCTTTGAATGATTTGCTGAATGTCAATGATGTCTTGTCTCTGAAAATAGTTTTTCATCTCCTTAGCTAGCCCTACTTAGACTAGGATTGAAAATGTTTCTTATGTACTTACTTTTTCATTTTCAATCTATAGTTGAAAGTTAGTTTTTTGGTCGATTGATCTTTGTCGAAAGAAAGTGTCGTAAAATCATCTTTTCCTTTGAAAATTGAATTGTCGTAAAGTCTTCATTCATGAAATATCAATTGATTGATGTATGCATATGATTGGTTTTTTCATTGACAATATCGTAATTCCTCATTTCTTTGAAAATGAAAGTGTTGTAAAGTCTTCCTTTCCTTGAAAATAAATTGTGGCAAAATCGTCATTTTAATGAAATGAGTTTATTGATCGATTGTGCATTAGTTTTCCTTTTTGTTCATTCACATTAAGGGAAACCAAAAAGAAATACATGCATGTTGCATTGAAAAGTTTGTGTGCACTGATAGGAATAGTGTAGGTAGTTTGCGTTTAGATTGTACTCTTTTCTTTTTTATCAAAAGGAATCTGATTGCTCTATCCCTAAGTAGCAAGGATTTTCACCGTTAAATTGAATGGAAATAATGCTTATCATGATAGTTGCATTCCTAGGAATTTCAGAATACATCATGTGGTGAACTTGAAAGGAAAATTCCTAAGCAAGATCAACTTAAAATAAACATCGATTTACCTAATGGAGCATTGTCATTAACGAGAACATTTAGTGGTTCTAGGCTAGAGACATGTTCTTGCGTCATAAAACAAAGCAGTTATCGTTAACTTGTTTGCAATACATCCTGAGTGCAATAAATCCTGAGTGTGATACCTCATTCCACGTACATGAGTATATCATAGCTTGTCAATTTACCTTCGGGTATATAGGGTGGTGTTACAGTACGTAATGTATATGGGAATGCTCTCACTATGTAGTTTTGCATTAGACAACGCTTATACGGATTATGCCTCCATGTATCTTTGGGTATATATGGGAGGAAAACTCTAGGTTTCTATCCATCCTTAAGTAACTGAGTTGGTCTTCCTTGTAAACTGTGATACACCGAACACAACATTCGGGGAGATTGCCTATCTATACTTCTTAGTTCGCTAGGAGGTATTCTGCAGTTCATAGTTGCTTGGTAAACCATTTTCCTAGTATACTCCTTTTTGTTTATTTGTTTCTTAATAATAAAATTAATCAGCAATCATGGAGGAACATCAACCCATACCCCATCATTCATGGAGAATAGCGAGCAAACCGCATTTGCCTCCCGAAGAGACACTAATTCAGGCAAAGAAATCTCACTTAACTGAGTCAAGTACATCAAGAACTCCTAGTTCTTGATGTGAGTTACCTAAGTCATCTATTTCGATAAGTACAGAGACTATAGTTACTCCAACTATTTCCAGTACATTTATTCATGAAGAAAAAGTTTCACAATAACCTGAGGAGATTAGCACTAATCCTAGTGAAATAGTAACTGAAGTTGTTTAACAAGTAAGTACTTTTGAACTTGAATCAGTTCAACCAAAAGTTGATCTAGAATCTATCCCAGTTCCAACAAAAGTTAAATCTGAACCTGAAGTTGTTCAGGAACCTCTTTCTTGAATTTTTTTTCATTTACCCGAGCATCTGGATTTCGAATTTGAACATTCGGAATTTATTACTTTACCGGAGGATGATAAACCGGTTACCCCTCAGACATCAGTAACTATTGAAACTTCAACTTCATCAACACTAGAAATCTTTTACGGACCAGACGGTGATGTTCTTCCACCAGGTGTAATTGCTATAAAGGAGGAATTGGAAGAAGATTCCACACCTGGAACCCTGTTTCATATTGGAACTGGGCTTTATCTTTACCCTAATACTCCTGATTTTTTCGCTTCATTTGATCCCGCTTCTTTTCAAGTACCCGTCGATTCTTTAGGACAACTTTTGGGTTAGTTAACTATGGTTGAATAACCGTCAACACCTCAGACTATATCATCTAATGTAGTTACAACATAATCTTCCATTGTAACCTCTTTGATGTTTTCTACCACACCTGAGTCGCACCTATATGGTGAATTGTCCATCCCGGTTGGTTACCAATCATTGTCTGGAACCCACTCAAGGGTTTCTTCTACACCATGGTGATCACCCATGTCCTCAACTGGAATTCTACCTGGTTATTATCTAATGGGAACTCAATAGTTTGATCCTACACATCAATATCAAGCTTGGCAATCATATCAGCAAAGGCCTATGTATCCATTAAATACTGGATTGCCACCATATGGAGAGCATTATGCTTATTCACCGTATCCTCCTTATTCCGTTGGACTACGATATGCTAATATCCCACAGTATTCAGGTCAATTTGGAAAGAGTTTTTCAAGGGCAACCAAAAATGCCAGTTCAACCAAGGCTTGCATATCTAACACAACCAATGCAAACTGTGGCAGATATTCCCACAACACCTATTGTTACTATTGTACCACAATCACAAGTTCTAGCTGAGTGGTTCATAAAATCCTTGTTGCCATCAATCACCGAGGATGTGGCAAAAGGTGGAGTTTTCATTGAATATTATTGCTTGTGCCGAATACTTGGATTTGATTTACACACAATCCGGCATGCTTTATGATAAAATTTCCAATGCACCTCGACTAGCTTTCACTATTCCTCCTCCTCCACAATCGAGTAAGGACTCTCATGCCAACGATGGTGTGATCGGTTCTTCAAGCACACAAACAGCAGGAAGACCATCTGGTCAAACTCTTGTTGTTTCTAATCAAACTACCAATGCATCAAAAAATACTCTTGCCTCCAAGATTAATGTTGTGTCATCTGAAAAAGGAAAAAATCCAAAGCAACCAGGGAGCAAGAAAAAGGGGAAAAAGAAACAAGAAAATTCCCCTCCAGAGAAATCATCTAATTCCTCTACTTTAGCAAGGAAACCTCATTATCCATGTTTGAAATGTAATGATGAGCATTTTACAAGAGATTGTCCACATCGCTCTAAGGTCTCTAAACTTTTAAAGACTTCAAACACATCGGTAGTGTTGACTGATCCATTTCCAACCCCAGAGACACATTTGGTTGCAATAGACCATGCTTCCACATCTGAAGTATGCATGTTATCCATCACAAAGCCACAAAATGAAGTTTTGGTGTCAACAAGAAACAAATATTATGGAAATTCGTCATTTTCAAATACTCAGGCCATTGATCAACCTTATCCTTTGACTTCGACTTCATTGGAAGTTGTTTCACCCATTTGTACTTGAATTGATAGTAAAACCACCAAAGGGAGTTGTGCATAAATCTACATTCAACCCTCGAGCTCGAGAAGCACAAAATTATAATATAGTGGAAGATATTTCTCAATCACCTTTCGCTATGTCGAAACTCGAGGTGCTGCAAAATTGTCCCTCCCAAAAGCAGGCTTTACTGCCAGCAATAGGTGCAATAGATCTTATGGATTCAAATCTTGTGGTTTTTAACCATGCAGGATATTCACCACAGTTACTGGTGCAATTAGCTTTCCTAATCTACGTAAAAGCTCTCAATAAGAATGTTCACTGAACTATTATATATGAGGGGGCATCTACTTTTCTTATGTCCATGAGATACAGGAAAACACTTGGTTCACTATCGTTGTCATGATCACCAACCACGTTGAAAGATTTTGATGGATGAACATATACTCCATGTGGGATTTTGAGTAACTTGCAAATCGAACTTGGCGAAAAAACAATTACTATTGAAGTTGAGGTAGTTGATGGACCCCTGGATTACAACATTTTATTGGGAAGGTCTTGGGTAATGCTATGGATGCTATGGTTTCCACGTACTTTCATAATATTGCATTCCCTTTTAAGGGTGGAATCACAATCATTGATAAGCTAGCCTTATTTGCCAATAGTTCACAAGCTACAGGAAGCATTCCATTGGTACACGAACCCTCGCTGTCACTTCACAGTGTTGGAGTAGGTCTCTTTAAAGATCCTTCCCTAATTGGAACTTTTACCCTGCCATCACCATCTGATTTGATGGACGTGGAAAGAGTAGAGACGTGCAACATGATTTCCTCCACCTCATCTAATTTAAGGAGGATTACCAACCAAGTTGAAGTTGATAGTATTATTAAGGTGATGTTGTTAAGCCCCATTGAATAATCATAGCAATCAATCTTTTGGGCTTGTGTGGCAAACCCAAATCCACACTCAACATTTGTATAGGTAGATTTTCCTACTCATTGTTCAACCTTATCTTGATGATTTTCCTACTCAATCATGAAAGCGGACTGACCACCTGCAACATTTGAGAGCAATATTTTTATGGTGTTGACACTACAAGATATGACCCAATCTACACAAGTGTGTGATTTTTGTTGGCTCTGGTCAATTGCTTGGATATGTGGTCTCAAAAGATGGAATTCGACTTGATCCAATTAAGATTTAGGCAATCCTTGACTTGCCTCCACCTTTAAACTTATTATAGTTACAAAGGCTTCAATGTACGGCAAACTTTCTCAGGAGGTTCATTCCAAACTATGCTGAATTGGCTAAAGGTTTTACTCGTCTATTGAAGAAAGGGTACCCTTCCCTTGGGATCAAGTTATGCAAGCTTCCTTTGATGCTCTTAAAGATTCCCTGATTAGAGCATCATTGATGTATGCCCCAAACTATCAAAAAGACTATTACCTGTATCTCGCCACTGCAGATACAACCATTGGCATGGTTTTAGTCCAAGAAGAGAGTCGAATTGAACATCATATTTATTACTTGAGTCGTAATCTCAATGATATAGAAAGTAAGTATTCCTATGTCAAAAAGTTAGCTTTGGCAATCATTTAAGCTGTGCAAAGATTTTGTCATTACATCCTCCTCTGTAAAACTACTATTGTTTCGGATTGCAACCCTATGACATACATTTTGTGACATCAATTGCTGGGGGGAAAATATTCAAAATGGATAGTTATTTTACAAGAGTTTTATTTGGAATTGATCAAATCTAAATCAAAGAAATCACTTATTTCTGCCAAGTTACTTTTTGACCTTCCCTCATCGTCTAATGATTCAACATCATAAGCATCAATATTGGATAAGTCTATGTTTCTTAACTCGTCAACTGATCCATGGTATGGGAATATATTGGTCTATCTCCAGACCAAAGCTTTCCAACCTAATACCTCTCACTGTGAACAACGATGTACCCAATACCAAGCCAAAGATTATCTGATCATTAGTGATACGCTTTATCGTCGTGGTGTCAATATGATTTTACGTAGCTGACTCAAGCATGAAGAAGCTGAGAAAGCTTTGAATGAATTTGATTCGGGTGTTTGTGGTGAACACTTATCTGGGTATGCTATCATGCAAAGAATTCTCTGTGCTAGTTACTTCTGGCCAACCATATTCAAATATTGCATTATTTCTATCAAAAGTTGTCATGTGTGCCATATATATGACCAGAAAACTAGATTGCCACCTGCACCACTGCGTCTAGTCATTGTTGTTGGCCCATTTGCCAAATGGGGCATTAACTTTATGACATGTAACCCCACCTCGACCGGGGGGCATGGGCATATTATAGTCGCCCTTGTCTATTTTACCAAATGGGTCAAGGCGATGCCAACATTGAACAATAGTGGCGAAACAATTGCTTTATTTTTCTTCAACCATGTGGTTTCCAGGTTTGGTGTACCACAAGCCATAGTTATGGATCATGGATCACATTTGCGCAATCACATGATGGTTGAGTTGACTACCAAGCTAAGACTATCACATGATAGTTCTACTCCATACTACCCGCAAGCTAATGGACAAGTTGAGACCATCAACAAAGTCCTTAAGCACATGTTGCAGAGAACGATTGGAGTTCATAAAATAAATTGGAATTTAATCACATACTCGACTTTGTGGGCATATCAAACCTCGGTGAGAAATATGACCAAATTCACACCCTTTCAGTTGGTGTATGGTTTGGAAGCAGTCTTACCGATTCAATGCAAAATCTCGTCTCTCAAACTCGCAATTGACCTATTACCTGACACTTCTAAGGAAGAAGCACATTTCTCAGAGTTAATCCATCTAGATGAAACCCGTCGTGATGCCACATTGGCTAACGAAGTGCATAAGAAACATATTAAGGCATAATATGATAGAAATGTCAAGCCTTGTGTCTTCTCAGAAGGTGAGCTTCTTACTTTACGATCAGGAGTCCAATAAACTTGGAGAAGGAAAATTTGAACCGCTATGGATGGGCCGTTATATTGTTAAGTGTGTTTTGATGAAATTTTCCTACTAGTTAGTAGACTATGATGGGATTCCATTCTCATAGCCCCAAAACGGGCTGTACCTTAAACATTACTATGCTTAGTTAAGTGTAGTTAAACTCACTATATATATATGCTTTGATTGCATGTGTGTGTGTGTTTCTTTTATAGTTTTTATTTGGTTAAGTAATCCACTTTTTATTTGTTGCAGATGTCAAACATTTCAGAACCATTTGTTCGTTACGCCGATGGGGCTAGTCATAGTATGCAGAGCCTATCCTCTGCAGCATGAGCCATTTTCACTCCAAGCAGTGAGTTAGTGATTTTAGAGGGATTTGTATTGGTCAATCAACGAACAATATCGCTGAGTATAGCACATTCGTTGAACTTCTCTCTAATGCCATTTCACTTGGCATACACAAAATCATCATTAGGCTAGACTTACAACTCGTTGTACTACAACTTACTACCATTTATACCATCTAAAACCCAGCAATTCATTGCATGTTCCTTAGAGTTTGTATTTTGGAAAGGTATTTTGAGTTTATTCAATATCAGCATATTTCCCGAAATCTAAACACATTAACCAATACCCTAGCAAATTATGTGTTAAATAGACATTTGCGACATATGTAAAGTAAATATTTTCAATTCAAATCATCAGTTGAATAGGATTGCATTACATAACCATAATAAAAATCTGAAAGTAAAATAGATAGTTGTTTTAAAAGTTTTTACAAACAGTTTGTTTTGAAGACAAATATTGGTCATCTGACCCAAAAACTCAAAATGTATGCAGAAAACATCTAAGTAGACTAGTGATGCTCATGATAACAGGTCACAGCCTGTGCTATCTTGTGCAAAAGTATCATCCAAAAACTCGGAATGACAATGTTGTGGCGCTGCAGTCACATAGGCAACTCCTCAATTCGGGCATCTGGAATGCCTAGGGTCAAACCCTCTATGTGGTCCTATAGTTCAGCCAGTGTCTCGGCTAAATTTAAGTCTCGGAGAACTGCTCTCCCAACAAGTCTCTGTGCTAGCCCACCTACCTCTCATTGGTGCCCCACAAGTCAAGCAGGTCCAACGTTTGCATAAATAAAAATGATTTGTTTAGTCTTAGAAAAAATCAAAAAACACAAAAAAATGTAGAAGCTTTAAAATAAAAATAAAAAACACTTTGGTCAAACAATTTACCTATAGCACCCCACTATGCTCCAACTGGTAACATCAAGTCTGAATCTCCATGGAAATCCATCCTTGAATATGGACACTCTGTGATGGCCATATCCTGTCGATCAAGCCACTCAACGAATGTAGGGGTAAATGTAATCAATCATTGACCAACATGCCTAGCCATAAGATCTACCCATCTCTGCATTCGTCAATTCCTAGGTCCAGATACACCCAATGAAACAAGTTGTGGCTGCATAAGTGAAATTCTCACAAAGAAGAAACAAATCAAGATCAACCCATAGCCAAAGTTCTTTGTCTTTCTGCTTTTGACCTTGGTCAGTTGTTCTTTCAAGGATGAAAGTACTGGCTCGCACCAGCTAAACACTTTTGGCTCTAAACACTCTAATGCATACTGCATGTATGACCTGTTTGCCAAATGTAGTGTCACATTGCCAGCCAATTTAGCAATGGTAAAGAGGACCATCCTCAATGGTAAATCACTAACATCCCTGATGTTAATCATTCTGTCCCTGCTAGGATGTGCACCTGGCTGATAGAGCTGTCGTATGTGATCTCTCACTGATTCACCCCCTTTGGAAAATCTTGAAAGCTAGATGGGGACACCCCACCTCGACAGTCCGGTAAGAAAGTATATGTCATCGATGGTAATTGAGACCACTTTGTCTCTAACATGAAATGCTTGATCAATAGGATCCCATGAATGAATGAGGAACTACAAAAGAATAATTTGCTGCCTGATACCAGATAATCAGAAATATTTGAGCAAACCACAATTCCTTGGGGCCTCAACATGCCCTGGTTATTTAGGTCAATCATATCCTATTTTTCGTGCTCTTGTTCCTGTTGGCATTATGATACAAATATTGTCCTTGATGGCAAATCACACTGATAACAAATCATAGTGCAAAAGGATAGCAGCAAGGAATTGATGATCAGTCTACAAGTATGAAGAAAGATCTATACACGCTGGTTCGCTATGTACCAAGTCACGTGTACACGCTGGTTGGCTTCAGTAAAAGCGCGTGTATGTGGAAAACTTATCTTTGGTCCATGGCGGTTATTCCTTGGAAGTTGTGCCTATGGTTTTGGACCTTGGCGTCTCGGCGGACGTGTTGATCCCTAGTTTTGAAGTTGATGGTATTGGATTTCTATGGTTTTGGCTCTTGGTATTGAAAAAGGCCTAAGGCTATATAAGGAGAAGGAAATCATTAGGCAAGGGCATCTGAAAAGTCTTGAATATCTGATAAAGAAAGAGATCTGGTATGCAGGTTCTGGGTTGCTTGATCTATGCTAAGGAGAAGTCACACCGGTTGATGGAAGACAAGATCTAAGGACAGATCGGGATCTAATAGTTTGAAATGCACTATTATGATATGGTTGATTATGCATATTTCTAGATCTGCATACTGACGCAATGTTATGTTCTGGGTCTAACTGATGTCTGGTACAACTGCAAGTTAAGAGAATTTATTTTTAGATCTATACGCAGGTTGTCTTCGGTAAAAGAGCGTGTATATGCGGGTTTCTCTCATTGAAGTAGCGTGTATCTTTTGAAGCTTGATTTTTGAGTTGCAGCTGGGTCTGACTGTTATTGCAGAGTTCTGTAGTCTGCTCTGTGTTCTGGTGACTGGGTTTGACAGGGTTTCAGTGGTTCAGTGATTCAAAGTTGATGATGCTAGTATTGGTTGTTTTGAGCTGCAATGATCTGTTATGAAAGTTGAATGAATTGTGGTCTTCAGATTGTAATGTTGTGCTTCAGGAGTATCCAGTCTGAAAATGTATGAAATGTGGTACCTGAAAGAGAGAAGATTGTAGGCCGGCACCTACGTACTAGTATCTTAGCTAGTACAAGAGCAAAGGGGGTTGGAGCTCCCTTCCAAGGAAGTTTGGAGAACGAGAGAAGGTTGTAGCCTTCTGCAGGTTGTAGCCTGCGTACTGGTATAAGGCTGCACCAGTACAAAAGATTGTAAACTGAAGTTTCATATTAAAGAAAGATAGAGACGACTTGCAGCAGGTGGTTTTCACCCACATTGGGTTTCCACCTTATATCATGGTGTTCATGTGTGTGCTTTCTGTGTGATGATCTGTTCTGTTATACTGCACCTGTTTTACTATCATGGTTAATAATGTCCTGATGCATTTACTGAAGATAAGCTACTAAATCATAAGTTTTATTATTATACGCTGGTTGCTTTAGACAAAGTTGCGTGTACACGCTGTTTCACTTAACAGAAGTAGCGTATATGTTTCAGAGCATAAAATGAAAAAGTTTTTCTGATAATACTGATTCACCCCCCCTCTCAGTATTATTTCCAACAATTGGTATCAGAGCAGGTCCTTCAGAGAAGCTTGATCGCTTGAAGGTAGATCGTTCATCATGAGCAACTACGAGAGAGAAGCATCAATCAGGCCACCGGTTTTTGATGGGACAAACTTCAATTATTGGAAGGTAAGAGTTACTGCCTATCTTCAATCTCTTGGCACAGAAGTTTGGGACATCGTAGAGACAGGCTATGCTTTTCCTTCAGCTACTCCTACAGATGCAGACGAGAAAAAGAAGTATGAAACAAATGCAAAAGCAGTTAGTACCCTATTAGGATGTATATCTCAATCAGAATTCATGAAGGTAATGCACTATAAATCCGCAAAAGAGATATGGGACAAAATTGTCACGAGCTATGAAGGAGATGAACAGGTAAAGCGTGCCAAACTTCAAACTCTCAGGATTCAGTATGAGACTCTCAAGATGTATAATGATGAAAGTGTGGCTAACTATTTTCTTCGGGTAGATGAAGTTGTTAATTGTATGAAAAATTTGGGTGAAGAAATAAAAGAGGCTATTGTGGTTGAAAAGGTTCTAAGATCATTGTCCCCCAAGTTTGAATCTAAAGTATCTGCAATAGAAGAAAAAGAAAATCTATGAATTCTTACTATGTCTCAGCTACATGGAATTCTAACTGCTTATGAAATGAGAAAGGGAGGTCCATCAGACAGAAGAGAAGCTGCTTTCAAGGCATTAGGGAAAGGAGATTATTATGAAGCAAGCCACGTCCCAGAAGAAGAAGAAGAATCAAACTTTGTCAGAAATCTTCAAAGGGGTTCTGGAAGGTTCAGAGGTAAGTTGCCTTTTAAATGCTTTGCTTGTGGAAGAGTAGGTCATTATGCTGCAAAATGTCCTTATAAGGATAAAGGAAAGGAACCTGCTAGATGGAACAAGAAACAAAGTGCAAATAAGAAAAGCTACTACACTCATGAAGATAGTGATGGTCTATCAAACAGTGATGAAGATGGACGAGGTAATGAATATAAATTGTTAATGGCATTTGAAGATGATGAATATATGGATGCTATAGATGTGGATTATTTTCATGAAGAAATTACTAAATTTAAGAGATGTATAGAAGAGAAGAATATGATCATTGATACTCTACAATTTCAAATTGATGAAAAGGAAAGACATCTTGAAAAATTAGAAGGTGAAATTGTTGGTCTTAGAAAAGAGATTGAGAAAACAAAAGCTATTAATCTCAAATTCGTTAAAGGATCTGAAACCTTGGATGAGATTATCAATGTGCAGCGATCTCCTCTGATCAAGACAGGTCTGGGATATAATGGAGAAACATCTCAAGCCTCTACCTCTAAAAGTTATCTTGATGCAGCAAGAAGAAATGAGCAAAAGCACAATGAAGACCATCAGGTAAAGCAAGGACGAATTGCAAACAGAAACTATCAGGGGCAATCCATCTTAAGGACAAACAGAAGCTACAATCAGCCACAGGTAAAATCTTCCCAATTTGCTCCAAGAATGAATGTGAATAGAAGCTACAATCGGTTGGAAGATAGATCTGATTATCGCAGAAGTTTCTTTAATGGCCAATGCTTTTCTTGCCATAACTTCGGTCACAAAGCAACTCAATGTGTTGCCTACAAGACAATCATGACTAGAGAAGCTCAAAAGCAAGGGAGAATGACTGAAACCATGAAAAGAACTTATAACAACTTTTCGGTTCTTGAAAATGAAGTTGAATGCTCTATTTGTAATAACTTTGGTCATGAAGACTCTGAATGCAGGAGCAGGTTCCGGGAGACAACTCAGAAGGAACAAACTTCAAATGTCAGAACATGGAGAATAAAGGAACCACAACCAGAAAGATGTGGGATAGCCTTTTATGCAGAAGGTCAAGAAAGTACATGGTACATTGACAGCGGTTGTTCGAAGCATATGACAGGGGACAAAGAAAAGCTTGAGTCATATACCACATTAGAAAAGGGGAAGAAAGTTTCTTTTGGAAACGATATCTCTGCAGCCATAAAAGGAAAAGGTGTTGCTCCATTGAAAGAGAAGGTCAAAGCAGGAAATGTTTTATATGTTGATGGATTGAAGCATAATCTTCTGAGTGTCAGTCAGATGTGCGATCAAGGAACAGAGGTAATATTTAGATCAAATGGATGTTGTGTTCGCGATCTTGATACAGGTGAAACAGTGCTCAAGGGAAGAAGGACTCCAAATAATCTATATATCTTTGAGGAAAGACAACAATGCTACTTGAGCAAGGATGATGAACATTGGCTATGGCATCGGAGGTTGGGACATCTAAGCTTTTCACAAATAAGGAAAGCATGCAAATATCAGGCAGTTCGTGGTCTTCCAGATATCAAAATTCCAGACAACACCATATGCAAATCTTGTCAGTTTGGAAAGCAAACCAGAACTAACTTTCCAGAGAAGGAAGGATCAGCTAGCATGCCTCTTGAGCTAGTCCATACAGATGTTTGTGGTCCATTTAGAAAAAGGACACCACGAGGAGAAGAATATTTGATATTATTCATTGACGATTTCTCCAGATTTGTTTGGTTAGGGCTTATGAAGCACAAAGATGAAGCATTCGAAAAATTCAAATCCTTCAAAGCCTTGGTTGAAAATGAATCAGGACACAAAATTAAGTGCCTCAGATCTGACAGAGGTGGGGAGTTTACCTCAAACGAATTTTTTGATTTCTGTGAAGAACATGGGATAAGAAGAGAATTCTCTACAGCTAGAACTCCTCAGCAAAATGGGGTTGTGGAAAGAATGAACAGAACAATCCAACAAATGGCTCGTGCTATGCTTGATGAATCAGGTACTCCCGCAACCTTCTGGGGTGAAGCTGCACATGCTGCTGTTATTATTCTTAACAAAACAAATGTCCGAGTAAACAGCACTCAAACACCTCATGAGCTCTGGAGTGGTGAGACTCCTTCGGTGAAGCACTTCAAAATCTTTGGGAGCAAATGTTATATTAAGAATACTGATGAGCAACTTGGAAAACTTGAACCAAGAGCAGATGAAGGTATTCTTCTTGGTTATTCTCCATATAGCAAAGCATACAAATGCTACAATAAAAGACTTGGGAGAATTGTGGATAGCATTGATGTAGTGGTTGATGAGAAGGGATACATTCCTAGGCAAATTCATCGTGAAGACATTGAAGAAGATGAAGACTATCCTCAAAGGCAGAATGATGAAGAAGAAGAACCTCAAGAAGAGGAAGAACCTCAAGAAGAACCAGAGGAGCAGACAAGAATAGAAGAGAAGACTCCATCCAGATATGTTCAAAAGAATCATCCAGAATCTCAGATTGTGGGGCAGAAAGAAGCAGGAGTACAAACAAGAAGAAGAATTGCAGAAGCTTCAAGCTATTTGGCGTTACTATCTTCCACTAAACCACAAAATGTGAAAGAAGCATGCAAAGATGAATGTTGGGTCAAAGCAATGGATGAAGAACTTGAGCAGATAGAAAAGAACAACACTTGGGAACTGGTTCCTAGACCAAAAGATAAGAATGTCATAGGGACAAAATGGGTCTTCAAGAATAAATTGAATGAAAATGGAGAAGTAATTAGAAACAAGGCCAGACTTGTTTGTAAAGGGTATGCACAGCAAGAAGGGATAGATTTTGAAGAGACTTTTGCTCCTGTTGCAAGACTTGAGGCCATCCGAATGTTCCTTGCTCTCTCAAGTTTTCAAAATTTCAAGGTATTTCAAATGGACGTGAAATCAGCCTTTCTGAATGGAGACTTAGAAGAAGAAGTTTATATTGAGCAGCCAGATGGTTTCATTCTTGGGAATGATCCAAACCTTGTATGCAGATTGAAAAAGGCTCTCTATGGTCTCAAACAAGCTCCAAGGGCTTGGTACTATCGGTTGGACAAATATCTTCACCAACAAGGCTTTTCAAAAGGATCAGCAGATAGCAATCTCTATATAAAAGTTGAAAATAACAAATTGCTAATACTTGTTGTTTATGTTGATGATATTATTTTTGGCAGCAATGAAGAGACTATGAGTCAAAACTTTGCCTTGGTTATGCAGAAAGAATTTGAAATGTCACTTCTTGGAGAATTGACATACTTTCTTGGATTGCAAATCCAACAAAATGAAGGAGGTATCTTCTTGTCTCAAACCAAGTACCTCAAGCAGATCTTGAAGAAGTATGGCATGGAAGATTCAAAACCTGTATGTACACCCATGGTTACAGGATGCAGCCTCAGTGCAAATGATGAATCAGCAGCAGTTCATCAACCAACTTATAGATCCATGGTTGGGAGTTTGCTTTATTTGACAGGTACCCGACCAGACATCATGCATGCAGTCGGAATGGTTGGAAGATTTCAGGCAAATCCAAAGGAGACTCATCTTCAGGCAGTGAAGAGAATTTTTAAATATCTTCAAGGGACACAAAATTATGGCTTATGGTATCCTAGAGATACAGATCTCACACTTCATGCTTATACAGATGCAGATTGGGCCGGAAGCGTGGATGACAGGAAAAGCACAAGTGGTGGTGCATTCTTTATGGGCTCCAGATTAGTATCTTGGTTCAGCAAGAAAGAAAGTTCGATTGCCTTATCTACAGCTGAAGCAGAATATGTGGCTGCGACATCTTGTTGCACACAACTTCTTTGGATGATGTAGACCTTGCAAGATTTTCAAATCACTTGCACTTCACCAGTCTCTATCTTATGTGATAATACAAGTGCAATCAGCATTTCGAAGAATCCAGTCATGCACTCAAAGACCAAGCACATACCAATCAAGTACCATTTTCTTCGGGAACAAGTGCTTGAGCAGAAGGTCAAGTTGGAGTATGTTCCTTCTAAGGAACAAGTTGCTGATATTCTCACAAAGCCACTGCCCAGGGAAACTTTTGAATATCTCAGACATAAGCTGGGAGTAGTTGATGCCTCATCCTGCTATTGAAGCTTGTTTGTTCTACAGAAAAATTGTTATACGCATGTTACGTAAGGGATATCCGCGTATATACACAGATCTATGCTAGGGAAGTCGCGTGTATGGCGTACGCATGTTGCAGAAAGCATATCCGTGTGCATACGCTGTTTTATGCAGGAGAAGTCGCGTATATGGAGTTCTGAACAGCAAGGGCAGACTCTGGTTGGAGAAGGTCTGAGATGGGTATGCCAGAAGGCTTCAGGCACAGGTTCAGGGGGAGCAGCTTAAAGTTTCATAAAGCATTGTTGGCATTTAGATGGTTTTGGTTCTAGTACACAACTGTGTTGGTTTCAGGAGAAGGAGCTCAGAAGGATATCTTGGTTGCTGATCTAAAAGATGTTTATCAGATGCTGCTTGTGACTTTCATAAGTCTTGGTCTAGATTTGTTGTCTCTATGTCATGTATTTTTGTGATATTTTTGTGATGTCAAGGTCATGTAACGGCCTATGTTGGTTTCCCCACTATGCCTGGGATGAATGATGTAATATAATTGGTTGTTTCTGATGTATCCCCTCTTGATTGAGAATATGGATGCATGTATTGAGTCTTTTGGTGATAGGAAGGTCCCTTATGGTGTATAAGTCTTGGTTCTTTTGAAGAACATCTTTTGCAGATCTTGCCTACAGGGGGAGCATGTTTCAGCACAGCCAAGCAAAGATATCAGCATGTACTCAGGGGGAGCACAGCCCTTTGCCCTTGATGACAAAGGGGGAGAGTGATTTGGTGTTATTGCCATCAAGTCCAAAGGGGGAGATTGTTGGCATTATGAGACAAATATTGTCCTTGATGGCAAATCACACTGATAACAAATCATAGTGCAAAAGGATAGCAGCAAGGAATTGATGATCAGTCTACAAGTATGAAGAAAGATCTATACACGCTGGTTCGCTATGTACCAAGTCGCGTGTACACGCTGGTTGGCTTCAGTAAAAGCACGTGTATGTGGAAAACTTATCTTTGGTCCATGGCGGTTATTCCTTGGAAGTTGTGCCTATGGTTTTGGACCTTGGCATCTCGGTGGACGTGTTGATCCCTAGTTTTGAAGTTGATGGTATTGGATTTCTATGGTTTTGGCTCTTGGTATTGAACAAGGCCTAAGGCTATATAAGGAGAAGGAAATCATTAGGCAAGGGCATCTGAAAAGTCTTGAATATCTGATAAAGAAAGAGATCTGGTATGCAGGTTCTGGGTTGCTTGATCTATGCTAAGGAGAAGTCACACCGGTTGATGGAAGACAAGATCTAAGGACAGATCGGGATCTAATAGTTTGAAATGCACTATTATGATATGGTTGATTATGCGTATTTCTAGATCTGCATACTGACGCAATGTTATGTTCTGGGTCTAACTGATGTCTGGTACAGCTGCAAGTTAAGAGAATTTATTTTTAGATCTATACGCAGGTTGTCTTCGGTAAAAGAGCGTGTATACGCGGGTTTCTCTCATTGAAGTAGCGTGTATCTTTTGAAGCTTGATTTTTGAGTTGCAGCTGGGTCTGACTGTTATTGCAGAGTTCTGTAGTCTGCTCTGTGTTCTGGTGACTGGGTTTGACAGGGTTTCAGTGGTTCAGTGATTCAAAGTTGATGATGCTAGTATTGGTTGTTTTGTGCTGCAATGATCTGTTATGAAAGTTGAATGAATTGTGGGCTTCAGATTGTAATATTGTGCTTTAGGAGTATCCAGTCTGAAAATGTATGAAATGTGTTACCTGAAAGAGAGAAGATTGTAGGCCGGCACCTACGTACTAGTATCTTAGCTAGTACAAGAGCAAAGGGGGTTGGAGCTCCCTTCCAAGGAAGTTTGGAGAACGAGAGAAGGTTGTAGCCTTCTACAGGTTGTAGCCTGCGTACTGGTATAAGGCTGCACCAGTACAAAAGATTGTAAACTGAAGTTTCATATTAAAGAAAGATAGAGACGACTTGCAGCATGTGGTTTTCACCCACATTGGGTTTCCACCTTATATCATGGTGTTCATGTGTGTGCTTTCTGTGTGATGATCTGTTCTGTTATACTGCACCTGTTTTACTATCATGGTTAATAATGTCCTGATGCATTTACTGAAGATAAGCTACTAAATCATAAGTTTTATTATTATACGCTGGTTGCTTTAGACAAAGTTGCGTGTACACGCTGTTTCACTTAACAGAAGTAGCGTATATGTTTCAGAGCATAAAATGAAAAAGTTTTTCTGATAATACTGATTCACCCCCCCTCTCAGTATTATTTCCAATAGTTCCCTCCATGTAATCGTCATTTTGATCCAATGAATGCCTGAAAATACAACCATAAGGCAAATTAGGATCTACTTCTTGCAAAAAACAAAAGAATTTTTGGGTGAAAATAGCTGAATGAAATTGGGTTTTGCACTCAGCGCAGCCCAGCCTTAGGGACAATGTGCTGCAATACAAGAAGCCTTCTAGGTGAGTGCACTGTAGTGCACCTTTCAATGATGAAAGGGTGCACTGATCCCAGTTTGGAAAATTGAAACCCCAGGGACCCTAAAAACTCAAAATTTTTACCTAAAACTAAAAATGAATTATATGAAATGAAAGAGAATAGAGATATTTCCTACCTGGTCCGAATGGCATGACGAATGGTCCACTAAATCTTTCACAATCAGTTGGTGAACTTCGAGGTAAAATCTGCTCCAAAGCACCAAAATGAAAGGGTAAATGTGAAATGGTAAAAATGAATGGTAAAACTTGTTTTTATGTTTATTTCTTGCACATCAATTGAGTAAACATTAGTTTTTATTCATTTTATCCATGAAACATGTATTTTTAATCTATTTTTGATGGTGTTTTGAGTAGGATTGACAACTGACATGCAGAATTTGACATGCTGAAATGTAAATTGAACATCTTTGACCACAAAGAAAATTTTTATCTCCTTTTCGAGCTTTGTTAAAAATGAAAAAGTAACCCCATTGGAGTCCTCTTTCAGCTCCTCCCAGACTCTCTAAACATGAAAATATTATCAAGCACTTGTCATTTCTAGCTTGTTAATGGATTGGAATTGATATCTACTTAGTATAAGTTTAACCCTTTTTCAGGCTGAGATAGATTAACTATGAAAAAGGAATACGTTGATTGAACATGATCAATAGGTTCTCTCTCATATTGTTTTATGCTTTTTTAGACTTGAGAGACAAATCTACAAAAAAGAAGTTTTGGAGTTTCCTTTTTGTCCCTTTTAAAACTCTCTAAACATGAAAAGGACCAACTTATCTTTGCTGTTAAACTCATTGAAAACATCAAATTGCGACAAACTTGTCCATCTAGACAAGACCGAGTTTCACCTTCGCTAGACTCATTAAAGAATCAAATAACGATGGATTCACCCAAAGGGTAGAATTATACAAAAAGCATAGGTTATACTCCTCAAGCTTGATAAAAATAAAGAGGTACTGGTTAGCAATGACTAGGGAAAATTGGAAAAAGGGGAGAACGCTTTATGTTAGTAAGTCACTCTTGAACATGACACTTTCACCTCATCATCGTGACTATGTGGGTTGGGTCATTTAGCTTGATATTTATCACACCGTTGGTCTATCATCCCATTCATTACTTTGTTTTGGGTCAATGCTACCAATTCATTTTAGCTTTGTCGACATGATTGTTATAGACATTTTTGTGCCTTACAACTCCAAGCATGAAATGTCCATAAACCAAGGGCTCCTAAGTCCCTAAAAGTGTTGTTCTAACCCCTAAAGGAACAAGGTCAATAGATTACAGCTTCTCTCAGAAGTTCTCCACCAGAAACTGCTCAGAATAAGTCAAAACAAGATCATTTCAGCTCCTCCACTGGCTAGGTGCGTTGCATTGCACGTAAATACACTGTGAGGGTGCGTTGCATTTCAAAAGTCCCTTCTGTGGGGTGCGATGGGCGAGAAATGACAAATGGCAGTGTCATTCCGTGAGGTGGAGAGACAATGGAAGCTTCCAGAATCTTCTCCTGTGACACTTGCCTCACTGAATTCGACCAAGGATGAGTAAGAGGCCTTCAGTCTCCAAGTGGAAGCAAGAACTGACAGAGAGAAGACACTAATCAAATCACAAGCTGACTCATCCTCCTTACACATATCTATATATGGATCCCTCATCTCAGAGATCCAGGGGGCTGGAATTTTGCATATTGTAAGGAATTGCTGTTGGTTTTTGAGACAAACATCAGAGTATTCGGTGATCTATGCTTTGTTGGAGGTGAAGAGGGGCTTCTTTGCTGGGAGGTTGATGCTGGGTCAGGAACCACCGGTTGTAACTCCTCCTGGATCTTTTCTTGTTTATCGATAAATCTATTTGAGTTTTTCCTCCATAATTTTGTATCATTGATGCTTGTTACATTTGTATGGTTAACTTAAATCTGATCCTAAGTTGTTTATGAATATAGATCCATGTCTTTGTATAGTGTTCTTCTTCTGTGATCTTACAGGTACTTGGTGAAGCTGGGCAAGTAAGGGAGCAGGTAGCTGGAGACTGTCAAAGAAGAGAGGGATTGGATCAAAGGATTAACGCAAGACACAGGTTGGTTCTTTCTATTCCTCTCTATCTATCGTTCATAAAGGAAATACAAAAGTAGTTTTGCTCTGTTTGTTTCTAAGGCAGCTATCACAACTTAGTGGGATAGAGCAGTTCTAAATAGACAGTTTTCCCTGTAACAAAATGGCGACTCCGCTAGGGATTGTCTAATTAGTTTGTTTGTGTATCATTCTTTGTTGTTTGTTTCATAAACTTATAAGTAGCTTTCGAACTGCATTTGCCATAACAAATGCAAAGTAGACGACCGCTACTTCAATCCATTCACTGGATCTATTTATGATTTAAACAACTGATTCAAAAAATATCTGATTGCCCTTGTGATAGCTCTTAGACCCTCCTTAGATCTACCCCTCATTGTGCATTACTGATTGCTTTTACTCGGCCAAAAACCAAAGACTGAACTGCAAACTGTGACCCAGAACCCGGACAGATTCTCATTTTTGGCCCAGTGCAGGTACTGTTAAGAGATTCTGAATTTCAGCGCACTTCCCGAAGGGGCAACCTGCGCTGCATTTCAGATTCTCTGTGTTACAGGTGCGCTGATCAGATTAGCCCTGTGCAGCTGTGGTTCTTGTGCTTCATTCTTTCCAGTTCTATCTTTGGATTTTGCTGCCTGTGATCAGTATATGTCTGTTTAAACCCCTTTTCCTTGCTGTTATTCCACCTCCTTTGTACAAAAGAACTGTAGATGTTTTTGTGTGTTTGTTGAGTTGTTTACAGTTTTCCATTGCAAAAGTAGAATAGTCGTACTATCGTCCTTTGATTTGGATCTGTCGCAAGTGTCGATTTTGATCATAGGAGAAAGTTTGATTGTTGTTGATGGTCGATTATACTGTTACTATTGCCTTTGGTCTAAATTTGTGATTTTCTAGTGTCAAGAACAAGTTTTCATTTCAAAATCGCAAGGTGTCGTAATCATCTCTGTTTTTGATTTCGAAAAAGAGCTTGTTTATATTTGTCGCTTGAAAAGAAATTCAGATTTGTACATCAACTTTCTTTTTAGCATCAATACTAAGAAAGTTGAAAAAAAATACATGCATGTGCATTTTCATATAGACAGTCTATTTCGGTTCATTTAGGAAAGTGCATTTACATTGTGCTCTTTGCTCTTTGTGAAAAGATTGTGTCTTTCTTTTCCTCTAGTAGCTAGGATTTTCATTGCACAAAAGAGATAAAAGTTTGTTTATCATATTTAGATTACGTTTTAGGAATTACATCTACATCTCGTGGTGAACCCAAAAGGAAAACTTCATAAGAAAGATCAATTTAAAATAAATTCAATGAACCTAACAACGCTTTGGAACTTAACGCACAACATTTAGAGGTCTAGGCTAGAGACGTATTCCGGCGTCGTAAAGCCTGGTAACTGTTGTCCTCACTGATGGTTGGGTGATTCCTCCACTTTGAGACGATAAGTGCCAGTACGGACTTGTGCTCCCACGTACCGTCGAGTATATTTTGGGAGACCCCTATAGGGTTAAATCCTTTATCCTTAGGAAGCCGTGTCTGCCGCCTTATCAATCGCAATGCACTGAACGCAGCATTCGGGAAGATTGACTTCCGTACTGTAAAAAGTATTCTGTAGTTTTGCGATTGGTTTGGTACTCCCTCTACCTAGATCTCCAGAGTAGTCCCTTTCGTTCCTTTTCAGACTCCTTAACGGAAAAGGTCCATCTGAGCACTTGTCACTTCAGGCTCATTAAAAATCGAAGGAGACTAGAGTCATCTTTTGTTTTTTCTCGACTCTTAAAAACTGAAAAAACAAATTGTGTCAAAGCGTCTAAAATTCATTTAATTCGGAGACATACCTTCCCTTTATTTTAGTTGATCGAGTAATCCACAATCATGGAAGAAAGTCAATTGAAACCCCGTCGTTCGCAGAGGCTTACGAGTCAACTGTCTTTGTCTTCGGAATCGAAACCAGTACGGACAAAGCGAACTCGTTTAACCGGTTCCAAATCTCCTATCAAAGTTAGAACAAGTGTTCCAACGACATCAGAGACTCCGGTTACTCCAAACATTTCTGGAATCGCTTCCTCTACAGAAGAAGTTCAACAGCCACAGAAGGACAGTGATATTGATCCTAGTTTGAGAATAAACACTTGTGTTACCGAACCAGTTCCATCTACAACCGATTCGGAGAGTCTTACTCTTCAAACATCTGTCGCTGCCACACCTTCTTCGGCACCAGAAATATTTTACGGACCTGACGGTCTTCCCCTTCCACCTGGTCTGATTGCAATAGAAGAAATTGTAGAAGATCCTCAAACAAGTACTCCAACGCACTTTGGAGTCGGGATCACTCTATATCCTTCTTCATCAGAAGTTAGTCTACCACCAGCAGAAGCTCCTGTAGAATCACTAGGTAATCTTTTGGATAGACTACAAATGTCTGAACAACCGTCAACATCTAGGACTGTGTCATCTGACACAGCGACGGTAGAACTCCCTACTATCACGCCGAGAATGTTCGCCGGTATACCATCTGTCCCGACTAGCTCTCAGCCACTAGAAGGAGCCCACTTAGGGGCTATTTCGACAGTATGGTCCGTTCCTGTTTGTTCATCCGGAATAATATCCGGAAACTCTTATGTTGAGTCTCAACAAATTGATCCATTTGCAGGTCAATTTGGGCAGTCCGGTCCCCAAGGGCAAACAATTCCCTTGAGTTCCGGATTACCACTGTATGGGGGGCAGTATACCCTTTCATTATCCCCTCCGGGAGGATATCCATACGGGAGTTCACAACAACATTCAGGTTATACTGGAATTACCTCAAGTGGTTGGGTACCTATACTACCTCAACAACCAAGAGTTGCGTACTCAATGGAACAATATGTACCTATGTCGAATATCCCGACTACACCGGCTATTGTGACGGTGTCGCAAGTTCAAGCGCTGCCTGTTGTATGCCAACCTCAGGTTTCTTAGGTTGTAATGCAACAACCCCTTGACCCTGCGACTCAACCACAATCGCCAACTGGTGGAGCGACACAGGTTCAGACGGGTACAATTACCCCTCATCTTGGTCAAACTGTTAGTATCGGACAACAGCACATGGCTTCACAACCATGGCTGGTGCAATACCAACAACCGCAATTCCAACAAGTATACCAAGGTTCTGAGCAACAAATCTTTGCTAACAGTGGACAGTCGTACATTCAAAACGGTCAAAATCAACCATTTTACAATGGTCATGTCCACCAACCTTACCAAACATACCAGCAGCATATGCATTATGCCGGTATGCAAAGGCCAACTGCTCAGGCAATCCCATCTTACCCTAGGTATGATTCACCTAACTTGAACCAACAGTTACCCTTTGTGGCAACTTTAAAGTTACCTGATTTAAATCGATTAACGAATGATCCAATTTCTTACGCCCCTTGGTGGCCAGTGATTCCGCATAAACTTCCATCAGATATTCCTAAATTTAATGGAAATCCGGGTGAAGATCCATCGAATCACGTGATGACCTTTCATCTATGGTGTTCATCAAACACCTTAAATGATGATTCAATAAGACTTTGCCTCTTTCAGAGGACGTTAACAGGTCCGACGGCAAAATGGTACATTGAATTGCCTAGAGCTTCGTTCGATAACTTTAGTACCTTAGCCACAACCTTTTTAACCCATTTTCAGTTACCAATAAGGTACGAAACGGGAACATAACTTCTTACCAACTTCAAATAGACAACGACCGCTCACATATCTGATCATATACATGAGTGGCGACGTCGTCATAGAATGGTAAAAACGTATGTCCCCGATCAGTTGTTAGCTGAATGGTTTATCAAGTCATTACTGCCTTCCATCACGGAAGATGTGGCAAAGGGGGGGGTCATAACAGAAGAGCAAGTTATCGCTCGTGCGCAATATCTGGACTTGATTTACACTCAGTCCGGCACGCTCTACGACAAAATACCTGACGCCCCCAGACCAGAATTCTCAATTCCTCCTCCTCCTAAATCAAACAATGACTCTCATGCTGGTGATGGCGTGATTGGCACGACAGACACGAAATCGGCAAAGGCTACATCCAAAAAGGCCCATAAGATTTCAGGTCAAAATGCAAAAGACAAACTTCTTACTTCGGAAGTAAATGCCGTATCGACAGATAAAGGCAAAGAAACCAAACAACCAGGGAGCAAGAAAAAGGGCAAAGGGAAGAAGAAGAAACAGGAGGAATCATCACCTGAAAAATCTTCTTCAAACCCTCCTGGAAATAGGAAACCAAAAAATCCATGCTTGATATGCGATGAGGATCATCGGACCACAGATTTCCCACACAGGGCTGAGCTTAAAAAATTCTTCAAGAATTTGAAAACCTCCGCAGTGTTAACTGATCCGTTTCCAAATCCAGGAACAAATCTGGTTGAGAGTGGAAATGCTTCCCTGTCTCAAGTGCTAATGTTTTCGGTTTCAAAACAGCAAAATGATGCTTTGATATTGACAAGGAACAAAGATTATGGGAATCCATAGCTGTTGAACAATAAGGATAAAGATCAACCAAGTAGTTCGACAACGACTTTGACAAAAGTTGTACCACCCACCATTCCTGAATTGACGATAAAACTGCCAAAGGGAGTAGTACACAAGTCGACATTTAATCCCCGCGCTAGAGCGGCACAGCATTATAACATAGTGGAAGATTTGGCCCAATCGCCATCCGCTATGTCGACTCTTGAAGTACTACAAAATTTCCCGTCCCAAAGGTAGGCTTTATTATCAGCCATTGGTGGGATTGACCCAAAGGATTCCAATCTTGTATCCTTCGATCATAAAGGATACAATCCTCAATTACCAGCTCAACTAGCTTTCCTTGTTCAAGTGAAAGCCCTCAACAAAACTGTTCATTGAACGATTATTGATGAGGGGGCATCTACATGCATTATGTCGATGAGTTGCTGGAAAACTTTAGGATCTCCAACGTTGTCGCGATCTTCGACGACATTAAAAGCATTCGACAGAAGGACATATACCCCATATGGTATCCTAAGTAACTTGAAAATTGAACTAGGAGGGAAAACAGTAGAAATAGATGTTGAAGTCATCAATGGGAATATTGATTACAACATCCTACTAGGAAGACCATGGATATATGCCATGGCAGCTGTTGTGTCGACCTATTTTCGAAAGATTGCATTTCCCTTTCAAGGAGGGATTACAATCGTCGATCAACAAAACTTCCTCCCTAATGGTTCTCAAGTTACTGGAAGCATTCCCATGATCCATGGAAGCCCCCATTCGCTTCAGAATATCGGAGTAGGCCTACTAAAAGATCCTATACTAATGGGAACTTTCGCTCTTCCACCTCCAATCAATCTAGCGGAAGTAGGGTTGATAGGAACCTGCAACATGATATCTTCTACAAAGATCTCAGAAAATGATATCGACATGGATCATGTAGTGGTTTTGCCCCCAAGCCCAATGGAAATATTATAGCAATAAATGTTCCTAGCATGGGAGGCAAACCCAAATCAATGCTCATCAAGCATTTGGATAGATAGGTCTAGAGAATATGGTACTCCTTCAGATCCTTAGTCGCGAGTGCATGTCACCGATGAAGGAATTGTCCAATCTATGGTAATTGAAGGGACACCATGGAATGATTCCCACCATCATTCCCTTCTTCCGGATTGTGGAGAAGATAATCAAGATGACCTGTATCTTCCTTCAGTTTTTGAATTCCTATCAAATACTGTAAACACGGTGGACTCAGAGTGAAACTTGTCCAATATTGAAGAGACTATCGCCATAAATATCTCGACTAAAACAGATGTTGTAGAAAATATTTATGTTGGAAAATATTCTCCTTCAGAACTGGAAATATATAACGCTCTTTTTCGCGAATTCAGAGATGTCTTTGCTTGGTCATACAATGAAATGCCAGGCATTGACTCGAGTATCGTTGAACACGAAATTAAGATGTATCCAGATGTCAAACCAGTACGACAACCGCTAAGACAGGTGCACCCCAAGAAAGCCGCTGCCATTAAGGCAGAGGTTGAAAAAATTCTCCATGCTGGTTTCATCTACACGGTTCCTCTAACCGATTGGGTATCGAATATTGTCCTTGTTATGAAAAAACATGGGACAATTAGAGTGTGCATCGATTATAGGGATGTAAATCAAGCTTGTCCAAAAGACAACTACCCTACAACCTTCATTGACCAAATAATTGATGAATGCGCCAGATGCAAAATCTTTTCATTCATGGATGGATTCTCCGGGTATAATCAAATAAATATCCGCCCACAGGACTAGTCAAAGACTGCATTTATTTGTCCGTGGGGCACATTCGCATACCGAAAATTACCCTTTGGTTTAAAGAACGCAGGGGCGAAATTTCAGAGGGCAATGAATTATGCCTTCCATGACATCAAAAACATCGTTCAACAGTACCTCGATGACCTTTCGGCTCATTTGCGAAAGCGGACTGATCATCCACAGCATTTAAGAGTGATATTTCTACGTTGCTGACACTACAAGATACGACTCAATCTGCACAAATGTGTATTTTGTGTCAGTTCTGGTCGTTTACTTGGCTTTGTAGTCTCCAAGGACGGGATTCGTCTCGACCCATGTAAGGTCTAGGCAATCATAAATTTGCCTCCACCTTTGAATTTGCTTCAGATTCAGAAACTCCAAGGGAAAGCGAACTTTCTAAGGAGGTTCATTCCAAATTACGCCGAACTTGCTAAAGGCTATACACATCTTTTGAAAAACGAGGTACCCTTTGCCTGGGATCAGGTTGCGCAAGCTTCCTTTGATGCTTTAAAAGATTCCCTAATGAAAGCATCATTAATGTACGCCCTTGATTATCAAAGGGATTTTAAGTTGTATCTGGCTGCAGCAGATACGACCATCGCAATGGTTGTAGTTCAAGAAGTCGATGGAGTTGAGCATCCTATATATTATTTAAGTAAAAACTTAAATGATACAGAAATCAAATATTCTTACGTTTAAAAGATAGCGCTTGCAGCTGTTCAGGCGATACAGAGATTTCGACACTATGTCCTCTTTCGGAAAACTACCATTCTGTCAGATTGCAACCCCATGACTTATATATTGTCACGACAGTTGCTAGGGGGAAAATACTCAAAATGGATAGCAATCCTACAAGAGTTTGATCTGGAATTTGTAAAATCCAAGTCAAAGAAAGCTCTAGTTTTCGCAAAATTATTGTGCAATCTCCCATCGTCGTCCAACGATGAAACATCCGAAGAATCAATCATGGATGAAAGTTTGTTTCTGATATCTACAAGCAATGAGTGGTATGGGGATATAATCATTTATCTCCAAACCCAAAAATTTAGGCCAAACACCTCCCACTCTGAACAAAAACGTATTCGATACCAAGCAAAAGACTACATTATTGTCGGTGATACACTTTACCGTCGTGGTATCGATACAGTTCTGAGAAGGTGCCTCACCCATGAGGAGGCCGAAAAAGTCCTGAATTATTGTCATTCAGGCGCGTGTGTGGGGCATCAATCTAGATATGCTACAGCACAAAAATTTTTACGAGCAGGATACTTCTGGCCAACAATGTTCAAAGATTGCATAACCGCAATCAGAAGTTGCAATGCTTGTCAAATTTTTGATAGCAAAACCGGAAGACCACCCGCACCTCTGCAGCCAATAGTTGTTGTTGGGCCATTCGCCAAATGGGACATCGATTTCATGACATGTAACCCCACCTCGACCGGGGGGCATGGGTATATCATAGTCGCAGTTGACTATTTTACCAAATGGGCCGAGGTGATGCCTACATTAGATAATACTGGTGAAACAACTGCCCTCTTCTTTTTCAATCATGTAGTCGCCAGATTCGGCGTACCATAGGTTATAGTCACAGATCATGGATCACATTTTTGCAATCACATGATGGTCGAATTAGCTGCCAAACTAGGGTTGTCTCACGACAGCTCTACTCCATATTATCCGCAAGCCAACGGACAAGTTGAAGCAATCAACAAGGTCCTGAAGTGCATGCTGCAAAGGATGATCGGAGTTCACAAAAGAAGATGGCACCTAATCCTATACTCAGCTTTGTGGGCTTACCGAACATCGGTAAGGAATGCAACCGGGTTCACACCCTTCCAACTGGTATATGGCCTGGAAGCAGTCTTACCAATCCAGTGTGAAATCTCGTCTCTCAAACTCGCAATTGATCTCCTCCCCGGAAGTTCAGAAGAACAGGCTCGTTTCTTGGAATTAATCCAATTGGATGAAACCTGTCGTGACGGTGCTTTGGCTAACGAAGCCCATAAGAAACGAGTCAAGGTGCAGTTCGACAAAAATGTCAAACACCGTGTCTTCTCAGAAGATGACTTGGTCTTGCTTTACGACCAAAATCCGATAAATTGGGAGCAGGTAAATTTAAGTCTTTATGGATGGGCCCCTATATTGTTAAATGAGTGTTAGCAAAAGGAGCCTACGAGTTAATGGATTATGACGAAATTCCACTGGCGCAACCTCGTAATGGTAACCAGTATGCTTTTGTTATGTTTTTGTTTTCGCTAAAGTGTTTATTTTGGTCAAGTAATCCACTTTTTACATTTATTGTAGATGTCAAACCTATTGGAGTCATGTGTTGGATATGCTGACGGAGCGAGTCGTAGTTCGTGGAACCTGTCCTCCGTAGCCTGGGCCATTTTTGATCCAAGCGGCGAGTTAGTAAGTTTCAGAGGTGTATGTATTGGTCGATCAACGAATAACATCGCTGAGTATAGCGCATTGATAGAACTTCTCTCTGATGCCATCACTCATGGTATACACCGACTAATTGTCAGGCTAGACTCGCAACTCGTAATACTACAACTCAATGGTATATATTCCGTCCGAAACCCAGCTATTTATCGCATGTTCCTAAGGGTTAAGATTTTGGAAAGACAATTTGATCTTATTCAATATCAACATATTTCTAGAAACTTAAACACATTAACTGACTCATTAGAAAACCATGTGTTAGATAGACATTTGCAACATTTATAAAAAGAAACACATCATCAATGTTTTGCATGTGGATCATGTAGCTCAACCAAAATAAAACTCTGAAAATCAAAAATATATATAACTGTTTATGGTTTACACATAATGTTCTGTAACCAAGACAAAGTCGGTCAAATGACCCAAAAACTCAAAATTCTAGGGGGCACCCTAGTCTAATGATGCTCGTGATAGCAAGTCACAGCCTATGCGATCATGTGTAAGAGACGAGTCCATCGTCTTGGCACACCAGTAGTATGCCGTTGTAACTGCAAAGGTAGCTCGTCGGTCCTCACATCTGGAATACTGAGAGTGAGGCCCTCAACCTGCTCCTGCAAGGCTATGAGAGTCTTGGCCACATCGAGGTCACGAAGAATATCCCTTCCGATAGCCTCTCCTGTTGGGGCAGCAACTGGTACTCTCACGTGAACTACTGGGCGAACGGGACCAACATCTGCATGTACACATGAGTTTGATTAAAGTCTTGATAGAATAAAGCACAAGGACATTATAAACAAAAAATGATAAACAAGAATATGGTCAAAGATTTTACCAATGGCGCCCCACTGCTCGCCATCCAGCAGTACTAAATCTGGATCACCCCGGAAGTCCATACCAGTGTATGGATACTCAGAATAAACCATCTCCTGACGATCAAACCACCTGAAGAAGGTATCAGAAAATGAAATATGAGACTGGCTAGCATGCCTAGACATATGGTCAACCCATCTCTGCATACGTGGTTTGGTAGGAGAAGGTAAATCGAGTGCAATGCACTGCGGCTGCATCAGTGGTATCCTCTCCAAGGCAAAGGCAGTCAAAATAGAACCATACCCAAAGTTCTTCAACCTTCCGCTCTTTATCTTGGTCAATTGTTCTTTCATCACGAGAAGTACTGCGTCGCACCAGTTGAACACCTTCGGTTGGAGGCATTCCAAGGCATGTTGCATGTAAGATCGGTTGGCTACATGAAGAGCCGCACCACCGGCCATCCTACCAAAAGTAAACAGAATAGTCCTGAGGGACCTGTCAGTGACATCGCGGATGATGATCTTGCCGTCTTTACTCGGCTGAGATCCTTCTCTGCAGTACCAGCGGACATAATCTCTCACAGAATCGCCTCCTCGGGCTGAACCTGATAAAGAGATAGGGGCACCTCGCCTCGACAAACCAGTCAAGAAATAGATTTCTACCACAGTCAAGGGGATAGATTTTCCCCTGATCTGGAAAACTTGGTTCGTAGGATCCCAAGCATCGAGCAAATACTGCAGTAAGTTGATCTATTGTTTCATGCTAGAAATGCGGAAAAACTT
Source organism: Pinus tabuliformis (assembly GCA_031772625.1). Classification (NCBI taxonomy): domain Eukaryota; kingdom Viridiplantae; phylum Streptophyta; class Pinopsida; order Pinales; family Pinaceae; genus Pinus; species Pinus tabuliformis. Next base: position 1,165,635,002 of record CM062817.1, on the reverse strand, counting down.
CAGCAAGCCACAGTTCCACAGTGCGTTTACTGTAACTGGATCATGTAGGGCAAGCATGTCCTCTTCTTCATGCTCATGTTCTCGCCATGTAATGGTCATCTTGCTCCAAAGATCTCTGAGAAACAAACAAGAGAAGAGTTAGATCCTGATTTTGGCAAGAAACAGGCAAAATTTCCATAAAAAATTGTGCACAGAATTTCTTCTCTGTGCCCATCGCACCTGCAGTAGTACTCTGGGTGTGTTGCATGTCATATGGCCTTCACAATGGCCAGCATTCAACACACCTTACGATACACAGAGGGTGCGCTGATGGCATAACGAGTTCTTCAAACCCCAGGGACTCAGAAAAGCTAGGAATCAAGCTCAAAATGCAAAATGGAAACCATGAAATGAAAGAGCTCAGGTTTAGTTCCTACTTGGTCCAGACGATGCCGAGAATCGTCCACAGAATCTCCCGAAATTAGCTGATGAAAATCGAGGGGGAAAAGCACCTCCAAAGCTCCAACAAACCAAGTTCAAATGAAATGGTAAAATGAGAGGTAAAAAACACTTTTTCATTACTTTTACGTAGTTCAAAGTAAAATATTAGTGTTCTAACTCATTTTCAAGCAAATATTGTTCATTTCTGACTAGTTTGATGAAGCAGTTGAAAATACAGTACGATCTTTGAAAGGACAAAGCTATTTATGGTAAAATACAAGACCATCTAATCGAGCAGTGTTACCGCAAGGTTCAAGCTCGTTAAAAAATAAACCCGCATCGAGCAGTTTTAGCACATAGTTCAAGCTCGTTAAAAAATAAACATAAGACATGAGCAAATGTTTCCACCCGCGTTTAAGCTCGTTAAAAAATGAACTATTCCCCGGTAAATAACCACCGTGAATGTAGTACTTCAGCCATTAAAGCCTTGGTCGTGTTTGCACTGTCACCTCCACTTTTTCATTGGCCGATCATTCACCTCCATTTGATTGTTTACCCATTTTGAGAAACAGCGGCGAAGAGTGATTTCATTAGCCATCCTTGTGACACTGTCGTGATTGGAAAATTCCAAGCCTTACCTGGAATCAGCTGCTACCTATTTTATCACTCGTTCCTCAAAAGACGAGTGTTCTTTAAGCTCTTTTCAACTGACTCTTAAAATATGAAAAGATTTCCGAGTCCTTGGCCTTCCAGCTCGTTAAAGGGACAGGAAGTGCTATCCCTCATCTAGATTTTAATCTTTTTGGACCTGAGGGATTATTGCACAAAAAGATCAAGCGCTTGTTTTGTTCGGCTCGTTAAAACTATCGAAAATTCATCCCTTCTGTATTTTTTTATACTTTTTTAGACTTAAGGGATTAGATGACGAAAAAGGAATTTTGGAGTTACCTTTACATTCCTTTTCAGACTCTCTAAAATTGAAAAGGACCGAGTTATCTTTGTCGTTAAACTCGTTAAAAAGATTAATAGCGACAAACTTGTCTTTAGACGAGAACGAGTTTCACTATCGCTAGGCTCGTTAAAACATAGCGATGGGTTTGCCCGAAGGGCAAATTATAGAACAAGCATATGTTATCCTCCTCAAGCTTGACAAAAATAAAGAGGTACTGGTCAGCAATGACTGGGGAAAAATTGGGAAGAAAACTCAAAGAATCTTTATTGGTAGCAAGTCGCTCTTGAACATGACACTTCCACTCCGTGTCCGAGTCGGGTTGGGTTGTTTCATTCACCGGTCACATCGCCATGGTCACGCCATACCATACACATTGGGGTTAATGCTACCAATCCATCACATCAGTGTCGCCGATATGTTCAAGAGAAGTCATCCAGAGAAGTCACTTGTGTCTCACCCACTACCATACATTATACTCCATTCATTCATGACCGCCACCCTGAACCTTATATCATCATATTGTTTTCACCTCCATCAAAGTCATTTGCTCCGTTCCGTGTCATTGATGTGGGATTCATTAAGGCCCTCCTTTGACGGATCACTTCTTGTCGACATCAGCTCATTATCCAAGAAGTTGGTCTAGGAACACCCCATTCAGTACTTTGAAGCTTTCATGCCTCAATGGCAAGTTTCTCACTTCCGGTGACAGGTTTACATCAATGACCTTCGACCGAAAGATTTTGCATGGTGTTCGACGCCAAGTCCTTTATTCACACCACGTGAATTGTACTGCAGTACCTTGAGGATCATTATCATTATCGGTGATTCCTCTCACGCTTGTTAACAGTTTACATCATTGACTGGTAATCAAGTGATGTCTTTCCATGTTCGACTTTAAAACATTTCTCACATGGATCGACTTGTACTTCGAGTAAAGATCGAACGAGATTGAAGACCCCGGATCTAGTTTCCTCCATCCGGGCTGCGATATATATTCAGGGAAATAAAGACATCAAATGTACAACATTGCAGCACAGATAATCATCCTACCAAAAGGATGATGGCTCTATCAGAATCATCAGTCTACACTCAGACGATTGTCTGTCCTATGTACATGAAAATGAATTTATAAAGCTGAGAATGGGAATGCGCGCCTCAACTAGATCATGAAAACAGTATGAAGATAATGTATTGTATTGTATCTTATTACAGGTCTCCTCCCAGCATTGAAAGAACTTCGTATCCTCATAATAAAGCATTTCACTCGACACCAAAAGGTTAACGGCCTCATACTTTATGGGGCAACTGTTATAGACATTTTTGTGCCTTACAACTCCAAGCATGAAATTTCCATAAACCAAGGGCTCCTAAGTCCCTAAAAGTGTTGTTATAATCCCTAAAGGAACAAGGTCAACAGATTACAGCTTCTCCCAGAAGTTCTCCACCAGAAAATTCTCAGAATAAATCAAAACAGGATCATTTCAGCTACTCCACTGGCTAGGTGCGTTGCATTTCACCTAAATACACTATGAGGGTGCGTTTCATTTCAAAAGTCCCTTCTGTGGGGTGCGATGGGCGAGAAATGACAAATGGAAGTGTCATTCTGTGAGGTGGAGAGACAATGGAAGCTTCCAGAATCTTCTCCTGTGACACTTGCCTCACTGAATTCAACCAAGGATGAGTAAGAGGCCTTCAGTCTCCAAGTGGAAGCAAGAACTGACAGAGAGAAGACACTAATCAAATCACAAGCTGACTCATCCTTCTTACACATATCTATATATGGATCCCTCATCTCAGAGATACAGGGGGCTGGAATTTTGCATATTGTAAGGAATTGTTGTTGGTTTTTGAGACAAACATCAGAGTATTGGGTGATCTATGCTTTGTTGGAGGTGAAGAGGGGATTATTTGCTGGGAGGTTGATGCTGGGTCAGGAACCACCAGTTGTAACTCCTCCTGGATATTTTCTTGTTTATCAATAAAAACTATTTGAGTTTTTCCTCCATACTTTTGTATCATTGATGCTTGTTACACTTGTATGGTTAACTTAATCTGATCCTAAGTTGTTTATGAATATAGATCCATGTCTTTGTATAGTGTTCTTATTCTGTGATCTTACAAGTACTTGGTGAAGCTGGGCAAGTAAGGGAGCAGGTAGCTGGAGACTGTCAAAGAAGAGAGGGATTGGATCAAAGGACTAGCACAAGACACAGGTTGGTTCTTTCTATTCCTCTCTATCTATAGTTCATAAAGGAAATACAAAAGTAGTTTTTCTCTGTTTGTTTCTAAGGCAACTGTCACACCTTAGTGGGATAGAGCAGTTCTAAATAGACACTTTTCCCTGTAACAATGCTCAAGAGAAGTCATTCAGTTCAAATTTCATCCTTTGCAATACCATAAACCTTCGTATCTTGACTGCCATTCCTGAACCTTCTGTCGTCACTTGATTTTCATCTCCAAAATCATTTACCTTGTTTCATGTCGTTGATGTGGGATACATCAATGCCCTCCTGCGATGAGTTTCTTCTTGTCATCATTAGAACATTATCCAATAAGTTGACTTAGAAACACCCCTTCAGTACCTTGAGGCTTGCATACATCAATGGCAGGTTTCTCGCTTCTGGCAATAGGTTGATATCATTGGCCTTCGACTGGAAGACTCTGTATGGTGTTCAACATCAAATCATTCATTCACACCATGCAAAATGTACTGTAGTACCTTGAGGGTCATCATAATTATCAGTGATTCCTCTTGCCTTTGCTAACGACTTACGTCATTGGTTAGTAATGAGACGATGTCTTCCCATGTTTGACTTTAGATCATCTATTGACATGGTAAGACTTGTACTTGAGTGAAATATTGAACGAGAATGAAGACCCCAGATCTAGTTTCATCCATCCGGGCTGTGATATCTTCAATAGTACTAAATCAAATGTACAATGGCCTTACATTCATGGTCATCCATTCATGGGTCTATATCTATAGACGACTACATTTGTACATGTAATGAAAGTTTATAAGCTGAGAATGGGTATGCCTTCCCTCAGCAAGTTCATGAAGAAAAATCAAATTATCATGATATATGTAGTGTAACTAATGCAAGTCACCTTCCACTTTGAAACCTCCTCTCCACATAGTAAAGCATTTCACTCGACATACATATTTATGACTTCATGCTTTAGGGGGCAACTATTACACATCCATTTGGGCACATCAACTCTGACTTACAGATCAGTAGTATTAGGGCCCATCAAACCCTAATTCAATTGTTACATGCCTTAATGAAGTCAACCATTAATAATGCCTCCTTCCCAAGAGATTCCATGACTGAAATCATCCAAAAACTACCTCTAAGAAGATCAATGCAGGTAGGCCTTTATCAGGGTGCACTGCAGTGCAGCCCACTACACTGCCAAGGTGCATTATGGTGCACTTGAGCCGTCTTTGGCCTGCGCTGGACAAAATTGAGTGAAATATGCATTGGGGTTTGGAATATTCTTTTCCATAGGATGCCTCTAGAAGTTTTCCAAGGGTATCCACTCCTTTGGGCTCCAAACTGGATGAGGAAGGGACTTAAGGAACATCAATCCCTTTATCCCTTCCTCCATGGAACTAAATCTGAAGTTTGGGAGGGCATTCATTATCACCATTTATGGGATAACTTCCTTCATTCACCTATAAAATACCAGTCATCTAAGTGATCAGGGGTTGGAAATAATTGAATTATAGGGAGATGTTGTTAGTATGAGAATTGAGTTGGTTTCATGTATTCTAATGATGTCAAAATGTCTTGCTTGTTATGAGGAGAGGATGGGATTGAACCGGAGGAGTGACACTCAATCAAGCAAATTGGGTTGTAACTCTTCCTTTTAATAATAAAGTGTTCAAAGATTTTTCCATATGTTTGTATTTCTCATTGATGCTTTCATATGTGTATTCTGCACTTGATTCCATTTTATGTTTAATCAATAGATCATTATCACATGATTTGATTGGTTTTTGTCTTCTGTCTGTGTACAGGTACTTTTCAAGCAGATGAAGTATGGAAAGGGGTGATAGAATTGGTCAAGGGAGATAAGGAGTAAGAGAAAGCTTTAGGTAGTCTTCTTTACTATCTTATTAAATCTATTAGTTATAGAAAAAGTAGAGAATGCTTTGTATTGTTGTTCTAGACTTAGCTACTAGTCTAGGGGTTTAATCGTTTATCCATAGACACTAAAAATTCCTAAAACAATAATTCCCTCAGGGGTGAGTGTGGAAAAATATGCAAGTTGCAGAACTATTGTGGTCTTCCTCAATGACCCTTGGAGGTTGAGCTTGAGCATGGTGTCCTTGGTCATCACATTAATGGCAGCTTTAAGATCAATCAGAGTCTGTGGGACAATGGTGCCACTGATGTGCACATCTACTACAGGGCTTCCAGGGTCCAAATATTATTGACTCACCCCATCGTTAAGTCAGACAGCTACCCAATGACATTAATGGTAGGGGAATCCCTTTTTCTTCTTCTTGGATGCTTGAAGCACTTCTCCTTAATCAACTTATTGTAAATGGAAACATCTTTGATTGCCTAGAGAAGGGAGATCTTTACACATAGATTTTTTAGTTCTCCCAGAAGTTCGGTTTCTTTTGGTGTAGGCTGGAGTGGTTGAGCTATTCTCTTAGGAAAGGGTGGATTGACTTTAAGGCTGCTTTCCTATCTTTCTTAGTCAACCTACTTATGTGGAGAGAGAGGTTGGTTATCAGGAAGAATTCTCCCAGATATTAGGTTGATCTCCTAGATTTCTACAGGATAAGCTGGGTATGATGTCTCTCCACTGTAGACTTGTTGAGCCTACCTATTGTTCAAGTTCGTATTTGGCTAGGTAGACGTCTGGGGTTACTTGGGTGGAGCAAAGTGCAAGAGTCATGGTTGGGTAGGTGGTGGACGTAAGAGGGCTAGAACATTGTTGAATTGGGGCCTCCACCCCTGGAGTGGGGTACTCAACTGATGTTGTCACTAAACATTAGGTTGAAATGACTGGCTGGCTAGCTGGGAATGATACTCAGATGTATAGGACCAAGGAGGGGGTGTAGACCAAGAAGGATGAGCATGGGGTCCCCAAGAAGTTATAGTTGTGGTTTGGTTGGGGTTGTAATATGCATGGGATGACCCTTGCATACCTTGCTCACATGGTCTAGGCCCAAGAGGTCTCCTTTGGTTGATGTAGAAAAGCTGCTCAGTTACCCCTTCAACTCCTTGATATACAACTTTGGGTCCAAGTAAAGAAGGGCACTTATCTGTGGAGGGGTTTTCTTCGTAGACTAAGCAAATCCTAATAAAGTCCAATGGACATTGGTTCCCAGAATGCCTCTTGGTGCATCTAGGATAAAATATGGTCAAGGCTCTTTTGCTTCCTCTTTCTTCCTTCTGATGCTCATGGTGTCCAATTGTAAGTCAAGGGCTTGCAACATATCACTTTTGAAATCTTCCAGGATATTTCCAATTTCACCCTTGATGGATGAGTTGGAGGATGATGTACTGGCCATAGGTTGACTACCCCTACCCTTTTTCCTGGTTGCTGTAGAATGGTTTCTAGAGACAGTCTTAATATCCTCATAGGGAAATTGGTAGATATCTCCTTCTGCTATCATATGTAAGGTATCCAGAAGATCCTCCCTTACTCCTCTAATGTGGACCAAATTTAGCGAATTAGGGTCAAGTGTGCACCTGGCCCTTTTGTAACTGAGCTGGAATATTTCTTCACAGTCTTCTAAGGATTCATCCTAGCCTATGGTCATCCTGAAAATTTCTTCTTTAGTGTCCTTTGACCTACAATAGTCGCTATATTTGTTGTTAAAATACTGTTGCATCTAAGCCCAATTTGTGATGCTATCTCCAGGTAAACCTGTGAACCAGTGCAATGATGCATTCTTGAGGGTAGATGGAAATAGTTTTAACTTTTTCTCATCATTTGTATAGTCATAGGTTCGACATATAACAACAAACTCAAATAGGAAATTGTCAGGGTCCTCTGTGGTTAGGCCATGGAATGAGGTAGAGCAGCTAGGCTTATATTCTTCATCTTAGTGTCTCCATTGGTTACCTTGATGGGGAATGTTAGGATATTCTGACACATAGGAAATAGTTAAGTACAACTTGGTCTAGTATAGAGTTAGGTATAGAGTTAGGTAAAGTGTGTTTCTTTACTGTTGTACATTTTGTAACTTACAATCCGACGGTCACGATATGTAGTGATCCGACGATTCATTCTCTCCTCGGTATTACCGACACTTGATCCATGGCTTGACACCCGATTGGTCCATGAATTCTATTTAAAGCGCATGGAGGGTCATTTGTAGGGTAATCCGTGCATGAGAGAAGCTTATGTAAATTTTCATTCTTTGATTAATAAATTGCCTGAAGTGGCCGCGTTGGCTCAGGCCGTGGACTGTTTCCCTCTTTGAGGGTTTTAACCACGTCAAAAATACTGGTGTATTGATCTGTGATCTGGTTGTGAGCGGTGTCCTTTTCGTGTTATTTCTGAGGAACTTACCCTGTAAATTCCTACATGGTATCAGATCTATTTGAGGGCCGCGTCCATTGGTGATCCAAATCTGAAGCCGGTAGAACTGCATTCGACTGCCGTTTCCTAGATCTGTTGTTTCTGACTGCTTTCGGGCCGAGAGGACTGCTCTGTTGTGTTCGGAGCATCTGTTCCAGTGAGGAACCCCTTTCGTTTCACACGAAAAGGTTTCTGGTAGCCCTAGCTGCGTCATTTTTAAGATCTGGAGGTATACAGTCTTTATTTGCAGTTTACTGTTATTTTCTCTCTGCTTATTTCGGTTTCGGTTTATTTAGCTTTTTTTTAACCGGATCTATACCTTTCATTTCTGCATATGCTCTTTGCCCTGCGACTCTGTGCGATTTTGGCAAATCAGAAACAGAAAGGAAGGATTTTTCTCATGCGTATGCTCTTTTCCCTGCACCTTAGTGTGATCTCGGAAAATCAGAAACATTGAGAAAAATATTTAGTTTTTCGGCTAAAGCTAACTTTGAGCCGCAAGGTTCAATTTTTGAAAATATTTAGTTTTTTGGGTAAAGCTAACTTCGAGCCATAAGGTTCGTTTTCTTTGCATGTCCGTGTTGGGTTTTGTGTTTTTTGTTTTGTAGGGAAAAAGAGTTTTCTCAAAGCAAGCACGCAACCCAAGGCCCCCCCCCCCTCTCTCTCTCTCTCTCTCTCTCTCTCAAATTTTTTGTATAGATCAATTGGTTCAAAGCTATTTTAAGAGAGTAGAGGTCTTGGGTTCAAGTCTCCATTTTGTGGGGGCGGACTTTTTCACTTCCGCACATTCCCGCACTTCGTCGGCAACTTCAACAACTTTTTTTTCAAAAAGCCATAACTTCTTCATCCGGAAGCCTTTTTCATAGCCGTTTTTTTTAAACCAGCCTAATTTTTCGAGATCTATCCATTGGAACACTTACTTTTAGCATCTTCAGCTTCAGTTTCTATTGAAATGGAAATTCAATACCAAGTCACCCTTGACAGCACCAACTACTTCCAATGGTTGTCCTACATGGAGGATTTACTTAGAAGTAAAGGTCTCTACCGAATAGCCACAGGCCAAGAAAAGAAACCGAAAGATGAAGAAAAAGCTACTAAATGGGAAAATAGACAAGATCAAGCACGTGGTTTGATAGGGATGTCTATTTCTCCAGATCTTAGATTCCATATTGCAGAACTTGAAACTCCTCATGAAGCAATGGAACAAATCAATAAAGTTTTTGGGATTAAAAATGAAATTAGAGCCCATCAACTTGAAAATGAGTTGCTTACATTGGACCCTAATAATTTTTCTTACATTGAAGATTTCTTGTCTAAGTTCAAGACCCTTAGATATCTTTTGGAAGGTGTTAAGGTTAAGAAAGAAGATAGTAACCTTATTTATTCCATCCTTACTAAGTTGGGACCAGCCTACTCTGTATTTGTTTCCACCTTCCATTCTACAAGGGAAGCCTTCATTTCTCAAGGAAAAGACTATAAGCCTCCTTCCTTTGACTCTTTTTGTGATTCTTTAATAAGAGAACAAGAAAAACTCTTACACCTTGGTCTTCTTAATCTTGGAAACTCTTCCAAGAAAGCGTTAGCCGCCCAGCAGCAACCAAATTCAAAGAATCCTAAGAAGTCATATCCTAAAAAGAATGGTCCTAAACCAAACAAGGGTCCTAAGAAAACTCAGCCTCAAAATGAAAGATCATTTCAGCAAAATGATAAGACCAATAAAAACAAATGGAAGAAGACTGACAGACATTGCAACTTTTGTAATCGAGATGGCCACTTAGAATCAAAATGCTTTAAAAAGATGGAAGCCTTGCAAGCAACAATGAAGAAGCATAACATCCATTTGGGGCAATCTTCAACTTCAACTTCATCTTCAGGAATGGCACTTTCTGCATGTGGTTGTCAAGCATCTCGGTCTGGTTGTGCATTAAATGTATCTTCTTCTTCTCATTCTCATGAGTGGCTCATTGATTCTGGAGCTTCTTATCACATGGCCAAAAACAAAGCCATGTTTTCTTCTTTAAATGATTGTAACACCAAAAATATATATGTTGGTGATGATAGATCTCTTAATGTTGTAGGGACTGGAACTGTTCATCTAGACAATGGTCAGTTTAATGATGTATTATGTGTTCCAACCTTATCCTGCAACCTTCTATCTGTATATCAGATAACTCATTCAGGTGAAGGTAAAATCGTTGAATTTTCAGCTCATGATGTTGTAATCAAGGACTTAAAAGATCCTAAACAGATTTTGGCTACTGGCATTGCTGATGATTCTACAAGGTTGTATAAGTTTCACAACTTTGGGTCATCAAATCTTCCCTCAGTATTTGTTTCTCATAACGATGAAGTGAGCAAACTTTGGCATGAGCGATTTGGTCACTTAAACTATCACTCCCTTTAGCATCTATGTAAAGAAAATATAGTGACAGGTCTTCCTATGGTATCTTGCAAATATGGTGTTTGTTCCGGATGTGTACTCGGAAAACATCATCGGGACAGTTTTGAAAAACATGCCTCTTGGCACACCTCAGCCCCTTTACAGCTTGTGCATAGTGATTGATGTGGTCCACTTCCTGTTGCTTCATTCTCTGGCTGCAAGTATTTCTTAACTCTCATTGATGATTTCTCCAGACGCACTTGGGTATACTTCTTAAAACTCAAGAGTGAAGTATTTAACACATTTTTGGTCTTCAAGGCCTTTGTTGAAAAACAATCTGGACATCAAATTCTGAAGTTAAGATCTGATAATGGCAGAGAATATGTTAAAAACACATTCATCAACTATTGCACTAAGAATGGAATTCAAATGAAACATACTGTTCCATATACTCCACAACAAAATGGTGTAGCTGAAAGGAAGAAGACCTTAAAGGAAATGGCTAATTGTATGCTACAATCTAAAGGACTTGGTCTTAGTTTTTGGGCAGAAGCAATTAACTGTGCAAATTACATAATAAATCGCACTCCTACTAAGGTTCTAAAGAATATCACTCCAGAAGAAGCATGGAGTTCAATTAAACCAGATGTAAGTCACTTTCGTGTTTTTGGAAGTGAAGCGTGGGCCCATATTCCAGATGAAAAGCATAAAGCTTTAGAACCTAAGAGTGAAAAATGTAGTTTTGTTGGATATTCTGAAGATGTAAAAGGCTATAGACTTATTCCATTTAAGTCCAAAAATGTTATCATTAGAAGAGATGTAATATTTGATGAAAATATATCGGCCTACGAGCCTAGTCCGGCGAATGTGCCACCTCTCTCTATCTCTTCTACTTTAGAAAACATTTCTTCTTCAGATGATGAAAGTGAGGATGACAATCCTCCCCCACCATCTTAGGATCCTCCTTCAGCTCCTGAGCTTCCAAAATGGGTTCGTGCTACTCGAGATGCAGCAGGTGATCTTGCTGGTGATCCTACAGATCAGCGACGCACACGTTCTCAGTTCGAGAGAGCCTCTTCTTTACTGGCTCAAGCTCCAGTAAATTATGATCCTGACACCTTTGCAGAAGCTTCAGGCCATCCAGATTGGGTAGCAGCTATGAATGAAGAATATCATTCATTATTGGCAAATGATACATGGGATCTTGTTCCTTTACCAAAGGGACAAAAACTTGTTAGATGCAAATGGGTTTATAGAACCAAGTATGGACTAGATGGGAAAGTTGATAAACATAAAGATCGTCTTGTTGCTAAGGGCTTTTCACAGGTTGAAGGCATTGACTACACTGAAACCTTCTCCCCTATTGCCAAAATGAACTCTATCCGCCTTGTTCTTTCCCTTGCTGCCTCTTTCAAATGGGAAGTCCATCAGATGGATGTTAAATCTGCCTTCTTGCATGGGGACTTGCATGAAGAAATCTATATGGAACAACCCATTGGCTTCATACAAACAGACTCCAGCCTTGTTTGTCGACTTAAGAAATCCCTTTATGGTCTCAAGCAAGCTCCTCGGGCTTGGTATGCCAAAATGGATAGCTTTCTTTTAGAATCTGGCTTTTCTAGGTGTCATTCTGACAATACTGTCTACACCAAAAAAGTGGGCAACTCTCTTATCATCCTTGTTCTTTATGTTGATGATCTTATCCTTACTAGTAGTGATCCCAACCTTATAAACCATGTGAAGTCTAGCCTCAAAAGGAAATTTGAAATGACAGACTTAGGACACTTACACTATTTTCTCGGTCTTCAAGTCTTGCAATCCAAGGAGGGTATTTCCCTTTCCTAGTCCAAGTATGCTTGTGATATTCTACGTCATTTTCACATGGAAGACTGTAAGCCAGCCCCTTCTCCCTTTCAGTTTGGAGTCAAACTCTCAGTCACTTGTACTTCTCCTGAAGTTCATGCTACCTTATACCGTCAACTTGTAGGAAAACTTTTGTATCTAACCCATACTCGTCCTGATCTTTCCTTTGTTGTTGGCCTTGTTGCTCGGTTCATGCAAAACCCCCGTGAAATTCATTGGAAAGCAGCTAAAAGAATACTTCGTTATGTTCGAGGTACAGTTCAGTTTGGGATTCATTACAGTGCCGAAGCATCTCCTCTATTGGTTGGTTTCACTGATTCTGATTGGGCTGGTGACCCTGATGATCGGAAGTCTACTGCCGGTTATGTGTTCACTCTTGGTTCAGGACCTATTACATGGGCTTGTAAGAAACAAGCTACCATTTCTCTTTCATCAGCAGAAGCAGAGTATCGTGGTGCCGTAGAAGCTAGTAAGGAAGCCTTGTGGCTTCGTCAGATCCTGTCAGAATTTCGCTTTCAGCAGCAGCATCCGACTACACTTTGGTGTGATAATCAAAGTGCCATTCAGCTATGCAAAGATCCAATTCAACATCAGCGCAGCAAACACATTGAACTGCACATGCACTTCATCAGAAAGCTCATTCACGACCATGTTCTTGAAGTGCAATATTGTTCAACAGATGATCAAGTTGCAGACATCTTCACAAAGGCTCTCACAGAGGCGAAGTTCACTAAACTTCGATTTATGGTTGGAGTTCAGGAAGTTGTCACTAAGGGGGGATAGGCTCTAGTGCCTCCTTCCTTCTCCTATTGTGTCATATTTGTAAATCCTTCAATCCTATCCCAAGTTGTTCTTAAGCGGGGATGTTAGGATATTCCGACACATAGGAAATAGTTAAGTACAACTTGGTCTAGTATAAAGTTAGGTATAGAGTTAGGTAAAGTGTGTTTCTTTACCGTTGTACATTTTGTAACTTACAATCCGACGGTCATGATATGTAGTGATCCGACGGTTCATTCTCTCCTTGGTATTACCGACACTTGATCCGTGGCTTGACACCCGATTGGTCCATGAATTCTATTTAAAGCGCATGGAGGGTCATTTGTAGGGTAATCCGTGCATGAGAGAAGCTTATGTAAATTTTCATTCTTTGATTAATAAATTGCCTGAAGTGGCCGCGTTGGCTCAGGCCGTGGACTGTTTCCCTCTTTGAGGGTTTTAACCACGTCAAAAATACTGGTGTATTGATCTGTGATCTGGTTGTGAGCGATGTCCTTTTGGTGTTCTTTCTGAGGAACTTACGCTATAAATTCCTACAGGGAAGGCATCCTCAATTCTATCTCTATTCCCTCTGTCATTTCAGTTTTCTACCATTGGTTCAGTAGGAATGGTTTCTTCCTCTTCTTCTTCGCTTGTAGGTTCTTCCACTATGCAAGGTTTCTCAATTAAAGGGTATTCCAATTCACAGTCACCGACGAAGAGAGAAGGTTGACTGTTAGATGTAGTGGGGATATTTACAAGAATTTCGCAAAATTTTCCATATTCCTACGAGGCATAAAAGGAAATATTTTTGGGTTGGTTTTTGTGAGATTTAATTAAAGCTAGAAAGTACTTTGAAAAAATGAAATTGCTGATTGAATGAAAACCACTAACAAAAAGAAACTAACAAAAAGAAAGGAAATCATATAATGACATATGAAACAAAGGAAGCTACTAACGAAGAAACTACTTGTTGAATTGAAATTCTACTTGCAGAATGGAAAGGAAAGAAGATAACGACAACTGAAAGAAAGGAAGCTACTAGATTACTTTTTGCAGAAATAAAGTAATGGAAGAAAATTGGGGATAAGAAGTAGAAGAAAAAAAAGTTGGAGACTAGTAAAATAAGAAAGAAGTAATCACATTCTACTTCGACACCTCCCCGGTAACAGTGCCAAAAAGTGATGAGCTTAGGTGTTGCAACAAGAATTCTGCAACTCCCAGGGCTACCAACTTTACTTATCAGCCCAGGGTTCGTACAAACTTGGAGGTGAAAGTGCTATATGCACAAGTAAAAGTGAAGGTCTTTCCTGTTGTCATTACTCATCTGGCAAGAGATGCCAAGGGTTCCACGCTAGAATTCTATAGGGTTAGAAGAAGCTTAATTCTTTGATGGAAGAAGAGAAAATCTATTCTAAGAGAGAGCTACTCCACTGCAATAATGAAGAAAACAATATGTAATGCTAAACCACACCATAACCTAACTAACCATCTAAACAACTATGCTAAACAAAATTGCTAAATCAACACTAACCTAATGTTGCTATCTAAGTTGCAGAGGTAAAGAGCATTAAACTATACTAAGGTGTAAACAAAGGAACTAAACTAAATCTATTTTCAAGTGGAAGAGAAGTCAAAGATTGAAATTGGTGAAAGGAGGACATAAGGACGCAGTAGTGCATAGGGACCATTGGATCGATCAATAAACCAAAGATTGATGGCGGAGATCTTATCATGATGGCTTAAGTGAATAGATGGATGAATAGGGTTAATGAACATAATGAACGATGGAGATCTTATCACAGGCGATTTAGTGAATAGGTGAACGAATAGGGTAACGAAGCAGATGAATGATGGAGATCTTATCGCGAGGAATTAAGTGCATGGATGGAAAAACAGGGTAACGAAGCAGATGAACGACGAAGACCTTATCGCGAAAGAAATGTGCAAAAATGATGGAGCAGGTTTTCGCAGGCGGTAAGTAGTTTCTCACGTGCCCTCAAAGCTGTAAGTTGTATTTTGAAATTTCACGCGATTAGCCTAACTGGGTGACACATTGCATGGGAAAACCACTTTTCTCATGTGCCCTCGAGCAGATAACAGTCGTGCAAGAATCCCCATGAGATTGCGCGATAGTAGTCAGATCAGGCTAGACAGATCGACGGTGGAGATTTTGGGGCATAAAGTATTGAGGTGACGCGATAGTTGTTGGATGAAGAGAGAGATCGATGGTGAAGATTACAGCATATAAAGTAGATTTTCCTACACAATGATGAGGCTCATCATCACCCCCCTACTGAAAGTGTTGCTCGTCCTCTAAGCAACTTAGTCAATGTCCATGTCCTTCATGGATCTGTTAGCCTCTCTGACATCCCATGCTTCTACTTTGGTCTCTTCTTCTTGTTTATAGAATCCTGCTTTCCTTTCTACTTATTCCCACTACCTCTTTTCCTCTTATTCTTTTCTCCCTTCTAGCATCCCTAGGAGTAGTGGTGGACTGAGTTTTAGGCCTATCCAATTTACCTTCAACCTTTGCATTGATTGCTTATACATAGGTGTCCTATTGAGTGCCTCTCTCAAGCTTTGAGGGGAGTGATATTCTCTGACCTTCAAGCTGTGTGGCAGTGTTTTCCATCTCCCTTAGCAGGCCTGTATATTTTCATCTCTTAGTAGCCTAAACATATCCTGAAAATGTGAAATTTCTTGCTCTTGGAAAGTATGATATATAGGTGCCAACTGAGGATCATTCGCAATTAGATTATGGGTGTTGATTAGGGCCATGGGATTTGATTGTTCAGTTCTGATGCAAATAGTTTCATTTTTCTCTCTAGAAAATATAATTTTCATCTCTACAGCCCTTGACTTCTCATGGTTCATCGATGATGCCAAAGCCATTAACTGTAGATCTCCTAGCTCTACATTAGGATCCCAAATATTCATGTCTGTGAGGCCATGTTTTGCAAGTAAAACTCAGCCATTTTGACCCTATCTTATAGTGCTTTGTCTGCTCAAGTTGGGCCCTAACCCAAGAGCTTCAACCCTCTGAGTTAACTCAGTGTTGGCTCAAAACAAAACTAATCTTTATTATAAAAACCATGGACTACATAACAAATTGTCACAAGTCTTGCAGCTCAGAAATAAAGTAGAGTTTACATTAGTAATTTGGATCTTACTGAGGTCCTCAGCCTCTCTACTTATACATCTGAAGTCATGAACGACTTCCGTCCCATTAGGGAGGCTTGGCTCCCCACTCAAGATAAATTGATTTCTGTCACTTTCACTTGCTCGGCTATCTTTTAGTCCTCATTATTTGGCTGTTTACACTCCAAGCTGATGGAGGAATTTTCGAATGGAGGGGTACTAAATGAGGAGAATTTACCTCCTATAATTCCTCTCCCTTGTCCCATTCAAGTTTTTACCAAGGTCTTTGCCACAATTCATTGCTTTTATCCTTTATTCCTGCATTTTTCCTTGCTTTCATCCTTTATTCCTGCATTACATGCACATTAGACCACAAAGCAAAATATGCAACTCTAACTCATCTCATAAAAAAAATATAATCAAAAGTATGCAATCAGTTGTGAGAATAATTGGTTTAACTAAGCTAGGAGGTGAATTAAGGCCAATTAAGGCCCATATAATTACCCAATGATGAGGCTCATGATCACCCCCCTACCGAAAGTGTTTCTCATCCTCTAAGCAACTTAGTCAATGTCCATGTCCTTCATGGATCTGTTAGCCTCTCTGACATCCCATGCTTCTGCTTTGGTCTCTTCTTCTTGTTTATAGAATCCTGCTTTCCTTTCTACTTATTCCCACTACCTCTTTTCCTCTTATTCTTTTCTCCCTTCTAGCATTCCTAGGAGTAGTGGTGGACTGAGTTTTAAGCCTATCCAATTTACCTTCAAACTTTGCATTGATTGCTTATACATAGGTGTCTTGTTGAGTGCCTCTCTCAAGCTTTGAGGGGACTGATATTCTCTGACCTTCAAGCTGTGTGGCAGTGTTTTCCATCTCCCTTAGCAGGCCTGTATATTTTCATCTCTTAGCAGCCTAAACATATCCTGAAAATGTGAAATTTCTTGCTCTTGGAAAGTATAATATATAGGTTCCAACTGAGGATCATTTGAAATTAGATTATGGGTGCTGATTAGGGCCATGGGATTTGATTGTTTAGCTCTGATGCAAAGAGTTTAATTTTTCTCTCTAGCCAATATTATTTTCATCTCTACAACCCTTGACTTCTCATGGTTCATCGATGATGCCGAAGCCATTAATTGTAGATCTCCTAGCTCTACATTAGGATCCCAAAAATTCATTTCTGTGAGGCCATGTTGTGAAAATAAAACTCAGCCATTTTGACCCTATATTCTAGTGCACTTTGATAAAAAAGATCAATAAACTTCCTGCAGTCCTGCAATGGAATGGTGCCCCTTTGTGCTAGTTTTTTAATATGAAATTGTAGCCATTGTTCTCTGAGGTAAAGAGCATAGGATTTAGCTGGAATCCTACACTTGATGGCCTATAAGGAGAGGCTGGCCATATATTCTAGTCGGCTTTCCTTTACCTGTAGCTGTCCTCTCAGCCATGCATTTTACCTCTTTGTTTTTCTTCTCTTATTCCTTTTGTTGTTCTTTCTCATCTCCATCAGTTTCTTCCTTCATTTCCTCCTCTATTTCAGCATCATCCTCCTTGTGTTCTCTTTCATCATGTTCCTTTGTATTTGTTTCTTGTTCATCCATCACATCCCCATCTAGCTTTGTATCATATTTTTCTTTTTTTCCTCCTCCTCACTTACAGAGTTACTAACATCATGGCTAAGGGTTTTGATGTCATCTTGTACTAGTAAGTTTACGAAGACTGGCCATGTTATAGGGATCCTGAGGGTTTGGAGGGCATCCTTAATGAGGATCCTAATCAACCCATGGTGAACCAACTATTGGGAATTCCCTTCTTTTACTTTGCTGCTAGAGTCTATGAGTGATTGCATCAAGAAATAGGGTATGCTAAGTCTTTGGTGGACTGGTGTTTATACCCCAAGTCTTAATTCTTCAAGCATTCTAAAATAGTTTCCATAACAACACTACATCTATTGAATGACAAATGAGGTGACAGGGTATGGTGAATGAGGTGGACGATAATGAATGAGGGTGGAAGATGATGTGGAGGAGATGAGATGGAGTGGAGCGATGGTGGTGGCCTACTGCGGTGGTAGGGAGTGTACAAGATGGTCATCAGGCTTGAACCGGTGTAGCAATCTCAGGCGGTAGATCTTGGTCAAACACTGTGGCATCATGGTCAACTGCGGGGGTTGAGCCTGAGTTATATCTTGTGCTTGTTGCTCCCCAGCATAGCACTTTATCTGCCTCTCGAAAACACTTTTACTTAAATCTTGTGCTACTACTCGAACTTTAATATAGGTTGGGGCCCCACCTTACATGACTATTTTTGGACTAGTTGTCCCGATGCCAAACTACAGTTGTCGAAGATCAAAGCTATTGTTGATGGTCATTCTTCTTCCTCCTCTAATATCTATTGATGGTTTATTGGCTTTTGTAGGTGTTCGTGACTGAAGATCTGATGTTGTTGTTGTTGTTGTGGAGCTTTTGGATCATCCTAGTGAAGTCCTGTAGCTGATGATTGATATTCTGTGGGATAGGCTACCAAAGGATTTCCTACAGGATGTCCTATTGTTGGTTGGGGATGTGAGGATGCTGCAATGAATGGACAAAGGGATTAGGAGTGTGTGTGGACCTAGGGATGATGGTAATGGATGATGTGAGGGGTTAGATCATGTCTGGAATGAATTTTGCGGACCTAACCAATCTACCATTCTGGGGATCCTATAGGAATACAAGGGATCCTTTAGAAAACACAATCTTCACCTTAAATTGAAGCAATGAAGTAAGAAATAATGGAATTGATGGAGGGATGCATGGTAAGGAGTGGAGGAGATGAATATATGTGAGGCAAGGTTCCCTTTGGATCTTCTCTTTGCTCCTTGATTGCCTTTCTCACCCACTTGTAAATAATAATTATGTCTTTTTTAATTTTATTATTATATTTTTTTTTGAAAAAAACATAGGATGCCTCAAAGAGGTTTTCACCCTACATATCTACCCTGGGTGCCTCAAAGAAGAGTTTCACTGAGGGATCTTTTTACTCTTTTCATTTTTTTCTCATCCTTGGGCCACCTCTTGAGGATTTCAAACCAAAGATGGGAATTAGGCACGTCACAGAGGTTTTCGCCTGAATCGTTAATTTTTTTCTCTTTTTTAGTGCCTTGATGAGGGAGGAGCTAGAACTTTCTCCACCATCATCACTGTCTTATTGATATTTTCAATGAACTCTTGTTTTGATAAAGGCCTCTTGTACATTTTCAATCAGTGTCCATTAACTAGCAATGGAATGGCTTCTTCATCTATAGTTCTGATTTGCACTAAACCATTGTCATGGCATATTTCCACCACATAAGGTCCAAGCCATCTTGTCCTTAGCTTTCCCTTGAAGTCTTGATACCTAGAATCATATAACAATGCCCAATATCCCTCTTGAATTTGCTTCTCCTTAATATGTTTGTCATGCCAAATCTTCCTCTGAACCTGAACTATCTATGAATGTAGGAGGGCCTATATTTTGAATTCATCCAAGCCATTCAAATGGAATAATCTTTCTTTATATGCATGACTGAGATCCAAATATAGTTGGGCTGCCATCCTCAATGTGTTATATTCAAACTCAATGGAAAACAAAGCCTTCTTCCCATAAACCAGCTCATAGGGTGTTTATCCAGTGGTGGTCTTCCATGTTGTATTATAGGCCCAGATGTCCTCAACAAGTCTCTCTGCCCAATCCTTCCCATTGTTTCTCACTACCTTGGTTAAGATGTTCTCCAATGCCCTGTTGGTCACCTCCACTTGCCCATTATCTTATGGATGATAAGGAGTGGAGGTCTGATGCATGATTTTGTGATCACTGAGCAATTCTTCAATCATGTTGGAGGTAAATTGGTTGCCTTGGTCTGTGACTAGCTCTCTAGGGTACCCAAATTTGTAGAATATATTCTCCCTTAGGAACTCAACCGCCTTCTCTTCTATTGCTACCTTAATTGCCTTGGCTTCAACCCACTTAGTCAAATAATCAGTGCACACAATGATGTACTATCTTTTCTTTGAAGGAGGGTTGATAGGCCCAATGAAGTCCATGCCCCACTTGTCAAATGGCTTGAAAGTCACTTGAGGTTGTCGAGACATTTCATCTCTTTGAGTAGGCTTTCCCATCCTCTAGCATTGATCACACTGACTAATGCACTTTTTCACATCTTGATGAAGAGTAGGCCAATGAGAGCCTGCTTGCAACACTTTCAATGCAGTCCTCTTTACTGCAAAGTGACTTCCACAAGGCCCATCATGACAGGTCAGAAGGATGTCAATAAAATCCTCTTCCTTTATACACCTTCTCAAGAATTGATCTAGGCCAAGTTTGAATAGATTGCCCCCAATGCAAGTGAATGGGACACTTTTGCTGACTATCTTTCTCTTTTCTTTGGAGGGAACATTTGGTAGCAACTGTGTTGATACCAAATAGTTTGCTATATCAAAAAACCACGGGGAGAGAACTGAAATAGAAAACAAATGCTCATCTAGTAACGGGTCATCCACCATTCCTTCTTCACCTGTAGGCAGATTCATCCTAGATAGAAAGTCTACTACAACATTTTCCTTACTAGGCTTATCAACAATAGTTAGATCAAACTGTTATAATAAAAGAAACCATCTTATAATTCTAGCATTGACATCTAGTTTGTTCATTAAATACTTGATTGCAGCATGATCAACATGCACAAATGTTTGATAGGATGTAATGTAATGCCTAATTTTGTTTAATGAATGCACAAGAGCTAGGAATTCCTTTTCAGTCAGAGTCTAGTTTAGCTAAGCCTTTGACATGTTCTTACTGATAAAAGAGATGGCACAGGACAATTTATCCTCTTCCTAACCTAAGGCTTCTCCTATGGCTTTGTCTGAGGCATCAACATCAATATGAAAAAGGAGGGCCTTGTTTGGGCCTCTAAGGATTGGTGCAGTGGTTAACTTACCCTTAAGAATGTCTAAGGCCTCTTGACATCTCTTTGACCATATAAACTCAGAATCTTTGGCCAACAACCCAAACAAAGGAGAGCCCAACTTGCTAAAGTCTTTTATGAACACTTAGTAGTATCTAGCTAAGCCTAAGAAACTCCTAATGTCTCTCTACTTTTGTGGAAGTGGGACCCTTTGGATGATTGCTATTTACTTCGGGTCCACCTGCAGTCCGTGCTGAGATATTGAATGACCTGGTACAGTCCCTTCAGTCATTAAGAATTCACATTTTTCTGGACTACGAGACAGGTTCATTTCAATGCATTTGTGCAATACTTTGCCTAGGTTAGTCAGGGCTTCTTGAAAATCATAGTCATAAGGCATAAA
Source organism: Pinus tabuliformis (assembly GCA_031772625.1). Taxonomy (NCBI): domain Eukaryota; kingdom Viridiplantae; phylum Streptophyta; class Pinopsida; order Pinales; family Pinaceae; genus Pinus; species Pinus tabuliformis. Next base: position 1,165,613,614 of record CM062817.1, on the reverse strand, counting down.
GTCATGCTTATAGATTTCCATAGCGTCATGTACTAATTCAACAAAAATACTCAAGAGTGCTCTCCCGAAAGTGGCAGGTGCATTACATAGGCAAAAAGGAAGGACCCTATAGGCAAAAATATCCCAAGGACAGGTGAATGTCGTCTTATCCTAGTCTTCTGGGTAGATTTGGATTTGGTTGTACCCACTGAATCCATCTAGGAAGGAAAAAAAGTTCCTCCCTGCCAGGCCATGTAGCACTTGGTCAATGAAGGGTAGAGGAAAATGATCCTTCTTTGTGTCTTTGTTCAACTCCCTATAATAAACACAAATGCTCCACTTACCATTTTTCTTGGGAACTAACGCTAAAGGAGAGACCCACTCACTGTCTGAGATAGGGTAAATGAATCCTGCATCTAGAAATTTTTGTAGTTCTTCTATGACTATGTCTTTAAGAGATGGATTCATCCTCCTTTGTGGTTGCCTGACTGGCTTGCAACCTTCTTTGATTTATATGTGGTGAGTACAAACTGTGGGGCCTATATATTTCCACAGAATCATGTACTAATTCAGCAAAAATACTCAAGAGTGCTCTCCCGAAAGTGGCAAGAGCGTTACATAGGCAAAAAGGAAGGACCCTATAGGCAAAAATACCCCAAGGACAGGTGAATGTCATCTTATCCTAGTCTTCTGGGTAGATTTGGATTTGGTTGTACCCATTGAATCCATCTAGGAAGGAAAAAAAGTTCTTCCCTGCCAGGCCATGTAGCACATGGTCAATGAAGGGTAGAGGAAAATGATCCTTCTTTGTGTCTTTGTTCAAATCCCTACAATAAACACAAATGCTCCACTTACCATTTTTCTTGGGAACTAACACTAAAGGAGAGACCAACGCACTGTCTGAGATAGGGTAAATGAATCCTGCATCTAGCAGTTTGTGTAGTTCCTCTATGACTATGTCTTTAAGAGATGGATTCATCCTCCTTTGTGGTTGCCTAACTGGCTTGCAACCTTCTTTGATTTATGTGTGGTGAGTACACATTGTGGGGTGTACTCCCTTTATTTCCTTATAACTCCAAGTGAAGGCTTCTAGGTTTTCCCTCAACATGTTGCATAGCTTTTCCTCTTCTAAAGCAGAGAGAGATGGATTAATTTTCTAAGTTTTCTCTAGGCCAAATTCTATGTTTTTGACATGGAGCGGGTTGGAATTGGCCAAGCATATGTCAATTGGATGATTGTTCTAGGTTTCACTTACATCATCTTCTAATGATAGTGAACTAGGAGTTGGACTTTGGAGCAGGTGTTCAATTAAGTCATTCTCATCTTGTTGTCCTCCTCCTATGGTTGCTTCCACAGCATATAGTTGGGTAGAATAAACCTCATCTTCTTCCTCCTCCTCCAACCATAAAGGTAAATCATGCTCTCGAGAAGGTTGAGCAGGAAGTTATAGGACTAAATGTTTGGACATATGCCCATTCTTGATGGTCATATTCCCAGCTCTATAGCTAAGGTAAGCATCAACTATGGCAAACCATGGCCTCCCAAGGATGAGAGGGTAACCAGTAAGCTTAGCCTTAGGCTGGAGAACTAGAAAATATACAGGGTACTCCCAGGAGTTAAGGGAGACCATCACATCCTCCACAATTGTTACAAATCCATTTCCAAACATCAACCCCGACTTACATATCAGTACTATTAGGGCCTAAAAAACCATAATTAATTTGTTACATGCCCTAATGAAGTCAACCATCAAGAATGCCTGCTTCCCAAGGGATTCCATGACTGAAATCATCCAAAAACTGCCTCTAAGAATATCAGCGCAGGAAGGCCTTTATCAGGGTGCACTGTAGTGTAGCCCGGTACACTGCTAGCATGCATTACAACACACTTGACCCCTCTTTGGCCTGCGTTTGGCAAATTTGAGTGAAATATGCATTGGGGTTTGGAATATTCTTATCCATAGGATGCCTCTAGAAGTTTCCCGAGGCTATCCCTCCTTTGGGCTCGAAATTGGATGATGGAGGGAGTTAAGGAAAATCAATCCCTTTAACCCTTCCTCCATGGAACTAAATCGTAAGTTTGGGAGGGCATTCATTATCACCATTTATGGCATAACTTGTTTCATTCAACTATAAACGACCACTCATCTAAGTGATCAGGGGCTAGAAATCACTAAATTATAGGGAGATGTTGTTAGTATGAGACTTGAGTTTGTTTCAAGTATTGTAATAATGTCAAAATGTCTTTCTTGTTACGAGGAGAAGAGGGGATTGAACTGGAGGAGTGACACTGAATCAAGCAAATTGGGTTGTAACTCTTCCTTTTACTAATAAAGTGTTCAAAGCTTTTTCCATATGTTTTTGTTGTTCATTGATGCTTTCATATGTCTATTATGCACTTGATTCCATTTTATGTTTAATCAATAGATCATTATCCTATGCTTTGATCGATTTTTGTCTTCTGTCTATGTGCAGGTATTTTTCAAGCAGATTAAGCATGGAAAGGACTGACATAATTGGTCAAGGGAGATAAGGACAAAGCGAAAGCTTTAGGTAGGCTTCTTGACTGTCTTATTTAATATATTGGTTATAGAAAAAGTAGGGAGTGCTTTGCACTTTTGTTCTAGACTTAGCTACTACTCTAAGGGTTTAAGTGTTTATCTGTAGACACTAAAAATTCCCAAAACAAATTAGTGATTCCGCTAGGGAGCAATTATCCATCTTAGTAGCTTATTAGCCTCTTAAGACATTTTTACATATTGTACTTGTGGTCATTGATTGAATTTCAGTCTTATTTCATTGAAAATTGAGTCAAAACTATGTCAAATTGCCTTAAAAAATGGCTTACTGTCGCCAGCGTAGCTTAGTGAAGGACACAGTGTGTTGCAATGCACTTCCTGCATAGAACCAATGCACTATCTCTCACTGTAGCCTAAGTTGATCCCTTCAAGGTCAGTTTCCCATCTAGGAGCTAAATTTTTTTGTCAATTTTCTCTTCTTTGAATGATTTGCTAAATGTCAATAATGTCTTGTCTCTGAAAATAGTTGTTCATCTCCTTAGTTGGCCCTACTTAGACTAGTATTGATAAATGTTTCTTATGTATTTACTTTTTCATTTTCAATCTATAGTTCAAAGTTAGTTTTTTGGTCGATTGATCTTTATCGAAAGAAAGTGTCGTAAAATCATCTTTTCCTTTGAAAATTGAATTGTCGTAAAGTCTTCATTCATGAAAGATCAATTGATTGATGTGTGCATATGATTGGTTTTTTCGTTGAAAGTATCGTAATTCCTCATTTCTTCGAAAATGAAAGTGTTGTAAAGTCTTCCTTTCCTTGAAAAGAAATTGTCGCAAAATCGTCATTTTTATGAAATGAGTTTATTGATCGATTGTGCATTTTTTTTCCTTTTCGTTCATTCACATTAAGGGAAACTGAAAAGAAATACATGCACGTTGCATTGAAAAGTTTGTGTGCACTGATAGGAATAGTGTAGGTAATTTGCATTTAGATTGTACTATTTTCTTTTTGATCAAAAGGAATCTGATTTCCCTATCCCTAAGTAGCAATGATTTTCACCGTTAAATTGAATGGAAATAATGCTTATCATGATAGTTGCATTCCTAGGAATTTCAGAATACATCATGTGGTGAAGTTGAAAGGAAAATTCCTAAGCAAGATCAACTTAAAATAAACATCGATTTACCTAATGGAGCATTGTCATTAACGAGAACATTTAGTGGTTCTAGGCTAGAGACATGTTCTTGCGTCATAAAACAAAGCAGATTTCGTTAACTTATTTGCAATACATCCTGAGTGTGATACCTCATTCCACGTACATGAGTATATCATAGCTTGTCCATGTACCTTCGGGTATATAGGGCGGTGTTACAGTACGTAATGTATATGGCAATGCTCTCACTATACAGTTTTTCATTAGACAGCGCTTATATGGATTAGGCCTCCGTGTATCTTTGGGTATATATGGGAGGAAAACTTTAGGTTTCTATCCATCCTTAAGTAACTGAGTTGGTCTCCTTGTAAACTGTGATACACCGAACACAACATTCGGGTAGATTTCCTGCATGTACTTCTTAGTTCTCCAGGAGGTATTCTGCAGTTCACAGTTGCTTGGTAAACCTTTTGCCTAGTATACTCCTTTTTGTTTATTTGTTTCTCGATAATAAAATTAATCAGCAATCATGGAGGAACATCAACCCATACCCCGTCATTCATGGAGAACAGCGAGCAAACCGCCTTTTCCTCCCGAAGCGACACTAATTCAGGCAAAGCAATCTCACTTAACTGAGTCCAGTACATCAAGAACTCCTAGTTCTTGATGTGAGTTACCTAAGTCATCTATTTCGGTAAGTACAGAGACTTTGGTTACTCCAACTATTTCCAGTACATTTATTCCTGAAGAAGAAGTTTCACAATTACCTGAGGACATTAGCACTAATCCTAGTGAAATAGTAACTGAAGTTGTTTAACAAGAAAGTACTTCTAAACTTGAATCAGTTTAACTAAAAGTTGATCCAGAATCTATCCTAGTTCAAACGGAAGTTACATCTCAACCTGAAGTTACTCAGGAACCTCTTTCTAGAATTGTTGTTCATTTACCCGAACATCTGGATTTCGAATTTGAACATTCGGAAGTTGTTACTTTACCAGAAGATGATCAACCGGTTACCCCTCAGACATTAGTAACTATTGAAACTTCAACTTCATCAACACCAGAAATCTCTTACGGACCTGACGGTAAAGTTCTTCCACCAGGTATAATTGCTATAGAGGAGGAATTGGAAGAAGATCCCGCACCTAGAACCCCATTTCATTTTGGAACTGGGCTCTATTTTTACCCTAATACTCCTGATTTTTTCGCTTCATTTGATCCTGCTTCTTTTCAAGTACCCATCGATTATTTAGGACAACGTTTGGGTTAGTTAACTATGGTTGAACAATCGTCAACACCTCAGACTGTATCATCTGATGCAGTTGCAGCATAATCTTCCATTGTAACCTCTTTGATGTTTTCTACCACACCTGAGTCACACCTATGGTGAATTATCCATCTCGGTTGGTTACCAATCATTGTCTGGAACCCACTCAAGCGTTGCTTCTAGACCATGGTCATCACCGATTTCCTCAACTGGAATTCTACCTGGTTATTATCTAATGGGAACTCAATAGTTTGATCCTACACATCAGTATCAAGCTTGGCAATCGGATCAACAAAGGCCTATGTATCCATTAAATATTGGATTGCCACCATATGGAGAGCAATATGTTTATTCACCGTATCCTCCTTATTCTGTGGGACTACCATATGGTAATATCCCACAATATTCAGGTCAATTTGGAATTAGAGTTTTTCAAGGGCAACCAAAAATGCTAGTTCAACCAAGGCTTGCATATCCAGCACAACCAATGCAAACTATGGCAGCTATTCCCACTACACCTATTTTTACTACTGTACCACAATCACAAGTTCTAGCTGAGTGGTTCATAAAATCCTTGTTGCCATCAATCACCGAGGATGTGGCAAAAGGTGCAGTTTTCATAGAATATTATTTCTTATGCCGAATACTTGGATTTTATTTACACACATTCCGGCATGCTTTATGATAAAATTCCCAATGCACCTCGACTAGCTTTCACTATTCCTCCTCCTCTAAAATCGAGTAAGGACTCTCATGCCAACGATGGTGTGATTGGTTCTTCAAGCACACAAACAGCAGGAAGACCATCTGGTCAAACTCTTGATGTTTCTAATCAAACTACCAATGCATCAAAAAATACTCTTGCCTCCGAGATTAATGTTGTGTCATCTGAAAAATTAAAAAATCCAAAGAAAACAGGGAGCAGGAAAAAGGGTAAAAAAAAAGAAACAAGAAAATTCCCCTCCAGAGAAATCATCTGATTCCTCTACTTCAGCAAGGAAACCTCATTACCCATGTCTGAAATGTAATGATGAGCATTTTACAAGAGATTGTCCACATCGCTATGAGGTCTCTAAACTTTTAAAGACCTCAAACACATCGGTAGTGTTGACTGATCCATTTCCAACCCCAGAGACACATTTCGTTGCAATAGACCATGCTTCCACATCTGAAGTATGCATGTTATCCATCACAAAGCCACAAAATGAAGTTTTGGTGTCAACAAGAAACAAAGATTATGGAAATTAGTCATTGTCAAATACTCAGGCCATTGATCAACCTTATCCTTTGACTTCGACTTCATTGGAAGTTGTTTCACCCATTGTACCTGAATTGATAGTAAAACCACCAAAGGGAGTTGTGCATAAATCTACATTCAACCCTCGAGCTCAAGTAGCGCAAAATTATAACATAGCGGAAGATATTTCTCAATCACCTTTTGCTATGTCAACACTCGAGGTGTTGCAAAATTTTCCCTCCCAAAAGTAGGTTTTACTGCCAACAATAGGTGGAATAGATCTTATGGATTCAAATCTTGTGGTCTTTAACCATGCAGGATATTCACCATAGTTATCGGCGAAATTAGCTTTCCTAATCCAAGTAAAAGCTCTCAATAAGAATGTTCACTGAACTATTATTGATGAGGGGGCATCTACTTGTATTATGTCCATGAGATACTGGAAAACACTTGAAAGCTTTTGATGGAAGAAAATATACTCCATGTGGGATTTTGAGTCACCTGCAAATCAAACTTGGCGAAAAAACAATTACTATTGAAGTTGAGGTAGTTGATGGACCCCTGGATTACAACATTTTACTGGGGAGGTATTGGGTAATGCTATGGATGCTATGGTTTCCACGTACTTTCGTACTATTGCATTCCCTTTTAAGGGTGGAATCACAATCATTGATCAGCTAGCCTTCTTTGCCAATAGTTCACAAGCTATAGGAAGCATTACATTGGTACACGGACCCCCGTTGTCACTTCAGAGTGTTGGAGTAGGTCTCTTTAAAGATCCTTCCCTAATTGGAACTTTTACCCTACCGTCACCACTTGATTTGGTGGAAGTGGTAAGAGTAGAGACTTGCAACATGATTTCCTCCAGCTCATCTAATTTAAGGAGGATTACCAACCTAGTTGAAGTTGATAGTAATATTAAGGTGATGTCGTTAAGCCCCATTGAATCATCATAGCAATCAATCTTTTGGGCTTGTGTGGCAAACCCAAATCCATACTCAACATTTGTATGGGTAGATAGGTCGTTAGAATATGGTACCTCTTCAGATTCTTTTTCACGTATACATTCTATGGATGAAGGAATCATCCAATCAATGATGATAGGAGAGCAACCATGGGAAGATTATTCAAATGAGCTAAACCATGCATCAATAGTTGATTTCCTGTCAAATTCTGTTAATACTGTAGATTCTAATCGTAATTTTTCAAACATAGAAGAAAGAGTTTCTATAAACATTTCGGCCAAGCCTAACATTTTAGAGAACATTCATGTCAGCAAATCTTGTTCTCCATTAGAACTTGATAATTACCATGCTCTCTTTCATGAATTTACAGATATGTTTGCATGATATTACGAGGAGATGCCAAGAATTGACTCAAGTATTGTTGAACATGAAATCAATATGTACCTTGATGTCAAACCAGTACAAAAATGGCTTCGACCTATTCATCCAAGGAAATTCGTTGCCATTAAAGCAGAGGTTGAAAAACTTTTGTGTGCTGGCTTCATTTTCTCTGTACCTCTTACCGATTGGGTATCTAACATTGTTACAGCTATGAGAAAAACAAGGGACAATTTGAGTGTGTGTTGATTATAGGGATGTAAATCAATCATTTCCAAAAGACAATTATCCTACACCCTTTATCGACCAGATTATTCAGGAATGTGTCGGATGTGAAATCTTCTCATTTATGGATGGATTTTTTGGCTACAATCAAATCAATATCTGCCCACAAGACCATTCTAAAACAACTTTTATTTGTCTGTGGGGCACATTCTCTTATCGAAAGTTACCTTTTGGTTTGAGGAATGTCGAGGCTACATTTCAGAGGACGATGAATTATGCCTTCCATGACATCAAACACATTGTTCAACCTTATCTTGATGATTTTCCTACTCATTCATGAAAGCGGACTGACCACCTGCAACATTTGAGAGCAATAATTTTATGGTGCCGACACTACAAGATATGACCCAATCCACACAAGTGTGTGTTTTGTGTTGGCTTTGGTCAATTTCTAGGATATGTGGTCTCAAAAGATGGAATTCAACTTGATCCAATTAAGCTTTAGGTAATCCTTGACTTGCCTCCACCTTTAAACTTATGATAGTTACAAAGACTTCAATGAAGGCAAGCTCTCTGAGGAGGTTCATTCCAAACTATGCTGAATTGGCTAAAGGTTTTACTCGCCTATTGAAGAAAGGGTACCCTTCCCTTGGGATCAGGTTGTGCAAGCTTCCTTTGATGCTCTTAAATATTCCCTGATTAGAGAATCATTAATGTATGCCCCAAATTATCGAAAAGACTATTACCTGTATCTCGCCACTGCAGATACAACCATTGGCATGGTTTTAGTCCAAGAAGAGAGTCGAATTGAACATATTATTTATTATTTGAGTCGTAATCTCAATGATATAGAAAGTAAGTATTCCTATGTCAAAAAGTTAGCTTTGGCAATCGCTCAAGCTGTGCAGATATTTTTTCATTACATCCTCCTCTGTAAAACTACTATTGCTTCAAATTGCAACCCTATGACATACATTTTGTGACGTCAATTGTTGGAGGGAAAATACTCAAAATGGATAGTTATTTTACAAGAGTTTTATTTGGAATTCATCAAATCTAAATCAAAGAAATCACTTGTTTTCGCCAAGTTACTTTGTGACCTTCCCTCATCGTCTAATGATTCAAGATTAGAAGCATCAATATTGGATAAGTCTTTGTTTCTTAACTCGTCAACCGATCCATGGTATGGGGATATACTGGTCTATCTCCAGACCAAAGCTTTCCAGCCTAATACCTCTCACTCTGAACATCAATGTACCCAATACCAAGCCAAAGATTATCTGATCATTGGTGATACGCTTTATCGTCGTGGTGTCCATATGATTTTACGTAGCTGACTCAAGCATGAAGAAGCTAAGAAGGCTTTGAATGAATGTCATTCGGGTGTTTGTGGTGGACACTTATCTGGGTATGCTATCGTGTAGAGAATTCTCCGTGCTAGTTACTTCTGGCCAACCATATTCAAATATTGCATTATTGCTATCAGAAGTTGTCATGTGTGCCATATATACGACTGAAAAACTAGATTACCACCTGCGCCATTGCATCTAGTCATTGTTGTTGGCCCACTCGCCAAATGGGGCATTGAATTTATGACATGTAACCCCACCTCGACCGGGGGGCATGGGAATATTATAGTTGTCGTTGTCTATTTTACCAAATGGGTCGAGGCGATGCCAACATTGAACAACAGTGGCAAAACAATTGCCTTATTTTTCTTCAACCATGTGGTTTCCAGGTTTGGTGTACCACAAGCCATAGTTATGGATCATGGGTCACATTTTCGAAATCACATGATGGTTGAGTTGACTACTAAGGTAGGACTGTCACATGATAGTTCTACTCCATACTACCCGCAAGCTAATGGACAAGTTGAGACCATCAACAAAGTCCTTAAGTGCATGTTGCAGAGAATGATTGAAGTTCATAAAATAAATTGGCATTTAATCATGTACTCGGCTTTGTGGGAATATCAAACCTCGGAGAGAAATGCGACCCGATTCACACCCTTTCAGTTGGTGTATGGTTTGGAAGCAGTCTTACCGATTCAATGCAAAATCTCATGTCTCAAACTCACAATTGACCTATTACCTGACACTTCTGAGGAAGAAGCAAATTTCTCGGAGTTAATCCATCTAGATGAAACCCGTCGTGATGCAACATTGGCTAATGAAGTGCATAAGAAACATGTTAAGGCATAATATGATAGAAATGTCAAGCCTTGTGTCTTCTCAGAAGGTGACCTTCTTGCTTTACGATTAGGAGTGCGATAAACTTGGAGAAGGAAAATTTGAGCCACTATGGATGGGCCCTTATATTGTTAAGTGTGTTTTGACGAAAAGTTCCTACGTGTTAGTAGACTATGATGGGATTCCATTGTCACAGCCCCAAAACGGGTTGTACCTTAAACATTACTATGCTTAGTTAAGTGTAGTAAAACTCACTATATATATGCTTTGATTGCATGTGTGTGTGTGTTTCTTTTAGAGTTTTTATTTGGCTAAGTAATCCACTTTGTATTCGGTGTAGATGTCGAAATTTTCAGAACCATTTGTTGGTTATGCCGATGGGGCTAGTCATAGTACGGAGAACCTATCCTCTGCAGCATGAGCCATTTTCGCTCCAAGCAGTGAGCTAGTGATTTTAGAGGGATTTGTATTGGTCAATCAACGAACAATATCGCTGAGTATAGCACATTGATTGAACATCTCTCTGATGCCATTTCACTTGGCATACACAAAATCATCATTAGGCTAGACTTACAACTCGTTGTACTACAACTTACTACCATTTATACCATCTGAAACCCAGCAATTCATTGCATGTTCCTTAGAGTTTGTATTTTGGAAAGGTATTTTGAGTTTATTCAATATCAGCATATTTCCAGAAATCTAAACACATTAACCAATACTCTAGCAAATTATGTGTTAAATAGACATTTGCGACACATGTAAAGTAAATATTTTCAATTCAAATCATCAGTTGAATAGGATTGCATTACATAACCATAATAAAACTCTTAAAGTAAAATAGATAGTTGTTTTAAAAAATTTTACAAACAGTTTGTTTTGAAGACAAAAATTGGTCATCTGACCCAAAAACTCAAAATGTATGCAGAAAACATCTAAGTAGAGTAGTGATGCTCATGATAACAGGTCACATCCTGTGCTATCATGTGCAAAAGTATCATCCAACAACTCGGAACGACAATGGTGTGGCACTGCATTCGCATAGGCAACTCCTCAATCCGGACATCTGGAATGCCTAGGGTCAAACCCGCTATGTGGTCCTATAGTTCAGCCAGTGTCTTGGCTAAATTTAAGTCTCGGAGAACTGCTCTCCCAACAAGTCTTTGTGTTGTCCCACCTACCTCTCATTGGTGTCCCACAAGTCAAGCAGGTCCAATGTCTACATACATAAAAAATGATTTTGTTTAGTCTTAGAAATAATAAAAAAACACAAAAAATGTAGAAACTTTAAAATAAAAATAAAAAACACTTTGGTCAAACAATTTACCTATAGCACCCCACTGTGCTCCAACTGGTGACATCAAGTCTGAATCTCCATGGAAATCCATCCCTGAATATGGACACTCTGCGATGGCCATATCCTGTCGATCAAGCCACTCAAAGAACGCAGGGGTAAATGTAATCAATGGTTGACCAGCATGCCTAGCCATAAGATCTACCCATCTCTGCATTCATGGATTCCTAGGTCCAGATACACCGAATGAAACAAGTTGTGGCTGGATAAGTGGAATTCTCACAAAGGAGAAAGAAATCAGGATCAACCCATAGCCAAAGTTCGTTGTCTTTGTGCTTTTCACCTTGGTCAGTTGTTCTTTCAAGGATTAAAGTACTGCCTCGCACCAGCTAAACACTTTTGGCTCTAAGCACTCTAATGCATACTGCATGTATGACCTGTTTTCTAAATGTAGTGTCACGTTGCTAGCCAATTTAACAGTGGTAAAGAGGATCATCCTCAACGGTAAATCACTAACATCCTTGATGTTAATATTTATGTCCCTGCTAGGCTATGCACCTGGCTGATAGAACTGTCGTATGTGATCTCTCACTGATTCATCCCCTTTGGAAAATCTAGAAAACTAGATGGGGACACCCCACCTCAACAGTCCGGTAAGAAAGTATATGTCATCGATGGTAATTGAGACCACTTTGTCTCTAACATGAAATGCTTGATCGGTAGGATCCTATGAATGAATGAGGAGCTACAAAAGCATAATTTGCTGCCTGATACCAGGTAATCAGAAATATTTGAGAAACCCACAATTCCTTAGGGCCTCAATGTGCCCTGGTTATTTAGGTCAATCATATCCTATTCTTCGTGCTCTTGTTCCCTCCATGTAATCGTCATTCTGATCCAATGAATACCTGAAAATACAACCATAAGGCAAATTACGATCCACTTCTTGCAAAAAACAAAGGAATTTTTGGGTGAAAATAGCTTAATGAAATTGGGTTTTGCACTCAGTGCAGCCCAGCCTTAGGGACAGTGTGTTGCAATACAAGAAGCCTTCTAGGTGAGTGCACTGTAGTGCACCTTTCAATGATGAAAGGGTGCACTGATCCCAGTTTGGAAAATTGAAACCCAGGGGCCCCAAAAACTCAAAATTTTTACCTAAAACTAAAAATGGATGATATGAAATGAAAGAGAATAGAGATAGTTCCTACCTTGTCCGAATGGCACGATGAATGGTCGACTGAATCTTTCACAATCAGCTGGTGAAATTCGAGGTAAAAACTGCTCCAAAGCACCAAGATCAAAGGGTAAATGTGAAATGGTAAAATTGAATGGTAAAACTTGTTTTTGTGTTTATTTCTTGCACATTAATTGAGTAAACATTATTTTTTATTCATTTTATCCATGAAACATGTATTTTTAATCTATTTTTGATGGTGTTTTGAGCAGGATTGACAACTGACATGCAGAATTTGACATGCTGAAATGTAAATTGAACATCTTTGACCACAAAGCAAATTTTTATCTCCTTTTCGAGCTTTGTTACAAATGAAAAAGTAACCCCATTGGAGTCCTCTTTCAGCTCCTTCCAGACTCTCTAAACATGAAAATATTGTCGAGCACTTGTCATTTCTAGCTTTTTAACGGATTGGAATTGATATCTACTTAGTATAAGTCTAACCCTTTTTCAGGCTGAGATAGATTAACTATGAAAAGGAATACGTTGATTGAACATGATCAATAGGTTCTCTCTCATATTGTTTTATGCTTTTTTCGACTTGAGAGACAAATCTACGAAAAGAACTTTTGGAGTTTCCTTTTCGTCCCTTTTCAAACTCTCTAAACATGAAAAGGACCAACTTATCTTTGTCGTTAAACTCGTTAAAAACATCAAATTGCAACAAACTTTTCCATCTAGACAAGACCGAGTTTCACCTTCGCTAGACTCATTAAAGAATCAAATAACGATGGATTCACCCAAAGGGTGGAATTATACAACAAGCATAGGTTATACTCCTCAAGCTTGATAAAAATAAAGAGGTACTGGTCAGCAATGATTGGGGAAAATGGGAAAAAGTGGAGAACACATTATGTTAGCAAGTCGCTCTTGAACATGACACTTTCACCTCATCATCGTGACTATGTGGGTTGGGTCATTTAGCTTGATATTTATCACACCGTTGGTCTATCATACCATCCATTACTTTGTTTTGGGTCAATGCTACCATCCATTACTTTGTTTTGGGTCAATTCTACCAATTCCTTTTAGTGTTGTCGACATGCTCAAGAGAAGTCATTCAGTTCAAACTTCATCCTTTGCAATACCATAAACCTTCATTTTCATGACTGCCATTCCCGAACCTTCTGTCGTCACTTCATTTTCATCTCCAAGATCATTTACCTTGTTTCATGTCGTTGATGTAGGATATATCAACGCCCTCCTACGATGAGTTGCTTCTTGTCGACATCAGCACATTATCCAAGAAGTTGACTTAGAAACACCCCTTCAGTACCTTGAGGCTTGCATACATCAATGGCAGGTTTCTCGCTTCTGGCAATAGGTGGAAATCATTTGCCTTCGTCTAGAAGACTTTGTATGGTGTTCAACATCAAATCATTCATTCATACCATGCAAAATGTACTGCAGTACCTTGAGGGTCATCACCATTATCGGTGATTCCTCTTGCCTTTGCTAACGACTTACATCATTCGTTGGTAATGAGACGATGTCTTCCCATGTTCGACTTCAGATCATCTATTCACATGGTTAGACTTGTACTTGAGTGAAATATTGAACGAGAATGAAGACCCTAGATCTAGTTTCATCAATATGGGTTGTGATATTTTCAACAGTACTAAATCAAATGTACAATGGCCTTACATTCATGGTCATCCATTCATGGGTCTATATCTGTAGATGACTACACGTGTACATGTAATGAAAGTTTATAAGCTAACCATGGGTATGCCTTCCCTCAGCAAGTTCATGAGGAAAAATCAAATTATCATGAAATATGTAGTGTAATTAATGCAAGTCACCTTCCACTTTGAAACCTCCTCTCCACATAGTAAAGCATTTCACTCGACATACATATTTATGACTTCATGCTTTAGGGGGCAACTGCTATAGATCCATTTGGGCACATCAACTCTGACTTACAGATCAGTAGTATTAGGGCCCATCAAACCCTAATTCAATTGTTACTTGCCCTAATGAAGTCAACCATTAATAATGCCTCCTTCCCAAGAGATTCCATGACTGAAATTGTCCAAAAACTACCTCTAAGAAGATCAACACAGGCAGGCATTTATTAGGGTGCACTGAAGTGCAGCCCACTACACTGCCAAGGTGCATTACGGTGCACTTGAGCCCTCTTTGGCCTACGCTGGGCAAATTTGAGTGAAATATGCATTGGGGTTTGGAATATTCTTATCCATAGGATGCCTCTAGAAGTTTTCCAAGGGTATCCACTCCTTTGGGCTCGAAACTGGATGAGGAAGGGAGTTAAGGAACATCAATCCCTTTATCCCTTCCTCCATGGAACTAAATCCTAATTTTGGGAGGGCATTCATTATCACCATTTATGGGATAACTTCCTTCATTCACCTATAAAATACCACTCATCTAAGTGATTAGGGGTTGGAAATCATTGAATTATAGGGAGATGCTGTTAGTATGAGAATTGAGTTGGTTTCAAGTATTCTAATGATGTCAAAATGTCTTGCTTGCTATGAGGAGAGGATGGGATTGAACTGAAGGAGTGACACTGAATCAAGAAAATTGGGTTGTAACTCTTCCTTTTACTAATAAAGTGTTCAAAGCTTGTTCCATATGTTTTTATTTCTCATTGATGCTTTCATATGTGTACTATGCACTTGATTCCATTTTATGTTTAATTAATATATCATTATCGCATGCTTTGAACGGTTTTTGTCTTCTGTCTGTGTGCAGGTAGTTTCAAGCAGATGAAGTATGGAAAGGGGCGATAGAATTGGTCAAGGGAGATAAGGAGTGAGCGAAAGCTTTAGGTAGTCTTCTTTATTGTCTTATTTAATCTATTAGTTATAGAAAAAGTAGAGAATGCTTTGCATTGTTGTTCTAGACTTAGCTACTAGTCTAGGGGTTTAATCGTTTATCCGTAGACACTAAAACTTCCCAAAACAACAATTCCCTCAACGGTGACTGTGGAACAGTATGCAAGTTGCAGAACTATTGTGGTCTTCCTCAATGACCCTTGGAGGTTGAGCTTGAGCATGGTGTCCTTGGTCATCACATTAATGGCAGCTTTAAGATCAATTAGAGTCTATGGGACAATGGTGCGACTAATGTGCACTTCTACTACAGAGCTTCCAGGGTCCAAATATTTTCAACTTGACCTAGCATTAAGTCAAATAGCTACCCAATGACATTAATGGTAGGGGCATCCCTTTTTCTTCTTCCTAGATGCTTGAAGCACTTCTCCTTAATCAACTTATTGTAAGTGGTTTCTTCAAACATAGATTTTTTAGTTCTCCCAGAAGTTCGGTTTCTTGTAAGGGTAGGTTGGAGTGGTTGAGATATTCTCTCAGCAAAGGATGGATTTAATTTAAGGCTACTTTCCTATATTTCTTAGTCAAACCACCTATGTGGAAAGGGAGGTTGGTTATCAGGAAGAATTCTCCCAGATATTAGTTTGATCTCCTAGATTTCTACAGCATAAGCTGGGTATGATGTCTCTCCACCGTAGATTTGTTGAGCTTGCCTATTGTTCAGGTTCGTATCTGGCTAGGTAGGCATCTGGGGTTACTTGGGTGGAGCAAAGTGCAAGAGTTATGGTTGGGTAGGTGGTGGAGGTAAGAGGGCTAGAACATTGTTGAATTGGGGCCTCCACCCCTGGAGTGGGGTACTCAACTGATGTTGTTGTTGAACATAAGGTTGAAATGAATGGCTGGCTAGCTGGGAATGATATTCAAATGCATAGGACCAAGGAGGGGGTGTAGACCAGGAAGGATGAGCATGGGGTCCCCAAGAAGGTATAGTTGTGGTTTGGTTGGGGTTGTAATATGCATGGGATGACCCTTGCATACCCTGATCGTATGGTCTAGGCCCAGGAGGTCTCCTTTGGTTGATGTGGAAAAGCTGCTCAATTACCTCTTCAGCTCCTTGATATACAACTTTGGGTCTAGGTAAAGAACGGCACTTATCTGTGGAGGGGTTTTCTTCGTAGACCAAGAAAATCCTAATACAGTCCAATGGACATTGGTTCCTAGGATGCCTCCTAGTGCATCTAGGACAAAATATGGTCAGGGCTCTTTTTGCTTCCTCTTGCTTCCTTCTGATGCTCATGGTGTCCAATTGTAAGTCAAGGGCTTGCAACATATCACTTTTGAAACCTTCCAGGATATTTCTAATTTCACCCTTGATGGATGAGTTGGAGGATGATGTACTGGCCATAGGTTGACTACCCATACCCTTTTTCCTGGTTGCTATAGAATGGTTTCTAAAGATAGACTTAATATCCTCATAGGGAAATTGGTAGATATCTCATCATTCTATCATATGTAAGGTATCCAGAAGATCCTCCCTTACTCCTCTAATGTGGACCAACTTTAGCGAATTAGGGTCAAGTGTGCACCTGGCCCTTTTGTAACTGAGCTGGAATATTTCTTCACAGTCTTCCAAGGATTCATCCTAGCCTATGGTCATCCTGAAAATATCTTATTTAGTGTCCTTTGACATACAGTAGTCCCTATATTTGCTGTTAAAATACTATTGCATATAAGACCAATTTGTGATGCTATCTCCAGGTAAAGCTGTGAACCAGTGCAATGATGCATCCTTGAGGGTAGATGGAAATAGTTTTAACTTTTTCTCATCATTTGTATAGTCATAGGTTTGGCATATAACAAAAAACTCAAATACGAAAGTGTCAGGGTCCTTTGTGTCAAGCCATGGAAATGAGGTAGAGCAGTTAGGTTTATATTCCTCATCTTAGTGTCCCCATTGGTTTCCTTGATGGGGAAGGCATCCTCAATTCTCTCTCTATTCCCTCTGTGATTTTGGTTTTCAGCATTGGTTCAGTAGGAATGGTTTCTTCCTCTTATTCTTCCCTTGTAGGTTCTTCCAATATGTAAGGTTGCTCAACTAAAGGGTATTCCAATTCACAGTCACCAACGAAGAGAGAAGGTTGACTGTCAGATGCAGTGGGGATATTTGACAAGAATTTCACAAAATTTTCCATATTCCTACAAGGCATAAAAGGAAATCTTTTTGGGTTGGTTTTTGTGAGTTTTTATTAAAGCTAGAAAGTACTTTGCAGAAATGAAATTGCCGATTGAATGAAAACCACTAACAAAAAGAAACTAACAAAAAGAAAGGAAAGCAGATAATGACATATGAAAGAAAGGAAGCTACTAATGAAGAAACTACTTGCTGAATTGAAATTCTACTTGCAGAATGGAAAGGAAAGAAGATAACGACAACTGAAAGAAAGGAAGGTACTAGATTACTTTTTGCAGAAATAAAGTAATGGAAGAAAATTGGGGATAAGAAGTAGAAGGAAAGAAAGTTAGATACCAGTAAAAGAAGAAAGAAGTAATCACATTCTACTTCAACACCTCCCCGGTAACAGTGCCAAAAAGTGATGAGCCTAGGTATTGCAACAAGAATTCTGCAACTTCCAGGGCTACTAGCTTTACTTATCACCCCGGGGTTCGTACAAACATGGAGGTGAAAGTGCTATATGCACAAGTAAAAGTGAAGGTCTCGCCTGTTTTCATTGCTCATCTAGCAAGAGATGCCAAGGGTTCCAAGCTAGACTTCTATAGGGTTACAAGAAGCTTAATTCTCTGATGGAAGAAGAGCAAATCTATTCTAAGAGAGAGCTACTCTACTGCAATAATGAAGAAAACAACATGTAATGCTAAACCACACCATAACCTAACCAACCATCTAAACAACTATGCTAAACAAAATTGCTAAATCAACACTAACCTAATGCTGCTATCTAAGTTGTAGAGGTAAAGAGCATTAAACTATACTAAGGTGTAAACAAAGGAACTAAACTAAATCTATTTTCAAGTGGAAGAGAAGTTAGAGATCGAAATTGGTGAAAGGAGGACATAAGGATGCAGTAGTGCATAGGGACCATTAGATCGATCAATAAACAAAAGATGGATGGCAGAGATCTTATCATGATGGATTAAGTGAATAGATGGATGAATAGGGTTAATGAACATGATGAATGATGGAGATCTTATCGCAAGCGATTTGGTGAATAGGTGAACGAATAGGGTAACGAAGCAGATGAATGACGGAGATCTTATCGCGAGGAATTAAGTGAATGGATGGAAAAATAGGGTAACGAATTAGATGAATGAAGAAGATCTTATCGTGAAAGAAATGTGAAAAAATGATGGAGTAGGTTTTCAGAGGCAGTAACCAGTTTCTCGCGTGCCCTCAAAGCTGTAAGCTGTATTTTGAAATTTCACGCGATTAGCCTAACTGGGTGACACGTTGCATGGGAAAACCACTTTGCTCATGTGCTCTCGGGCAGATAACAGTCGTGCAAGAATCCCCATGAGATTGCGCGATAGCAGTTGGATCAGGCTAGACAAGTCGATGGTGGAGATTTTGGGGCATAAGGTATTGAGGTGACGCGATAGTTGTTGGATGAAGAGACAGATCGATGGTGAAGATTAGAGCGCATAAAGTAGGTGGAATACTTCATGTACAATGGCTATTGGGTAAACTAATGGAATGGATGGTGAGGAAAAGATGCATGAAGAATGTGTAAAAGGAGGGTTCAAATGAAAACGACAGAAAAACCAGTGAGGGTGCAGGTGGACCGAGAGTGAGGGAAAACGATGGTAATGAAATGAAACAAGTAACTGCATCAAATAGCAAACTCCAAAGCTCATGCGAGAACTAGAAACCTATGATTTTGGGGTTTCTAATGGGTCTCTTTCTCAAGTCATGGTCCCAGAGGGAGGAGGTGAGGCCGAGACACCTGCGGACAACCTTATGGTGATCTTTTTCTCCTAGCTAACCTATGAGTTGAAAGAAGGCACAAATCGAAGTAAACTAAAGCACAACTGGTATACTCTACACTACTGTAATGGGAATGCCTCTACTTAAGAAAATGAACAATTAAACCATGAATCTATGGTAAAATGCAGCCACATAAGCAAATGAACAAAAAAACCATAAATCTATGCTATACTGTTGTAATGAAAATGCAGCTACTTAAGAAAATGAACAGAAAACCAGGAAGCTACTTAAGCAAATGAACATAACCAAAAATATATGCTAGCATACATATACAAAAAAGAGGAGCTTTGGCTACTTGAGTTGGGCCCTAACCCAAGAGCTTTAGTCCTCTGAGTTAACTCAGTGTTGGCTCAAAACAAAACTAATCTTTATTATAAAAACCATGGATTACATAACAAACTGTCACAAGTCTTGCAGCTCAGAAATAAAGTAGAGTTTTACATTAAGAATTTGAATACTACTGGAGGTCCTAAGCCTCTCTATTTATACATCTGAAGTCATGAACGACTTCCTTCCCATTAGGGAGGCTTGGTTCCCCACTCAAGATAAATTGATTTCTGTCACTTTCACTTGCTCAACTGTCTTTTAGTCCTCATTATTTGGTTGTTTGCACTCCAAGCTGATGGAGGAATTTTCGAATGGAGGGGTAGTAAATGAGGAGAATTTACCTCCTATAATTCCTCTCCCTTGTCCCATTCGAGTTTTTACCAAGGTCTTTGCCACAGTTCCTTGCTTTTATCCTTTATTCCTGCATTACATGCACATTAGATCACAAAGCAAAATATGCAACTCTAACTCATCTCATAAACAAAATATAATCAAAAGTATGCAATCAATTGTGAGAATAGTTGGTTTGACTAAGCTAGGAGGTGAATTAAGGCCAATTAAGGCCCACATAATTACCCAATGATTAGGCTCATCATCACACCCCTACCGAAAGTGTTGCTCGTCCTCTAAGCAACTTAGTCAATGTCCATGTCCTTCATGGATCTGTTAGCCTCTTTGACATCCCATGCTTCTACTTTGGTCTCTTCTTCTTGTTTATAGAATCCTGCTTTCCTTTCTACTTATTCCCATTACCTCTTTTCCTCTTATTCTTTTCTTCCTTCCAGCATCCCTCGGAGCAGTCGTGGGCTGAGTTTTAGGCCTATCCAATTTACCTTCAACCTTTGCATTGATTGCTTATACATAGGTGTCCTTTTGAGTGCCTCTCTCAAGCTTTGAGGGGAGTGATATTATCTGACCTTCAAGCTGTGTGGTAGTGTTTTCCATCTCCCTTAGCAGGCCTATATATTTTCATCTCTTAGCAGCCTAACATATTCTGAAAATGTGAAATTTCTTGCTCTTGGAAAGTATGATATATAGGTGCCAACTGAGGATCATTTGAAATTAGATTATGGTTGTTGATTAGGGCCATGGGATTTGATTGTTCAACTCTGATGCAAAGATTTTCAGTTTTCTCTCTAGCCAATATTATTTTCATCTCTACAGCCCTTGACTACTCATGGTTCATCGATGATGCCAAAGCCATTAATTGTAGATCTCCTAGCTCTACATTAGGATCCCAAATATTCATTTCTATCAGTCCATGTTGTGCAAGTAAAACTCAGCCATTTTGACCCTATCTTCTAGTGCACTTCGATCAAAAAGATCAATAAACTTCCTGCAGTCCTGCAATGGCATGGTGCCCATTTGTGCTAGTGTTTTAATCTGAAATTGTAGCCATTTTTTTCTGAGGTAAAGAGCATAGGATTTAGCTGGAATCCTACACTGGATGGCCTATAAGGAGAGGCTGGCCATATATTCTAGTTGGCTTTCCTTTACCTGTAGTTCTCCTCTCAGCCATGCATTTTACCTCTTTGTTTTTATTCTCTTCTTCCTTTTGTTGTTATTTCTCATCTCCATCAGTTTCTTCCTTAATTTCCTCCTCTATTTCAGCATCATCCTCCTTGTGTTCTCTTTCATCATGTTCCTTTGTATTTGTTTCTTATTCATCCATCTCATCCCCATCTAGCTTTGTATCATATTTTTCTTGTTTTGCCTCCTCCTGACTTATAGAGTTACTAACATCATGGCTAAGGGTTTTGATGTCATCCTGTACTAGTAAGTTTATGAAGACTGACTATGTTATAGGGATCCTGAGGGTTTGGAGGGCATTCTTAATGAGGATCCTAATCAACCCATGGTGAGCCAACTGTTGGAAATTCCCTTCTTTTACTTTGCTTCTAGAGTCTATGAGTGATTGCATCAAGAAATAGGGTATGCTAAGTCTTTGGTGAACTGGTGTTTATACCCCAAGTCTTAATTCTTCAAGCATTCTAAAATAGTTTCCATAACAACACTACATCTATTGAATGACAAATGAGGTGACAGGGTATGGGGAATGAGGTGGACGGTAATGAATGAGGGTGGCGGATGACATGGAGGAGATGAGATGGAGTGGAGTGATGGTGGTGGCCTACTGCGGTGGTAGGGAGTGTACAGAATGGTCATCAGGTTTGAACCCCCATAGCAATCTAAGGCGGTAGATCTTGGTCAAACACCGTGACATCATGGTCAACTGCGGGGGTTGAGCCTGAGTTATATCTTGTTCTTATTGCTCCCCCGCATAGTACTTTATCTGCCTCTCGAAACCACATTTACTTAAATCTTGTGCTACCGCATGAACTTTAATACAGGTTGGGGCCCCACCTTACGTCACTATTTTCAGAGTATTGCATTCTCTTTTGACTTATTAAAGAATTTCATCTTTCCACCTTTTCACTTATAAACCAAATACCTTGTACCCTTTACAAATCTTGATCAAATGATGCATATGAGTGAGTGAGTGGGATACTTACCTGTGGTCCCGCTAGCACACTACAGTTGTCGAAGATCAGAGCTATTGCTGATGGTCATTATTCTTCCTCCTCTCTATCTACTGATGGTTTATTGGCTTTTGCAGGCGTTTGTGACTGAAGATCTGATGTTGTTGTTGCTGTTGTGGAGCTCTTGGATCATCCTAGTGATGTCCTGTAGCTGATGATTGATATTTTGTGGGATAGGCTACCAAAGGATTTCCTACAGGATGTCCTGTTGCTGGTTGGGGATGTGAGGATACTGCAATGAATGGAAAAAGGGATTAGGAGAGTGTGTGGATGTAGGGATGATGGTAATGGATGATGTGAGGGGTTAGATCATGTCTGGAATGAATTTTTGGGACATAACCAATCTACCATTCAGGGGATCCTATAGGAATACAAGGGATCCTATAGAAAACACAATCTTCACCTTAAATTGAAGCAATGAAGTAAGAAATAATGGAATTGATGGAGGGATGCATGGTAAGGAGTGGAGGAGATGAATATATGTGAGGCAGGGTTCCCTTTGGATCTTCTCTTTGCTCCTTGATTGTCTTTCTCACCCACTTGTAAATAATAATTCTATCTTTTTTTTCTTTTATTATTATATTTTTTTTTGAAAAACACCTAGGATGACTCAGAGAGGTTTTCACCCTAGATATCTACCCTGGGTGCCTCAAGGAAGATTTTCACCGAGGGATATTTTTTCTCTTTTTCATTTTTTTCTCATCCTTGGGCCGCCTCTTGAGGATTTCAAACCAAATATGGGACTTAGGAACCTCACAGAGGTTTTCACCTGAATCATTATTTTTTTTCTCTTTTTTAGTGCCTTGATGAGGGAGGAGCTAGAACTTGCTCCACCATCATCACTGTCTTATTGATATTTTCAGTGAACTCTTGTTTTGATAAAGGCCTCTTGTACATTTTCAATCAGTGTCCATTAACTAGCAATGGAATGGCTTCTTCATTTATAGTTCTGATTTGCACTAAACCATTGTCATGGCATATTTCCACCACATAAGGTCCAAGCCATCTTGTCCTTAGCTTTCCCTTGAAGTCTTGATACCTAGAATCATATAACAATGCCCAGTCTCCCTCTTGAATTTGCTTCTCCTTAATATGTTTGTCATGCCAAATCTTCCTCTGAAGCTGAACTATCTATGTATGTAGGAGGGCCTACATTTGGAATTCATCAAAGCCATTCAAATCGAATAATCTTTCTTTATATGCATGACTAAGATCCAAATATAATTGGGCTGCCATCCTCAATGTGTTATATTCAAACTCAATGGACAACAAAGCCTTCTTCCCATAGACCAGCTCATAGGGTGTTTATCCAGTGCTGGTCTTCCAGGTTGTATTATAGGCCCAGGTGGCCTCAACTAGTCTCCCTGCCCAATCCTTCCCATTGTTTCTCACTACCTTGGTTAAGATGTTCTCCATTGCCCTATTGGTCACCTACACTTGCCCATTATCTTAGGGATGATAAGAAGTGGAGGTCTTATGCTTGATTTTGTGATGGCTGAGCAATTCTTTAATCATGTTGGAGGTAAATTGGTTGCCTTGGTCTGTGACTAGCTCTCTAGGGTACCCAAATTTGTACAATATATTCTCCCTTAGGAACTCAGCCACCTTCTCTTCTGTTGCTACCTTAATTTCCTTGGTTTCAGCCCACTTAGTCAAATAATCAGTGCACACAATGATGTACTATTTTTTCTTTGAAGGAGGGTTGATAGGCCCAGTGAAGTCCATGCCCCACTTGTCAAATGGCTTGAAAGTCACTTGAGGTTGTCAGGAAATTTCATCTCTTGGAGTAGGCTTTCCCATCCTCTAGCACTGATCACACTGACTAATGCACTTTTTCACATCTTGATGAAGAGTAGGGCAATGACAGCCTTCTTGCAACACTTTCAATGCAGTCCTCTTTGCTACAAAGTGACCTCCACAAGGCCCATCATGACAGGTCAGAAGGATGTCAATAACGTCCTCTTCCCTTATACACCTTCTCAAGAATTGATCTGGGCCAAGTTTGAATAGATTGCCCCCAATCCAGGTGAAGGGGGCACTTTTCCTGACTATCTTGCTCTTTTCTTTGGAGGGCAAGTTTGGTGGGAATTGTGTTGATACCAAATAGTTTTCTATATAAAAAAACCATGGGGAGAGAACTAAAATAGAAAACAAATGCTGATCTGGTAACTGGTCATCCACCATTCCTTCTTCACCGATAGACAGATTCATCCTAAATAGAAAGTCTACAACAACATTTTCCTTACTAGGCTTATCAACAATAGTTAGATCAAACTGTTATAATAAAAGAAACCATCTTATAATTCTAGCATTCACATCTAGTTTGTTCATTAAATAGTTGATTGCAACATGATCAGTATGCACAAATGTTTGATAAGATGTAATGTAATGCCTAAATTTGTTTAATGAATGCACAACAGCTAGGAGTTCATTTTCAGTCATAGTCTAGTTTAGCTAAGGCTTTGACATGTTCTTACTGATAAAATACATGGCATAGGACAATTTATCCTCTTCCTAACCTAAGGCTGCTCCTATGGCTTTGTTTGAGGCATCCGCATGAATATTAAAAAGGAGGGCCTAGTTTGGGCCTCTAAGGATTGGTGCAGTGGTTAACTTATCCTTTAGAATGTCTAAGGCCTCTTGACATCTCTTTGACCATATAAACTCATAATCTTTGGCCAACAACCCAAAAAAAGGAGAGGCAAACTTGGCTAAAGTCTTTTATGAACACTCAGTAGTATCTAGCTAAGCCTAAGAAACTCCTAACGTCTCTCTACTTTTGTGGAGGTGGGACCCTTTGGATGATTGCTATTTTGTTTGGGTCCACCTGTAGTCCTTGCTGAGATATTAAATGACCTAGTACACTCCCTTCAGACATTAAGAATTCACATTTTTCTGGACTAAGATACAGGTTCATTTCAATTCATTTGTGCAATACTTTGCCTAGGTTAGTTAGGGCTTCTTGAAAATCGCAGTCATAAGGCATAAATTCATGCCTATAGATTTCCACATCATCATGTACTAATTCAGCAAAAATACTCAAGAGTGCTCTCCCGAAAGTGGCAGGAGCATTACATAGGCAAAAAGGAAGGACCCTATAGGCAAAAATACCCCAAGGACAGGTGAATTTCATCTTATCCTAGTCTTCTGGGTAGATTTGGATTTGGTTGTACCCACTGAATCGATCTAGGAAGGAAAAAAAGTTCTTCCTTGCCAGGCCATGTAGCACTTGGTCAATGAAGGGTAGAGGAAAATGATCCTTCTTTTTTTCCTTGTTCAACTCCCTATAATAAACACAAATGCTCCACTTACCATTTTTCTTGGGAACTAACACTAAAGGAGAGACCCACTCATTGTCTAAGATATGGTAAATGAATCCTGCATCTAGCAGTTTTTGTAGTTCTTCTATGACTATGTCTTTAAGAGATGGATTCATCCTCCTTTGTGGTTGCCTGACTGGCTTGCAACCTTCTTTGATTTATATGTGGTGAGTACACACTATGGGGTGTACTCCCTCTATTTCCTTATAACTCCAAGTGAAGGCGTCTAGGTTTTCCCTCAACATGTTGCATAGCTTTTCCTCTTCTAAAGCAGAGAGAGATGGATTAATTTTCTAAGTTTTCTCTGGGCCAAATTTTATGTTTTTGACATCGAGCGGGTTGGAATTGGCCAAGCATATGTCAATTGGATGATTGTTCTAGGTTTCGCTTACATCATCTTCTAATTATAGTGAACTAGGAGTTGGACTTTGGAGTACGTTTTCAATTAAGTCATCCTCATCTTGTTGTCCTCCTCCTATGGTTGCTTCCATAGTATAAAGTTGGGTAGAATAAACCTCATCTTCTTCCTCCTCCTCCAACCATAAAGGTAAATCATGCTCTCGGGAAGGTTGAGAAGGAAGTTATAGGACTAATTGTTTGGACATATGCCCATTCTTGATGGTCATATTCCTAGCTCTATAGCTAAGGTAAGCATCAACTATGGCAAACCATGGCCTCCCAAGGATGATAGGGTAACTAGTAAGCTTAGCCTTAGGCTGGAGATCTAGAAAATCTACAAGGTACTCCCAGGAGTCAATGGAGACCATCACATCCTCCACAATTGTTACAAATCCATTTGGGAACATCAACCCCGACATACATATCAGTACTATTAAGACCCAAAAAACCCTAATTCAGTTGTTACATGCCCTAATGAAGTCAACCATCAAGAATGCCTGCTTCTCAAGAGATTCCATGACTAAAATCATCCAAAAACTACCTCTAAGAATATCAGCGCAGGAAGGCCTTTATCAGGGTGCACTGTAGTGTAGCCCGGTACACTGCTAGCATGCATTGCAGTGCACTTGAGCCCTCTTTAGCCTGCGTTGGGTGAATTTGAGTGAAATATGGATTGGGGTTTGGAATATTCTTATCCATAGGATGCCTCTAGAAGTTTCCCGAGGCTATCCGCTCCTTTGGGCTCGAAATTGGATGAGGGAGGGAGTTAAGGAACATCAATCCCTTTATCCCTTCCTCAATGGAACTAAATCGTAAGTTTGGGAGGGAATTCATTATAACCATTTATGGAATAACTTGTTTCATTCACCTATAAATGACCACTCATCTAAGTGATCAGGGGCTAGAAATCATTGAATTATAGGGACATGTTGTTAGTATGAGACTTGAGTTGGTTTCAAGTATTGTAACAATGTCAAAATGTCTTGCTTATTATGAGGAGAAGATGGGATTGAACTGGAGGAGTTACACTGAATCAAGCAAATTGGGTTGTAACTCTTCCTTTTACTAATAAAGTGTTCAAAGCTTTTTCCATATGTTTTTATTGTTCATTGATGCTTTCATATGTTGTTATAGACATTTTTGTGCCTTACAACATTGAGCATGAAATGTCAATAATTCAAGGGATCCAAAATCCCTAAATGAGTTGTTCCTACCCCTAGAGGAACAAGGTCAACCAATGACAGCTTCTCCCAGAAGTTCTCCACCAAAAACCACTCAGAAATGGTCAAATCAGGATCAATTCAGTGGCTCCACTAGCTGTCTGCACTGAAATGCAAAGTCTACACTGGCTACCTGCACTCCAACGCAGGTAGAAGCACTACCAGGGTGTGCTGAGCGGGAATTGACAAATGGCAAGTTCATTCAACGAGGTGTCAAGACCCTGGAAGCTTCCGGAATCTTCCTCAATGACACTTGCCTCAGTGAATTCGACTAGTGATGAGTAAGAGGTTCTCAACCTCCAAGTGGAAGCAAGAACCTCCAAGTGGAAACAAGAACTGACAGAGAGAAGCCACAAGTCAAAACATGAGCTGACTCATCCTCTCTGCTCACATCTATATATGGATCTCTCACCCAGAGGTTCAAGAGGCTGGAATTTTGTATTTGCAGAGAATTGTTGTTGGTTTGAGATTGAAAATATTACATTTGGTGATTTATGCTTTGTTGGAGGAGAGGAAGGGATTCTTTTGCTAGGAGGTAGATGCTGGATCGGGACTCACTTGGTTGTATCTCCTCTTGAACCTTGTTTATCATATCAATAAAGCTGCTTGAGTTTCTCCTATATGCTTGTATTTCAATGATGTTTTGTTGTATTTGCATATTTAGTTTATATCTGATCCTAAACTAGTTATGAATGTGAATCTATATCTTTCGTGTAGTCTTCTGCTCTTGTGATCTTGCAGGAACCGTGTGAAGCTGGACCAGTGAAAGAGCAGGCAGTGGGAAGCGAACGAAAGAGAGAGGTTGGTTGGATCGACCAACTAGCGGAAGACATCGGTTAGTTAGATCCTTCTTTCTCTATTTGCATCTCATAAAGAAGAATACTCAGATAGCTTTCCTTGTTTGTTGCTAAGGCACTATCACCTCTTAGAGTGGGATAGGGGCATTCCGTATTGGATACTTTTCCCAACAAAAAATTGGCGACTCCACTGGGGAGAGTATCTTGTTGGTTTACTTGTGTTTCTATTGCTATTCATTTCATAAACTCAAGAATGTCGAATCGAACTGCATTTGCTTGCAAATGCAAAGTAGAGATCAGCTACTCTAGCCCTCTCACTGGGCCTGTTTATGATCTGAGAACCTGATCAACAAGTGCTTTAACAGCCCTTTGTGATAGATCTTAGTCCTCCTATAAATCATCCTCCTAATTGTACTTAATTGATAGCTTTTATCCGGCCAAAAACTGTAGAAAAACTTGCAAACTGTAACCCAGAACCCAGAAACAACTCTCGTTTCTGCTTCAGCGCAGACCCTGTGAAGGGGTTCTGCATTTCAACGCAGGTCCCGTGAAGGCTACCTGTCAGGCGGAAACAGTCAATATTGCGGACACAAATCAACCTCCCTAGGAGCCTAAAACTCTCTAGTGACAAACAAGACAAACAAGAGCAATCCTTCTCTAAACATGCATTTACTATACAAGAAACCAAGTGTTTAGATCCTACCGGTAGTCCAACGCTGTTGTAGTAGTCCAGCCTCGCCGATCCGGATGAGCTCCTCCTTCACTTCGAAACTTGCATCCACTAACAATCAAACGATTAAATAGCACTTGATAATCTCATACGATAAAACATATTTAACATATAGACCAAGGAGTACATGAAACAACTCATAAATAACAAGTTATTGAGAAGAATGGACTCATTTGCATTAATAGGAAACAAAAGGAACAATTACAACCTGAGCCTTGGTGTTGTGCAAGTCCCTCCCAGGGTCCATCAAGAGTTCTCCTTTACTTTGGCAAAGCTCACCCACTTCCAAATAGAACAAGTAAAGATGGCAATCTCTCCTCACAAGCTTCTAAATGGGAGTCCTAATTCCTGCAGCATCTACCCTTAGAAATGTTTAGCTTTTTAACCTCCCCTCCTTCTGGCCCAATGCCTGTATTTATAGTGCTCAAGAGGAAGTTAATCAGGTCCACCATCAATGGGATAATCCCCTCTTTGGATGGGATAGCTCCTCTCTTGATGGGATAAGTTCCTCTTTGGTAGGGATACATGAACCATCTGGAGGCACTCAATACACGTCGAACAACCTTCTAGAATGCTCTAGAAATGAACACAAGTAACTTTTTAAAGATGAAACTTGCGCATTTTGACCTTTACAGGGGGACGCACCTGCCCCTTTACATACAGAGCGTCCAAGGACGCAGTTATTGTGAACATTAGGTGTGTACCCGCAGGCAAGGTTGAGAGAACCTGCGTACCCA
This sequence comes from Pinus tabuliformis, assembly GCA_031772625.1. Taxonomy (NCBI): domain Eukaryota; kingdom Viridiplantae; phylum Streptophyta; class Pinopsida; order Pinales; family Pinaceae; genus Pinus; species Pinus tabuliformis. Next base: position 1,165,584,315 of record CM062817.1, on the reverse strand, counting down.
GAGATAAATACATTTATAAAGATTTTCTCTCTTTTTGGAGTTTGACATGGAGAGCAGAGGCTTAAGACTTGCCCAAGAGGATAGCATGACTGTTGATAGAGCCATACTAACTGTACATAGCCATGGTGACATTTTTTAGTGTAACAGATTGCCCCCTAAAGTGTGAAGCCTGTAGTAGATTAGGGTTTTGTAAATCTAGGAAGGGTGAAGCGCTTTATCATTTCAAGGATTATCTCGTGGAGAGCCTAGTCAGAACCTGCAATTTTCAACACAAAATACATGTATAAGATTATATCATCACTGAGGTAGGCATTCCCATACTCAGATCAAAACTTTAACTAACAGACTAACTACTCTGATACAGGAATGATCTTGCAATACATCATAATCATAGACTTTTGTAGACACATTATGGGCACAGCCATCTGTTTATGATTAGTCTACTTAGATAATGAATACAAAACTCCTTGCAGCCTAGATGGTGGAAACTAGATCCAGGGTCTTCATTTCTGCTTCCCGAATTGGTACGATTCTAGCCATGCGAATAAATGAGTTGATGTCAAACATGGTAGAAACCACTTGATTACCAGTCGATGATGTAAACTGTTAACAAGTGTGAGAGAGACCACCGGTAATGTCAATGGTTCTCAAAGTACCCAGTACAATCCATGAGATGTGAATGGATGAGTTGATGTCGAACATTTCACGGAATCCTTCGATCGAAAGTCAATGATGTAAACTGTCGTCAAAGGCGAGAAACCTGCCATTGATGCATGCAGACTTCAAGGTACTGACGATTTCTAAGTCATCTTTCTAGATAATGTGTTGATGTCGATAGAAAGCGACCCGTTGCAGGCAAGCCCGCAACACGAAATCATTTGTTCAAGTTGAAGAAATGTTGCTGTAAGGACTGACTCAGGGATGGTCAAATGGACGACAAGTATTTTGTAGATGAAAGTTTTGTTTGCAGACCTCTTGAACACATAACGACACAGCAGATGGCTTGGTGATAAACGACTCAAAGTTAATCCCTGGAACTCGGCTGAAGACTTTCAATGTGGTTTGATCAACTGTGAGGTAAAGGATTCCCCAACCCAGGTGAATGAAAAGTTTCGTGTCCAAGAGTGGTAATAAAGTTTCTTTTGGGACAAAGGATAACAAATAGGCTCATTCTTCTCTCTTTTCCCCCACCATTTCTGGCAAGTACCTCTTTATTTTTTAACAAGCTTGAGGAGGATAACATATGCTTGATTATAAGCTCATCCTTTGGATGAGTCCAACCTAGTTTTGATTCGAACCCTAGGAAGGAGTGGTTCGTTCCTGTTTGTAATTGAATAGGTCCTTTACTGTGAAATTTTTACGAGCCCAGTATAGGAGAAACTCGGCGTTTTTCAATTTTAGAGAGTCTGAAAAACTTAAGAAGACTCCAAGTTGAACTTTTTCGTAGATTTGTGTCCCTCAAGCCCGAAAAAGTATAAAATAATACCTGGGGGAACCGCTTGATCTTGCGACCAAGGAGTACTTTCATAATTAGTGCCACTGACCTGAAAAGTAAAAAGCGATCAAGGACACGTCGTTTTATTTCCAGTATCGAGTTTGAAACGACAAAAACCCGACAACCTTTTCCTGTTTTTACGGTCAGAAAAGGGCTATAAGGGGACCGTCTTTTAATTCCGTTTTAACGAGTGTAAAAGAAACGCTCGGCAATCTTTTCATATTTTAGGAGTCAGAAAAGGGCTTAAAAGATGACTCTGATATTTTGGTTCATGAAAAATGACAATTTTCCCTCTAAATCCCTTTGTCCTGCACAAAAACAACACATTACTCATACCTGTTTAAGATAGGCAAAAATACATTGAAAAATATCCTTCCATGGTGAAAAATAAACAAACCTAGCATTCATTCATCCAAAAAACCTATAAAAAGACTTTTTACCATGTCATTTTTACCATTTTACTGTTGAGGTTGAGAAAAGGGCTTTTGGCAAGAAAATTCCCGTGGTCGTTGCGGAGAATCTGACCGTCAGAATCGAACGCCGTCTCTTCCAGGTATTTCACAACATCCTCCTCTTCAATTTCATCCGATTAAAATTTTGTTTTAGGTTTTAGTTTTGGTTTTTGGGGGGTTTTAGGTTTTAAAAACCGCTCTGCGGGGTACGCAGGTGCCCCAAGGTTGACCTGCGTCCCCCGACCTTTTCCTACACAGGAAAAAGGTCAGGGTACGCAGCCCACCTTCAGGCCAGTTGCGTCCTGACGCTCTGTGTCCTAAACGCGGGGTGCGTCCCCCGCGAAGAGCGGAATTTGAAACCCCAAACCCCAAAAATAACCATTTGAATTTTCCCAAATTAATTCTAATCTTCATTTCTTGGTGTGTAGGGCACTCACCACGTTGGATTGGAGAGAAAGAGAGCACGAGGACGTTGATTTAGCCGCAATCAATCATCAACCTTCCATTGATGCCCTAAAAGCATGCGGACTATATAAATACTGGGTCATACCTGGCATGAGGGCTCAGGTGAGATTCTTGGAGTGGCTGGTTGAGAGATGGAACATTCATGAGCAATGTTTTTACATCGGAGGGCACCAGCTCGAGATAGAGCCCTCTGACATATACTTTCTCACTGGCTTGCCAAATAGGGGCGAGCAACTCAATCTAGCCGGGACTAGGCCGGGTGGCCAATCCCTTGCTAGTCTCCGGGCAGATTGGTGCATACCCAATCAAAACCATGCAAAAGGCGTAGAAATCAAATACATCTCTCGGCGTGAACTCAAGGTTATAGCTTTCACAGTTACCAGAATTTGCGGTGCAGCCGCTTTACATATTGCCACCGGGTCCCAAATGTGGATGGCGATTGACTGTTTTCGAGGCACCATCTTCAACTTGTGCGATGCTGTGTCGGCCAATATGAAGGCCCAACTGACTAGGGTAAAGAACGGACAACTGAAGACCTTTGGATATGGGCCTCTAGTTGTGAGCTTTGCCTTAGAGAGAGTTCCGATGCTGATCCCTCAGCATCTCACTGTTGATATCTTGGGTCCTCGGGAGCCAAAGCTGATACGATGGGTTACGGTGATGGCCCGGCATCCTGACGAGGGCGCGACAGTTGTTCGATTCCCTGCTGGTTATTTTCACTGGTTAGAGGACCAGGTCTTTGCTATTCAGGACTTTCCTTATGCCGGAGTGGATTTTCGGAATGATCCGGACATGGTTCTTCCACCGGGAGAACAATGGGATGACAGAGGTACTTTATTTTTCACAAGTTTTAAGTTATCTATTTTTTTGTTTTTTATATATATCGTCTCAAAACTGACAGTGGCAAATTTTCAAAATGCAGATGTAGGTCCACAGCGTCCGGCCAATCTCTGGGCTTTTAAGAGAAGAGTACCAGCTGTACCAGCACCCACCCCACAGGATGCAGCCGCAGAGGCCTTAGTCGAGCTGGAACGGGATCTAGAGCGTCTGACGGCGGATATACTAGAGACCACCATAGATGACATTCCTATTCGACTTCAGCACTATGTGGTTGCAGTCCCAGGACCTATCAGAGGGTTCCTGTGTAGGGTAGCGCGGGCAGTGGTCTCGTATAGAGAGCACCACCAGTGATTGGCTAGTCACTTTGTAGACACATATGTCATTTTTGTTTTTTTTACTTATCATTTTGCCGATCATAAGGTGTTTTTCAACCTGTGATCGAAGACGATGTATATTTTTTGACACACTCCTACTTATATATATATATATATCATTATTACCGGCTTATCTTGTTTAACATATGTGATGAAATGTTTTTAAATTTACTTGTATGATTATCACAAATGTCTGTCCAACATTCGAGAAGCAATTGCATCTGCTAATGTATTTAAAGACCTTGAAATATGCTGATATTCAATGTAATCAAATTCACATTCCAAGAGACGCACTCTCAAAAACAACCTTAATAACACAGGATTTCTAATGGCATATACTCTATTAAGCTGTAATACAACGAGTTCAGAATCTAACCTCACTATCAAACGTCGAATTCCGAATGAAATAGATTCAGACAATAATTCAACCACTGCAATGTATTCTGCAATGTTGTTTGTTGTTTGACCGAGGCTCACCCCATGCATAGAAACTAACTCGTCAGAGGGCGAATAGATAACCCAAGCTGCGGAAGAGATATTTCATGTACTACGACAAGCACCATCAGCAAATCCAATGTACGTTTGGAGAGACGTCGACATCTGCAATATCAAGAGTAAAACCAAGATAAGCCAGAATAACGACAAAAACACACTATCTAAGCTAAGCACACCATCTAAACAAACATACTAGCTAGAAAGAAAACCTAACCTAACTAAAAATTCTCCATACCCACCATTTAAGCATAATACCTCTTTAGGTAAAGTCCATTTCTGGGTTTACCCAAAGAGTCCCCATCGAAATCTACAAGCTCATAGGCCCCTTTTGCTAGCTTTCGCTTTACAATGTAGGGTCCATGCCACATAGGAACGAATTTTCCAGCACCTAGCTTATCGTTAGCTTGATCATATAATAACACTAGGTCTCCCTCCGAAAAACTTCGAGGGGTCACATTTCTATCATACTGAGCTTTCATTCGCTTCGCATGAGTCTCGGTTGCCAATGCAGCGTCACGTCGAGTCTCATCTAATTGAGCTAAGTATAATAAACGTTTCTCCTCTTCGGAAGTAGCTGGAAGTAATTCGACAGCCATTTGAAGTGATGGGATTTCGCATTCAATGGGTAACACGGCTTCCAAGCCATAAACTAGCTGGAAAGGAGTGAACCTTGTTGATGTTTTCACTGAGGTTCAGTATGCCCATAGCGCTGAAAATAACATGTTGTGCCAATTCGACCGATGAATACCAATGGTTCGTCGGATCATGATAACCAGAACTTTGTTGATAGACTCAACCAAACCGTTGGCTTACGGATAATAAGGAGTAGAACTATCGTGGCGCAAACCAAGCTGGCTTGTAAGCTCAATCATCATGATGTTTCGAAAATGGCTCCCATGGTCAGTGATAATCGCTTGCGGGACACCGAACCTAGTTATAATGTGATTGAATATGAAAACTGCAGCTGTTTTGCCGCTTGCATCGAATGTAGGCATCGCCTCGGCCCATTTAGTAAAATAATCAACTGCGAGGATGATATACGCATGCCCCCGGCCGAGTGAGGGTTACAAGTTATAAAATCGATGCCCCATTTGGCGAAAGGACCAACGACAATTATAGGATGGAGAGGAGCAGGTGGTGCGCGCATCTTGCGATCAAACACTTGACATTTGTGGCACTTCCGGACCGCAATGATGCAATCTTTAAACATGGACGACCAGAAATAGCCAGCGCGCAACACCTTCTGAGCTGTGGCATACCCAGACATATGACCGCCACATGCTCCAGAGTGACAATCATTCAAAACCCTCTCAGCCTCTTCGTGAGTTAAACAACGTCGAAAAACTAAGTCTGCGCCCCGGCGATAAAGTGTATCTCCAATAATCTTGTATTGCTGGGATTGAAACCGAATTTTTCGACGTTCCAACTTTGAAGCTTCAGGCCGAAAGGTTTGGGTTTGGAGATAGATGATTATATCCCCATACCACGGATCTAAATTATTGATAAGAAACAAAGATTCGTCCGCAATGGACTCCTCTACCACGGTTTCTGTGTCAGCACGCGAGAAATCACACATCAATTCCGCAAAAACTAAGGATTTCTTAGACTTGGACTTTTCAAACTCCAAATCGAACTCTTGCAGGATAACGATCCATTTAGAGTACTTGCCCCCTAGCAGTTGTTTAGTCAAAATATAAATCATAGGGTTGCAATCCGAAATAACTATAGTTTTACGGAGAAGAATGTAGTGACGAAAACGTTGGACAGCTTGAACGGCTGCCAGGGCCAATTTCTCCACATGCGAATATTTTAGCTCAGTGGGGTTTAATGTCCTACTAAGATAATATATCACATGTTCCGTTCCGAATTCATCTTCTTGAACTAACACCATTCCAATAGTGGAATGCGAAGCCGCGAGGTATAAGAAGTAGTCTTGGTTGTAGTTGGGAGGATGCAGCAACGGTGCATGGGTCAACGCGTGCTTAAGCGCATCAAAAGATTGTTGGGCAATCTTGTCCCAAAAGAACTGAGCATTTTGTTTCAACAACCGTGTAAAACCCTTAGTGACCTCGGCGTAGTTTGGAATCAATCGGCGTAAAAAGTTTGCTTTCCCTTGCAAACTTTGGAGTTGGCGCAAGCTCGAAGGAGGAGGCAATTTGATGATAGCTTCGACCTTCGAGGGATCAACACGAATGCCGGCTTTTGAAACAACAAATCCCAGCAATCGACCCGCCTCTATACAAAATACACACTTGTGCGGATTCAACCGAATACGATAATGCCTACACCTCATGAAGATTGCTCGTAAGTGGACAAGGTGATCAGCTCGATGTAAAGAATGAGCAGGCAAATCATCGAGGTAAGGTTGCACAATGTGTTTGATGTCATGAAATGCATAAGACATCGCGCGTTGAAAAGTGGCGCCGGCATTCTTAAGCCCAAAAGGTAATTTGCAATAAGCAAATGTCCCCCATGGACAAATGAATGCTGTTTTTGGTTGATCGGCAGGTAGAATATTGATTTGATTATAGCCCGAAAAACCATCCATAAAGGAAACCATTTCACTTCCGGCACAATCATCAATTATTTGATCGATATAGGGCATAGGATAGTTGTCTTTTGGACAAGCTCGATTGATATCCCTATAGTCGATACAGATTCTTATTGTTCCTTGTTTCTTGTTAACCGGAACAATATTCGATACCCAATCCGTTAACGGGATCGGATAAATGAAACCTGCTTTCAACAGCTTTTCGACTTCTGCTTTAATGGCAGCTGCTTTTCGAGGGTGAATCTGACGCAACCGTTGCCGGACGGGTTTAGCGTCCGGGTAGGTCTTGATTTCATGGACAACAATAGCGGGATCGATTCCTGGCATTTCCTCGTAGGACCAGGCAAACACGTCGCGGAATTCTTGGAATAGGGCCTTGTAACTTTGAATCTCCTCATCTGTACATGAGGCACCTATATGAATGTTCTCAACAATTCTGAGCTTCACTGAAATGTCAATGGGAATAGTACGAGAAATATTCCCTAGATTCAACTCTGAATCAAGATGTTTCATTGGATTCTGAGCTTCTTTGACATATTCAGCGGTAAAGATTAATGAAAAATCATTTTCAAAGGCATCGCCCTCAGGTAAAAACGAAGATCTATGATGAAGATCTTCCCATGGTAGATCATCTACACTTAGGATTTCACGAAGTTGCTCGTCAGATGACACGACCTCGGGAAATGCTATCCGTTCTGAGGTTGGTGTGAAAAGTGATTCTTCACTGACCACATTCATTTGGTCAATTTGGGTTGAAACGGAGTCGGTAAAAGACACGACGACTTCATAAGCAATCTCATATGGACTCAAAGGCATAGCATTACCGAATGAGTCTATCTCAGATTCAGATGGGACAATCCAAGGATCATCGTAAATAATGTTATCTGATGTAATCATATGAATTGATGCAAATGAAGGGTCTGCGTTGATTGGAGGGAAAGGAAAAGTTCCCAGTAAACCAGAATCTTTAACTAAACCTACGCCAACGTCCCTATAAGGGATTGTCGTTTTACCGACATGCTGGATACTCTCTGAAGAGGCTGGGTCGGATGAAAAGTATGTCAGCTGATCAATTGTCACGATCTTACCATTATGTGGAAACTTTATTACTCTGAAGACCGATGAAACGACCGCTGTCATAGCATATGACCAACTTCGACCCAAAAGAAGGTTGTAGTCTAGAGGGGCATCAACCACTTCCACATCCAGACTAACGGTTTTCCCTTCTACCCCTATAGGCAATTCCTGTAGAATACCAAACGGACGGAACCCACGGCCATCAAAGGCCTTAAGGATGGTCGGGGATTGGTTCAGCGAAGGAGAACCAAGCGATCTCCAACATTGAATTGACATAATACACGTAGAAGCTCCCTCATCAATCACAGTCCGATGAATAGGCCTGTTTTTGACTATCACTGGAATCTGGAAAGCCATCTGATGAGGGAGACGCGGTGTACTATTTTCTAGATCGAAGATTATCAGATTCGGGTCCTGAACATCAACAGCTCTGATAGCCGACAAAAGTAATTTCCGTTGTGCTGGGCATGATTGCAGCACTTCTAAAGCCGACATTGCTGAGGGTGAAACAGCTAAGTCCTCAACAATGTTGTAATTCTGGGCCGCTCTCGCATGTGGATTGAAAGCAGACCTTCGAAGTACACCCTTGGCGGGCGGTTTAATTACTAAGTCCGGGTTAGGTTTTTCGATCTGTAGTGGATCGGAACCAGGAGCTGAGGTTGATGGATTAGAATGAGAAGATTATGCTTCCTTACCATCAACAGGACTCTTACTACCATAATCTTGCGACCGAGTCGCAATCCTCACATGAGACACCATCAAAATGGGTTCTTCATTGGCAGTCGAGGAAGAACCTATCATCTTACTCTCCTGCTTCGGAAAAGGATCTTTCAACACAGCAGGAGTGGGAGAACCTTTGACTATTTTCGCAACCTCGGCCCGATGCGGGCAATCTCTTGTAAAATGATCTTCTTCACAAATAAGACAAGGATATCGAGGTTTGCGCTTTTCGTCATTGGTTTCTGACTTTTCTGTTTTCTCCTTTGGAGCCTTGTCAGCTTTAGCCTTCTTCTTTCCTTTCTTCTTTCCACCGTTTTTTGATTTGGCCGTAGATGACTCCACAGCATGAATATCGACGGAAAGTTCAGGAGAAGACTCTCCTGTCGGGGAATCAGGCAAGGTGATTATAGGAGTAGTATAATTCTTGGAAGACTTCTTCTTGCTCTTTGTGTTCACCGTACCAATCATACCATCAGCGGCATGAGATCCCGAAGGAGCAGCAGCGATTTGATTTGATTTTGGAAGATCTAGGATCTTCTCGTGTAACGTACCCGACTGAGTATAAACTAAGTCAAGATACTGTGCCTGAGCAATGACTTGCTCCTCAGTAACTACTCTGGCCTTAGCTACATCTTCAGTAATCTTCGGTAATAATGATTTAACAAACCATTCAGCTAGGATCTGGTCCAGAATAAAAACTTTCACTAACCTTCTTCGACGTCTCCACTAATGAATGTGATCGGAAATATATGTGGACGTCGATTGTTTTAGTGAAGTTAGTAACTCTGTGCCGTTATCATATCTGACCGGTAACTGAAAGTGAGTTAAGAACGAGGTAGCTAACTGGCTGAAATTGTAAAAAGAGGCCCGTGGTAACTCAATGTACCACTTGGCCGCGAGACCAATGAGTGTACGCTGGAAAAGACGTAAGCGGATCGAATCATCCGAGATAGAATTTGAAGCACGCCAGAGGTGGTAAGTCATCACATGATTGGACGGATCCTCTCCAGGCTTACCTTCGAACTTGGGTATATCACTGGGAAACTTATTTGGCATTGGCGGCCAAAACTGAAGATATTGAATTGGATCATTTGTCAGGCGCGTCAAGTCTAGTAAATCCAAAGTTGCGATAAACGGTAATTGTCGGTTAGGATCTCTAAAACTCTGGGTCACAAGACCAGTCCCATGAGGAGGATATCCAGGATAACTAGGAACAGGAATCGCATTCGGGATATTATATCCTCCTGGAAAACCAGGATTAACCGGACCGTACTGGGGTTGCTGAGGTTGTTGATAAGTATACCCAGGATATGGTTGATACTGGTAAACCAGTTGTTGGACAGCTTGCCCTTGTTGGTACTGTCCCTGGTACGGTTGTTGAACAAATTGAGGTTGAGTAGTGACAACCGTACTTATACCAGGCTGACCTATAAGCATCTGGACCGTGGTTTGAATCGTAGATCCAGACAACGGTAAAGATGCCTGAGGAGTGGTTGCAGAGACAATAGAAACCAGAGCTGTCGATACTCCAGAAGTAAGTGCGGTAGATGTAGCGGTAGTTGCAGCAGCCGTTTGAGATGGAGTACTAGGTGCAATTGGCAGCTGAGTAACTACCGAAGTTACAGAAGTCTGAACATTTGACTGGACAGGCTGTGGTTACTGGGGTGAACCAGAAACTACGAGTTGTCCAGCTTGAGGTACCAACTGTATACTTGGCTGCAACACCTGTTGACCCTGTGATGGATCCCACACTAACATTCCGGGGTATTGACCCGTAACAGGTTGAGAATATTGAGGTCCATAACCGGATTGAGGATAGGATTGATAACTGAAAGGTACAGTTCCCACACCTTGAACATATGACTGACCTTGAGGTGGTTGATAACCTTGACTCGAGTATTGACCTTGAGGTTGATAACCTTGGGGTAAATACTGATACTGGGGTTGACCTTGACCTTGAGGTTGATACCCTTGAGGTTGATACCCTTGGGGTTGATGCCCTTGAGGTAAATATTGATACTGAGGTTGACCTTGGGGTACATATTGAGGCTGAGGTTGACCCTGAGGCATGTATTGCACCATAGGCACATACTGACCTTGAGGCTGCCCCCCAGACACAATTTGTCTACCTTGAGGTTGCCCCCTAGGCGTTAATTGAGGCTGCCCCCCAGGCGGTAATTGGCCACCTTGAGGTTGAGAAACGGGAACTGAACCCGACATCATGTAAATGTCTCCTACACCCAATGGTATATTACCATTGTTTCCAGCTAATAACCCATGATCAACGGGTTGAGCAGATGCTCCCGCAAAGGTACCAGAAAGTGATTGATACCCAGTAGGAACAGAAGGACCGCCGTGTAAGAAAGATTTAGGAGTTTGAGTAAACACGGACGACTGACCAGACATATTTACAGGAGTATAAATACCTCCTGGTGGAAAAGGAGTACGAGGTGGAGAAAAACCTATCCCTGAGTTGTCTAAATAATTAGTTAATGAAAGATACCAAGTAGTACTCCTAGGTGGGCTGTAAAAGATAGATTCACGCTCTCTTAAGTCAAGAGTAGGTTGATCTTCAAGAACAGGGCCTACTTCTTCTTCTGGAATAAGTTCTTCAATAGCTATCAAACTAGAAGGAAGATTCTCGGTTATGACTCTTTCAATCCTAGGTGAATCAGGAACACTAGAAGTTGGAGTAACAGGCTCAGATATTTCAAGTTCTTCGCCTATATCACTGGTAGACGAAAAACTACCAACAAGCTCAGAAACTGCAACAGCTTCAGGATTGTAACCTGTCTCTAAACCTTGGTAATCTGGATGGACTACCAACGAAGACTCTCCTTCTTCAGGTGAACCTACTCTACTGCCACTAGGAGGAGTTACAAGGACCTTCAAACCTTCTAGATGATCTGGGACATCTTCAGGAGTTCCACCCCGCGATCTACGGAGTTTCCTCAACAAATCAGTTCCGGTAACAATCTCAGGTGACTTGCCCCAAAGTCTACGGGACTGTCTCGGTAATTCTGCCACAGTTAAAAACTTTTAACTACTACACACGAAAACAAAGTAAAATCTCAAATCAAACCACCTAAAGTCTCTAAAGAACCAAACAAATTTGAATCACACGCCTAAAGAATCTAGGGCGTCAAACCAAGCACAAACAGTAGCCTTCCAGACCGAAAACGCTAGTTGGAGATGAAACCCAACATCGCCGGATTCAGTACAGAAGTGGCGGGTGGAACAGTTACCCCGGCAACCTGCTTAATGAATAGACCGGCACAAGTTCCTCCACTTTAACCGTCTCGAGTGAAGTGAACCCCCCGAAAATCCAAGTGAGTCTAGCCGACGTCTGCTCCAGGTACAGTGGGATCTTCCCTCCACCGTCACCTCGGTAGAATCCTAAAGATAATGGTCACTAAGGTTACCAACCGCAACAAATGCACCTGGGGGAACAGTCTACACTCCAACAACACGCAAGGGCAGAGTATCAAGCTCAATCCCCTTGCCGGTTCCTTGACAATAATCCAAGGTTTACCGACAAGTGACCCCTGGCTCCTCGACAATGGTTAATCCGAGGTTTACCGTTTGTAATACGTGCGTGTCTGGCGTCGTTCCCAACGAGGGAGGATTGATCCCCTCACTGGTTCGGACACGAGATCGTGCTTCTCCTTTAAGAGGAGCTTTCCCAGAGTACAAATGAGACAATTGGATTTATTCTATCACAAGATAAGCTACTTGTTTGGTTTTGTTGTCTTGGAGAGTTAATTACTCTCCTACTCCAAGACACTAGCCTCATCTAAATTGGTGTTTCAGAGCCCTAGTAAATAAAAGTTACTACGTTGATTTTACTTTAAGCGTTAATTTTATGGTTTTTCTTAAAGACAAAAGGTAGCGGAAATGAAACCAATGGTGTGTAGACTCGACTCAAACCACTACAAAGATGCACCTAAGATGATTTACGCTATTTTTCTCTTTCGATGAAACTCCTAACTAAGATAGTTGGAAAATGCAAATTTTATAGAAAACAACTTTCTTAGTAAAGACAATCAAAGAAACAATTCTCTTTATCTTTCAAAGCATACAAACATGACCACTCCTTACGTGCACGAAAAACTCTTTTTCTTTCAAAATCCCTCAAAGCTACTTGAAACAAAACTTTTCAAAGGAAATATTTTTGTATTTTCTCTTATCTAATAAAGCATATAAATCTATTTTAATGAAAATCAATCTCAAAAGCTATAAAATCTATGAAACATTGACTCACAAGTAAATCAAAAGAAAATTTACTCTAAGCAAACCTAACGAGGCAAAAGCCTACAAGGATGATTCTAGGTTGTTTTACTTGACCACAATCAAGTCAAGGACCAGCTAATGCAGAATCAAAAGACCAGTCAAAACAAAACTCAAATCTTTTTGTTCTTTTTGTAAAATGGAATTCAATACTTAATCAACAAGCACTTTGAAATTTGCCAAAGAGACCACTCAAAGGTAAGGTGCTCTCACAAGTAGACTTTATGACAGGTCCGACTTCTAAGAAGGCTGACAAAACCAGAGAGATCTAAGGCTTGACAACTTCTACCGCCAAAGTCACTACAGGACCTACCCAAAAATCAAACCCTAGGGCTTAAACTTCTATGAAATCCACTAAAACACTCAATGCTATCGAAACAAGTTCAGGTGAAGATCTTTGATAAGAGACTAATGGATCTGGGCAGTAAAAACTAAGAAAAAACAAAATCTAAGAGGAAAAATGCAAAAGATGGAAATTTCTTAATTTTTAGCAGGGGACGCAGGCAACCGGTTAAGCCAGGTGCGGGCCCGCTCTGTGCACACAGAAACAGTGCGTACAAGTACGCACTGTGCAATACTCAGAGGGTGCGTCCTACTGAAAAAATCAAGAAAAACTAAATTCAATCTAACCCTAAGCTAACCCACCCAAAAACAAAGTCACAGAGCCAAAAACCAGAAAATAAATGACTTTTCTCAGATCAAAGTTGCATACAAAGGAAAAGACTTGCACATCAATGGATTCCCCAGCGGAGTCGCCATTTTGTCAGGCGGAAAGAGTCGATAGTGCGGACACAAATCAACCTCCCTAGGAGCCTAAGACTCTCTAGTGACAAACAAGACAAACAAGAGCAATCCTTCTCTAAACATGCATTTACTATACAAGAAACCAAGTGTTTAGATCCTACCTGTAGTCCAACGCTGTTGTAGTAGTCCAGCCTCGCCGATCCGGATGAGCTCCTCCTTCACTTCGAAACCTGCATCCACTAACAATCAAACGATTAAATAGCACTTGATAATCTCATACGATAAAACATATTTAACATATAGACCAAGGAGTACATGAAACAACTCATAAATAACAAGTTATTGAGAAGAATGGACTCATTTGCATTAATAGGAAACAAAAGGAACAATTACAACCTGAGCCTTGGTGTTGTGCAAGTCCCTCCCAGGGTCCGTCAAGAGTTCTCCTTTACTTTGACAAAGCTCACCCACTTCCAAATAGAACAAGTAAAGATGGCAATCTCTCCTCACAAGCTTCTAAATGGGAGTCCTAATTCTTGCAGCATCTACCCTTAGAAATGTTTAGCTTTTTAACCTCCCCTCCTTCTGGCCCAATGCCTGTATTTATAGTGCTCAAGAGGAAGTTAATCAGGTCCACCATCAATGGGATAATCCCCTCTTTGGATGGGATAGCTCCTCTCTTGATGGGATAAGTTCCTCTTTGGTAGGGATACATGAACCATCTGGAGGCGCTCAATACACGTCGAACAACCTTCTAGAATGCTCTAGAAATGACCACAAGTAACTTTTTAAAGATGAAACTTGCGCATTTTGACCTTTACAGGGGGACGCACCTGCCCTTTTACATACAGAGCGTCCAAGGACGCAGTTATTGTGAACATTAGGTGCGTACCCGCAGGCAAGGTTGAGAGAGCCTGCGTACCCAGAGATAAATACATTTATAAAGACTTTCTCTCTTTTTGGAGTTTGACATGGAGAGCAGAGGCTTAAGACTTGCCCAGGAGGATAGCATGACTGTTGATAGAGCCATACTAACTGTACATAGCCATGGTGACATTTTTTAGTGTAACACTACCTGCGTTGAATGTCAAAACCTCTGTGTTGAGGGTGCGCTGATCAGTCTTTGCCTTGTGCAGCTGTGGTTCCCTACTTCCTTTTGCTCAGTTTTCATCTCTGTTTTTGCAGCCTGTTATCAGTCAGTGTACCTATCTGAAACCTCTTTTCTTTGCATCGATTCCGCCTCAGTTATATAAAGAAACTGTATTTGTTCTTTGTGTATTTGTTACATCATTTACAGTTTCCCATTACAAGAGTAAACTAGTCATACTGTCGCCCCTAGATCTAGACCTGTCGTAAGTGTCATTTTGATCTTAGGAGTGAGTTTGTTTGCTGTTCACAGTTGACTTAGCATTTACTTTTGTCTTTTGGTTTGAATTTATGCATTTCAAAGTGTCGAAACAAGTAAATCATAAAGTGTCGTAATCGTCTTTTTGATTTTGAAAAAGGAACTTGTTTGTGTTTTCACTTGAAATCAAATTCAAATTTATATAACAACTTTCTTTTTAGGCATCAATATTAAGAAAGCGAAAACAAATACATGCATATGTGCATTTGCATTTGACAGTTTGTATGTTGATTTAGGAAAAAGTGCATTACTGTGTGCTCTATGCTCTCTGAGAAAAGATGATGTCTTTCTTTTCCCTTTGTAGCTAGGATTTTCATTGTTGAAAAGATATAAAGCTTGCTTATCATCTTTAGACTGCATTTAGGAATTGTATCATACATCTTGTGGTGATCCAGAAAGGCAAACTTCTAAAAAATATCAACCTAAAATAAATTGAATGAACTTAACAACGCTTTTCAACATAACGCACAACATAGAGGTCTAGGCTAGAGACGTGTTCCGGCGTCGTAAAACCTGGTCACTGGTCGCCTCACTGATGGTTAGGTGATTCCTCCTGAGGGACGATTAGTACCAGTACGGATTGTGCTCCCACGTACCGTCGCGTATATATTGGGAGACCCCTATAGGAATATAACCTTTATCCATAGGAAGCCGTGTCGGCTGCCCTACTGATCGCAATGCACTGAACACAGCATTCAGGAAGATCGACTGCCCGTACCCTAAAAAGTATTCTGTGGTTTTGCGAAAAGTTTGGCACACCCTCTGCCTAGAACTCCAGAGCAGTTTCTTTTGGCCTTTTTTAGACTCTATAACAGAAAAAGTCCATCCGAGCATTTGTCACTTCGAGCTCGTTAAAACATCGAAGGAGACTAGAGTCATCTTTAGCTTTTTCTCGACTCTTTAAAAGTGAAAAAGCAAGTTGTGTCTAAGTGTCGTTAAAAATTTATTTTAAACAGAACAATCACCCTCTATTCCTACATTGATCTTTAGGTTGAGAAAATGGAGCCCACCAACCAAGGAATTCCCCTTGGTGGAAATCCTAGTCCTTTCTCCTCTTGGGGAGACATTGGTGCACCCCATATGGCCACATTGTCGCTTCCAGGACTGACACTTGGCCTGCCGGTCTGGCTCTTCTCAACCAATGTCGTTCAGAACACCACTATTCCTGAACAGTCGAATCAACAATTAGACGAGTCTAGAATTTCCCACCAACCTTCTACTTCTTATAATTCTTCCCCTTTTCCTTCCTCTTCGCGTAACGGATCTGGTAAGACTAAGAACCAAGTTCCTAAGGAGAAGAAGGAAAAGAAGAAGAAAGAGAAACAGAAGAAGGAGCCAAAGGCAAATAAGGGAAAACAAGTGTCGTCTGATGAAAACCCACACACAGCACTGACCAGGCCTAGATCGCCATGTGTCATCTGCAAGGGAGACCACTTTCACCGAGATTGTCCCTGCATCCCTCGGATACTAAGGGACTGGTCTCCCCATTTGCACAATCCGGTGTCGTCAACCTCTGATAGCCATTGTGAAAGTACACCGTCAACTAGTAAAAGTGAAGTTCCAGGACAAAAAGGGAAGGCTAGACCTCCCTGTAGATTGTGCGAAGGCGATCATGCCCTCCACCGTTGTCCCTTCTTAGACGAGGCCAAAAGAGTCTTGGAAGATCGTCCGGTTTCACCGTTACGACTTCCTCCTGGATATCAAAGACTCTTGCCAAGTCCTTCGTTAGTTGAGAATCTAGCTGGCCAGCTCAAGTGGTCAGCTGAAGCATCTATCATTGAGGATAAACCGACTGAATCCATACCAGACGAAAGTCAAAAAGTCGAGGTGGCAGCTGACCCGGTCTTGCCTTCAGAGGATTTATCTTCGAATGATACAGTCACTGAAGAGGATAAGGATGACACCATCCAGATTCTTTTCATCAACACAGACTCCGACAAACACGGGGGAAATGCACCCATTCCTTTATCGCAGGAAAGAAGTTTGTCAGAGCGATATCCGACCGTCTATTCGGTCCAACACCAAGCAACCTAGTTGTGTCCTTCGACTGGAACCAACTAGGCAGACCCAGGTTACCAGCTAGTATACCATTCAGAATTATCGTTCAAATATACAGAATGGTAATGGCTGGCACCATCATTGACGAAGGGGCATCTGTGAGTATCCTTTCCTTTATTGCTTGGAAAGCGCTTGGTTCGCCAACGCTTTTGCCTGAAATGAGAAATCTATCAGGCTTCGATAAAGGAACCAGTCGACCTTTAGGGATCCTCCCCAATGTGCCTATCACATTGAAAGGGAAGACTGTTCAAATGAACGTGATGGTCATTCAAGGACCCTTGGATTATAACCTACTCCTTAGACGAGATTATATATATTGCATGGGAGCCATCGTCTCCTCACTCTTTAGAGTAATGTGTTTTCCGCACGAAGGAAGAGTGGTCAAGCTCGTGGACCAACTTTCATTTCCCGGATCACGCATCGCAAATAGTCATGTACCATCCCTAAATGGTCTCTTCATGCAAGAAGTGTCTCAACCCACGGTCCGTCCTCCCGATGAGCGCAAGTGATTCGGAAGGATATGACTGGAACCCAGGGGGCATGCATCCTGGTCTGCTTCGGCAGGAAAACTTTAGGTATAGGGTAGGTTTCCGCGGGAGAATATGACTAGTCCGTACCCCGTCCGGCATGGAAGAGGGGTTGTTCTAGAATAAGATTCTTTTGTCAAAGTTATGTGAGTTGACAAACGGAGTCTCTCACCATTGTCTATTTCGGTAGACATCGCTGAAGAAGTGTCTTGTTTGCTGTGCAAATGAAACAATCTTTGGGTAACCTGAAAGAGGTAGGCCTTTCCTGGTAGAACAAATGTTTTATCTGCAAATTGAGGGGTAACCTTGAAATCGTACTTTATACCTGGGGGCATGCAAACCTTTTGGAGTGCAAGCAAGGGGCGGCTATTTATTTTTTAAATTTTTAGGACCTCTAACCCTTTAAACTCGTAGGATTAGTCGTTTCCGAACTTGCATAAAGAAAGGATTCCGGGGCAAAGCTTTACGAGGTGCAAGCCCCATAAAAAATGGCATCTTAAGTGAGACTTTCTTATCATACGACTGGAATCGAGCAGTTTTAGCACATAGTTCATGCTCGTTAAAAAATAAACATAAGATCGAGCAGTTTTAGCACATAGTTCATGCTCGTTAAAAAATAAACATAAGATCGAGCAGTTTTAGCACATAGTTCATGCTCGTTAAAAAATAAACATAAGATCGAGCAAGTGTTTCAATCCACGTTTAAGCTCGTTAAAAAATGAACTACCCGGTAAATAACCACTGCGAACGTAAATTATCAGCCATTAAAGCCTTGGTCGTGTTTGCACCATCACCTCCACTTTTCCATTGGCCGATCATTCACCTCCATTTGATTGTTTACCCATTTTGAGGAACAGCTGTGAAGAGTGATTTCACTAGCCATCCTTGTGACACTGCCGTGATTGGAAAATTCCAAGCCTTACCTGGAATCAGCTGCTAACCCGCTTATCACTTGTTCCTCAAAAGACGAGTCTTCTTTAAGCTCTTTTCATCTGACTCATAAAATATGAAAAGATTGCCGAGTTTTGGCCTTCCAACTCGTTAAAGCGACCGGAAGTGCTATCCCTCCTCTAGATTTTAATCTTTTTGGACCTGAGGGATTATTGCACAAAAAGATCGAGCGCTTGTTTTGTTCGGCTCGTTAAAACTATCGAAAATCCATCCCTTCTGTATTGTTTTATACTTTTTCGGACTTAAGGGATTAGATGACGAAAAAGGAACTTCGGATTTACCTTTACGTACCTTTTCAGACTCTCTAAAATTGAAAAGGACCGAGTTATCTTTGTCGTTAGACTCGTTAAAAAGCATTAATAGCGACAAACTTGTCTTTAGGTGAGAACGAGTTTCACTATCGCTAAGCTCGTTAAAACATAGCGATGGGTTTGCCCGAAGGGAAAATTATAGAACAAGCATATGTTATCCTCCTCAAGCTTGACAAAAATAAAGAGGTACTGGTCAGAAATGACTGGGGAAAAATTGGGAAGAAAGTCAAGAAACTTTTATTGGTAGCAAGTCGCTCTTGAACATGACACTTCCACTCCGTCCCTGAGTCGGGTTGGGTTGTTTCATTCACCGGTCACATCGACATGGTCTCGCCAATACCATCCATCTTTGGGGTAAATGCTACCGATCCATCACACAAGTGTCGCCGATATGTTCAAGAGAAGTCATTCAGAGAAGTCAACAGTGTCCCATCCACTACCATACATTATCCTTCATCCTTTCATGACCGCCACCCTGAACCATATATCATCAGACCGTTTTCACCTCCATTAAAATCATTTGCTCCATTCCGTGTCACTGATGTGGGATACATTAAGGCCCTCCTTTGACGGATCGCTTCTTGTCGACATCAGCTCATTATCTAAGAAGTTGATCTAAGAACACCCCCCTCAGTACATTGAAGCTTGCATGCCTCAATGGCAGGCTTCTCACTTCCGGCGATAGGTATACATCAATGACCTTCGACCGAAAGATTTTGCGTGGTGTTCTAAGCCAAGACCTTTATTCGCACCACGTGAATTGTACTGCAGTACCTTGAGGGTCATTATCATTATCGGTGATTCCTCTCGCGCTTGTTAACAGTTTACATCATTGACTGGTAATCAAGCGATGTCTTTCCATGTTCGACTTCAGAACATTTCTCACATGGATCGACCTGTACTTAGAGTGAAGATCGAACGAGATTGAAGACCTCGGATCTAGTTTCATCCATCCAGGCTGCGATATATATTCAGGAAAGATAAAGACATTGACATGTACATCATTGCAGCAGATAATCATCCTATCAAGAAGGATGATGATTTCATCAAAATCATCAGTCTACCATCAGACGATTGTATGTTCTATGTACAGAAAATGAATTTATAAAGCTGAGCATGGGAATGCCCGCCTCAGCTAGATCATGAAAGCAGTATGAAAAATAATGTATTGTATTGTATCTTATTACAGGTCTCCTCCCAGCATTAGAAGAACTTCGGATCCTCCTAATAAAGCATTTCACCCGATAAACGGCCTCATACTTTAGGGGGCAACTGTTATAGACATTTTTGTGCCTTACAGCATTGAGCATGAAATGTCAATAATTCAAGGGATCCAAAGTCCCTAAATGAGTTGTTCCTACCCCTAGAGGAACAAGGTCAACCAATGACAGCTTCTCCCAGAAATTCTCCACCAAAAACCACTCAGAAATGGTCAAATCAGGATCAATTCAGTGGCTCCACTAGCTGTCTGCACTGAAATGCAAAGTCTGCACTGGCTACCTGCACTGCAACGCAAGTAGAAGCACTACCAGGGTGCGCTGAGCGGGAATTGACAAATGGCAAGTTCATTCAACGAGGTGTCAAGACCCTGGAAGCTTCCAGAATCTTCCTCAATGACACTCGCCTCAGTGAATTCGACTAGTGATGAGTAAGAGGTTCTCAACCTCCAAGTGGAAGCAAGAACCTCCAAGTGGAAACAAGAACTGACAGAGAGAAGCCACAAGTCAAAATATGAGCTGACTCATCCTCTCTGATCACATCTATATATGGATCTCTCACCCAGAGGTTCAGGAGGCTGGAATTTTGTATTTGCAGAGAATTGTTGTTGGTTTGAGATTGAAAATATTACATTGGGTGATTTATGCTTTGTTGGAGGAGAGGAAGGGATTCTTTTGCTGGGAGGTAGATGCTGGATCGGGACTCACTTGGTTGTATCTCCTCTTGAACCTTGTTTATCATATCAATAAAGCTGCTTGAGTTTTTCCTATATGCTTGTATTTCAATGATGTTTTGTTGTATTTGCATATTTAGTTTATATCTGATCCTAAACTAGTTATGAATGTGAATCTATATCTTTCATGTAGTCTTCAGCTCTTGTGATCTTGCAGGAACCGTGTGAAGCTGGACCAGTGAAAGAGCAAGCAGCGGGAAGCGAACGAAAGAGAGAGATTGATTGGATCGACCAACTAGCGGAAGACATCGGTTAGTTAGATCCTTCTTTCTCTATTTGCATCTCATAAAGAAGAATACTCAGATAGCTTTCCTTGTTTGTTGCTAAGGCACTATCACCTCTTAGAGTGGGATAGGGGCATTCCGTATTGGATACTTTTCCCAACAACATATGTGTATTATGCACTTGATTCCATTTTATGTTTAATCAATAGATCATTATCATATGCTTTGATCGGTTTTTGTCTTCTGTCTATGTGCAAGTATTTTTCAAGCAGATTAAGTACGGAAAGGACTGACAGAATTGGTCAAGAGAGATAAGGACAAAGCAAAGCTTTAGGTAGGCTTCTTGACTATCTTATTTAATATATTGGTTATAGAAAAAGTAGGGAGTGCTTTGCACTTTTGTTCTAGGCTTAGCTACTAGTCTAGGGGTTTAAGTGTTTATCCGTAGACACTAAAAATTCCCAAAACAAATTAGTGATTCAGCTAGGGATCGATTATCCATCTAAGTAGCTTATTAGCCTCTTAAGACATTTTTACATACTGTACTTGTGGTCGTTGATTGAGTTCCAGAATTATTTCATTGAAAATTGAGTCAAAACTGTGTCAAATTGCCTTCAAAAATGGCTTACTATCACGAGCATAGCTTAGTGAAGGACACAATGCATTGCAATGCACTTCCTGCATAGAACCATTGCACTATCTCTCACTGCAGCCTAAGTTGATCCCTTCAAGGTCAGTTTCCCATCAAGGAGCTAAAGATTTTTGTCAATTTTCTCTTCTTTGAATGATTTGTTGAATGTCAATGATGTCTTGTGTCTGAAAATAGTTTTTCATCTCCTTATTTGGCCCTACTTAGACTAGTATTGATAAATGTTTCTTATGTATTTACTTTTTCATTTTCAATCTATAGTTGAAAGTTAGTTTTTTGGTCGATCGATCTTTGTCGAAAGAAAGTGTCGTAAAATCATATTTTCCTTTGAAAATTGAATTGTCGTAAAGTCTTCATTCATGAAAGGTCAATTGATTGATGTGTGCATATGATTGGTTTTTTCATTGAAAGTATCGTAATTCCTCATTTCTTTGAAAATGAAAGTGTTGTAAAGTCTTCATTTTTATGAAATGAGTTTATTGATCAATTATGCATCAGTTTTCCTTTTTGTTCATTCACATTAAGGGAAACTGAAAAGAAATACATGCACGTTGCATTGAAAAGTTTGTGTGCACTGATAGGAATAGTGTATGCAGTTTTCATTTATATTGTACTCTTTTCTTTTTTATCAAAAGGAATCTGATTGCTCTACCCCTAAGTAGCAAGGATTTTCACCGTTAAATTGAATGGAAATAATGCTTATCATGATAGTTGCATTCCTAGGAATTTTAGAATACATCAAGTGGTGAACTTGAAAGGAAAATTCCTAAGCAAGATCAACTTAAAATAAACATCGATTTAGCTAATGGAGCATTGTCATTAACGAGAACATTTAGTGGTTCTAGGCTAGAGACATATTCTGGCGTCATAAAACAAAGCAGCTTTCGTTAACTTGTTTGCAATACATCCTGAGTGCAATACATCCTGAGTGTGATACCTCATTCCATGTACATGAGTATATCATAGCTTGTCCATGTACCTTCGGTTATATAGGTCGGTGTTACAGTACGTAATGTATATGGGAATGCTCTCACTATGCAGTTTTGCATTAGACAACGCTTATACGGATTAGGAATCCATGTATCTTTTGGTATATATGGGAGGACAACTCTAGGTTTCTATCCATCCTTAAGTAACTGAGTTGGTCTCCCTGTAAACTGTGATACACCGAACACAACATTCGGGGAGATTGCCTGACTGTACTTCTTAGTTCGCTAGGAGGTATTCTGTAGTTCATAGTTGCTTGGTAAACCTTTTACATAGTATACTCCTTTTTGTTTATCTGTTTCTTGATAATAAAATTAATCAGCAATCATGGAGGAACATCAACCCATACCCCGTCATTCATGGAGAACAGCGATCAAACCACCTTTGCCTCCCGAAGCGACCCTAATTCAGGCAAAGTAATCTCACTTAACTGAGTCAAGTACATCAAGAACTCCTAGTTCTTGATGTGAGTTACCTAAGTCATCTATTTCGGTAAGTATAGAGACTCTAGTTACTCCAACTATTTCCAGTACATTTATTCCTGAAGAAGAAGTTTCACAATTACCTGAGGACATTAGCACTGATCCTAGTGAAATAGTAACTGAAGTTTTTCAACAAGAAAGTACTTCTGAACTTGAATCAGTTCAACCAAAAGTTGATCCAAAATCTATCCCAGTTCAAATGGAAGTTACAGATGAACCAGAAGTTGTTCAAGAACCTCTTTCTAGAATTGTTGTTCATTTACCCGAACATCTGGATTTTGAATTTGAACATTCGGAAGTTGTTACTTTACCGGAAGATGATCAACCGGTTACCCCTCAGACATCAGTAACTATTGAAACTTCAACTTCATCAACACCAGAAATATTTTACGGACCTGATGGTGAAGTTCTTCCACCAGGTTTAATTGCTATAGAGGAGGAATTGGAAGAAGATTCCACACCTGGAACCCCATTTCATTTTGGAACTGGGCTTTATCTTTACCCTAATACTCCTGATTTTTTCGCTTCATTTGATCCTGCTTCTTTTCAAGTACCCGTCGATTCTTTAGGACAACTTTTGGGTTAGTTAAATATGGTTGAACAACCATCAACACCTTCAGACTGTATCATCTGATGCAGTTGCAGCATAATATTCCATTGTAACCTCTTTGATGTTTTCTACCACACCTAAGTCGCACCTATATGGTGAATCATCCATTCCTATTGGTTACCAATCATTGTCTGGAACCCACTCAAGGGTTGCTTCTACACCATGGTCATCACCCATGTCCTCAACTGGAATTGTACCTGGTTATTATCTAATGGGAACTCAATAGTTTGATCCTGAACATCAGTATCAAGCTTCGCAATCGGATCAGCAAAGGCCTATGTATCCATTAAATACTGGATTGCCACCATATGGAGAGAAATATGCTTATTCTTTGTATCCTCCTTATTCTATGGGACTACCATATGGTAATATCCCACAATATTCAGGTCAATTTTGAATTAGAGTTTTTCAAGGGTAACCAAAAATACTAGTTCAACCAAGGCTTGCATATCCAAGACAACTAATGCAAATTGTGTCAGCTATTCCCACTACACCTATTGTTACTACTATACCACAATCACAAGTTCTAGCTGAGTGGTTCATAAAATCCTTGTTGCCATCAATCACCAAGGATGTGGTAAAAGGTGGAGTTTTCATAGAATATTATTGCTTGTGTCGAATACTTGGATTTGATTTACACACAATCCAGCATGCTTTATGATAAAATTCCCAATGCACCTCGACTAGCTTTCACTATTCCTCCTCCTCCACAATCGAGTAAGGACTCTCATGCCAGCGATGGTGTGATCGGTTCTTCAAGCACAAAAACATCAGGAAGACCATCTAGTCAAACTCTTGATGTTTCTAATCAAACTACCAATGCATCAAAAAATACTCTTTCCTCCGAGATTAATGTTGTGTCATCTGAAAAAGGAAAAAATCCAAGGCAACGAGGGAGCAAGAAAAAGGGGAAAAAAAAGAAACAAGAAAATTCCCCTCCAGAGAAATCATCTGATTCCTCTACTTTAGCAAGGAAACCTCGTTATCCATGTATGAAATGTAATGATGAGCATTTTACAAGAGATTGTACACATCGCTCTGAGGTCTCTAAAATTTTAAAGACTTCAAACACATCGGTAGTGCTGACTGATCTGTTTCTAGCCCCATAGACACATTTGTTTGCAATAGACCATGCTTCCACATCTGAAGTATGCATGTTATCCATCACAAAGCCACAAAATGAAGTTTTGGTGTCAACAAGAAACAAAGATTATGGAAATTCGTCATTGTCAAATACTCAGGCCATTGATCAACCTTATCCTTTGACTTTGACTTCATTGGAAGTTGTTTCACCCATTGTACCTGAATTGATAGTAAAACCACCAAAGGGAGTTGTGCATAAATCTACATTCAACCCTCAAGCTCGAGAAGCTCAAAATTATAACATAGTGGAAGATATTTCTCAATCACCTTTCGCTATGTCGACACTCGAGGTGTTGCAAAATTGTCCCTCCCCAAAGCAGGTTACTGCCAGCAATAGGTGGAATAGATCTTATGGATTCAAATCTTGTGGTTTTTAACCATGCAGGATATTCACCACAATTACTGGCACAATTAGCTTTCCTAATCCAAGTAAAAGCTCTCAATAAGAATGTTCATTGAACTATTATTGATGAGGGGGCATCTACTTGTATTATGTCCATGAGATACTGGAAAACACTTGGTTCACTGTCGTTTTCATGATCACCAACCACGTTGAAGGATTTTGATGGAAGAACATATACTCCATGTGGGATTTTGAATAACTTGCAAATTGAACTTGGCGAAAAAAAAATTACTATTGAAGTTGAGGTAGTTGATGGACCCCTCAATTACAACATTTTACTGGGAAGGTCTTAGGTATATGGTATGGATGCTATGGTTTCCACGTAATTTCGTACTATTGCATTCCCTTTTAAGGGTGGAATCACAATCATTGATCAGCTAGCCTTATTTTCCAATAGTTCACAAGCTACAGGAAGCATTCTATTGGTACACAGACCCCCACTGTCACTTCAGAGTGTTGGAGTAGGTCTCTTTAAAGATCCTTCCCTAATTGGAACTTTTACCCTACCGTCACCATCTGATTTGGTGGAAGTGGCAAGATTAGAGACTTGCAACATGATTTCCTCCACCTCATCTAATTTAAGTAGGATTACCAACCAAGTTGAAGTTGATAGTAATATTAAGGTGATGTCATTAAGCCCCATTGAATAATCATAGCAATCAATCTTTTGGGCTTGTGTGGCAAACCCAAATCCACACTCAACATTTGTATAGGTAGATAGGTCGTTAGAATATGGTACCTCTTCAGATCCTTTTTCATGTATACATTCTATGGATGAAGGAATCATCCAATCAATGATGATAGGAGAGAAACCATGGGAAGATTATTCAAATGAGCTAAACCACCCATCAATAGTTGATTTCCTGTCGAATTCTATTAATATTGTAGATTCTAAGCATAATTTTTCAAACATAGAAGAATCAATTTATATAAACATTTCGGCCAAGCCTAACATTGTAGAGAACATTCATGTCAGCAAATCTTGTTCTCCATTAGAACTTGATAATTACCGTGCTCTCTTTCGTGAATTTAGAGATATTTTTGCATCGTCTTACGAGGAGATGCCAAGAATTGACTCAAGTATTGTTGAACATGAAATCAAAATGTACCTTGATGTCAAACCAGTACAACAGTGGCTTCGACCTATTCATCCAAGGAAATTCGTTGCCATTAAAGTAGAGGTTGAAAAAATTTTGTGTTCTGGCTTCATTTTCTCTATACCTCTTACAGATTGGGTATCTAACATTGTTCCAGCTATGAAAAAACAAGGGACAATTCGATTGTTTGTTGATTATAAGGACGTAAATCAATCATGTCCAAAAGACAATTATCCTACACCCTTTATCAACCAGATTATTGACGAATATGTCAGACGTGAAATCTTCCCATTTATGGATGGATTTTTTGGCTACAATCAAATCAATATCTGTCGACAGGACCAATCTAAAACAAATTTTATTTGTCCGTGGGGCACATTCGCTTATCGAAATTTACCTGTTGGTTTGAGGAATGTCGAGGCTACATTTTAGAGGACGATGAATTATCCCTTCCATGACATCAAACACATTGTTCAACCTTATCTTGATGATTTTCCTACTCATTCATGAAAGCGAATTGACCACCTGCAAAATTTGAGAGCAATATTTTATGGTGCTGACACTACAAGATATGACCCAATCCACACAAGTGTGTGTTTTGTGTTGGCTCTGGTCAATTGCTTGGATATGTGGTCTCAAAAGATGCAATTCGACTTGATCCAATTAAGCTTTAGGCAATCCTTGACTTGCCTCCACCTTTAAACTTATTATAGTTACAAAGACTTCAATGGAAGGCAAACTGTCTGAGGAGGTTCATTCCAAACTATGCTGAATTGGCTAAAGGTTTTACTCGTCTATTGAAGAAAGGGTACCCTTCCACTGGGATCAGGTTGTGCAAGCTTCTTTTGATGTTCTTAAAGATTCCCTGATTAGAGCATCATTAATATATGCCCCAAACTATAAAAAACACTATTACCTGTATCTCGCCACTGCAGATACAACCATTGGCATGGTTTTAGTCCAAGAAGAGAGTCGAATTAAACATCCTATTTATTACTTGAGTCGTAATCTCAATGATATAGAAAGTAAGTATTCCTATGTCAAAAAGTTAGCTTTCGCAATCGTTCAAGCTGTGCAGAGATTTTTTCATTACATCCTCCTCTGTAAAACTACTATTGTTTCAGATTGCAACCCTATGACATACATTTTGTGACGTCAATTGCTGGGGGGGAATATTCAAAATGGATAGTTATTTTACAAGAGTTTTATTTGGAATTCATCAAATCTAAATCAAAGAAATCACTTGTTTTCGCCAAGTTACTTGGTGATCTTCCCTCATCGTCTAATGATTCAACATCAAAAGCATCAATATTAGATAAGTCTATGTTTCTTAACTTGTCAACTGATCCATGGTATGGAGATATACTGGTCTATCTCCAGACCAAAGCTTTCCAGCCTAATACCTGTCACTCTGAACAACGACGTACAAAATACCAAGCCAAAGATTATCTGGTCATTAGTGATACGCTTTATCGTCGTGGTGTCAATATGGTTTTACGTAGCTAACTCAAGCATGAAGAAGCTGAGAAAGCTATGAATGAATTTCATTCGGGTGTTTGTGGTGGACACTTATCTGGGTATGCTACTGTGTAGAGAATTCTCCGTGCTAGTTACTTCTGGCCAACCATATTCAAATATTGCATTATTGCTATCATAAGTTGTGATGTGTGCCATATATATTACCGAAAAACTAGATTACCACCTGCACCATTGCATCTAGTCATTGTTGTTGGCCCATTTGCCAAATGGGGCATTGACTTTATGACATGTAACCCCACCTTGACTGGGGGGCATGGGCATATTATAGTCGTCGTTGTTTATTTTACCAAATGGGTCGAGGCGATGCCAACATTGAACAACAGTGGTGAAACAATTGCTTTATTTTTCTTCAACAATGTGGTTTCCAGGTTTGGTGTACCACAAGCCATAGTTATGGATCATGGATCACATTTTCGCAATCACATGATGGTTGAGTTGACTACCAAGGTAGGACTGTCACATGATAGTTCTACTCCATACTACCCACAAGCTAATGGACAAGTTAAGACCATCAACAAAGTCCTTAAGCGCATGTTGCAGAGAATGATTGGAGTTCATAAAATAAATTGGCATTTAATCGTGTACTCGGCTTTGTGGGCATATCAAACCTCGGTGAGAAATGCGACCAGATTCACACCCTTTCAGTTGGTGTATGGTTTGGAAGCAGTCTTACCAATTCAATGCAAAATCTCGTCTCTCAAACTCGTAATTGACCTATTACCTGACACTTCTGAGGAAGAAGCAAATTTCTCAGAGTTAATCCATCTAGACGAAACCCATCGTGATGCCACATTGGCTAATGAAGTGCATAAGAAACATATTAAGTCATAATATGATAGAAATGTCAAGCCTTGTGTCTTCTCAAAAGGTGACCTTCTTGCTTTACGATCAGGAGTCCGATAAACTTGGAGAAGGAAAATTTGAACCGCTATGGATGGGCCCTTATATTATTAAGTGTGTTTTGACGAAAAGTTCCTATGAGTTAGTAGACTATGATGGGATTCCATTGTCACTGCCCTGAAACAGGCTGTACCATAAACATTACTATGCTTAGTTAAGTGTAGTAAAAATCACTATATATATGCTTTGATTGCATGTGTGTCTGTGTTTCTTTTAGAGTTTTTATTTGGTTAAGTAATCCACTTTGTATTTTTTGCAGATGTCGAACTTTTCAGAACCATTTGTTGGTTACGCCGATGGGGCTAGTCATAGTACGCAGAACCTATCCTCTGCAGCATGAGCCATTTTCGCTCCAAGCAGTGAGTTAGTGATTTTAGAGGGATTTGTATTGGTAAATCAATGAAAAATATCGCAGAATACAACACATTGATTGAACTTCTCTCTAATGCCATTTCACTTGGCATACGCAGAATCATCATTACGCTAGACTCACAACCCATTGTACTACAACTTACTACCATTTATACCATCTGAAACCCAACAATTCATTGCATGTTCCTTAGAGTTTGTATTTTGGAAAGGTATATTGAGTTTATTCAATATCAGCATATTTCCAGAAATCTAAACACATTAACCAATACTCTAGCGAATTATGTGTTAAATAGACATTTGTGACATATGTAAAGTAAATATTTTCAATTCAAATCATTAGTTGAATAGGATTTCATTACATAACCATAATAAAACTCTGAAAGTAAAATAGATAGTTGTTTTAAATGTTTCTACAAACAGTTTGTTTTGAAGACAAAAATTGGTCATCTGACCCAAAAACTCAGAACGTATGCAGAAAACATCTAAGTAGACTAGTGATGCTCATGATAAAAGGTCACAACCTATGCTATCATGTGAAAAAGCATCATCCAACAACTTGGAACGACAATGGTGTGGCACTGCAGTCGCATAGGCAACTCCTCAATCCGGACCCTATATGTGAGAACTGCTCTCGGAGAACTGCTCTCCCAACAATTCTCTATGTTGGACCACCTACCTCTCATTGGTGCCCCACAGGTCAAGCGGGTCCAACGTCTGCATACATAAAAAATGATTTTGTTTAGTCCTAGAAATAATCAAAAACACAAAAAAGTAGAAACTTTAAAATAAAAATAAAAAACACTTTGGTCAAACAATTTACCTATAGCACCCCACTATGCTCCAACTAGTAACATCAAGTCTGAATCTCCATGGAAATCCATCCCTGAATATGGACACTCTGTGTTGGCCATATCCTGTCGATCAAGCCACTCAAGGAATGCAGGGGTAAATGTAATCAATGGTTGACTAGCATGCCTAGCCATAAGATCTACCCATCTCTGCATTCATGGATTCCTAGGTCCAGATACACCCAATGAAACAAGTTGTGGTTGCATAAGTGGAATTCTCACAAAGGAGAAAGAAATCAAGATCAACCCATAGCCAAAGTTCTTTGTCTTTCTGCTTTTCACCTTGGTTAGTTGCTCTTTCAAGGATGAAAGTACTGCCTCGCACCAGCTAAACACTTTTGGCTCTAAACACTCTAATGTATTTTGCATGTATGACCTGTTTGCCAAATGTAGTATCACGTTGCTAGCCAATTTAGCAATGTTAAAGAGGATCATCCTTAATGGTAAATCACTAACATCCCTAATGTTAATCTTTCTGTCCCTACTAGGCTGTGCACCTGGCTGAAAGAACTGTCTTATGTGATCTCTCACGGATTCACCCCCTTTGGAAAATCTAGAAAGCTAGATGGGGACACCCCACCTCGACAGTCCGGTAAGAAATTATATGTCATCGATGGTAATTGAGACCACTTTGTCTCTAACATGAAATGTTGATCGGTAGGATCCCATGAATGAATGAGGAACTACAAAAGCATAATTTACTGCTTGATACCAAATAATCAGAAATATTTGAGCAACCGACAATTCCTTAGGGCCTCAACATGCCCTGGTTATTTAGTTCAATTATATCCTATTCTTCATGCTCTTGTTCCCTCCATGTAATTGTCATTCTGATCCAATGAATACCTAAAAATACAACCATAAGGTAAATTAGGATCCACTTCTTGCAAAAAAACAAAAGAATTTTTGGGTGAAAATAGCTTAATGAAATTGGGTTTTGCACTCAGTGCAGCCCAGCCTTAGGGACACTGTTCTGCAATACAAGAAACCTTCTAGGTGAGTGCACTGTAGTGCACCTTTCAATGATGAAAGTGTGCACTGATCCCAGTTTGGAAAAATGAAACCCTAGGGGCCCTAAAAACTCAAAATTTTTACCTAAAACTAAAAATGAATGATACAAAATGAAAGAGAATAGAGATAGTTCCTACTTGTTCTGAATGGCACGAGGAATGGTCCTCTGAATCTTTCACAATTAGCTGGTGAACTTCGAGGTAAAAACTGCTCCAAAGCACCAAAATCAAAGGGTAAATGTGAAATGCTAAAAATGAATTGTAAAACTTGTTTTTATGTTTATTTCTTGCACATTAATTGAGTAAACATTAGTTTTTATTCATTTTATCCATGAAACAGGTATTTTTAATCTATTTTTGATGGTGTTTTGAGCAGGATTGACAACTGACATGTAGAATTTGACATGCTGAAATGTAAATTGAACAACTTTAACCACAAAGCAAATTTTTATCTCCTTTTCGAGCTTTGTTAAAAATGAAAAAGTAACCCCGTTGGAGTCCTCTTTCAACTCCTTCCAGACTCTCTAAACATGAAAAGATTGTCGAGAACTTGTCATTTCTAGCTTGTTAACGGATTGGAATTGATATCTACTTAGTATAGGTTTAACCATTTTTTAGGGTGAGATAGATTAACTATGAAAAGGAATACGTTGATTGAACATGATCAATAGGTTCTCTCTCGTATTGCTTTATGGTTTTTCAGACTTGAGAGACAAATCTATGAAAAATAAATTTTGGAGTTTCCTTTTCATCCCTTTTCAAACTCTCTAAACATGAAAAGGACCAACTTATCTTTGTCGTTAAACTTGTTAAAAACATCAAATTGCGACAAACTTGCCCATCTAGACAAGACCGAGTTTCACCTTCGCTAAACTCATTAAATAATCAAATAACGATGGATTCACCCAAAGGGTGGAATTATACAACAAGCATAGGTTATGCTCCTCAAGCTTGATAAAAATAAAGAGGTACTGGTCAGTAATGACTAGGGAAAATGGGAAAAAGGGGAGAACACTTTATGTTAGCAAGTCGCTCTTGAACATGACACTTTCACCTCATCATCGTGACTACGTGGGTTGGGTCATTTAGCTTGATATTTATCACACCGTTGGTCTATCATACCATCCATTACTTTGTTTTGGGTCAATGCTACCAATTCATTTTAGCGTTGTCGACATGCTCAAGAGAAGTCATCCAGTTCAAACTTCATCCTTTGCAATACCATAAACCTTCGTTTTCATGACTGCCATTCCTGAACCTTCTGCCGTCACTTGATTTTCATCTCCAAAATCATTTACCTTGTTTCATGTCATTGATGTGGGATACATCAACGCCCTCCTGTGATGATTTGCTTCTTGTCGACATCAGCACATTATCCAAGAAGTTGACTTAGAAACACCCCTTCAGTACCTTGAGGCTTGCATACATCAATGGCAGGTTTCTCACTTCTGGCAATAGGTTGACATCATTGGCCTTCGACTGGAAGACTTTGTATGGTGTTCAACATCAAATCATTCATTCACACCATGCAAAATGTACTGTAGTACCTTGAGGGTCATCATCATTATCGGTGATTCCTCTTGCCTTTGCTAACGACTTACATCATTGGTTGGTAATGAGACGATGTCTTCCCATGTTCGACTTTAGATCATCTATTCACATGGTTAGACTTGTACTTGAGTGAAATATTGAACGAGAATGAAGACCCTAGATCTAGTTTCATCCATCTCGGCTATGATATTTTCAAGAGTACTAAATCAAATGTACAATGGCCTTACATTGATGGTCATCCATTCATGGGTCTATATCTATAGACGACTCCATTTGTACATGTAATGAAAATTTATAAGCTGAGCATGGGTATGCCTTCCCTCAGCAAGTTCATGAGGAAAAATCAAATTATCATGATATATGTAGTGTAATTAATGCATGTCACCTTCCACTTTGAAACCTCCTCTCCACATAGTAAAGCATTTCACTCGACATACATATTTATGACTTCATGCTTTAGGGGGCAACTATTACAAATCCATTTGGGCACATCAACTCTAACTTACAGATCAGTAGTATTAGGGCCCATCAAACCCTAATTCAATTGTTACATGCCCTAATGAAGTCAACCATTAATAATGCCTCCTTCCCAAGAGATTCCATGACTAAAATCATCCAAAAACTACCTCTAAGAAGATCAACGCAGGTAGGCCTTTATCAGGGTGCACTGCAGTGCAGCCCACTACACTGCCAAGGTGCATTACGGTGCACTTGAGCCTTCTTTGGCCTGCGCTGGGCAAATTTGAGTGAAATATGCATTGGGGTTTGGAATATTCTTATCCATAGGATGCCTCTAGAAGTTTTCCAAGTGTATCCACTCCTTTGGGCTCAAAACTAGATGAGGAAGGCAGTTAAGGAACATCAATCCCTTTATCCCTTCCTCCATGGAACTAAATCCGAAGTTTGGGAGGGCATTCATTATCACCATTTATGGGATAACTTCCTTCATTCACCTATAAAATACCACTCATCTAAGTGATCAGGGGTTAGATATCATTGAATTATAGGGAGATGTTGTTAGTATGAGAATTGAGTTGGTTTCAAGTATTCTAATGATGTCAAAATGTCTTGTTTGCTATGAGGAGAGGATGGGATTGAACCGGAGGAGTGACACTGAATCAAGCAAATTGGGTTGTAACTCTTCCTTTTACTAATAAAGTGTTCAAAGCTTTTTCCATATGTTTGTATTTCTCATTGATGCTTTCATATGTGTATTATGCACTTGATTCCATTTTATGTTTAATCAATAGATCATTATCACATGCTTTGATCAGTTTTTGTCTTCTGTCTGTGTGCACGTACTTTTCAAGCAGATGAAGTATGGAAAGGGGCGATAGAATTGGTCAAGGGAGATAAGGAGTAAGAGAAAGCTTTACGTAGTCTTCTTTACTGTCTTATTTAATCTATTAGTTATAGAAAAAGTGGAGAATGCTTTGCATTGTTGTTCTAGACTTAGCTACTAGTCTACGGGTTTAATTGTTTATTCGTAGACACTAAAACTTCCCAAAACAAAACTTCCCTCAGGGGTGACTGTGGAACAGTATGCAAGTTGCAGAACTATTGTGGTCTTCCTCAATGAGCCTTGGAGGTTGAGCTTGAGCATGGTGTCCTTGGTCATCACATTAATGGCAGCTTTAAGATCAACCAGAGTCTGTGGGACAATGGTGCCACTGATGTGCACATCTACTACAGGGCTTCCAGGGTCCAAATATTTTCGACTCACCCCAACATTAAGTCAGATAGCTACCCAATGACATTAATGGTAGGGGCATCCCTTTTTCTTCTTCCTGGATGCTTGAAGCACTTCACCTTAATCAACTTATTGTAAATGGGAACATCTTTGATTGCCTGGAGAAGGAAGATCTTTACACATAGATTTTTTAGTTCTCCCAGAAGTTCAGTTTCTTCTGGGGTAGGCTGGAGTGGTTGAGCTATTCTCTCAGGAAAGGGTGGATTGAGTTATTCTTAGTCAACCTACCTATGTGGAGAGGGAGGTTGGTTATTAGGAAGAATTCTCCCAGATATTAGGTTGATCTCCTAGATTTATACAACATAAGCTGGGTATGATGTCTCTCCACTGTAGACTTGTTGAGCCTGCCTATTGTTCAGGTTCATATTTAGCTAGGTAGGCATCTGGGGTTACTTGGGTGGAGCAGAGTGCAAGAGTTATCGTTAGGTAGGTGGTAGAGGTAAGAGGCCTAGAACATTGTTGAATTGGGGCCTCCACCCCTGGAGTGGGGTACTCAACTAATGTTGTCGCTGAACATAAGGTTGAAATGACTGGCTAGCTAGCTGGGAGTGATACTCAGATGTATAGGACCAAGGAGGGGGTGTAGACCAGGAATGATGAGCATGGGGTCCCCAAGAAGGTATAATTGTGGTTTGGTTGGGGTTGTAATATGCATGGGATGACCCTTGCATACCCTGCTCGAATGGTCTAGGCCCAGGAGGTCTCCTTTCGTTGATGTAGAAAAGTTGCTCAGTTACCCCTTCAGCTCCTTGATATACAACTTTGGGTCCAGGTAAAGAAGGGCACTTATCTGTGGAGGGGTTTTCTTCGTAGACTAAGCAAATCATAATATAGTCCAATGGACATTGGTTCCTAGGATGCCTCCTCGTGCATCTAGGACAAAAGAT
Organism: Pinus tabuliformis; assembly: GCA_031772625.1. Lineage (NCBI taxonomy): Eukaryota > Viridiplantae > Streptophyta > Pinopsida > Pinales > Pinaceae > Pinus > Pinus tabuliformis. The sequence continues at coordinate 1,165,549,160 of CM062817.1, read as the reverse complement.
GGTCAGGGCTCTTTTTGCTTCCTCTTGCTTCCTTTTGATGCTCATGGTGTCCAATTTTAAGTCAAGGGCTTGTAGCATATCACTTTTGAAATCTTCCAGGGTATTTCCAATTTCACCCTTGATGGATGAGTTGGATGATGATGTACTGGCCATAGGTTGACTACCCCTGCCCTTTTTCCTAGTTGCTGTAGAATGGTTTCTAAAGACAATCTTAATACCCGCATAGGGAAATTGGTAGATATCTCCTCCTGCTATCATATGTAAGGTATCCATAAGATCCTCCCTTACTCCTCTAATGTGGACCAACTTTAGCGAATTAGGGTCAAGTGTGCACCTAGCCCTTTTGTAACTGGGCTGGAATATTTCTTCACTGTCTTCTAAGGATTCATCCTAGCCTATCGTCATCCTAAAAATATCTTCTTTAGTGTCCTTTGACCAACAGTAGTCCCTATATTTGTTGTTAAAATACTATTGCATCTAAGCCCAATTTGTGATGCTATCTCCAGGTAAACCTGTGAACTAGTGTGATGATGCATCCTTGAGGATAGATGGAAATAGTTTTAACTTTTTCTCATAATTTGTATAGTCATAGGTTCGGCATATAACAACAAACTCAAATAGGAAAGTGTCAGGGTCCTCTATGGTCAGTCCATGGAAATGAGGTAGAGCAGTTAGGTTTATATTCTTCATATTAGTGTCCCCATTGGTTTACTCGATGGGGAAGGAATCCTCAATTCTCTCTCTATTCCCTCTGTCATTTCGGTTTTCAGCCATTGGTTCAGTAGGAATGGTTTCTTCCTCTTCTTCCTCCCTTGTAGGTTCTTCCAATATGTAAGGTTGCTCAACTAAAGGGTATTCCAATTCACAGTCACCGACGAAGAGAGAAGGTTGATTGTCAGATGCAGTGGGGATATTTGACAAGAATTTCGCAAAATTTTCCATATTCCTACGAGGCATAAAAGGAAATCGTTTTGGGTTGGTTTTTGTGAGATTTTATTAAAGCTAGAAAGTACTTTGCAGAAATGAAATTTCCGATTGAATGAAAACCACTAACAAAAAGAAAGGAAAGTAGATAATGACATATGAAAGAAAGGAAGCTACTAACGAAGAAACTACTTGTTGAATTGAAATTCTACTTGCAGAATGGAAAGGAAAGGAGATAACGACAACTGAAAGAAAGGAAGCTACTAGATTACCTTTTGTAGAAATAAAGGAATGGAAGAAAATTGGGGATAAGAAGTAGAAGAAAAGAAAGTTGGAGACTAGTAAAAAAAGAAAGCAGTAATCACATTCTACTTCGACACCTCCCTGGTAGCAGTGCCAAAAAGTGATGAGCCTAGGTATTGCAACAAGAATTTTGTAACTCCCAGGGCTACCAGCTTTACTTATCAGCCTAGGGTTCATACAAACTTGGAGGTGAAAGTGCTATATGCACAAGTAAAAGTGAAGGTCTTGCCTGTTGTCATTGCTCATCTAGCAAGAGATGCCAAGGGTTCCAAGCTAGACTTCTATAGGGTTACAAGAAGCTTTATTCTTTGATGGAAGAAGAGCAAATCTATTCTAAGAGAGAGCTACTCTACTGCAATAATGAAGAAAAAAACATGTAATGCTAAACCACACCATAACCTAACTAACCATCTAAACAACTATGCTAAACAAAATTACTAAATCAACACTAACCTAATGCTGCTATCTAAGTTGCAGAGGTAAAGAGCATTAAACTATACTAAGGTGTAAACTAAGGAACTAAACTAAATCTATTTTCAAGTGGAAGTGAAGTCAGAGATCGAAATTGGTGAGAGGAGGACATAAGGACGCAATAGTGCATAGGGACCATTGGATCGATCAATAAACAAAAGATGGATGGCGGAGATCTTATCATGATGGCTTAAGTGAATAGGGTTAATGAACATGATGAACGATGGAGATCTTATTGTGGGTGATTTAGTGAATAGGTGAACAAATAAGGTAACGAAGCAGACGAATGATGGAGATCTTATTGAGAGGAATTAAGTGAATGAATGGACAAATAGGGTAACGAAGAAGATGAATGGAAAATATGAGAGGCAGTAAGTAGTTTCTTGCGTGCCCTCAAAGCTGTAAGCTGTATTTTGAAATTTCATAAGATTAACCTAACTGGGTGACACGTAGCACAGGAAAACCTTGTTTCACGTGTGTTGTTAGGTGGATAATGGTCGTGAAAGAATCTGCTTGATATTGCGTGATAGCCATCGGATCAGGATAGAGAGATCGACAATGGAGATTAGGGCACATAAAGTATTGAGATGACTTGATAGTTGTTGGATCAAGATATAGATTGATGGTGGAGATTAGAGCACATAAAATAGGTGGAAGACTTCGCGTGTGATGGTCGTTGGGTAACCTAATGGATCAGATGGTGAGGAAATGATGCATGAATAATGTGCTGAAGGAGGTTTCAAATGAAAATGACAGAAAAACCAGTGAGGGTGTAGGTGGATCGAGAGTGAGGAAAAATGATGATAATGAAATGAAACAAGTAACTGCATCAAACAACAAACTCTAAAGCTCATGTGAGAACTAGAAGCCTGTGTTTTTGGGGTTGCTGAAGGATCTCTTCCTCAAGTCATGGTCCCAGAGGGAGGAGGTGAGGCCAAGACACCTGCGGACAACCTTATGGTGATTGTTTTCTCCTAGCTAACTTGTGAGTTGAAAGAAGGCACAAATGGAAGTAAACTAAAGCACAACCAATCTACTTTAAACTACTGTAATGGGAATGTCGCTGCTTATGAAAATGAACAATTAAACCATGAATCTACACCATATAGTTGTAATGAAAATGCAGATACTTAAGCAAATGAATAGAAAAACCATAAATCTATGTTATACCATTGTAATGAAAATGTAGCTACTTAAGCAAATGAACATAAAACTAGGAAGCCACATAATAAAATGAACAGAACCAGAAATCTATGCTAGCATACATGTACAAAAAGGAGGAGCTTTCGTTTCTCGAGTTGGGCCCTAACCCAAGAGCTTCAGCTTCTGAGTTAACTCAGTGTCGGCTCAAAACAAAACTCATCTTTGGTAGTAAATGAGGAGGATTTACCTCCTATAATTCCTCTCCCTTGTCCCATTCAAGGTTTGAGCAAGGTCTTTGGCATAGTCCCTTGCTTTTATCCTTTATTCCTGCATTACATGGACATTAGAACACAAAGAAAAATATCCAACTCTAACTCATCTCATAAACAAAATATAATCAAAAGTATGAAATAAGTTGTGAGAATAGTTGGTTTGACTAAGATAGGAGGTGAATTAAGACCAATTAAGTCCCATATAATTAGCCAATGATGAGGCTCATCAGGTATTAAGGGGGATTGGTGTGTTATAAAGTGGTATCATAGTTATTGTTCAAACACTATACCTAGAGGGCTACAAATACATCACAAAAATGAATCTATTAGTGCTAACTTTTTGCACCTGGAATGAATAAGCTCAAAAGAGAATGTTTTAGTTGAAATTAGTTATTATTAAGGGTTTAATGTAGTAAAATTGTTGGAATTAGTTTTTTAGGATTTATCTAACCCTTATGTGAGTAGGATGTGGATCAGTTCCAACACATCGATGTCGTTGTAACAAAGGAAAAGAGAGATATTTTAATTCTTTATTATTTTATTAAAAATAATATTTTCTTGTTCTTTCAACAAATAGGAAGACTTTCCAATAGTGGAAAATAATCGAAATGTTTAGTAGAATGATATGATAGAACCTAGAAAATAATTCACATAATAAAGAAGATGAATCCAATGAGACAAAGGAAGGGAGATGGAAAATCTAAAGTTTGAAGGTAGACAATGAAATAATTATTGAGTCCCAATGTAACCAAGAAGAATTACATGCAGTGGTGTTGAAAAGTCTATCAAATTTATTTATACAAATACAATATCAACCAACTACTAGTAACATGGATAAGTATAAGCCAAAACATGTTCATAGACCATCTGAAATTCATAAATATGGACCAAAAACTAGTAAAGCAAAGGGAAGAATGTCAGTGAAGAGGCACATGAGTGCAAAAGATGATACAACTAGTGAGGAGAATTTAACAAACACATTTGAAAATGCAACTCATAGTTCTGACAAACTATATAGCACAACAACGAAGTCATGGTTGCATAAGAAAAATAAGAAGGATGTAAGTATATTATTTCCTAAAGAATTAAAGAATTGTTATAACATCTGTCAACACTCCTGTAAACTAGATGCTCTTGTATGGCCTGGGAAGCCCCATTTTCCCTTACAAACTTGACTTGATATTACAAAATATTTTTTTAAATCCATACATGACTCTTACCACTACAAAAATGTGTACATACGTTATTCCTATGAACTATATCCATGTACAAAAATTTCAAATTTGAAAAAATAAATGGAAAGCTAATTTTTCAGGTAGGGTTTATGGGTTTTACTGAATGCCCACCTATGGGAGCCTTTGACCTAACTGAAATAACCAATTTGAGGTGATATATATAAACCCCTTGGGTATACCTAAGATAGATGAGAGGAGAGGTATCAATACTATACCCGAATTCCCCTAGATAAGGTTTTAATTTTTATTGTGCCTCCTACACTCCCAATCTATAGGAAACCCTTGTTTCCATTAGTAAAATTTTGAGGTTTAAAATGGGCTTCCTAAGGAATATCACAAAATAATTGTGGAAATAATAAGATAATATTAGATTACTCGTCAAATTTTAGAGGGAAAAAAGAAAAACTACTTTTTCAACTCATGTTTTCAACTTCTCTCCCTATGGTTTTACTCAAATTTCGAGCAGGAGCACTCATTGGATGTGGAATTTAATTCCTCATCCAAGGCGTATGCATGTTGCGTACTTTCAATGGACCTTGATACATGAAAAATGAGTAATGCATGAGAAAACATGATTGAAATCATGTTTTTCATGTATTTCACATTTTCAACGTAGTAGAGTCCATTGAAAGTATGCAACATGGGTACTGCTTGGATGAGGAATTAAAATTTTCACCCTACAAGTGCTCCTCGAAATTTGAGTAAAACCATGGGGATATAAGTTGAAAATATGAGATGAAAAAGTACTTTTTTATTTTTTTACCTTTTAACTCCAAAAATGGTGAAGCATCCGCCATGGTTGACATCATCATATTGAATCCTATAAGTTCTTACAAAATTGATTTTGGTTGTACATTTTTGTTTTGGGGACCATTTCAAACCTCAAAATTTCTCTAATTCTTGTAGAGATGTTCAACTCTCCTATCTAGCATCTCCTTTTCATTTATTATAGAGGAATTCTATGTTAGCTCAGGATGGATAGATCCCGAGGAAGGTTTCGTCACTACCTTTGGCTTGGATCAGGTTTTAGGTTTCCTATTCTTATTGTTATTCATTAATAAATAAGCTCATGCCTTGTTCCTGAAATAAGTTTTCAACTTATGAGTGCTAATTTATAATGTTATATATGATGATCCAACATATCTATATGTATGTAATTTGAATTATATTAGTTTTCTATGCTTTTGTAATTGATATGCAAGTCTACACATTCTTGAGGAAGCAGAGGGTTTGGACCCTACGGGATCTACCTCTAACATAGGACCCTCAGGTATGTACCTTATCAAAAATTTTGGGAAATTGAATGTTTTGCATGCTTGCATCAATGTTATTTATTGTTTTAGTATTCCTCTTTGTTGGATGTTTCAACCTTGGCTCTCAAGAATCTTTCCCACCAACAAAATTAGTGACTCCACTAGGGAATACCTTCAAACTATCTCTGAGAAGGGTTTTTTCGATTGCTATGGAATTTTGGTTTGTTATTTTACTAGTTTTTCATTCTTTTGGAATCTTGTTTGACTTGATCTCTCTACCTATTCTTTTAGATTTGGGCCTCATCTTTCAATCTTCCTCCTTTTATCTTTTATATGTGTTTTCTTTTCTGAAAAGTCGCATACGTATGTAGTTTCTTGTGTTGCATCTCACATTGTACATTGTTGTCTCCAAGGAAGGCATAGCAGTGGATCTAGAAAATATAAGAGCTATCATGGAATGGGAAACTTCTAGAAATGTGGATGGTGTTATATCATTCATGGGATTGGAAGGTTATTACAAGAGGTTCATCAGGAACTGCTTGTGGATTTCCTATCCTATTACATCATGGCAGAGGAAAGGAAAGAAATTTGAATGGATAGAGGAATGTTGACCACGTTTTGAGTAACTAAAGTAGTTTCTTATGAATGCTCTAGTTCTAAATATTTCATATATGAACAAAGAGTTTGTGGTATGTACAAATACTTTCAAGAGAGGACTTGGTGGGGTTCTGATGTAGGAAAAACATGTAGTGTGTTATGAATCAAGGAAACTAAATAAGCACAAGTAGAATTATGTGATGCATAATCTTGATTTGGTAGCAATCATTCACGCATTGAATATGTGTAGAAACTATCTTATTGGAAGGAGGGTCATCCTGATGAGCGATCAAAGTGGATTGAGATACTTATTTGACCAACCTAATATGAATTCCATTAAATCTAGGTGATTGGATATGATCAATGAGTTTGACTTTGAGATCATGTACATTAAGGGGAAAGAGAACAAGGTTGCATATGCTCTTAGCAGAAGAGGGCAAGTAAATCACATACTAGCTATGAGTTCATATGGGAAATATTTACAGAATCTGATCTTGTAGGTAGGATAATAGGATGAAAAGTACCAGTAGCTTAAGTAGAGGTTATAGAAACAAGGTACATCTAACCAGGATGTGGACTATCATCTCATAGTAGATGGTTTGGTCACATTTAGGGACATTCTATATGTGACCAACATTAGCGAGCTCAAGAAGCTTATCTTATGGGAATTTAATGTTAACCCATATTCAGGTCACTAGGTATATCAAAAGATATTGACAACTCTAAATAAGTTCTATTATTGTCCAAATTTAAAGAAAGAAGTGGCAGAGTTTGTTGTGAGATGCTTGGATTGTCAAGAGGTAAAAGCAAAGTGTAAGCATCTAGGTGGCTTACTGCAATCGATTTCGATTCCAGAGTCGAAATGGGTGGTCATTTCCGTGGGCTTCATTATAGTTTTTTTGAGGACATCTAGATAGAATGACTCTATTATGGTTGTGGTTGACTAAGATGGGTGAATTCATTCCATTGAAGTCTAGAAATTCAGCTAGTGAGGTAGCATAGGTCTTGATCAGGGAGATAGTAAGGCATTTTTGTTGTGACAAATACCCTCCAAATTTTTTCCAATACTTGAATTTTTTAAATTATCATGGATCTTACAATTGGTCATTCCATATTCACTTCTTTGTCAATTGATGCTTTGTTAAGTCTTCAAGATTTATTTTGGATCATAAGTGTCAAGGTCACCTACTCACACATGCTTAGTCCATAATGTGTTCATGAAATAATTCATTCATGCAAGCTTAAATAGGAGTTGTACAGTCCACTAAGATAGTACCTGTGCAATTTTCAAACCATGTTGATAGTCAGTGTGCACGTCATTGATAGTTCCTCACTTTTTTTGTGATCGAACTTATTTTTTGGTGATTTTTTTTAGTAGCCCTAGATAAATAGTCGTGGAAAATATATAAGACCACAGTTGATGGGACACATATTCCAAGCTAAATGATGGGAAAAACATCCAAGTGGGTGTTCATTTCAATTATTATGGCTAGCGAAATTGGAAAAGGAAATGGCAAAGGCTTTGGAAAGGAAAAGAGGCATTATTTGGCATTTTATTTATGAGAATAATGAAAATTAGGAGAAAAGGAAGGTTAAAGGTCACAAGTTGCATGTGAGGAGGAAATTGAAGGACAATAATAGAAAATGAAGAAAATATAGGCCTCATTTATAAAAAGGATTTTGAGGATCAATGGAGAGGCTTAGTAAGTGTAATATTTTGCTTAGTTTTGGACATCTCTCATTATTCTTTCTCTCTCTCTCTCTCTCATGCTCTTGGACACATAGAGTTTTCTTGGAGCACTCTCAGAGGAGTGTCGCATACTTGGAAGGAGAAAGCAAGGAAGAGAAAGATCAAGCAGTTACAACATTATTCTTTGCAGGTATTGATTTGCATGTGTGATTTCCTTGCTATATTTGACATGCATGGTATTTCACGTGGTTCTTTTTTGTCATGACATGGGTTTTTCTATGTGTGACAATGTTTTCAGCCTAGCCTTGCCATTTCTGGATAGTCAGAGTTGTTATGCATGAATTTTCATGGTTATGGTTATGCATGTATGGTAAGTTACCATGCATTGTGAATTCATTATATGCAATTAGGTAATCATGATGTTTTTGGTATGTTATGAGGCTAATGTGTTGGATGAGATAGCGTAGGAGATGCAGACCATCAAAGTGAAGTTGCAGCATGGACTTTGAGGCAAGAGCATGTCATCATACATGTTTTTATGTTGGGCATGTAGGTATGTAGGTTAAGGATTGTTATATGAATTATGGTTATGTGTATGCCTTTCATTCTATTGATGATTATGGTTACATACATGATATATTCTAGTTGATTAGTGTAGTCATATGCACATGAGTTAGATATTCAGGAATGATAGTAGGATGTGGTTGTATGTGTTTCTATTTCTTTTAGGTTAGATAAATTGATGATTATGTTATAGGTTAACATTTTTTTCTTATATGACAGTTGACGATTAGGTTATATGTTGTTGATGAGCACGATATGTAACTTGTTGTTTTTATATGCTAGTAACCTGACGATTTGGGTTATTTCATTTAATATCTTTATTCTATATGTATTGTGTTAACCTAGATTGGCATATGTAGATGGTTATGGTTATGATATTCATATATGAGCCTACATATTTGTGATATGGTGTTGTACTAATCTAGATTTACTTTTCATACGTGATTGTTATGCATGAATGACAAATTTTTATGAGCTTATGATGTGAACATTTTAGTTAGTTACTATTAGGGATATGATGATCCTATTTGTGTTTGAGCTTATGCATTGTGAAGTTATACCATGCTAATCTAGATTGATTGTGTAGACAAGACAACCTCCCCTGAGACACATTAAGGTATGAGTTTTCATATGTTAATACTTGGTGCTTCATTGTTTGATTATGTTGTCTATTTGGTGGTTGAGTGTTTTGTGTCTATTATGTAATTTAGTTGATTTATTTAACATGGTATGTTTGCAATTTGGTTGAATGTGTGAGGAATTGTATAATATGAGTATGTGTTCCAATGATCTTGTTCTAAGATGACTATACCAATACATATGTGTTGAGATAGCTGACATGTACTTGAGTGTAAGTAGGTGACATTTGTAGTGTTATGTCTAATGACCATTAGTTGAATATGGATTATGAAATGAATTTTAGTGTTGGTAAAGGTTAATTTCAAATTGATAGATATTATTGCCTTGATATTTGGAACATGTGGTTGACATCTGTGAACAATTATAGGGTAACATGTTGGGTATTAGCGTGACAAGGTAACAATTGATTTGTTTACCTAACTAGTAGTTGGATGATGTGATAGCACATAATACGACTCAATTATAGCAAGGTAAAAGGTAAAAGAAAGCAATTGGGAAAGAATTAATTTGGCCACTTTTGGAAACCCTAATTCCAAAAGAATGAGCGATTTGCATGTAGGAAGTCTTCTTAACCTTGACTTTGTCTGACATTATGGGTATATAAGTGTTACACAGTATCTTGTCACACCTCCTACACCTACCTGTGACATAGCCCGAAGTGCCTGAATCATGACCATTATATAGTATAATCATCCATTTATACAACTCAGATCCCTCATAAAACTTTCATTGGAAAATACCTTGAGCTTTCCCTGAAGAAAAAATCTTAAAACCTTAAAATGAGGGTCATCGATATTATGAGGCTTAAAATATCGATGGTACCATGTTTCACTATACTTGACCAGTGATGGCGTTGCTCTATTCCCTTGCATACTCATGATGATCCCAAAAAGGTAATTTTCCCAAAGGAGATGAGAAGCTTTGTGATCTAGAAGCTTCCAGAGTGGTGAGTTGGAGGTTGTTTTGCATAGATGAGGTAAAATTCTCCCAAATTGGCCTCTTTGTATTATCCCTATGAGCTACCTCCTTCATATGAGGGTCTAATCCTATCTTTGGAGAAGTCCTAAGTCCATTTCCCAGCCTACAAATTCATCCTCTCACATTCCCAAATGGCTGGTCTATGTTTATTTGCACCCTTATTCTAAGCTTGTGCCTAGAGGCTATTCATTCGACTTGGAGAAGGAGTGCTTGGAGAGTTCTTAGTTTAGACTTGGATTATCGCTCAAGGAAAACCTTTCAACATCAAGGCTTTGGTTGTAAGCTTCCCTTTATTTCCTAATAATATACAACTGTTGGTTCATCATCCCAAAATATATATGTTCACGTATTATTTAGCTTGACATTCCTTCATCAGTTAAGTAGGCTATTATTAGATTTGCTATTTGTTTTGGCATGCTTTGTTGTTTCTTGAGCACTTGTGCAAGTACATAAACACTGAGGGAAGCAAGAACAAGTCAGTGACATAAGCGGTTCGAGGCCCTCAACAAAGGAAATCGAAATAGCATAAGAACGATGTAGGCCATCTCTTTTGTTATTCTTTTCAATTATAACCTAGGAACATGTTTATTTTATTGTCACTTCAATTGCTAGACCCACTAATTTAACTAGAGGGATCGTCTCTGTCCACAAAGAGGATTAACCTTGTCAAAAAAATGGTGACTCCGCTGGGGAGCTTATGATCCTTTCCTTCTCATTCTTCCACTTGTCTTTTGGAGATTTTGATCAACCATTCATTCTTAGACTTCATTACTTGTATGTAGTCAATCTCAGTTTCTGGTAGATGCTTGAAGGTTGTTGATTTGAGTTGTTCTTGAAGAATTTGTGTTTTTTTCTTTATTTTTCTCGCCCATTGCATTTTTAGCCCTAACAGTCACGATGATATCACGGGTTTGTTGATTATAATAACGATGATTGCTGCTTTTATCTTAATAGGTGCGATGATTGCAGAAGTTAAAGAAATTTATGGTTTTTGTTCTTGTTTTCAGTTCTTTTGCCTTCTCCCAGTGATTTACCAGTGGGTCTTTAGCTGACTCTTTTATTGTATGATTTCAGTGACCTTTTAACTTGGTTTGAGTATGTTTGATGTTTGATTATCCTTTTAGGGTTTCTAGGTCTTCTAGTTCATCCTTCAACCACTCGTTAGTCTTCTCATCAGAGATCAATTACCTTTGTTAAAGATTATTTTGTGTGTTTCAACATCCTTTGCAAATAACTTTTGGTTCTTATCTCTTAAATTGTTTCCATTATTGTTGGATTAAGTAGATACTGTGAAAGTCACTTAAGTTCTATTTGACAAACAATAGATTACAAATTGATTGCCTCATTTGAATCGAAAGGAAGTTCTTGCTTTGAGTTTTGTGCTTCAAAAAGTGAAAGTGAAAGTGTTTACCTTTTCAATAGTTTTCGAAGCATTTTTGTTGCATTCAAGTCTTCAATGTGAAAGATATTTTCATGTTTGTTGGCTTGCTTACATTCCCTTTAACGTTTTTCACTAGACTACACTAATTGCATTAAAGTAAAAAGGAAAAAAAAAATCATCATTATATCTTAAGGTTGTTTTGGCATTACATTTTCTTATCATATGAAATATTAGGTTTCATTTTTTGCATTTAGCATTTGAATATTGTCATGGACACACTTTTGCATTGGTTTGGTGAATGATTTGGGTGATTTTCTTCCCTACATAGATAGCTTTCATTGAATTGAAGGATTTAATTTCATCATTTAGTTGCATTTTAGGAACATGTAACATCGTTAAGGCCTTGAAATCAAAACATAATTCCAAGACTAACATCAAAATATATCATTTAATCTAAGGAGCATTTGAAACATTAATGTTCACAATTAATGGTGTAGGCTAGAGAGCATTCTGTCGTCTATAAAACTTAGAAGTTGTCGTTTGATTCGGCATTAGACAACACTAGCACAAACTTATGCTCCCTGTATTGTCGCATATATAGAGGGAGACCCCCATAGGTTGCAAACCTTTATCCATAGGAAGCCGATTCTGCCACCCTGTAAACATGATATAGTAAACACAACATTCAGGGAGATTGCTTGCACATACCTCAAGTCCTTGGTAAATTTATTTGTTGAGGTGTATATTGCAGTTCATAGTTACTTGGTACTCCTTTTACCTAGATTAACCTGAGTAGTCATTTTGATCTTTTCTAACTCTTTAAATTTGAAAAATGATTGAGCAAATTGTCTTTTCAAGCTCGCTAAACCATCAAAAGTGACTAGAGTAACCTTTTCATCCTTTTCTTGACTCTTAAAAGATGAAAAGGAAAAGTTTTTGTTTCTAAAAATAACTGCCCATGATAAACATGTTGAACCCAAGTAGTTGCTTCTTGGACCAATATTGAGTAATTCCTTGTTAATTTCAAGATTTTTAAAAAGACCTCAATGAATCTCCTTTCCTTTTCTACTTTTGAGAGGAAGTAATCATGGCTAAACGATTGAGTTCATCTCATAGTTCCCTTTCATTGTGTCATATTGAAGGGTCTTCCCCAGGAGTTCATTTGAAGCTTCCTCAGTCACATGAAGATCAAGGTTCTGAACTTGGGATTATTCCAAGTATCTAACCTCTATCTTCTCGTCCCCCTCCATCAGATTCCTACTCACCTCAAGAATCTGATCCTAATACCCCTGATAATATTATTTGAACCCCTAAGAGTCTGCAGAATCCTGACAGTTCGTAGAGGCTTGATACCTATTCGTCGAATCCGTTATTCGATTCTTTTGTGAATTCTCCTCCATGTCTTTACATTCCTTACGATTAGCCTAGTATTCCTTTGGAGTTATCTCCTAGTGCATCTCGATTTCCTCATCACCAGTTGTTTCCATTTATGGAGTTAGAAGGTGAAGTCCCAACCTCTTCTCTGGGTCATTCGGAATTTTCTGCTACCCATAATCCTCATGTTGATGATGAGAAAGGATATGAATTTCCTCTAGAAGGCTTTTCTTATATAGAGAGAGTCTCATCTCTCACTTTTCCTGAAACTAGTGGACCCATGTTGCAACATGGTTATAACACCTTAGCTCAATTATTTTCAGGTACTCCTAGTGCTTCATCATTTCATCAAAATCTCATTTGTTCTTCAAATTCTATGCCTACATCTGGTCAGTTCATTCCAAACACACCCTCTCTAATTTCTGTACAAACTATTTTCATCTCAGTTCCCGTTCAACCTATGATTCTGTCACATGATGTCTTGTCGTTTCAACTTATGCTTCTGCTACAACCAACTATTTCAGGCCAGGTCTTAGTTAGTTCTTCTACTCCTCAATGAAGTGGATAGAATGTGCCACTTCCTAGGGGGCATGATCCAAATACTCCTCTTCTGTCAGGTACAGCCAATGTGAGTGGATTACAAACTCACATGGTTGGAGTGAACCAACCTTATTATGGTGGTTTTCCTAACCTTGTTGGTCCATATGGGTCAGGTAACATACAATATCAGCAGCCTTTTATGGCTCAGTTTCCAATCCAACAGGCTTATTTCCCATATGGTTCAAAAGCCTTGGTTAATCCGTCTTACATTCCTCAAGTAGGAGCTTATGTCCAGCCTTGTCAATTTGCTATTCCTAGTGGATATGGTCATATTCAATTTGAGAACTATCAATACCCATAGGGTATATCCCAAGGAACTATCTAGCAGCCCTTGTAGTAGAAAGGACAACCTTTACAACCGCAAGGGCAACCTTTGTAGCAGCAAGGGAAACCTTCGTAGTAGCAAGGTCAAACATTGCAGCAATAAGGGCACACAATTGTCATTTAGCACACAATTGCCTTTCTTCGCTACATTGGAGTTGCACGATGTCTCGACACTCATGAATGATTGCATTCTTCATTTTCCTTATTGGCCTCCAGTTCCAACTAAAATTCCAAGCGATTGCCCTAAATTCAAAGGAAGGGTTAAGGGGGAACCGCAAGCCCATGTGATGACATATCACCTATGGTGCTCCTCCAATTCATATGTCGATGATTTGATCCATCTTCACCTCTTTGATAGAACTCTCATAAGTGCTGCCACAAAATGGTATATCGAGTTGCTTTGAGGTACCTATGCTGACTTCAACTCTCTCACTGTGGCAATCCTCACCAACTTCCAATTATCGGTTCGATATGAAACTAGCACTCATTTGCTCACATCCCTTAAGAAAGACACTACGAACCACATTTTGAATCATATCCATGAATGGAGACGTTGGCGCTGCCTCATCAAATTCGAGATTGCTGATAAGTTGTTGACTGAATTGTTCACAAAATCATCCGTTAACAATATTTCTAAGGAAATAACTATGGGTGGATGTGTTACTAAAGAGTAGGCTATCGCCCATGCCCAGTATCTAGACTTAGTCTATTTGCAATTTGGCACGTTGTATGAGATGTTGCCTCATGCTCTGAGACCATCTTCGAATCTAACAACATCAAAGTCTCTTGGTGCACCACTTTTTGATGGTGTGATTGGTTCCATGTCTCATACTTCAACGAAAGTTTCTTCGAAGCATAAATCTATTTCAAGCACTAGTTCCAATAATCCTTCAAAGAATTCATCTAGTCCTCATACAACCTATGAGGTACATGCTGTTTAGTCTACCACAGTAGATAAGGCCTCTAAAGCTATGAAAAATGGAAAAGGTAAAGCCAAAATCGATGCCTCAAAACAGGATCCACCCAAGTCATCTGCTAATTATGTTTCTATAGGAAAGCTGAAATATCCTTGCCTCATCTGTGAGGAAGATCATTATACCAATGATTTTCCCTAACATTCTCAAGTTAATCGTTTGTTGAAAGGGACTCTAGCTGTATTAAAAGGGCCTTGTCCATCTTAGCAGATGTAGTTGGTAGACCAACTGCACTCCTCTGCCTCTTCTTGTTCCCAACTTCTCATGATACAAGGTTCATCATCTATCTCGATCACTGTTCAAACTAAGGACTATCAAACCACACATAAGCAGATCGTGGAGAAAGAAGTCATGGATATCCCTTCTACTTCTACTTAGTCTAGTTTTGGTCTACTCCATATTGAGCACCCTAATAGTAAGTCTATAATGCAACCACCTCCAAGGGTATTCTTTCGAAATAATATTTTAATATGAATGTTAGAGTTGCACAGCACTACAATATTTTTGAATATTTAGCTCAAGAACCTTCGATGATGTCCACCTTGGAGGTTCTTCAAACCTATCCAACGTAGCAGAAGTCATTGTTTTCTTCTATAGGTGTTATTGATCCTACAGATTTGAGTCTGATTACCTTTGATCTTGAAAACCACATGCCTCATATTCCTCACCAAATTGCTTTTCTGATATAGGTTCTTATCAAAGGAAAGACGATCCATCACATTGTTACTGATGAAGGTGCTTGTACCTACATCATGTATCTTTCGTGTTAGAAGGCCATTGGTTCTCCTTCTCTTAACTAGTTCCCAAACAGTTTGGAGGCCTCTGATGGTAGAGGCTCATGTCCATATGGCATTCTCATGAAATTTTCGATTACATTGGAAAGAAAGACCATTGAATTAGAAGTGGAAGTTATAGATGAAAATCTCAACTACAACCTTCTTCTCGGGTGAAGCTTGATGCACGTTATGTTTTGTGTGGTTTCTTCTTTGTACTAGGTGCTTTGTTTTCCTCACAAAAAATTGTCACCATTGATCAACTATCTTTCTTCCCTTCTACTTCATTGAATGACAATGTACCTTACGTGGGAAATTCTGAAATTCCTTATGAGAGTGTGGGTGTAGGTCTCTTCAAAGACTCTACTTTAATGGGTACTTTTACTCTCCAACCTCCACATGTTAATTTAATCAGTATGATCTCAGCTTTTATGGATCCTTGGATTATCCCTACCCCAAATCAAATTGATTCATTTGGTGAAGAAAAATTATCAAGAAATTGTCTTGGCTTTCATGGCCACTTCAGAAAATCATACAACTTTTTGTATGAACATGGACACTTACATGCCATCTCCTTGGATTGTTTTTTGGGATCCTTTGGATCCTTTGAATGAAACATTCCCCACCAACGAGAGTATTGTCGAGGTCGTATATCTAAACGAAACTCCATAGAACTTTCTCCACCATAATTCTTCATTTCTTCCCAGCCTCGACAATATGCCTTCCTATCTTGAAGCATTTGCTTCTCATTGTCCCACAGCTCCACTTCAAACACCTGTCCTGGTGCATGAAGTCTTATCGGAGGGTAGTAGGGGGAACATCACTACTACTATGCCTCTTGACATTTCCATTAAACCTGGAATTGTTAAGAAAATTCATATTGGGGTTTCTTGTTCTCAAGATGAGATCAGGGTTTACACTCCACTTTTTAAATAATTTCAAGACGTCTTCACATGGTCATATGAGGAAATGCCTGGTGTCGATGCAACAATGTTGGTTCATGAGATTTCGACTTATCCTGGTATCAAGCCTATTGGCCAACGACTTCACCCCATTCACCCTTGAAAGGATGCTGCTATCAAAGCAGAAGTGGAGAAGCTTTTAAAAGCGGGTTTTATTTATCCTATTCCATTGATACATTGGGTGTTCAACATCATCCCTCTTTCCAAAAAGAAGGGCATGATCCATGTTTGTGTTGATTACTGAGATATCAATCATGCATGTCCCAAAGATAATTATCTGCTCCTTTTATAGATCAAATCATCAACAAATGCGCTAGGAATGACATTTTCGCATTCATGGATGGTTTTTTTGGTTATAACTAGATTAACATTTCACCTGCTAATCAACATAAAACAACCTTTATTTGTCCCTCGGGCACGTTTGCTCATAAAAAACTTGCTTTTATTTTAAAGGATGTTGGCGCTACCTTCCAACGAGAAATTTCTTATGCATTTCACGACATTCAGTGCATTGTTCAACCTTCCCTCGACAACTTACCAGCTCATTCTACTAAGCGTCATGACCAACTAGATCACTTAAGATCCATCTTTTTGTGATTTCGACATTACAACATCCGTCTTAATTTCCACAAGTGTGTGTTTTGTGTTGAGTCTAGCCAACTATTGGGTTTTGTGGTGTCTCACGAAGGTATTTGAATCGATCCTTTGAAAGTTGAGGCCATTTTCAACTTACCCCCCTATCTCATTGTTGCAATTGCAGAGCCTACAGGGAAAGGCTAACTTTCTCCATCGATTCATCCCTAATTACACCAAACTTGCCAAGGGTGTTACTCACTTATTTAAGAAGGGGATCCCTTTCATTTGTGATGAAGTTGCACGGAAATCCTTTGATGTTTTGAAATACATACTTATCAGTGCTCCTTTACTACATCCCCCCAATTATCAACACAATTACTTCCTATACTAGGTTGTAACTGATACTAGTATTGCTATGGTGTTAGTTCAGGATGATGATGATGGCAGTGAGCACGTGGTTTATTATCTAAACACAAATCTTCTCAATATTGAGTCTCGATATTCCCATGTCGAGAAGCTTACCTTGGTAGTAGTCCATGCCATCCAAATATTTTGACACTATATCCTTTTACAGAAAACCACAGTGATTTCTGAGTACAACCCCACGACCTATATATTGACTCGTCAGTCACTGGGGGTGAAATACTCCAAATAAATCATTATCTTAAAGGAGTTTTATTTTGAGTTTACAACTGCCAAATCAAATAAATCGCTCATTTTTATTGGGTTTATTTGTGCCCTTTCATCTGCACGCACTTTGACTGATTTTACTAAGCAGATTCCCAATGAAACTTTGTTTCTGATTAGCTCTCTCAACCCATGGTATGGAGATATTATTTTTTATATCTTAACCCAAACCTTCTGATCTGAGTTGTCTCAATCCAACCGACGCCTTATCCGGTGTCAGTCACATCCCTATCAGATCCTGGGTGATACATTGTATCGGGTCAGTGTGGACTATGTCCTTCGCAAGTGTCTTAGCCTAGAAGAGGTTGAACGGGTCTTAAATGATTTCTGCTCTCATGCCTATGGTGGTCATATGTCAAGATATTCCACTACTCATAAAATCCTCCATGCCTATTATTTTTGGTCTTCTATCTTTAAAGACAATATTCTGTTTTCCAAAAATGCCGTGAATTCCATCTTTTTAATCGGAAGCAGCGCGCCCCACCCACACCTTTACACCTAGTAGTTACCATTGGCCCATTCACTAAATGGGGCATTCATTTCATGACATGTAACCCTCGCTCAGCCATGGGGCATGGTTATATAATCGTTCCCATCGACTATTTTACTAAATGGGCTAAAGCGATGCCTACATATAGTGTTGATGGTATCACTACTTCCTAGTTCCTTTTCAACCACGTCATAGCATGTTTTGGTGTTCCTCAAGCCATTATGACTGACCATGGATCACATTTTCATTAGCACATGATGGTAGAGTTGACTGCTCAGTTGGGTCTTCATCATGATAGATCAACTCCTTATTATCCACAGGCTAATAGTCAAGTTGAGGCAGTTAATAAAGTTTGATTACTTTTTATGCAACCAAATCACAAATAGAAGAAAAGATAGATGAATGCCTTCAAAATCAGCCTCTTTGAGGGGGAAACCTCCATTACATTACACAAATGAGAAATTCTTGGATGATACAAATGATTAAACCTCCTTTGTATATATAGGAGTCTAAGGGGTCACAATATAATCAAAGCCGACATAACAATAATAACTTAAGGGCACAACAATAAGAATAGTGGGTTTCTATTATCCAACTAGATTGGATAAATGACCCATTTTGTTGTGCGTGAGAGGAGAATCTTTGTTCTAAAAGGTATTTAATACTATCATTATCTGTTTTTACCTTGAAGTGTCTTCCCATTAGGTAGGGTCACCATTTCTTAAGTGCATGTAGTATTTCAAACATTTCCTTCTCATAAATAGCTTTGTGTAGATACTTTCCTTTGATTAGACGAATTTTGAAAGCAATGTTTCTTTCATATTGCATTAAAACAACACCAATTCCATTTCCTGAAGCATCACATTCCACAATAAAGGTTTTTGTGAAGTCCAGCGTAGCCAATACCGGTGCTTGGAACATTGCCTCTTTAAGATGTTCAAAGGCCTTTATGGCTTCCACAGTCCATGAAAATGCATCTTTCTTTAATAATGTTGTTAGAGGTGCTTCTATTCTCCCATAATTCTTAAAAAACTTGTAATAATACCCTGCCAACCAGAGAAATCCTCACAAATGTTTTACGAATGTGGGGATTTTCCATTCCTTAATGGCTTTAATTTTTCTAGGGTCTACCTTAACACCTTCATGAGATACAATATGACGTAGCTATTCCACCTCTTGTACTCCAAAGAAAAATTTGGAGCTTTTTGCATATAATTGTTTCTCCTCCAATAGTTTGAGTAGCCTGTCAACATGTTGAACATGATCCTTCCAAGACATGCTTTAGATTAGCATATCATCAAAAAATACTAACACAAATTTTCTAAAGAAGGGTTTGAAAATGGAATTCATCAAAGCTTGAAATGTAGAAGGTACATTGGTAAGGCCAAAAGGCATGACCAAAAATTCATAATGCCCTCATGTGTTCTAATGTTATTTTCAGAATGTCTTCATTCTTCATTCTGATTTCGTGATATCCTGGTGAAGATCCAACTTGGTGAAGTAAATTGATCCATGTAGTTCATCCAATAATTCATCAATGATAGGAATGAAAAATTTATCTTTAATAGTGAGCTTGTTGTGCTCCCTATAATCCAAACACATGCGCTATGATCCATCCTTATTGTGCACAATACTACTGGGGTAGAGAGAGAACTTTGACTAAGTTGAATTATACCAACCTCTAGCATTTCTGCAACCATATGTTCAATTTCATTGTTTTGGGCATATGGATATCTGTACAACATGATGTTTGGAGGAACACTTCCTAGAATCAAATGAATAGCATGATCATGATCATGAATAGGTAGGAGGCCTTTGGGAGTCTCAAATACCTTGGAATGATTGTCCAAGTCTTTTTGGAGATATGGAGAAAGAGATGATTTCAACGTGGGAACCTCTAGTGAAAATAATTGTGCAATTACGCGTTGTTGTTCCTTCTTTAGAATATTTGTCATACCATTAGAGTTGATTATCTTTCTCGGTTTCCCTGCAATAACCCTTCATTCAACTTCCTTTCCTTCTGCACAAAATTTCATGAAAAGTTCTTGAAAATTAAAAGCTATTGTACCCAAGGATTGTAGCCATTGGACTCCTAGTAAAACATAAACACCACCCATTTGAATGGAAAGCATTGGGATATTAAATACATATTGTCCCATGGATAGCTTGATATTATGGCACTTTCTAGAGAAATTTATGGTTCTTCCACTTGCAACCATCACTTGGCACTCTCGTGCTGGATATAAGAAGCAATTCAATTCCTTGGCTAACTTACAATTATTAAAGTTATGGGTACTTCCTGAATCAATCAACACTATTACCTTTTTCTTCTTGATATGTCCTTCTATCTTGATAGTTTGAGGAGTGGTAATTCTAGCCAATGCATTACAAGTTATGGTTGGATTCATTTATTCTTTCTCTAGGGTTTGTTCCTGGTGTATATCCTATTATTTTGACATTTCGTGTTCCTTTTCTACCACCTCTTCACAATATATGTAGAATAATTTGTTCTCAACACACTTATGACCTTTAGTGTATTTGCTATCACAACTGTAACAAAGCCATTTTTCTCTTTTTTCTTCCAATTTTTGTGGTGTCAACCTTGTAGGTTTTGGAAGGCTAGGTTCAACAACACTTCCATCTTTATAGTTGTGAGTGGTAGGCTTCCTATTTGCCATAATTCTGCTTTCCATTTTTCTTGCTAACATGAATGCCTTCTCCAATGAATCAAGTTCCCAATGGCAAACCTCATGTTGGATGTTATCATTTAAAGTCCCTATGAACACATCAATCCTATGCTCCTTTGGAATATATTTTACCCCTATGTTCAATTTTTGGAAGTCCTCAATGTGCTCCATCATTGAACCCTTTTGTTTGAGATTTATCAATTGGCTAAAAAATGTGTTTCTTTTTGTATCTTCATAATGTGTTATCATTTCTTCCATAAAAGTTGTTCGTGAAATTTTTTTTATGAGTGCAGAGCCATCAATAGCATACAAACTGATTGGTTCCAAATATAAAGTTGCAATACATACCTTTTGTGTGTTTTTCACATTATGGAGATCAAAAAATTATTCCGTCTATAGTATCCATGTTTCGGGATACTTGCCATCAAACATTCTCATATCGATCTTTGGAACATGGTGGGTTTCAATCTAGCATTATACTCTATGAAATCATGATTAACATTCATTTTGTTCTCATCATGAGTTTCCTTTACTACCCTTCCTCTATTCATAAACATTTCATGTAGCAACTTTGTCAAATCTATCTTCAAATCGTCCATTTTACCTTCCATCTTAGCTTCCAAACCACCCATCTGAGCTTCCATGGCATTCTTCTTAGCTTCCATGCCTTTCTTGAAATCATCCATTTTATCTTCCATGCCTTTCCTTAAACCATCCATCTTAGCTTATGTTACATTTTGTGAGAGTGAATTTTGTTGCACTTGGTCCCGTAATTTTGATATATCATGTTGCATTTCTTCCTCTTCTTCATCAGTCATGCTAGAGCTTCCAGGTTGCTTACTAGGTGTTTCCATTTTCTTTTTTTAGGGCATAAATTAACGATAATAATGATTTACTATGCCCTTTGAATTCCTTCAAACTATTTTTTCAAACTAATCTTATGCAAAATTTGAAAAAAATTACACACCTTTTTTCACTTTGTAAGAGCTCGATATTGAATCTATTGTATCTCTATAATTGCAGATCTCCAAGATCTAAACTTGTGTCTTGCAATATCCCTCGAATTCCTCTTTCTAACCCAGCAAATCTGATCAAGATGGGATTCTCCAAGGAAGAGTTATGTCAAATCTCCCACGGTGACATGATTATAGACTTGTTTAGTAGAACGAACTTGCACAAAGTGCCACATGTCACTACTTCAACCTTAGTACCTAAAACTAATATACAAATAATGTCAGCCTGTCCTCTTTCTAAAACATCTTATGAAATTTCAATCTGATGCCCATAAAAAAAGTTATGATGATTTTCCCCGAGCACCTATTTGAGATATAATTTTGGATTCTACCAAAAACCTAAATTTCTTGGATCATTTCTCCGAAAGTGTAGTGAGAAAAGATCTAAAATTTGTACTCGAGGTTCAGAGTGATTTCGGCTCAAATGGGTTTGTTTTTGTAACATCTAAAACATCATAGAAATAAGGTTATGGTGGAAATTCCATGATGACCTATTTGGAGCAGCGAAACCCTAGAATCCAAAGCTTCGATACCAAATTTTATGCAACGATCTCACAAATAGAAGAAAAGCTAGATGAATTCCTTCAAAAGAAACCTCTTCGAGGGGGAAACCTTCTATAAATTACACAAATGAATAATTCTTGGATGATACAAATGACTAAACCTCATTTCTATATATAGGAATCTAAGGGGTCACAATATAATCAAAGCCGACATAATAATAATAACATAAGGGCACAACAATAACAATAGTGGGTTTCTATGGGGCACACTAATAACAATATGGGGATGATAGAGGCGCAATAATAACAATAAGGGCTATAATGACAATACTAATGGGGGAATCACTAGTATTATAGGGACTTAACATTACTATGCTTCAGCGTACCACTGGGAAGCACAAAAAGGATTGGCATTTGATGTTATTCTCAGCTTTTTGGTCTTACAGAACTTCCACTAAGAAAGTCACTGGATTCACTCCATTCTAGCTGGTGTATGGTTTAGAGGAAACTTTTCCAATCGAATGTGAAATCCCTTCACTCAAGCTAGCTATCGAACTTCTTCCGTATACCTCGCATGAAGAGGAATTCCTTCTGTATCTTGAGAGGCTTAAGAAAACTCATTCCATTACATCGATGGTTGTTGAAGCTCATTTTAACCAAATCATTTCTCCCTGCACTTTTTTTGAAGGTAACTTGGTCCTTCTTTATGATCAGGTCAACAATAAATTAGGAACAGGAAAGTTCGATCCCATGTGGCATGGGCCCTACATCATTAAGAATGTCTTACAAAAAGGTGCCTACAAGCTATGTGATTATGAGGGAAATGCATTGTCACAACCCCGTAATGGGTTGTATCTGAAGAAGTATTATGTGTGAAGTTTGTGTAATGACTTTTGTACATTAGTGTGTTAACTCATTAGTGTGCGTTTTTGAGTTTTGGTGTGTTTGTTCTCTTTGTATACATGTGTTATTATGCTTACCTTGTGTTCCACTCAATTTTCATATGTCATCAAGACATTACGTTGGTTTTGTTGATGTTGCTTGTCATAGCACACAAAACCTACCTTTCGCAGCATGGGTACTCTATGACCCTAATGGAAAGATGATTAATTTACAAGGTATATGCCTTGGTCGAACAACTAATAATATTATTGCTTATAGTGTAGTTACTGAAATCTTGTTAGGAGCATTTGCTCTTGGCATTAGGGATTTAGTTGTCAAGTTGGATTCACAACTCGTGTTACAGTTAAACAATCATTACTCAGTAAGACATCAATATATATTGTGTATGTATCTAAGTGTTAGATTACTGGAAAGAAATTTTGATTTCATCACATATCAACGTATTCCACGTAATTTAAATGCATTAACATATGCATTAGAAAATTTTGTTCTTGATAGGCATTTGCGTCAAATATAAAATTCATCATATTATGGACACATAAGTAGAAAATAAAACATGCATATATATATCATGTATGTTAGAGTGTTTACTTCAAAATATCAAAAAATAGAGTGTTCTAGGGCACTTGGCTTTCAAAGCCTACAAAATGTGTAAAAGAGCTAGAAAGGCTATCAACTTGCATGGTTCTCATGATAGCACAAGACCGCTCTCATCACTCAGCCTAATAGCCAATGTAGTTTCGCAAATTCTCCCACTGTGTATCTATGCCAATGTAGTGGAACATCATCAGTAGTGGCATACTCTAGGACTCCTCGAGTTACACCTCAAGGCCACGCTCCATCTCAGCTAAGGGGTCTGCCCCTTCATCATAGTTTGCACCCACTATCTGATGTGCAACTCGTCGTTCTATTAGCGACATGCCTGGTGGTCTCTCTGGTCCCACATCTGCACATTTATCACAAGTTGAGTTTTAGTTTACACTTTTACAAAAAATCATAAACCTTGAAAAAATCCAAAAAAACATGTTTCTACCTGCATTATTCCATTATTCCCTTGGCGGCAGTGGTAGATCTGGATCCCACTTGAAATGTATGTCAGCATAAGCCTAGTTTTCTACCACGAGTAGTTGGCATTCCAGACAAGCAAAGAATTGTGGTGGGCAATGCATATTCTGACCCATTCCTCCTCGAGGAATGAGTTGACTCCATCTCACAAGTCTTGGACCTTGAGGGGTAGGATTTGGTACATATGCCCACTGATACCAAAATAAGGGCACTCACTCTAAATAGAAGGTCACCAATATCGAACCAAACCCGAATTTCTTCAAGTGTGCATGCTTCCCCTTAGTCAATTTCCTTTTCATATTTGACAGAAGGCCTCCACATGAGTTAAATATGGTGGGAGTCAAACATGCAATAGTGTACTAGAACTGGGATTTTGAATGCTCATGCAAGTCTTATGTGCTGGATACACACGCCATAGTGAACAATATTTTTCTCAAGATGAGGTTTTTGGTGATTATCACTATCTTCACCTTCCCTCCACTGGTCATTTCGGCACTAGCACAATGCCTCTAGCCTAGAGTCCTTGTACTTTCACCTCCTTGGCGAGATCCAAAGAGTTTAATCGCTTCCCCTCGTCGGGGCAATCCCATGATGAAGTAGATATCAATCTCTTCAAGTTCTAGTTCCTGGCCTTTTATGATTAAGATCACTTGATATACATCCGAGAGACTGATCAAGTAGGGAAACAATTCCATTTGAGCCCTTAAACCTGTGGTCCTGAAGAACTTTAGTAAATCGCAATTGCTCACAACATTTACACATTTAGGATTTTGTGCTGCTTGGAATTTTCACAAAAAAATCCTCCTTGGCGCCATCACACTTATTTTTCCAAACAAAGCGATGCCATCGTGTGAGCCTTTGGGCTCGAGTGCAATCATCGTGGGTCTAACAACAATACCCACAATGGTTGTTGGCACCTTAAAAATTAAAAATCCTCCCTTATAGCATAAAAATCACCATTTAAAATGCATACTAAAGTGATAAAATGCAAGAGAAGGGATGGGCCTCTTATCTTTTACAGATGTTTTGCAAAATGGCACTCTGGATCTCCCGTAACAACCACTTGAAAATCGAGAGAATTAGGGCACAAATTCACTTTCAAAGCTTACTATGGTAAAATGGTAAAAATAAAATTACTTTTGGATATTCCTAAGTTTTGCAAGTCATTTTTGTCAATATTTTCATAATATTTTAATATTTTCTCTTGATATCATTTATGGGTGCATTTCTTATGCAGTTACATGTACCTTCAAGTGAACAATGATAATTTTTGACTCATTCTTGTGGATTTTATTGTATCTCTTTTTTGGTCTCATTAAATAAATGATAAAGGAACCCCCCTAGAGTCATTTGTGAACTTTTTCTGACTCCTGAAAAATGAAATGATTGTCGAGTACTTGTCATTTTGAATTCATTAAAGTAAATGAATCGACATCACCTCAGTTTACGTTTACCCCTCTTTCGGGATGAGATTGAGTATTTACGAAAAAGGTACACCTAAATCGATATGGTCACGAGGTTCTCTCAGATATTGTTTTCTACCTTTTGAGATTCAAGAGACAAATTACGAAAAGGGAAATTATGGAGTTTTCTTTCTCGTCTCTTTTTCAAACTCTCTAAATATGAAAAAGATACCGAGCTATTCTTAATTTAGACTCGTTAAAATTTTATGAAAAAAGACTCATCACCATGATGACACTGAACTTCTCCTGCCTAAGGCTCATAAAAATTACTAGGATGGATTCATTCGAAATGAACTTACATGACAAGAATATGCTATCCCTTTCAAGCTTGTGATAAAAATAATCGGGGTACTTGCTAGAAATGGCGGGGAAAAATGAAGATGAAACATCCTTTGTATAGATATCATATCACTCATCAGCATGAAACTCTTCTGCTCTCATGTCAGGTTTGGGATATCCTCTCTCAGTCACTTGTCCTCTTGTTGTAACATTATTTCTTTTTGATCAGTTAGTTATTTCTCAAAAATAAATTCAAAATGTTAAGTTAGGATATGGATGAAAAATAAAAGAATAAAAAATTGTTAGGACACTTGTACATCTTATATATATCCATATCAAATAAAATGTTAGGAGTTAGTTTCTGTAAAGAATGGAGGGAAAAGAAAACAAAAAATGTTAGGGAAATAAAAGAAAATAAAAGCTTCAGTTTAAAAAATAATAAATTCGAAGGATGCTTGTTTACATGTGCCACACTAGAAATGTTAAATTTTTACTAATTGATGATTAATTTCCTTTAAAAAGGTTTTAATCTTTGTTATAAATCTTTTGAAATTAAGCTTTATGTTATATGGCACATATACTTGTTTAGGAAAAACTCACTAGTCAACAAAACATCTTGTTGGCTTTAAACAAAAAGTGTGCATCATCGAACAATGGATTTACTCCTCACCCAAATCAAGGGCAACGATAAAATTAGCACCCCCCTTGACCATTTCTTGTTAACGTGCGGGGGAGCTTTGAAAAGTGGTTTTAGTGGCAGATGCGACAACCTTATGTGTCACAATATCACAACTCCGCACCTCCCCTTCCCCCCCACTCAAAACCACAAACCATCTTCTACCTCCTCTGAAATCCGCCAATTCTTTTCTTCCGCCAATGGTTCTCCATTGCATGCTTTGACCATTATCCCTTGACCAAGCAAACACCACCACCTCACATACCCATCGTTAAGTTGTTCTGTCCATTTCCACCTCACATATCCATTGCCAAGCTATCATAGCCATTCTTTCTATTTGTCCATTAAAACAAACTATTAACCAAACTTTGCATGCTATAAATAGACCTAAACCAATCTCTTTTTCACTTTTGTTTGACTCTTTACTATTGGTTGTAGGTGAAACAGTTTCCTTGCACAAAAATTCTTGCCATTTGGTCAATCTTTCACAAGAGTCAAGCGGTGTACTTGCTATCTGTTGAGTCGATAATCATCATACATCTTATTCTTCTACCTATTAGCATGACCCCAAAAGCAAAATCTAAAAAGAAGAATATAGAACAAAGTGCTGCTACTAGCACCCTAGTCAATCTTGACCATGTTCCCCTTGCTGAATCCATTTTCAAGATTGCATATGCCAAGTGTGAGTTTGACTTCCACGAACTGCACCTATGGCTCAAACAAAAATACCTTGACCAGCAAGACCGAATCAGATTCTCAGAATCACTATTGCCTTTCTTCAGCTTCCCAAAAACTCAGGATTTCCCTGAACTGATTATGTGTTACCAAGCCAGATATGACTTCGT
This sequence comes from Pinus tabuliformis, assembly GCA_031772625.1. Classification (NCBI taxonomy): domain Eukaryota; kingdom Viridiplantae; phylum Streptophyta; class Pinopsida; order Pinales; family Pinaceae; genus Pinus; species Pinus tabuliformis. The sequence goes on along the minus strand of CM062817.1, from coordinate 1,165,521,516 downwards.
AAAAAGAGAAATAGTGGCTCAGAATGGAGACATTGTGATCACCATCTCTGCTTAAATCATTAACTAGATGTTCCTAATTCATCAATTAGACTCTCTTAGCCATTTTTCACAAGAAACACTTACGGATCTGTACCATAACCTAACCTTTCCATAGAGAGCCCAAACATTTGAGATCTTTTTTCTTGAGGGTGCAGAATTACCTAAAAGGAATCCACCCTACCCATCTTCCATATTTCGTCAAGCCTCTAGGAATTATACTTCTTTTCTTTCCTACTTGATAGGATATCCAGATGACCAGTTTGTTAATCAACCCATCCTTGGATTCCTCTCCATCTTCAACAAAGATGAGTAACCAACATTCATGTATAATTACAATCAATTCCTGGTTGATAATATACATGAACAATTCATTAATCTCACTACACAGGGAGCGTTCATCTACAACTGTGTAATTGTCCACATGTTTCTTTTTCAGCAGGGAGATCTTTTTCCCATCAAGCTCAACAAACAAGATGAACAAGGAGTGAATCAATCAGCGATTCATTGGATCAAAATAGTCAGGACCACTTCCACAAGCTCTTCATTCTCTGATTTTATAGATACATTGATACATCAAGTGGCACAACTTCTCAACAGTCAGATAGGCCAAAGGATTGGAGATGAAAGCAAGAGGATTATACACTTATGTGAGTTGAATAAAACTGGTGACTAGTATTTATACCAGAAATATACAAAGATAAGTGTATATGGTTGCGAGCTTGCACCATATAAGCTACCCAAGTATGTTCCTATGAGAATATTTTCTCTAGAATATATTAGGAACATGATCAACATGGACAACTGGCACTTTCTATCAGGAAAAAGGAATTCTTAGTTTAAAATCAAGTCAAACATTGGACCATTCATTTTCAAGACCAAATCAGTTGGTGTTGAGGCAGATACATTGTTAAAGAAAACGAATTTCATCTTAGCTTTACCTGGTCCTATGACCCTTTTGGTATATTTTTTTCCTTAAGAGTTGAATTAAAAATGACTCCCTATAATCACACTCCAAAACCAGAAATAGAAAAGTTCATGAATCAAGAGCAGTGGGCTGATGGGACACTTCAAGCAGTAGATGAATTGATTTTATCCACCCCCAATGAACAAAATCAAGTTTCTCAAAGTAGGGAACCAAAAAGGGTGAGAAAGGAGACTTTATATGTTGAGGAGACTATGAAAGAATTCATTTTACAAGAGAAGAAGCCAAAGACTGGCTTGACACCATCAACAGAAGAAAATCAACCAGTAATAATTAATCTTAGAGATCAAGAAGATTTTACATCAGCAGGACCTCGTGTTCCAAGAACTTATCCTATAACTTCACCTTCTAGAGAACCTCTAGAAATCATTCAGTCCACAAGAACTAGTTCCTCAGATGATCAGACATCTTCTAAAAGTTTCCTGAAATTAAACATAAGAATGAGACTTTGAAGTCTAATGTATATAATCAATTTTGGAAACAAACATCAGCTTCTCAGCATAGGCTTCTTTTTCCTTTCGACATTGAGAAAGGAAGAATGAAGATGGCTTTCCTGCAAGCCCAAATCCCATTTCCTAAGTCTCCATTAGATTATAAAAAGATTTTATTTTCATTTGATGCTAATCAAATGCATCCAATTGACCATATGGATATGCATAAACAGTCTGGTGAGATGTTGTTTACCACCTTGACATCTACAACTATGTCTCTTTCCAAACTTAGGACTTCCCTATCCAATGTTCAGTCTCAGCTCAATATAGAAAGGATTTATTCATTAGCCAAAGATAACAGAGTAAAGGCACTGGAGGACTCAGTGATTAAAGTATGATATGATCCCAAAGGCGTCAAAGCTGTAGAGTTGGTCATCAAAAAGAAAGATGCAAAAATTGTTGCATTAAAGAAACAGTGGAAGCTGCCCTCTACAAAAGATCCTCTAGCAAAGGACATAGCAGAAAATGAACAACAAAAGGAGGAAATGCTCAAGATTATCTTTGAGAAAAATATATAGCTAAAGAAAATGGAAGAGCAGGTTGAAGAGCTACTAAAGGAGAAAGAAGCATCACATCTTGCTATGGTTCCAGTGACAACAGTCCTAATAGCAGTTGTAGGTACATAACCTAGTTCATCATCAACATCCATTGAGTCTACATCAATAGCAGCTGATCCATCGAAATTATCACAAGAATTGGCCACACAAAAATAGGAAAATGAGAGGTTACTAAAAAATTCCAAACTTTAGAATTGCAGAAAGTCAAGAATGATACTTGTATGAAGAGGAGATGCAGAATTCCCACAGATTGGAACTTAATATCCAAAAGTTGGAAAGTGAGTCCCTAATGGTAGATGCCTTGGCCCAAGCCAAGGAAAATTTTTGGACACACATCAACCAATCTATGACAGATGTATGGCCATCCATACAAATAATTTTTGAACAACAAGAACTCATTACCAGATGAAGAGAAGATATGAAAGAATAGAAAGCATCTTTGAAGACCAAGCCAACAAAAGCCACATATATGATAAAGGTGATAAATTAAAAAATAAGAGTAGAACTAGAAGAGATAAATATTTCTGACAGAATGACTACCATCTTAGAGATTGAGAAGGTCTTCTAAAATAATAATTTGATTAACCAGCTAGAAAGAAAATGTCAAACCCTGGATATTATTGTCCAAAGGTTTCATTCAAAATTTAATATTTTAAATTAGAACGGACTACCAAGATTGGTATCTCTAAATTATAACTTGATCAAATTAGAAGATTATTGCAAGAAATTGTATACTATTATAGTGTACATAGCCATGTTTGCAGGAATCAAAGGATGGATAGTAGGTAAGGCCTTTCTAGAAGCCTTGGAGTTTGATTTGACCATCAAGCATGAAATTAGACATTTGTTCCTTAACATGCCAATTTTCAAGAGGTATACAGAAGTGGATGAAATATTCATAAAGATGGTGAATTTGGAAATCCCAAGTGAAGAAAGATGGGATCAATTGTGTGATACAATTGAGTAATTTTTGATCCTAACATTATGATAGCTCATCAGATTTCTTAGGCTATATCATCAACATATTCCCAAAAGATAGAGCCACCTCTTTAGTAGTTTCTCGGTTCCTACAATATTTTCCTATTTTTGTAATTTTTTCCTATTTTGGTATGTTGTTCCAACATATCGTAGATATTTTTCAAATTTTGTATAAATAACTCCTTCTTTGATTTATTATGGGTTGAACCCTTGAACAAGCTATCAAGGAGATTTGTACTAAGATGAAGCATTTTTTGGAATAATAAAGCATTCTTGATTTATCTCATATGGTTTGTTTCTCAGTGAGTTCTATTTCATGTTATTCATTCATTATGTTTTCTTCATATAAATTAATTCTTTTTACAGTAATCTGGGCAAAATCCAACAGAGTTTCAATCTTATTTTGAATCCCCTATGAAGTTGTGTTTATAATAAGAGAATAATTTATAGAACTATTTGTTATTGTAAGTTCCTCTTTAATTATAAATTATCTCATCTATCTGTAATAGTTTAATTATATTTTGTTGATTAAGAAAACATAATTTTCTTAATTTTTTCTTATAGTTTGTTAAGTATTCAGTTTGAATATTCAATGAACTATACTTCTTTATGCTCTACCTCTCCACCCCATTAAAATCAAATTAACTATGTGTAGTTAAAGAACAACCTTTTATTTTACTTGGAAATCTATCTAAGTTTAAAGCACATGTTTATAAATTGTTCACTGGTCATCCAATAATTCAAAACAGCAAAACATTATAGATGCTTAGGCATAACTAATGGACCTAGAGTTATCTCAAATGACAACATCAGATTGGTGATGTTTCCAGGAGCGAAGGATTGAAATATTTATTTTTCCTACGAGTAATGATTTTTCTCTTTTCCTTTAAGGTGAATAAGGTATTATATATAGGTTAAAATCTTTCACCTGGAGATTCCACTTTTTCAAGCTGGCTCCTTTTAAGCTAAGCTAGATCACACTCTGATTCTGAGATTGTTAGCCCTCTACCAGATCCAGAGAAACTTATTAGGGGAGCATCTTTAAGGAGAAGAATTCAAACCTCCTCTTCTTCTTCAGCATTACATCTGAGGATATATCATCTATAGATCCTTTTTCATCTGTTCCATCTAATCCTAATTGGACTGAACTACCTCCTAGTGTTTCTGAACTCCATTCAAAAGGAGTAGATCTTCCATCAGCCTTTTTAATCCATTCACTTGAGTCATATCAAGTGCCATCCATTCCTATAAAATCAACTCCATCTGAGGAAGAATTGGGCTTACATTTACTTGAATTCAAGCCTACCGATTTCATCTCTCCAACTACTTATTCTGTTCCATCAACTTCTACTAATCTTGAAGAGACATCCTCTGTGTATTCAAATCCTTTGCTTGAAAATAAGGAAGACTTTCCATCAGGAGTTCATAAGTTGGTTATTAAAACCCCTTTGAAATTCTCAAATAGGTATCTTCCTTCTTTCTCTCCGCCACACACTAATACCCCTCCTGATTCTCCTTCACCTCCATCTTCATCCTCTTCTTCTTCATCATCTACAAAATCACCGCATACTCCACCTTTCACTATGGATTTTCAACCCATTGTACAAGCAAGATATGTTGCTTTAGTCCTTCCTCAAAACTTGGAAAATTTTCCTGATGGATATCTAAAGCATTTACCAAGATTCAATGGTGAAATTGGTCCTTCGGCAGAAGATCATTTCTCAAATTTCTTATATTTTGCATATAATATGAACATAGAACATGAAAATATTTATATGAGATTATTTGAGCAATCCTTAGAAGGAAATGTTAGGATATGGTTTAGACAACTTAGGCCTACCTCTATTATAAAATGGAATTAGCTCCTAAATATATTTAAGTATTAATGGGGGCTAAAGAAGGATCTTGTGTACTTTCTCACTGAATTTGAAGAATTGAAGAGAAACCCTAGTGAACTAGTGGCCGAACTTACCAAGAGATTTAATAAACTATATCATAAAATGCCTCTAGATTGTAAGACACTAGTGGTAGCTGCAAAAGTTATATTTTTCAAAGCTTTTGAAGATTAATTTGCAGTCTTTCTAAGAGAAAGAGTATCTCATACATTAGAAGATATGTAGACAAATGCTATAGAGGTTGAAGCTAATAGGTCCAATTCTTGCAAACTTAAAGCTAAAGAAGAGAAAGAAGAAAGAAAATTAAAGGCTAGGATTGATGACTCATCTTCTTCCAAATCTAAACTTGAATATTAGAAAATTGATGAAATCACATATTTACCTAGAAACCTATCCAATAGGATTTCTAAAATTGAATCACAACCTAGAACTACCCAGAAAACTGTTGTTAGGCCTCAAGCTCAAACTCAATTTCGAAGAGCTCCACAAATGCAAATCCTTCAGAGACCAGGTTCTGATCAAAACATCCAACCACCATTGTTGATTGATGATCAATAGCCTCAAATTCAGGTCCTTTAATTACTGAATACATTAATAATGTTGATTCTTTAGCAGTACAAATTGCAATAGTGCCTTCATCTTCCCCACAGCCTTTTGAACAAGAGCACGGAGATGCTCAACTTTCCAAATATCAACCATTTTCTGAATTTTTGACTGCAGAGTAAAATAAGAGATATGATCTAAGACCTATATCAAGCCCAGGTAGACCTTCCAAAATATACAACTATAATTGAACCTACAATAAAATATATCCAAACACAAACTCCAACACCTCAAACTACAGAGTCATCTACTGAAACCTTTTCATCTGATAAAATCATTTCGATAACTTTTAATATTAAGAAAGAATTAGAAAGATTCAATATTCCTATCCCTTTGGCTGAACTTTCTAAGAAACCTGGTTATAAAAATCAAGTTTCTAAATGGATACAATCCTCTAGTGTAGATGCTGAGGGAGATATTATTAGTTTACAAGATGAAAAACCCTTAGTAGTTTTTGGCCCTAGTTTTGACATGATTGACGAGATTGTTCCACTCTTTTACATAACTTTAAAGGTCCATGATTTTCTCTTGTATAACTGCATGTTGGACTCTAGAGCTTCTCATAACCTTATGCCAAAGGTAATTATGGACTAGCTCCAGTTAGAAGTTACTCATTCCTATCATGATCTATACACCTTTGATTCAAAAAATGTACCATGCTTAGGACTGATCAAAGAGCTAGTTGTGACCTTAGCCCAAATACCTATTAAGAGTGTAGTCTTAGACATATTTTTCACTGATATTCCTACCAAGCTTGGCATGATTCTGTCTAGATCATGGTGTGCTAAAATTGGAGGATCACTTCAGATGGACATGTCTTTTGCTACTATTCCAGTCTATGGAGGTGAACATTTAAGGTTATATAGGGAAGTTAGACTTCTCAATACTGTTTATGGGTATGATGAAGCAAAAAGTCACCACATCTATGCAGTAGATCAATATTTTGGTTTCTTTCAGTTATCATTTCAAAATTCATCAAACACTCACCTGCCATAAAAAATATTGTTTCCAAAACTAAAATTGTAAAATCAGATATCTAGAAACTTTATTTTCATGGCTCTTTCTTTAAGGAAAGAGTAGGAGCAGGGATTGTTTTAATCTCAACAAATAAAGAAAATATCACTCATTCATGTAAACCTGAATTTGAAGTCAACAATCATGCAACTGAGTATGATGGTTTTCTTCTTAATCTTGAACTCACTAAGAGTCTAAAGGTTCAAAACTTGAGTGTCTTTTCTGATTCTGAACTAATAATCAAGAAAGTAAGAAACCTGTGTCAAACAAAGCACCCAAGACTTAGATCTTATCGAAATGAAGTTTGGGATACATTTGAAAATTTCTTTCAAGGATTTAACATAATTGCTATACCCAAGGATGATAATATGCATGATGTTTTAGTAAGCTCTTTCAAACTCCCTGAGCCAGTATTGTTGGAATATCAGATTCAAGTCAAGTACAGACCATCAATTCCAGATAACCTTAAACACTGACATATTTTTGAGGATGATGAGCAGTTACAATATTTACCTCAAGTCATTGATGAATTTTCAAATATACAAATTGAAGAAGATCAAGAAGATGTCCTAGAATCAAATCAATAGAACCCAGACACTTCATTTAGTTGTAAAACTCTTAATCATGATATCATTTAGCTATCTAATAATCTTATTCCCAAAGGATTAGTTCCATTGGAAAAACTATTTGATAATAATGATGTCTCCAAAAACCCCTTATCTAATTTAGCTGAAGAAGAAATTGAAGAGTGAAATATTGGGACTTTAGATGAAGTTAGAAATGTCAAAATATCATCGTCTTTTCGTTTGGATGTTAAAAATAAATACTTGAATATTCTTAAAAATTACAAAGATGTTTTTTCTTGGTTTTATAATTAATTAAAAACTTATGATTCATCTTTGATTGAGCACAAAATTCTTGTAAAACTAGAGGAAAAACCCTTCCAAAAAAATTTAAGAAGAATCAATCTGACACTTCTTCTAACCATTGAGAAAGAACATAAAAAGTTGCTTGATGCTCATATTATAGTACCTTTGAGGTATCCTCACTAGGTGGCTAACATAGTTCCTGTCGAGAAGAAAAATGGTGAAATTAGGTTATGTGTAGACTTCTGAAATTTGAACAAAACATCATAACTAACCAGTGCCCAAAATGGATCATCTACGTCAGAAATTTTCAAGTGCAAATAACATTTCTATGCTAGATGGATTTTCTGGTTACAGCTAGATTATGGTGAGTCAAGCTGACGAAGACAAATTTGCTTTTACTACTTCTTAGGGTGCATTCATGTATGCCGGGATTCCATTTGGACTGATAACACAGGGGCCACTTTCCAGAGAGCCATGTATCTAATAGTTGTCGGTAAGACATCCAAATTCATTGTCATTTATCTAAATGATCTAACTATTTTCTCTGATTCTGATGAAAATCATTTAAAATGCTTGAGCAAGGTTCTTGACAGGTGCAGAAAATATAGCATATCCATAAATCCAAAGAAGTCTTTATTTTTCGTAAATGAAGGGAAATTACTGGGGCATATTATCTCCAAGGAAGGAGTTGTCATTGATCCAAAGAGAGTTTCAACTATTCAAACTCTGTCTTTGCCTAGAAAAAAGAAGGAGATACAAGCCTTCATTGGGAAAATTAATTTTCTCATAAGGTTTATCGCTAATTATCTAGAGATAGTAAAAGATATAACTGATATGTTAAAGAAGAAGCATGAATTGAAATGGGAAGTTTCTACTGTTAGAGTCGCTCTGGTCAGCCCTCGGTCAGAGATCAAAACTCTTTGTGCATTTCAATTTTAGGTGTCTCGCTTCATTCACTCAGCTGCATTTCACTAGGGGCAGGCAATGATCTAACAAAGAAAGTAATGCTAATAATTTTCCCTCATGTCTAGCTCCTGTTGGCTCGGGTCTTTGTCCATAATCACCGAAAGTTCATGACAGTCAAGGTCTAGTCCTTACATGACAAAGTCATTTTTATGTTTGGGTCTAGGAGTTCATCAATTTGGTCTTTGAAAACATGTCCAGAACAAGCCATGCAGGGCAGAGGGAGGCCTTATACAACTATGGTTCAGAGAGCTTCATCGTCACTTGGATAGATATCGACTCTTCTTCAAAACTCTGTTTTGAAGAAAAGTCAAACAAGGTCATTTATGACAAAATTTTCCAAAAACTCACCAGTTGACTTTTCAGATGCAGTTATGATTTACATGGACAAATGCTTTATCACATAGTCCCTGTAAAGAGATGCCAAAAATTTCATCATTTGAGCCAGAATGTCAAAGGGAAAGTGAAAATCAGTGTGTTTAAAGGTCAATGAAAAAGTGCAAAACACAATATTAGAAAAGGGGTTTTCAAAGAGGCAAAAATGAAACCCATCTCCTCCAAGGCTATAAATACATGTTTTGACCCAAATCAAAGGCATTGTGCTCTTGGAAGACTTGGAGAAAGCATTTCAAAGGTGTGAGTGTGAGGTTGGAGAAGTTTGAGTGAGCAGAAGCAGGTTTTGGGAGGGTGCGGCGCATATAACCAGGGGCGTGGCGCACATGAAGCCAGCCCGACGTTGAAATATTGGACAGGCACAGTGCATACAAGGTGCGTGGCGCACTGGGAATTGCGCGTGGTGCACACAGTCCAGCGGCCAAGAAATGGTGCCCAACCACTTCAAAGTTTGGGGAAGGCTATCAAATTGAAAGGTAAGCCTTATGACATCACCTTCTAATCACGTTTTGTCAAGGATATGGTGTTTGTGAAGAGGTTTGAATGTCACCCAAAATGCATAATGTCACCTAAAACGCATAATGTCAGCCATGAGAAAATCAACAAGAAAATGAAGGCTGAGGTTGTAAATTTGTGTTGATATTGCCAATGCATCACTCCACTCACCTATTCCCCTCACCTATCATTTTTCCCCATTCTTCCTTGTCATTTTTCCTAAACCCCTGCCCTAAGTCACTACCAAATCCTCTCCCTATTCCTCCATTGTTTGGTCAATGCAAAATCACCGTAGGACCAGCTGATTGGGTAAGCAAAGTTGTGGAAGGGGGTGCATGATCAAAGGGTTAAAGAGTTAAAACAATTAGGAAGAAATTCGGGTGTTTTCATAGTGCGTGGCGCACACACCAAGGAGCACGACGCACTCACTGGGCACGACGCACACAGGGCCCATCCACTGTGTTAATATAACACTGGCCCGGCGCATACCTGGCGAGCGGCACACTGGGCAGAGCGAGCGGTGCACAGAAATATAAGGCCCAGAAACTATCAAATCTGCCTAAAAACTTTTGGATGGTCACAAATTTTGAAAGGTAGGCCACCTACCTCCATTCTTGCATCAAAATTGAAAGGGATAGCACAGTGGTGGGGGTATAAATCAAGTGCAAACATTTTTATAAAGCCAACAAAAGAAAAACAAAGAAATCATTGATCTTAGGGTTTATGCTACAGTGACAAGGCTGCCAATATGATTCAAACCCTACCCGATCAACACTATACCCAAACTACTCCCAAATCCCTAAAAAATCTCTCCTTTTAACCCCTATTCCCATTTCATCATTCCCCTCCTAATACTCCCTGTTTTATTGTCCCCTTGGTGACAGATTTTCAGGGCAACTACCAGCTTCATTGGAATTCAAGGGCAGCATGAAACTCAGAGTACAAACAGCAGTAATGGCATCTAAAGTTTCATCAAAGCATGAGGAGGAGACCCACAATGACACAACTTCGGGAGAAAGGGCCCAAAGGAGACATCATCGGAGTGGCAGACATCTTAGAGACGAGCCAAACACCCTCACTGAGTTGCAGGCATGCCCTCTTGCTATGTCCATTTTCCAACACTTAGCATGTTTGAAATTTTCTTAGAGAGTGGCAAATGTCAGAGTTCATCATGTGTTGGCCCGACTTTTTTCACTTCACCTACATGGAGGAAAGTCTATCTTGGCTGGGGTCATTTTCACATTGACACCCGAGACCATATCAGTGGCAACAGGCATACCAAACATTGGAGAGTAGTGGCATAAGAAAAAGAAGGTAGAGAGGCATCATTATGAGCCTTATATCAAAGACAGTTGTTTGAGCCACCTCATGAGAGTTTTTCCATTCAGATTTTTGAAAGCTGAGTATGCCCCGCTCATGAAATTTATCATGAAGTACTTCAGTTGCGAGGGTAGGTTTTCTTGCCTTTATGCCTATCAAATCAGGTTGCTCATGCACTTCACTAGGGTGCAAATGATGAACCTCCCATTTTTCATCTGCAGGAACATAGAAAGGATGAGAAATTTCATCCAGCACAAGACCCCTCGACAGCAGCTCAACAGTGTGTATCACTTTGCCCTTATCCGGATTTTGGTAGACCATCAGTTGGGATTGCAAGGTATTGCTTGGGAGGACTTCATCTCCCGTGACTTTTTCAGCTCTCCACAAGTGGTTTCAGAGGCAGAGCATGAGGTAGGGGGCCATCTCATCAGTATGAGCGACATCAGACTGCCACTATGCCAGTATACATTACCTATCAGAAAGGTAGTAGACCCTTATTTGCAGTAGCAAAGTGAGTGTTATCTCCACCCACGCTGGAAGGGGCCTCGCTTCCGACATCAGCATCACAGGAGTAGGGTAAGGGTAAGGAGCCAGTGTAGGAATAAGGACCATCAGGTGAGTGAGAGACCGAGTTTGTTCTCCTCCAGGATGATGGGACAGATGCAGAACCAACAAATGAGGAGCTCACTGAGATCATCAACAAGCAGCAGTCAGTGATTGACTCCTTGTCCCTTGACTTGGAGAGGGCTAAACGGAACATGAACTACCTAGAGTAGAGAAACAAATAGCTGGAGGACCAATAGACGATCATGGAGTTGCCGAACATCCGTGAGCATCGCCAAGCTGCTCAAGGAAGAAGGGTTGCGCTCACATCTTTGGAGAAAGCAATAAATGGGGATTGGGAGGCTAACCTTGAGAGGGTCAACATGCATTTGGAGAGGCTACTGGACAAATCCAACCAGGACCCTGCTCTATTGAGACATATGGCTTTCCGTTACAAGGTGCGAAAACATGAGTGCATAGGCCCGGATAAGGAACTTGAAAACAAAATTGAGGAAAGCAACAAGAAGGGCAAAATGGGCAAAAGAGAAAGATAGGCTTAGAATCTTGGCTGAGGCTCCCTTGGCTCAGCATGGCACCCCATAGAGAACTTCCAGCCGAAATTTCAAAAAATTTGAGGAAATTTTGGTCACAGGGAAATTTTTTGGGCAAAAAACAGGGATTTTCTCCCTGTGCGCCACGCCACTGGCATGACGCTAAAATTCTAGGGCTCCAATTGAGAAATGGTTTGTAGATTTGGATTCAGCATGGAAAATTATGACTACTAGTGACCGAGAAAACAATTTGGGCAGGTTTGGGTCTCCTAAAGGTCAAAAAACACCCAAAAATGGCGTTTCTGCCATTTTTTTGACACACAGAAAGTAGTATGAGGAGAATGAATATTTGGAAGGGAAAATGAGCACCAAATTTGAAAATTCCAGTTGGGTTAGGAAGTAGACAGGACAAGATTTCTAGCAAGCTTATTTGGGCACATTTTTGATACCTAAAAGTGCCACAAAACGGGTCCCAAGGTAGCGCGATGCACAGAAAAATGGCGCGGCGCACAGAGGAAAAAATTACCAATTTGCTTCCATTTCGCGAAATTTCGGTTCACGACTTCTCCAAGTGGGCCCGCTCATCTACACTTCGGTTTTTTGGCACCAAAGGTGGCTTTTGAAGTGTTTTTTCTCTAGATTGGCTTTTATCCAAGTAGCGAAGGAAGGCAAATGGTCACTGCAAAGCCAAATGTCACGTTTGCAGCGCTGCACCTGTTGCTGATGGTTGGCTCTCCATCTCCATTTTGTAATGATTCGAGTAACTCCCTAACCCTTGAGCATTCTATCTCTTCCTCACACATTCTATATATTGTATGCAAGTTATTTGCAAAGGGTTGGTTGGCTTGTAACTTCTGGGAGACTGTGGGGAAGAAACTTTGTTTCTTCACTGTGTATTTTTGACAGAGAATTAATGAAATGTAGCGGCTCTGTTTCATGAGATTCTTTTGGTTGTGGTTTTAGCAAATGTGTCTCTTATGTTTTCATATGTATTTCTTTATGTTTCCTAATTCAATTCATGTTCATTTCCAGTGAAATTTTTTGAGTGAGATTAGGTAGAATTCAATTTTATTGCTCTGCCTATGGGAAAATTTCATGTTCAGTGTTATTCTTCTGTTGAAAAGGATTCATGTCACTATGCCCTTTTCACTTTCTTTAGCAATCTATTCATGCCACGGTACCTCAATCTAGCTTGTTATATTTTCCGCCTACCTTGCCTCAAGGAATAATATATGCATTTGTATTAAATTCCCTGTTCTTTGCTGAGCGCCAGTCCCATAACATCTCAGAACCTCGGTCATTCATAAACTTGTTTCCAGAATCCATATTCACTTACTAGCCTAAGGTAAATATTGCATTGTAAGTCATCTCAGACCATTTTCGATCATCTATTCACTAAGCGTGACTCGGAGAGAGCCCTCTCCTGCTCTGGTAGGGCTAGCTACCAGACTGATTGTGGTTTGTGGTTACCCTAATTTTTTCCTTCCTTCAGCCTAAGGCAGATTTAGGTGCTAAAATAGTGGCGACTCCACTAGGGACTAAGTTGAAATCAAACCCCCTTGTTTCATAATAATTTTGAGCTTCCGGATGATGAGCTTAGGATTGGAAAGGCTGAGTAAGTTGGTCGTGTCCTATGATTTCTCTCAATAGCACACTGGCTTCGAGACGATATACCAGAGCCAATTCAGATTGGGATCCTCCTCATATTTACGAAAACCCCAATTTGATCCCAAGACTACTTCGTCAAGAAAGCACCATAACTCCCATGTTCAAATCCCATTCATGTTCCGACATTTTTGAGTATCCTGAAGAGATTGAGTTTGAAGAAGTGTTTATTTTACGTAAATGAAGGGAAATTACTCGGGCATATTATCTCCAAGGAAGGAGTTGTCATTGATCCAAAGAGAGTTTCAGCTATTCAAACTCTGTCTTTGCCTGGAAAAAAGAAGGAGATATAAGCCTTCCTTGGGAAAATTAAGTTTCTCATAAGGTTTAAACCTAATTATGTAGAGATAGTAAAAGATATAATGGATATGTTAAATAAGAAGCATGAAGTTAAATGGGAAGTTTCTACTGTTAGAGTCGGTTTGGTCAGCCCTCCGTCAAAGATAAAAACTCTTTGTGCATTTCAATTTTAGGTGTCCCACTCCATTCACTCAGCTGCATTTTGCTAGGGGCATGCCATGATCTGACAGAGAAAGTCATGCTAATCATTTTCCCTCATTTCTGGCTCCTCCTGGCTCAGGTCTTTGTCCATAATCACTGAAAGTTCATGACAGTCAAGGTCTGGTCCTTACAGGACAAAGTCATTTTTATGTTTGGGTCTAGGATTTCATCAATTTGGTCTTTGAAAACATGTCCAGAACAAGCCATGCAAGCCAGAGGGAGGCCTTATACAGCTATGGTACAGAGAGCTTCATCGTCACTTGGATAGACATCGACTCTTCTTCAAAACTCTGTTTTGAAGAAAAGTCAAACAAGGTCATTTATGAAAAAAATTTCCAAAAAATCACGAGTTGACTTTTCAGATGCAGTTATGATTTACATGGCCAAATGCTTTGTCACACAGTCCCTGCAAAGAAGTGCCAAAAATTTCATCATTTGAGCCAGAATGTCAAAGGGAAAGTGAAAATCAGTGTGTTTAAAGGTCAATGAAAAAGTGCAAAACACAACATTAGAAAAGTGTTTTTCAAAGAGGCAAAAATGAAACCCATATCCTCCAAGGCTATAAATACATGTTTTGACCCAAATCAAAGGCATTGTGCTCTTGCAAGACTTGGAGAAAGCATTTCAAAGGTGTGAGTGTGAGGTTGGAGAAGTTTGAGTGAGCGGAAGTAGGTTTTGGGAGCGCATGATGCATATAACTAGGGGTGTGGCGCACACGCAGCCAGCCCACCGTTGAAATATTGGACAGGTGCGGTGTATACAAGGCGCACAACGCACTGGGAATTACGTGCGGTGCACACAGTCCAGCAGCCAAGAAACAGTGCCCAACCACTCTAAACTTTGGGGAAGGCTATCAAATTGAGAGGTAAGCCTTATGACATCACCTGCTCATCAAGTTTTGTCATTGATATGGTTTTTGTGAAGAGGTTTGAATGTCACCCAAAATGCATAATGTCACCTAAAACGCATAATGTCACCCATGAGAAAATCAACAGGAAAACGAAGGCTGAGGTTGTAAAGTGTTGATATTGCGAAGGCTGCACTCCACTCACCTATTCCACTCACCTATTCCCCTCACCTATCATTTTTCCCCATCCTTCCTTGTCATTTTTCCTAAACCCCTGCCCTAAGTCACTACCAAACCCTCTCCCTATTCCTCCACTATTTGGTCAATGCAAAATCACCATAGGACTAGCTGATTGGGCAAGCAAAGTTGTGGAAGAGGGCGCATGATCAAAGGGTTAAAGAGTCAAAAGAATTAGGAAGAAATTCGGGTGTTTTCATAGTGTGCGGCGCACACACCAAGGAGCACGGCGCACTTACTGGGCGCGACACACACAGGGCCCGTCCACTGTGTAAATATAACACTGGTGCGGCGCATACCCGAAACGCAGTGCACTGGGCAGAGCGCGCGGTGCACTGGGCAGAGCGCGCAGCACACTGGGCAGAGCGCGCGACACACAGAATTATAAGGCCCAGAAACTATCCAATATGCCTAAAAAATTTTGGATGGTCACAAATTTTGAAAGGTAGGCCACCTACCTCCATTCTTGCATCAAAATTGAAAGGGCTAGCATAGTGGTAGGGGTATAAATCAAGTGCAAACATTTTTATAAAGCCAACAAAAGAAAAACAAAGAAATCATTGATCCTAGGGTTTATGCCACAGTGACAAGGCTGCCAACATGATTCAAAACCTACCCCATCAACACTATACTCAAACTACTCCCAAATCCCTAACAAATCTCTCCTTTTAACCCCTATTCCCATTTCATCATTCCCCTCCTAATACTCCCTGTTTTATTGTCCCCTTGGTGGCAGATTTTCAGGGCAACTACCAGCTTCATTGGAATTCAAGGGCAGCATAAAACTCAAGGTAAAAACAATAGTAATGGCATCTGAAGTTTCATCAGAGTATGAGGAGGAGACCCATAGTGACACAGCTTCGGGAGAAAGGGCCCAAAGGAGACATCACCAGAGTGGAATACATCTTAGAGACGAGCCAAACACCCTCACCGAGTTGCAGGCATGCCCTCTTGCTATGTCTTGTTTCCAGCACTTAGCATGTTTCGAATTTTGTCAGAGGGTGGAAAATGTTAGAGTTCATCATGAGTTAGCCCGACTTTTTTCACTTCACCTACATGGAGGATAGTCTATCTTGGCTAGGGTCACTTTCACATTGACACCTGAGACCATATCAGTGGCAACAGACATACCAAACATTGGAGAGCAGTGGCATAAGAAAAAGAAGGTAGAGAGGCATCATTATGAGCCTTATATCAAAGACAGTTGTTTGAGCCACCTCACGAGAGTTTTTCCATTCAGATTTCTGAAGGATGACTATGCCCCGCTCATGAAATTGATCATGAAGTACTTCAGTTGCTGTTAGAGGGAAAAGTGTCTACACCGAACTTCTTATCCCATTAAGGTGTGGTAGCTACCTTAGAAACAAACAAAGTAAAGCTACTTTCATTTTTCCTTTATGAAATATAGATGAGAGAAGAACAAAGGAGACCAACCTCTGTCTTGTGCTTAGCTCCTAGTTCGATTCCTCTCTATTCTGATAGTCCTTTGCTACTTGCTTCCTTGTATGCCCTGCTTCACAGAGTACATGTAAGATCAAAGTAGCATAACACTATACAAGAACATGGATCTATAATCATAAAAAATCTAGGATAAGATGTAAATTGACGATACAAATGCATAAAATATAAATGACACAAGAGTATGGAGGAAAACTTGGATAGATTTTATTGATAATCAAGAAAGAGCCAAGGGAGTTACAACTAGTTGTTCTGACCCAGCATCATCCTCTCAGCAAGTAAGCCCTTCTTCACTTCATACAAAGCTTAGATCACCCAACACTATGATGTTGTCTCAAGAAACCAACAACAATTCCTTACAAGATGCAAAATTCCAGCATCTAGATCTCTGGGATGAGGGATCCATATATAGATATCTATAAGGGAGATGAGTCAGCTTGTGATTTGATTAGTGTCTTCCCTCTGATAGTTCTTGCTTCCACTTGGATATTGATGATCTCTTACTCATCCTTGGTCGAACTCAGAGAGGCAAGTGTCACAGGATAAGTTTCTGGAAGATTCCATGCCTCTCCACCTTGCGGATTGACACTACCATTTGTCACTTCTCGCCCATCGCACCCCATAGAAGGGATTTTTGAAATGCAACGCACTTTGCCTATGGAGCAGCTGAAATGATCCCGTTTTGACTAGTTCTGAGCAGTTTTTCATGGAGAACTTCTGGGAGGAGCTGTAATCATTTGACCTTGTTCCTTTAGGCGTTAGAACAACACTTTTAGGGACTTAGGAGCCCTTGGTTTATGGACATTTTATGCTTGGGGTTGCAGTGCCCAAAAATGTCTATAACAGTTGCCCCCTAAAGCATGAGGTCGTTAATCTTTTGATGTCGGGTGAAATGCTTTATTATGAGGATCCGAAGTTCTTTCAACCTTGGAGGAGACCTGTAATAAGATACAATGCAATACATTATCTTCATTATTTTTTCATGATCTAGTTGAGGCGGGCATTCCCATGCTCAGCTTTATAAATTCATTTTCATGTACATAGGACAGGCAATCGTCTGAGTGTAGACTGATGATTCTGGTAGAGCCATCATCCCTTTGATTGGATGATTATCTATGCAGAAATGATGTACATTTGATGTCTTTATTTCCTTGAATATATATCGAAGCCTGGATGGATGAAACTAGATCTGAGGTCTTCAAATCTCGTTTGATCTTCACTCGAAGTACAAGTCTATCCATGTGAGAGATGTTCTAGAGTCGAACATAGAAAGACATCGCCTGATTACCAGCCAATGATGTAAGTTGTTAACAGGTGTGAGAGGGATTACCGATAATGATAATGACCCTCAAGGTACTGCAGTACAATTCACGTGGTGTGAGAAACTTGCCATTGAGGCATGCAAGCTTCAAAGTATTGAACGGGGTGTTCCTAGATCGACTTCTTGGATAATGAGCTGATGTCGACAAGAAGCGATCCGTCATAGGAGGGCCTTAATGAATCCCACATCAATGACACGGAATGGAGCAAATGATTTTAATGGAGGTGAAAACGATATGGTGATATAAGGTTTAGGGTGGCGGTCATGAGAGAATGGAGTGTAAATGTATTGCAGCGGGTGAGACACAGGTGAATTCTCTCAATGACTTCTCTTGAACATATCAGCGACACTGACATGATGGATTGGTAGCATTAACCTCAAATGTGGATGGTGTGATAGGACCATGGCGATGTGACCGGTGAATGAAACAACCCAACCCGACTTGGATGCAGAGTGAAAGTGTCATGCTCAAGAGCGACTTGCTACCAACAAAGTTTCTTCAAGTTTTCTTCCCAATTTTTCCCTAGTCATTGCTGACCAGTACCTCTTTATTTTTGTCAAGCTTGAGGAGGATAACATATGCTTGTTCTATAATTTTCCCTTCGGGCAAACCCATCGCTATGTTTTAACGAGCCTAGCGATAGTGAAATTCGTTCTTTTCTACTATGGACAAGTTTGTCGCTATTAGGTTTTAACGAGTTTAACGACAATGATAACTCGGTCCTTTTCAATTTTAGAGAGTCTGAAAAAGGATGTAAAGGAAACTCCAAAATTCCTTTTTCATCATCTAATCCCTTAAGTCCGAAAAAATATAAAACAATACAGAAGGGATGAATTTTCGATACTTTTAATGAGCCAAACAAAACAAGCGCTTGATCTTTTTGTGTAATAATCCCTCAGGTCCAAAAAGATTAAAATCTAAAGGAGGGATAACACTTCTGGTCCCTTTAACAAGCTGGAGAGGCCAATGGCTCGGAAATCTTTTCATATTTTACGAGTCAGTTGAAAGGAGCTTAAAGGAGACTCGTCTTTTGAGGAACGAGTGATAAAATTGGGTAGCAGCTGATTCTAGGTAAGGTTTGGAATTTTCCAATCACGACAGTGTTACAAGGATGGCTAGTGGGATCACTCTTCACAGCTGTTCCTCAAAAGGGGTAAACAATCAAATGGAGGTGAATGATCGACCAATACAGAGTGGAGGTGATGATGAGAACATGACCAAGGCTTTAAAGGCTGAAGTACTACATTCACGATGGTTATTTATCAGGAAATAGTTCATTTTTAATGAGCTTAAATGCGGGGAGAAACATTTGCTCATGACTTATGTTTATTTTTTAACAAGCTTGAACTATGTGCTAAAACTGCTCGATACAATGGTCATTTCTTGAGTTTACCATAAATAACTTCGTTCTTTCAAAGATTGTATTGCATTTTCAATTGCTTCATCAAAGTAGTTAGAAATGAACAATATATGTTTCAAAAATGAGTTAGAACACTAATATTTTATGGTGCGACTCTTCATGTAGCCAACCAATCTTATATGCAGTATGCCTTGGAATGTCTCCAACTGAAAGTGTTCAACTGGTGCGACGTAGTACTCCTTGTGATGAAAGAACAGTTGACCAAGGTGAAGAGCGGGAGGTTGAAGAACTTTGGGTATGGTTCTATCTTGACCGCCTTCGCCTTGGAAAATATACCATTGATGCAGCTGTAGTATATTGTGCTCGATTTACCTTCACCGACTTAACCATGTATGCAGAGATGGGTCGACCATATGTCTAGGCATGTTGGTAAGTCTCAAATTTCCTTTTTTGATACCTTCTTCAAGTGGTTTGATCATCAGGAGATGGTTTATTCCGAGTATCCATATGTTGATATGGACTTCCGGGGTGACCCAGATTTAGTACTGCCGGCTGGCGAACAGTGGGGTGCCATTGGTAAATTATTTGACCATATTCTTGTTTATCATTTTTCTTTTACAATTTCCTTGTGCTTTATTCTATCAAGACTAATCAAAACTCATCTGTTCATGCAGATGTCGGTCCTGTTCGGCCAGTAGTACGCCTGAGAGTGCCAGCTGCTGCCCCAGTAGGAGAGGCTGTTGGAAGGGATATCCTTCGGGACCTCGATGTGGTCGAGATTCTTACAGCATTACAGGACCAGGTCAAGGACCTCACTCTCGGTATTCCAGATGTGAGGACTGACGAGCTGCCTTTGAGGTTGCAGCGGCATGCTACTGGTGTGCCAAGACGATGGACTCGGCTCTTACGCATGATCACACAGGCTGTGACTTGCTATCATGAGCACCATTAGACTAGGGTGCCCCCTAGCGTTTTGAGTTTTGGGTCATTTGACCAATTTTGTCTTGGTTACAGAACATTATGTGTAAACCATAAA
This sequence comes from Pinus tabuliformis, assembly GCA_031772625.1. NCBI lineage: Eukaryota > Viridiplantae > Streptophyta > Pinopsida > Pinales > Pinaceae > Pinus > Pinus tabuliformis. The sequence goes on along the minus strand of CM062817.1, from coordinate 1,165,501,397 downwards.
CAGTTATATATATATTTTTGATTTTCGGAGTTTTATTTTGGTTAAGTTACATGATCCAAATGTAAATATTGATGGGATGCTTCTTTTTATAAATGTTGCAAATGTCTATCTAACACATAATTTGCCAATGAGTCAATTAATGTGTTTAAGCTTCTGGAAATATGCTGATATTGAATAAAATCAAATTGCCTTTCCAAAATCTTAACCCTTAGGAACATGCGATAAATAGCTGGATTTCGGACAGAGTAGATACCAGTGAGTTGTAGTATGATGAGTTGTGAGTCTAGCCTGACAATCAGTCGGCGTATACCATGTGTGATGGAATCAGAGAGAAGTTCTATCAACGTGCTATATTCAGCGATGTTATTCGTTGATCGACCAATACATACCCCTCTGAAACTTACTAACTCGTCGCTTGGATCAAAAATGGCCTAGGCCGCGGAAGATAGGTTCCGCGAACTACGACTTGCTCCGTCGGCATATCCAACACATGACTCCAATAGGTTTGACATCTGCAATAAATGTAAAAAGTGGATTACTTGACCAAAACAAATACTCTAATGAAAACAAAAACATAACAAAAGCATATAGGTTACTATATTGAATCACGCATAGTAATGCTTGAGGTACAACCTGCTATGAGGTTGTGCCAGTAGAATCCCATCATAATCCATTAACTCGTAGGCTCCTTTTGCTAACACTTGCTTAACAACATAGGGGCCCCTCCATAAAGACTTGAATTTACCTGCCCCTAATTTATCGGATTCTTGGTCATAAAGCAAGACCAAGTCACCTTCTAAGAAGACACGGGGTTTGACATTCTTTTCGAACTGCGCCTTGACTCGTTTCTTATGGGCTTCGTTAGCCAAAGCGGCATCACAACGGGTTTCATCCAATTGGATTAGTTCCAAGAAACGAGCCTCCTCTTCTGAAATCTCGGGGAGAAGGTCAATTGCGAGTTTGAGGCATGAGATTTCACACTAGATTGGTAAGACTGCTTCTAGGCCATATACCAGTTGGAAAGGTCTAAACCCGGTTGCATTCCTTACCGATGTTTGGTAAGCCCACAAGGCTGAGTATAGGATTAGGTGCCAACTTCTTTTGTGAACTCCAATCATCCTTTGCAGCATGCACTTCAGGACCTTATTGATTGCTTCAACTTGCCTGTTGGCTTGCGGGTAATATGGAGTAGAGCTGTCATGAGACAACCCTAATTTGGCAGCTAATTCAACCATCATGTGATTGTGAAAATGTGATCCATGATCTGTGACTATAGCTTGTGGGACGCCGAATCTGGCGACTACATGATTGAAAAAGAAGAGGACAGCTGTTTCACCAGTATTATCTAATGTAGGCATCGCCTTGGCCCATTTGGTAAAATAGTTAACTGCGACTATGATATACCCATGCCCCCCGGTCGAGGTGGGGTTACATGTCATGAAATCGATGCCCCATTTGGTGAATGGCCCGACAACAATTATTGGTTGCAGAGGTGCGGGTGTTCTTCTGGTTTTGCTATCGAAAATTTGATAGGCATGGCAACTTCTGACTGTGGTTATGCAATCTTTTAACATTGTTGGCCAGAAGTATCCTGCTCGTAAAAATTTTGGTGCTGTAGTGTAACCGGATTGATGCCCCCCACACGCACCTGAATGACAATCATTCAGGACTTTTTCGGCTTCCTCATGAGTGAGGCACCTCCGTAGAACTATATCGAAACCACGATGGTAAAGTGTATCACCGACGATCATGTAGTCTTTTGATTGGTATCGAATATGTTTTTGTTCGAAGCGAGAGGTATTGGGCCTATATTTTTTGGTTTGGAGATAAATGATTATATCTCCATACCACATGTTGCTTGAAGATATCAGAAACAGATTTTCGTCCACGATTGTTTCTTCGGATGTTTCATCGCTGGACGACGATGGGAGATCGCATAGTAATTCTGCGAAAACCAGAGCTTTCTTTGACTTGGATTTTAAAAATTCCTGATCAAACTCTTGTAGAATTGCTATCCATATTGAATATTTTCCCCCCAGCAACTGTCATGACAATATATAAGTCATGGGGTTGCAATCTGACATAATGGTAGTTTTTCGAAAGAGGATATAGTGTCGAAATCTCTGTACTGCTTGAACAGCTGTGAGCGTTAGCTTTTCAACATAAGAATATTTTCTTTCTATATGATTTAAGTTCTTACTTAAATAATATATAGGATGTTCAATTCTGTTGTCTTCTTGAACTAAAACCATTGCGATGGTTGTATCCGTTGCAGCCAGATACAGGTTAAAGTCTTTTTGATAATCAGGAGCGTACATTAATGATGCTTTCATTAGGGATTCTTTTAAAGCATCAAAGGAAGCTTGCGCAACATGATCCCAGATAAATGGTACTTCCTTTTTCAAAAGACACATATAACCTTTAGCAAGTTTGGCGTAATTTGGAATGAACCTCCTCAGAAAGTTTGCTTTCCCTTGGAGTTTCTGAATCTGAAGCAAATTGGAAGGTGGAGGAAAATTTATGATTGTCTGAACCTTACATGGGTCGAGACGAATCCCATCTTTCGAGACTACAAAGCCAAGTAAACAACCAGAATTGACACAAAATACACATTTGTGTGGATTGAGTCGTATCTTGTAGTGCCGGAAATGCAGAAATATTTCTCTTAAATGCTGCGGATGATCAGTCCGCTTTCGCGAATGAGCCGGAAGGTCGTCGAGGTATGGTTGAACGATGTTTTTGATGTCATGGAAGGCATAATTCATTAACCTCTGAAATGTTTCCCCTGCGTTATTTAAACCAAAGGGTAATTATCGATATGTGAATGTGCCCCACGGACAAATAAATGCAGTCTTTGACTGGTCCTATGGGCAGATATTTATTTGATTATACCCGGAGAATCCATCCATAAATGAAAATATTTCACATCCGGTGCATTCATCAATTATCTGGTCAATGAAGGGTGTAGGGTAGTTGTCTTTTGGACAAGCTTGATTTACATCCCTATAATCGACGCACACTCTAATCATTCCTTGTTTTTTCATAAGATGGATAATATTCGATACCCAATCGGTTAGAGGAACCGGGTAAATGAAACTAGCATGGAGAAGTTTTTCAAATTCTGCCTTAATGGCAGCGGCTTTCTTAGGGTGCACCTGCCGTAGCCATTGTCGTACTGGCTTGACATCTGGATAGATCTTGATTTCGTGTTCAATGATACTCGAGTCAATGCCTGGCATTTCATTATATGACCAAGAAAAGACATCTTTGAACTCGCGAAAAAGAGCGTTATATATTTCCAGTTCTAAAGGAGAACAACATTTGCCAACATAAATATTCTCTACAACATCTGTTTTGGTCAAGATATTTATGGCGATAGTCTCTTCAACGTTGCACAAGTTTCGCTCTGAATCCACCGTGTTTCCAGTATTTGATAGAAAATCAAAAACTGAAGGATGATAAAGGTCATCAAGAGTATTTTCTTGACAATTCGGAAGAAGGGAACGATGGTTGTAATCTTCCCATGGTGCCTCTTCAATTACCATTGATTAAACAATTCCCTCGTTGGTGACATGCACTAGCGACCAAGGGTCTGAAGGGGTGCTATATTCCTTAGACCTATCTATCCAAATGCTTGATGAGCGTTGATTTGGGTTTGCCTCCCATGCTAGGAACATTGATTGCTACAATATTTATGTTGTTCTTGGAGGCAAAACCCGCGCATGATCCATGTCGATATCGTTTTCTGAGATCTTTTTAGTTGAAGATATCATATTGCAGGTTCCTAACGACGCTACTTCCTCCAAATTTATTGTAGGTGGAAGGGAAAATGTTCCCATTAATATAGGGTCTTTTAGTAGGCCTACTCCGATATTTTGAAGCGAATGGGGGCTTCCATGGATCATTGGAATGCTTCCCATAACTTGAGAACCATTGGGGAGGAAGTTTTGTTGATCAATGATTGTAATCCCTCCTTGAAAGGGAAATGCAATCTTCCTAAAATAGGTTGACGCAACAGAAGCCATAGCATATATCCATGGTCTTCCCAGTAGGATGTTGTAATCGAGATTTCTGTCGATTACTTCAACATCTATTTCTATTGTTTTCCCTCCTAGTTCCACCTTCAAGTTACTTAGAATACCATATGGGGTATATGTTCATCTGTCAAAAGCTTTTAATGTCGTCGAAGATCGTGACAAGGTTGGAGATCCTAAAGTTTTCCAGCAACTCATCGACATAATACATGTAGATGCCCCTTCATCAATAATCATTTGATGAACAGTTTTGTTGAGGGCTTTCACTTGAACGAGGAAAGCTAGTTGAGCTGGTAACTGAGGATCGTATCCTTTATGATCAAAGGATACAAGATTGGAATCCTTTGGGTCTATCCCACCGATGGCTGATAATAAAGCCTGCTTTTGGGATGGGCAATTTTGCAGTACCTCAAGCGTCGACATAGCGGATGGCGATTGGGCCAAATCTTCCACTATATTATAATGTTGTGCTGCTCTAGCACGAGGATTAAATGTCGACTTGTGTACTACTCCCTTTGGCAGTTTTATTGTCAACTCAGGAATGATGGGCGGCGCAACTTTTGTCGAAGTCGTTGTCGAACTACTAGGTTGATCTTTATCCTTGTTGTTCAACAGTTGTGGATTCCCGTAATCTTTGTTCCTTGTCGATATTAAAGCATCATTTTGCTGTTTTGAAACCGACAACATCAGTACTTGAGACAGGGAAGCATTTCCACTGTTAACCAGATTTGTTCCTAGATTTGGAAACAGATCAGTTAACACTGCCGAGGTTTTTGAATTCTTGAAGAATTTTTTAAGCTCAACTCTGTGTGGACAATCTGCGGTCCAATGATCCTCATCGCATATAAAGCATGGATTTCTTGGTTTCCTACTTCCAGGAGGGTTTGCAGAAGATTTTCCAGGTGATGACTCTTCCTGTTTCTTCTTCTTCCCTTTGCTTTTCTTCTTGCCCCCTGGTTGCTTGGTTTCTTTGCCTTTATCTGTCGATACAAAATTTACTTCCAAGGCAAGAAGCTCTTCTTTTGAATTTTTACTGGAAACATTACGGACCTTTTTAGATGTAGCCTTTGTCGATTTTGTGTCTATTTCACCAATCACACCGTCGCCGGCATGAGAGTCATTGTTTGATTTAGGAGGAGGAGGGACTGAGAATTTCGGTCTAGGAGCGTCAGGTATTTTATCGTAGAGCATGCCAGACTGAGTGTAAATCAAGTCCAAATATTGTGCACGAGCGATAACCCGCTCTTCGGTGATGACTCCCCCTTTTGCCACATCTTCCTTGATGGAAGGCAATAATGACTTAATAAACCATTCAGCGAAAAGTTGATCAGGAACATATGTTTTTACCATTCTACGACGACGTCACCACTCATGTATATGATCAGATATGTGAGTGACCATTGTTTGTTTGAAATTGGTAAGAAGTTCTGTTCCCGTTTCGTACCTTATCAGTAACTGAAAATGGGTTAAATAGGTTGTGGCTAGGGTACTGAAGTTGTTAAATGAAGCTCTGGGAAATTCGATATACCATTTGCTGCCGGACCAGTTAACATCCTCTGAAAAAGGCGAAGCCTAATCGAATCATTGTTTAGGGTGTTTGATGAACACCACAGATGAAAGGTCATCACATGATTTGACAGATCTTCACCCAGATTTCCATTAAATTTAGGAATATCTGATGGAAGTTTATGCGGAATTGCTGGCCACCAAGGGGCGTAAGCGATTGGATTGTTTGTTAACTGATTTAAATCAGGTAACTCTAAAGTCGCCACGAAGGGTAACTGTTGATTCAGGTTAGGTGAAGCATACCCAGGATAAGATGGGATCGCCTGAGCAGTTGGTCTTTGCATACCAGCATAATGCATTTGATGCTGGTAACTTTGGTAAGGTTGATGGGCATGACCATTGTAGAATGGTTGATTTTTACCATTTTGAATATACGGCTGTCCACTATTTGCAAAGATTTGTTGCTCAGAACCTTGGTATACTTGTTGGAACTACAGTTGTTGGTATTGCACTAGCCATGGTTGTGAAACCATGTTCTATTGCCCAATACTAATTGCTTGACCAAGATGAGGGGTAATTGTACCCATTTGAACCTGTGTCATTCCACCAGTCGACAATTGTGGTTGGGTTGTAGGGTCAAGAGGCTGTTGCATTACAACCTGAGAAACCTGAGGTTGGCATACAACAGGCAGCGCTTGAACTTGCGACACCGTCACAATAGCTAGTGTAGTTGGTATACTTGACATAGGTAAACATTGTTGCATCGAATATACAACTCTTGGTTGTTGAGGTAGTATCGGTACCAAACCGCTTGACGTAATTCCAGCATAACCCGAATTTTGTTGTGAACTCTCGTATGGCTGTCCTCCTGGAGGGGACAATGAAAGGGTATGCTGCCCCCCATACGGTGGTAATCCGGTACTTAAGGGAACGGTTTGCCCTTGAGGACCGGACTGCCCAAATTGACCTCCAAATGGATCAATTTGTTGAGACTCAACATATGAGTTTCCGGATATTATTCCGGATGAACAAACAGGAACGGACCATACCATCGAAATAGCCCCTGAGTGGGCTCCTTCTAGTGATTGAGAGCTAGTTCGGACAGATGGTATACCGGCGAACATTGTTAGAGTGATAGCAGGAAGTTCTGTCATCATTGTGTCAGACGACACAGTCCTAGATGTTGATGGTTGTTCAAACATTTCTAGTCTATCCAAAATATTACCTAGCGATTCTACAGGAGCTTCTACTAGCGGTAGACTAATTTATGATGAAGAAGGATACAGAGTGATCCCGACTCCAAATTGTGATGGAGTACTAGATGGAGGATCCTCCACAATCTCTTCTATAGCAATCAGACTAGGTGGAAGAGGTAGACCGTCAGGTCCGTAGAATATTTCTGGTGCCGAAGAAGGTATAGAATCTGCAACGACATATGTTTGGGGAACAACACTCTCCGAACCGGTTGTAGATGGAACTGGTTCAGTGATACAAGTGTTTACCCTCAGACTAGGATTAGTACTACTATCCTTCAGTGGCATCTGAACTTATTCTGTAAAGGCAGGGATACCAGAAATGTTTGGAGTAACCGGAGTCTCTGATGTTGTTGGAACACTTGTTCTAACTTTACCAGGAGATTTGGAACCGATTAAATGAGTTCGCTTTGTCCGTAATAGTTTCGATTCCGGAGACAAATACGGTTGACTCGTAAGCCTCCACGAACGACGGGGTTTCAATTAACTTTCTTCCACGATTGCGTATTACTCGATCAACTAAAAAATCAAGGGGAAGTATGTTTCCGAATTAGATGAATTTTAGATGCTTTGACACAACTTGTTTTTTCAATTTTTAAGAGTCGAGAAAAAACAAAAGTTGACTCCAGTCGCCTTCGATTTTTAATGAGCCTGAAGTGACAAGTGCTCAGATGGACCTTTTCCGTTAAGGAGTCTGAAAAGGAATGAAAGGGACTGCTCTGGAAATCTAGGTAGAGGGATTACCAAACCAATCGCAAAACTGCAGAATACTTTTTATAGTATGGCAGTCAATCTTCCCGAATGCTATGTTCAGTGCATTGCGATCAATAGGGCGGCAGACACAAAGGATTAAGCCTATTGTGGTCTCCCAAAATATACTCGATGGTACGTGGGAGCACAAGTCCGTACTAGCACTTATCATCTCAAAGTGGAGGAATCACCCAACCATCAGTGAGAACAACAGTTACCAGGCTTTACGACGCCGGAACATGTCTCTAGCCTATACTTCTAGATGTTGTGCGTTAGGTTCCAAAGCGTTGTTAGATTCATTGAATTTATTTTATAGTTGATCTTGCTTAAGAAATTTTCCTTTCAGGTTCACCGCGTGATGTAGATGTACAATTCCTAAAATGCAATCTAAGATGATAAACAGTCTTTTATCTTCTTTGTGCAATGAAAATCCTAGCTACTAAGGAAAGAGAGATAGTATTCTTTCAGAAAGAGCAAAGAGCACACTATATGCATTGTCCTAAATCAAACCAATCAAACAGTCTAAATGCAAATGCACATGCATGTGTTTGTTTTCTGCTTTCTTAGTATGTGAATGATAAAAAGGAAGCTAATGCGCAAATCTGAATTACTTTTCAAGCGACAATTACTAACAAGTTTCTTTTCAAAATAAAAAATGAAGACAATCGCAACACTTTACGATTTGGAAATAAATACTTGCTTTCGACACTAGAAAAAATACAAATCCAGATCAAATACAATAGTAACAGGGTAATCGACTATCAAGAACAATCAGACTCTCTTCTACGACTGAAAACGACACTTGCGAAACTTTCAAATCGAGAAACGACAGTACAACTACGTTACTTTTTGCAAAGGAGAACTGAAAATGACTCAACAAATACACAAAAACATTTACAGTTCTTTGCACAATGGAGGCAGAATAACAACAAGGAAAAGGGGTTTCAAACAGAGATATACTGACTACAGGCAACAAAATTCATGAATAGAACTGAAAAGAATGAACACAGAAACCAAAACTGAGGAACAATGCCTAGTCTGATCAGCGCACCTGTAACACAATGAACTTGAAATGAAGCGCACCTACTACACTCAGGAAGTGAGCTGAATTTTAGATTCACAGAACAGAGCCTGCGCTGGGCTAGAGACAAGACTTTGCTTGGGTTCTGGGTCACAGTTTGCAGTTCAGTTCAGGGGTTTTGGCTGAGCAAATGGTAATCAATAAATCAACAATCAGGGGTAGATCTAAGGAGGTTACTGGAGCTACCACAGGGGCAATTAGAGAGTTTGTAAATCAGTTGTTCAATTCATAAACAAATCCCAGAGATTGGCTGAAGCGACATTTATCCACTTTGCATTTGTATAGCAAATGTAGTTCGAAAGCTACCTAGCTCGACTTCAGGCTCCGTCTGTAAGTTTATAAAATAAACAATAAGGCAGATAAACAAACAACCTAGTCACTCCCCAGTGGAGTCGCCATTTTGTTACAGGGAAAAGTGTCTACATAGAATTGCTTATCCCACTAAGGTGTGGTAGCTACCTTAGAAACAAACAAAGTAAAGCTACTTTCGTTTTTCCTTTATGAAATATAGATGAGAGAAGAACAAAGGATACCAACCTCTGTCTTGCGCTTAGCTCCTAGTTCGATTCCTCTCTCTTCTGATAGTCCTTTGCTACTTGCTTCCTTGTACGTCTCGCTTCACAGAGTACCTGTAGGAGCAGAGTAGCATAACACTATACAAGAACATGGATCTATAATCATAAAAAATCTAGGATCAGATGTAAATTGACCATACAAATGCATAAAACATAAATGACACAAGAGTATGGAGGAAAACTTGAATAGCTTTTATTGACAATCAAGAAAGAGCCAAGGGAGTTACAACCAGTTGTTCTGACCCAGCATCATCCTCTCAGCAAGTAAGCCCTTCTTCACTTCATACAAAGCTTAGATCACCCAACACTATGATGTTGTCTCAAGAAACCAACAACAATTCCTTACAAGATGCAAAATTCTAGCCTCTAGATCTCTGGGATGAGGGATCCATATATAGATATCTGTAAGGGAGATGAGTTAGCTTGTGATTTTATTAGTGTCTTCCCTCTGATAGTTCTTGCTTCCACTTGGATATTGATGATCTCTTACTCATCCTTGGTCGAATTCGGAGAGGAAAGTGTCACAGAAATTTCTGGAAGATTCGATGCCTCTCCACCTCGCGGAATGACACTGCCATTTGTCACTTCTCGCCCATCGCACCCCATGGAAGGGCTTTTTGAAATGCAATGCACCCACATAGTGTACATAGGTGAGATGCAACACACTTTGCCTATGGAGCACCTGAAATGATCCTGTTTTGACCAGTTCTGAGCAGTTTTTCATGGAGAACTTCTGGGAGAAGTTGTAATCAGTTGACCTTGTTCCTTTAGGGGTTAGAACAACACTTTTAGGGACTTAGGAGCCCTTGGTTTATGGACATTTTATGCTTGGGGTTGCAATACCCAAAAATGTCTATAACAGTTGCGAGGGGAGGTTTTCTCGCCTTTATGCCTATCACATCAGGTTCCTCATGCACTTTACCAGGGTGCGAATGATGAACCTCCCATTTTTCATCTGCGGGAACATAGAAAGGATGAGAAATTTCATGCAGCACAAGACCCCTCGACAGCAGCTCAACAGTGTGTATCACTTTGCCCTTATCCGGATTTTGGCAGACCATCAGTTGGGATTGCAGGGTATTGCATGGGAGGACTTCATCTCCCGTGACTTTTCCAGCACTCCACAGGTGGTTTTAGAGGTAGAGCATGAGGTAGGGGGCCCATCTCATCAATATGAACGACATGATACTCCCACTATGCCCGTATACATCACCTATCAGAAAGGCAGTAGACCCTTATTTGCAGCAGCAAAGCGAGTGTTATCTCCACCCGGGGTGAAAGGGGCCTCGCTTCCGACATCAACATCATAGGAGTAGGGTGAGGGTAAGGAGCCAGTGTAGGAAGAAGGACCATCAGGTGAGCGAGAGACCGAGTTTGTTCTCCTCCAGGATGATGAGATAGATGCAGAACCAACAAATGAGGAGCTCACAGAGATCATCAAGGAGCAGCAGTCAGTGATTGACTCCTTGTCCCTTGACTTGGAGAGGGCCAAATGGAACATGAATTACCTGGATCTGAGAAAAAAATATCTTGAGGACCAATAGATGATCATGGAGCTGCCGAACATCCGTGAGCATCGCCAAGCTGCTCAAGGAAGAAGGGTTGCGCTCACATCATTGGAGCAAGCAATAAATGAGGATTGGGAGGCCAACCTTGAGAGGGTCAACATGAATTTGGAGAGGCTGTTGGACAAATCTAACTAGGACCTTCCTTTATTGAGACATATGGCTTTCCATTACAGGGTGAGAAAACATGAGTGCACAGGCCCGGATAAGCAACTTGAAAGCAAAACTGAGGAATGCAACAAGAAGGGAAAAACGGGAAAAAGAGAAAGATAGGCTTAGAATATTTGCTAAGGCTTCCTTGGCTCAGCATGGCAACCCACAGAGAACTTCCAGTGCAAATTTCAAAAAATTTGGGGGAATTTTGGTCACAGGGAAATTTTTTGGGCAAAAGATAGGGATTTTCTCCCTTTGCGCCGCTAAAATTCTAGGGCTCTAATTGAGAAATGGGTTGTAGATTAGGATTCATCATGGAAAATTGTGACTACTAGTGTCTAGGCAAAAGTTTTGGGCAAGGTCTAGGTCTCCTAAAGGTCAAAAAGCACCCAAAAATGGCCTCTTTGCCATTTTTTTGACACACAGAAAGCAGTCTTGGGAGAATGAAGATTTGGAGGGGCAAATGAGCACCAAATTTGAAACTTCCAGTTGGGTTAGGAAGTAGACAGGACAGGATTGCTAGCAAGTCCACTTGGGCACATTTTGGACGCTTTCAAGTGCCCCAAAATGGGCCCCAAAGTGGCATGATGCACAGAAAAAATGGCGCAGCGCACAGAGGAAAAAATGGCACAATTTGCTTCCGTTTCGTGAAATTTCAGTTCACGACTTTTCCAAGTGGGCCCACTCATCTACACTTCCGTTTCTTGGCACCAAAGGCAACATTTAAAGTGTTTTTTCTCTAGATTGGCTTCTATCCAAGTGGTGAAGGAAGGCAAACTATCACACCAAAGCCAAATGTCACGTTTGCAGCACTGCACCTGTAGCTGATGGTTGGCTCTCCATCTCTATTTTGTAATGATTCGAGTAACTACCCAACTCTTGGGTGTTCTATCTCTTCCTAACACATTCTAGCCTAAGGTAAATATTGCATTGTAAGTCATCTTAGGCCGTTTTCGATCTTCTATTCATTAAGCGTGACTCGGAGAGAGCCCTCTCCTACTCTGGCAGGGATAGCTACCAGACTGAGCATGGTTTGTGGTTACCCTAATTTTTTCCTTCCTTCAGCCTAAGGCGGATTTAGGTGCTAATATAGTGGCGACTCCACTGGGGACTAAGTTGAAATCAAACCCCTTGTTTCATAATAATTCTGAGCTTCCAGATGATGAGCTTAGGATTGGAAAGGCTGAGTAAGTTGGTCATGTCCTGTGATTTGTCTCAATAGCACGATGGCTTCGAGACGATATACCAGAGCCAATCCAGACCGGGATCCTCCTCATATTTATGAAAACCCAAATTTGATGCCAAGACTACTTCGTCATGAAAGCACCATAACTACTGTGTTAAAATCCCATTCATGTCCCGACATTTTTGAGTATCTTGAAGAGCTTGAGTTTGATGAACGATTTGAGATATCACTGTTTGAGTCTAAATCCGAAAGGGTTGTTGATTATACCATCCCCAATCTGCAATTCCTTGTAGACCTTGAAATAGAAAGAGCTAATAGATTAATTGATAATTACATTGCAACACAACCCCAAACCCCAATTGCAAGCCCCTTACAAATTGTGCACACTCCTCCAACACCTCCAAGGCCAAATCCACTGAGAATGATGGTTGCCCGTTTCGCACCCCTTGTTCTACCCCAAGTTCTAGATGATATGCCAACGGATTATCAAAGTAAAATCTCATTTTTTGATGGCACTCCTAATAGCATTACTACTCAGCCACATGTAAACAAAATGGCACACTTCTATGAACTTCATGAGGTCGATGCGGAGAACGTGGGAATGAGGCTCTTTGTACATACATTTGCAGGTGATGTGAGGAAATGGTTCAGAGGTTCGCTGACAGCAAGTATCACTACCTTGGTTGAACTACAAAGGAAATTTTTGAACTGGTGGGAATTGAAAAAGAATCCCTTTCAAATTCTGGCCAAATATGAACAAATCAAACGGAAGGCTGGTGAGTCGATCCAAGACTATTGTGTTAGATTTAACACAGTCTATAACAAAATTCCAGATCATCTAAAGCCACCTGTGGGAATGGAACTGATGAATTTTCCATATGGTTTTGATGCTGACATGGTGTACCAATTAAGAGAAAGAGAACCGGCCATAATGGAAGACATGCAGAAAATTGCGGTCAGCGTTGAGGCAAATCTGCTGTCCAAAAGAGCTAGAGCGAAAGCAGAGAAGAAAACCAATATGAAAGAAGAATCTTCTTCGATGGATCAACTTCTTGAAAAGGTAGACCAGATACTTGAAATGGTAAAACTTGACAAGCCATAGCCACAAGTTAGGAATCCTAACTTTCATGGCCAGCAGTAGCCACAATATAGAATACGACAGAGAGATCAGCGAAATCAAGAGCAGACATCACAACAGTCGGTACAAACACCTTTGCAGCAGAATTTTTTACATGGACCAGAGTCAGATGAGGACGAGAATGTAATAGGTGAAGAAAACCATCTCTTTACCCCAGATGAGCTGCCTACTTACATTACTGAAGAGGAAGAATGTGCAGTGAATTCAGCTGCACACCAAGACACTGATTTTATTCTCGCTAGCGACACCATGTTGGAAGAAGAATCAGAAGAATATCAAAGGGGGTATATGAATGCTTTGTCCACACAATAGAAACGATATTCTCTTAGAAATAGAGATGTGTCGGCCAAACCAATTCAAAAAAAGGAGGGTGAAACAACAAAAAATGATTCATCAGCTACACAAAGAAAAGGAAAGGAGGCGGTTGGTCCGAAGAGCAGCAAATCAAAATCAGCAAAACAATCACAGCAACTAGCCACATCAAAAGAAAAGGAAAGGAAAGAGATCCCAGTCAAGGAGGTAGAAAAACCTCTCGCTTTTAGCCTAGAAAATGAGATTTCTAAGTTAAAGGTATCCATCCCCTTGACTGAAATAATGAAGAATGGCAATTGTAGAGGACAAATTTCTAAAATGTTGAATTTGGACCCAATGTCCGACATGGTAAATGTAGAAGATGATCAGGCTAAAATGATTTTTGGACCAAAAACGAATGGTGAGTCTCCCGATAGCGATGTCCCACCCTTCTTATCAGTTTATGATTGCATGATTTTGTGTTACACAATGCGATGTTTGATTCCGGAGCTTCTCACAATCTCATGCCCAAGGCTATCGTGGATAGGCTTGGTCTTGACATTACCCGGCAATATCATGATCTCTATTCATTCGATTCCAGCAGAGTAAGGTGTATAGGACTCATCAAAGACTTAGTTGTGAGTTTGGATTAGCTTCCTATGAAAAATGTTTTGATGGATGTGGTCATAGCAGATATTCCTCCAAGGTTTGGCATGCTTCTTTCCAAGTCTTGGGTAGTGAATTTGAAAGGGACACTACAGCTGGATTTCTCCTATGCAACAATCCCGGTGTTTGGACAAATGAGGAAGTTATATTGGGAAAAAAGAAAAGAAATATATGATCAAAAGAAAGGAGAAACCTATAAATCATCGTATTAATTATGTACATACAGATTTAGAGTCTTTTGTTTTTTTTCAGATAGTTTAAATGAGATAGATAGTCAGATAGTAGAAGCAGATGACATACCGGAAATAACAGAAAAATTTAGAGAAATTTTGAATAAAGAAAGTCAAGAAAAGCAGGAAAATGTTCGGCAATCAGCTGAAAGTAATGGACAGCAAGCAGACAAGGCATGGTAAATAGATTTCTAGCACTTACAAGAGGAGGAAGAAGGCTTGTGGACCATGGATTTCGATGGAGCGGTGGGGAATGATGGTGCTGGAATTGGAATTTGGGTACGCAGTCCTTTCTCCGCCCCAAAAAAAGTGCCTAGCAGCGTGAGAGTTTGCTCTTACAAGTTGGCCTTTGAATGTTCAAATAATGAAGCTGAGTATGAAGCTCTGATTGCTGGCCTGAAGATTCTTAGAAAGCTGAATGAAAATATGATTTCGGTATATGGCGACTCTGAGTTGGTAATAAAATAGGTCAGAGGTGAGTATCAAACAAAACATCCTAGGATGTGGGCCTATCGTAATGCAATTTTAGACATCTTGATGTTATTATAATACACCTTGACATGTGTGCCTCGTATACAAAATGGTATTGCTGATGCTCTTGCCAAGGCAACGAGCAGTTTGAAGATCCCCATGAACTCCAGCAATAAATTTGAAATCCATGTCAAGCATCGTCCAATCATTCCAGACAATCAACGATATTGGCAAGTGTTTCAAGATGATGAGGAGATTAAGGATTTTTTGCTCAACAGAGGCAAGTTCAAAGAAACCTCAATTGATGTAGAAAATGATGAAGGCAAAGGGAATGGTATAGATGAAGTGCAGATTAATCAAACAAACATATTGCAGCTGAAGAATAACATCATTCCTAAAGGCTTGATACCTCTAGAGGAACTTTTTGATCAGGATGATGTAGCCCGCAAGCCAACATTGCAGCTGACAAAGAAGGGTGTAGAAGAAGTAAACATCGGTACAGCTGCCAATCCAAATTTGGTGAAATTGTCCAAAGCATTACCGCCAAAGGTCAAGGACAAATACATCAGTTTGATGGCTTCATTTGCTGATGTGTTTGCTTGGGACTATTCTGATTTAAAGACCTATGATACAAATATTATTCAGCACACAATACCCATCAAGCCCTACCAAAAACCATTTAGACAAAAGTTGAGAAGGATAAATCCAAAGTTACTGCCATCTATCGAAAAGGAGGTAAATAGGTTGTACAAATCAGGTATCATTGTGCCCATCAGATTTTCAGATTGGATATCTAACTTAATGCCTGTATGCAAGAAGACCGGTGAAATCCACCTATGCATTGATTTGAGAAATCTAAATAAGGTCTCATTGAAGGACAAGTATCCACTGCCCAAGATGGACCATATACTTTAGCGAGTAGTGGGGGCATCTCGTATGTCATTGCTTCATGGTTATTCCAGATATAACCAAATTTCTGTCCATGAAGATGATAGAGACAAGACAACATTCACCACTCCATGGGGAACCTTTTGCTATTCTGAAATGCCCTTCGGTTTAAAGAATGCAGGTGCCACATTTCAGCGGGAAATGGACTTGGCTTTTGCAAATGAGAAGGATGTGTTTTTGGTGGTGTACTTGGATGATTTAATGGTATTTTCCAAATCTGATGAAGAGCACATGCATCACCTAAAAATTGTCTTTCAAAAATGTAGGAAATATGGTCTATTGTTGAATCCTAAGAAGAGTTTGTTCACCATAGAGGAAGGAAAATTACTTGGGTACATCATTTCAAAGGATGGCATTCGTATAGACACAACACGTGTGCAAGCAATTCAGCAAATCGATCTACCTAGGAACAAAAAAGAGATACAATCATTCAATGGTAAGATGAATTTTCTACGTCGCTTTGTGCCTAATCTTGTAGAACACTTAAGAGAAATGAGCGACATGCTTAAGAAGGACAGCCAGGTGAAATGGACAGCGGAGGTTGTAAAATCTTTCAACTTTGTCAAATTGGCCCTTTCTTCAACTCCAGTTCTAGTCAGCCTGGACTACACTCAGGATTTCATATTGTTTTCATTTGCTTCTGAGCACACTATGGCAGTGATATTATTACAGAGGAGAGATGATCATAAAAGACCCATTGCATTCTTCAGCAGGGCTATAAGGGACGTAGCTTTAAAGTAAAACATCATTGAGAAGCAGGCCCTAGCATTGGTGAAGACATTGAAGGATTTCTGGGTATAGATCCTACATTCTCACATTTTGGCCTATGTTCCTAATATTGTTGTAAGAGATGTTTTAGTGCAGACCGATCCGGAAGGGAGAAGAGGCAAATGGATTGCAGCCTTGCTGGAATATGATGTGGAAATAAAGCCTACAAAGCTGGTTAAAGGACAGGGGTTGGTGAAGCTAATGGCCGAATCAAACTTGCATGCATTGGACATAAATCTGATCGTTGCCATGTCCGATGAGAATGAGGAAGGAACGTCAATTCAGGTATCCGAAATGTTTTCTTTGTCCCCATGGTATTCAGATATAATATATGTGCTGAAAAATCTATCACCACTGCCCGACATGACCAGAAACAAAGCGAGAACACTCAAATTGAAGGCTACCAAGTTTTTTATTTTGAATTCTGCACTGTATTGGAAAGATCCCAGTGGAATTTTGTTAAATTTTTTGGTGGAAGAGGAGGCAAAGAAAGTCATGGAGGATTTCCACGGAGGAGAGTGTGGTGGTCATCTTTTTTGGAAATCAACAGCGAACAAAATTTTGAGAGCAGGATACTACTGGACTACCTTGTTTGCTGATGTGCATAAGATGGTCAAGCACTGTCATAAATGTTAGATTTTCGAAGGAAAACAGAAATTACAACCTTTTCCACTTCAGCCTATAGAAGTGAGTGCTCCCTTCTAGCAGTGGGCATTGGATTTCATTGAGGAAATTCATCCCGCCTCTTCCGGACAGCATAGATGGATCCTTACAGTGACAAACTATTTCACAAAATGGATTGAGGCATGTTATAGACATTTTTGTGCCTTGCATCACTGAGCATGAAATGTCAATAATCAAGGGATCCAAAGTCCCTAAATATATTGTTCCTACCCCTAGAGGAACAAGGCCAGCAAACCACAACAGTTCACAAAAGTTCTCCACCTGAAAAACACTCAAAAACAAGCCAATTCTGGATCATGTCAACTGCTCCACTGAGCATCTACGCTGAATGTCAACTGCTCCACTGTCTACCTGCATTGAATGTCAACTGCAACAAAGGCTACCTACGCTGAGCGTAACTGGACAAGTGGCAGGCTCATTTCTCAAGGTGTCAATGCCCAGGAAGCTTCCAAAATGACACTTGTATCAGGGAATTCGACCGGTGATGAGTAAGAGGTTCCAAATCTCCAAGTGGAAGCAAGAACCTCCAAGTGGACTCAAGAACTGAAGTGGGAGAGGACACTAGTCAGTTTCATACCAGCCTCAAGCTGACTCATCCTCTCTCCAAAACTCCTTTATATAGATCTCTCTCCATGAGGTAAAGGAGGTTGGAATGTTGTGATTGCAAAGAATTGTTGTTGGTTTGTGGTTGGATCATTGGGTGTTTATGCTTTGAAAGGGGTTGAAGAAGGAATTCCATTCTGCTGGGAAGGAGATGCTGGGTTGGAGCCCTATGGGTTGTATCTCTTCCTGAACCTTGTTTATCAATCAATAAAGCTTCTTGGTTCTTTCCTATATGCTAGTGTATTTTGTATGATTTGCATTAGTATATTTGATTTATTTCTAATCCTGAATCATTTATGAATATGTATATTTGCCTTTGTGTTGTGTCCTTCTCTTGTCGCAAGTAGCTGTTCTCTTGTGATCTCATGGGAATCAAGTAGCTGTTCTCTTGAGCAAGCGAGGAGGCAAGTAGCTGTGGACACCCAAAGAGAAAGAGGATCTAGATTGAGGGACAACCGGAAGACAACGGTAAGTCTACCAATCTCCCCTCTTTCACATTTCATAAAGGAAGAAACTGAAGTAGCTGTATTCGTTTGTTGCTAAGGTACTGTCACACCTTAGGTGGATAGGATCGTCCTGCATAGGCATTTTTCCCCACAACAAATTGGTGACTCCGCTGGGGAAGAACATTTGTTTTAGTCATTTTGTTTGTGTTTGCATCATTGTTTACTTCATAGACTTAACGGCAACAATCGAACTGCTTTGCAAAGTAGAATGTTGTTGCCTTGATCCTTCATTAGATTTTTGTCTATGATCTGAACAATGGACTCACAAATGACTTGATGATCCTTTGTGATAGTCTTTAGTACCCTCTCAAAGCATCCCTCTGTTTATACCTTGCTTGTGTTTTTCATTTGGCCTGAAACAGTTGATTTTTGAGCATTTTATGACCCGGAATCCAAGAGAAACGAGAGTTTCTCCTTTCAGCGCAGACACTGTGAAGGTAGTCTGCATTTCAACGCAGGTCCCGTGAAGGCTACCTGCGCTGAATGTCAAACTGACAGTGTTAGACTTGCGCTGAACCAGTGTGGCCTTGTGCAGCTGGGGTTCCTTGTTGTCTTTTGCCCTGTTTTGATCTCTGTTTTTGCAGCCTTTAACCAGCATAGGTACCAGTCTGATAACCTCTTTTCTTTGCTTGAATTCCACCTCATTTTTGTACAAAAAGACTGTAAGTGTTTTTATGTGTTTGTGGCGTCATTTACAGTTTTCCTTTGCATGAGCGAAATAGTCATCCTGTAGTCTTGATTCAGATCTGATTGATTGATTGATTGTGATCTTAGGAGAGAGTTCATTGGCTGTTTACAGTTTGATTATCATTTTCTTTTGCTTATTGGTTTGAATTTGTCACTTTTAAGTGTCGAAACAAGTATTTCTTTCGAAAAATCGCAAAGTGATTGTAATCTCTTCTACCCTTGCTGATTTTGGAAAAAGTAAACTTGTTTATTTTCAGTCATTTAAAAGAAAATTCAAAGTTGTACAAAAAGCTTTCTTTGTAGGCATTTATACTAAGAAAGTGGAAAACAAACACCTGCATTGTGCATTTGCATTTTGATAAGTTTGCATGATTGATTTAGGAAGAGTGCATTAGAGTGTGCTGATTGCTCTTTGAGAAAAGATAGTCGCTCTCTTTTCCCTTAGTAGCTAGGATTTTCAAAGTTGAAAGATTATAAAGCTTGCTTATCATCTTAGACTGCATTTAGGAATTGTACCATACATCTCGTGGTGATCCTGAAAGACAAACTTTAAAAAGATCAACTTAAAATAAACTGAATGAACCTAACAACGCTTTGCAACATAACGCACAACATAGAGGTCTAGGTAGAGACGTGTTCTGGCATCGTTAAACCTAGTGACTGTCGATCTCGAGGAAGGTGGGTGATTCCTCCTGAGGGACGATAGCGCTAATATGGACTTGTGCTCCCACGTACCGTCGCGTATATATTGGGAGACCCCTATAGGCATATATCCTTTATCCTTAGGAAGCCGTGTCGGCTGCCCTACTGATCGCAATGCAGTGAACACAACATTCACGAAGATCGACCACCCGTACCGTAAAACGTATTTTGTGGTTTTGAGAAAAGTTTGGCACATCCTCTGCCTAGATCTCCATAGCAGTTTCTTTTGGCCTTTTTCAGACTCTATAACAGAAAAAGTCCATCCGAGCATTTGTCACTTCGGGCTCGTTAAAACATCGAAGGAGACTAGAGTCATCTTTAGCTTTTTCTCGACTCTTTAAAACTGAAAAAGAAAGTTGTGTCTAAAAGCGTCTAATAAAATTCATTCATTTCGGAAACATAATCCTCCCTTTTGTATTTTAGTTGATCGAGTAATTCGAAACCGTGGAAGAAATTCAATTGAAACCCCGTCGTTCGCGGAGGCTTGTGAGTCAACCGTCTTTTTCTCCGAAATCGAAAACAGTACGGACAAAGCGAACTCGCTTAACCGGTTCAAAATCTCCCATTAAAGTTAGAACAACTATTCCAACAACATCTGAGATTCCGGTTACTCCAAACATTTCTGGAGACCCTGCTTCTATTGAAGAAGTTCAACAGCCACAGAGGGACAGTAACACTGATCCTGGTCTGAGAACAAGTACTTGCGTTACTGAACTAGTTCCATCTGTAACCGGTCCAGAGAGTATTGTTCCTCAAACAACTGTCGTTGTCAAAACAACCCCTTCTTCGGCACCAGAAATCTTTTATGGACCTGACGGTCTTCCTCTTCCACCTGGTTTGATTGCGATAGAGGAAATTGTAGAGGACCCGCAAGCAAGTACTCCAACTCATTTTGGAGTAGGGGTCACTCTTTTTCCTGCAACATCAGAAGTTAGTCCATCACCAGTGGAAGTTCCTGTAGAATCGCTAGGCGATTTATTGGATAGACTTAAAATGTCTGAGCAACCGTCGACATCTAGGACTGTGTCGAATGACACGGCGACAGCAGAACCCCCTGCTGCCACTCCGACGATGTTTGTCGGTATACCATCTGTCCCAACTAGCTCGCAACAGCTAGAAGGAGTCCACCCAGGGACTATTTCGACAGTGTGGTCTGTTCCAGTTTGTTCCTCCGGAATAATATCCGGTAATTCTTATGTTGAAACTAGACAAATTGATCCCTATGGAGGTCAATTTGGGCCATCCAGTCCCCAAGGGCAAACCGTACCCTTGAGTTCCGGATTGCTACCGTATGGGGGGCAGTATGCCCTTTCATTACCCCCTCCGGGAGGATACCCATATGGCAGTTCTCAACCGTATTCAGGTTATACTGGAGTTACGACAAGTGGTTGGGTACCTATGCTACCCCAACAGCCAAGAGTTGTGTATTCTATGCAACAATGTGTACCTATGTCGAACATCCCGATGACGCCAGCTATTGTAACAGTGTCGCAAGTTCAAACGATACCTATTCTGTGTCAACCTCAGATGTCTCAGGTTGTAATGCAACAGCCCCTTGACCCTATGACACAACCACAATCGCCAATTGTCGGGACGACACAGGTCCAAAAGGGTACAATTACCCCACATCTTGGTCCGTCGGTTAGTATAGTACAGCAGAACATGGCTTCAGAACCGTGGCTGGTGCAATACCAACAACCACAATTCCAGCAGGTGTACCAAGGATCTGAGCAACAGATCTTTGTGAATAGTGGACAACCGTATATTCAAAACGGTTTAAACCAACCGCCTTACAGTGGTCAAGTCCACCAGCCATATCAATCATACCAGCATCAATTACATTATGCTGGTATGCAAAGGCCTACTGCTCAGGCGATTCCATCATATCCTGGGTACGCCTCGCCAAACCTGAATCAACAGTTACCATTCGTGGCAACTTTAGAATTACCATATTTACACCGATTAACGAACGATCCAATTGCTTATGCCCATTGGTGGCCAGCGATTCCTCACAAGCTTCCATCGGACATTCCTAAATTCAATGGAAATCCAGGCGAAGACCCGTCGAATCATGTGATGACTTTTCATCTGTGGTGTTCGTCAAACACCTTGAACGATGATTCGATAAGGCTTCGCCTTTTTCAGAGGGCATTGACAAGTCCAGCGGCTAAATGGTATATTGAATTACCTAGAGCCTCTTTCGACAATTTCAGTTCCCTAGCCACGACTTTCTTAATCCATTTTCAATTACCTATAAGGTATGAAATTGGAACAGAAATCTTAACCAATTTCAAGCAGACGACGGCCACACATATATCCGATCATATACATGAGTGGCATCGTCTTCGCAGAATGGTAAAGACCTACGTTCCCGATCAGATATTAGCTGAATGGTTTGTAAAGTCGTTACTTTCTGCTATAACGGAAGATGTGGCCAAGGGGGGAGTCGTAACAGAGGAGCAGGTTATTGCTCATGCACAATATCTAGACTTAGTGTATACTCAGTCTGGCACGCTCTACGACAAGATACCTGATGCCCCTAGACCGGAATTTTCAATTCCTCCTCCTCCTGGATCAAATAGTGACTCTCATGCCGGCGATGGTGTGATTGGCACCGCAAACGCAAATTCGACAAAGGCTCCGCCTAAGAAAGCCCGTAAGACTTCGAATCAAAATGCAAATCAAGAAATTCTTGCTTCGGAAATAAATGCCATATCAGCTGATAAAGGCAAAAATTCCAATCAACCAGGGAGCAAGAAGAAGCAAAACAAAGGGAAGAAGAAGAAACAGGGTGAGTCATCCCCTGAGAAAACTTCTTCAAACCCTCCTAAGAAAGGGAAACCAAGAAGTCCATGTTTTATATGTGACGAGGATCATTGGACAGAGAATTGTCCATACAAAGCTGAACTTAAGAAGTTCTTCAAAAGTTCACACACCTCAGCTGTGTTAACTGATCCGTTTCCCAATCAAGGTCAAAATCTGGTTGATAGTGGAAATGCTTCCCCGTCGCAAGTGCTAATGTTATCGATCTCTAAGCAACAAAATGATGCTTTGATTTCGACAAGGAACAAAGATTACAGGAATCCACCGGTGTCGAATGACAAAGGTAAAGATCAACCAAGTAGTTCGACAACAACTTCGACAGAAGTTGTACCGCCCATCATTCCTGAGCTAACAATAAAACCGCCAGAGGGAGTAGTACACAAGTCGACATTTAATCCTCGCGCCAGGGCGACGCAGCATTATAACATAGTGGAAGATTTGGCCCAATCGCCATCCGCTATGTCGACTCTTGAGGTACTACAAAATTGCCCATCCCAAAGGCAGGCGTTGTTATCGGCTATTGGTGGAGTGGATCCTAAATATTCCAATCTTGTATCCTTTGACCACAAAGGATATGATCCTCAGTTACCAGCTCAATTAGCTTTCCTTATTCAAGTGAAAGCCCTCAACAAAACTGTTCACAGAACAATTATTGATGAGGGGGCATCTACATGTATCATGTCGATGAGTTGCTGGAAAACTCTTGGATCTCCAACCTTGTTGCGATCTTCGACGACACTAAAAGCGTTCGACGGAAGGACGTACACCCTGTACGGCATCCTAAATAACTTGAAGGTTGAACTAGGAGGAAAAACAGTGGAAATTGATGTTGAAGTCATCGATGGTAATCTTGACTATAACATCCTACTGGGAAGACCATGGATATACGCCATGGCAGCTGTAGTGTCGACTTATTTTAGGAAGATCGCATTCCCTTTTCAATGAGGGATTACGGTCGTCGACCAACAGAACTTCCTCCCTAATGGTTCACAAG
Source organism: Pinus tabuliformis (assembly GCA_031772625.1). Classification (NCBI taxonomy): domain Eukaryota; kingdom Viridiplantae; phylum Streptophyta; class Pinopsida; order Pinales; family Pinaceae; genus Pinus; species Pinus tabuliformis. The sequence goes on along the minus strand of CM062817.1, from coordinate 1,165,477,783 downwards.
TTACAGGAAGCATTCCCATGATCCATGGGAGCGACCATTCAATTCAAGATATCGGAGTAGGCCTATTGAAAGACCCCACAATGATGGGAACTTTCGCGCTACCACCTCCTATCTATATAGGAAATATACTGTTTTTAGCAACCTGCAACATGATATCTTCCACGAAGGTCGCAGAAGACAAAGTCGACATGGATCATTCAATGGTTTTGCCCCTAAGCCCTATAGAAATATTGTAGCAATCAATGTTTCGAGCATGGGAGGAGAACCCAAATCAACGCTCGTCAAGCGTTTGGGTAGATAGGTCTAGAGAATATGGCACCCCATTAGATCCTTGGTCAAAAGTGCATGGGACTGACGAAGGAATCTTACAATCAATGTTGATTGAGGGGGCACCATGGAATGATCACCACCATCGTTCCCTTCTTCCAGAGTATGAAGAAGATACTCAACACGACCTATACCACCCTTCAGTTTTTGAATTCCTATCGAATACTGTAAATACGGTGGATTCCGAGCGAAACTTATCCAATATTGAAGAGACTATAGCCATAAATATCTCGACTAAACCAAATGTTGTGGAGAATATTTATGTCAGCAAAGGTTGTTCCCCTTCAGAACTGGAAATATATAACGCTCTTTTTCGCGAGTTCAGAGATGTCTTTGCCTGGTCATATGATGAAATGCCAGGCATTGACTCGAGTATTGTTGAACATGAAATTAAAATGTATCCTGATGTCAAACCAGTAAGACAACGGCTTCGGCAGGTACATCCCAAGAAAGCCGCTGCCATTAAGGCAGAAGTTGAGAAACTTCTCCATGCTGGTTTCATCTACCCAATTCCTCTAACCGATTGGGTATCGAATATTGTCCCTGTTATGAAAAAACAAGGGACGATAAGAGTGTGTGTCGACTATAGGGATGTAAACCAAGCTTGTCCAAAGGACAACTACCCTACACCCTTCATCGACCAGATAATTGATGAATGCACCGGATGTGAAATCTTTTCATTTATGGATGGATTTTCCGGGTATAATCAAATAAATATCTGCCCACAGGACCAGTCAAAGACTGCATTTATTTGTCCGTGGGGCACATTCGCTTATCGAAAATTACCCTTTGGTTTAAAGAACGCAGGGGCGACGTTTCAGAGGGAAATGAATTATCCCTTCCATGACATCAAGAACATAGTTCAACCATATCTCGATGACCTTCCAGCTCATTCGCGAAAGCCGACTGATCATCCGCAGCATTTAAGAGCGATATTTCTACGTTGCCGACACTACAAGATAAGACTCAATCCACACAAATGTGTGTTTTGCGTCGGTTCTGGTCGCTTACTTGGCTTTGTAGTCTCTAAGGATGGGATTCGTCTCGACCCTTGCAAGGTTCAGGAAATCATTAATTTTCCTCCACCTTCAAATTTGCTTCAGATTCAGAAACTCCAAGGGAAAGCAAACTTTCTGAGGAGGTTCATTCCAAATTACGCAGAACTTGCTAAAGGTTATACTCGTCTTTTAAAAAAGGATGTACCTTTTGTCTGGGATCAGGTCGCGCAAGCTTCCTTTGACGCTCTGAAAGATTCTCTAGTAAGAGCATGATTAATGTATGCCCCAGACTATCAAAGAGATTTTAACCTGTATCTGGCTGCAGCGGATACGACCATTGCAATGGTTTTAGTTCAAGAAGTCGATGGAATTGAACATCCTATATATTATTTAAGTAAAAACTTAAATGATACAGAAAGCAAATATTCTTACGTTGAAAAACTAGTGCTTGCAGCTGTTCAAGCGATTCAAAGATTTCGACATTATGTCCTCTTTCGGAAAACTACCATTTTATCAGATTGCAACCCCATGATGTATATACTGTCGTGACAGTTGCTGGGGGGCAAATATTCAAAATGGATAGTGATCCTTCAAGAGTTTGATCTAGAATTTGTAAAATCCAAATCAAAGAAAGCTCTAGTTTTCGCGAAATTATTGTGCGATCTCCCATCGTCGTCCAACGATGAAACATCGGAAGAGTCAATCGTGGATGAGAATTTGTTTCTGATATCTACAAGTGATGAGTGGTATGGAGATATCATAGTTTATCTCCAAACCCAAAAGTTTAGGCCTAACACCTCTCACTCTGAACAGAAACGTATACGATACCAAGCTAAAGACTACATGATCGTCGGTGATACGCTTTACCGTCGTGGAATCGATACAGTTCTGAGGAGGTGCCTTACCCATGAGGAGGCCGAAAAAGCCCTGAATGAGTGTCATTCAGGCACGTGCAAGGGTCATCAATCTGGATATGCAACAGCACAAAAAATCTTACGAGCAGGATACTTCTGGCCAACCATGTTCAAAGATTGCATAATCGCAGTCAAAAGTTGCCATGCATGTCAGATTTTTGATAGCAAAACCAGAAGACCACCCGCACCTTTACAGCCAATAGTTGTTGTTGGGCCTTTCACCAAATGGGGCATCGATTTCATGCAATGTAACCCCACCTCGACTGGGGGGCATGGGTATATTATAGTCGCCGTTGACTATTTTACCAAATGGGCCGAGGCGATGCCTACATTGGATAACACTGGTGAAACAGCTGCCCTTTTCTTTTTCAATCATGTAGTCGCAAGGTTCGGCATACCACAGGCTATAGTTACAGATCATGGATCACATTTTCACAATCACATGATGGTTGAATTAGCTGCCAAGCTAGGGCTATCTCACGACAGCTCTACCCCATATTATCCGCAAGCCAACGGACAAGTTGAAGCAATCAATAAGGTCCTGAAGCATATGTTGCAAAGGATGATCGGGGTTCACAAAAGAAGGTGGCACCTAATCCTGTAATCGGCCTTGTGGGCTTACCGAACGTCGGTAAAGAATGCGACTGGGTTCACACCTTTCCAATTGGTGTATGGCCTGGAGGCAGTCTTACCAATCCAGTGTGAAATTTCGTCTCTTAAACTCGCAATTGACCTCCTCCCCGGAACTTCAGAAGAAGAGGCCCGTTTCTTGGAATTAATCCAATTGGATGAAACCCATCGTGACGCTGCTTTGGCTAATGAAGCCCATAAGAAACGAGTCAACGCGCAGTTCGACAAAAATGTCAAACCCCGTGTCTTCTCCGAAGGTGACTTGGTCTTGCTTTACGACCAAGAATCCGATAAATTGGGAGCAGGAAAATTTAATTCTTTATGGATGGGCCCCTATATTGTTAAACGAGTGTTAGCAAAAGGAGCCTACGAGTTAATGGATTATGACGGAATCCCACTGGCGCAACCCCGCAACGGGTTGTACCTCAAGCGTTACTATGCCTAAATAGTAACCTGAGTGCTTTTGTTGTATTTTGTTTTCGCTAAAGTGTTTGTTTCGGTCGAGTAATCCACCTTTTTCATTTGTTGCAGATGTCAAACTTTTCTGAGACATGTGTGGGATATGCTGATGGAGCGAGTCGTAGTTCGCGGAATCTATCCTCCGCGGCCTGGGCCATTTTTGATCCAAGCGGCGAGTTAGTGAGTTTCAGAGGTGTGTGTATTGGGCAATCAACGAATAACATCGCTGAGTATAGCGCGTTGATAGAACTCCTCTCTGATGCCATCGCCCATGGTATACGCTGACTAATCGTCAGGCTAGACTCACAACTTGTGATACTACAACTCAATGGTATATATTCTGTCCGCAATCCAGCTATTTATCGAATGTTTCTAAGGGTTAAGATTTTGGAAAGACAGTTTGATTCAATTCAATACCAGCATATTTCCAGGAACTTAAACACATTAACCGATTCATTAGCAAACTATGTATTGGATAGACATTTGCGACATTTATAAAAAGAAATGCATCATCAATGTTATGCAAGTGGATCATGTAAATCAACCAGAATAAACCTCGAAAATCAAAATATATAAAAGCTGTTTATCGTTTATACATAATGTTCTGTAACCAAGACAAAAATGGGTCGCATGACCTAAAAACTCAAAAGTGCTAGGGGGCACCCTAGCCTAGTGGTGCTCATGATAGCACGTCACGGCCTGTGCAATCATGCACAAGAGACGAGTCCATCGTCTAGGCACACTAGTAGTATGCCGCTGCAACTGTAAAGGTAACTCATCAATCCGTACATCCGGAATACCGAGAGTAAGGCTCTCAACCTGCTCCTGCACAGCTGTAAGGGTCTCGGCCACGTCAAGGTCACGAAGAATAACTCTCCCAGTAGGCTCCACTACCGGGGCAGCAACTAGCGGTCTCGGACGAACTGCTGGACGAACAGGACCAACATCTGCATGCACCCAAGAGTTTGATTAAAAGTCTTGACAGAATAAAGCACAGCAACATTATGAATAAAAACAGTAAACAGTGATATGGTCAAAGATTTTACCAATAGCGCCCCACTGTTCGCCATCCGGTAACACCAAATCCGGATCACCTCGGAAATCCATACCCACATATGGATACTCGGAAAAGACCATCTCCTGGCGCTCGAACCACCTGAAGAAGGTATCAGTGAAAGTAATCTGAGGTTGACCAGCATGCCTAGACATGTGATCGACCCATCTCTGCATGCGTGGCTCGGTCGGAGAAGGCAAGTCGAGTGCTATATACTGAGGCTGCATCAGTGGGATTTTCTCCAAGGCGAAGGCAGTCAGAATAGAACCAAATCCAAAGTTCTTCAGCTTCCCGTCCTTCACCTTGGTCAATTAACTTTTCATCTGAACAAGTACTACATCACACCAGTTGAATACTTTCGGTTGGAGACACTCCAAGGCATGCTGCACATAAGACCTTTTGGTGACATGAAGAGATGCGCTACCCGCCATCCTACCAATAGTATACAGAATGGACCTGAGAGACCTATCAGTAATCTCACGGATAACAACCTTTCCATCTCTGCTCGGCTGGGAACCTTCCCTGCAGTACTGGCGAACATAGTCTCTCACGGAATCATTCCCCCAGGCCGAACCTGACAAAGAAATGGGGGCACCCCGCCTTGACAACCCAGTCAAGAAGTAAATGTCTACGATGGTCAAGGGGATAGTTTTTCCCCTAATCTGGAATACTTGGTTGATGGGATCCCAAGCATCGAGCATGTACTGCAGTAAAGAAATCTGTGCTCTCATGCTAGAGATACGGAAGAACTTCAGCAGGCCACAGTTCCGCAGTGCGTTCACCGTGATAGGGTCATGGAGGGAAATCATATATTCTTCTTCATGTTCTCGTTCTTGCCATGTAAGGGACATTTTTCTCAAAGGTTCCTGCAAAACAAACAACAGAATGAGTAAAGATCCTGGATTTGATGAGAAACTGGCGAAAATTTCATCAAAAACTGTGCTAAAAACTCAGTTTTCTGAGCCCAACGCAGGTAGACAGTGTCCTACCTGCATTGAAGGTCAGGCTGCCTTAAGGCAGCTTGACATTCAACGCAGGTTTCGAATGGACAACCTGCGTTGATGACAGGGCGCCCTGGCAAAACCCCTGAGGCTCAGAAAGACTGGAAAACAAGCACAAAATGGAAAAATGAAACCATGAAAAGAAAGAGCTAGGGTTTAGCTCCTACCTGGTCCAGACGGTGCCGAGAATCGTCCACAGAATCTCCCAAAATCAGCTGGTGAAAATCAAGGGGGAAGAGGCACCTCCAAAGCTCCAACAAACCAAGTTCAAATGAAATGGTAAAATGAGAGGTAAAAACACTTTTTAATGGATTTTTACGTAGTTCAAAGCAAAATATTAGGGTTTTATCTCATATTATGTATTTCTAACTAAGTTTGATGCAGCAATTGAAAATGCAGTACTATCCTTGAAAAGAGAAAAGCTAATAATGGTAAAAAATCAAATTTTGACCATATAATCGAGCAGTTTTACCGCGGAATTTATGCTCGTTAAAAAATAGAAAAGCGAGATCCGAGCAGTTTTAGCAACATAGTTCATGCTCGTTAAAAAATAAACATAAGCTTTGAGCAGTTTTAGCAGCATAGTTCATGCTCGTTAAAAAATAAACATAAGCTTTGAGCAAGTTTAAGCTCGTTAAAAAATGAACTATCCGGTAAATAACCATTAAGAATGTAACCTGATCAACCATAAAAGCCTTGGTCCTGTTTGTGTACCGTCACCTCCACTTTTCATTTGGCCGATTGTTTACCTCCATTTGATTGTTTACCCATTTTGAGGAACAGCTGCGAAGAGTGATTTCACCTAGCCATCCTTGTGACACTGCCGTGATTGGAAAATTCCAACCTGTACCTGGAATCAGCTGCTAACCCTGTTCATCACTCGTTCCTCAAAAGACGAGTCTTCTTTAAGCTCTTTTCTATTGACTCGTAAAATATGAAAAGATTGCTGAGTTTTGGCCTTCCAGCTCGTTAAACGACCGGAAGAGCTATCCCTCCTCTAGATTTTAATCTTTTTGGACCTGAGGGATTATTGCACAAAAAGATCGAGCGCTTGTTTTGTTCGGCTCGTTAAAAATACCGAAAACTCATCCCTTCTGTATTGTTTTATACTTTTTCGGACTTAAGGGATTAGATGACGAAAAAGGAATTTTGGAGTTAACTTTATGTACCTTTTCAGACTCTCTAAAAATGAAAAGGGCCGAGTTTTCTTTGTCGTTAGACTCGTTAAAATCACTAAATAGCGACAAACTTGTCTTTAGACGAGAACGAGTTTCACTATCGCTAGGCTCGTTAAAACATAGCGATGGGCTTGCCCGAAGGGCAGGTTATAGAACAAGCATATGTTATCCTCCTCAAGCTTGACAAAAATAAAGAGGTACTAGTCAAAAATGACTGGGGAAAAATTGGGAAAAAATCAAGTAAGCTTTGATGGTAGTAGGTCGCTCTTGAAGATGACACTTTTCCTCCGTACCACATCGGGTTGGGTTGTTTCATTCACCGGTCACATCACCATGGTCTCGCCATACCATCCATTCTTGGGGTAATGCTACCGATCCATCGCATCAGTGTCACCATATGTTCAAGAGAAGTCGTTCAGAAAGAGTCAACCAGGTCCCATCCACTGCCATACATTATCCTTCATCCATTCATGACCGCCACCCTGAATCATGTGTCACAGATTTTTTTCACCTCCATTAAAATCATTAGCTCCGTTCCGTGTCACTGATGTGGGATTCATTAAGGCCCTCCTTTGACGGATCGCTTCTTGTCGACATCAGCTCATTATCCAAGAAGTTGATCTAGGAACAACCCCTTCAGTACTTTGAAGCTTGCATGCCTAAATGGCAAGCTTCTCACTTCCAGCGACAGGTATACCTCAATAACCTTCGACCAGAAGATTTTGCGTGGTGTTCGACGCCAAGTCCTTTATTCACACCACGTGAATTGTACTGTAGTACCTTGAGGTTCATTATCATTATCGGTGATTCCTCTCGCGCTTGTTAACGGTTTTCATCATTGACCGGTAATCAAGCGATGTCTTTCCATGTTTGACTTCAGCGCAATTCTCACATGGATCGACTTGTACTTAGAGTGAAGATCGAATGAGTTTGAAGACCCCGGATCTAGTTTCATCCATCGAGGCTGCGATATATATTCAGGAAAATAAAGACATTTAACATGTACATCATTGCAGCAGATGATCATCCTACTCAAAGGATGATAGTTTCGCCCAAATTATCAGTCTACCATCAGACGATCGTCTGTTCTATGTACCAAAATGTATTTATAAAGCTGAGCATGGGAATGCCCGCCTCAGCTAGATCATGAAAAGCAGTATGAATCATAATGTATTGTATTGTATCTTATTACAGGTCTCCTCCCAGCAAATGGATGAACTTCAGACTCTCCTGGATAAAGCATTTCACTCGATAAATGGCCTCATACTTTAGGGGGCAACTGTTATAGACATTTTTGTGCCTTGCATCACTGAGCATGAAATGTCAATAATCAAGGGATCCAAAGTCCCTAAATATGTTGTTCCTACCCCTAGAGGAACAAGGCCAGCAAACCACAGCAGTTCACAAAAGTTCTCCACCTGAAAACACTCAAAAACAAGCCAATTCTGGATCATGTCAACTGCTCCACTGAGCATCTGCGCTGAATGTCAACTGCTCCACTGTCTACCTGCGTTGAATGTCAACTGCAACAAAGGCTACCTGCGCTGAGCGTAACTGGACAAGTGGCAGGCTCATTTCTCAAGGTGTCAATGCCCAGGAAGCTTCCAAAATGACACTTGTATCAGGGAATTCGACTGGTGATGAGTAAGAGGTTCCAAATCTCCAAGTGGAAGCAAGAACCTCCAAGTGGACTCAAGAACTGAAGTGGGAGAGGACACTAGTCAGTTTCATACCAGCCTCAGGCTGACTCATCCTCTCTCCAAAACTCCTTTATATAGATCTCTCTCCATGAGGTAAAGGAGGCTGGAATGTTGTGATTGCAAAGAATTGCTGTTGGTTTATGGTTGGATCATTGGGTGTTTATGCTTTGAAAGGGGCTGAAGAAGGAATTCCATTCTTCTGGGAAGGAGATGTTGGGTTGGAGCCCTATGGGTTGTATCTCTTCCTGAACCTTGTTTATCAATCAATAAAGCTTCTTGGTTCTTTCCTATATGCTAGTGTATTTTGTATGATTTGCATTAGTATATTTGATTTATTTCTAATCCTGAATCATTTATGAATATGTATATTTGCCTTTGTGTTGTGTCCTTCTCTTGTCGCAAGTAGCTGTTCTCTTGTCACAGGTAGCTGTTCTCTTGTGATCTCGTGGGAATCAAGTAGCTGTTCTCTTGAGCAAGCGAGGAGGCAAGTAGCTGTGGACACCCAAAGAGAAAGAGGATCTAGATCGAGGGACAACCGAAAGACAACGGTAAGTCTACCAATCTCCCCTCTTTCACATTTCATAAAGGAAGAAACCGAAGTAGCTGTATTCATTTGTTGCTAAGGTACTGTCACACCTTAGGTGGATAGGATCGTCTTGCATAGGCATTTTTCCCCACAACAAGGCAGCCCCTACCAAACAAGCCACAGACACGGTAATCATTTCATTTCTCGAAAATAACATCTTGCCTCGCTTTGGTTGTCTAAACAAATTAATCACTGATAATGCAACAGCTTTCAAATCAAAAAGGATGGTAGAATTTTGTCATAAGTATCACATAATTTTGGGTCATTCAACTGCCTATCATCCGCAAGGCAATGAATTAGTGGAGTCCTCGAATAAATCATTAGTCAACATCATCAAGAAGCTGCTGGAAATAAATAAGAAGAGCTAGAACCAGAGGTTGGTCCATGTGCTTTGGGCGGATCAGATTAGTAAAAAAAAGTCTATTGGTATGTCACCGTTTGAGCTTGTTTATGGAGTTGACACAGTATTCCCTGCATCTCTTGCTGCCCCGGTGATCAAACTTCTTTAGGAGGCCGGCAGTGAAGAAGATCCCATGCAGAGAAGGCTGAATCAAATGATCCACTTGCAGTAAACTAGAGAAGAAGTTTTCACGAACACATCCAAGTTGCAGGAGAAGATAAAGAAAATATATGACAGAAAAGAAAAATAAAATAAATTTCAGTTGGATGATGTGGTGCTAAAGTGGGATGCAAGGAATGAAGAGAAAGGCAAGCACAGAAAGTTCGAAAATCTTTGGAAAGGTCCTTTCAAGATTGCAACATATAGGGGTCAGAATGCCTTTCTTAGGAAGGAAATGAACGGGGAAGATTGTCCTGGAGGGCCGATCAATGGTCGGCTTCTCGAGCAGTATCACTGCTGATCTACTAACGCTGCTTCCACCGTCATTGTAAATACCATTTTTATTTCAGTTTGGTTTCAGTCTGTAAAGTTAGTTTCTGAGTTATTTCAATGTCAATTAGAGCCAATTTCTTGGTAATTTCAGTTGCATAAATAATTCATAGCCCTGTGTTGTTTATGGAAATGATGACTCCATAGCCCAATGGACAAAAGGCATTGTCTAGCTCCTTTAGAGATCTGTTGTTCTTGGCACCTCCAAGGAGCTACCATCCCCCATTGGAGCCAATGTTAGAGTCAGTCTGGTCAGCCCTCTGTCAGAGATCAAAACTCTTTGTGCATTTCAATTTTAGGTGTCCCGCTCCATTCACTCAGCTGCATTTCGCTAGGGGCATGCCATGATCTAACAGATAAAGTCATGCTAATCATTTTCCCTCATGTCTGGCTCCTACTGGCTCAGGTCATTGTCCGTAATCACTGAAAGTTCATGACAGTCGATGTCTGGTCCTTATAGGACAAAGTCACTTTTATGTTTGGGTCTAGGAGTTCATCAATTTGGTCTTTGAAAACATGTCTAGAACAAGCCATGCAGGCCAGAGGGAGGCCTTATACAACTATGGTTTAGAGAGATTCATCATCACTTGGATAGACATCGACTCTTCTTCAAAACTCTGTTTTGAAGAAAAGTCAAACAAGGTCATTTATGACAAAATTTTCGAAAAAATCACATGTTGACTTTTCAGATGCAGTTATGATTTACATGGCCAAATGCTCTCTCATACATTCCTTGCAAAGAGGTGCTGAAAATTTCAACATTTGAGCCAGAATGTCAAAGGGAAAGTGAAAATTAGTGTGTTTAAAAGTCAATGAAAAAGTGCAAAACACAACATTCGAAAAGGGGTTTTCAAAGAGGAAAAAATCAAACCCATCTCCTCCAAGGCTATAAATACATATTTTGACCCAAATAAAAGGCATTGTGCTCTTGAAAGACTTGGAGAAAGCATTTCAAAGGTGTGGGTGTGAGGTTAGAGAAGTTTGAGTGAGCGGAAGCAGGTTTTGGGAGCGCGCGGCGCATATAACCAGGGGCGTGGTGCACTCACCGGGCGGCGCACACGCAGCCAACCCACCATTGAAAGATTGTTCAGGCACAACGCATACAAGGCGCGTGGCGCACATAGTCCGACGGCCAAGAAACGGTGCCCAACCACTTCAAACTTTGGGGAAGGCTATGAAATTGAGAGGTAAGCCTTATGACATCACTTGCTCATCAAGTTTTGTCAAGGATATGGTGTTTGTGAAGAGGTTTGAATGTCACCCAAAATGCATAATGTCACCCAAAACGCATAATGTCACCCATGAGAAAATCAACAAGAAAACGAAGGCTAAGGTTGTAAATTTGTGTTGATATTGCCAAGGCTTCACTCCACTCACCTATTCCACTCACCTATTCCCCTCACCTATCATTTTTCCCCATCCTTCCTTGTCATTTTTCCTAAACCCCTGCCCTAAGTCACTACCAAACCCTCTCCCTATTCCTCCACTGTTTGGTCAATGCAAAATCACCGTAGGACCAGCTAATTGGGCAAGCAAAGCTGTGGAAGAGGGTGCATGATCAAAGGGTTAAAGAGTCAAAACAATTAGCAAGAAATTTGGTTGTTTTCATAGCACGCGGAGCACACACCAAGGAGCACGACGCACTCACTAGGCATGGCGCACATAGGGCCCATCCATTGTATAAATATAACACTGGCGCATCGCATACCCGGCGCGCGGTGCACTTGGTAGAGTGCATCGCACATAGAAATATAAGGCCCAGAAGCTATCCAATCTACCTAGAAACTTTTGGATGGTCACCAATTTTGAAAGGTAGGCCACCTACCTCCATTCTTGCATCAAAATTGAAATGGATAGCACAATGGTAGGGGTATAAATCAAGTGCAAACATTTTTATAAATCCAACAAAAGAAAAACAAAGAAATCATTGATCCTAGGGTTTATGCTACAGTGACAAGGTTGCCAATATGATTCAAACCCTACCCCATCAACACTATACCCAAACTACTCCCAAATCCCTAACAAAACTCTCCTTTAAACCCCTATTCCCGTCTCATCATTCCCCTCCTAATACTCCCTGTTTTATTGTCCCCTTGGTGGCAGATTTTTAGGGCAACTACCAGCTTCATTGGAATTCGAGGGCAACATTAAACTCAGGGTACAAACAACAGTAATGGCATCCGAAGTTTCATCAGAGTACAAGGAGGAGACCCACAGTGACACAGCTTCAGGAGAAAGGGCCCAAAGGAGACATCACCGGAGTGGCAGACATCTTAGAGATGAGCCAAGCACCCTAACCGAGTTGCAGGAATGCCCTCTTGCTATGTCTTGTTTCCAGCACTTAGCATGTTTTGAATTTTGTCAGAGTGTGACAAATGTCAGAGTTCATCATGAGTTGGCACAACTTTTTTCACTTCACCTACATGGAGGACTGTCTATCTTGGCTGGGGTCACTTTCACATTGACACCCGAGACCATATCAGTGGCAACAGGCATACCAAACATTGGAGAGCAGTGGCATAAGAAAAAGAAGGTAGAGAGGCATCATTATGAGCCCTATATCAAAGACAGCTATTTGAGCCACCTCATGAGAGTTTTTCCATTAAGATTTCTGAAAGATGAGTATGCCCCGTTCATGAAATTGATCATGAAGTACTTCAGTTGTGAGGGGAGGTTTTCTCGCCTTTATGCCTATCACATCAGGTTGCTCATGCACTTTACCAGGGTGCAAATGATGAACCTGCCATTTTTCATCTGCGGGAACATAGAAAGGATGAGAAATTTTATGTAGCACAAGACCCCTTGAAATTAGCTCAACAGTGTGTATCACTTTGCCCTTATTTGGATTTTGGTAGACCATCAACTAGGATTGCAGGGTATTTCTTGGGAGGACTTCATCTCCCGTGACTTTTTCAGCACTTCATAAGTGGTTTCAGAGGCAGAGCATGAGTTAGGGCTCCCATCTCATTAGTATGAGCGACATGAGACTGCCACTATGCCAGTATACATCATCTATTAGAAAGGCAGTAGACCCTTATTTGCAGCAGCAAAGAGAATTTTATCTCCACCCAGGCTGGAAGGGGCCTCACTTCCGACATTAGCACCAGAGGAGCAGCGTAAGGGTAAGGAGCTGGTGCAGGAAGAAGGACCATCAGATGAGTGAGAGACCGAGTTTGTTCTCGTCCAGGATGATGAGACTGATGCAGAACCAACAAATGAGGAGCTCATAGAGATCATTAAGGAGCAGCAGTCAGTGATTGACTCCCTTTCCCTTGACTTGGAGAGGGCCAAATGGAACATGAACTACCTAGAGTAGAGAAACAAACAGCTTGAGAACCAATAGACGATCATGGAGCTGCAGAACATCTGTGAGCATCGCCAAGCTACTCAAGGAAGAAGGGTTGCGCTCACATCCTTGGAAAAAGAAATAAATGAGGATCAAGAGGCCAACCTTGAGAGGCTCAAAATGCATTTGGAGAGGATTCTAGAAAAATCTGACCAGGACCTTGCTCTATTGAGACATATGGCTTTCCGTTACTGGGTGCGAAAACATGAGTGCATAGGCCCGATAAGGAACTTGAAAGCAAAATTGAGGAAAGCAACAAGAAGGGAAAAACGGGCAAAAGAGCAAGATAGGCTTAGAATTTTGGTTGAGGCTTCCTTGGCTCAGCATGGCACCCCATAGAGAACTTCCAGCACAAATTTCAAAAAATTTGGGGAAATTTTGGTCACAGTGAAATTTTTTGGACAAAAAACAGGGATTTTCTCCCTATGCGTCGCGCCACTGGCGTGACGCTAAAATTCTAGGGCTCCAATTGAGAAACGGTTTGCAGATTTGGATTCAGCATGGAAAATTACAACTACTGGTGTCCAGGAAAAAGATTTGGGCAAGGTCTGGGTCTCCTAAAGGTCAAAAAAAACTCAAAAATGGCCTCTCTGCCACTTTTTTGACACACAGAAAGCAGTCTTGGGAGAATGAATATTTGGAGGGGCAAATGAGCACCAAATTTCAAAATTCTAATTGGGGTAGGAAGTAGACAGGACATGCTTTCCAGAAAGCCCACTTGGGCACATTTTTGACACCTACAAGTTCCCAAAAATCGGCCCCAAAGTAGCACAACACACAGGAAAAATGGCACGGCGCACAGAGGAAAAAGTTGCCAATTTGCTTTCGTTTTGCGAAATTTCGGTTCGCGACTTCTCCAAGTGGGCCCACTCATATACACTTCGGTTTTTTGGCACCAAAGGTGGCATTTAAAGTGTTTTTTCTCCAGATTGGCTTCTATCCAAGTGGCGAAGGAAGGAAAACGGTCACCCCAAAGCCAAATGTCATGTTTGTAGCGCTGCACCTGTAGCTGATGGTTGGCTCTCCATCTCCATTTTGTAATGGCTCGATTAAATCCCCAACCCTTGGGCGTTCTATATCTTCCTCACACATTCTATATATTGTATGCAAGTTATTTGCAAAGGGTTGGTTGGCTTGTAACTTCTGGGAGACTGTGGGAAAGAATCTTTGTTTCTTCACTGTGTATTTTTGACAGAGAATCAATGAAAGGCAGCGGCTCTGTTTCATGAGATTCGTGTGGTTGTGAGTGTAGAAAATGAGTCTCTTATGTTTTCATATGTATTTCTTTATGTTTCCTAATTTAATTCATGTTCATTTCCAGTGAAATTTTTTGAGTGAGATTAGGTAGAATTCAATTTTATTTCTCTACCCGTGGGAAAATTTCATGTTCAATGTTATTCTTCTGTTGAAAAGGGTTCATGTCACTATACCCTTTTCACTTTCTTCAGCAATCTATTCATTCCGTAGTACCTCAAACTAGCTTGTTACATTTTCTGCCTACCTTGCCTCACGGAATAATCTGTGCCTTTGTATTAAATTATCTGTTCTTTGCTGAGCGTCAGTCCCATAACATCCCAGAAGCTCGGTCATTCATAAACTTGTTTCCAGAATCCCTATTCACTTACTAGCCTAATGTAAATATTGCATTGTAAGTCATCTCAGACCATTTTCGATCGTCTATTCACTGAGCATGACTCGGAGAGAGCCTTTTCCTGCTCTGGTAGGGCTAGCTACTAGATTGAGCGTGGTTTGTGGTTACCCTAATTTTTTCCTTCCTTCAACCTAAGGCAGATTTAGGTGCTAACATCTATCATACATGCTTTTGATTAGATCAAAAAGGATATATTTGAAGCCCCTACATTAGCCAGTCCTGATTAATCTTCCCCTTTTGGCATATTTTCTTTTGCGTCAAAGACAACCTTAGTAGTTGTACTTTTATGGAAGAATATAAATGGTGATGACCAGCCCATAGCCTTCTTTAGTAATGTCATGAGGGATACTGAGCTTAAATATGACATTATTAAAAACCAATCTTATGCTTTAATCCTAGCCCTCAAAGCCTTTAGAACCTATGTTTTTCATTCACACATTACAAGCTATGTCCCTAATCATGCTATCAAAACTGTTTTCACCTAACCTGATGCTGATTGAAGAAGACGGAGATGGATTGCCAAATTCATGAATTTGATCTTGAGATCAATACCACAACGCTGGTGAAAGGTAAAGGTTTGGCCAAATTGTTGGTTGATTCCAATTGAAAAGTATTGGTAGTAAATTTCATTTCTTAACTTTCATCTGAGAAGAATACACAAGAACCTTCTCAAAATTTATGAGAGAAGTTAATATAAGAACCTTATTCTTCATATCAAATGATACTAATTCAAATAGATCATAAATATCTACTCTTTGATTGGTATTTTGATATTATGCAGTTTCTTAGAGATTTTCAATGTCCAACAGAACTTGACTTAAAGCAATGTAAAACCCTGAAGCTCAAATCAGTTAAATATTGTATTATCAATGCTAATCTATACTGGAAAGATCCTCTCAATATCCTTCTCCTATGTTTTATTGAAAATGAAATAGAGGGTATTATAGATCAGTTCCATGTGGGGTTTTGTGGTGGACACTATGCCTGGAGAGAAAAAACATAAAAAATTTTAAAAGAAGGTTTCTACTGGCTGACATTGTTTAAAGAAGTTGGAGCAAGAGTTATAAGTTGAACCAAATGTCAGATATTTGCAGGGAAACAGAACCTTCCAACACTCCCTCTTGTTCCAGTATTGGCTCAGGCACCTTATCTACAATGAGGGTTTGACCTCATAGGGGAGATTCATCCACATTCAAGTAATCAACATAGATGGATTGTAACTGCTACGGACTATTTTACCAAATGGGTAGAGGCTATACCTATTAAAAATAAAACTGATATTGTTGTAATTAAATTCCTTGAGGAAAATATTTTCTCAATATTTGGATGTCCTCAACAGATTGTTATAGATAATGCAACAACTTTTAGTAGTGTTAAAATGATTGAGTTCTATCAAAAGTATTCAATTATGTTACATCATTCTACACCATACTATCCATAGGGTAATGGACTAGTGGAGTCCTCCAACAAAAGCTTAGTTAAGGTCATTAAGAATACTCTTGAAGACCATAAAAAGAGTTGGGACAGTCATCTGATCTATGCCATTTGGGCAAGCAAAATTTTTCCCAAGAGGTCCACGAGCAAGTCTCCTTTCCAATTAGTCTATTGTAAGGAAGTGGTTTCTCCGACTCGTTTATCCTTATCAGTTATGAGATTCCTTCGAGAACCTTATGAAGAAATAGATGATTTCTCAAGAAGGATTAATCAAATCGTTGAGTTAAATGAGAACAGGGATGAGATTCAGTACAAGCTAAGGAAATATCAAAATAAGGTGAAGGATCTCTTTGACAAAAGGCCAGAGAAATAAATTTCAATAAAGGATACCATGTGCTTAGATGGGATAAAAGAAGGGAAGATAAAGGTAAGCATGCAAAATTTGACAACCTCTGGTTTGGTCCATTTAGCATCACAGTAGTCAAAGGAAATAATACATTCATCCTATAGAATTTGGAAGGACAATATTCCTCATTGCCAGTCAATGGGAAATACTTGAAATATTTTATCCATTATTAGATTTTCATCCATTCATTCATCATTTGTGAATGTCTGGAGATTCCATTTTATTTTGAAAAAATTCCAAGTGTGTAATTGTTTAAGCAAAGACTCCATAGCCCAAGGAGAAGGCACTTAAATCTACTTGTTCTCTGCATCGCATAGGAGAAAGCAGTCCCCATCTGGATTCGATGTTGTAACATTATTTGGTTTTGATAAGTTTGCATATTTCGTGAAAAATAAATTCAATATGTTAATATAGGATATGGATGAAAAATAAAAAAAATAAAAAAATGTTAGGACAATTGTACATCTTATATATCCATATCAATTAAAATGTTAGGAGTTAGTTGCCCTAAAAAATGGAGGCAAAAAAAAAAAAAAAAATGTTACGGAAATAAAAGAAAATAAAAGCTTGCTTGTTTAAATGCACGACACGAGAAATGTTAAATTTTTACTAATTGATGATTAATTTCCCTTAAAAGGGTATTAATATTTGTTATAAATATTTTGACATTAAACTTTATGTTATATGGCGCATATATTTGTTTAGGCCAAAGTCACTAGTCGACAAAACATCTTGTCGGCTTTAAATAAAAAGCAAACATCATCGAACGGTGGATTTAATCCCCACCCAGATCAACGGTGGGGAGAAACTTCGTATCCCCCTCAACCATTTCTCATTGGGGGGGGGGTTTCCGAAAAGTGGCTTTATTAGTGGACGCCCCAAAGTTACATGTCACAATCTCACAATTATGCACCACCCTCCCCTACTAAAAATCACAAACCATTTGCTACCCCCTCCAAAATATGCCAAACATTTTCTTCCGCCAATGGTTGTCCATCCTACACTTTGACCATTATACCTTAACCAATCAAACATTGCCACCTCACATTCCCATTGCCAAGCTGTTCTATTCGTTCCCACCTCACATATCCATTGCCAAGCTATCATACCCATTCTTTCTATCCGTCCATTACAACTCCACTCATAAAACATTAAAGCCACTACAGTCATAAAACAAACCATTAGCCAAACCCTACATGCTATAAATAGACCTAAACCCATCTCTTTTTCACTTTCATTTGACTCTTTACTATTGGTTGCAGGTGAAACATTTTTCTTGCGCAAAACCTCTTGGCATTTGATCAATTTGTCACTAGAGTCAAGTAGTGTACCTTCTATCCATTGAACCGTAACCATCTTACATCTAATTATTTTTTCTGTCATCATGGCCCTAAAAGGGAAATCTAAAATGCATCATATAGAAGAAAGTGCTGCTACCACCATGTTATAGACATTTTTGGGCACTACAAACCCAAGAATAAAATTTCCATAAGCCAAGGGCTCCTAAGTCCCTAAAAGTGTTGTTCCAACCCCTAAAGGAACAAGGTCAACTAATTACAGCTTCTCCCAGAAGTTCTCCATGAAAAACTACTTAGAACTAGTCAAAACAGGATCATTTCACCTGCTCCATAGGCAAAGTGCGTTGCATCTCACCTAAGTACACTCAGTGGGTGCGTTGCATTTCAAAAAGACCTTCTATGGGGTGCGATGGGTGAGAAGAGACAAATGGAAGTGTCAATCCGCGAGGTGGAGAAGCATGGAATCTTCCAGAAACTTCTCCTGTGACACTTGCCTCTATGAATTCGACCAAGGATGAGTAAGAGATCATCAATCTCCAAGTGGAAGCAAGAACTATCAGAGGGAAGACACTAATCAAATCACAAGCTGACTCTTCTCCCTTACAGACATCTATATATGGATCCCTCATCCCAGAGATCCAGAGGCTGGAATTTTGCATCTTGTAAGGAATTGTTGTTGGTTTCTTGAGGCAACATCATAGTGTTGGGTGATCTAAGCTTTGCATGAGGTGAAGAAGGGCTTACATGTTGAGAGGATGATCTTGGGTCAGAACAACTAGTTGTAACTCTCTTGGCTCTTTCTTGATTATCAATAAAGCTATTCAAGTTTTTCTCCATACTCTTGTGTCATTTATGTTTTATGCATTTGTATGGTCAATTTACATCTGATCCTAGATTGTTTATGATAGTAGATCCATGTTCTTGTATATTGTTATGCTTCTTTGATTCTACAGGTACAAGAAAGCAAGTAGAAAAGGACTATCAGAAGAGAGAGGAATCAAGCAAGGAGCCAAGCGCAAGACAGAGGTTGGTCTCCTTTATTCTTCTCTCATCTATCTTTCATAAAGGAAAACGAAAGTAGTTTTAATTTGTTTGTTTCTAAGGTAGCTACCCACCTTAGTGGGATTAGCAGTTCTGTATAGAAACTTTTCCCTGTAACAAAATGGTGACTCCACTGGGGAGTGACTAGGTTGTTTATCTATCTACATTTGTTTACTTTATAAACTTACAGACGGAGCCTGAAGTTGAGCCAGGTAGCTTTCGAACTGCATTTTCTATGCAAATGCAAAGTAGATAAATGTCGCTTCAGTCAATCTTCAGGTTTTCTTTATGAATTAAACAACTGATTTACAAACTCTCTAATTGCCCTTGTGGTGGCTCTAGTAACTTCCTTAGATCTACCCCTGTTGTTTATTTACTGAGTACCACTTGCTCGGCCAAAATCCCTAAACTGAACTGCAAACTGTGACCCAGAACCCAAGCAAAGTCTCATTTCTAGTCCAGCGCACTGTCTGTTCTGTGAATCTCAAATTCAGCGCACTTCCTGAGTGTAGTAGGTGCGCTGCATTTCAAATTCACCGTGTTACAAGTGCGCTGATCAGACTAGGCATTATTATTGAATTTTGGTTTCTGTTCACTCTTTTCAGATCTATTCAAGAATTTTACTGCCTGTAGTCAGTACACCTCTGTTTGAAACCCCTTTCCTTGCTATTATTCTGCCTCCATTGTGCAAAGAACTGTAAATTCTTTTGTGTATTTGTTGAGTCATTTTTAGTTCTCCTTTGCAAAAAGGTAACGTAATTGTACTGTCGTTTCTTGATTTGAAAGTGCCGCAAGTGTCATTTTTAGTCATAGAAGAGAATATGATTGTTCTTGATAGTCGATTACCCTGTTACTATTGTATTTGATCTGAATTAGTAGTTTTTGTAGTGTCGAAAGCAAGTTTTCATTTCCAAATTGCAAAGTGTTGTCATTGTCTTCATTTTGACTTTGAAAAGAAACTTGTTAGTAATTGTCGCTTTGAAAATAATTCAGATTTGTGCATTAGCTTTCTTTTATCATTCACATATTAAGAAGGCTGAAAACAAATACATGCATGTGCATTTGCATTTAGACTGTTTGATTGGTCTGATTTAGGACATTGCATATAGTGTGTGCTCTATGCTCTTTGCTGAAAGAATATTGTCTCTCTTTCCTTAGTAGCTAGGATTTTCTTTACACAAAGAAGATAAAACGACTGTTTATCATCTTAGATTGCATTTTAGGAATTGTACACCTACATCACGCGGTGAACCTGAAAGGAAAATTTCTTAAGCAAGATCAACTATAAAATAAATTTAATGAATCTAACAATGCTTTAGAACCTAACACACAACATCTAGAAGTCTAAGCTAGAGATGTATTCCGGCGTCGTAAAGCCTGGTAACTATTGTTTTCACTGTTGGTTGGGTGATTCCTCCACTTTGAGATGATAAATGCCAGTACGGACTTGTACTCCCACGTACCGTCGAGTATATTTTGGGAGACCACAATAGGCTTAATCCTTTATCCATAGGAAGTCGTGTCTGCCGCCATATCGATCGCAATGCACTGAACACAGCATTCAGGAAGATTGACTGCTGTACCGTAAAAAGTATTCTGCAGTTTTGTGATTGGTTTGGTAATCCCTCTTCCTAGATTTCCATAGCAGTCCCTTTCGTTCCTTTTCAGACTCCTTAACGGAAAAGGTCCATCTGAGAACTTGTCACTTCAGGCTCATTAAAAATCGAAGGCAACTAGAGTCATCTTTTGTTTTTTCTCGACTCTTAAAAATTGAAAAAACAAGTTGTGTCAAAGCGTCTAAAATTTATTTTAATCGGAATAACGTCACTGTTCCCTCATTGGTCTTGGAAGTTAGTCTCCCTTCATCACAAGTTCTTGTAGAATCGCTAGGAAATCTTTTGGATAGACTAGATATGTCTGAACAACCGTCGACATCCAGGACTATGTCATCCAACACAGCAGCAGCAGAGCCTCCTACTGCTACTCCAACGATGTTCACCGGTATACCATCTATCCCAGCAAGTTATCAACAACAAGTCGGAGTCCAATCAGGGACTGTTTCGACGTCATGGTCAGTTCCTATTTCTTCATCTGGATTATCATCTGGTATTTCTTATTTTGAAACTCAACAAATTGATCCAATGTGTCTTCAAAGGCCAATCTACCCTTTAAGTGCTGGATTTCCACCATATGGAGGGCAGTATGCCTTTTCATTTTTCCCTCCCGTAGAACAACCATATGGGAGTTTACAACAAAGTTCAGGTCAAACTGGAATTACATCCAGCGGTTGGGTACCAATACTGCCTCAGCAACCAAGGGTTGTATATTCAATGCAACCAATCCACCCTGTGTCGAATATTCCCACTATACCTACTATGGTGACTACGTCGCAAGTACAAGTGCTACCTGTTGTATGTCAACCCCAAGTTTCTCAGGTTGCAATAAAACAGCCTCTTGTCTCAACGACTCAATCACAACCTTAGGTTAGTGCCTCCTTATCTAGAGCGACTAAGGCTCAAACAAGTACTATGACTCCTCATCTTGGTCAATCACCCAATATTGGGCAACAGAAAATGGTCCAACAACCATGGTGGTTCAATCTCAACAACCGCCTTTCCAGCAATCATATCAAGGACCTGAGCAACAAGTCTTTGTAAGTAATTGGCAACCGCATTTCCAAAGTGGTTATCAACAACCATATTATAATGGTTATGCCCATCAACCTTATCAAAGTTACCAACATCAAATACATTATGTTGGTATGCAAAGACCCACTGCTCAGGCGATTCCATCTTATCCTGGGCATGCTTCGCCTAACCTGAATCAACAGTTTCCCTTTTTAGCAACTCTAGAATTACCAGATCTAAACCGGCTGACGAATGATCCAATTGCTTATGCCCCTTGGTGGCCGGCGATTCTGCATAAACTTCCGTCAGATATTCCTAAATTTAATGGAAATCCAAGTGAAGACCCGTCGAATAATGTGATGACCTTTCATCTATGGTGTTCATCTAACACTCTAAACGATGATTCGATTAGGCTTCGCCTTTTTCAGCGAACGTTAATTGGTCTGACAGCAAAATGGTATATCGAATTGCCTAGAGCTTCATTTGATAACTTCAACACCCTAGCCACAACCTTTTTAACCCATTTTCAATTACCAATAAGGTACGAAACAGGAACAGAGCTTCTTACCAATTTCAAACAGACAATGGCCACTCACATATCTGATCATATTCATGAGTGGTGACATCGTCGCAGAATGGTAAAAACATATGTTCCTGATCAGCTTCTAGCTGAATGGTTTATTAAGTCATTATTACCTTCTATCACAGAAGATGTGGCAAAGGGAGGAGTTGTCACTGAAGAGCAAGTAATTGCTCGTGCAAAATATCTAGACTTGATCTATACTCAGTCTGGCACGCTCTACGATAAAATATCTAATGCTCCTAGAGCGAAATTTTCTGTTCCTCCCCGTCATAAATCAAACAAAGACTCTCATGCCGGCGATGGCGTGATAGGTACGACAAACACGAAATCGACAAAGGCTACATCTAAGAAAGCCCATAAGATTTCTGATCAAAATGCAAATGAAGAACTTCTCATGTCAGAAGTAAATGCCATGTCGATCACCAAGGGCATACAACTAAAGCAACCAGGAGGCAAGAAGAAAAAGAAAGGGAAGAAGAAGAAACAGGAGGAGTCGTCTCCTGAAAAATATTCTGTAAACCCTTCTGGAAATAGGAAACCAAATCATCCATGCTTTATATGCGATGAGGATCATTGGACATCAGATTGCCCATATAAAGCTGAGCTTATAAAATTCTTCAAGAATACAAAAACCTCTACAGTATTAACTGATCCGTTTCCGAATCCAGGAACAAATATGGTTGCTAGTGACAATGCTTCCCGATCCCAAGTGCTTAAGTTGTCTATCTCAAAGCAGCAAAATGATGCTTTGACAAGGAATAAAGATTACGGGAATCCACAGCTGTCGAATAACAAGGCTAATGAACAACCTAGTAGTTCGACAACCACTTTGACCGAAGTTGTGCCACCCGTCATTCCTGAACCAATGATAAAGCCGCCAAAGGGAGTAGTACACAAATTGACATTTAATCCTCGTGCCAAACTAGCATAGAATTATAATATAGTAGAGGACCTGGCCCAATCGCCATCCGCTATGTCGACACTTGAGGTACCGCAAAATTTCCTATCCCAAAAGTAGGATCTATTATCAGTAATAGGTGGGATTGACCCAACGGATTCCAATCTTGTATCCTTTATTCACAAAGGATATGACCCTCAGTTACCAGCTCAACTAGCTTTCCTTATTCAAGTGAAAGCCCTCAACAAAACTGTTCATCGAACAATTATTGATGAGGGGGAATCTACATGTATTATGTCTATGAGTTGTTGGAAAAATTTAGGCTCACCACCCTTGTCGCGAGCATCAACAATGTTAAAAGCATTTGATGGATGGTCATACACTCCATACGGGATTTTAAGTAACTTGCAAGTTGAACTAGGGGGAAAAACAGTAGAAATTGATGTTGAAGTAATCGATGGAAACCTCAATTACAACATCCTACTGGGAAGGCCTTGGATATATGCCATGGATGCAGTTGTGTCGACCTACTTCAGGAAGATTGCATTTCCCTTTAAAGGAGGAATTACAATCGTTGACCAACAAACATTCCTCCACAACAGTTCAGAAGTTACGGGAAGCATTTCAATGATCCATGGAAGTGATCATTTGCTTCAAAATATCAGAGTAGGTCTCCTAAAATACCCTGACTTAATGGGTACTTTTGCCCTACAGCCTCTGAGTAATCTGGCAGAAGTGGGAAACCTGCAATATGAAATCTTCTATATCTAATGGATTCAGAAGATTCCTAAACATTTTGTCAGCATGGATCATTGCCCTGACAGAAATATTGTAACAATCAATTTTCTTGGCCTGGGGGGGCAAACCAAAATCAATGCTCATCGAGTGTTTGGATAAATACGTCTAAGGAATATGGTACCTCTTCAAATCCTTGGTCGCATGTACATTCTACAGACAAGGGAATCATTCAGTCAATGATGTTAGGAGAGGCACCATGAGAAGATTACCACCATCGTTCCCATCTCCCGGATTACAACGAAGATTATTCCAATGACCTTAATCATCCTTCAATTTTTTATTTTCTATCAAATATTTTAGATACGGTGGATCACGAGGAAAGTTCTTTTACTGTGTCAACCTCATTAAAAGATGAAACAAATCCCTTTCCAAATCTCAAAGGTAAACCTTCATTGCAACCATTGAGTTGAATGCAATGAGGCTTAGGGGCCATGAAAACTTGCCACGAGCAGTGTTACTGCAGGGTTCAAGATCGTTAAAAAATAAACCCGCCTTAAGCAGTTTTAACGTGGAATTCATGCTCGTTAAAAAATAAACATATGAAATGAGCAAATGTTTCCCCTAGCATTTAAGCTCAATAAACAATGAACCAATTTCTGGTAAATAACCGTCATGAATGTAGTACTTCAACCTTTAAAGCCTTGGTCGTGTTCTCATCATCACCTCCACTCTGTATTGGCCGATCATTCACCTCCATTTGATTGTTTACCCCTTTTGAGGAACAGCTGCGAAGAGTGATCTTGTTAGCCATCCTTGTAACACTGTTGTGATTGGGAAATTCCAAACCTTACCTGGAATCAGCTGCTACCCAAATTTATCACTCATTCCTCAAAGACGAGTCTCCTTTAAGATCTTTTAAACTGACTCGTAAAATATGAAAAGATTTCCGAGCTATTGGCCTCTCCAGCTCGTTAAAGGGACCAAAATTTCTATCCCTCCTTTAGATTTTAATCTTTTTGGACCTGAGGGATTATTACACAAAAAGATTGAGCACTTGTTTCATTTGGCTCGTTAAAGGTATCGAAAATTCATCCCTTCTATATTGTTTTATACTTTTTCGGACTTAAGGGATTAGATGACAAAAAAGGATTTTTGGAGTTTCCTTTACGTCCCTTTTCAGACTCTCTAAAATTGAAAAGGACCAAGTTATCTTTGTTGTTAAACTCATTAAAACCTAATAGCGACAAACTTGTTCATAGCAGACAAGAACGAGTTTCACTATCGCCAGGCTCGTTAAAGCATAGCGATGGGTTTTCCTGAAGGGAAAATTATAGAACAAGCATATGTTATCCTCCTCAAGCTTGACAAAAATAAAGAGGTACTGGTCAGCAATGACTGGGGAAAAATTGGGAAGAAAACTTGAAGAAACTTTGTTGGTAGCAAGTCACTCTTGAACATGACACTTTCACTCTGCATCCAAGTCGGGTTGGGTTGTTTCATTCACAGGTCACATCACCATGGTCACATCACACCATCCACATTTGGGGTTAGTGCTACCGATCCATCATGTCAGTGTCTCCGGTATGTTCAAGAGAAGTCACTCAGAGAATTCACCTTTGTATCACCCACTGCAATACATTTACACTCCATTCTTTCATGACTGCCACCCCCAACCTTATATCACCAGATCGTTTTCATCTCCATTAAAATCATTTGCTCTGTTCCGTGTCATTGATGTGGGATTCATTAAGGCCCTCCTATGACGGATTGCTTCTTGTCGACATCAACTCATTATCCAAGAATTCGATCTAGGGACAACCCTTTCAGTACTTTGAAGCTTGCATGCCTCAATGGCAAGTTTCTCACTTCCAGCGACAGGTTTACATCAATGACCTTCGACCGAAAGATTTTTCATGGTGTTTGACGCCAAGTCCTTTATTCACACCACGTGAATTGTACTGTAGTACCTTGAGGGTCATTATCATTATCGATGATTCCTCTCGTGCCTGTTAACAGCTTACATCATTGGCTGGTAATCAGGCGATGTCCTTCCATGTTCGACTCCAGAACATCTCTCACATGGATCGACTTGTACTTTGAGTGAAGATCGAACGAGACTAAAGACCCTGGATCTAGTTTCATCCATTCGTGCTACGATATATATTCAAGAAAATAAAGACATCAAATGTACATCATTGCTGCACAGATAATCATCTAATCAAAGGGATGATGGCTCTACCAGAATCATCAGTCTACACTCAGACGATTGTCTGTCATATGTACATGAAAATGAATTTATAAAGCTGAGCATGGGAATGCTCGCCTCAGCTAAATCATGAAAATATTATGAAGATAATGTATTGTATTGTATCTTATTACAGGTCCCCTTCCAGCTTGAAAGAACTTCGGAACCTCATGATAAATCATTTCACCTGACATCAAAAAGATTAACGACCTCATGCTTTACGGGGCAACTGTTATAGACATTTTTGGGCACTACAACCCCAAGCATAAAATGTCCATAAACCAAGGGCTCCTAAGTCCCCAAAATTGTTGTTCCAACCCCTAAAGGAAGTTGCATCTCACCTAAGTACACTCAGTGGGTGTGTTGCATTTTAAAAAGCCCTTCTATGGGGTGCGATGGGTGAGAAGAGACAAATGGCAGTGTCAATTGGCAAAGTGGAGAAGCATGAAATCTTCTAGAAACTTCTCTTGTGACACTTGCCTCTCTGAATTCGACCAAGGATGAGTAAGAGATCATCAATCTCCAAGTGGAAGCAAGAACTATCAGAGGGAAGACACTAATCAAATCACAAGCTGACTCATCTCCCTTACAAACATCTATATATGGATCCCTCATCCGAGAGATCCAGAGGCTGGAATTTTGCATATTGTAAGGAATTGGTGTTGGTTTCTCGAGGCAACATCATAGTGTTGGATGATCTAAGCTTTGCATGAGGTGAAGAAGGGCTTACTTGCTGAGAGGATGATGTTGGGTCAGAAGAACTGGTTTTAACTCTCTTGGCTCTTTCTTGATTATCAATAAAGCTATTCAAGTTTTCCTCCATACTCTTGTGTCATTTCTGTTTTATGCATTTGTATGGTCAATTTACATCTGATCCTAGATTGTTTATGATAGTAGATCCATGTTCTTGTATTGTGTTATGCTGCTTTGATTCTACAGGTACTCTGTGAAGCTGGGTATACAATAAAGCAAGTAGTAAAGGACTATCAGAAGAGAGAGGAATCGAGCAAGGAGCCAAGCACAAGATAGAGGTTGGTCTCCTTTATTCTTCTCTCATCTATCTTTCATAAAGGAAAACGAAAGTAGTTTTACTTTGTTTGTTTCTAAGGTAGCTACCCGCCTTAGTGGGATTAGCAGTTCTGTATAGACACTTTTCCTGTAACAGACCACCCCAGTCGATCTTGACCATGTTCCCCTCGCTTACTCACTTTTCAAGATTGCAGATGCCAAGTGTGAGTTGGACTTGCATGAATTGTACCTATGGATCAAATAAAAATACCTTGACCAACAAGACCTAATCAGATTCTCAGAATCAATGTTGCCTTTCTTCAGCTTCCCAAAAACATATGATTTCCCTTTCCTGATTACCTGTTTCCAAGCCATATATCACCCCGTAAAAAGAGCAGTGGTGGCTCAGAATGGAGTCATTCTGAGCACCATCTCTGTTGAAACCATTAACGAGATGCTCCTAATTCCTCAATTAGAGACTCTCAGCCATTTTTCACAAGCAACACTTATGGATTTTTACCATAAGCTAACATTTCCACAGAGTGCCCAAACCTTTGAGATTTGTTTGCCTGAGGATGCAAAATTACCAAAAAGGAATCCACCCTACCCATATTCCATATTTCCTAAAGCCTTGAGGCATTATATTTCTTTGCTTTCCTACTTTTTTGGATATCTGTATGACCATTTTGTTGATGAATCCATCCTTGTATTCCTTTCCATCTTCAACAAAGATCATTAACCAGAATTCATGTATAATTATAGTCAATTTCTGGCTGATAATAGACATGAACAATTCATGAATCTCACTACACAGGGAGTGTTCAGATACAACTCTATAGTTGTCCACATGTTTCTTTTTCAGCAAGGAGATCTTTTGCCCATCAAGCTCAGCAAACAGGATGAACAAGGATTGAATCAATCACTGATTCATTGGACCAAAATAGTCAAGACCACTTCCACAAGCTCTTCATTCTTATATTTTATAGATACATTCATACATCCAGTGGCACGACTTCTCAACAATCAGACAGAGACAAGGATTGGAGATGAAACAAAGAGGATTTTACACGTATGTGAGCAGACTAAAATCAATGACTAGTATTTATACCATAACTATACAAAGATAAGGGTATATGGTTGCGATATTGCACCATATAAGCTACCCAAGGATGTTCCTATGAGAATATTTTCTCTGGAATATATTAGGAAAATTATCAACATGGACGACCTACACTTTGTGTCAGTAAAAAGAAAATCTTAGTTTAAAATCAAGTCAAAGATTGGATCATTCATTTGCAACAACATATCAGCTGGTGTTGAGGCAGATACATTGTTAAATAAAATGAATTTCTAGCCTAGATTTACCTAGTCTTATGACGCTTTTGGTATAATTTATGCCTCGAGAATTGAATTGAAAATGACTTCCTATAATCATACTCCAAGACCAACAATAGAAAATTTCGTGAATTTGAGCAATGGGCAAATGGGACACTTCAAGAGGTAGATGAAGAGATTTTATCGACCCCCAATGAACAGACTCCAGTTGCTCAAAGCAGGCAACAAAAAAAAGGTGAGAGAGGAGACTTTATTTGCTGAGGAGATTATGAACGAATTCATTTTACAACAGAAGAAGCCAAAGATTGGCTTGACACCATCAAAAGAAGAAAATCAATTAGTAATAATTGACTTTAGAGTTCCAGAAGATTCTACATCAGCAACAGTTAGTCTTCCAAGAACTCCTCCTACAGCCTCACCTTCTAAAGGACCTCTAGAAATCATTCAGTTCATAGGAACTAGTTCCTCAGATGATCAGAAAATCTTCTCAAAGTTCCTTGAGATTAAACAGAAGAATTAGACTTTGAATTCTAATGTATAGAGTCAATTCTGGAAACAAACATCAACTTCTCAGCATAGGCTTATTTCTTCTTTCGAAAGTGAGAAAGGCAGAATGTAGATGACTTTCTTGCAAGCCCAAATCCCATTTCCTAAGTCTCCATCAGATTATAAAAGAATATATTTTCACTTGATTCCAATCAAATCCATCCAATTGACTAGATGGATATGCACAGACAGTCTCGTGAGCTGTTGTTTTCTACTATGACAACTATAATTATGTCTCTTTCCAAACTTAGGACTGCCCTATCCAATGTTCAATCTCAACTCAAGATAGAAAATATTTCTTCATTAGCCAAATATAACAGAGTAAAGGCATTGGAGGACTTAGTGATTAAAGTAGCATATGATCCCAAAGATCTCAAAGCTGTAGAGTTAGTCCTCAAAAGGAAAGATGCAAACATTGTTGCATTAAAGAAATAGTTGAAGCTGCCCTCTACAGAAGATCCTCTGACAAAGGACATAGCAGAAAATGAACAAAAAAAGGAGGACATGTTCAATATTATCATTGAGAAAAATATACAGCTAAAGAAAATGGAAGAGCAGGTTGAAGAGTTACTAAAGCAGAAAGAAGCAATGCATCTTGTTATGGTTCCAGTCACAGTAGTCCCAATAGTAGTTGCAGGTATAGAACCTAGTTCATCATCAACAACCATTGAGTATACATCAACAACAACTGATCCAGCAAAATTATCACAAAAATTGGACACACAGAAACAGGAAAATGAGAAGTTACTTTAAAAATTCCAAAATTTAGAATTGGTATGTAGAGGAGATGCAAAAGTCCCACAAGTTGGAACTTAATATTGAGAAGTTGGAAAGTGAGTCCCTAATGGTAGATGCCTTGGCCCGAGCCAAGGAAAATATTTGGACACACATCAGCCAATCTATGACAGATGTATAGCCATCCATACAAATAATTTTTGAACAAGAAGAACTCATTACCAGATGCAAGGCACAAATAGAAGAACATAAAGTAACTTTGAAGACCAAGCAAATAGAAGCCACATATATGATAAAGGTGCTAAATTCAAAAAGAAGAGTAGAACTGGAAGAGATAAATATTTCTGAAATAACTCCTACCATCTTAGATATTAAGAAGGTCTTACAAAAGAATAATTTGATTAACTAGCTAGAAACAAATTGTCAAACCCTAGATATTGTTGTCCAAAGGTTTCATTCAAAATTTAATATTTTAAATTAGAAAGGACTACCAAGATTGGTAGCTCTAAATGATAAATTGATCAAATTAGAATATTATTGCAAGAAATTGTATAGTATTGCGGTGGACAGAGCTAAGTTTGCAGGAATCAAAGGACATATAACAGGGAAGGCCTTTCTAGAAGCCTTGGAGTTTGATTCGACCATCAAGCAAGAAATTAGACATACGTTCCTTAACAAGCCAACTTTTGAGAGGTGCATAGAAGTGGATGAAATATTTAGAAATATGGTGAATTTTGAAATCCCAAGTGAAGAAATATGGGATCAACTGTGTGATAAAATTGAGTAATTTGTCATCCTCATAGTATGATAGCTCATCAGCATAACTAATTGACCTAGAGTTATCTCAAAGGACAACAACTCCTAGGTTCAGGAGATCTATTTTGCCTCTCATTTGAATATTCCATTTTTTCATCATGACCTTTAGTCCTATGTCAAGTTATATGATTCCACACACTCTAGAGTCGTGTCACCAATGTTCAAGAGAAGTCCAAACTGCATTTATTTACCTATAGATTTTTTGATTCATTGTTACAATATTGAAAATTATTCCACTTTATTCGTTGTTTCATGTCGATGATTGATCTGGTTCTTGGGGGGAGAGACCACCAAGATCTGAAAAGATGAAATGCTAGAAGAAAAGAGGAGAAGCCCAATAAACAAAACCAAAAAGAAACTTTTTATTGAAACAGAGAATAACTGTAAAAGCTACATTGTGGTGGACAATCTGTCCTTCTACAAAATGTGACTTATTACTTATAGGCTTTTTCGGTTACAATACTATGTAAATTCTATGGGTGAATGAATACCATGGTTGGATTTCACAATATCATGGGAAAATACCATGGGTGAATGAATACCATCGGTGGATAAATACCATGGGTTGATTCCACTTACAATACCTGTAATGCTTGCGACCAACTGTGGTATTGACAGTGTGCGGCCTAGCAAATGGACTTCGATGAAGTGTGAGTTTGTGGATAACCCATAACCATGACAAATAAAGATTTGAGGATAGAGATAACCTGTAATTCTTGTGACCAACTGTGATACCAACAATGTGCAGCCTAACAAATGGACTTCGATGACAAGGATTTTGTGCGATTGACCCATAATCGTGATGTTTATTGTTGATGAAGTAGTAGGTGCCTACATAACTTGGGGTGTGAGGGCACATCTCCAAAGAACCCAATCCAGAGGCTACTATGCTGAAACTGATGAATTTGAAGTAGGTGCCTACTAACGGAGGGTGGGAGGGCATGTCTCCAAAGGGAACTCGCTCTGAATGCTATTCCATATTTAAAATGGGCATAACTCAGTTAATATAACTCAAAATATGTATTATAACCTTCTTTTGGAAACAGAATGACCATTCTGCATCTTTGCATGTGTTGGAAATCCTTATCTGGACACTCTGGAATCTCAGATTCGCACTCCAACTATTCCACTATCATAAAAGTTCTGAAAAAATAGCTGATTTTAAATCAGTGATATCTCCCACATCCGAACTCCTATTCGACCCATTGTTTTCTTGAAATTGGGTGATTTTTAAAGAGGAGTTCAAATATGCAATCATTGTTCTAAAATTTGGCACAAAAACTGCAAAAAATTATAGGAGAGTCGTCGTCCACTAGTTGTTGTTAGAACAAATTATGCAACATAGTTTATTTTAAATCAACGATATCTCCCTCATCGAGAATTCGATTTGGTAGAACTTTTTTTTTTGAATTTTGGTATTTTTGGCAAGGAATCGAGATCTGTAATTTTATTTGCAATTTTTGTAACTAATTTTTCAGATCTGATATGAAAACTCACTACCCAAAAAAATTCCTACAAAAAAAATGAAAAAAGAAAAATTCTTCCTGCGTGGCCCAAGAATGTGCTCTGTGGAGGTTGCAGCATGTGCCTGAAGTTTCTTGAATATTTATGCAAAATTTTGAAACTAAAATATGCATTAAACCCTCATTGCCATGGAATTGTAGCCCTCTCTAATACCACTGATCCAGATCTTCGGGGGGGGGAGAACCCCAAGATCTGAAAAGATGAGATGCCAAAAGAAAAGAGGAGAATGCCCAATAAACGAATCCAAAAAGAAACTTTTTATTGAAACAAAGAATAAATGTAAAAGCTACATTGTGGTGGACAATTTTTCCTTTTACAAAATGTGACTTGTTACTTAGAGCCTTTTTTAGTTACAATACCACGAGTAAATTTACCATGGGTGAATGAATACCATGGTTGGATGCCACTTACAATATCATGGGTGGATAAATAACATGGGTGGATTCCACTTATAATGCCACGGGTAAATTCCATGGGTTGATGCCATTTTCTATTCGAATCAATGATGGGGGATTTCTCATTTCCCTCCTTCGATGGGTCGATTCCTGTCGAATTCAGCTTATTATCCAGGAATATGACTTAGAAACTCCCTTTCTTCTCATCTATCGATAGGTCTTCATCATTGGCTTTTGATCAAGTGATGCCATGAGTTTTCAACTTTAGCTTCATTATCACATTCATTGATTGTACTATTGTACCTTGAGAGCCATTGTCATTATTGGTGGTTTCTCTCATACCTATTAACGATCGACATCATTGGTCAGTAATCATGTGATTTTCTAGCATGTTCAACTTCAACACATTTATTCCCATGTTAGGATTCGTACGTTGGGTGGGTCGAGATGGAGCGCAAGACCCTAGTTCTTATCTGATATGATTCAGGTTGCATGGAGTTATATGTTGTTCGTGATTGTACACATGTTTCTACTATACAGAGGGATGTGACGTTACCGTGGGACTTTATATTTATGATGATACTTGTTATTTGGATGGCTACACCCATACCATGGACCTTTTCATATAGTCTTCATCATCCAGATGGTTGTGTCCATGTCGTGGATTCATGTCTTGATCTTATATATGTATATGTATATGTGTCCTTGATTTGCAGGTCTCCTAACAGTGCATGTCCTCGCTCTTGCAAGAGCTCATAAAGCATCTCAGCCATCACTCCTTATTTTTCCTTCATTCTTTACGGGGCATCTGTTACATAGTATTTTGTCACACCTACTCCACTTCCCTGTGACATACCCCAAAGTGCCCAAAACATGACCATTATAAAGAATACTCATCCATGTATACAACTCAGATCCCTCCTAAGAATTCGATTGGAAAATGCCTTGAGCTTTCCCTGAAGAAAAACTCTTTAAACCCTAAAATGAGGGTCATTGCCGTTATGAGGCCTAAAACATTAATCCTCGCATGTTGCACTGTACTTGACTAGTGATGGCATCGCTCTATTCCCTTGCATACTCGTGATGATCTGAAAATGGTAATTTTCCCAAAGGAGATGAGAAGCTTCGTGATCTAGAAGCTTCTAAAGCATCGAGGTGGAGGTTTTTTTGCATAGATGAGGTCAAATTCTCCAAATTTGGCCACTTTGTCTTATCCTTATGAGCTACCTCCTTGAGATGAGGGCGTAATCCTATCTTTGGAGAAGTCCTAACTCCCTTAGCTAGGCTATAAATTCATCCTCTCCCATTCCCAAATGGTTGGTCTATGTTTATTTGCACCCTTATGCTAAGCGTGCCTAGAGGCTATTCATTAGAGTTGGAGAAGGAGTTGTTAGAGAGTTCTTGGTTTGGACTTGGATTACCACTCAAGGAGAGCCTTTCAACATCAAGGCTTTGGTTGTAAGCTTCCCTTTATTTCCTAATAATATACAACTACTAGTTCATCTTCCCAAAACATATATGTTCATGTATTATTTAGCTTGGCATTCCTTGATCAGTTAAGTAGGTTATTATTGGATTTGGCATGCTTTGTTGTTTCTTGTTCACTTGTGCAAGCACATAAACGCTGAGAGAAGCAAGAAAATTTTTGTGACACAAGTGGTCTGAGGTCCTCAACAAAGGAAATCCAAATAGCATCAGAATGAGGTAGGCCATCTCCTTCGTTCTTCTTCTCAATTATAACCTAGGAACATGTCTAGATGATTGTCACTTCAGTTGCTATACACACTCATTGTACTAGAGGGATCGTCTATGTCCGCAGAGCAGATTAACCTTGTCAACAATATGCTATATTCATGAACACGTATTTGAAAGGTATATTAGCTAGTCTCTAGCTACAGGTGGATCTATCAAGGGAGTTAGCATCCCTTGAGAGATGGTGTGGATGTGTTCAGTTGCAAGGTAGCATTCTTAGCACAGCAAGGTAAGGTAAATAGTGTGTTGTTATGTTTATTTATGCATCGATAGTTATGAAGTCATGAAAATATGATGTAGGGGATTGGATGGCAAAGGCACTGCCATGAGAAGAAGGCTAAACTTGATCTTTCCTTTGGAAGCATTGTGAACCATGGAGATTGAGTCATAATTTCTATTGTTAGTCTTGTGCTTTTGGTCTTTTTGATTTTCTTGTGCTTGATTTGTTGTTTTTTATCTCTAGTGCATGATCGTGCCACTTTCTTTGTGGCATCGTATTGTTATAGGTTTTACGTTCTTTTATTCATGTTTTCTTCTCAGTCTTGCCTTTATTATTTTGAGAGTCTTGGGAATTAGCCGGGAAAGAGGAAATTTAATGGATATTGGGGAGAGCTGAATGAAACCTAGCAATAATGTAAGACTTGGATGAAGTTAGTGCGTGTATAATGGTAGTTGAAGGCAAGATTATGACAGCTAGTTGGATTGGTTGGGTCCATTGGTATAAATGGATGATGGTAGGACAATCATGAGAAAAATATTCAGGAAAGGTAAAGCAAATATATTTTAGGCATAAGATGCCTTAGGTACATTGGGAATTGTTGTTCTCAATGTTGTACATGATGTGCACAGATAAAAGGAGTTCTCTTAACCATGACATTATGATATCTAGTAATTACAATTGTGATCATGATTATGTTGGTGTCTATATGTGTATACATGTATGTATGTATGTATGTATATTGTTGTCTGATAGGATCATGATTGTTTTATGATAATGTTTATGTATATGTATGTATGTATGTATGTATCTATGTCACTATCCGAAAGGGTTGTCAGGCATCATTCTTGTGGAGGAATGATTGCTTATCTGTGAATGGCATGAAGAGGTTCCTGGTCTTACGAGGAATCAATTGGGAGGAGTAGTCCTGACAAATCTATGAGGTTAGTATCATGTGGTTATGATTTGATATTATGTGATTATATTATTTATATGTTAAGTGCAGGCTATACCGGGGGATACATTAGCGAAATGAAAGTGGTGTGGTATGTGACATGCTGGGTCAAGCACAAATAAGATACTAGAAGAGAGGTTGCTTGGTAGAGATAGTGTGGTTTCGGGTGTGTGGTACTATTGTTGTGCATATGTTGTATATGTTGTACATGTTGAATCTGTGACGCTGTGAACGTGTGGTGTGGTGTATATATATATAGTGTGTACATGTTTTTTATGCAATGTTATGTATAGTGTGGTACATATAGTTTTGTACGAATATTCCATATGAAATGTTGGGTATAGATGGTACTATGAATAGGTTGGGTATGTGGTACTATGTACATATTTTACTATGTGCATGATTGATCTGTGGTGTTGCATGCATTTTCGATATGTAGTCTTGTGTACATAGGGTGCTATGTACATATGGTGTGATGTTGTACATTTGGTACTATGTACATATGGTTTTGTTTGCATGATTGTACATGTGGTGTTGTGTTCATGTCATGTTGTGTACATGTTGTACATATGGTGTTTTATGTAGGTAGTGATGTATACATGTCATGCATATGGTGTTGTCTACATGTGGTGTTGTGTACAAGTCATGCATGTGGTGTTGTAGACGTTTGGTGTTGTCTACACATTGTACATGGGGTACGATGTACATGTGACATTGTGTAGGTGGTGCCATGTACATGCGATGTTGTGCACACGTTGTGCAAGTGGTGCTTTGTATCGATGGTATTGGGTACATGTTGTACATATGGTACTCGTGTACGTGTGGTATTGTGGGCACGTGGTACTATGTATGTGCATTTTGTAGTTGTGGTATCGTGACATTTGTAATCGTTGTTTTTTACTCTGTGTAGTACATGTGTTGTGTTGTGTTCTATGACGAGTGTAGTACATGTATTGTGTGGTGTTATACATCAAGTATAGATGTATTGTGTTGTGTTGTATGTCAGCTGTAGGTACATGTATTGCTGTGGCATTGTACATTGGGCATAGATGTATGTATTGTGTTCTACATTACGTGTAGGTGGATGCATTGTGTGGTGGTGTAAACTAGATGTAGGTGTATAACTGTGTTACGTCGCACACTCGATGTAGGTGTATGAGTTTTATTTCAAGTGTAGGTGCATGTATTGCATGGTGTTGTATGTTGTGTGTGGTTGTATGTGTATGTGCACATGGTTGAGGAGAAGGCATTGAGTTTTTTTCTAGTGTGGAAACCAATCTAGAGTGTGTACAGAATAAGGAAAAAGGTAGAAGCTAAGGATTGATTAAAGGATAAGTATCAATATTTTATTTCAGTTTTATACATGTGATTTATGATTATGGTCTATGATGATTACATGTGATCTATGATTCTGGTTTATGATGCTTACATGTGATTTATAATGGTTCTCTTTTGAGCTACCTGATGTGATATGTTTATAAATGATGATTTGGTCAAAGATGCTAGTTTGACTTGTTGTAACAAAAAGTGAGCATAATCACAAGTGCACCTTGTTGACAAGCCACGAATGAGGTATGATGTGAATTTACTTCAATTTATTTTAAATATAATGGAATTTATGTGCTTGGTATAGGAAGCATGGAAATGCCTAGTTTGGTTGTTGAAATTGACTGCAAGAATTAGCAACAACAACAAAAGGAATTGGAAAATGCAGTAGTATGCTGGAAAATTATTCAGGAGCAAGGCCATTGTGGGACAATGGCACATGATATTGTCCATTTATTTCCATGAGCATGATATGACTGCTATGATGTTTGAGTCAGGGATATGAATTGGTTTATGTGTCTTTTGATGTGAGGAGGCCTTGAGAAGGGATGGATTGTTTGGGATGAGGGTGATAGAAAAACTTGGAAAGTGTGTGACTGACTGCATGGAAGGGGGTGACTAGATTTCCCAAGGGACTATGCAATAGAGAAGGGAAGGTCAGGTATGGATTTGTTTTGGTCATTAGCATTTCCAGGTGGAATCAAATGCACATTGGGAGTTGGCCCTGGAACAATGAGCTGGTAATTGTTCACTAAGAGGATAAGTGGGGTTGGATTGTAGCGCTAGACATTGGATGTGACTTTGATAGTGGATCCTGGTACTACTTTTGAGTGTAGAGGTGTGAGCCTCTGGATTCCCTTTTTGATTGATACGGGCAGTGCATCCTTTTATTTGTTGTTTGAGAAAATGTGCATATGTGTATATCATTGTAAATAATGTATCGAGATAGACTTATAAAGCTCCACAGATAGTATGGCTATTTTTTGGGTGAACCAAATGCATGTGTATATGTGGTTATTATGTAAATACCATAATGAGTTGTGTTATAAAGCTCCGATAATGGTATGTTTTTCATGCTTTAGTAGATGGTGATTACAAATACTGCAATGGTCTGTGTTATAAAGCTCCATGGGTAGTATGGTTTTTTTTCACCAGTGTTGTTGGTCATATGTGTCATTAAACACCGAGGAAATTGTGTTCTCTAATAGACCTAGTTAAAAATTCATCTAAAAATATATAAGGCCATGATTTATGGGACACGTATTCCAAGGTGAATGGTGGGAAAAACATCATAGCGGGTCTTCATTTTGGGTATTATGGCTAAGGAAATTGGCAAAGGAAATTTCAAAGGTTTTGGAAAGGAAAATACACATTATTTGGCATTTGAGTATGAAAATAATGGAAATTGGGAGAAATTGATGGTGAAAGGTTATAGGTTGCATGTGAAGAGGAAATTGAAGGTATATAATGGAAAATGAAGAAAATAAAGGCCTCATTCATAAAAAGGCTTCTAAGGATCAATGGGCATGCTTGGTCAATGTAATATTTTTCTCATTTTTGGAGCTTTCTCATTATTCTGTCTCTCTCTCTCTCTCTCTCTCTCATACTCTTAGACACAGAGTTTTCTTGGAGCACTCTTGGAGGAGTGTGGCATATTTGGAAGGAACAAACAAGGAAGAACAAGATCAAGCAGCTATAACAGGATTCTTTGCAGGTATTGATTTTCAAGTGTGATTTCCAAGCTAGATTTGGCATGCATGATATTTCATGTGGTTATTTTCTATCATGGCATGAGTTTTGCCATGTGTGACAATTTGTTTAGCCTAGCCTTGCCATTTCTAGATATCCTTGATGAGATGGGTTCTCATACTTTGATTGAGCTGGATTATTGGATGGATTTGAAGTTGAGTGAGGTGGATCTCTAAAATGAAAAACACATGGCCTAGTGGTCCCTAAGGTGGATTGTGAATCTTGGTAAAACCATTTCCGTAGTAACCCCTGAGCTAGAATGTGGGTTGCGGTAAAGCCAAGATTGTGTGCCTCGATGGACCTATCAATTATTTCCAATGAATGGTGGGATATACGGCAAAGCTAAGAGGTAGATTTCTCTCTGCTAGGCCTAGTATTACCGGGATGAGATGCACAGTAAAGCCTAGAGAGTGGGTCTCGGTCTAGAGCCTAGTGATCCATGGATCAGACTGTGGATTACGTAAAGCCTGAGAGAGTATGAGGTACTAGAAGGCCTAATAGTGTAGGTTGATAACTCTAGTATAATCCATGTTTGTTCAGTTCTTTTTGCTTGGTTATGAGTCCCACATTCATGTTTGGAATATGCAATGGAGGTGATTGGCTAAAGAGATATTTGGCTCAACCATTTTATAGTTAGGTGGAACGTGGAAGTCCCATCCTGGGTTTGGATATTTCATCATCAATATGAGGTTAACTCTCCTTGTATTTCTATGAGTACTATATTGGTTTATATGTGGATTATATGGTTGTGATATCATTGATATTTATGTTTTTATTATGTTGGTTATAAGCATGTATTATGACAGTGATGATGCATGTCTTTCCTCATGTTTTGATTTGTAAATGAATGAAAAATGTATCTATGACCTAATAGATGATAATCCAGCTAATGATATAAGGGAACAAGGCTTCTTAGTGATTCCCAGACAAGTATGATACCTCTATTCTTAAATCTATTGTTTGCACCTATAGATTGCGTTGATGCCAAGTATTTGATAGAATGTCAGTCCCAGTTGGGGATGGGTAGGCCTAGTCTTGGAGTTAGTTTTTGGTTTATTAGTCTTTTCATCATGTTTTTGATGGATTTTAGAAGCTACAACAAGTTCTGGGTAGTGGATGGAATTCTAGGCTTGAAAAGTACCTTAAATTTATCGGACTCTGGGACAGGTTTGCTGGAAATAATTCCTAGACATAGGCATGCAATCTTGTGGGAGCGTCTAGAGCTCTTTAGATATTGTCATGCCCACAGTATGGGAGCATCCAAAGGTTTAGTATTCAAAAAACTTGGTGGGACTTAGGGGCTGCTTGGAAAAAAGTTTGGGATGGTTCTTAGGAGTCCTATTACTCATGTCGAAGGTTTGTATTGAGTGTTTCCATCGGATCCACTTCTCTAATGCAAATTAGGAGGTTGAGTCACATGTTTACGGTGGTTGGCTGATTACTTGGGTAGATGTGGGAGGAGGCGGTTACATTTTCTTCAACTGTCGCCTTTTGCACACTTTCATCTTTGCAATTATCATTTTCATGATTACACTGTAATTTTGTATTGCATTCACTTTAATTAGTGTCGTTTTCACATTATCTTCACTCTGGTATGTGTCACTTTCACTATTGTTCACATATTGCAAGTATCCTTTGCACATTTCTCTTCATATAGTAAATGGTATATTTAAGAATGTGGAGTGTCACACAATGCATGAAATCTAGTTTTGGTGTGTTTCAAGGGGTATGTTGTAGCACTGCAACACCCTCCAAAATTTTGGCCTGCATCCAATTTCGGAGCCTCCCTTGAGTTTTTACTTGATTTTTGCAAGAACTTGGGCTCACCCCGTGGGCTCATGTGAGTCCTTACACCCTCTTTGCTTGACCGTTCAACAGATAACTTTTGAATGTTGGTCACAATGTCACACTTGCAACCATCTTCTGGTCATGCACAAGGTTTTTGCTTCATGTGTACATGTTGTATTCACTATGTAAACACCCGTCACACTCACACGAAGTTGTATGGACTATCGCGCAAGTGTCATCACGGTCATTCAACGATCCATCAAAAGTGTCGCTCTTGTCACTCACACCATTGGTCAGTCATGTTGAGCATATATTGTCTTCATGATTTGACGTGTCTTGTTGTCGAGTTATGTCGAGTGTGTGTTCACAAAATTCGCGTATCCAAAAATTCACTCCCTCATGCACTTAGTCATTTTGTTGAATTTTTGATGATCAGATCATCTTCTAATATCTAGACATCCAACCTATGATCGACTCAAGCGAATTTCACCTAAAACAATGCAGAAATGTCCAATAAGCCATTTCAATCTGCATTACCCACAAGTTGATCAATCAACCCTCCTGCTTGTCAACCAGAGAGTTTGTTGGAAATAATACTGAGAGGGGGGGTGAATTAGTATTATCAAATCAATAAAAAATTTTCATTTCCATATTCAGATTCATATATGCTACTTTAGTTAAGGCAAATCGTGTGTATACACAACTCTTTGTAATGCAACAAGTGTATATCTATTAAACTTTATGATTCAGTTAGTTGATCTTTAATAAGTGCATCAAAACATTATTAACCATATGAACAGTAATCAGGAGTAGTAAAACAGAACAGATCACCACACATAAGCAACACACATGAACACCAAGATGTAAGGTGGAAACCCAATGTAGGTGAAAACCACCTGCTACAATTCGTCTCTATCTTCATTAATAAGAAACTTATTTTTACAATATTTATGTACTGGTGTAGTCTTATACTAGTACGCAGGCTTCTACCTGCGGAAGGCTACAACCTTCTCTCATTCTCCAGTTTCTCCTGGAAGGGAGCTACAACCCCTTAGCTCTTATACTAGCTAAGGTACTAGTACGTAGGTGCTAACCTACAGAAGGCTACAACCTTCTTTTTCTTCCAAGGACCATGTTTCATAAATTTTTAGACTGGATACATGAATAATATCAATCAAACATCAAGTATATCTGTATCAACCAATCACTTCTCAGAATGTTGTAACCAAAAAATAGTAACCAGACACCAATTCTAAACCCAAAACACTATAGCAATAAACAGAAGTAGTTAAAATAGATTTCATGAACCATACGCTACTTCAATATGCAGAAACCTACGTATATATGTAGCTGTATAAAGGTCAACAAGCG
Source organism: Pinus tabuliformis (assembly GCA_031772625.1). NCBI lineage: Eukaryota > Viridiplantae > Streptophyta > Pinopsida > Pinales > Pinaceae > Pinus > Pinus tabuliformis. The sequence goes on along the minus strand of CM062817.1, from coordinate 1,165,436,263 downwards.
TATACACTGCCTTCACTTCCTGAACCCGTGTGTATACGCACTTCTGATGTGTTGAACCTGCGTACAAATCTATAAAAGATAATTTACCCTTTCCACTTAATCAAACAACAGTTATACCCAGATTATCAGATTTATAGATCTAATCATGCACCAAATATAACAGATCAAAAATCACACAATGATACTACTATTCAAGCCTTAAGATCTTGACCCATCAATAGAACTTATCCATCTTTTAGCGCTCAGGTTCCTCCTTGGTTCAGATCCAGCAATGACCCATAACCCAAATCTAGATCTTGCTCCTCATAAGATATTCAATTCTTTTGTCAATACCTTTGCCTAATGATCTCTTTCCTCTTTTATAGTCTTAGGCCTTACTCAATACGATGGTCCAAAACCATTTAGAACCAGTACTAGGGACCCAATACCCAGGTTCAACACTTCGGACGCAATACCAAGGTCCAAAACCATAGGTCTAAATACCACAGACCCAAAAATAAGCTTTCCCATATGTACACGCTTTTCCATAAATGAAAGCGCGTGCATATGCATACACGACTTTTGATCAGCAATCCCACGTGCATACATGCCTTTCTATATAGAGAACCTGCATGTATAACCTACGTGTATAACTTGTGTGTATACACTACTTGGTATTATAGCGAACCTGTGTATATACTTTTCTTTCTTCATTCTTTGTAGTATGATCATCAATTCTTTGCTACTGACTTGCTACACTATGATCTATCATCTGTGTGAGTTGCCATCAAGGACAACACTTGTATCATAATTCCAACAATATCCCCCTTTGGTCTTGATGGCAACAACCATACCAAGTCACTCTCCCCCTTTAACATCAAGGGCAAAGGGAGAACCAAGATATTCTCTTCCTTGATATATATTCTATTTTCCATACTCCCCTTGAGTACCCGCTAAAGTCTCTAATTGAGCTCCCAAGATGTACCAATCCATCCATGCTCCCTCTGAGTACATGCAGAAATCTCCACTCTGCTGAAGTGTGATGTTCATGCTCCCCCTCACTGTAAGCAATGTCTGCAAAAAGATGTTCTACAAGAAGAACATGACTCTATACATCATAAAGACTCATCCCTACATCAATCTCCCAACCAAGTGGGGATATACCAATACTGACTTATCCCCCCAACCAATTGGGGATATACCAATACTGACTTATTCCCCCAACCAAGTGGGAATACATCAAAGGTTTACACAAGAACATTACATCATCCATCCTAGGCATAGTGGGGAAACCAAAATAGGTCGTTACATGACCTTGATAAGAAAAGAAATACATGACATAGGGATGAAATATCTACAACAAGACCATGATCGTTATCAACAACTATCATCAGCAGCATTTGTCAATTATCATTCAGACCAGCAACCATGTTCTCCCTCTGCACTTGTTCCACCTAAAGCCAAAAACAACTGTGAAATTGAACCAAGATCTTCTACAATAATGCCCATAATGCATTATTAGAAGTATATATGCTCCCCCTGAACCTATGCCAGATGGTCTCTATCAGACCCATATCAGACTCTTTTCACCTGAGTCCGGCCCACTGATTTCCTTCAAGCTAACATATACGCGACTGTATCCACAAAAACTAGTGTATGTACATGGATACTCCTCATGAAACTCACGTACAATCACTTTTCTTTGAAACGAATAATTTCAATAGCAAGATGCTGCATCAACTACCCCCATCTTTTGTCTGAGGTATTCAAATGTCTCCCTAGGCAGTGGTTTGGTGAGTATATCAGCAACTTGTTCTTTGGAGGGGACATACTCCAATTTAACCTTTTGTTCGAGCAATTGTTCTAGGAAAAAATGATATTTGATAGGTATGTGCTTGGTCTTCAAATGCATGACTGGATTCTTTGAAATATTGATTGCACTTATATTATCACAAAAATGGAGATAGGTGGAGTACAAGTGATTTGAATGTCTTGCAATGTTTGCATCATCCAAAGGAGTTGTGTGTAGCAAGATGCAGTAGCTACATATTCTGCTTCAACTGTAGATAATGCAGTTGAACTTTGTTTCTTGCTGAACCAAGATACTAATCTAGAATCCATGAAGAATGCACCACCACTAGTGCTTTTCCTATCATCCATGCTTCCTGCCCAATCTGCATCAGTATATGCATGAAGTGTGAGATCTGTAGCTCTAGGATACCATAAGCCATAGTTTTGAGTTCCTTGAAGATACTTGAAAATTCTCTTAACTGCTTGAAGATGAGTTTCCTTTGGATTGGCCTAAAACCTTCCAACTATTCCCACTACATGCATAATGTCTGGTCGGGTACCTATTAGATAAAGCAGACTATCAATCATCGATCTATAGGTTGGTTGATGTACTGCTCTTGATTCATCATTTGCGCTAAGGTTGCATCCTGTTACCATAGGGGTACATACTCGTTTTGAATTCTCCATCCCATATTTCTTTAAGATCTGCATGAGATACTTGGTTTTTGATAGAAAAATACCGTCTTTGTTTTGTTGGACTTGTAAACCAAGAAAATATGTGAGCTCACCAAGCAGGGACATTTCAAATTCTTTTTTCATCACCAAGGCAAAGTTTTGACTTATGTCTTCTTCATTGCTACCAAAGATGATATCATCAATATATACAACAAGTATTAGCAACTTATCATTGTCAACTTTTATATATAGATTGCTATCTGTTGATCCTTTTGTAAAACCTTGTTGATGGAGATACTTATCCAAATGATAATACCAAGTCCTTGGAGCCTGTTTAAGGCCATAGAGAGCCTTTTTGAGTTTGCATATAAGTTTTGGATCATTTCCAAGGATAAACCCATCTGGTTGCTCAATATACACTTCTTCATCCAAGTCTCCATTCAGAAAGGCAGATTTCACGTCCATTTGAAATACTTTGAACTTCTAAAAGCTAGAAATAACAAGGAACATTATTATGGCCTCAAGTATAGCAACTGGTGCAAAAGTTACTTGAAAGTCTATACCTTCTTGTTGCGCATACCCTTTACAAACAAGTTTGGCCTTGTTTCTAATAACATCTCCATTTTCATTCAGCTTGTTTTTGAATATCCATTTTGTCCCTATGACATTCTTATCGTTTGGTCTAGGTACCAACTCCCAATTGTTATTATTTTCAATCTGCTCCAGTTCTTCATTCATTACCTTGACCCAACATTCATCTTTGCATGCCTCACTTACATTTTGTGGTTCAGTGGAGGAGATAAATGCCGGATAGCTTGAAGCTTTTTCAATGGTTCTTCTTGTTTGTACACCTGCCTCTTTCTGCCCCAAAATTTGAGTTTCTGGATGATTATTCTGAACATACCTAGATGGAGTCTTTTCTTCTATCCTTATATGTTCTTCTAGTGCCTCATGAGTTTCTTCTTCATCATAAGTTTGATTTGATGTTGAAGGATAGTCCTCATCATCTTCAAAATCTTCAGATTTTACCTAACTAGAATGTTTCCTTTTTCATAAACCACTACATCAATGCTTTCAACAATTTTTCCAAGTCTTTTATTGTAAAACTTATATGCTTTGTTGTGGGGAGAGTAACCAAGGAGAATTCCTTCATCTGCTCTAGGTTCAAATTTGCCAAGGTTTTCATCAGTCTTTTTGATGTAGCATTTGCTTCCAAAAATTTTGAAGTATTTTACTGTGGGAGTCTTACCATACCAAATTTCATGAGGTGTTTGAGTGCTGTTTACCCAAACATTTGTCTTATTGAGAATAGTAACTGCAGCAAATGCAGCTTCACCCCAAAAGGTTGTGGGAGTTCCAGATTCATCAAGCATAGCATGAGCCATTTGTTGAACCGCTTTGTTCATCCTTTCCACTACTCCATTTTGCTGAGGAGTCCTTGCAGTAGATAATTCCCTTCTTATTCCATGTTCTTCACAAAAATCGAAAAATTCATTCGATATAAATTCACCTCCTTGATCAAATCTAAGGCATTTGATTCTGCGATCTGATTCGTTTTCAACCAAGGCTTTGAATGCTTTGAACTTTTTTAAAGCTTCGTCTTTATGCTTCAGAAGTCCTATCCAACACATCCTGGAAAAGTCATCAATGAACAATATAAAATATTCTTCTCCTCGAGGTGACCTTTTCCTAGATGGACCACATACATCAGTATGGACAAGTTCAAGTGGCATGCTCATTGATCCTTCCTTCTCAGGGAAATTAGTTCTGGTTTGCTTACCAAATTGACATGATTTGAATATTGTATTGTCTGGAATTCTGATGTCAAGAAGATCACGAATTTTCTGATATTTGCATGCTTTCCTTATCTGAGAGAAGCTTAGATGCCCCAATCTTCTATACCATAGCCAATGTTCATCATTCTTGCTTAGATAGAATTATTGTTGCCCTCCCTTGAGTATGTATAAATTATTGGGAGTTCTTATGCCTTTGATCATTGTTTCTCCTATATCAAGCTCACGATCAATACATCCATTCGATCGAAATATTACTTCATTTCCATGATCACACATTTGACTGACACTCAATAGATTATGCTTTAGGCCATCAACATACATAACATTTCCAGCTTTGACCTTTTTTTCAAAATAACAGAACCTTTACCTTTTATGAGTGCAGGGGTTTCATTTCCAAATGAGACATTCCCTTCCTTTTCTAAGGCACTATATGACTAAAGTTTTCCTTTATCACCTATCATATGTTTCGAGCATCCACTGTCAATGTACCATTGATTTTCCTATCCTTCCACATATAAGGCTATCCCACATCTTTCTGGTTGTGGTTCTTTCTTTCTCCATGTTTTGGGACTCAATGAAGCTTGCTCCTTCTGAGTTGTTTGCCGAAACCTACTCCTGCATTAAGAATCTTCATGACCGAAGTTGTTACAAATAGAACATTCAATTTCATTCTCAAGAGCAGAAAAGTTATTGTAGGTCCTTTTCATGATCCCAGTCATACTCCTTTATTTTTGAGCTTCTCTAGTCATGATGTTCTTGTAGGCAACACATTGACCAGCTTTGTGACCAAAGTTATGAAAAGAGAAACATTGGCCATTAAAGAAATTCTTGTGATTATCAAACCTACCGACCTAATGATTGTAGTTTCCATTGACATCCATTCTTGAGGAAAATTGAGGATGATTTACCTATGATTGGATGTAGCTTCTGTTCATCCTTGAAGTAGATTGCCCCCAATTTACTTGGTAATCTTTGTTCATTCTTCAAGTAAATTGTCCCTATAGATTTTCATTATGCTTTTGCTGTCAATTGTTAACATGTTCACTTCTCCTTGCTGCATCAAGATAACTTTTGGAGGTGGATGGCTTCTATGCTTGAGATGCTTCTTCCATATATCCAAGACCTGTCTTGATTAGAGGAGAACGCTGCACTTTGATAATCTCATCTAAAGCTTCAGATCCTTTAGCAAATTTAAGACTAAGAGCTTTTGATTTCTCAGTAACGTTTCTAAGTCCCACAATTTCACATTCTAACTTTTCATTGTGCTTTTCTCTTTCATCAAGTTGGAATGTCAGAGTATCTATAATCATATTCTTTTCCTCTAAACAAATTTTAAGTTTAGAAATTTCTTCATAAATACCTTCTTCGTCTATAGCATCCAAGAAATCATCATCTTCAGAGGCCATCAAAAGTCTATAATCATTACATTGTTCATCTTCATCACTATTTGAAAATCCATCACTGTCTTCATGTGTATAATATCTCTTCTTACTTACATTCTATTTTCTATTCCATCTAACTGTTTCCTTACCTTTGTCAAGCTTAACTTTATGAGGACACTTGGAAGCATAGCGACCAAATCTTCCACAAGAAAAACATTTGAAAGGTAGCTTACCTCTGAATCTTCTAGTACCCCATTGAACGTTATTGACAAAGTTTGATTCTTCCTCTACTTCTGACATATGTCCTGACTCATTGTAATCTCCTTTTGCTGAGGCTTTGAATTCGGCTTCTCTCCTGTCTGATGGTCCCCCTTTTCTCATTTCGTAAGCAGATAGGATTCCATGCAACTGTGAGATGGTAATGCTCTATATATTCTACTTTTCTTCTATGGCAGAAACTTTTGAATCAAACTTAGAAGACAAAGATCTTAGAACCTTTTCAACGAAAGTAACTTCTTTTATTTCTTCACCCAAGTTTTTCATACAATTAACAATCTCATCTATACATAAGAAATAGTTAGCCACACTTTCATCGTTGTGCATTCTTAGATTTTCATACTGAATTCTGAGAGTTTGTAGTTTTGCCCATTTTACCTGATCATCTCCTTTATAGTTGAGAACGATATTTTTCCATATTTCTTTTGCGGTTTTGAGTTTCATAACCTTGACGAATTCTGATTGAGATAGACTCCCTAATAGAGTATTGATAGCCTTTGCATTTGTTTCATAATGCTTCTTACCAGCCGTATCTATAGGAGTTGCTGATGGAAATGTGTATCCTATTTCCAAAATATCCCAAACTTTTGTACCAAGAGATTGAAGATAGATAGTGACTCTTACCTTCCAATAGACAAAGTTGCTCCCATCAAAAATTGGTGGCCTGGTCGATGCTTCATTTTCGTAGTTTCTCATGATGATAGATCTTCCTTCAAGCGATCAAGCTTCTTCTGAAGGACTTGCTCTGATACCAATTGTTGGAAATAATACTAAGAGGGGGGGGGGGGGGGGGGTGAATCAGTATTATCAAATTAATAAAAAAAATTCATTTCCATATTTAGATTCATATACGCTACTTCAGTTAAGGAAAACCGCGTGTATACGCAACTCTTTTTAATGCAACAAGTGTATATCCAGTAAACTTTATGATTCAGTTAGTTGATCCTTAATGAGTGCATGAGAACATTATTAACCATATGAATAGTAAACAGGATCAGTAAAATAGAACAGATCATCACACATAAGCAACACACATGAACACCAAGATGTAAGGTGGAAACCCAATGTGGGTGAAAACCACCTGCTACAATTCGTCTCTATCTTCCTTTAATAAGAAACTTCTTTTTACAATATTTATGTAGTGGTGCAGTCTTATCCTAGTACGCAGGGTTCTACTTGCAGAAGGCTACAACCTTCTCTCATTCTCCAGTTTCTCCTAGAAGGGAGCTACAACCCCCTTAGCTATTGTACTAGTTAAGGTACTAGTACATAGGTGCTGACCTATAGAAGGCTACAACCTTCTTTTTCTTCCAAGGACCATGTTTCATAAATTTTCAGACTGGATCCATGAGTAATATCAATCAAGCATCAAGTATATCTGTATCAACCAATCTCCTTTGTACAAACCACTATTGAATCAACCAATCACTTCTCATAATGCTATAACCAGAAAATAGTAACAAGACACCAATTTTGAACCCAGAACACTGTAGCAATAAACGGAAGTAGTTAAAACAGATTTCATGAACAATACGCTACTTCAATATGTAGAAACATGCGTATATATGCAGCTGTATTGAGGCCAACAAGCATATACACTGTCTTCACTTGCTGAACCTGCTTGTATACACGCTTATGATGTGTTGAACCTGTGTACAGATATATAAAAGACAATTTACTCTTTTCACTTAATTAGACAACAGTTATACCCAGTTTATCAGATTTATAGATCTAATCATGCGCCAAACAGATCAAAAATCATACAATGATACTACTATTCAAGCCTTAAGATCTTGATCCATCAATAGAACTTATCCATCTTTTAGCGCTCAGTTTCCTCCTTGGTTCAGATCCAATAATGCCCCATAACCCAAATCTAGATCTTTCTCTCCATAAGATATTCAATTCTTTTGTCAAATTACCTTTGCCTAATGATTTCTTTCCTCTTTTATAGTCTCAGGCCTTACTCAATACCATGGTCCAAAACCATTTAGAACCAATACTAGGGACCAAATACCTAGGTTCAACACTTCGAACACAATACCAAGGTCCAAAACCATAGGTTTAAATATCACGGACCCAAAAATAAGCTTTCCCATATGTATGTGCGTTTTCTTGCATGAAAGTGCATGCATACGCATACATGAATTTTGATAAAAAAGCTCCCGTGTATACGTGCCTCTGTATATAGAGAACCTGCGTGTATAACCTGCGTGTATACACTACTTTGTATTATAGTGAACTTGCGTATATACCTTTCTTTCTTCATTCTTTGTATTCTGATCATCAATTCTTTGCTACTGACCTGTTGCAATATGATCTGTCATCTGTGTGAGTTGCCATCAAGGACAACACTTGTATCATAATGCTAATAGAGTTTCACCAGGAAGTGACCCCAGTACTCACTCCCCTCAAAATTTTCAGAGAAACCATAGAAATTTCCCGCTCCGCTGACTGAGAAAACTATGCAGATAAGGTGGATAGAAAACAAGTGTTCGTCCCTGTCTCCCGTCAATAATTGCACAATTTTTCCATCTAGTCACCTAGACATTTGGCTCAATAATCACCCAGAAAACTACGTAGATTTCTAAGCAATCCCATCAACAGCCCAGCATCTCGCTCAACTCAGAAACCATGTAGAGGTTCCCAATAGGTCAGCCTCCTAGCATTTACGCAGTTTTTGTCTCTAGCAAACCCCATAACCCACTGCTAGCTCCCTACAGGAATTGTTCATTTTTTGTTGCCAAGCCTTCTTGCATCCAGCTCTCTTAAGGAATTGCATAGGTTTTCCTTCCAAGTCCCTCTCCTTGACCTAGGTGGATCTTCATACATGAGTGGCATGGAAAAGGCTCAAAATTCAAAGTGGCGTCAAGACGATTAACTTGATAGCAGATCAAAGTGCTCATCACCATGATTCCAACAGTCCAAACGACACTCCAATCCGAGTCCAGATGAGGAAGATAGCGACAGTCAAAGTTTGGTTGAATTTTACTAAATGGGCAGGATTAATGGAGACAAAACTTGGAATTTTTCCCGCAAATGGAATCCGACCAACTCTAGCTAGATTCTGGGAAAAATTGTCGCCTCATTAAAGTGTCCCCTTCAGTGAAAAATTAAGGATTTTAAAATCAGCCACATAGTTTTTAATAAAAAAATTATAAAAAAAGGGTTGTGGGCCACCAACCCCACCACCCCAATCCTTATCACATGTTTTATGGCGGGGCGAGAAGCTACCCCTAGCCCCTCCCACCATATACTGCCATTACCACTTTGAGCCCATGATTTTTAGGCGGGGTTGTTACTGTGCATGCAGAGTACTATGTGGTTCGACACTTGGGGCATGGACCCAACCTCAAAACCATTTCTTGGTAAGGATGGAGCACCTCAGGATGAGTGACAGGTGAGGTGGGTGGGCCACCAAAGGTGAGCCCACCCCAACCTCCCTTCCTTTTTTAAATTCGGTTATGTAACAAAAGGGTGGGGGTAGGGTTTGACCGCCTGACCTCCTCCACAACAAACATATCCATAACTAATTCGCTAATGATGTGTTTGTAAACTTTGTCCACTTCATGATATTTAAACTCAGTTCATTAGTGCACCCAGGGGGAGGAGTGTGCACGTAGTTCGAGGCAGGCTATTTTGCAGGTGGCAAAACCATGAGCAGTGCAGAGAGAGGGGCGGAACCATGATCTGAGCAATTTCTCCAGGGGGCCAGATTTTCACTTTGTCAGATTTTGACAAATTTTATATGGTTTTAGCATTTCTCGACACCACGAATGCAATGGTGTTGTTCATTTCTCCAACAAAGTTCTGCATTTTTCGGCCATTTTTCAGTATGGAGGTATAAGACTCCTTTTTGTAACTGATGCTTGTACTCTTCTTTCTCATGCCACTTAATGAATGAAGGCCTCCCCATTGATCGAGCAGGGCCCAGAGACGTAGTCCAAGTTAGACGAACTTCATTATCAAGTTTCTTGTCTTCTTTCATGCTTTATGTGTTTCTCCTCTTCTCTCATGTGGACATTAAATTTTTATGTTTAAGCTACAATTTATTCATGTAATTCTTTAATATATATATATATATATATATATATATATATATATATATATATAGATATATATATATATATATATATACATACATACATATATATATATATATATATATATATATATATATACATATATATATATATATATATATATACATATATATATATATATATATATATATATATATATATACATATATATATATATATATATATATATACATATATATATATATATATATATATATATATATATATAAGCAAAAGATCTTGGATCAAGTGGTATCATAACACGTCTTTGTAGATGTGAATTGCATGTTTTTATGCTAACAAGAAATAGGCTCCGAAGAGGCAAAGGGAAACTAAAGTCTTTCGATCTCAAAGCGGGGCATGCACATCGAAGGAGAAACATAGCAGATGAAGGGGCTCATTATGAAGAGGAGCTCAATTTCCACAAAACATTCTATGCAATGGTAGAAAATGTCGGTTAGTTGCTTTAAAGATTGGAGAAAGCAGAAGGGAAAAAGGCAGAAGAATGAGGTTCGGTGCATGGAAATGGTGAAGAAGAACTTCCTCCTTCTCCTTCCACAAGTGAAAGTTCTTCTTCCTTTCATCACCATCATCATAGAAATTCAAAGGATGCATCTAAGGAAGATTTCTTTAAATTAGATGTCAAATTTGATCTTCCCATGTTTAATGGTCAAAGTAATATAAAAATCTTAATAACCGGATTAGGCAGATTTAAATCTACTGTAGGATTCAGCAGATCGAAGAGGATGAGGCAAAGATTCAGCTAGCCTCTCTTCAGCTAAGTAGCACTACTCTTGTCTAGTGGGAGAGAAAATTGTGAAGCAGTATGAGTGTGGGTAATCTTCCTTCCTCATGGCCTAGTTTCAGTTTTTGCATTAAAGGAACAATTTTATCCCTTGGGTTATAAGAAAAAAATCCTTAATGGATTGTCAATACTTAAGGCAAGGTAGAGGTTAGGATGTTCAAAGCTTTACAGACGAGTTTAGAAAACAAACACTTAATTTGGGCATTGCTCTTGACTCACCTGAAGTAGTAACTAAGAATATTGGATCATTACATAGTTACCTTAGACATTCATTATTATTGTTTGAACCAACTACTATTGACTCGGCGAGTGTAAATGCCATCCATCTTCAGAACAGGGGAAAAAATGAAAGAGATGATCATTTCAAGAAACCACCTTTCAAACCTCTAGGTGGCAAACCCAAAGTGAAAGGAAAAGGAAAGGAGAAGAGGATGGCATCAATCAAGAAAGATGAAGGAGAAAGACCTTATTGCGATCACTACAAAAAGGAAGGATATGACGATGATCATTGTTGGAAACTATACCTGGAAAAGAGGCCAAAGAAGTATGGAGGAAAAGGCAAGCAGAAGACGGTGGCAACTGTACAGCAAGACCTTGGATTTAATTCTGGAGATGAAGCATTGGTCACAATAGTAGGAACAAAAGGTACTCCTACACCTCATGTTAATTTTGAATCAAATGAAGGCACTAGTTCAATAGATGAGTCTATTACTAATGAATGAAAGAGAATTGAGCTATTTCATATTATAGTTATCATATATCATACAAATGTGGAAAATCTATTTGATACCGGATCCCAAGCAAACTTAATTTCAGAGTCCTTGGTAAGGAAGCTAGGCTTAGAAACCAAACCAAATCCAAAACCTTACCCACTTTGATGGATACATGATAAAGAAAAACTTAATGTAACTAAGCAGTGCAAGGTTAAATTTGCGATCGCTTCTAAGTTAGTGGATGAGGTAAAACTTGATGTGATACCATTGGATATCTGTGGCATGGTGTTCGGGAGTCCATATCTCTATGATAGAAAGGTATTCTTCTTCCATCATGAAAACAAATACCAAATCACAAAAGATGGGGTAGAATATATTGTAAGGGCTCATCAAACTAAAATCAATGCCAGCCTTCTAAGTGCAGGACAAATGAAGAGGTCAGTGAATTCTAGTAAGGGTTGCATGTTTATGGTTGTAAGGGGGAAAGATGCAGAACTATCTAATGCTTTCCAAGGTTGTGATCATGTGCATAAAAAGGAATTATGTGAATTAATTTCTAACTATGATGAGATTTTTTAGGAACCAAGGGGATTACCCCTAGAGAGGGAAATCCAACATGAGATCCATTTACAGCATGATGCTCATTTACCAAATATTGGCATGTACAGGATGTCGACCATTGAAATGGAGGAAATCAAAAAGTAGGTGCAGGAACTATTGAACCAAGGGGTCATCAGACCGAGCACTTCTCCATGTGGCTCACTAATTGTCTTAGTGCCGAAGAAAGATGGCAAAAGGAGGATGTGCATGGATTACCGGGTGCTAAACAAAATCACTGTTAAAAATCGTTACCCTATTCCTCGCATTGAAGACTTACCAGATCAGTTAAATAATGTTATCTATTTCACCAAATTGGATTTGCATAGTGGTTATCACCAGGTCCGAATTCCAGAGTAGGATGTGTGGAAAAACACCTTCAAGACCAAACATGGGTTGTTCGAATGGATGGTGATGCCATTCGGACTTTGCAATGCTCCAGCCGCTTTCATGAGGGTCATGAATGATCTCTTTAGGATTTTCATTGATGAATTTGTCCTTGTATATCTAGATGATATTCGTGTCTTTAGTAAAAGTTCGATGAATATGTATGCCATGTGAAGAAAGTGGTTGATGTATTTAAAAAGGAAAAGCTCTATGTAAAATTGTGAAAGTGTGAGTTTGGGAAAACCTCTTTGGTTTACCTAGGTCATATTTTTGGTCATCATCAGCTAAAAATTGAGCCTTCTAAAGTTGAACCAATTGTAAATTGGCCTAAGCCTACTAGTGTAACTGAGGTTCGTAGCTTTTTGGCTAAAGTACAGTATTGGAGGAGATTTATTGCCACTTTCCCTATTATTGAAACACCTTTACACACACGAACAAGTGTAAAGCAGGTCTTTCAATATGGAGGAAAGCAGCAGAAGTCCTTCGAAACATTGAAAGAAAAGATCAGCACCGCACCAGTCTTTGCCTTCCTAGATCTCTAACAACCATTCAAGATCGAGACATACGCTAGTGGATATGCCATGGGAGTTGTACTGATGCAGCAAAAGAAGCCAATATGTTACCATTAAGAGAAGTTCTCTCAGGCTATGATAAACTATCCCACTTATGACAAGGAGTTATATGCCTTGGTGCAAAGTCTGAAAAAGTGGAAACGCTACCTGATTGGTAAGGATACCATCATCCATATGGATCATTAGCCCTTGCAGTATCTTCAGTCACAAACCAAGTTGTAGCAATCTTGTCATTTCAGGTGGATGGGTTTTCTTCAGCAATTTCATCTGGTAATAGACTATAAGAAGGGCACTAGAAATAGAGTGGCCGATATGCTATCTCACCCCCTTATTTCTACTTCAATTATTTTGCATAATGCTTCGTTATATTTTGAAAGTTATGTTGAAAAATATGCTAATGATGATGACTTTAGGGAGATTTATGCAAAATTAACCCATGGTTCACAGGTGGAAAACTATCGCTTGCATAGGAAACTATTGTATCACCTTTGAAAACTGTGCATACCAATAGGAGAAAGGGTACATGTAATCCAGGAGGCCCACACCTCCCTTATGTCTGGTCATTTTGGTGTTGAAAAAACTTTGTGTCATGTACAAAGATTTTGTTTTTGGCCTCATATGAAGAACATTGTGACTCGCTATGTAAAGGGATGTGTGATATGTTCTATTTCAAATCCCTCTAATAGAAAACTCGGGCTCTACACACCACTCCCTATTTTGAGTCGTGCATGGGAAAGTGTGTTGATGGATTTTGTAGGAGGTTTGCCTTTGTCTAGAAAAAGTCACGACTATTTGTATGTTGTCGTTGACCGTTCTAGTAAGATGTGCATTTCAATGCCTTGTAAAAAGCAGATGACTACAGAGTAGACCGCTTATATTTTCTTTCAGCATGTTTGGGTCCATTTTGGGTTGCCCACATCGATTTTGTCAGATTGGGACTCTTTCTTTCTCGTAGAGTTTTGGACTAGCTTGTGGAAGATGATGGACACCAACTTGAAAAGAAGCACGACATTTCATCCACAGACTGATAGACAAACAAAGGTTGTCAACCACACCGTGGTGCACTTGTTGTGAGGCTACTATGGGAAACATCCTAAGTTATGGGATGAGCATCTTCAATATGTGCAGCATTCCTACAACCGAGCAATGCACTCATCTATGCATCATTCACCATTTGAGACATGTTTTGGCTACCTACGAAAAGACCCTTTTGAGATGGTCTTCAGAAGGGAAGATTACTCTACTAGACGTGATGACAGGGGCAAAGCGCAATGGTTCATTTAGCAGATCCAGTTGATTCACCAAGCAGTACAGGAGAAGTTGGAGAAAAGTGAAGCCCAGTACAAGGCTCGACATGAAAAACACCGAGTCGACCATAAATTTCAAGTGGGTGACAAAGTGTGGTTCCATATCATCAAGGAAAAGATGAATGGAGAAGGGAAGAACTTGTGACCAATCCAGTACAGTCTATTCACCATCTTGGAGAAGATTGGAAACAATGCCTTCCATCCCGATTTGTTGACATGTATGCAAATGTATTGCATAGTGAATATGGAAAACTTAAAATTGTATGAGCCACCATTGATTATGGACACCAAAGAGGTGGGCACAATTCCTACAGTTGATGACTTTGCACCAGATTATCTCGATGAGTTACCTGAATACATCATCCTTAACAGAAGAACTAGGACTTCATGATGAGGAGATGTGGAATAACTTCAAGTTGGTCTCAAGGGGATGCACCCTAGCAAGAAAAAATGGCTAGAAAAGGAAAGAGAGGGAAAAATTCCCTCACTTTTCAATTGACTGATAAAGCTTTGGTGGTCCAAAAGATCCTCAATGGGGAGGATTGATCCAGGTGGATCTTCAGACACCAGTGGCATGGAAAAGGCTCAAAATTCAAAGTGGTGGAAAGAAAATTAAATTGACATCAAATTGAAGTACTCATCACCCTGATTCTAACGGTGTGAATGACATTCCAATCCGAGTCCGGATGAGGAAGATAGAGGCAGTCAAAGTTTGGTTAACTTTTGCTGACTTGGCAAGATTGATGGAGACACAATTTGGACCTTTTTAGCAGATGGAATCTGGCCAACTCTAGCTGAATTTTGGGTGAAATTATCACCTCTTTAAAATTTTTCCTTCAATAAAAAATCAAAGTTTTTAAAATCGGCCATATTATTTTTAGTAACAAAAATTATAAAAAAATGGGTGTTAGGCCACCAACCCTACCACCCCAATCCTTATCACATGTTTTATGGAGGGGTGGGCCACTACCATCAGCCACTCCCACCATACATTTTTATTACCATTTAGAGTCCGTGAGTTTTAGGCGGGGCCGTTACCATGCATGCGAAGTACTATGTGGGCCAGCCCTTGAGGCACAGACCCAATCTCAAAACCACTGCCCAGTAAGTATGGACCACCACGGGATGAGTGACAGGTGAGGTGGGTGGGCCGCCCAATGGGGGCCCAGCTTGACCTCCCTTCCTTTTTTAAATTTGGTTATGTAAAAAAATGGAGGGGGTAGGGTTTGGCAGCCGGACCTCCTCCACAACAAATGGATCCATAACCAATTCACCAACAGTTTGTTTGTAAACTTCGGCCACTTCATGTTATTTAAACTCAGTTCATCAGTGTGCCCAGGGGGGAGGAGCATGCACGTAGTTTGAGGCAGGCCATTTTGTAGGTGGCAGAACCATGAGCAGGGCAGAGAGAGGGGCTGAATCATGACCTAAGAAATTTCTCAAGGGGGCCATATTTTCACTTATATGGTTTCAACATTCCTCAACATGATGAATGCAATGGTGTTGTCCATTTCTCCAACAAAGTTCTGCATTTTTTAGCCGTTTTTCACGATGGAGGTATAAGACTCCTTTTTGTAACTGATTCTTGTACTCTTCTTTATCATGCCACTTAATGAATGAATGCCTCCCCATTGATCGAGCAGGGCCCGGAGACATAGTCCAAGTCAGATGAACTCCATTATCAAGTTTCTTGTCTTCTTTCATGCTTTATGTGTTTCTCCTCTTCTCTCATGTGCACATTAAATTTCTATGTTTAAGCTACAATTTATGCATGTAATTCTTTAATACATCTATAAGAAAAAGATCTTGTATCATTGCTACCTGAATTTCTTCCCTCCAGAAATTGCACAGATCTATCCTCTAGCCGAGATAGATCCCACAGACAGTCATTGCTGATCAGGATTGTACATTTGAGTCCTGTAGTGACCTTTGCATAATTTTCACCACCAATTCCCAGAGCTTTCATCCTAGCTTGAAACTTGCCTCACACAATTTCGTAGCCTTGTCCTCTCTGTCGGTCACCTGCATCCAAAAGCTAACGACCATGCATTATGGTAGACTAGGAGGTTTATGGATTTCATGTCATCTCATCGTGAGTGACTGCATATATAGGTACATGAACAAACATTACATGATGACAAATGGGATTAATAACTAGCAATTGCACCAGATGTTGCAAAGGAAAGGCCGTAAGGCATAAACTAGGGAAGAATCATGACATATAAAAATCTATTACGCTGGTGCATACTTTGTCATTAATTTGTCCTCTTGGATCTGACGACCCAAACCACTACATATTTTGGGAGCTCTGGAGATGATATCAACCTCTTTCCCATTTGCAAACTACTACACCACTAGATATGCCTCCCAAATCACTGCATATTTTGGGAGCTGTGGAGGTAATATCAACCTCTTTCCCATCTGTAAATTGCTACACCACTGGATATGCCTCCCTACATTAGTGGTTGGCTGATTGATATTCCATAACATTCAAATGATTGATAAGCCATAACATTCAAATGTTGAAGATGAAAACTTGCAAACATAAGCATAAGAATATTGATTCCCAAAACATTCTTATGTTTCTAAGAAAATTCCTTTTATAATATTTTACTTAAGATGAGATCTGATTAGTTGATTAGTTGTTTTGGCAAAGTGAGTGCTAACTAAGAAATAATATAAATAAAAAATGCATAGTGCTTAAGATTAACCATGCCTTCATTATCCTACAACTAACTATTAAGAAACCTGGGACAACCATTTGTCCTAAGAAGGAAGCTGGCTTTGGTGCCCATCAAGATACGTCATAACTGTTGCTACAAGTCTAACATTGTGTCTTCCTAAGGAAGTTGTCTTTGGTGCCCATCACGCTTTGGTTCCCATCAAGATACGCCATAACTGCTACTATAGGTCTAATCGTGTGTCTTCCTCCAACAACTGCTAAAAATCCAGAAGTGGGAAATGTGAACTTTCTCTTCCAGAATAGGAGGTTCATAAGGCTTGAGATGATTAACATTAACCACATTGTGGAAGAAAAGCTAAGAAGTGGGAAATGTGAACTTCCTCCTCCAAAATAGGAGGTTCATAAGGCTTGAGATGATTAACATTAACCACATTGTCGAGGAAAAGCTAACAAGACAAATCTAAATGACATGTATTCACACCAACCCCCTTCAAAATAGTACATGGACTAACCTGCTTCAAAATAGTACATGGACTATAGTAGATGGGCTTGAGTTTATGATGTCGCTTGAGCTTCCTAGATGACATGCATTCACACTAGCCTGCTTCAAAATAGTACATGGACTATAGTAGATGGGCTTGAGTTTATGATGTCACTTGAACTTCCCTTTCAAGAATAGGAGTTTCATAAAGCTTGAAATGATTAACATTAACCACATTGTGGCAAGGCAAATCTAAATGACATATAAGGCTTGAGATGATTAACATTAACCTTAACATTAACCAAACTATGGAGGCAAAGTTGGGCAAATCTAAATGACATGCATTCACACCAACCCGCTTCAGAATAGTACATGGACTATTGTAGATGGGCTTGAGTTTATGATGTCACTTCTCCTTAAAACACAATTTATCTAGATAAATAGTACATGGACTAACCTGCTTCAAAATAGTACATGGACTATAGTAGATGGGCTTGAGTTTATGATGTCACTTGAGCTTCCTAGATGACATGCATTCACACTAGCCTGCTTCAAAAGAGTACATGGACTATAGTAGATGGGCTTGAGTTTATGATGTCACTTGAACTTCCCTTTCAAGAATAGGAGTTTCATAAAGCTTGAAATGATTAACATTAACCACATTGTGGAGGCAAAGTTGGCAAGGAAAATCTAAATGACATATAAGGCTTGAGATGATTAACATTAACCAAACTGTGGAGGCAAAGTTGGGCAAATCTAAATGACATGCATTCACACCAACCCGCTTCAGAATAGTACATGGACTATTGTAGATGGGCTTGAGTTTATGATGTCACTTCTCCTTAAAACACAATTTATTGAGATAAAATTAGACTCAGTCACCTATGTAACCATTTTTATTTTTACTTAGTAACATTTACAAAATTATAAAAAAATTTATCTCCAATCAATTTTTGAGATAAATTTTTTTAGGGTTGCCACCTATTAATACCTAAAACAATTTTAAAACATAAAAAATATATTTCCAAATAATTTTTATTTCCATTTTTATACTCAAAATCAAATTTCCATTTCTCTACTTAAAAACCCAAATCTATAATATAACAAAAGCAAGAGTGTGTGTGCATATTCTATATTCGTTTAGTTGTTTAGTTGTTCACGTCTTTGATTGGTTGTTCACCTCTTTTATTGCCAAATTTCCATTTCTCCACTTATAAACCCAATTTCCTTTTCTCCACTTATAAACACAAACTTATAGCGAAACAAAAGAAAACAAGAATGTGCTTGGTTCGGCAGTTCACGTCTTTGATTGGTTGTTTGCCAAATTTTCATTTCTCCTAATACCTAAAGAAATTTTAAAACATAAATAATATATTTCCAAATCATTTTTATTTCCATTTTTATACTCAAAATCAAATTTCCATTTCTCTACTTAAGAACCCAAATCTATAATAGAACAAAAGCAAGAGTGTGTGTGCATATTCTATATCCATTCAGTTGTTCATGTCTTTGATTAGTTGTTCACCCTTTTATTGCCAAATTTCCATTTCTCCACTTATAAACCCAAACTTATAGCGAAACAAAAGAAAATAAGAATGTGTGGGCACATTCTTTATTCGTTTGGTTGTTCACATCTTTTATTGGTTGTTTGCCAAATTTTTGTTTCCATTTCTCTTTTATTGCCAAATTCCCATTTCTCCAATTGTAAATCCAATTTCCATTTCTCCACTTGTAAATCCAATTTCCATTTTTCCACTTATAAACCCAAACTTATAGCGAAACAAAAGAAAATGAGAATGTGCGTGCACATTCTTTATTTGTTCCATTGTTCACATCTTTGATTGGTTGTTTGCCAAATTTTCATTTCTCCTAATACCTAAAACAATTTTAAAACATAAAAAATATATTTCCAAATCATTTTTATTTCCTTTTTTATACTCAAAATAAAATTTCATTTCTCTACGGTATCTTGGCCGACACAACCATTGTTGTTTTAGGGAGTGCCAAGAGAGGAGCGAGAGAAAAACATGCAGCTAGGGTTTATGAGAGTTTCAGTGCTTGCTCCTAATGGATGGCCACAGAGGAGGGAGCTCCACTCCCTCCTACAAGGAGGCTGTAGCCAGCAGAGGCAAGTCTCCACTGGGTAATGTTAGAGGTTTTGTGGAAGAGGAAAAAAATAATAATGAAAAGGAGACAGATGGGGTTAGGCCCAAGGAAAATGTCAGCACTAAAGATAAGGAGGAAGAAGACAAAAGCTAGAGAACAATGGAAAATAAACAAAAGGGACCATGCAGACCCAAAACGGATACTACTCCTAAAGTAGTGCTAAATGATTCTGCACTATAGGCACATAGGGAACATATGGGGAATTACGCTATAATCTGCAAATTCATGGGACTATGGCCCACGGAAAAGGATTTATAGATATGGATCAAGTACCACTGGAAACCCAAAGGAAGCTTCGATCTGCATCCTGGGTCAAAGAGATTCTTCACCATGGTGTTCACAAGCATCCAAGATAAAGACAAAATATTCAAAGGAGGACCCTACTTTTATGTAGCAACCGGCCTCTATATGTGCCCTTGGATAATGAACTTTGTTCCATAGCGAGAGACTTTCACTTCAGTACCTGTCTGGGAAAGGCTCTATTCTCTACCTCTTGATTATTGGCAAACTGAATCGCTTGCTGCCATTGGCAATAAACTAGGTCATTTTGTCAAAGCTTCAGAAGCCACAAGAAGGGGCAAATACACTTCCTATGCAAGAATCTATGTAGAAATGGATCTATCTAGAGCCCTTACAAATGAAGTCATCCTGGAAGTTTTTGATGAGGATTGGGTGCAAACAGTGGACTATGAGCACATCCCGTTCAGATGTCATAAATGCCACGAACATGGACACTTGTTGAGAGATTGCCCTCTTAATAGAGCAAACAACAGGAGCAAACAAAATGCCATAAAGGACACATAAAGCTTTCAGAAAGTGGCAAGTAGAGGAAAAGGAGGAAAAAAAGGACCAAAGCATCTTTGTAATGAGGGTCAAAAGGCCAGTCAAAATAGGTATCAAGCACTGGAAGAGAATGAAGAAATGGCAAATGAAGACCAATCTATGGAGGACAACCCTAATGAAAACGAAAAGGAAGAAAACTACAACCCAACACAAGAGATTGGTAATAAGAAAGAAACTATGATGAGTGAAACAGAACTAGAGAGGGATCAAGAAATGACCCAGAGTGAAACAGATCTGGAGGACCATGAACTTCAAGAAATTATAGATAAGGAACACCTAGATCTGGAAGGGTTCTTGATGCAGGGAACCACAGGAGGGATAGATTCACTACCCCAAGAAGATTGCAATAGAATTCAACAGTTGTTTTTATGGAAAAATCAGGAAAGGGGGTTAGATAAAGGAAAAACCATTGACAAGCAAGAGTATAGAGGTGTGAAAACAAGTAAATCAACTCTAGGATTAGCTACCAGAAATGCAGGAAAGAAAAGGGGTAGGAAAAAGAAAAAGGACCTCTTGATGGAGTGTGGAAAGTTAATGATAGACTCAGGTAAGTTGAAAGACCTAACCAGTTACTCATTTACAAATATTGAATTATGAAGTTCACATCCTAGAATATTATAGGTATAGGTAGTAAAAGAAAACAAAGAATGCTAAGTTATAGAATGAAACAAGAAATTCCATATATGATCTTCATCTAGGAAACCAAATGTTCCATTCAAAAAATAAAACAAATTCATAGGAAATGGCTCAATGGATTTGAGTTTCATCAAGAAAGGGAAAATTTATGCGAACAAGAGGAAATAATTTGGAGGCTTACTTAGTGTCAGAGGAACAGGTAGGTTATGTGGAGGGCAGACAAATTTTAAATAACATTATTCAAGCCCATGAGGTGATACACATGCTTACTAGTAAAAAGCAGGCGGGGATGATCATGCAATTGGATATCGCCAAAGCATATGACAAGGTGAATTGGATTTACATCAAGAAGGTTCTCACTGCTTTTGGTTTCGATCACAAATGGGTCAGATGGGTCATGGCTCTGGTGAATTCATCCAGCTTTTCAATTTTGGTGAATGGCTCTCCCTCAGATATTTTCATTCCTTCTAGAGGTCTCAGGCAGGGAGACCCGCTCTCTCCCTTTCTTTTTATTCTCATGATGAAAGGACTTGGCAGATCCATTAAGCATGCCAGGGAAACGGGCAAAATCAAAGGTCTTCAATTATCTGAGCATGGTCAAGCTCTGACTCACCAAAAATTTGTTGATGACACCATGTTGCAAGGAATCCCCACAGTCAAAGAAGCTTTAGCCTACAGTAAAATCCTGAAGGAATTTTCCATGGCTACAGGTATGGAAGTCAATCTCTCTAAGTCAAAAATCTTCTTCTTAAACACTAACATTGCTATTCAGAGAAATATTTCAAGAATTCTTGGCTTCCAAAGGGATTCACTCCCCACAAAGTATTTGGGAATCCCTCTCACTACCAGACCTATGCACAAGAGTATCTGGGAACCGGTTCTTAATAAGTTGTAGGACAAAGTCAAAAATTGGACCTTCAGAGTCTTGAACCTGGCAGGCAGGTTGGTTCTAACAAAGGCGGTTTTGCAATCTATCCCGGTTTTTATGTTAACAACCCTCCTAGCTCCCAAAGGAGTTTTAGATCAATTCAGGAATATGCAAAGAGATTTCCTCTAGGGCAAGGAAGAAACAAAGAAGAAGTGGGCCCTAGTCTCTTGGGATAAAATCTGTAAACCCAAGAGTCATGGGGGTCTAGGCTTGGATGATCAGGAGATTCTTAGTAAAGCGCTAGGAGCCAAGCTTTGTTGGCGATGGGTTCAGGAGCCAATAGCCTAGTGGGCAAGGATCTGGAAAGATAAATATGCCAGCTCTTGGCACACTAATGATCTCATAAGAATGTCTGGAAATTTAAAAGGATCTCACATCTAGAACAGAGCCTAGGAAAATAGAAGCCTAGTTCAAAAAAACAATTTTTGGGAAATCAAAGCAGGAGATCTTGCACTCTTTTGGGAGGACAAATGGCAACAAGAGCCAACACTGTTAACAAAGGATTTTTTAAGCCTCAAGCAAGAAACAGATTCCCAAGGGTTAAACAAAGTTAAGGATTTCTGGGATCCTGCTCAGAACTCCAGAAAGTGGAGAAGCTAGAGAAAAATTGACTGCAGAGATGATAGCCCCATTAAAATTAAAGTAGAGGCTCTTGGGAGCTTGCTTAAACAAAGAATTATTTTAGTAACAGAGGGGCAGGATCAATTGGGATGGGGCAATAACAATAAAGGCACCTTTAATCTTAAGGAAGCTAAAGGTATTCTCCTTGAGCTTGATTCCAATGTTCCAGAAAATACCTGGCAGCACCTCTAGAAGCACCAAGGTTGGATGAAGATCAAGCTTTTCACGTGGTTGGTTCATCATAAGAAAATTTTAACTTGGGACAACATTAGGAAAAGGGGGGTTATGGGGCCTTCCAGATGCCAGCTCTATGAAGAGCAGGAGGAGACCATGGAGCACATTCTTAACAACTGCTCTTACACCACCTGGTTGTGGGATTCTTTCTCTACCATTTTCCAACAGACAGATAGGGACAGAAGTAGTATCACAAATACCCTAAACAAGTGGAGAGGAAACTATTCGGAGAATGAGTTGCTTAATTTGGCTTGGGCCTTCACGCCAAGCTTCATTATCTGGAATGTTTGGAAAGAAAGAAATAAAAGAATTTTTAAGAATGAAAAGGTTATTCCTCATAGACTATTTGATCAGATCCTAAAACAGCTCAGGGAGACAGCTTGTATCACAGTATGCAATCTCCCAAAAAATCCCCCCTCTAAGACTGCGCTGAGAATTCTCAGACAACTGGGAATGAAAGGGATTATTCCCTAAGGATTGATTAGGAAGGACATAACTATGGATACAAAGAAGGATTTTTGAGAACCACCACCGAAAGGCTATCTGAAATACAACATTGATGGGGCTTCAAAAGGCAACCCGGGAACAACTGGTTTTGGAGGAGTTTTAAGAGATGAAAAGGGCAGTATTATCTTTATCTTCCACTGCCATTTGGGAAGAGCCACAAATAATATGGCAGAATTAATGGCTTTGGAACAATGGCTAGAGTTTCTGATCCAGAACCATGGCTCAAATGTCATTGTAGAAGCGGACTCAGAGATTACCATTAACTCTGTGAAAAGAATCAACTACGGTACTCGACGAGAGAAAGTCCCTACTCATTGGAAACTAATCCAGGTCTACCAAAGAATCCACGTTCACCTCCAGCAGCTTCGAATGGTTAGCTTCAACCATGTCCGACGATTTGCCAATAAACTAGCGGACCTTCTGGCCAACCAAGGGGTGAAAAATGCTGATGGCGAAATGGTGAAAAAGTGGCAGGAGATACCTCAAAACTGTTTAAAGGTTCTCTACGAAGAACAAGCCACAGAGGACAGAGAAGTGTTTAGATATTGGGCCAGGTTGACAAGCATGAATTGATTTTTCCAGCAAGAACTTATACAACCTATCAGTATGTACTTGGTAGAAAGGCAAGCTAAAGTATGTCTCATTTTATCCCGGAATCAGTTGAACGAGGTTCTCAGTTCATCGGCAGACAAGTTGCTGGGTTTTTTCCCAAACAAGCATAGTATCGGATTTTGATTCTATAGCAAGAATAAATAGAATGCGTGATTAGTTTTTCCAGCAACTGGAATTTTCCCTCTTTTTGCTTTCGGGCTTGAAAACCACAGCATGGTCGATTTTCTGGAGATCGCGCAATTCATGAGCAGTTTATGGTTTTGTAGTTTCAGGAGCGATCCCATATAGATTGTAACACATGGCAGGTTGGTTGACTTTGAAACCGCCTTCGATCGCACACCATCTCTTAGTCGTGTTAGGTTGTGCGATATGATTTATGGCCGTTGGATCTAGCAGCCAAGATCAACGGTTGGGATCAAATGTGTTGTTTTTGTGGGGCCAGGTGGGCTCTATCCATTCATCCAGTTTGGCACGTTTTTTCCCTCTTTTGTGGTGTGTGGATTTTGTGCAGTCGGAGGTGTCTATGGTCGTATGTTGGCTTTGGGAAGTGTGTTTTATCCAGAACTTCCCTAGTGGGTGGGGGCTCTTGTAGCCTTTCCATGTTTATTTCTCAGAAGTTTGGTGATCACTGTAGTAACTTGGGGGGTCTTGGTCATTGGCAGGGATTCCTTTTTTCCTGAATTCTTATAAAGGATAAGGTTTTATGTACAATATGTAATTTTTCTTTTGAATTAATGAATTAGAAGGATACTGGTAATTGGTAGGGCTCTGTCTATTGTGTATTCCTGGCTATTGGTTGGTAGGAGCGCTCTTCTTCCTCTTGGTGAGTCCTGGCTCTAATCCCAATGGGTATATAGTCAGCATAGGTAGGATAGGTGGTGGGTCGGAAGGCAGGTCCAAAATAGGTAGGGTTTTTTCCTGAATTCTTATAAAGGATCAGGTTTTATGTACAATATGTAATTTTTCTTTTGAATTAATGAATTAGAAGGATCGGCGCTTGCTTCAGCGAAAAAAACAAATTTCCATTTCTCTACTTAAAAACCCAAATCTATAATAGAACAAAAGCAAGAGTGTGTGTGCATATTCTGTATTCGTTCAGTTGTTCATGTCTTTAATTAGTTGTTCACCTCTTTTATTGCCAAATTTCCATTTCTCCACTTATAAACCCAATTTCCATTTTTCCACTTATAAACCCAAACTTGTAGCGAAACAAAAGAAACATTCTTTATTCGTTCGGTTGTTCACGTCTTTGATTGGTTGTTTGCCAAATTTCCATTTCCATTTCTCTTTTATTGCCAAATTTCCATTTCTCCACTTATAAATCCAATTTCCATTTCTCCACTTATAAACCCAAACTTATAGTGAAACAAAAGAAACATTCTTTATTCGTTCGGCTGTTCACGTCTTTGATTAGTTGTTTGCCAAATTTCCATTTCTCCACTTATGAACCCAATTTCCATTTCTCCACTTATAAACCCAAACTTATAGTGAAATAGAACAAAGCAAGAGTGTGTGTGCACCAAATTTTCATTTCTCCTAATACCTAAAACAATTTTAAAACATAAAAAATATATTTCCAAATCATTTTTATTTCCATTTTTGTACTCAAAATCAAATTTCCATTTCTCTACTTAAAAACCCAAATCTATAATAGAACAAAGCAAGAGTGTGTGCATATTCTATATTTGTTCAGTTGTTCACGTCTTTGATTGGTTGTTCACCTCTTTTATTGCCAAATTTCCATATAAACCCAATTTCCATTTCTCCACTTATAAACCCAAACTTATAGCGAAACAAAAGAAAACAAGAATGTGCACGCACATTCTTTATTCGTTCAGCGGTTCACGTCTTTGATTGGTTGTTTGCCAAATTTTCATTTCTCCACTTATAAACCCAAACTTAGCGAAACAAAAGAGTGTGCGCACATTCTATATTCGTTGGGCTGTTCACATCTTTGTTTAGTTGTTCACCTCTTTTATTACCAGAATTTTCAGACCTATTAATACCTAAAACAATTTTAAAATTAAAAAAAAAAAAATTAAATCATTTTTATTAATACCTAAAACCATTTTAAAACATAAAAAAAATATATGTATTTCCAAATCATTTTTATTTTCAATTTTATACTCAGAACCAAATTTCCATTTCTCCCCTTGTAAACCAAACGTATAGCCAAACAAAAGCAAGAGTGTGCACGCACATTCTCTATTCGTTCGGCTGTCCACGTGTCTTTGTTTCGTTGTTCACCTCTTTTATGGCCCGAATTTGTTCGGCTATTCACGTGTCTTTGTTTCACTATTCACCTCTTTTATGGCCAGAATTCGTTCGGTTGTTCACGTGTCTTTGTTTCGCTATTCACCTCTTTTATTGCCAGAATTTTGAGTAGGTTATCACTTCACCGAAATGTAGATTCAGTTGAACCCAGTCCAATTCCAGTCCCATATCCACCGGTTGAATTCGATCTAGTTATTGAAGATAAAGATCCAGCTCTCGCAGGTGCAGTTCTGGATCTAGTTGGAGATTCATATACAGAGAGATCCCTTCTCATTCGATAGATTTTGAGAAATTATGGATGCAGATAAAGTCCGAATGGGTTGTCAAAGTCTCAATTTGGTATGCCCTATCTTAATCTATTTTGTCTAAACTTTAATATCTATTAAATCATAATATCTATTAAGTCATGTTAAGGACAGAGAAATTTACCAACAAAATGGACGAAGTAAAATATGTAAGATTCGGATTCGAATTAGTATACATAAGAACCATATGGATAACATAATTGTCAATAACATATGCTCTTTATCCGTAAATAATGCAATATCTTTTTATAAAAAGTGATCATTCTTATAACTTATTTTTTGATACAACACAACAGAGATTTCAGCTAAGTATTCTACGATGATTGTAAACAGAAGCACTTGTTGTTTCCCCTTTATCATGTATTTTACCGTGGTGACCCTTCTCACAAAATAAAATTACAACCAAACTAATTTTTTGAGTGTAAAAGAAAAAGCATCGAAATAGACTTTTAAGTGAACTTACAGACACATAATGTTATAATGAAAATAGAGCACAGGAGATCTAAATTTAATGATATATATTAGATAAAAATCCAAAAAGACACCAAGCGTTCTCGTATTGTAATAAATTCTGTTGTAAAAGTAAGAAAACCGAATACATGGTCCAAGGTGTTGTGACCACTTCAGGAGAAGGTCTATGGTTCAGGACACAGCGAAGAAAATTTAGTAACGGTTTTGGAAGACACTGACGGAAAGCGTTTTACCTTACTTGCTTGGTCTTGGCTCTGCTCGATCGGATGCCCTGGGCCTTACGTAGATTTTCCAACAATTGGTCTTTGCCTGCTCATATGTTGTATTAACATCAGCACTGGAATTCACAATAAGACGGTATGTTAACTGCTTGTTATTTTCGAGCAATCCATCAAGAACTACTCTCTGTTGAAGCAATTCACTTAGTATTTGAATTCACCAATAATACAAAGGTCAAAATGACACCATACCAAGAAAAAAAAACAACATATGAATATAAAATATATAGTCGTCTGAAAATGATTAATTATTCTGCTTCATCTCGATCTTTATCAATATCATCCTCAAAAGCCATGGCTTCTGAACCAGACAGTGGCATATCCATGAATCCCTCTGAAATCTCGAAGCCTTGAGTACCGAAATTCGGTCATCTTGAAGCCTTGAGTACCGAAATTAGCTGTTACAGTTGTTGTGTCGTTCACTGTAATGTAGTCCGAAATTCGGCAATCTTGAAGCCTTGAGTATCGAAATTCAGTGTTACAGTTGTTGTGTTGTTCACTGTAATGTAGTCTAGCCATATTTAAATGGCAGGAAGGGGAAGATGGTTCGTTCATAAAGGGACAGGTATTGTTATAGACAATTTTGTGCCTTGCAGCATCAGGCATGAATTGTCAATAATCCAAGGGATCCAAAGTCCCTAAACATGATGTTCCTACCCCTAGAGGAACAAGGTCAGCAAACCAACAGCTCTCAGATCAGTTCTCCACCTGAAAACACTCAAAAACAAGCAATCCTGAAATCAGAGCAGGTGCTCCACTAGGCTTCTGCACTGAAACTCAACTCCTCCATGGTGTACCTGCGTTGCAAAGCAGGTAGAACAAAGGCCACCTGCGTTGAGCGAGATGGGACAAGTGGCACACTGAGTCATTGCTCTGGAATCTTCCAAAAATGACACTTGGATCAGGGATTTCGCCTTGTAATGAGTCAGAGGCTCTGTTTCTCCAAGTGGAAGCAAGGTTCTCCAAGTGGACTCAAGAACTGAAGATCAACTAAAGAGAGAGAGGACACAAGGCAGCTACACATCAGTTGCAAGCTGACTCATCCTTTCTCAATTCATCTATATATTGAGCTCTCTCCTATGAGCTCAAGAGGCTGGAATTTTGTGCAAAGTAATGATATGTTGTTGGTTTCACTATAGAACTATTGGGTGATTGCTTGAAGGAGGTGAAGAGGAGAAATTCTTTCTGCTGGGAGGTGTTGCTGGATTGGAGCCTTCAATGGTTGTAACCTTCTCAAAACTTTACTTCTTCCATTAATAAAAGCTATTGAGGTTCTTCTATGTGCAGTTGTTTCAATGATGTATTGCAATGATTGTATATTTGATTTATGCTAATCCTTGAATCAGTTATGAATGCATGCTTCTTGTAGTTTCCTTCTCTGTTATTTTGCAGGATCTCATTGTAGCTGGGCCAGCAAAAGAGCAAAGAGCTAGGAGCAAGCAGCAAAGAGAAGAGATTGGAGCAAATATTAAGCGCAAGGCAACGGTTAGTGCATTTCTTCATTCTCTCTTGCTTTCATAAAGAAGTAAACCTTTAGTAGTTTTGTTTACAGTTGTTGCTGAGGTACTATCACCCTTAGAGTGGGATAGGGTCATCCGAGTCGGATACTTTTCCCTACAACAGGTATAGTCGTTCTAAACCACAGCGCGGTTAGTGCCTAATTCTTGCCAGAGGTTCCATGGCTTGTGATGATCCAATGACGACAAGTTTTCCAATCCTGCAAGCTTCCTACTCAATCTGTCTGTGGACCTTATCGTGCTCGCCAGCCGGAAACCTTATGGTGCTCGTGGAGTTCGAAATCCGTCCGCAGTTTCAAAGAACATCCAGCTAAACCAAGTAAAAGCCCAAAATTACTTTCTTGCAGATGAAAGGAGGAAAAGTTGTAAGATCTGTTTCGTTTCCCTAAAGAATCTACTGTAAACACTTCCTTGGAGTACTTGGAGCGTTGTTCTTTGCATAGATTTGACCTCTGCAAAACTCGGTCCATATATATTCAAAGAAGAAAAGTAATTTTTGAAATAGAATTTCAGATCATTTACGAAATAGAAATGAGTTTTTGATCGAGAATGTAACCATCTAGATAATATCAATCGAAGACTTCAGAGGTAGAAAAGAAAGTAGCAGTTCTTAAAAGCAAAGAAATTTTGTAGCGCAGAATTTTTATCGAATATTTACTTTGAAATCTCTAAACATTCTTCGAGAAGTTTGGGAAAAGAAGGCATATGAATATTTTTAAGAAAAATAACCAAAATGACGCAAGTTATATCTTATAATTCTCTCTTGAATTAATCATAATTACAGTCTCTTTCAGATTCATTTTGAAATTATATGCACCAAGGAAAATTTAAAACAAAGATATTAGTACTTGCTAGCATTGCAAGATTCTTACCTCAATCTACCTGCAGACCTTATGTGCCTGTAGACCTTATGGTACTCGCCAGCCGGAAACCTTAAGGTGCTATGGAGTCTGAAATCAGCCCGCAGTTTCAGAGAACATGCAGCTAAATCAATGAAAAACCACAAATTACTTTCTTGCAGATGAAGGAATTGAAATACATGATTTCTCTATCTTCAATGGCGATGAGAATTCAAAGCAGATGGAAGGCCGAAGTATCTACAATGGCGATGAGAATTCAAAGCAGATGGAAGGCCAAAGATGGAGCAGATGGAAGGCCAAAGATGGAAGCAGATGCGCAAACGGTTTCCCAAACACGATTTCTCTATCTTCAATGGCGATGAGAATTCAAAGCAGATGGAAGGCCGAAGTATCTACAATGGCGATGAGAATTCAAAGCAGATGGAAGGCCAAAGATGGAGCAGATGGAAGGCCAAAGATGGAAGCAGATGCGCAAACGGTTTCCCAAACTAGATCGAGCAGTTGAAACTTTTGCAATCGTCTAACATGAGACCCTATGGTGTAAGAGGATGACAGGTAGGCAGAGAGGGGAATTGATCTCAGAGGGAACGCCTTACGGCGTAATTAAAAAACCGAATTAAGCAATTCAATGAACAAATTATAATTAAAAGACGAGATTCAACGACGTGTAAAGGCATTCAGTGCTTTTGCTATAACGTTTATTATATTTTTTAAACGATGGCAGGAACCAACTACAGCGCAGATTATCCTTGTTTAAACTATATTGTATTCCTTTCCGGAGTTATTAAAGAGAACGGAGAAACATGTGGCACCAAAATTCAAAGTTAACATTGTCTGCACTATTTCCTATTTCCTTTTAGCGGTTGTGAAATGTTCTTAACAACAAAATCCGTTATCCAAATAGCAGTATCATAATTGCCTTGAGAAGAAAGTGCGCATTCAAGGACTCACAATATTTTTCAATTTATAATTTTTTTACCTCTTTACAGTAAGCCAGTATTACAGGAAGGAAGGAAATTTGAAAGGAAAAACACTATTTTTCTGAGTACTAGCAGTAGGTCATTCTTATCTTTAGAATTAGGTCATTGTTATCTTTATTGTAGATTAGAACATACCGTAGTATTAAGTGTTTTTGAAAATTAACCTCGGTGAACTCTTTCACACTGACAACATTAAAAAATAAAATAAAAATATTGAAAACTTTTACAATATTAAAAAATATAATATATTATTTTGATGAAATATTGATTTTTTTATTAACGGTATATTTGAGAAATTTTTTAGTGAGATTTTAAAAGTAATTTTATTTATTTATTTATTTTTTAAATAACAATATAATTAGAATATTTAATATTAATATTAAAAAAATCTTTAAAAACTTTAGATACATGCAATTTACAAAACAAATATAAGTAAATAAAAATTCAAGACCATGTTTTTTTTAATATATACTATTATAGTTATAATATAGGTAAACCTAACTAATAATATTATATAAATAAATTAGTATTATTTTAATATTATTAGTAACTAATTTATTATATCATGATAACGACTAGTTTTCTACCTAATTCATATTGAGTAGGTCAACTCTAACTTATAATATTATATAAATAAGTTTTTCTTAGATTATATTATTATTTAAATTGATAAATTATTGACAATTTTGATATTAAATAATTAATTATTACATAACAGCTAGTTTCTAACTAAATATGAGTTAAATAATTTTATTTCACCAACAGCTAATTTTGAAAGGCTAACACTGAACAATGATGCATCCATGCTATTTATTCTTTGAGATCATTGATTTCTCACCTTGTCCTAAGGATGAACCACATTAGTTGATTCGACCCTGGAAAGCTGGACACCACTAAAGAAAGGTTGTTAGGGAGGTAAGGCATAAAAATGCATTGCCTAAAATCACAAGAGGTTGTTGATTATGGGGGGAAAAGAAGATCTCAGCTTGGGGGAGAATTGGTGGTGAAAGGTTTGTGATTGGGTGAAAATTTGTTTATATCAAGTAGATCCAGTGGTTATGGTTAGATTTTCTGGTTCTTGTTTATTTAAAATATTGTTTATCCTACACATTAGTTCATATGAAAGATGTTTTATTTGTTGGAGGTGGAATATTCTATTGTATGATTTAATTATGTTGTTCTAAGTTATTTTCTTGCATGTTGTTTGCATGGGCATAGTTGAATAATATTGTTGTATATTGTACTGTAAAAGTAGTTATATCACAAATAGAAGCAACTTAAACAAGATGTAACTAGACTTACTCAACTTCTTATGAATACTAACTTCTTATGAATACTAAGGTGTAAAGTGAACTTCACAAGTTGTTGTTTTATTTTTAACTACTGATAACAGTTCTGAAATATAGAATTATATAGGATACGAATAATATTCTGATATATTTTGTGTGTCTCAGTGGAGGATTGAATGAGATTGGATTTGACTTTCTAAAATGGACTTAGTTGGTATCTATTAGTAGAATGAGTAATTTATAACAAGATTTATTATTCTCTTTCATATACACATATACTTGTACATACTGCTAATGTAGTTGTCGACCAATTGATCAACCAAAAAAATACTATTCTCTCGTTTCATGCACAAGAAAGAAAAAGAAAAATATTTAAAGCTTCAATCATAAATATGTAAGCGTAGATCACCAGCTTATATAGGGGTCATCACTTAAGGTAAACAATCATTGAGAAACATAGTTAGAAAATTATACAATTTCTGTTTAGGAGTATGATGGTACAGAAAAAAATATGTTATTAAAAAGGACGTGTTGGTACAACTGAGAATTAACACGGAAGAGAAAGCGTCGAGAGATAGATTCAACTCTTTAGAATTAAAAACAGTCTATTAAAGAAAGAGTGGAAATTACTAATTAACCAATAAAGAAAATATGCCTCCGGACACAAATAGCTCACACTTAATTTCTACTCTGATTGATAATCAGAGGGTGAATTAAATAACCCAAGTGCATTCCAGTCATTCCATTAGCTACAGGCTACCATAAACAAAAACCATGTTCAGGTAGATATAGAGTAAAAGTCATGGTTGCCGTTTGGGTAATATACGAAAATGACTTTCTAATTAAATATGAAACATATGAAATCCACATCAAATACTAAAGGGGCGTAGGATGCACACCTTACGCACAAGGGTGATGAATTTGGCGCGTGTAAAATCATCCTGATGTTGTGAAATACATATAAATACACCCTACAAGACTAATATGTTTCGAAAAACCATGAACAACAAGAGCTTAGCAAAGCAATGGATGAATACATTCCTGAGTAATAATAAACCACAAATTCTTCAACACTAAATTGATATAAGCGTTAACGAAAGGTAAATCAGAGAAGTAACATTACTGTTTAACAATTACACCAAGTATAATATGGAGCAATAAAACACAAACTTTATAAATTTACCAAGCGTTTTCACACTGATGAACTTCAGGGGTATTTGTAAATCGAATGTATTTACTTTTCAAAAGAAAACCAATCAGATAATACACACTGAAAAAGATATAGATTTACAAATTGGGGTTTGATGAATCCATAAAACAGTCACAGAAGGAATACAACCACTAGGAAATTTTAGAGTACGATTACTCTAATGAGAAATTAGGTTAAGTTTATGTAAAGGGGTATTCCAACCTTGGAAAAGTTACAGATGCACTGTAATTATGATAACCAACTATACATATTCGAACACAACCCGCCATATTTTCAGTTAGAGGGCATCATAAAACCCATCACTAGGATGGAGAGAACGAATTATGGAATCCAAATGAGGGGTATTAGTTAAGTAGATTTATTAGTGACAGCTGAGGTAGACGAACCAGTAGATGACACTGGTCTCCAAACCTGTATCTATCACATTGCATAGAAACCCATTCGAATTGTAAGCAAGGAGAGTAAATTCGAAAACTTATTCACAAGCTATAAACTCAGCGAAGAAAAAATTATTTACCCGTACAAAAGAAATCTTGAGAATCCCCTTTGCGGCTGGAAGGGAAACACCAGATATATATCAACACTAGAATGCATTGGTTTGGAAGATAATAGGGAAATACAATGGTAGCGGAGAGTATGAGAACGATTCAAGGGCAATACTTGACAGGGGATGCAAAAAATTAAAACTTAAGCAGGCTTAGCCCCATGGAAATCGAGCCGAGAGAAGATGACACATAGACATTTTGGAAATTTACCCTATACCAGGGTATCAAAGAGCGAAAAGAAAATTCAAACTCCGTTTGTGTGCAGAGCGGAATTTTGACAATAGAATATACAAAGGGAATTAGAGCCAGACCTTACCTGTGAAGCCCCTGTGCCACGAACACCAACTTCCAACAGCCGGAAACCTTACGGTGCTATGGAGTCTGAAATCAGCCCGCAGTTTCAGAGAACATGCAGCTAAATCAAGGAAAAACCACAAATTACTTTCTTGCAGATGAAGGAATTGAAATACACGATTTCTCTGTCTTCAATGGCGATGAGAATTCAAAGCAGATGGAAGGCCAAAGATGGAAGCACATGCGTAAACAGTTTCCCAAACTAGATCGAGCGGTTGAAACTTTCGCAATCGTCTAACATGAGATCCTATGGTGTAAGAGGATGACAAGTAGGCAGAGAGGGGAATTAATCTCAGAGGGAACGCCTTATGGTGTAATGAGAGTACATGCAAAAGGATGTGTTCGCAAATGGATGAACAAATGATGCATGCAGAGAGAGGTGTTCACGAATGGATGACCATGTGAATATGTGTTCGTAAATAGATGAACGAACAACATGTTTATATGTACAGATGAGCGAACATGTGAGGAGTTTTTTTCACGAATGGACAAACATGTCAAGCATTCCAAAGTACAAGAAAAGGAGCAATGTGCACATGCAACATCAAGCGAACCCAATGACCATTGATGACTCCACACACTTTTCCAGGTGGAGGGGAAGGTGTGATACACCAAGAGGACATCCATCACTTAGCAACACTACAACTCAACATGCACATCAGCAGCAGCATGAACAGACCAACACTGTCATGTCGAGTCGTGTCGGTGACATCACTATTGTGGGCCATACTATTGTCAATCAATGTAACATAACATGGAGGTGCAAGAGAGCCACTTGTAATCTAAAGAGTCACGTAATCTGAAAAGTCATGGAAGTAGAATACTCATGAGGGAAGTCGAACAGTCATAAGGGCTAGTTTCACCCTTGGCTATAAATACCCCCTCATTTGTACATGTAAAGGAATTTTCACCTTGGTTCCTCCCACATAACCTTAAGAGTCTGTAATATTTCCTTTGGGGAGTGAGTAGTGCCTCTATTGCCCCGCCCACAGGGTTAGTTATGTATGGTGTATCTATGTGTATTGGAACTTTCACTTAATTTGGAAGCCTTCTCACAGGCTAGCATTTTTTCTCACATTTCTTGTAATTGTTTGTATGACTTAATATTGAAAATTTGTAATACATGTTGCTTTAACCTGTGTTAAATTATTGAACTCATTCAATTGTTCTAATACATATATTTATGAAAAATTGTTGTATATGTTGTTAACCCTCATCCTTCCCATGTTGGTTACCTCCAGGACATCATACAGAGCCTTTCACTTAAACCTAATATAACGACCATCGCACTCACACAGACTGCTTTTTGGGTGTTGTATGTGCTATCTTCCTTTGTGTGTTGTGACTGCCGCATCTGTGTGGATTACTCCTCTGGAGGTTGTTCATGTCCTATTGTGTTGTGTGCCTTTGACAGAGTTGGTACTTCCTCCTATCCAACCTAAGACTCACTCCCACCCTCTCTCTTTTCTATGAAAGAACCTTGACACAAGTAACACTAGCATTCACCAAGCACATGAACCTCGATGTTCAAAGACAAAGCATACCCTTCTCTCATGCTAACAAGCAAGAGATAAGGAAAACATTTAAGATAATGGCAACCGAGCCATCATATCAAGTGGGACTCTGACACAAAACAATGTGAGGTATAGTTGGGACTTCATACCAAGGAGATCCCTTGAATGTTTGTGGGGCCAGCACCATCAACATTTTTGGTGCTAGAAGGAGGGTCACTAGTTGTTTATGGCTGAATGTCCTCTCAAACCCACTCATCAATC
Source organism: Pinus tabuliformis (assembly GCA_031772625.1). Classification (NCBI taxonomy): domain Eukaryota; kingdom Viridiplantae; phylum Streptophyta; class Pinopsida; order Pinales; family Pinaceae; genus Pinus; species Pinus tabuliformis. Next base: position 1,165,400,332 of record CM062817.1, on the reverse strand, counting down.
ATCTAGTCAAGGAAATAACTTCCACTCCTTCTCACCTATGCGTGACTTTGCAATTGGTTACTCCTCACCTCCCAAGACTGAACAATAAATTTCATATCAGCACCTTCACTTCGTCTATCCCTTCACCCCCTAGTTCACGAAAGGAACCAGACTAATTCTAGGAATCCAACATCTTCCATACACATCAATAAAGCCAAAAACCACTCCCACGGGGGTTGTTGTATCATCACTGGAAGAAACAGTTCTTGCCACACTTGAATGTCTCGTAGAAGCCACTAAGGATGGAGAGGAACCTCTGGTCATCCCACAAGGATAATGAGACACCCTTGTGATCTTGGGCTCAGACTCTCATATAGTAGGTAGAGGGGAAGGTAGCAAAGGAGGAGGAGGCGGAGACGAACCAATAGACTCAGAGACGGAACCATTAGATTTTGGAGAAGAGGAGGAGGAAAAAGAGCAAGAAGACATGGCCGAATTTTTTTTGGAATGGATGACTCAGGGACCATTGGCTCTCTCAGGTGCTTTTCTCAAGATGTCGAAATGGTTAGAGAGGATGATCATAAAGTTCAATGCTTACAACATAGTGAAGGGAGAATATCTCTTAGACAACTTCTACCTACAACTGCCGACTCTTGAGGTATGCTGCGATGACGTTGTATGTAGACTATTCCCATGTACCTTGGATCGTCACATAGCTACATGCTATCACAACCTTCCTGTCAAATCCATACAGAATTGGGATATGTTCAAACGTATGTTTCTAGAAACGTTTGTTGATGACAAGATGTCAGCCATGTTACTCAAAGAATTGGGAAGCTTGAAGGTAGTGGGAAAATAAAAGGTAAAAGATTTCAATTAGAGGTTTCTGTGCATATTGAATAAGTTTGCGGCAAACATGAAACCTCATGACTCCATCACCATCGATCACTACATGTCCACACTTCTGACTAGCATTGGCAGTTCATCAAGCGAGCTACGAAACCAACACTCTTGGAGAACTGTGAAGAGGCAATTGTTGTTGAAAAGGACGTACGTGCAATTGGAGTTATAAAAGATGATGAACCAACGAAAGACTCCAGAGAGGTGAGAATGAAGCCATAGGCTATGGCGAGAGAGGGTAAGGATAGGGAAACAAGTGATATTGAAATCCTTACTCACCTTGTTAAGAAATTGACAACAGAAGTGTCTGAACTAAAACAACAATCAACGGACACATATGCGAGCAGCTGACCACCCAGGCAAGGACAAGGAAGCATGTAATTAGGTAACAATCGCTTCGTGAAAAACACTGTACAAAGCTCCAATGCAATGTTCCAGGTCAATGATTGCACAAATATCGAATTTTGTTCATTTGACGAATAAAAGCACTTAGAAGGGTCTTGTTCGGATTGAAAAAGGGTTGCAGGCTCTGTATGTGAACAAATACCAAACACGATGAGAAATTTGCAATGACAACAAGGAGACACAGATAATGATGAAGATGTGGCACTTGATGAGGCCTCAAGCACTAGGCAAGTGAATAACATGTACCAGTGTGTGAAAATGGCATAGAAGATGAACACCAAAAAACAACCCCAAAAGAAAAATGAGCGCTACAATATCAGAAGTAAAAGGGCTCCCCCGCTAATTGGGGAAATGAAACAAAATCTTTAGCTACTAAGGAAGGTTGATCCACCAGCCGTCCAAAAGCAGAAAACATAAAGCAATCCTAGGAAGATAGCAACAGATAAAGGTACACCCGTGAGCAGCAAGCTGCAGAGAACTTCACCAGACAACACAAAAATCAGTGTTACCCTGGACACCTCAGTGAGTCTACCCCCTAGGGATTACAACATTATGGAAGACATGAAGAAAACTCATCTAAACATCAGTTTGTTTGGGTTGGCTAAGATCCAATGTCAGCGGGATAGTTTGTTCCGCGCACTGGGGAAGTCATCTACAAACAATGCAACCTCTACTAGCAAGGGAGAAATCACATCTCCTAGATCGCTCACAACTTTGTTAAACACACTCTACATGGAAGAAGAAAACTCTATTTTCCCTCCATTATTGTTATCATTCGAAGTATTCAACAATAATTTTCTGTTATTTTTAGGTATGTTCTATGCTTGATCAATTTATTTAGATTTTCACAGTTAGCAATCACATGAGCATTAAAGTAAACTGCAAATAGAACATAAATATAAATCGCAAAAGACAAGCCAAGATAGGAGGACACAAGATGTGGTGCCAGATAGGGACAAACCCTAATGTGGGGAAACCCTTAATCAATTCTTCCTTTATGTTCTTGAAATTTAAGCAAAGAGAGAGATAACACATTTACAATAGAAGTCAACACTTTGACTTATCTAGATCTGATCATAGATCATCTCCTATAATGATGAGATTAGTTGAAGACATTCTGCTTCAACTGATTCTCCAAGGTGATGGCTTCACCTATCGTAGTGCTTCCTTTCATCCATTTGTTGCACATAACTGTGTGACACCATGCTGTATTGTCACATGTGTTGAACCTTAATGACTGAGTTTCTCCTGCTCTCATCATCATGCTGCTCATTATTTATCATGCCCACTATTTCATTCATCATCATGTTGTCGTAGCTAATGTGCATCATCATTATGATGCTGCACTTATTTAGATTACTACAGAGATGGCCTAATGTTCTGCTACAGGTAAGATCTATCACTATTGTTCATTATATTTGGGTTGCTACAGGTATGCCACAGAGGTTAGGTATTAAGACTGCTTCTTTCCATGAGCTTATTCATCATCAAGCTGCTATTCTCATGATCTCCTTCATCATTATCCTAAACCTTGTTCCCATCTATACCACAGTGATCATCACCGAGACTATGGGCTATCTACTACAGGAGTATCCAAAGTTTGTAATCTATCCGAGATAGATATGGCGAGATTCTCAGGCTTCACCCTTTCTTTGCTGCTCTCTCCATATGAGAATACCTTCAATGTACATGTATGCTGAGAGGGTGACCAACCTTGGTTCTACTACTCCTTAACCCATTCGAGGAGTCAGCTTGAACCTTTTGACATATCTCACCTCAATGTGGATCTGATTGTGGCTTCCTTCTTTGTGACTTTGGCTTCCATGCGTTGACTGTGGCTACACCTCAGGACTACGGCTCCTCTTCTTCGTGACTACAGCTCCATACATTGACTATGGCTACTTGACTTTATAGCAGTTCAATCTACATAGCCTAATCTACGCTAATAGATCCGAGAACATTAGAGGATGACGAGAGTGTCTCAACATGACTGCACCTAAAACCATGGTGCAGTCAATACCCTACTGCAGATTTTCTGTGGCTGACCTTTATGATTGCGTTTAGGTCTTCATTTACAGTGGATAAGGTGTCTCCATTTTCTTGTGTATATACCTCCATTTGGTGTGGATAGGGACCTTCATTACATGCATATGTGTCTTCACTTACAACTGAGAAGGTTACTCCATTTGCCTACGTATATACCTTTATTTACTGTAAATAAGTTTAGGGCATCATCTATAGCTAGACCAGCATATTATTTTGGTGTTTCTCCTTCTCCAAAAACCCAAGACGTGGAGAGGAGGATATCACTTCAAGAATGACTCAAAATGACTTCAAGTCCACACCTATTTATACTAAAAACGTAGATGATGAACAGACACATCTATTGGGCTTCTGAGCCTACGTGAGATGCTGGTCGACTTAACAATCTCTCCATAACATAAATAAATTCATAACTTCATAAATACTTATTTGAATTGGATGATCTTTAGATCAATCCTACACCTGTCAATGAGAGGCATCCAATAAAAATATCGACTGCCATAAACAATATGACCCACATGGATTTTGGCCCTAGTTGCCAATTTTAACAATCCTTCTCAACTAGGGAGAACTCCATCCACTGATCCATATGTCAAACTGTACTATCACTACCATCAATGCCCTGCACTGCTCTGCTAAGCTCTGCTTAGCTCTACTCAGCTCTGCTAGCTCTACTCAGCTCTACTCAGCTCTGCTAGCTCTGCTCAACTCTACTACCTATGTTGTGCTCTACTCAACTATGTTCAGCTTTGCTTAGCTCTGCTAGCTCTGCTTAGCCCTATTGGCTCTACTCTACTCTGATGGCTCTGCTCTACTCTGCTGAACCATGAAGAAGAAGAATTGATTGAGAATGTGTCATACCATTCTCCACTGACCCGAAGTTAGTCTCAGAGTGTGCACCACTGGTCCTAGACAAGTCCTCAACCGACCCGAAGTCAGTGTCATACTGGGTATAACTCCTACCACTGCTCCCAGACCAGTCCTCTACTAACTCAAAGTCAGTCTCAGAGTATGTACCACTGGTCCTAGACCAATCCTCTACTGACCTGAAGTTAGTGTCATAGTGGGTACAACTCCTACCACTAGTCCCAGACCAGTATCATTGATCCCAGATCAATGAAGGTCATCCTAACATAGGGAGTATGGTAGATACAATGATGCATCCATCAGTACTAATATGGTCTCTAACCTTAGTTCCCTGCTCATTAATCAAATGAGAGGTACTTCGCATGAGTCCCAGACTGCATGGGTAGTATGCCTCGACAGGAGAACTAATCATCCTACTATAGAATCGTCATGGAGAACACATCATCTAGACCTCACAGGAGAACTAATCATCCTGCTACACAATCATCATGGAGAGCACATCATCCAAACCTCACAAGAAAACTAATCATCCTACTACACAGGAGAGCGAATCATCCTGTCCCACAAGAGAGCAAATCATCTTGTCCCACAAGAGAGCGAATCATCTTTTCCACAGGAGTGTGAATCATCCTGTCCATAGGAGAGCGAATCATCTTGTCCCACAAGAGAGCGAATCATCTTGTCCCACAAGAGATCGAATCATCTTGTCCATAGGAGAGTGAATCATCCTATCCATAGGAGAGCAAATCATCCTGTCCACAGGAGAGCGAATCATCCTGTCCCAGTGCACACTACCAGGGGAGGGTGAGTCACCCTGTGGTCGTATGTTGCTCCAATAAGAACCACAAGCCCCCAAAGCTCCCAGAGCTCAATGTATACAACATGCAGGACCCTTGTACAAGGGTCTCTTGATGACTCCAAGTCGTTCAGGAAAATCACAAATTCGATCTTTCCCCCGTAGCTTAGACAAGGTGTAGCGACCTGTACATTCTCTCATAGTGACTGAGCTTCCTTGCTGATAGAGTTACCATATCCCAGATAAGGTAGTATCTGATGTCTATCAGCTGGAGTAATCGTCGAATACAGGATTCCTCAATAATCGAATCCCACCTTTGGTTGTCACAGAGAATCACAGTGGTATTCATCATGTCTACAAATAGCTCAATTGAAGAGCTTCCTCAACCAGGTAGCTTCATATGAGATCATACTCGTAGATATGTATTTGGTCTCGGTGATGCTTGTAAAAACTGACTTCTGCTTCCTGCTCATCCATAATATTGAAGCAGAATCCAAAGAGAAACAACATTAAGAAGTTCTCTAGTGATCCTCCACACTGCCTGTGCAATCAACATTTGAATAATCATGTAGTTTCATATTTCCAGTAGTGTATCTCAATCCATGAGAGATTGTGCCTTGAAGACATCTCAGAAATTCGTGGCACCAATCAAGTGAGACTCAACCAAATATGATCTCCACATGCTAACTACAAAACATATCTCTAGACGGAAGTTCACTAAGAACTTTCCCAATTATTATATGAGATCACTACTTTGTAACTTCTAAAAGTTAAGATCCTCAAGGTAGTCACAGGCTTGCAATTTATCATTTCACATCCAGAATCCAACTCCCTTTTACTTCTGCATGTGAGAGGGTCTTCATAGGTTGTCCTCATAAGGTGCTGGTATGAGAGGTCTATCATCCACAACCTTGGGATGTTTTGCATCTGCTTCACTCCTAGTGAATCTCAACTTTATTATAAATCTATTGATCCTATCATACTATGCCCAGGGTGTTTTGTTTCAAGCCATAGAGGGATTTCTTCCACCTGCATATGCGAGATTCCTGATTATCAATCTCAAACTCCTCAGGTTGTTCCAAACTTGTGGACCTATTGTATGAGGGGAATGGTCCCCTTATAAGATTTTCTTTCGGTACATCTCAGACATGTACCTTCATGCTCTTTTTGAATCCAGGCATCCCTATCACCATCTGGCTCACAGGCATCTGGTGCTGTGTCAATGGACATGGTCCCTAGTGGATTTCCCGCAACTTGATACAGCCCTGAACTCAAAAAAAATTTGAAAAATCTATTTTCAAACGCGTACCTTTCTATCGATGAGTGCCATCCTAAAACCAAGATGGACACTAGGTTCGTCTTGCGATCAGGTACATAAAAGCGATTCTGGGGTTCCTTTCTTTCTTGGAAGAGTCGACCATTTCCTTGATGACCTGCATTATCGGTCGTTCCTTTGATCATTGAAGATGCCCCTAGAATGATTTATCTTCATCAAGAGATGTGTCTCTGCCATTCAGACACTCCTTTCCATGATGGCCGAACTTATTGCAACCAAGGCATCTACCTTTCCTTCCACCCTTAGATCCGAACTTCCCAATGAAGTGATCTTTAGATGGGCCATCAGAAACTTTCACTACGCCATTATGATAATATCCTCTGCTTCGACTTCACCCTTTGTGAACTTAGAAGAGAGATGTGGAACCCATTGATCCTTTTGTCTTGTCCCTATTTTCTTTGGTGATTTCTCTTTCACTCTTGCTTGGGCATTGTCTTCACCTAAACTCTGATACCATGTTAATTTTAGGTATGTTCTATGCTAGAGCAATTTATTTAAATTTTCACAGTTAGCAATCACATCAGCATTAAAGTAAACTATAGATAGAACATAGATATAAATCACAGAAGACAAGCCAAGACAAGAGGACACAAGATGTGGCGCCAACTAGGGACAAACCCCAATGTGGGGAAACCCTTGATCAATTCTTCCTTTATGTTCTTCAAAGTTCAACAGAGAGAGATATAGTACATTTACAACAGAAGTCAACACTTTGACTTATCTAGATTTGAGCATAAATCATCTCCTATAACGATGAGATCAGTTGAAGACATTCTTCTTCAATTGATTCTCCAAGGTGACGGCTTCACCTATCGTAGTGTTTCCTTTCATCCATTTGTTGCACATAACTGTGTGACACAATGTTGTACTATCACATGTGTTGAACCTTGATGACTGAGCTGCTCCTGCTCTCATCATCATGCTACTCATTATTTATCATGCCCACTTTTTCATTCATCTTCATACTACCCTAGCTAATGTGCATCATCATCATCATGCTCCCCTTATTTAGATTACTACAGAGATGGCATGCTACTCTGCTACAGGTAAGATCTATTACTACTGCTCATTGTATTTGGGCTGCTACAAGTATGCCACAAAGGTCAGGTATCAAGGCTACTTCTTTCCATGAGCTTATTCATCATCAAGTTGCCCATGCTCATGATCTCATTCATCATTATGCTGAAGCTTGTTCCAATCTATACCACAGTGATCATGATCGAGACTATGGGCTATCTACTACAGGAGTATCCAAAGTTTGTCATATATACGAGATAGATATGACGAGATGCTCAGGCTTCATCCTTTCTTTGCTACTCTCTCCATAAGAGAATTCCTTCAATCTATAGGTATGTCGAGAGGGTGACTAACCTTGGTTCTACTACTCCTTAACCCATCCAAGGAGGTAGCTTGAACCCTTTGACATATGTCAACTCAATGCAGATCTGATTGTGGCTTCCTTCTTCATGACTGTGGCTTCCATGCTTTGACTATGGCTACACCTCAAGACTGTGGCTCCTTTTCTTTGTGATTGCAGCTCCATACGTTGACTCCAACTACTTGACTTTACAACAGTTCAATCTATGTAGCCTGATCTATGCTGAAAAATTCAAGAGCATTATAGGATGTTCAGAGTATCTCAACATGACTGCACCTAAAACCATGGTGCAGTCAATACTCTACTATATATTTTCTACAGCTAACCTTTACGACCATGTTCAGGTCTTCATTTACAGTGAATAAGGTGTCTCCATTTTCTTGTGTATATACCCCCATTTACTGCAGATAGGGACCTTCATGACCTACGTATGTGTCTTCACTTATAGCTGATAAGGTTACTCCATTTGCCTACGTATATACCTTTATTAACTATAGATAATGTTAGGGCATCATCTGTAGCTAGGCTAGCGTATTCTTTTGGTGTTTCTCCTTCTCCAAAAACCAAAGACATGGAGAGGAGGAGATCGCTTCAAGAATGACTCAAATTGACTTCAAGTCCACACCTATTTATACTAAAAACATAGATATGAATAGACACGTCTATTGGGCTTCTGAGCCTACGTAAGATGTTGGCCGACTTAACAATTTGTCCATAACATAAATAAATTCATAACTTCATAAATACTTATCGGATTCAGATGATATTTAGATCAATCCTACACCTCTCAATGAGAGGGATCCAATAAAAATATCAGCTGCCATAAATAATATGACCCACATGGAGTTTGGCCCTAGTTGCCAATTTTAACGTTTTCACAATTGTTTGGTTGATTTTGGTGCACCATCCAATGTCATGCCACTCTCCATTGGCAAGGATATCAACGCGAAATGGAGTAAGACATCCGTGCAAAATCATCCAACTCGATCGCACATGCATGCTAGACATTGGCAAACTTCGCGACATCGTCATCAGACTATCTCATGAAACACAAGTTCGCTAGTGCATAAACATCATTTTTATGGACATACCAGAAGTGTATGGCTTACTGCTCAACGGAGACTAGTCGAATAAGCTGAACGAATACTTTGCTACAGACTAGTCACACATGTGGCTTTCGTACAAGGGACGAAATATCAAATTTGGGTGTTATCCAAGTAATATTTGAGGCACAATTTTAGTCCCATCAATGGCGAATATGAACCATTGGCCTTCGTAGAGCTCATATTTAGCAACTACCTCTTGGAAACAATGCTAGGGTGTTATCTGACACGGCCAACCCCAACTCCACCAAATACTCAGTTGGGTCTCCTTCCTTGCCCAACTGATGGAAACAGAACATGTACAATACATTATAACATTAGTACTAGTAGCAGTAGTAACAACAATAGCAGTAGTGCAAGCATGTCAAATGTTCTGTATATAGATGAGTTGAGGACCATGTACTTTGACAGATCAAAGGCATAGGATGGCTGAGGGGCCGGGTGTGTCTTGATAGACCCAAAAAACAAGAAGAATATGATCTTGACTCACTTGGAGTTTGAGTGCACGAACAATTTTGTTGAATATGAATAACTCATGTTGGGCTTGTAGAAAGTCATTAGCCTCAATGTGGTCACACTCAAAGTGGTCAGTGATTTGGAAATAGTGTTACGACAGGTATGTAACACCATTCACTATTTATCACTGCATATCGAAAGTTACCAATAAGAGGTATGGTGACTAATCTCTAACTTCCAAGAATTCTATATCGTTGTTGTACCAAGAATGAGTAATGCAATTTCTAATGCTTTGGCAAACACAAATTCTAGAATGTCATCGCTTAGGGATAGATTTACCACTGAAATTTTTTATAGACCATCTATCCAAGATAACATAACTAATTTATGCATATTTGATGATCCTCAATATATACTGAATTTCATGGCCAACGCTGACACCTTCAAGGATGCAACGATAGACAAGGATGAGCACGTGCGATCTTTGCAAGATGCGATAGATATCAAGAAAGGCCACATCATTCCAAAAGGTGTGGCATCTTTGGAAAAGCTCTATGACTTGCAAGAATGCTTTGAGGGGTCGAGGAACAAAAAAACCCACAACTCTACCATGATGCATGAACTAATTAACTTGGGAATAGAACAAGATCTGAAGTTCATTAATCTCAGTATGTGTTGCACACAGCAAGAGTAGAAAGTCTTTGTCTGCTTATTATGATAGTATCGAGATGTGTTCGTGTGGACATATGATGATCTGAAAACTTATGACATGCGAATAATCCAACACATCATTCTGATGAAAGAAGGGGTCAAGCGATATCAACAGAAGCTGAATAAAGTACATATGTCACTTGAACCCCTCATACAGAAAGAGTTCACCAATATTTTGGATGCATGGATCATATACAGAGTTCATCATTATACTTGGGTTTCAAACCTTATTCTTGTATGAAAGAATTCTGGGGAAATCCGCTTGTGTGTTGATTTCTGGAACTTTAACAATGCCACAGACAAAGAAAACTACCTCGTGCTGTCTACAGAGCACATTCTACAAATAGTATCTGGCGCACAAATGTTTTATTTACTTGAAGGGTTCTCAGGATAATCAGGTTCAAGTAGCTGAACCTGATAGACTCAAAACTACCTTCTATACCAAGTGGGGTACGTTAACATACAGAAGAATACCATTTGGGCTCGTGAAAGCAGGCATGACTTTTCAGTGTACCATGGACATCGCCTTCTGCGACTCATCAAATAGAGCATAGTGGTGTACCTCGATGATGTTACTATGTTTTCAAGAAAATGAGAAGACCACATATGCCATCTGAAGAAAATTTTTGAGCGATGTCAGAAATATGGGATTTCCCTGAATAAAAAAAAGAGAATATTTGCAGTATATGAGGGAAACCTCCTTGGAAACATCATTTCCAACAGCAAGATCAAGGTTGATCCATACAGGGTCTGGACTATCACATAGATCCCTCACCCAACCAACAAGAAAGCAATGTAGTCCTTCTTGGGAAAGATAAACTTCCTCGGGAAGTTCATGTCGAATTATACATAAAGAGTCAAACCAATGCAAGCATTGATCAATAAGGATGTAGTTTACAGTTGTGGCAAGAGGTAAAAGTATGCATTCACCCATATTAAGAAGGATATTGTAGAAGCACCTGCACTCTATAGCCTAGATTTCAACAAAGACTTCCTTCTATACATCTTCACCTTCGATGACTCGCTCGTTGCAGTACTCACTCAGAAGGATGAGATGAACGATGAATTTCCCATCTCCTTCATGAACACAAGCATACAGGGGCCCTAACTCAACTACCCTGTCATTGACACACAAGAATATGCAATATACAAGGTAGTGAAACACTTCAGACCCTACTTACTAAAAAACCATTGCATAGTCTATGTGCCTCACCCAGAAGTCCACTCAGTGTTTGTAGATCAAGAGCTAGGTGAATAATGTGCGAACTAGATGACAATATTGCAAGAATATGATCTTGGCATCAATCCAATTGACACTATTAAGTTTCATGGTCTCTTCATACTCACTACTGAGGCAGTTAATGCATAGGATGAAGAAGAAAAGCTCGTCGGTTCAGAGCAGATGTTACATGGAATTTGCATCTACAAATAAATATATTTTCCCTAGGTGGGTGACTACACCTAAAACAACACAAAGAAAGCGGTTTAGCCTTTTCTTATAGAAGATAGATAATATGGAGGAACTTAGTTGTTGCCTTTTGATTCCTAGATCTCTTTTGAACTGCTCTCGTTGCTCCCACTTGAACTAAATCCGCTCAAAAGGTACCTGCATCAAGAGAAACAGAAACAAGAAATGATCACAGCATACATGAACTATCAACTATAAAACAATTGAATCAAAGACATTGAAACAAATAATCATCATAGATATGAACAATCATATGAGAAAATGAATAAGCTCTTTATTAATGTAGAATGGAGAGTATCGCACAATATAGTTCGATCCTGTGCCACTCCTCCAGCTTCAATTCAACCCTCGCCACATCAAAATCACACAACTCCAGCAGCATAACATTGCTTAACATAAACTCAAACCCCAAACCAACAGAATTTCCTTACAAACTTCTAATTCTAGCCCCCTTGATCACTATGATGAGTCCTCAATTTATAGGAAATGGAGGTGTTTTTGTCATAAAGCAGGGTATTGAATGGCTTTCCAAACATGGAGTTAGTTTCCATGGAGCAAGGGATGAGAATATAGGAAGTTAATGGACCCTTAGGCTATCCAATTTCGAGCTCATAGGAGGAGATAAGAGATGGGATCCTTCTAAAATCATTGAGAATAAAGGAATATTCCCAGAACCCTATGCAAATTTTTCTCAATCTTGCCTAGAGCAGGTCAAAGATGACCTAAGTGCATTGCAGTGTAGGCTAGAATGGGCCTGCTTGCTTTGTAATGCATTTACCCCTGATCAAGGCTGCGTTAGTGTCCCAAGGATGCATTTCAGCAAGGCTTCAGGCCAAGAAATGTTCAGGGAAGGAAGCATTCAATGTGCTAAATTAGGGTTTGATGATCCCTAAATGTATTGATCTGAATGTCGGGAGTGATGTGCCCAAATGGACCTATAACAACAAAAAATTGAGATGTATGATGAGTGTGAGTACCACCCACTGTAAATGAAAACTCTTGGTACGTAGATGTGCACCAGTACCTTGAGCAGGGAACCATACCCTCTCACTTTTCCATCAAATAGAAGAGGGCATTGTGCCTCAAAGCTTTATCTTATAAGTTGGTGCACAAAGTGCTTTACAAAAAGCACAACAATAGAGTCTTGCTCAGGTGCCTAGAGGCACATGAATCAGAGAGGGTTTTGTAAGATCTGCATGACAGAGTAGTTGAGGGTCACTTCATAGGAAATACCACTATGCACAAAGTTATGATAGCCAGTTTCTACTAGCCCATATTATTCAAGGATGCACTTATGCATGCAAGTGCCCAGTATGTCAGTGATGCACAGGAAAAACGAGAAGGTTAGTAGCCCCACCCTATTGCAGTTACTGAACCATTGCAATAATGGGGCTTGAACATCATTGAGGAAATTTTCCCAAATTTGTCTAAACAACACGGATACATTCTGATAGTAACTGATTACTTCATGTGGTGGACAGAAGCAGTTCCACTCAAGCAAGTGAATGACCAGGAAGTCATTAGCTTCCTCCAATAGAACATCATCTCACGCTTTGGTGTTCCGGTATCACTTGTGTTTGATAATACAAAGTACTTTTCATCTTTAAAACTTTATGATTTTGCATTACAAAATGGTATTGTTCTTAAACACTCATCCAACTACTACCCGCAAGGAAATGGTCTCGCAGAATCCACGAACACAAAGCTTATCTATATAATAAAAAAATACCATTTACTTTGAGCAGCGTAACTTGCACTCTACCTTATGGGCTGACAGCGTAACACCCAAACCCTCTTTGAATGCCTCACCTCACTTCCTGGTCTATGGTAAAGAATCCATCATACTACCCAACATCTACTTGCCTACACTCCAGTTGTCTCAAGATTCTCAAGGCAAGCATTTCCAGACAGTTCGGCATAGGATGGACACACTTCACAAACTGCAAGAAGAAACAGTGAAATCAAAAGAAAAGTTTACACTCCACCAGAACTGTATCAAGAGATGGTTCAACAAGAAGTTTGTAGGGAAAGCTAACTTTGATGTTGGTGACTTAGCTTTGAAATGGGATAAACATCATGAAGACAAAGGTAAGCATACAAAGTTCTAATCCCTGTGGATTGGTCTATACATAGCCCATGAGAATCTTGGCCCACACACATACAATTGGCAATCACTTGATAGGAGGATTGACAACCTTCATGTCAACAACCAAGATCTCAAACACTATATTCAGTAGGTCGGGTCGTGCCTCGCGCCCTGTACATAGTCTGCTTACTTGCTTGTTGTTTTTTCTTTGATTTCTTCACTTACTATTTTTGTTTAAATTTTTTTGTTTGCTTGGTACCTTGCTATTTTTTTCCCCATAAATAAGTGCTACCCTCTACCAAGTTCTATCTTTTGAATGAGTATGTGGCTGACATATGAAGAGACTTGTGACACCAAAGAACTTCTACAGTCTTGTCTCCATCTTCACTGTGGCTGGTTGTAACCTTCAGCCGATGAATTATTGATGGAAAATATGAACCGTATGCAAGGGAAGCTTGGGTCCAACCATGAACCTGTGTCCACACTGGGAAACCCCATGCTTGTACTCAGTCTTCTTCTCTGTGTGATCAAGCTCATCAAACTAGTAGAAATGGAGAATGGGAAAATATAAATGAGTAAACTTATCTCAGAGGTCTTACATGATTCTCTGAAGGAACATCGTCTTCTACTTTCAATAAGTCAGGATCCCTCTTCCACCCCAAAAATAAATAAGTCCCTATGAACAATCCTCTCTAAAAAAATACAAAGGCAAAAGAAGAGAAATGCTTCCTGCATAGAGAGGTGAAGCATGCAACTCCACTAGGGTACTGACTAGGCTTGCTAGCAATGGATCAATGTGTGTGTTCTTGTGTGACTCTATCGAGGTATCTTCCCGGCCTCCTGGCAGTGGAGCAACACTAGAGATGAAAACTTATACTCTGAAATTTTTTAACTCGCAAGCCAAACTACCCTTCCCATTTTTGGAATGCTATGATCAAGCTAAAATTTTCTTGTGTTTGACTAAGTTGGAAAAAGGTGAAACATGTCTATCCATGGCGTAAGTGGGAAATCTAAAGTAACCCACACAACAATTTAATACTCTCAGAAAGACGAATGCCTTGTGCCTTAAATGAACCAAAACAAAGAAGCTGGAATTCTACTAGTATGTCGCCAAATGTTCTAGCAGTTGCAACACCCTCCAAAATTTTGGCCTACATCCAATTTAGGAGCTTCCCTTGACTTTTTACTTGATGTTTGCAAGCACTCGGGCTCACCCCGTGGGCTCATGTGAATCTTTTCACCCTCTTTGCTTGACTGATCAAAAGACAACTTTTCGATGTTGGTCACAATGTCATGCTTGCAACCATGTTTTAGTCATGCACAAGGTTTTTTCTTCATGCATACATGTTGTATTTGCTATGTAAACACATGTTGCACTCACATACGAATTTGTATGCACTGTCACACAAGTTTCATCTTGGTCATTCACCAATCCATAACAAGCGTCACACTTGTCACTTGCACCATCAGTCAGTCATGTTGAGCATATATTGTCTTGATGGTTTGAGGCATGTTGTCATTGAGTTATGTTGAGTGTGTGTTCGCAAAAATCGTGTATGCACAAATTCACTTGCTCAAACACTTAGTCATATTGCTGGAGTTCTAACAAGTGGATCACCTTCTAATAGTCAGACCTCCATCTTATGATCGACTCAACCGACTGTCACTATGAACAACGCAGAAGTGTCCAACAAGCCATTTCAATATGCATTGCCCACAAGCTTATCAATTAACCCTCTTGCTGATCAACCAGAGAGTTTCACTAGGAAGTGACCCTGAGACTCACTCCAATAAAAAATTGTGTAGAAGTTGTAGACCTTTCCCGCTCCGCCAACTCAAAAAAATTTGCAGACAAGCCAGACAAACACCAAATGTCTTCCCCTATCTCCCCTTAAGAATTGTGAATTTTTTCCAGTTAGTCACCAGACAGCTGACTGACTGCTCACCCAGAAAACTACACAGTTTTTTGATCAAGCCCATTAGTAGCCCAACGTCATGCTCAGCTGAGAAACTGCGCAGAGGTGCCTAGCAGGTCAACCTCCCAGCATTTGAGCAATTTTTGTGTCCAAAAAACCCCGCAGCTCGCTGCTAGCTCCCTCAAGGAAATGTGAAATTTTTGTTGCCATGCCTTCCTGTAGCTTGTAGCCAGCTCCCTCCAGGAATTACATAGTTTTTGCTGCCCAGGCCCTCTACTGCCCGAATTTCTTCCCTCCAAAAATTTCACAGAACTTCCATCCATATGAGCCAAATTCCACAAACAGTCACTATTGATCGAGATTGTACATCTCATTCCTCGAGTGACCTCTGTGTAATTCTCAGCAGGAGTGCCCGGAGCTCGCATCCCATCTTGAAGCTTGCCTCGTGTAGTTTTGCAACCTTATCCTCTCTCCCGGTCACCTACATCCGAAAGCGAATGACCATGCATTATGGTAGACTACGAGGTTTATGGATTTGATGTTGTCTCGTCATGAGTGATTGCAGATACAGGTACATGAACAAACATGATGCAAAGACAAATGGGATGAATAAGGATAGTACATGCAAAACGATGAAAAAATGATGCATGTGAAGAGATGTGTTCGCGAAGAGATGACCATGTGAAGATGTGTTCGCAAACAGATGCATAGATGACATGTGTGAATGGACAGATGAGTGAACACGTGAGGAGATATTTTCACAAACAAACAAACATGTCAAGCATGCCAAAGTACAAGAAATGGAGCAATGTGCACATGCAACATCAAGCGAACCTAATGACCATCGAGGACTCTGCACACTTTTCCATGTGAAGGGGAAGCTTAGATACAACAAGAGGACATCCATCACTTAGCAACACTGCAACTCGACATACACACCAGCAATAGCATGAACATACCGTCACTGCCATGTCGAGTCGTATCATGAGTCATGTCAACCACATCATTACTGTGGGCCATATTGTTGTCAATCAATGTAATGTAACATGGAATTCCAAGAGACCTACTTGTATTCTAAAGAGTCATGTAATTTGAAAAGTCATGGAAGTCAAATAGCCACGAGGGAAGTCAAACAGTCACAAGGGCCAGTTTCACCCTTGGCTATAAATACCCCCTGATTTGTACATGCAAGGGAATTTTCACCTTGGCTTCTCCCACATAGCATTGAGAGTCTGTAATCTTTTCTTTGAGGAGTGAGTAGTGGCTCCAACGCCCTGCCCACAGGGTTAGTGATGTCTGTTGTATTGATGTGTCTTGGAAATTTCGCTTAGCTTAGAAGCCTGCTCACGTGCCAGCACATTTTCTGACATGTTATGTAATTGGTTGTAATAATTAATCTTGAACACATGTAATACATGTTGCTTTAACCTATGTTAAATGATTGAACTCATTTAGTTGTTCTAATACATATATTTATGAAAATGTGTTGTATAAGTTTCTAATGATGTCCTTCCCATGTTGGTTACCTCCCAGACATCAGAAAAAACCTTTCACATAAACCTGCTATAACGACCATCACACTCGCACTGACTGCCCATTAGGTGTTGTACATGCTATCTTCCTTTGTGTGTTGTGATTGTCGCACCCATGTGGATTACTCTTCTGGAAGTTGTGCATGTCCTATTGTGTTATGTGTCTCTGACAAAGTTGGGACTTCATCCTATCCGACCTGAGACTCACTCCCACCCTCTCTCTATAGTGAAAGAACCTTGACACAAGTAACACTAGCATCCACCAGGCACGTGAACCTCATTGTTCAAAGCCAAAGCAGACCACTCTCTTGTACTGACAAGCAAGAACTAAGGAAAAAATTTAAGATAATGGTAATCGGGCCATCATACTGGATGGGACTCCTACACCAAATGGTGTGAAGTCTAGTTGGGACTTCATACCCAGGAGATCCCCTGAATGTTTTTGGGTCTAGCACCGTCAATAGGGTAATATTTTTGTTAATCAATTTCACTCACCATGTAAACATGTATCACACTCATTTCCAAATTTTTCAACATTGTCGCACAAGTGTCATCCCGGTGATCACAAAGTGTATCTTTGGTGTCACACTTGTAAGGGATGAGATGATCATCATGTGAGAAGGAAAATGAACACTGGATTACAACAGAAGATAAAATATCATGACCGCATGAAGACTCCATCTGATTCACAATCCTTTGGAGGGTGGATATGAATAACAAAGCATATCTCTCATGAAAATGAACCATTGCACATCTCTTATTGAATACAAAGTAGCAAAGATGAGTGGCTTGACATTACCATGTCATCATGTAATCCATGTCATCTATGTCATGTGACGTCATGAGCCATCATGTGCCACATGATTTGTTGATTATCAAAATTTTATATTGGAAAATGTAATGTAAAATGGAAGTCCAAGGGTCATACATGTAACTTGAAAAATCATGTAGGAAGTCAAGGAGTCATGGAGAAGTCGAACAATCATGAGGGTAGTCCAAGAGTCTCAAGGGAGGTTAATGGTCACCTCATTGGTTATATATACACCCTCATTGTAAAAGAGAAGGAATTTTCACCTTGGCTTCTCCCATAAGGCATTAGAGAGAGAGAGTTAGTTGTAGAGAAAGTCATTGCTCAAATGCTCCACTATTGGAGCTTGTGATTCTCATTGTATTAATATACCTTGGGACTTTTACTTAATACTTGAAGCCTAATGGTCGACACATTTTCATGCATGGAATTTGAATATTTGTAAGATTTTTCTATGAATATTTATTATTCATGTTGTCTTTCACATGTACTAAAGTAGTTAGAATATTTCAATTATTTTAGTTCTTATCTAATTGGATATGTGTTGTAATGGTTGTAACAACCATCTAATCTATGTGGACTATTCTACTTGATGTTAGAATATTATCTTTCTCTTGTGTGTGCCTCCACTAGCATGGTACTATTATCTCTCTCTTAGAGGCTCACCTTTCCTCCCTCCATAATAGAAGAACCTGGATACAACTGCAACTGAAAATTCACCAAACACACTTACCTACTTTTCACAAAAGCACATACACACTTCTCTCTCTTGCTGATAGCTAAAGCAAAAGAAAATTAAGAAAATATATGGCAATCAGGCTGATACTCCAGATGGGGATCCTATTCCAAGTGGTGTGAAATCTATTTAGGACTTCACATCATGGAGACCCCCTTGGTTGAAATATTTCCATTACTGTTAGTAAATGGCGCTAGAAGGAGGGCCAAATCACAAGTTTTTCACATTGAGTCTGCTCTAAACCTATGATCTAGAATGGCTCATCCTCAAATATTACTCCTGGGTTGTTTATCTAATTTATTAATTTGTCAATTTTCAATTGTAGATGAGCCTCTTTATCACTTTTCTCAATTAAAGTTTGATGGTGAGGATGGAACATCCATAACCAAGCACATTTTTGATTTTCTTAAAAGTTGTGAATCTTATGAAATCGATGATGAAGATTTTTCTTGTGTGCTTTTCTTCCTCACCCTTGAAGGTCGTGTTAATCGATGGTTCCATACCTTACCACCCCATTCCATCCATTATTTTCATAACTTCCTCCAGGATATTTATCAAGCCTTCAATATGTATGATTACCAAGATCCTCTTAAAAGAATTAATTAGTTAAGAATGAAACCTATTGAATTAGTGAAGGATTTCTCTGATCGATTCCTTCAACTTTGTTGTAAATTTCTCAAAGTAGATATGAATTGGGATTTCTTGAAACAAAATTTTTAGTGTTTGGCTCATATCTCTTTGCAAGGTGAACCTGAACCCCCTGATGTTTCTACTTCCCCAACTCTTGTGAATCATGAGACACCTCTACTTTCAAAGGAGGAATCTACTACTCCTTTTATTTCTTGTCCTCATCATTTTTTAGTTCTAAAGAGGGTGCCTATGTGTGATGATTATAAAGTTGGAAAGTATTTAGATAAAATTCATAATCCATCTTCTCATCTTCCTTCCACATTTCATGATTCAGATTCAATGGAGGAAATCCAAGAATGGCTCATGAATCCTATGGTGAAGACTAATTCCTCCATTTAGAAATGTGATGTCACAGTTCATAACTCTAGTCTCGAATCTAATATGGATTTCTATTATCCTATATCATCTACATTCTATGACTCTTTGTACCACAATCCACTCAATTGATCTGCTCCACCAACTATTTTTTCACAGTCTCTTGGTTTTCCATCTAATGGTCCAAATTGTGATAAGGTTCAGGTTTCCACATTACACAAGTATAGGAGTAGGAATTTGATGATTTTTCATTTTTCCTTTTCTTTTTCAAAATCGTCTATGTGACGATGGTGGTTCCTCATTGTTGGTTGATATTGAATTTGTTAATCTCAGTAGTGAATCTAATGAAATCAATTTGTTTAGCTCTATAGTGTTGGGAAGAAATCATTCTAATGATGATGATTTTGTTGATGTATGCAGTGATGAATGCCCAAGTGCACCAATTGATCTTTCGGTTTCTCATGAAGATCTTAATTTAGATTTAGAATATAATTCAGTCAAAGAAGATGCTCTTATCGAAATTTCCTCTTCATTTCACTATCCCTTGTGTTCTATTGTTTGCGATCCTTCCACTTGCGACAGAGGTACTCCATGGTCTTCAATTTCTTGATCCGATGATTTATCTTCTCAATTGACACAAGGTGATGAGACTATACATGATGAAAATGAAAACAATCAAATCATTGAGTAATATTTACATCCCTCATCATCTCTTCTCTTGCATGAATATAACTAATCAAATTATCTTGCTAATTAAATTTATCTGATTCATTCATATTTAGATTTATGATTATAAAAATATTTCAACTTGAGTAATCTAGTTGTTGAAGTTAAAAAATATGGTCAAATTAGTGACAAAGATGGCTATAATCCAATGAGGAGTGGTATTATTGAAACTAGTGGTAGAATCCATCCTCACACCATGCATGATCTAGTTCAATCTTTGAAATGAGATTTTACAATGCTAAAAGGTTTTGGGACTTGTCAGCAAGTCGAGGCACTTCAACTTTTGTTGATGGTTATGTCAGGATGTCATGACTACGGTAAGCCCCCCGAACTAAGTCAAATATGGTTTCTCTCACACAATCCTTCTATTTACATGGTTTCACTTGATGTAAATTTATTTTTGAAATATTGTTCGTATATCTTATGTAATTTTTCAATTTCTCAAAATTTTACTTCTAGTCGGATCCAAGAATATTCTTCAATTGATTCATCTTCATGCAAATCTCTTTCATGAAACTCGTGTTGGAATGTGTATCTCTCCTAAAGCCATGGAATTGTGAAGTTGATCACCTCAAAGATCATCTTTGGCCAAAGGAATCATATATGTCAAATTTATTTCATGATAAGTGACTTATAGTTTTCATTATGAATATGATATCACGAATCTTGTTCTTCATAGCACCTGAAATCCTCTTGACTGTGAATGAATGCACGAGTTATTGTGTGAATCAAATTATTATTCATTCACTATATTCTGACTGGTCTCATGTGTTTGTTGTACTAGCATTATCTTCACTTCTTTTGATGATTACAATGCCAAAGTAACGTGTCATTTGTCATGTGAAGAAGATGTCTTTATTATTCAAATCATTTATGAAGATGTTAAAACTAAGCTATATTTATTATTTTCTAACCCGAAATATCATGCCACAAATGGTCCATTTGATCATGATATTAACTATCATTTGTTTCACCACATTCCCACCAATATATCCAATGACATGTTGTTTTACATCCTTTAATCCTCATGGTTCATCATCCCACAATTTTGATACTTACCAAGTAGTTGAGGCACTTCAGTTGTTGCTAATGGCATGTCAAGTCCTCATTGTCTTGGTATGTTTTTTGAATATGATTAGACTTATTTTCCTTCATGCGGTTCTCACCATGATTCCACACATTTAATTCAAGATTCATTATTTCAAATTTTTTATGGTTTTTAAGAGGATTGTTTTGAATTTCATTATGCAATCACTAAATGGATGAAGAAATCTTACTTGGAAAGATACATTGTAAATAATAGTTTCTGGCCTCTTCTCATGCTTGTTAAGCAGGATGACACAGAAGAAGGTGCATTCACAAGAAGGCTACAATGTTTGTCTGATTATGGTTTCCGTCAAAAAGGTAAGAATGTGAACTAGATAAAAGTAGGGGTTATGACACATCTTTCTACCCACATGCAAGACCTTCCTTTTGTTGTGAAAGCTCTTCAAGCTCTCATATTTTCTCCTTCACATTACTATGTTTCATTTTTAATCGATTGTATCTTTTTCATTTCCAGTTGGGAACAACTATGGTGAATTCATTGGGAATCTAATTATACGTGACCCTAACTTTCTAGTTGTTAGGTTAGGAGTAGGATTAACTACATTCTAGTTTCCCCTCTCTTGAACTCATTTTGTACTTGTTCTGTTTAGTCCTTCTTTTATTTTATTACTTATGTCTTCCATCATTTTTGGTTTAGCCTCCTTTGTTTTTTCTTTGGTTTTGATTTCTTGTTGTGTCATGTCTTTTGTTTTCCATTCTGTTAATAAGATATTGCATTAAGGGTGTCCCATTTCGGATCGGAAGACAATGTTGCCAAATGGAAAAGGGCTCTGTGACACTGTAACATTTCGCTAACCTTTAGTCCTTCCTCTCTGTCCTAGTTACACCTTTTGATCAATGATGTTCTGACTACAAATATGGTCCTTGCATAAGGAAATATTTGTGTTGAACCATGATATCTATGTATATTCTAGAAACTTTGGACCTTCACTCAGGTTTTTATGTTTTGTTGTTTTTAGGCTGATCCAATCAAGTACAAAAGGATAAGGGAAAAAACCTAAACGAGAAAACTTAAATCTTAGGTATTTATATGCTTCTTTAAAGGAAAAACCTCTCCTACTCTCAATAATTCATAATCCCTTTTCCTCTAATGAAATTAATAATTTCATATGCATAGTCGTCTATGAAATACATAAATGAAGGTGAAAAATGAGAAAGGCTCCATGCGCAAAAAGGTGAAGAAATAAAATCCACAGGGATACTGTCCAGGCTTGCTGGCAACAGAGCAATGTTTTTGTTCCTGTAGTGACTCCACCAGGGTACTTTCTAGGCTTGTTCGCAGTAGATCAACACCAGAGAGGGAAATGAATGCCCTAAAAATATAAATTGTGTGAACTATACTACTCTTCTCTTATTCGAAACATCATGATATTGTTGATCTTATGTTTGCACTCAACCAAGAAGGGATAGAGGGGAATATGCTTATTCTAAGGGTAAGTGGGCAGACAAAACGAATTTTCACAATGAATCAATACTCCTCGAACAACTAGACCTTGCACAAAAGAATCAACCTAGACAAAGAAGCTAGAGTTCTACCAGTGTTTTGCCAATTGTTGTTTCAATGTAAAACACCCTCAAAATTTTTGTGAATACTTGAATTTTGGAGCTTACTATGGATCTTACAATCATTCATTCCATAGTCACTTCTTGGTTGGTTTATGCTTTGTTAATTCTTTGAGCTTGCTATTGGATCGTAAGTGTCGAAGTCACATTCATACACATGCTTAGTCCATAACCCATTCATGAAAGAATTCCTTCACGCAAGCTTGAACAAGCATGACACAGTCCACTGAGACAGTGCTTGTGCAATGTTCAACCCATGTCCACATCTACACTTACGTCATTAACATTTCCTCAATTTTTTTGCAATCATACTTCTTTTTCAGTGAGTTCCTTCAATTGTTGCCTTTTGCACACTTTCATATTCACAAGTGTCATTTTCATGCATATGAGTGTCATTCTTTCTTGGATTCACTTTAATTAGTTTCATTTTCATGTTATCTTCACTCCAACATGGGTCTTTTTCACTATCATTTTCGTTCACACTTTTCTCTTCATACAATAAATGTCATATTTTGCCACGTGGAGTGTCACACAATGCCTAAAAGCTATTTTTAGTGTGTTTCGAGGTGTAATATTTACTAATGAGTTGTACTCACCATGCAAACATGTATGGCACTCATTTCCAAAGATTTAAGAACTATCACACAAGTATTGTCACAATCGTCACAAAGTGTATCATTAGTGTCACACATGTCGTCCCAAAGTTATTGCATTGAGGAAAATTTTTTATTCATGTGTTTTTAATGATCTATGTTGGGTCGTCAAGTTTTATAAGTGTGCGATGACAATAAAGTCCTATCATTGTTCACATCAGCTTTATTGATCCCACATTTAGCCAAATTCGGAAAAAAATTATAGCCAAGAAAATTAGCCTCATCTAGCCCTCCTGAATTGTGCATTGCGTAGTCTTAACCCTCAAGCTACAACCCTTCCTCTTAACACTACTTAATCTAAATTTCCTACCTCCCAGGACTTTCCACTATGCAGTCTCCTTTCTCAGGCTCAGACTTAGACCTCCAAAACTATGCAATCATGCCCTCTAGCTAGGCTTGGACTATGCATTGTGTAGTCTCAATCTTGAAGCCTCAACCTTTTTATGTGGAATTTTGCATTTACGAATAAAAAGAACTTCCCTAAGTGGGTAGCTACACTTAGAACAATAGAATGAAAGAGTTTAACCTTTTCCTATAGAAGATAAATAAGACAAGGGACCTACTTGTTATCTTGTGCTTCCCTTTGTCTCCTTTGTATGGTTCTCATCACTCCCTCTCGAACTAAACAGCTCGATCAGTACTTGCAATCATAAATAGACGATAAAAACCAATCAAAGAAAGAGATCTATTCTACTATAAGAAAATGGAATCGAAATAATTTACACATATAATCATCATACATAAAGATTTGAATATGGGAAAAAGTGTAAACAACTTTATTAAGTAGAAGGAAGAGTTACAACAAAATAAGTTTGATCCCATGTCACTCATCCAGCTTGAGTTCTAACCTTCATCACACCAAAAGCACAACACTTTGGCGGCATAACAATACTTTCTTATGATCTCAATCCTCAAAGCAATAGTATCTCCTTACAATTCTTCAAATTCTAGCCTCTGATCACTATGATGAGTGCTCAATTTATAGGGAAATGGATGTGGTTTTGTCATAAATTGGGCATTGAATGGCTTTCAAATTTGGGAGTTAGTTTCCGTGGAGGAAGGGACGAGAGGATAGGAGCTTATTTGATTCAGTCCCTATCCAATTTAGAGCTCATAGGAGAGGATAAGAGGTGGGCATCTTATAGAATGGTCTAGAATGTGGGAATATTCCCAGAACCATATGAAGATTTCGCTCAATCTAGATTAGCGTAGGTCAAAGTGGGCCTAGGTGCTTTGCAAAGCAGGCTTGAATGGGCCTAAGTGCTCTCCAAGATAGTTACCCGTGACCAAGGTTGTGCTGGTCCCTCAAGGAGTCATTTTAGGATGTCTTCAGGTCAAGAAACTCTCAGGAATGATGGCATTCAATGTGATGACTTACCTAGGGCATGTAGCAACTAAATTAGGGATTGATGAGCCCTAATAGTACTGATATGAATGTTGGGAGTGATGTGCCCAAATAGACCTGTAACAATTGTCCCATAAAGCATGACGTCAAAAATGATAATGTCGAGTGATATGCTTTACGATGTGATGAGGAGGTTCTGAAGAGGATGGTTACCTGCATCAGTTACAATACATAATATCATGATATTTTGGATTTTTTGTGAATCGTTGAGGGAAGGCATACCCATGCTTAGCATATAAACTTTCATTACTTGTACATAGATAGTCATCTACAAATATAGACCCATGATGGGATGATCATCAGTGTAGAGCCATCCTACACATGATTTAGTACTCTCTTGAAATTGTAGCCTGAATGGATGAAACTAGATCCAAGGTCTTATATCTCGTCAAATCGTTTGCTCAAGTACAAGTATAATCATTTGAATATGTGATCTGAAGTCAAACATGGGAATACATCGTATGATTACCAGCCAATGATGTAAGCTGTTAGTAGACACGAGAGAGATAATCGATAATGATAATGATTCTCAAGGTACTACAATACATTTTGCATGGTGTGAATAAATGTTTTGGTGTCGAACACCATACAAAGTCTTTCGGTCGAAGGCTAGTGATGTCAACCTATCATCAAAAGCGAGAAATTTTCCATTGATGTATGCAAACCCTAAGGTACTGAAAGGGTGTTTCTAAGTCAACTTCTTGGATAATGTACTGATGTCGACAAGAAGAGAATTGTCGCAAGAGGGCCTTGATGTATCCCACATCAATGACATGAAATGGGTGTAATAATTTTTGGAGATGAAATGTGACTGGCGACACAAGGTTCAGGAATGGCTGTCATGAAAATGAAGGTATATGAGTATTGCAAAGGATGAATTTAACTGAGTGACTTCTCTTGAACATGTCGATGACACTGAATGAATTGGCAGCATTGATCCAAAAGCAAAGTAATGGATGGTATGATAGACCATAGGTATGATAATCATCAAGAAAATAACCCAACCCAAGTAGTCACAAAGATGAAGTGAAAGCATCATGTTCAAGAGTGACCTACTACCATAAAGTGGTTTACCCCTTTTCCCATTTTCCCCAATCATTGTTGACCAATACCTCTTTATTTTTTATCAAGCTTGAGGAGGATAACATATGCTTGTTGTATAATTCCACCCTTTGGGTGAATCCATTGCTATGTGATTCTTTAAGGAGCCTAGCGAAGGTGAAACTCGGTCTTGTCATGATGGACAAGTTTGTCGCTATTTGATGTTTTCACGAGTTTAACGACAATGAGAAATCAATCATTTTCATGTTTAGAGAGTTTGAAAAGGGACAAAAAGAAAACTCCACAAGTTATTTTTCGTAAGTTTGTCTCTCAAGTCCGAAAAAGCATAAAATAATACAAGAGGTAACCTATTGACCATGTTCAATCAACGTATTCCTTTTTCGTAAATAATCTATCTCAGTCCATAAAAGGGTTAAAATTATACTTAGTAGGTGTCATTTCCAATCCTTTAACGAGATGAAAAGGGCAAGTGCTCGACAATATTGTCATATTTCGATAGTTTGAAAAGAGCTTAAAGAGGACTCCAAGGGGGTTCCTTTCTCGATGTTTAACACAACTCAAAAAAGAGACAAAAGTATGCTCTGTGGTCAAAGCACAATTCATGATCGTGCATGTCAAATTCACTGTATCAGCTATAAATCTATTCAAAGCAATACCAAATGGATCAAACATAACTATTTCATTGGTAAAAAATAGGTAAAGACTAAAGTTTATTCATTTAATGATCATGAAATAAACATAAAACAAGAATTTACCATGTCATTTCCACCATTTCATATTTACCATTCAATTTTGTGCTCTGAACCAGTTTTTTACCTCAAACTTCAATAGCTGATTGTGAGAGATTCTATGGATCATTTCTCATGCAATTTGTACCAAGTAGAATATCTTCCCCTTCTACTTCTTTTCATATCATTCTTTTACAATTTCAGGCAATTTTTTTAGGTTTTTAGGGCCCCTGGGTTAGTATATGTCACCCTGGGATCAGTGCAACCTTTCACATCGAAAAATTTGGAGTAGAGCACCCAAACAAAAGGGTACCTACTCTACAGTGCATTGTCTCCTAACCTGGGCTACGCTGGGCAAGTTTCACAAATTTGTTTCACCTGTTTGACCCAAAATTTCTCTAGTCTTTTACATGAAATGGATCCTAACTAAGCTTATGGTTTGGTTTGAGGCTTTGATTGGATCATAATGCTTATTAATTGGTGAGAAGGAGAGCAAGAAGAACAATACATGGTTGCGCTAAATGATCCGGGTACTATTAAGGCCCTCAGAAACTGTGGGCTGCTCAAATACTTCAGGTTGTCTAAGATGAGGTAACAATTAGAACTATTGCAGTTCTTAGTTCATGCATGGGATCCAACGGGTCAGGGTTTTCACATAAGGGAAAAATTCATCCCTATTATGACTGATGATGTTTGCTTTCTTACCGGGTTGTCGAATCGTGGTGCCCCCATTTCGCTTTCAAGATTTGCCCATGGGGGTGAATCGATGAGGGACTACATTTGATAGTTTTGTCAGCCAGGTACACAGCCTAGGAAGGATGGGAAAATAATCATTAGGGATGTATGTTATTTTCCTTTGAGAACAATCCTTTTCACTATCACAAAGTTGGTAGGTAGTGTGACAGTTCATCTTGTGAATAGATCATACATCCAGTATGCGCTTGAGTGTCTTGAGCCAACTGTATTCAACTAGTGTGAGGATGAACTTTATTCAATGAAAGAACAAATGACAAAGGTAAGGAGTAGTAAGATGAAGATTTTTAGCTATGGATCGATATTAATCACGTTTACCTTAGAGAGAATTCCGTTGAGGCAACCTCATCATGTAACACTAGGTGTAGCTGGTCCTAGAGATCCATAGATACAGAGGTGGGTCGAATTGATGGCTAGACATGATGGTCAGTCATCAATCACATTTTCTACTGCATTCTTTAGTTGTCTCAATCGAAAACACATTGTCATCGAGGAGCATCCATACACAGGGATGGATTTTTGTGGAGATCCAGATTTGAGTTTACCAGTGGGCGCTCAATGGGGTGCTATAGGTAAATTGTTTTTGACCAAATGTTTTTTATTTTTAATTTTCTAAATGATTTTGTGTTTTTTATGTCTCCAAGACTAAACTAAAATCGTTCTCATGCATACATATGTTGGTACTGTTCAACCTATGGGACATCAACAAGAGGTAGGTGGACTAGCGCAGAGAAATGTCGGGAGAGCATTTCTCCGAGATTTGAATTTGACCGAGACACTAGCAAAGTTGTAGGATCATGTAGAGGGGCTAACCCTTGGTATTCCAGATGTCTGGATCAAGGAGTTACCTATGAAGCTGCAGTGCCATACTATTTGTGTTCCTAACCATTGGACGAGGCTATTGTACATGATAGCTCAAGCTGTGACCTGTTATCATGAGCATCACTAGGCCTACTTAGGATGATTTTTGTATGCATTTAGGTCAGATGACCAATCATGTCTTGGACACAAATTTTGTAAAAAAATTAAAACATCTATCTATTTTTACTTTCAAAGTTTTTATAGATGGTTATGTCTAATCCTATTCAACTAATGATGTGAATTGAAGAATTACTTTTACATATGTCGCAAATGTCTGTTTAACACGTAGTTTGCTAAAGAATCAGTTAATGTGTTAAAGTTTCTATTGAATATACTCAAAAAGTCTTTCCAAAAGATGAACTCTAAGGAACATACGAAGAATAGTTGGGTTTCAGATGGTATAAACAGTTGTAAGTTGTATTACAACAAGTTGTGAGTCAAGCCTAATGATGATTTGGCAAATGCCAAGTGAAATGGCATCAGAGAGAAGTTTGATCAATGCATTATACTCAATGATATTGTTCATAGAACAACCGATACAAATCCCTTGAAAACTCACTAATTTTCCACTTGGAACGAAAATGGCCCATGCTATAGAATATAGGTTCTACATACTACGACTAGCACCATCGGTATAACCAACAAATGGTTCCAAATATTCTGACAGTTGCAACAAATGAAAAGTAGACTACTAACCACATAAAAACACTAAAAGACACACTGACACACACACATGCAATTAAATCATATATATAATGATTTTACTAAACTCAATTAAGCATAGTAACGTTTGAGATACAACCCATTTCGGGGCTACAACAATGGAATTCCATCGTAATCCACCAATTTGTAGGCACCTTTTGTCCAGAACACGCTTGAAAATGTAAGGGCCCATCCATAGTGGTTCAAATTTTCCTGCTCCTAGTTTATCTGCTTCTTGATCATAAAGCAAGACCATGTCTCTTTTTGAGAAAATGTGAGGCTTGACATTTCGGTCGTACTATGCCTTGATTCGTTTCTTATGTGCTTAGTTAGCCGATGTGGCTTCATGATGGGTTTCATCCAAATGGATGAGTTCTAAGGAACACGCTTCTTCATCAAAAGTGTCAGGTAATAGGTCAATTGTGAGTTTAAGAGATGAAATTTCACATTGTATTGGCAAGATTGCCTCTAGACCCTACACAAATGGAAAGGGTGCGAATCCAGTTGCATTCCTTATCGAGGTTTGGTATGCCCACAAAGTAGAGTACAATATTAAATGCAGTTTCATTTATGAACCCCTATCATTCTTTGAAGCATTCACTTAAGGTCTTTTTTGATGACCTCAACTTGTCCATTAGCTTGCGGATAATAAGGAGTAGAACAATCATGTGAAATTCCTAACTTGGTAGTTAACTCAGTCATCATGTGATTACGAAAATGTGACCTATGATCTATAACTATAGCATGTGTTACACCAAATCGGGCAACCACATGGTTGAAAGAAAAGTGCAGCCGTCTCTCCACTATTGTTTAGTGCAGGAATTGCCTTAGCCCATTTTGTGAAATAGTCAACAACGACTATAATGTACCTATGCCCCCCAGCCGAGCGAGGGTTACATGTCATGAAGTCAATGCCCCATTTGGAAAATGGTCCGACAACAACGACAGGATGCAATGGTGCAGGTGGTAATCTAGCTTTATGGTCATAGATCTAGCATGCATGATAGATTCTGACAACAGTATGCAGTATTTTAATATGGTAGGCTAGAAGTAACCAACACTGATAATCTTCTATGCAGTAGCATAACCAGATATATTTCCACCACAAGCACCTGAATGGATTTCATTCAAAACTTTCTCGGCTTCCTCATGTGTGAGGCACCTCCATAAAATCGTATTGATACCATGACAAAAAAGAGTGTCTCCTATGATCATATAATCTTTGGCTTGGTATTAGAAATGTTGTTGTTGTGAGTGAGAGGTATCAGCCTGGAAAGTTTGGGTTTGGAGATAAATCAGTATATCTCCACACCATGGGTTAGATGATGAAATCAAGAATAGAGACTCATCCAGAATTGAAGGTTCTAATGTTCAATCAATGGCATTCGAGGGAAGGTTGCAAAGAAGCTCGACTAAAGCTAGAGATTTCTTTGATTTGGATTTGATGAATTCCAAATCAAATTCCTACAAAATGACGATTCATTTTGAGTATTTTCCCCCCAACAATTGACGTGACAAAATATATGTCACAGGGTTGCAATCTAAAATGACAATGGTCTTTCAGAGCAGGATATAGTGGGGAAATATCTGTACAGCTTGAATAACAGCCAAAGCTAGCTTTTCAACGTAAGAGTACTAAAATTCCGTATCATTGAGATTGCGACTCAAATAATACATTGGATGTTCAATCCCATCCTCTTCTTGAACTAAAACCATCATAATGGTTGTATCTGCAGTGGCGAGATACAAGAATTAGTCGTTTTGATAATACGAGGAATACATTAATGACGCTCTAACCAAGGTATCTTTAAGAGCATCAAAGGAAGCTTGCACAACATGATTCCAATGGAATGGTATCCCATTTTCAATAAACGTGTAAATTCTTTAGCCATTTCAACATAATTGGGAATGAACCTCCTTAGAAAGTTAGCCTTCCCTTGGAGTCTCTGTAACTGTAGTAGACTGGAAGGTGGAGGCAAATCAAGGATTGCCTGAACCTTAAGTGGATTGAGTCAAATTCCCTCATTAGACAGTATGAATCAAAGAAAACAACCAGGACCAACACAAAACACAAATTTGTGTGGATTGATTCGTATTATATAGTGTTGGCACCATAAAAATATAGCTCTCAAATGTTGTGGGTGATCAAACTGCTTTTGTGAATGAGAAGGTAAATCGTCAAGGTATGGTTGAACAATATGTTTGATGTCATGGAAGGCATAATTCATTGCCCTCTGGAATGTTTCCCCTGCATTCTTCACACCAAAAGAGAGTTTCCTATAAGTGAATGTGCCCCATGGACAAATAAACATAGTTTTAGATTGGTCCTTTGGGTGTATATTCATTTGATTATAGCTCGAAAAACCATCCATAAATAAGAATATTTCACATCTGGCACATTCATCAATAATCTGGTCGATAAAGGGAGTAGGATAATTGTCTTTTGGGCAAGCCTGATTAACATCACTATAATCAATGCACAACCATATTTTACCTTGTTTCTTTATGATAGGAACAATATTGGAAACCCAATCAGAAAGAGGAACATGGTAAATGAAACCAGAATGCAAAAGTTTTTCAACCTCTATTTTAATAGCAACAACCTTCTTTGGATGAACAGGATGGAGGCATTGTCATACTAGTTTGACATCAGGATACATTTTGATTTCATGTTCAACTATACTAGAGACAATTCCTAGCATCTCCCTGTATGAACATGAAAATATATCTTAGAATTCACAAAAGGGAGTGCATTAAATATCAAGTTATAATGGAGAACAAGATTTGCCAACATGAACGTTTTCTACAATTCTAGGTTTGGTCAAAATATTGATAGAAATGGTTTCTTTGATATTTGACAAGTTTTTCTTGGAGTCTACTGTATCTATAAAAAGAGAATTCGAAAGAAAATCAACAACTGAAGGGTGATTAAGTTCATGTGAAAAATCTTCTATGTTATTTGGAAGATAGGAATGATGATTATAATCTTCCCATGGTTCTTCTGTCATCATTGATGGATGATTCCTTTGTCAGTAGAAAATATACATGAAAAAGGATGAGAGGAAGTACCATATTCTAATGAATGATTTACCCATGCAATTGGTGAAGATGGATTTGGGTTCACCATCCAAGCCATAAATATTGATTGCTATGTAAGCTCAATGGGTATTAGTGGCATGATTTCATTACTACTATCTATTAGTGTAAGTATATGCATACTTCCATTAGGGATCAAATTTACTCTTTGCATTATCATTTTAGGGGTCCCATACTGAAAATTTTACATCATTCCATTAGGTCATGTCAAAATGATCGTCTGATGGTTGTCTATTCCTCAAAAAGTCCAATTTCTCCCTCATAGGGTATACTTGTTGACTCTTCTTCAGGTTATCTTCACTTATGGTTTCATGGTCAATTTGCAATCATGCTTTCATTAGGTCTTAGGGTTTCATTTCCAAGGTCAAGTGCCTGATTTTAACATGTAAATAAAGGTTAGCAAGGGTATGTGGATGATGAATAAGTCAAGCATGATGGCATGTAGGTCATAGCCACTAAATAATTATCTTTTAACCTAATGCCATTTTCACCTCAAAAACATGTTTTTGAGGTGAAAACAGAGTATTTTGAGTTTATTTGTATTTCATATGTAATGTTAAGTCAATATATGTAATAATTGATCCCGACTCAACCAGAGAATCTCTCCTTGTTGCAAGACAAAGAAACACTGCAAAAATCAGTTCAAGTTGAGAATTTATCCACCTGCAAAGAAAAAAAGAAGAAAAAGTCATTAAAACAGAGTTTTAAAGAAGGACAAAAAACATTAGAAAGTGGGTTTTTCAAATGAAAAATCAAAATATACTCCTATTTAAGCTCCCACATTTCATTTCTAAGTTCATTATTTTCATTGGCAAGAAAGGAGTAAAAAAAGTGAGAAGAATAGGCAAGCTTGAGTGAGTTTTGGGTGAAACAAGTTTAGCGCCGCACATTTGGAGGGTGGCATTGTGCTTCTGGAGAAGTGGAGAAGTGGCGCTACGTGTTGGCAGAGTGGCATTGTGCTTATGAGCTAGATAGGTTGGCGTTGTGTGCCCAGAGATTTCCACTGCATGTTGAGGATGGCGCTGCACCACACAGAAATTTCCCTTGTGCAATTTTACACTAGTGTTGCATGCTAAGGGTGGTGCTGTGCATCTGAGCACCAGTGCTGCATGTTGAGTAGGAAGGCTAGAAAAGCCTCAAAACTTCCAACAAACTCCAAATTTTCTCTCTCTCACCTGCCTACAAGTAATTTGACACCCCTCACATTGGTTTCTGTTCGCATATCCACATCATAAGCATCATTTTCCTTGAGAAACATGAAACCATAAAATATCCCTCGTATGCCTAAAAACCCTAAACTATCATTGTTCCTCCTATCACTCACTAAAGCTCTAAAACATTTCCCTATTTCCCTATCCCCTATCCCTTTGTCCCTTTATTCCTATTTCGTATTTCCCATCCCTTTATATCCCTCTTCCCTAAGGGAAATTTCTAAAAACAAGCCCTCCCTCTCATTTCCTAGCCACAAGCTCATCTCCCTTACCCTCATTCCTAAAAGAATTTTCATTCATTTCCTTCATACAACCTCAACTTTGAAAACATGGACCAAGAGGATCGAGACAATGAGGAGGGGAAAAACATAAGCAGTGACACCTCAGCAAAAAGAGCTAGGAAACAACTAAAACCATAAAAGGGAGGTAGGATTATTAGAGAAGAACCATCAAACCTTAGGGAATTGGAGGCCTATAAGTTGGCTATCACATATTTTAGATATCTTGGCTTCTATGAGTTCTATGAGCAGGTTAAGAGAGTTCAATACCACCTGGAGCTCACTAGACTTTTTGTGGCCCATCTTCAGTGCAACAAGGTAAATCTTGATGGGGTAAACTTCACAGTTTCACCATTCATCATTTTAGATGCCATGAGGATTTTGAATGTAGGGGAGAAGTAGTACAAGGCCCAAGGCCTAGATGAACACTACTATGAGCGTTACATCAAACCCGAGTACATAAATGATGTGAAGAGGCTTTTTCCTTTCAGATTTCTCAAGGACAAGAATGTCCCCATGATGAAAATCATCATTAAGTACTTCACTTGTGAGGGTAGATTCTCCAGGCTATACACCTGTCACATCAGGTTCCTCATGCATTTTACCAAGGTGAGGATGTTAAACCTACCATACTTCTTGTTCAGGAATATTGAGAAGATGGTTGAATTTTTCCAAACGAATCCATACCCTCAACAGATGAGCAACCTTTATCGCTACTCCTTGATCAAGATCATTGAGCTTCATCATCTCAGTCTCCTCAACATCTCTTGGGAGACCTTTATTTCTCATGATATCTTCAGGGGTCCTCAAATTCCTCCACCAGGGTCTCAATAAGTAGGAGGACCTTCTAGCAGAATTCCTCCACTAATGTCTCAAGAAGTAGGAGGACCTTCTAGTAGTATTCAGGTGAATGAGAAGGCCGAGGAGAATATAATTATTGAGGTGCCCATTTACATGACATATCATAGGGGCACAAGGAGATTATTTTCAGTAGATAGGAAAGTGCTTTCTCCACAGGAGGTGGAAGGGACCTTGCCTTCTTCATTAGCTCATATGCAAATGCTAGCTCCGCAATATGTGGAAGGGGCTTTGCCTTCTTCTTCGACACAGCAGGGACAGGTGCAACAGCTCCACAAAGGGAAGGAAAATATGCCAGAGCAAAGTCTTGATGATGAGGAGGAAAGGGACTTTCACTTGACTAAGCATGATGAGTCGATGCAGCGTTATACTCGTCACAGAGTTGAAATCATTGACTTAGAGGATCAGGACGAAGAAACTATCAAAGACTTCATCATACAAGAAATGGAAGCTCAGGTAAAACCTTTGGTGAACAATCTGGAGAGGGATAAATATGTCATCACATATTTGGAGCAAGAAAACAAGCAATTAAGTGAGAAACAAGTCCTCATGGAGGTAGAAATTCTCAAGATGAAATGAAAATGTAGCAAAGAGGCACCTGTCACTTTGACTCCTATTGAGAAGGAGATTGAAGAGGATAGAGAAACTTGGCTTGAGAGAGTCAACTTGCACCTTGAGAAGCTACCACAGAAGGCCAACAGAGACAATCAGATGATCAGACACATGGCTTATTATTACAGGACCCGAAACAAGATTTGCAATATGAGGGTCAAGAAAATGAAAACTAGGCTAAGGCAGGCCTTGAAATGAAAAAAGGAGGATGATAGACTGAGGATGATTGCTGAAACTTCCTTGGCTCATCATGAAACTTGATGAGGTTGCTTCTCACAAATTTTGAGCAAGTTTAGAAGAAATTTTGTCATTGCAAATTTTGGAAATTTTACACACAGGAAATTGGCCTAGATGCGCAGCGCCAGTGGCGCTACGATTTTAGTAGGGGAATCCAATGAAAAAATGGTTTTTATTTCTGGATTTAGAGGGATGATAACATGAACCCTAGGAAGTTTCAAAGCTTTTGGGGTAGAACTGGTCCACCAAAAGGTCAAAAAACACCCTAAAAATGACCTTTCTACCACTTTTTAGACACAGAGAAGCTGTCTTGGGAGAATCAAGTTTTGAGGGGTAAAATGAGCTTGAAATGCATAAATTCTAAAATTTTCAGAAATTATAGTTGAATACCTTTCCAATGAGATATCATGGGCTCAATTTTGATTACGAGAAGGCCTTCAAAAGTGACCTGAAAGTGGCACTGTGCATAGGGCAGTTTTTGCTCAAGGTTGTTATTTTTCTTGTTTTTGACTATGATCTTAGATCCTCTCTCATGGATGATGGTTCAACATTTTAAATTATGACTTGGTATGTAATTATGATAGATAAATATTAATAGAGGGTATATTCATTTCCTTAGAAGTTATTTTGAGCTCAAATGAATCAATTTTTCACTTTTAGAGGCAAGTTGTTGATGATGCCTATATTCCTATTTCTTGTTCAATATTAGTTATATTAGCTCCTCATCTTAGGGATTCGACCCATGAGGATGGGAGGAGGTTGAATTCATGCATTTATATTCTTCTTCTTTCTCATTGTAAAGGGTTCGACTTAGTTGGATGCTTAGACCTTGACTGTATACCTTTTGTAAGAAGTTTGGCAGGAGTTTAATAAGAATTGCAGCTATTTTTATGGGATCCATGTGGTATGAGTTTTAGTACAATTTCTTCTTTTGTAATCATGTTTTAATGGTTTTTTATGCTTCTTTAATCATTTCATTGCTTCTAGTTGAATGTTTTTAAGTTTATAGGCCGAATTCATTGCATCAGTGCTTTGCCTTGGGAAACCATTCACCATTTCATGTTTTCTGTAGTCTGGGAAGGGTTCATGGTTTTCACATGCCCTTCTTAGCTTATCACTAGTCTAAACATCTCACCCCATCAAGCCCTTGAGTGCTAAAGCCTATGCCTACCTTACCCCATTGAACACCTTGCAATTTTGACCTAGTACCCTAGACCTAAATTGTCCAACCCCTCCTGATCTGGAAAAACCCCTTCAAAATCCAATCAAAACCTTCGTGCTACTATGCCTAGCCTAAAATAATTTACCTGATCCAGTCATCTTGGCTGAGATCCTTATGGAGAGAGCCCTCTCCTGGCCTAGTAGGGCTAGCAACTTGGCTAAGTGTGGTTTGTGGTTACCCTGGCATTTCCTTCCTTCAGCCTGAGGTTCAATCCAGGTGATAACATAGTGGCAATTGCACTAGGGAATGAAAGACTAATCACCTTGGTAATATCTTTCATTTGAATCCTTAAGATTATGGATGATGAGCTTTAGAATTTACTAGAATGAGTTGGAAAGTTGTAAAGGAATATATAAAACTTTAAAATTTGAGCACACTGGCTTCGAGAAAGTACACTAGGGCCAATCCCAATCCAAATCCTACCCCAGTAGTGGATAATCCTAATCTGATTTCAAGAAGACTCAAAAGACAAGAAACATCAGTCAGTCTCACACCTTCAATAAGAGTAGATTCATGCCCTAATGAGTGGTTTTTTTTATAAGATCTTTGCTTTGATTTCTTGTTTGACCTTTCCCTATTCAGAACCAAGTTTGAATGTGCACTTGACAATATAGTTCTAGACCCAGAGTTTATTGCAGATCTCAGATTCCAAAAGGCAAACCAATCAATTGATGAGTATATCCTAAATTCCCCTCACTTATCCCTCACTACTGCTAAGATCCTAGATCTTTCTGAAACGATGTCCATTACCCTTAGTCCATCATTATTCCCTTCAACCTATGAAGTTCATTCTCAACCTCCATTCATACCCGCACCTCCCTATCAATCAGCTATTCCTCCCAGTTCTCCATAAACTACTCCATCAACTCCTAGTAGCCCAATCCTTGTTGTAAATCCACCTCGAGTTATGGCTACCCGGTATGCACCCCTCGTTTTAAACCAGAATCTTGGTGTCATGCCCACTGATTATCAAACCAAGATCCCTTTCTTTGATGCTACTGAAACCATTATAGCTCGGCAACATGTTGATAGAATGGATGATTTCTTTGACCTCCATGAAGTAGAAATTGAAGATGTGTCGATGAGATTGTTTGTACAAAGCTTTGGAGAAGAAGTTTGAAAATGGTCCATAGCTTTACTATTAGCTTCTATCACCACTTTACCAATCCTCCATAGGCAATTCCTGGATCGGTGGGAGGTGAAGAAGAATCCACTTCAGATTTTGTCTGAGTATGAGAAAATCAAAATAAATGTCAGTGAAAGTGTGCAAGACTATTGTGTGAGGTTTAATGCAGTATATAACGCTATTCCGGCCAACATTAAACCACTGGAAGGATTGGCTTTACTCAAATTTCTAGATGGTTTCGATGTGATGTGGCATATCAATTGTGGGAATGAGATCCTACCACACTAGAAGACATGCAAAAGAACATAGTAATTGTAGAAGAAAACTTTCTGGCGAAAAGAGCAAGAATGAGATCAGAGAAAAGAGTGACCATAAAATAAGAAGCATCTACTTCATATGTAAAGATGGATACATTGATTCGAACAGTGGAAAGGATGGTTGATTGGTTAACCATCACAGATAGACTTGAACCACCAATCCAGAATCCAAATTTTAGAGGACAGCAGGAGCTCGAATTCTGAATCAAGCAAAGAGAACAAAAGGCCCCAGAGCAACCTGCGCAACAACAACGGATCAGAACTCCCTTACAGTAGAATTATGTTCAAGGAGTGGAAGAAGAAGATGATGAAGATCTAGTAATTGAAACAAATCACTTTTTCACTGCTGATGGCATGCCTATATTTCTGACCGAAGATGAAGAATATGCAGAAGTTCCAGACACACAAAGGGATGAAGATTACATCTTAGCAAATGATGTGGTTTTAGAGGGTGAATCTGATGATTATTAACGTGGTTATATGAATGCTTTGACTACATAGTAGAGGCAGTATTATTTATGGAGAAAATATGTACCAGTCAATCCGATTCAGAAAAGAAAAGATGTGCAATCCAAGAATGACTCCTCAAACACTCAGAAGAAAGGGAAAGATCTTGCTGATCCGAGTCCCAACAGAGTACCATCAACAAGTTTCACTACAAATGAGAAGAACAATCAGCAAAAAGATAGTGCAGTGAAAGAGCAAGCAGATAAGAAGGACATTGGTGTCAAAGAGGTAGAAAAATTTTCATCCTTTAATTTAGAAAGTGAAATTGCTAAATTGATGGTGTCCATTCCTTTCATTGAGATGGTTAAGAATAACAATTATAAAAATCATGTATCTAGAATATTGCAAATAGACCCTTCGCCAGACATGGTAAAAGTTGAAGATGATCATCCTAAACTCAGTTTTGGCCCAGCCATAGAAGGTCAGCCTGAAGATAGTGAAGTCCGTCCCTTTTATCTTAGTCTTAGGATGCATGAGTACAGTCTCCATAATGCCATGTTAGATTCCAGAACTTCCCATAGTTTGATTCCTAAAGCTATTATGGAAAAGTTGGGTCTAGATATCACCCGAAAATATCATGATTTGTACTCCTTTGACTTCAATAGAGTTCATTGCATTGATCTCAACAAAGATTTAGTGGTTTCTTTAGATTAAATTCCAGCCAAAAATATCTTGATAGATGTGGTAGTTGCTAATATACCGCCTCGGTTTGGTATGCTCTTATCTAGATCATGGGGTGCTAAGCTCAAAAGCACTTTACAACTTGACTTTTCTTATGCCACTATCCCTATTTTCGGTCAATTGAGGAAGTTCTGCCGGGAAAAGAAAATTAAGTACATGATCACTAGTAAAGAGAAGCATGTGAATCATCCAATAAGTGTTGTACATTCTAATTTAGAGTCCTTTTCTTTGTACTATGATAGTGGATTGAATGATGTAGATATTTAGGTTGTAGAAGTAGATGATGTACCAGAAATTTCAGAGAATTTTATAGTCCTTAATCGAGAAAAATAAAAAATAGCAAGTTCTTCTGAGCAGCCTACACAACAGCAAAATGATAGTGAAGATCAGGAAAATGAAGTGATCAGCCAAGGTAAGGTAGAGAAGGAAATAGAATTTCAACATCTAGAAGATGAAGCCAGCCTTTGGAGCATGGACTTTGATGGTGCTGTGGGTAAGGATGGTGCTAGTATTGGAATTTGGATTTGAAGCCCTGATTTCTAACCTGCAAAAGTTCCAAGTAATGTTAGAGTATGTTCCTACAAGTTAGCTTTTTATTGCTCTAATAATGAAGTGGAGTATGGGGCTTTGATTACAGGTATTAAAATCTTGAAGAAGCTCAATGCAAAAAAGATTTCAGTTTATGGAGATTCAGAGCTAGTCATTAAACAGGTAAAAGGAGAATATCAAGCAAAGTATTTGCAGATGAGGGCCTATTGAAATGTAGTTCTAGATATTTTGAGGATGTTTCCTGAATATACCTTGAAAGCAGTACCCCGGACTCAAAAAATCATTGCAGATTCGCTCACTACTGCAGCTAACAATTTGAAGATTCCAACGAATTCTAGCAACAAATTTGAAATTCATGTCAAACATAGGCCTGTTGTTCCAGATAACTTAAGGTATTGGCAAGTGTTTTGGGATGATAATGAAATTAAAGCCTTTTTGCAGAATGAAGGAAAGTTTAAAAATGCTTCCATTGATGATGATGCTGATTCCGGTGAACAAGAGATTGAGGTAAATTAGATGGAGGTTTTACAACTAAAGGATAACATTATTCCTAGAGGTTTCATATCTTTAGAGGAGATTTTTGATCAGGATGATGTGGCAAGAAAATTGAGCTTAATTCCTATGAGCAAAGGAGTTGAAGATGTAAATATTGGAATAGATGACAAGCCCAAGCTTGTAAAGTCATAAAAAGCATTTTCTCCCAAAGTAAAGGCTAGGTATGTTCAATTACTTTTTGAATTTTCTAATGTCTTTGCTTGGGATTATTTAGATTTGAAGGTGTATGACAAGGATATCATTCAGCATACTATTCCTACCAAGCCAGATCAAAAGCCTTTCAGACAGAAGTTGAGAGGAATCAATCCAAATCTATTTCCATCCATCAAGAAAGAGGTAAATAGATTGTTTAAAGCTGGCATCATTGTTCCAATTAGATTTTCCTATTGGATTTCAAGTTTGGTCCCGGTACCAAAGAAGACCGGAGAAAGAAGATTGTGCATATATTTGCAGAACCTCAACAAGGTGTCCTTGAAGGATAACTACCCACTTCCTAAGATGGATCATATTCTGCAAAGAGTAGTTGGGGTATCACGAATGTCACTACTTGATGGTTACTCGGGCTACAATAAAATCTTGGTGCATGAGAAAGACCAAGACAAAATTTCCTTCACAACACCATGGGGAACTTTTCAGTATGCCAAAATGCCATTTGGATTGAAGAATGCCGAAGCCACTTTTCAATGAGCAATGGACATAGCTTTTTCTAATGAGAAGGATGTTTTCTTGGTTGTTTATTTAGATGATTTGACAGTATTTTCTGGTTTTGATGATGAGAATTTTCACCACATGAGAATTGTCTTTCAGAAATGTAGGAAGTTTGGGATTTCTATCAATCCGAAGAAGAGTCTTTTTTCCATGGACGAGGGCAAGCTACTTGGTCATATAATTTCTAAAGATGGTATTCACATTGATCCTTCAAGGGTGTAGGTAATTCAACATATAGACTTTCCACGCAATAAGAAGGAGACTTAGGCTTTCAATGGTAATATGAATTTCTTACGCAGATTTATACCCAATTTAGCTAAGCATTTATGTGAAATAAATAATATGTTGAAGAAGGAAACCACTATGAAATGGACCGAGGATGCCATGGAATCATTCAATTTGGTAAAATTTTTCTTTGACCATAGCCCTAGTCTTGATTAGTCCTAATTATACTCATGATTTCATTATATTTTTATTTGCCTCCGAGCACAGCATGGCTGGGGTATTAATGCAGAAGAGAGATCAGGTGGAGAAACCCATTGCTTTTTTTAGTAGGACTATTCGAGATGTTGCCTTGCAATAAAATATCATTGAGAAACAAGGACTGGACCTTATAAAAGCATTGAAAGATTTTAGAGTATACATTCTGCATTCACATACTATAGCCTATGTTCCTAATGCAGTAGTCAAGGATGTTCTCATGCAAAACCGATCCGGAGGGAAGAAGAGGTGAGTGGATAGCAAAAATATTGGAGTATGATCTTGAGATTAACCCTACCAAACTGATCAAAGTACAAGGCTTGGAAAAGCTGATGGCTGAATAAAATTTGCATGCTCTAGACATAAATCTTGTAGCAACAATGTCAGAGGATGAAGATGGTGGCTCACTCATTTAGGTATCAGAAATTTTTCTCAAATCACCTTGGTATTCTGATATAGTTTATTCTCTTTAGCATCTTTTGCCTCCTCCTGGAATGTCAAGAAGTAAAGGTAGAACACTTAAACTCAAGTCTGCAAAATTTTTCATTTTAAATAATGCTCTTGATTGGAAAGATCCGAGATGAGTTCTTCTTAATTGTTTGGTTGAAGATGAAGCTCAGCAGGTAATGAATGATTTTCATAGAGGTGATTGTGGTGGTCATTTGTTTTGGAAAACAATAGCTAACAAAGTGTTGAGAGCAATATATTATTGGCTGATAGTGTTTTCATATTTGTATAAGATAGTGATGAGCTGCCATGAATGCCAAGTTTTTCAAGGAAAAAGGAAGTTTCTTCCTCTTCCTTTGAAACTAGTCAAAGTAAATGCACCTTTCTAGCAATGGGGACTTGATTTCAAAGGGGAAATCCATCCTACATCATCATTACAACATAAATGGATCTTGACAACTACCGATTACTTCACCAAGTGGATTGAGGCCATTTCGACAAGGCAAGCCATGGAAGCGATAAATATCCAATTTTTAGAATCTAATATCTTGTCTCATTTTGGGTGCCCTCACAAGATTATAACATATAATGCAACAAAATTTAAGTCCAAGAAGATGATTGAGTTTTGCAACAAGTACAATACTACATTGGGTCATTCCATGGCATAATACCCACAAGGCAATGGATTACTTGAATCATCAAATAAGTCCTTGGTGAACATTATCAAGAAA
Source organism: Pinus tabuliformis (assembly GCA_031772625.1). Lineage (NCBI taxonomy): Eukaryota > Viridiplantae > Streptophyta > Pinopsida > Pinales > Pinaceae > Pinus > Pinus tabuliformis. The sequence goes on along the minus strand of CM062817.1, from coordinate 1,165,357,632 downwards.
ATGTTGGAGGCAAACAAGAAGAATTGGCATCAGAAGCTTGTTAATGCCCTGTGGGCCAACAGAGTGAGCAACAAGAAATCCATAGGTATGTCACCTTTTGAGTTGGTTTATGGTAGTGAAAGAGTATTTCCTACATCACTTGCAGTCCCGGTGATGAGATTATTACAGGAAGTTGGCAGCGAGGATGATAATATTCAGTGCAAAATTAATCAAATGATTCACCTTCAACAAACAAGGGAAGAGGTTTCCCAAAACACTTTCTGGTTGCAAGAGAAGATAAAGAAGATTTATGACTGCAAAACCAAAGGAGAAAAGTTTCAGCTGGAAGATGTAGTGATGCGATGGGATGCATGGAATGAAGAAAAGGGAAAGCATAGTAAGTTTGATAATTTATGGAAAGGACCATATAAAATGTCAGCCTATCGGGGGAAGAATGCATTTTTGTTGAAGGAAATGGATGGTCAGGATTGTTCAGGAGGGCCAGTGAATGGTAGGCTCCTGAAGCACTACTACTTTTGAGGTTCTTCCCTGAAGTTACATCACCTTCATTGTATATACCAGTTAGATTTCCATTGCAAGGTTTCAAGTACACTATCATCTGAGCTTGGGGCCCGAAGTGAAGGCTATAAAGTTTGAATGATTAGTGTCAAGTTTGGTTGATTTGGTTTCTAAGTCAAGTTTAGAGTCGGTTTGGTTGTGAGTCAGTTTTCAATTTGTATTGAGTCATTTTTCACTTTTTGTTTTGACCGTATTTCCCAATGGATGAGGCACTTGGTCTATGGTGTTCTTGACACCTCCAAGGAGCTTCCATCCCCAATAAGGCCAATGTTAGTGTCAGTATCTGCATACTTCCATCAGGGATCAAATCTTCTCTTTGCATTGTCATTTTAGGGGTCCCATACTGAAAATTTTACATCATTCCATTAGGTCATGTCAAATTGATCCTCTGATGGTTGTCTTCTCTTCAAAAAGTCCAATTTCTCCCTCATAGAGTATACTTGCTGACCCTTCTTCAGGTTATCTTCAGTTATGGTTTCATGGTCAATTTGCAATCATGCTTTCATTAGGTCTTAGGGTTTCATTTCCAAGGTCAAGTGCCTAATTTTAACATGTAAATAAAGGTCAGCAAGGGTATGAGGATGATGAATAAGTCAAGCATGATGGCCTGTAGGTCATAGCCACTAAATAATTATCTTTTAACCGAATGTAATTTTCACCTCAAAAACATGTTTTAGAGGTGAAAACAGAGTATTTTGAGTTTATTTGTATTTCATATGTAATTTTAAGTCACTATATGTAATAATTGATCCCAGTTGCACTAGAGCATCTCTCCTTGTTGCAAGACAAAGAAACACTGCAAAAATCAGTTCAAGTTGAGCATTTATGCACCTGCAAATACACAAAGAAAAGAAAGGAATTAAAAAAGAGTTTTAAAGAAGGACAAGAAACATTAGAAAGTGGGTTTTTCAAATAAAAAACAAAATCTACTCCTATTTAATCTCCCACATTTTATTTCTAAGCTCATTATTCTCATTGGCAAGCAAGGATTCAAAAACAGGAGAAGAAGAGGCAAGCTTGAGTAAGTTTTGGGTGAAAGAAGCTTGGTGCCGCACTTCTAGAGAAGTGGAGCAGTGGCTCTGCGTGCTGGCAGAGCAATGGTACGCTTCTAAGGCAAACAGGTTGGCGGTGCACATCAAAAGCTTGGTGCTATGTGTTGAGGTAGGCGCTGCACATTTGGGAAATTTCTCCAATGCAATTTTACACTAGTGCTGCGCGTTGAGGGTGGCATTGTGTGTCTAGGAAGTGACTCTACGTGTTGAGCAGGAAAGCTAGAAAAGCCTCAAAACCTCCAACAAACACCAAATTCTCTCTCTCTCACCTGCCTACAAGTAAGTTGACATCCCTCACATTGGTTTTTGTTATCCACATCATAAGCATCATTTTCCTTGAGAAACATGAAACCCTAAATCTTCCTTCTATGGCTAAAAACCCTAAACTATCATTATTCCTCCTATGACTCATTACAGCTCTAAAACTTATCCCTATTTCCCTATCCCCTATCACTTTGTCCCTTTATCCCTATTTCATATTTCCCATTCCTTTTTATCCCTCTTCCCCAAGGGAAATTTCTCAAAACAATCCCTCCCTCTCATTTCCTACTCCTTCATTCATTACCTAGCCACAAGCTCATCTCCCTTCCCCTCATTCTGTTGATGCCCCAAAAATCGTTGTATCAACATTGGGGGATAACCACCCGGTCCGGACCTTAATACAACTCCTTTTCCATTTGGAATGGTGGCTCCGACTGGGGATAATGGGACCAGTTTCCCAACAATGAATAAATGGAATGAATGAATTGATTGACTAATCTAATGAGAGGCGAACTACTTAATTTATTAGCGAAATAAAAAGAACTACTACTAATCCCGGGAGCTATTGTACTTTGAAGTGTAGCGCTTGATGATCTATATTTATTAACAGGCATGTAGATGACTCCATCTAATAAACATGGACATTTACTCATTCAAGGATTACTTTGCTTAAATCGTTAAACAAAGTGATTAGCGCAATATTGCTACACTTATATATCATCGATAGCTATATGATCAAAAGAAAAGCATCCCATAAACATCCAATAGTGGAGGGAAAAAGGAAATGTTGTTAAAACACATACATATATTAAATAATAGCAAAGGCGATCAAATAACAATTCATATGAAAAGAATGAATTCAGGCATAGATAATAGTACCATATGAGCTGCGAGTCACTCTCCAACATCAATCGCTATTTGAAATTCTTCCTCTAATGCAGAAATACTTTCAAACAAAGGCAGTAGTGCACATTTGCATAAAAGCTTCTTTTCCAAAATCAGAATGATTGGTCCAGTTTTGTAAAAGAATATGCCTGAAGTACAGTAGTGCAACTTCAGGTTTTAAGTCAAGTACAAAACTTTACGACCCTTTCTAAAAACATGAAAGGGTCTATAAATACTTAATTAAGCTAACTATCTATGAAACTGAAATCCTACTTAATTGGTATCAATTGATTTTGAACATATTCTTCTCAGCAACCTGGCAGTCGGCAACATGAATCATCAAGTAGGTTGTTTGCCTTTAAACCTGAGCTAACTTATCGCAAGCATCGGCTCCACTTCGGGCGGTCTGTTGAGGCGAGAGTTAAGCTAGGTGGCATAGGTGGCATCCTGAATATTGGGGATAATATACTCGATTGCATCTGTAAGGCATTTGAGGGCGGCTCTTTGACTGTGTGGTTTTACCAAGAAAAACCAATAGGTGTCCCATGTTAAACTGTTAATTCCAGCAATTAATCTCCCCTTTTCCTCTAGATCTGGATAACATGACTGCTCCAATGTTTTCATCGCTGTCAATTTACCTGGAGTGCATTGGGAAATCATATTTGACAATTAGAGAGTATTATTAACCAATTCAACCAAATTACTTGTAGTTGATTTGCACCTTGAAATTGCCCTCTCTGCTTTCATTAACTGGGACTGCCATTCTGTAAACAATATATCTTTATGCGACTCTAAAATTCTTGGTAAATTCACCGCTTGTCCCTGATCAGTATCTTTCCAGTCAAGAAATTGAGCTATCGTTTCTTCAGCTTGATCTAATTCTGTTCTAGCCTTTTCTGTTTTTTCACTTATTGATGTTGTCAATACGCATAGTGGTTCCGCCTGGGCGATTTGTTGACATAAAAGCTTAATTTGTGCTATTAACGCCTTATTTATCTGTAATGCCTCTACTCTGAATTTAGTTATCTGTGGAACGCCCTTTGTATTCTCAAGTTGTGCTGATAGTTGAGCAATCTACTCATCTTTTGTTTTCAGCATTTGTTCATTTGTTGCCCTCAGTTGTGCCAAGGCTTCAGACAGCTCTTTCTGCTTCTGGATTGCACTGTGATCAATCCTTTGTTTCTTTGCCTGCAATTGTTGAGTTAATTGATTATTTATTTGTTGTTGTGTTAACAATTGCTATTCTGCTTGCTCCACTTTCTGTTGTGCTTCTGTTAGTTGTGCATGCAATAAAAAGATTTCCTGGTCTTTTGTTTTTAATAAAAGACTCACCTCTGATGCTTTGTCTATTGTTGCTACCGAATAGGCTCCAGCATATTGTGATAGTTTTTTTAGGTCATCAGAGGGGTCAAATTCCTCCTTCCAAACCACATTGCCCGTGACCATCTATTCTGGGAAAAGGGAAGGTTGATCAGTCCTTCTTCTCTTCGTCTGTCATTTTACTATGGCTTTATGCCTTGGACTATAGAAGACATCCAAGGGAGGAATCTCTTCTACCTGCAAAATGATTTGATCGGAGGGGTCCTTTGGTATTATTTCTACTTCCTTTGAACTGGGTAGGCCACTGGTTCCACTTGGAACCTGTTGTGAAGTGGTTTCTTGTGTGTCTGCTGCTTTCGAAGTTTCGGTGTCCTTTGAACATTCCAGACTACTGATAATAGAATCAAATTGCTGCCATTCCTGGAGCAGTTTTGGATCAATATGAGTATCCACATTTACTTGTATGTTGCTCTGTTTCTGCTCTTTAGTCTGGGTCTCCTCTCGCACTTTCTCCTGCTCTTTATTGTGGGTTTCCTCCTGTGCTTTCTCTTGTTCTTTTGTTGTAACCGGAGGTTCCTTTGAATGTTGCTATTCAGGCTCGCTTGGTTTTGTTGCTGGGGTTGTTGCTAACAGATCTAGAGGCAGAGTTTGCAACCTCTGTTCTCTAAGTCTGTTGAATTCAGTTAATCCTTCATCTTTGTATTGCATTATGGCCAGCGATCTAACCTGATACATTGATTCAGCTGAAGAGAACAGGTCGTCAAACTAGTCTTCTACATGATCAAACTTTGTTAATTTGGCATGTTCAAGTGCATTATAGGCGACTTTGTTGGGATCAAATCGCCTACTTGGGAGAGTTGCCAGAGTTAATGATTTGATTTTTGCAGCTTCCTTTTCTGCATGTTTGAAATCATGCAAAGTGTAGACCCCACATCTCAGAGGAAAGGAGGGCCAGACTTGCTTCTTATTTTTCTTGAGAATCTGTGTAACTCCCTCGGCAATGATCTGATAGGCTATCTCCCTTGCCAGCAGTTTGTCAGGTATGTACAAAGGAAGGACATGAGGTTCAGCATGGCTGCCGAAAATTCTTACATAAGTAAATTTCTTCTCTCCGAACCATCTTCCTATTGATGTTAAATCAATCCTTGCTTGGTAAGAAATTTTGGGAGCAGGTTTATTAAAAATAGAATAATGAATGGGTAACATGAAGCCGTTATAGACTTGGTACAAATGGTGCTTGTAGGAAGTCTTCCACAATTTCTGGTGGTATATGTGAATAGGCGTGGGGTCTTGTGGAGTCCACCTCCAACCGAGTATAGGAAACTCAGAATTAAAACACAGGGTATCTAGAATATAGGCACTGTAGTAGAATGGGGGAATAATCCTTTCTGAGATGGAATTTTTAGTTCTAAAACTAAGAACTAATTTCGCTAGCTTATCTGACAGTATGGTTTCCCAATCCATTATCTCGCTATTACATGCCGCTTCTATCAAGGGAACCATTTTTATAGTGAAATTAGCAGAATCATGCAACCCCCACAATCTACACATCATTATCCCAGCATAACAATACGGAGAACAAAGAGAATCCACAGAGTACTTACCAGAAGTTTCATGCTTGCGTTTCGCCAAATTTTTCCTCCATTCCCGAATGGGTTCGGATTCAGTTTCGTTCTCATTTTGAAATTTCTCCAGAAATGCCTTGCTATATTTCTTTTCTGGCTCAGGCAAATGATACATTTGCCTTAAATCATCAGCCTCGAATGAACTAAAGATTCTCCCATCTTTGGTGCAGAAAGTTCTATCTGTAATTGGTATTTCCCCAATTTCCCACTTTACTACATCTGTATATGGGAGAATTTTCTCCCAAGCCGCTATCCAATGAAGGAAAGAATCGGCCAAGTCTTTCAAAGTGCCATCAGATTTTCTACTGGAACCCGCTGTAGCTTGTACTCCCGTTACCTTTGGTTCTTCGACTTCGATCAAATTATAGGTACTTTGCCAAGTGGTCTTGGCGAGTCCTAAGCATGTAGTATCAGATATTAATCCTTTCTTTTTATTTGTTGGATCAACGACGGCTTGTCCTGTGGCTGGTGCAGTGGAAGCGACTGTGGTTTTCTTAGACTTCTTCCCCATTCTGCTTGAATCTATTACTTTGGAAGAATTCTGCACAGGAGTGAAAATAAGCGTAACACAGAGAATTGGTAGCGAAAACCAAATACGAGTGAGATATATTGATTAATGCGTGATGAGGGATTAACTTTAAAGTGGCCGCGGATACAATCTATGAGAAGATTTTAAGACTTACTATTTCATTAAATGGCCGTTAAAACCTGCCAATCCTTTAAATGCCCATCATATCATTAATTGGCCGAATGATTTGTTTAAGCGTGCCTTGGATGTTTTGGCGGTTGAGCGCAGGTAAATCACTATTCAAAAGATAAGGCCTTTAATATGAATAAATCGTAATATCCCTCTGCTTTAACGGTTTTTTTGAAGTTTGTGCTTTTGGCTTTATCGCAATCGGGCATCGGGGAAAAACTTAAATCATTATATTGACACCTTTTGAAATCCCCGATCACCGATAGCGATATCGCATCGTATCGCATTGGGAGTATGGGTTCTTTAAAAAGCATGCATGGTATATTACCGATCGCCGATAGCGATATCGCATTGCATCGGATCGAAAGACACTTTAAAAAGCATGCATAGTGTATTGCCGATCGCTGATAGCGATATCGCATCGCATCGGAGCGAAAGGAACTTTATCGCATCACATCAGGAGTAAAAGGGCTTTTGTTATGCCATCTTTTATCATTGCCGATATCCGATAGCCTATTGCGTGTTGTCGCGCCAGAGAAAACCAATGGGCCTTTAAAGTATGCCTCCTATGTCATTGCGATATGCGATCTTGCGATCGCTTTATCGCAATGATAAAAGATTGATTATTTATATTATAAGACCAAAATTGGTTTGTCAAAAAGGTTTTTTTATAATGTTTTCATTTTGTTTTCGGACCTTTTTTGAATAATGCAATGTTGATACCAATCAAAACTAAAAGGGACCCATTTCATACGATAGTTTTTTGTGAAAAAATGATATGAAATGGGGGGTCGTTATAGAGCACAACACATTCCTAAAAACATTTTCACTCATTCCCTTCATACAACCTCAACTTTGCAAACATGGACCAAGAGGATTAAGACTATGAGGAGGAGGTAAACACAGGTAGTGACACCTCAGTAGACAGAGCTAGGCAACAAAGAAAACCACACAAGGGAGGTAGGATTATCGAAGAAGAACCACCAAACTTAGGGAATTGGAGGCCTCTTGGTTGGCTTTCACATGTTTCAAATATCTTTTCTGCTATGAGCTCTGCGAGTAGGTGGAGAGAGTTCAATACCACCCAGAGCTCACTAAACGTTTTTTTGCCCATCTTCAATGCAAAAAGGTAACTCTTGTTGGGGTAACCTTCACAGTTTCACCATCCACCATTTCAAATGCCACCAAGATTTCGAATGTAGGGAAGAAGTAGTACAAGGCCCAAGACCTGGATGAACACTACTATCAGCCTTACATCAAACCCCAGTATAGAAATGATATGAAGAGGCTTTTTCCTTTCAGATTTCCTGAGGATAAGTATGTCCCCATGGTGAAAATCGTCATGAAGTACTTCACTTATGAGGGAAGATTCTCCAAGTTGTATGCCTATCACATCAAGCTCCTCATGCATTTTACCAGGGTGAGGATGTTAAACCTCCCGTACTTCTTGTTCAGTAATATTGAGAAGATGGCTCACATTGTCTAGAAGAAGCCATACCCTGAGCAGATGATAAACCTCTATCACTACTCCCTCATCAAGATAATTATGCTTCATCATCTGAGTCTCCTCAACATCTCTTGGGAGAGCTTTATTTCTCATGATATCTTCATGGGTCCTCAAATTCCTCCACCAGTGTCTCAAGAAGCAAGAGGACCTTCTAGCAGAATTCCTCCAGTAGTGTCTCACGAAGCAGGAGGACCTTCTAGCAGTATTCAGGTGAATGAGGAGGCCATGGAGACTATAATTACTAAGGTGCCCATTTACATGACATATCAGAGGGGCACAAGGATATTATTTGCAGTGGATAGACAAGTGTTTTCTCCATGGGAGGTGGAAGGGACCTTGCCTTCTTCATCGGCTCATAGGCAAATGCTAGCTCCACAAGATGTGGAAGGGGCTTTGCCTTCTTATTCAACACAACAGGTACAGGTGAAGCAGCTACACAAAGGGAAGGAAAATATGCCAGAGTAGAGTCTTGATGATGACGAGGAAAGGGACTTTGACTTGACTGAGCATGATGAGCTGGAGCAGTGTTATACTCATCATGGAGTTGAAATCATTGACTTAGAGGCTCAGGACAAAGAAACCATAAAATACATCATCAAAGAAGAAAGGGAAGCATAGGTACAAGATTTGGTGGACAATTTAGAGAGGGCCAAATAAGTCATCAATTATTTGGAGCAATAAAACAAGAAATTGAGTGACAAACAAGTCCTCATGGAGCTAGAAATGCTCAAGATGAAACGACAAAGTGGCAAAGAGGCACCTGTCACTTTGACTCCTATTGAGAAGGAGATTGAAGAGGATAGAGAAACTTGGCTTGAGAGAGTCAACTTGCACCTTGAGAAGCTACTACAGAAGGCCAACAGAAACAATCAGATGATCAGACACATGGCTTATCATTACAGGACCCGAAACAAGATTTGCAATATGAGGGTCAAGAAAATGAAAACTAGGCTAAGGCGAGCCTTGAAAGGAAAAAAGGAGGAGGATAGACTTAGGATGCTTGCTGAAGCTTCCTTGGCTCATCAGGACACTTGATGAGGGTGCTTCTCACAAATTTTGAGCAAGTTTAGAAGAAATTTTGTCACTTGCAAATTTTGGAAATTTTACACACAGGAAAATGGCCTAGACGCACAGCGCCACTGGTGCTGCGCTTTTCCTAGGGGCATCCAATGAAGAAATGGTTTGAATTTTTTGATTTAGAGTGATGAGGACATGCACCCTATCAAGTTTCAAAGCTTTTTGGGCAGAACTGGTCCACCCAAAGGTCAAAAAAACCATAAAAATGACCTTTCTGCCACTTTTTGGACACACAGAAGGTCTTGGGAGAATCATGTTTTGAGGGGTCAAATGAGCTTCAAATGCATACATTCCAGGTGTCTTAGAATGTAGACTTGAATTAATTTCCAATGAGATATCTTGTGCTCAATGTGGATGCCGAAAAGGCCTTCAAAAGTGACCTGAACGTGGCGCTGTGCGTTGAGCCAGTGGCGCTGCGCGTAGGGTAGTTTTTGCTCAGGGTTGCTATTTTTCCAATTTTTGACCATGATCTTAGATTATCTCTCATGGATGATGATTCGCCATTGTAAATGATGACTTGGTATGTAATTATGATAGATAAATAGTAATAGATGGTAGATTCATTGCCTTAGAAGTTAGTTTGAGCTCAAATGAGTCAGTTTTTCACTTTTAGAGGCAAGTTGTTGATGATGCCTATATTCCTGTTTCTTGTTCTCTATTTGTTAGATTAGCTCCTCATATTAGGGATTCAACCCCTGAGGATGGGAAGAGGTTGCATTCATGCCTATATCTTCTTCTTCATTCTCATTGTAAAGGGTTGGACTCAGCAGGATGCTCAGACCTTGATTGTACACCTTTTGTAAGCAGTTTGGCAGAAGATTAGTAAGAATTGCAGCTATTTTTATGGGATCCATGTGGTATGAGTTTTAGTACAGTCTCTTCTTCTGTAATCATGTGTTAATGTGTCTTTCTGCTTCTTTAATAATTTCATTTCTTCTAGTTGAATGTTTTCAAGTTGATAGGCAGAATTCATTCCATCGGTGCTCTACCTTGGGAAACCATTCACCATTTCATGTTTTTTGTAGTCTAGGAAGGATTCATGGTTTTCACATGCCCTTCTTAGCTTCTCACCAGTCTAAAAATCTTACCCCATCAAGCTCTTGAGTGCTAAAACCTATGTCTACCTTGCCCCATTGAACACCTTGAAAGTTTGACCTAGTTCCCTAGACCTAAACTATCCAGCTCCTCCTGATTTAGCAAAACCCCTTCAAAATCTAATCAAAACCTTCATGCTAATATACTTAGCCTAAAATCCTTTACCTACTCTAGTCATCTTTTTTGAGATCCTTAGGAAGAGAGCCCTCTCCTGACATAGTAGGGCTAGCTACTTGGCTAAGCATGGTTTGTGGTTACCCTGGCATTTCTTCCTTCAGCCTGAGGTTCATTCAAGGTGATAACACTATCAACTTCAGTACTAATGGTAATCTTCCTTAAATCAGATGAAGTAGAAGATATCATGTTGCAAGTCTCAACTTTTGCAACTTTCGTCATGTGTGATGGTGCCGATAGTGAAAAATTACCCATTAGGGAAGAGTCCTTGAAGAAACCTACACCAATATTTTGAAGAGAGAGCAGGGGTCCGTGAACTAACGTAATACTTCCAGTAGACTGTGAACTAGAGGCAAATAAAGCAAGTTGATCAATAACTGTGATTTTTCCTTTATGAGGGAATGCAATCATACGAAATTATGTCGAAACCACAACAACCATAGCATATACCCAGGTCTTCCTAGCAAAATGTTGTAGTCAAGGGGTCTGTCAATGACCTCTACTTAAAAAGTTACTATTTCCCCCCCTAATTCAATTTGCAGACTACTCAAAATTCCACAAGGCGTATCTGTGTGATTGTCAAAAGATTTTAACGTTGTTGGTGAACGTAACAAAGGCGGTGAGCCAAGTGTTTTCCAACAATTCATTGACATAATATAAGTAGAAGCCCCATCGTCAATAATGGTTTAGTGAATAATTTTATTCAAGGCATTTACTTTAATCATGAATGCTAATTGCAGTTCTAACTGTGGCGTATAACTTGGTTGAAAACCACAAGATTGGAATCCATTGGATTAGTTCCACCAATTGCTGACAATAAAGCCGGCTTTTGGGAGGGACAATTTTGAAGCACCTCAAGCATTGACATAGCAAAAGGTGACTGAGCCAAATCTTCTACTATGTTATAGTTTTGTTGTACTCGAGCTTGAGGTTTAAATGTTGATTTATGTACAACTCCCTTAGGCGGTTTTATTGTTAACTCTGGTGCAATAGGTGGTGGAATAGTTTCAGATGAAGTTGAGGTCGAAGGATTAGGTTGATCAATGGCCTGTTTATTCGATGACGATGGTGGATTTCCATAATATTTATTTCATGTAGACACCATAACATCTTTTTAGGCTTAGTTACGGATAGAATAAGCACTTGGGGAGTGGAAGCATGATCTGTAGCAGCCATATGTGTCTCTCGATTCAGAAAAGGACCAGTCAACATTGCGGATGTACTAGAATCCATAAGAAGCTTTGAGACTTCAGAGCGATGAGTACAATATCGCATAAATTTCTCATCGTTATAGATTAAACATGGGTAACTAGGTTTCCTAGCCAAAGGAGAGGAACCAGATGATTTCTCTTGAGGGGGATTTTTTTGTTTCTTCTTGTTTTTCCCCTTCTTCTTTTCTCTTGGTTTCTTTTCATTCTTTCCTTTGTCAGATGACAAGACCTTAATTTTGGAAGCAAGAGTGTTATAAGATGCATTTGAATTTTGAATTGAAATGGAAAGTGTTTGACTAGATGGTCTACCTGCCATTTGTGTGCTCAAAGAACCAATCACACCATCACTGGCATGAGAGTCCTTACTCGATGGTGGTGGAGGAACAATATAAGTTGGTCTGGGTGCATTTGGGATCTTGTCATAGAGCATGCCAGACTGTGTATAAATCAAGTCCAAATATTGGGCACGAGAAATTACTTGCTCTTTAGTAACAACTCCACCTTTTGCCACATCCTCAGTGATAGATGGAAACAAGGATTTTATAAACCACTCAGATAAAAGTTGATCAAGAACATAAGTTTTGACCATTCGACGACGATGACACCACTCATGAATATGATCATAGATATGAGTAGAATTATTCTATTTAAATTTTGTCCATAATTCTTCCAGTTTCATATCGTATGGGTAACTGGAAGTGGGTTAAAACGTGGTAGCTAAGGAAGCAAATTTATCAAAAGAAGCTCGTGGTAACTCAATATACCACTTCAAAGCCAGACCAATAAGTGTTCTATGGAAAAGATGTAGTCTAACTCAATCATCATTCAAGGAGTTTGATGAAAACCATAAATGAAAATTCATGACATGGTTGGACAGGTCTTCTCCAAGGTTTCCATTGAATTTTGGAATATTGGAACATAATTTATGAGGAATCACTAGCCACCAAGGTGCATAAAGAATTGGATCATTGGTAAGCCGATTAAGATCTGGTAATTCAAGTGTTGCAACAAAATGCAACTGTCTATTGAGGTCAGGTTGAGCATAACCAGGGTAAGATGGAGTTGTCTGGGCTATAGGCCTTTGCATACTAGCATAAGTTGCTTGTAACCTTGATAGGGGTAAGTTTTTTGAGAAAATTCGGTATAAGGTGGTTTTTGGGCACCAGGATACATTTGCTATTGTGCAAACCCAGCATAGGCTTGTTGATAAGGACCTCAATAAAGTTGTTGTTAACCAAACCCAGCATAGGCTTGTTGACAAAGTCTAGTATAAGTTTGGTATTGCTCGAGTTGCTACTATTGTGTTGAGGGCCCCGAAATCGGGTCAACAACAAGGGGAATACCCACCCTGTCGGGAACCTGGTTGGCGGCTCCGTGCCCATTTGGTGTAGCTCGTCTGACTGGGGGTAATGGGACCAATTTCCCAATGTGAGGGGTGTGTGTGTGTGTAGAGTTTGATGGTATTGATCTAGGGGTATTTTAAGCTAATTTAATTCTAACTTCTAAACTAACTCTATGCTATTGTAATCTAATGACAAACAATACATCTAATCTACGCTAACCCGGGGTATTTTTCTTCTATTATGCGATCTAAAAAGATTTCGAACAATAGCTGGTAATAAAGATCATTCAGCTATCATAAGAATAGAAATCCATTAAGATAAACCATTCTGCATAAAAAGTTAGGCAAAACAGTTGTGAACAGATATCGCATAATTAGTTATTCATATGTCAAGCACAAATAAATGACTCCACTGTACAGAAGTGCCAAATGGTAATACACACATTCATACATCAACATATAAAGAACTCAGCTGCATATCACTTTAGGAATATAAGCAGAAATTAGTCAAGAGATAAAAGTACCATTTATGACATATTTCACTAATAAACTTCAAGCAACAACGATTTATTTCTACTTGTTCTAATATCTGCTAAGAGTATAGAAGTGCAACATCAGTAACAGACATTAAAATGAAAACATAAATAAATCTCGATCCATCCATTCATCAAAAACCCCCTCCGAGGGTGCAAAAGTGCATGTTCTGAGGACAAGTTTTTTGACAGATTTCCGGACCCTTCTCCAAATGCCATGAGAAGGGTTAAATACTACTAACTAATTAATCTTAATTACACAAATTTAGGGAACGGCTTCAAATGACCGCCCTTTTACTAAAAGCAAATTTATTTCCAAAAATCAAATCTAATTTCTAAACGTTTCTGTATCTGCTCCTTAGTGCTGTAAGCAATGCGCTGTTTGCCCTGAAAGAGTCGGCTGGTTGTCCTTTCCTTTTGTTCGAGCTTGATAATTAGAAATGACAAGAGCTGGCACCCCTTTCTGACAGACTAGAAGATATTTTCGAAAACCTTTCTCTAGCTGGGTGTGTTAGCTGTGCGTACACTTAGTACAACCCAGGTTCCTTTCGAATTGATTTTGCTGTTGCTATTTTGGTTTCCGGTCATGTGAATGACTCAATGAGTTAGGAGTCACGCTGTATGGACAACCCCCTGTATCAAGAATCGCTTCCGTTCTTTGTTCCAGGCTTTTCTGGAGCGTCCTCCTTCTTTTGCGTTTCTCTTTTTGCTTTACCCAGTCTGAGCTTCAAGATCTTTTACAAACACGCTGCTTTTGTGTGCCTTTGACTCTGAGTCTTAGATAGTCTATTTTCATCAGCACCTGTTGGGTGATACTCTGGAATCCGCGGTCCTGCTGCATGCAGCATCCATTTGCGGAGGCATCTTCTCTCTGTTACTCCATTGGCGCTTTCCTCTTTTCCTTGGTTATTTCCTGCATATAGATTTATATCAGTTACATGTCTTGCAGTTTACGCAAAGAAGAAGAGAAATGACGAAAAGATTGACATGAAAGCATTAAGTTCTAATGAATGCGTAATTCTGACACTCATCATGATTTGACTCTTCGAAAAACGCGATACAATCATTCTTGGATACTGAAGCATGTGATCATTAATTTCCCTTAAGGTGCGTGCTCTATTTTGGGTTTACCGTTTATGTCGGAGAATTCTTGCGATGAGTCCTTTCTGCGATTGGAATCACAGTAGCGAGGACTGCGACGTCATTAAGTGTTATCGCAAATTGCCAATATCGCAGATCGCAGTTTTGTATGATCGCAGATCGCAGATCGCAAGATCGCAAGATCGCAAAATTTTCGCTTTATCACTCTGTGCTGCTTATGCGACATTGCGACGCGCGACGTCGCATATCGGCCGTCGGCGATTCCTTAGGTTTTCTCTTTTTGAGCGCTTTTAATGCACGCGATGCGATGGGTTCTCGCGTCGCTCTTTTTCAGTGTATTTATGCGTTTTGGAAAAACGCTTCTCTCTACCTTTGCGACGCGATATAGCTCTTAGGGAGTTAATACAAAAGATTTTTTAAACAAAATATTTTTTTGGATTTTTGGTTAAGGGTCCCCCTTTGCTTGATGTTATTACTAATATCAAACAAAGAGGGGGGTTGTTGGTGACCACAACAATGGCGATTCACTGTGAAGAACCAGTTATCTCTGCTTTTCTATTGACCGTTCACTTCCGAAACAACAAAAATTTTTATATGTCTAAATTTTGTTATGGACAGATAGAGTAGATTACCCCTCACCTCGTCAACGATACTTTGTCTCAACCTTTTTTATATCCCAATTGCTTGCTTCCTCAGGCTTTTTCTTGCATTCGCACCAGACATTACTTGGTCTTGATTAAAGATAAAATAAGGTCTTCTCTGCGTACTGGCTTAAAAGTATGCTCATTTGTCGTAGGTAGAGCCTCTGCTGCCCGCAAGCATCCATAGCCTCGACAGGGTTACCATGTTATCCAGCAATGATCCTTTTTCCTGCTTGAGGTTACTCGCAACATTCCAGAGAAAAATCCTTTTTTGACACACTTTTCCTTTTTTAATTCTCTAAAGAACAATGTCTTGGTTTGGTGGCCAAATTATGACACAGTCATTCACTTGATTTACACTTTTGCTGAACAAGCCGGCTCGTGATGAGACCTCTTGTCTTTTGATTGCAACAATCTTAAGTCGTTGCCCTGTTTTGATAGACAGTATTGGCAAAGTCAGCAAGTTATAATATCTGTGATCATGATAAGCCGGCTCGTGATGAGACCTCTTATTCTTTGAGATATAGTGTTTTCTTTGGATTGTTTCTCTGAATGCTGCAATTTCCTTTTAGCAGGGAGGAAGTCATTGTTTTTCCTTAAGAAATCTCTGGACGACAATAATAGAGTTTTTGAAAACAACAGTTTTGCAGAGAATACTTATTTTATTATTGATGATACCTTTCATTGTGCTAATACAAAACAATTCTTTACCAAAGGTTGCTTTCGTCAAAGTTTTTTTAGAGGTTGAAAATAGCATCGTAATCAAGGTGAAGTTAACTCTATTTGTCAACAATAAAATTCAGATTTTTCAAAAATTTTGCTATTTGTACAAGCGAAATCAAAATCTGATAGAGAATTGGCGTGCTCTTTCATGAATCCTTTTAAATGATCATTTACAACCGGTTTTATTCATAAAAAGAAAAGAAAAGAAAAAAAAAACAAAACAAAATAAAAACTAAAAATTAAATCTATCCTACAAAAATTAGAAGAATTCTCTTCTATGGAAAATATATTTTGAGAATTTGTCCATTCACAGGCAGAGAATCTCTCCTGCCTGTTAAATCCTGCAACACAAAAGTCGATGGGCCTATGACCTCTACAATCTGAAAAGGACCAAGCCACAGCTTCTGGAATTTCGTATGTTTGCCCTTTTCTTCATGAGCCTTATCCCATTTTAAAACTAAATCTCCCATCTGAAAGTTTTTTCTGGTCATTATGTTTGAGTCAAAAGAGGATTTTATTAGCGCTTGGTGATGAGCATGGGTTTTCCTAGCTTGTTCTCGTTGTTCTTCTAGTTTGGTTATTTCCATTTGTCTTAATTGTAAGGAAGAAGTAGGTACTTCATCGATGTATTGAACTAAAGACAAAGAGGGAATGACTAGGTGAGTAGGAAGAACCGCTTCTCTCCCATAAACTAAATTAAAGGGAGAAGTTCCGATAGAAGCTTTCTTTGTAATTCTATCTGCCCATAAGGCATTTACCAGCGCTTTGTGCCAATTCTTCTGGTTTTGGTCGACTGTCTTTTTAATAATCCTGATTAGGTTCTTGTTTGTTGATTCGGCCAACCCGTTACCTTGCAGATAGTAGTTGGCAGAATACTTCAGTTTGAACCCTCTTTTGAGCGCAAACTCAGTCATTGCATTTCCAGAAAAATATGATGCATTATCAAAAATTAAGGCCGTTGGCAATCCAAACCTAGTAATGATAAACTGATCTATGAATTCAATAATGTTTTCAGAATTAGCTGTCTTGAGAGGAACTGCTTCTACCCATTTGGTAAAATAGTCAGTTGCCATGAGGATATACCTATGCTGTTTAGAAGAGTGAGGAATGATCTCACCTATTATGTCCAGGCCCCATTGACTGAACGGTTGCTCAATGTTAACCGGCTGCAGTGGCATGGATGACTTCTTTTGTTTTCCTGCAGCCATCTGGCAGACTTGGCATTTCCTCACGTAATTGTATGAGTCTTTGAACAGCGTGGGCCAGTAATATCCTGCACGCAAGATTTTATGTGCGGTGGCTTCTCCAGCATAGTGTCCACCTGCTGGTCCATCGTGAAGTTCCTGCAAAACCTTTTCTGCTTCAGTTTTCTCAAGACATCTAAGAAGCACAGAATCGTAATTTCTTTTAAACAGAACATCATTTATGAGCTGGTATTGTTTAGCTTTCAATCTCAAGGCTCTCTTCTTGGTGTGATCCAGGTGAAATGGAGCATACCCGTTCTTAAGAAAATAAATGGTGTCAGCATATAATGATCCTGCGTCGTTTAGGCTTACCTCATACGTGTGTACCTCTTCAGACGAGTTCTCAGGAATTTGCGATGCTCCAGCTAACATCTTGCAGAAGCCTTGACCTCTCACGATGTGTGCTAGTTTGATCTCAAGATCGTACTCTTGTAAGGCGGTGATCCAATTCGCTCTCTTTTCGCCCATGTCCTTCTGTATTAGGAGGTTTCTTACCGCTGGGAACGGTACTATGACTTTGATATGGGCTTTTAGCAAGAAAGGTCTGAAATATTTGATCGCTTTGAAAATGGCATATGCCTGTTTCTCTACGTCTGAGTAATTAAGTTCAGCACCTTGTAAGTTCAAGCTAAAGAATGCGATTGGAGCTTCCGCCTTTTCTTGATTCGCTTGAGTTAAAATCGCAGCATAAGATTTCTCTGAGGCAAACGTGTATAAGACAAAAGGTTCTGAAAAATTTGGGGTTGCTAAAGATGGAGCGTTGATGATAGCTTGTTTGATTAAGTTGAATGCTTCGTGCTCATCTAGACCCCATTTGAAGTTTGAATTCTTTTTTATCATATTTTGTAAGGGAGAAATAATACGTGAAAAATCCGGGACAAATCTTTTGACAAAATTGATCTGTCCAAGGAAGGACTGCATGGTCTTTTTGTTATGGGGCATGGATATCTCAGAAATTTCTTTGATTCTGTCAGGTTCAATGTGAATACCAGATTTTGACACTATGAATCCTAGCAATTTCCCTTCACTTAATGCGAAAAAAGATTTCTTCGGGTTAAGTGAGATCCCATACCTTAAACATCTTTGAAAGATTTGTTTCAAATCTTTGAGGTGGTCGCTTTGGTTCTTGGAGTACACTGTTATATCGTCCAGGTAAATCACTACCGATTTATTGACTAACCCTTTAAACGCGATGTCCATGGCTCTCTGAAAGGTAGCTCCGGCATTGATCAGACCAAATGGCATCTTCCGATATGCATAAGTGCCCCATTTGGTTTGGAATGTAGTCTTTAACTGATCATCAGGATGCACCAGTACTTGATTGTATCCTAAAAATCCATCTAGGAAAGACATTAATTCTGAGCCTGCTACTGCCTGCAATATTTGTTCCATAGGTGGGAGGGGAAAGTTATCTTTCTGACAGGCTTTGTTGAGATTTCGGAAATCGATACAGATTATAATGTCTCTGTTTTTCTTCCTAACGGGTACCATATTGGATACCCATTTGGAATGCCTGACAGGGAAAATTATACTGGCTCTCAACAACTTATTAAGCTCAGTTTTTATCTGATTTTCTAAGTTAGGGTGTATTTTTCTGAGCTTCTGCTGGACAGGTTTTTCATTGTCAATCATAGGGATAGTATGCTGAATGATAGAGGTGTTGTAAGTCTTCAGCTCATCGTAATTCTAGGCAAAAACGTTTTTGTACTGTCTTAGAAGACGGATATATGCTGATTTCTCTTCAGGGGCTAGGCCGTGGCCTAGGTTAACATTTTGTGGCTTCTGATCGGTCCCTAGGTTTACTAATTCATAGTTCAGGGTAGAACTGTAAAGTTTAGCATTGGCGGACCTTTTAAACCGACTTTTCAAATCATATAAATCTTCTAACTTGACCACTGATTTCGGTATAGCATTGTCAATGCTACTTTGTTGTATTTGGTGATCATGA
Organism: Pinus tabuliformis; assembly: GCA_031772625.1. NCBI lineage: Eukaryota > Viridiplantae > Streptophyta > Pinopsida > Pinales > Pinaceae > Pinus > Pinus tabuliformis. The sequence continues at coordinate 1,165,338,638 of CM062817.1, read as the reverse complement.
CAGTCTTCGTCGATTATCTGGTTTGAGTAGGATCCTTCAGAAGTAAGGAAATTTACGATGTCAGGATCGTCATTGAATACTCTCCAATTGGTGATGTTGTCAGGGATGGATGGTCTAAATATTAATTCTATTGAAAACCTATTAGGACTAAAATCTTCGGGAGGAATAAGTCTAGAGGCTATGTTAGCTAACAGGTTTGCGCTCGCGTTTTGAATTCTTGGAATTGACGAGATGTTAAATGCTATGAAATGTGCAGTGAGATCTTGAACTAACGATTGATAGTGCTTTAAATGACTTGACAGGCAATGTATGGTGTTACGTACCTGTTTTACGACGATCTCAGAATCTCCAAAGACTTGAAGATACTTAACGTTCAATCCGATTGCTTTGTATAGGCCTTGAACCAAGGCTTCGTACTCCGCTGTGTTGTTCGTACAATCGAGCTCAAGTCTGCATGTGAGCATAATCTTGTTCCCGTCCGGGCTAATCAGAACGCATCCTGCTCCTACTCCCTCATTGGATTTAGACCCGTCAAAATATAATTTCCAAAATAAAGATGTATTTATAGAATTATCTAAAAAACTAAAACATTTTGAGTCATCAGTTTGGGAGAAATTTTCAACTTGGGATAAAACTGAATTCTCTAAGTAAGGTGAAATATGAGCATTGAAATTGCCAAGGAAAGAATCTACTGCGTAATTGCCTACAATGCTGCTATTGTATGTTATGGCTTCATTATCTCCTTCCAGTTCTGTCACTATGTATTTTTGGTGCAACTCTCGTTCAACCTTTATCTGATTTGGTTTACCATTGTATGGTAACCACATGTGCGACCAGTCGGTTGAGAAATATCTGTGGAGTTTCTCCGACCAATCCCTGCTAAGAATCAAACCATAGAACTCAGGGATATCAGCTACTAGAATGTCGATAACCTGACGCACTTTTGGGTTAGACGACAATCTTATGGTCACCTGATTAAGTTCACCAATCACTTCGACTTGGGATCGATCAAGTTGAACTATACTTACTGTGGATTTTTGAGGTTGCACATTCAATTTGGCACATATTGACCTGGGTAAAATATTCGTTGAAGCACCAGAATCGACCAAGCAATTGTGCACGTTTTTATTGAAGATTTCATATGTGAGAAGAAAAGGAGGAGTATGGGATCTTGATCTTCCTCCAATCAAGGCGATGTCATTTGGATCAATCTTATTGATCGCGTTGGTTGGAGGCCTTCCCAGATTGTGGGAAGCTACAGCTGTAGGTAAAGATGTAGTAGGCACAACATGTAATTCTTTCATCATTATTTTCTGCTGGTATTTCAATTTACTCAATTCATAAAGAGTGATGTTAGCCCTAGTCTTCTTCATGTCATCAATGATGTTATACTCCATTTCATCTGACACTATCAGTGTTCTTGATGGAGGTGCTTGATCAGATTGGACTGGGCTAAACTGGGTCGCTTTAGCGGTTGTTTTCTTTGTTGCGACCTTATCTTTTGCTGCAGGGCTTGCGCCCTTTTGTTTTGGGGTAGTTTGGGGAGGATCAAGTTGATTTCTGCTTCTCGTGGTAACCGGAAATGCTTCTTGATCCTCTTCTTGTGGGAGGATGAAATCCCACATTCCTTGTAGTTCCACCACTTCTTCATCGTCGGTCTGTGCTTCGATGGTATTCTCTTCTTCTTCTTCTTCAGATTCAACGTTTGAGACAGCGTTGGGTGGCTTCGTCTCCATGGGAGGGTTTCTTTTAAAAGTCCTGAAAGGCTTTCTTGAAGACGTTTCTGCTACTTGTTTCCTTATATCAATCATCTCATTGGACATGGCCTTTAATACTTTTTGTAATCCTTCCATATCGAAAGGATCTTTCGTTTGCTTCTTCTTGGTGTCTTCTTTGAAAGAGATCTTCTTAGATTTACGTTCTTCAATTGCAGATCTCTTTTCAAAGGCTACTACGCATTTTTCAACTGCTAACGCCTCCGTTAAGTTTTCAACTAAGGTTGTCTTGCTTGCCCTATCTACGAAGATAGCCAAGTTAGATGGTAAGTCCGTGATGTACCATTCACATCTTACTTCTTCGCTGGGTTGTGAAGCAGCGGGGATTTTGTTGAGGATCTTATTGAACCGTAAGTTAAAATCTTTAATGGGTTCTCTAGCCTCAGCCTTAAGATTAGATAGGTCATTGATCAATTTCGCCGTGGATCTGTCATCACCAAACTTGGTGAGGAACTGACTTTGAAAAATGTCCCAGCTTGTGATGGATCCGAAAGGTAACGAAAAGTACCATGACCCGACTGTTCCTTGCATTGTATAAGGGAAAAGCCGGACAATAGCGTCTTCGTTAGTAACTCCGTTGAGATTAACAGAAAGCATGAAATTATTGATATGTTCTTTGGCTAGCATGCCTGCTTTTGGATTGAATTTAGGCAGCCATTTCTCAGGATGGGCCGGTATAGGGCTCAGGGGTGGAGGCATTAAAATCGCCCCAGGGTTGTTCCATGGAGACTGGGCCATCGTTGAGCTGCTAGTCAATGGAAGAGCAGAAGATGATCTCTGATCCTGAGAAGATGGAGATATTATGATCTTCGATGATCGCGGAGGAAGGGTTGCGGTAGATGGATGAGTGATCTGGGGTGAAGATGTGGGTGGCTGACTTCGCGGTGAGGGAGTTGAAATGGACGAGGTAGATGAAAGAGTCTCTCTGTCAGACTCTGGAAATGCTTTCCTTGCTCTTTTCCTAGTGGGGACAGGGATTTCAGTTGGCTGGATGCCAAACTTTTCGCTCTTCAATCTGGTCAGGGGATGAGCAGGATTGTACTGCGAAGTCATGTTGCCTTTAGATTTATCAGACCTCTGAGTAAAAATAGAGAATCCCTAGAGTTTATGAATCAAAGTTTGAAGTTCAAGGGGATCAATGATAAGTTGGTCTGATATATTAAGGTGTGTAGCAGCGGTGGATGCCCGAGCGACTTCTAGCTCCGAGTTTAATCGTACCAGAGAAGTCGGGGGAGTTGGTGAGGGTGGTTTGCTCTCAGAATGGTATTTAGGTTTTGATTTATGCACCATTCATAGCTCGTGCCCTCCTTCTAGTGCCAAATATGTTGAGGGCCCCGAAATCGGGTCAACAACAAGGGGGATACCCACCCGGTCGGGAACCTAGTTGGCGGCTCCATGCCCGTTTGGTGTAGCGGGTCCGACTGGGGGTAATGGGTCCAGTTTCCCAATGTGAGGGGTGTGTGTGTGTAGAGTTTGATGGTATTGATCTAGGGGTATTTTAAGGTAATTTAATTCTAACTTCTAAACTAACTCTATGCTATTGTAATCTAATGACAAACAATACATCTAATCTACGCTAACCTGGGGTATTTTTCTTCTATTATGCGATCTAAAAAGATTTCAAACAATAGCTGGTAATAAAGATCATTCAGCTATCATAAGAATAGAAATCCATTAAGATAAACCATTCTGCATAAAAAGTTAGGCAAAACAGTTGTGAACAGCATATCGCATAATTAGTTATTCATATGTCAAGCACAAATAAATGACTCCACCGTACAGAAGTGCCAAATGGTAATACACACATTCATACATCAACATATAAAGAACTCAGCTGCATATCACTTTAGGAATATAAGCAGAAATTAGTCAAGAGATAAAAGTACCATTTATGACTGATTTCACTAATAAACTTCAAGCAACAATGATTTATTTCTACTTGTTCTAATATCTGCTAAGAGTACAGAAGTGCAACATCAGTAACAGACATTAAAATACAAACATAAATAAATCTTGATCCATCCATTCATCAAAAACCCCCTCTGAGGGTGTAAAAGTGCTTGTTCTGAGGACAAGTTTTTTGACAGATTTCCGGACCCTTCTCCAAATGCCATGAGAAGGGTTAAATACTACTAACTAATTAATCTTAATTGCACAAATTTAGGGAACGGCTTCAAATGACCTCCCCTTTACTAAAAGCAAATTTATTTCTAAAAATCAAATCTAATTTCTAATCGTTTCTGTATCTGCTCCTTAATGCTGTAAGCAATGCGCTGTTCGCCCAGAAAGAGTCGACTGGTTGTCCTTTCCTTTTGTTCGAGCTTGATAATTAGAAATGACAAGAGCTGGCACCCCTTTCTGACAGACTAGAAGATATTTTCGAAAACCTTTCTCTAGTTGGGTGTGTTAGCTGTGCATACACTTAGTACAACCCAGGTTCCTTTCGAACTGATTTTGATGTTGCTATTTCGGTTTCCGGTCATATGAATGACTCAATGAGTTAGGAGTCATGCTGTATGGACAACCCCCTGTATCGAGAATCGCTTCCATTCTTTGTTCCAGGCTTTTCTGGAGCATCCTCCTTCTTTTGCGTTTCTCTTTTTGCTTTACCCAGTCTGAGCTTCAAGATATTTTACAAACACGCTGCTTTTGTGTGCCTTTGACTCTGAGTCTTAGATAGTCTATTTTCATCAGCGCCTGTTGGGTGATACTCTGGAATCCGCGGTCCTGCTACATGCGGCATCCATTTGCGGAGGCATCTTCTCTCTGTTACTCCATTGGCGCTTTCCTCTTTTCCTTGGATGTTTCCTGCATATAGATTTATATCAGTTACATGTCTTGCAGTTTACGCAAAGAAGAAGAGAAATGACGAAAATATTGACATGAAAGCATTAAGTTCTAATGAATGCGTAATTCTGACACTCATCATGATTTGACTCTTCGAAAAACGCGATACAATCATTCTTGGAAACTGAAGCATGCGATCATTAATTTCCCTTAAGGTGCGCGCTCTATTTTGGTTTTATCGTTTATGTCGGAGAATTCTTGCGATGAGTCCTTTCTGCGATTGGAATCGCAGTAGCGAGGACTGCGACTTCATTAAGTGTTATCGCAAATTGCCAATATCGCAGATCGCAGTTTTGTATGATCGCAGATTGCAGATCGCAAAGATCGCAAGATCGCAAAATTTGCGCTTTATCACTCTGTGCTGCTTATGCGACATTGCGACGCACGACGTCGCATATCGGCCGTCGGCGATTCCTTAAGTTTTCTCTTTTTGAGCGCTTTTAATGCACACGATGTGATGGGTTCTCGCGTCGCTCTTTTTCAGTGTATTTATGCGTTTTGGAAAAATGCTTCTCTCTACCTTTGCGACGCGATATAGCTCTTAGGGAGTTAATACAAAAGATTTTTTAAACAAAATGTTTTTTTGGATTTTTGGTTAAGGGTCCCCCTTTGCTTGATTTTATTACTAATATCAAACAAAGAGGGGGGTTGTTGGTGACCACAACATATTGATACTATGGTTGCCATGGTTGTTGGAGAAACTGTTGTTGATACAATGGTTGTTGATTTAATGGTTTTTACCACTAATGTAAGCTTGACCAAGTTTTGAATACATTAATCTACTATAAGTCTGAGTCATTCTAGTAGAAGGTAAACTGGCCTGAAGTTGTTGGACTCCAGGCACAAACGGTTGTTGCAAAACTACTTGAGAAGGTTGAATCTGCAAACCTAAAACTTGGGGGTCTGAGGTTGAAGGACTAGCTTGCAGAAGTTGAGATACAAATAATTGAGCTTGCGACTGAGGTAAAGTTGTAAAAATAGGAATAGTAGGTATGGATGAAACAGATTTCATAGGTTGTGATGGATACACAAGCCTTGGTTGAATGGGCATTGTTGGCTGCCACTGACAAATAGTCATTCCAGGTTGACCTAAAGATGATGGCATACTGCCATATGGTTGCCCCCTAGAAAATGGAGGACAAGGAGACTGTGTATATTGTTCTCCGTATGGTGGTAATATAATGTACAATGAATACATTGGACGATAAGAAGATGAAATAACTTGATATTGACTTGATGGGTCAAGTTATTCAGTATCTGTTAATGAAGAACCATATAAAATTCCTAGAGAGGACATGGGTGAAGACCAAGGGCTAGAAGCAACACCTGAGTGGGTTCCAAACAAATATTGGTAACCCAGTGGGATGGATGGAACACCATACAATTGTCACTCAGGTGTCATGGTAAACATTGAAGAGGTAGTGACAAAAGATTCTTCCGCAGCTGTAATAGATGGTACATTCTGGGATGTTGACTATGCCATAGTCAAATGTCCTAATAAATTTCCTAATGAATCAACAGGTGTCTGAAAGTAATCATGATCAAAAGGAGTAGTAAAATGAGGAGTATGAGGATAAAGATAAATTCTAGGTCCAAATCGAACTGGAGTTCTGGGTTTTTCTTCCTCATGTTCCTCTTCAATCAAAATCAAACTAGGTGGAAGGATTTCACTGTCAAGTCCGTAATAGATTTCCGATATTTGTTCTTGAAGTAAAAGGCAATTCTCAATAGTTACAGATGTCTAAGGATGAACCGGTCAATCATCTTCTAGTATAGTAACAACTTATGAATGTTCAACTTCAAGATCCAAGTTGTTTGTTAAAATAACAACATGTTCAGGTTGGGCTTCTTGAACAACTTCTGGTTCAGAAGTAACTTCTGATTGAATGGTGATAGGTTCAAGATCAACTTTGGTTGAACAGATTCAGGTTCAAAAGTAATTTCTTGTTGAAAAACTTTGGGTTGAGAATGAACTTCCTGTTGGACAACCTGGGTTACCATTTCAATGGGTTCACTTCTGGTGTCCTCGGGTAATTGTGGAGATTCCACTTTAGTAGAAAATGTACCATTAATTTTAGGAGTAACTAGAGTCATAGTACTTACCATTATAGGTGTTTTTGGTAATTCAGATGAAGAACCAGAAGTTTGGGATGTACGAGATTCAATTAAACGAGAACACTTTGACCGACTAGGTGTAGCTTCAGGTAGTAAAGGTGGTTTACTCACTGTCTTCCACAAACAATAGGGTAAGAGTTGATGTTCCTCCATAATTTCTAATTGGTTTTATTACAAAAAAGAAATAAACAAAAAGGGATAAGTTAGGCAAAGGGATTACCAAGCAACTGTGAAATACATAATACCTCCTGGCAAACGAGAAGTACAGGCAGGCAATCTCCTCGAACGATGTGTTCGATGTATCATAGTGTACAAGGCGGCTGACTTGGTTACCTAAGGATGGATAGCAACCTAATGCAGTCCTCCCATATATACCCGAAAGTACATGGAGGCCCAATCCATGTTACCGTTGTCTAATGTGAAACCGCACAGTGAGAGATTTCCTTTATACTTTACGTACTATAACACCACCCCATATACCCGAAGGTACATGGACGAGCTACGATATACTCACATACGTGGAATGAAGTATCACACTCAGAATGTATCGTAGACAAGTTAGTGACAACTACTATGTTTTACGACGCCAGAACACGTCTCTAGCCTAGAACCTCTAAATGTTTTGTGTTAGGTGACAATGCTCCATTAGGTTAATTGAGATTAATTTTAAGTTGATCTTGCTTAAGAATTTTCCTTTCAAGTTCACCACGTGATGTTTTCTGAAATTCCTAGAATGCAACTAATATGATAAGAATTATTTTCATTCAATTTGAACAATGAAAACCTTAGCTAATAGGGATAGAGAAATTATATTCTTTTAATCAAAGAGCATAGAGCACATCTAATGCAATTTCCCTAAACTATTCCTACAAGCACACACAAAATTTTCAATGCATGATGCAAGTTTCTCTTTTCAATTCCCTTAATGTTGAGATGAACAAAAGGAAACTAATTCATGTACAATCAACCAATATTTTTGCAAGAAGGAAGACATTACGACAGCTCCTTTTTGAAAGAAATGAAAACTTTACGACACATTATTTTCAGCAAATATTAATTGACTATAAGCTAACTTTGACAATGAATTGATAATGATAAATAAATAATTTAAGGAACACTAAACAATCAATGCCACAGTAGGGCTAGGAAGAGAAATACAAATTCATTTCCGAAGTACTACAGTCACTGATCTTTCAGCAAGCAAAAATGGAAGGAAATTTGGAAAAAACCAAGTCAAAGGTGGGATTTTTGACCTAAGGAGGATTAGCACAACCTTGAATGGGAGATAGTACACTTCAGAGCACTGTTATCAAGCCAAGGGTGCTCTGTAGCGCACTGTGTCCTGCCCGAGGCTGTGATGGTGCCAAATAGGCCATTCGAAGGACATTCAAGCATAATTTTTTCCAAAAAACATTTTAGAAAGGTTGAAATAAGATCAATGGAGGCAAGTAAAGTCTACTAGGGTGTACTAGGATGAAGATAAACTACTCAGAATGATGATCATTCCCCAGTATGGTCACCAATTTGTTATGTGGAATTTTATATCTACGGATAAACACAACTTCCCTAAGTGGGCAACTACACTTAAAACAACAGAATTAACGAGTTAAAGGTTTTACATATAAGATAACTAAGACAAGGGACCTACTTGTTGCTTTCACTTCCCTTTGTCTCCTTTCTATGGTTCCCGTCACTCCCTCTTGAACTGGAGCTGCTCGATCAGTACCTGCAATCATAAAATGAGGACAAAAACCAATCAAGGCAAGATATCTATCTACTATAAGAAAATGGAATTGAAAGAATTTACACATATGGGAAAAGGTGTAAACAACTTTATTAAGTAGAAGGAAGAGTTACAACCAAAGAAGCCTAATCAAATGTGACTCATCTAGCTTGAGTTGCGTCCTTCATCACACCAAAATAACAACACTCCCGCAGCATAAAAATACTTGCTTATGATCTCAAACCTCAAACCAATAGTATCTCCTTACAATTCTTCAAAGTCCAACCTCTAATCACTATGATGAGTGCTTAATTTATAGGGAAATGGAGGTGGTTTTGTCATAAATTGGGCAGTGAATGCCTTTCCAATTAGGGAGTTATTTTCCATGGAGGAAGGGATGAGAGGATAGAAGGTTATTTGATTCATCCCATATCCAATTTCGAGCTCATAGGAGAGGATAAGAGGTGGGAATCTTCTAGAATGGTCTAGAATGTAGGAATATTCCTAGAACCCTATGAAGATTCTGCTCAATCTCACCACACCGGTCAAAGTGGGCCTAGGTGCTCTATAGAGTAGGCTTGAATGGGGCTATGTGATCTGCAATGCAATAACTCTCAACCAAGGCTATGCTTGTCCCTTAAGGAGTCATTTTAGGATGTCTTCAAGCCAGGAAACTCTTAGGAATGATGTCATTCAATGTGATGACTTGTCTATGACATGTAGCAACTGAGTTAGGGTTTGATGAGACCTAATAGTATTGATCTGAATGTTGGGAGTGATGTGCCCAAATAGACCTGTAACAAACCTTAAGCTCCTAAGTTGCACAATTGTGCAATGACCTAACCTCCCTTCCTCCTAGAATTGTGCAATGGAAAAAATCAAGCCTTAAGCCTCTAGCATACGTCCTTCAGTCCCTCAACTATGCAGTTCCTCTATCGAGGCCTCCAAAACCATGAATTATGAAGTCTCAAGGATGAAGCCTCTAGACTAAGCCCTTGTGTTATAGACATTTTTGTGCCTTACAGCGTTAAGCATGAAATGCCAATAATTCAAGGGATCCAAAGTCCCTAAATGAGTTGTTCCTACCCCTAGAGGAACAAGGTTAACCAATGACAGCTTCTCCCAGAAGTTCTCCACCAAAAACCACTCAGAAATGGTCAAATCAAGATCAATTCAGTGGCTCCACTAGCTGTCTGCGCTGAAATGCAAAGTCTGCACTGGCTACCTGCACTGCAACGCAGGTAGAAGCACTACCAGGGTGCGCTGAGAGGGAATTGACAAATGGCAAGTTCATTCAACGAGGTGTCAAGACCCTGGAAGCTTCCAGAATCTTCCTCAATGACACTTGCCTCAGTGAATTCGACTAGTGATGAGTAAGAGGTTCTCAACCTCCAAGTGGAAACAAGAACTGACAGAGAGAAGCCACAAGTCAAAACATGAGCTGACTCATCCTCTCTGCTCACATCTATATATGGATCTCTCACCCAGAGGTTCAGGAGGCTGGAATTTTGTATTTGCAGAGAATTGCTGTTGGTTTGAGATTGAAAATATTACATTGGGTGATTTATGCTTTGTTGTAGGAGAGGAAGGGATTCTTTTGCTGGGAGGTAGATGTTGGATCGAGACTCACTTGGTTGCATCTCCTCTTGAACCTTGTTTATCATATCAATAAAGCTGCTTGAGCTTCTCCTATATGCTTGTATTTCAATGATGTTTTGTTGTATTTGCATATTTAGTTTATATCTGATCCTAAACTAGTTATGAATGTGAATCTATATCTTTCGTGTAGTATTCTGCTCTTGTGATCTTGCAGGAACTGTATGAAGCTCGACCAGTGAAAGAGCAGGCAGCGGGAAGCGAACGAAAGAGAGAGATTGATTGGATCGATCAACTAGGGGAAGACATCGGTTAGTTAGATCCTTCTTTCTCTATTTGCATCTCATAAAGAAGAATACTCAGATAGCTTTCCTTGTTTGTTGCTAAGGCACTATCACCTCTTAGAGTGGGATAGGGGCATTCCGTATTGGATACTTTTCCCAACAACAAATTGGCGACTCCGCTGGGGAGAGTATCTTGTTGGTTTACTTGTGTTTCTATTGCTATTCATTTCATAAACTCAAGAGTGCCGAATCGAACTGCATTTGCTTGCAAATGCAAAGTAGAGATCAGCTACTCTAGCCCTCTCACTGGGCCTGTTTATGATCTGAGAAGCTGATCCACAAGTGCTCTAACAGCCCTTTGTGATAGATCTTAGTCCTCCTATAAATCATCCTCCTAATTGTACCTAATTGATAGCTTTTATCCGGCCAAAAACTGTAGAAAAACTTGCAAACTGTAACCCAGAACCCAGAAACAACTCTCGTTTCTGCTTCAGCGCAGACCCTGTGAAGGGGTTTTGCATTTCAACGCAGGTCCCGTGAAGGCTACCTGTGCTAAATGTCAAAACCTCTGTGTTGAGGGTGTGCTGATCAGTCTTTGCCTTGTGCAGCTGTGGTTCCCTGCTTCCTTTTGCTCAGTTTTCATCTCTGTTTTTGCAGCCTGTTATCAGTTAGTGTACTTATCTGAAACCCCTTTTCTTTGCCTCAATTCCGCCTCAATTATATAAAGAAACTGTATTTGTTCTTTGTGTATTTGTTACATCATTTGCAGTTTCCCATTACATAAGTAAACTAGTCATACTGTCGCCCCTAAATCTAGACCTGTAGTAAGTGTCGTTTTGATCTTAGGAGTGAGTTTGTTTGTTGTTCACAGTTGACTTAGCATTTACTTTTGTCTTTTGGTTTGAATTTATGCATTTCAAAGTGTCGAAACAAGTAAATCATAAAGTGTCATAATCGTCTTTTTGATTTTGAAAAAGGAACTTGTTTGTGTTTTCACTTGAAATCAAATTCAAATTTATATAACAGCTTTCTTTTTAGGCATCAATATTAAGAAAGCGAAAACAAATACATGCATATGTGCATTTGCATTTGACAGTTTGTATGATGATTTATGAAAAAGTGCATTACTGTGTGCTCTATGCTCTCTGAGAAAAGATGATGTCTTTCTTTTCCCTTTGTAGCTAGGATTTTCATTGTTGAAAAGATATAAAGCTTGCTTATCATCTTTAGACTGCATTTAGGAATTGTATCATACATCTCGTGGTGATCCAGAAAGGCAAACTTCTAAAAAAGATCAACCTAAAATAAATTGAATGAACTTAACAACGCTTTGCAACATAACGCACAACATAGAGGTCTAGGCTAGAGACGTGTTCCGGCGTCGTAAAACCTGGTCACTGGTTGCCTCACTGATGGTTGGGTGATTCCTCCTGAGGGACGATTAGTACTAGTACGGATTGTGCTCCCACGTACTGCGCGTATATATTGGGTGACCCCTATAGGAATATAACCTTTATCCATAGGAAGCCGTGTCGGCCGCCCTACTGATCACAATGCACTGAACACAGCATTCAGGAAGATCGACCGCCCGTACCCTAAAAAGTATTCTGCGGTTTTGCGAAAAGTTTGGCGCACCCTCTGCCTAGAATTCCAGAGCAGTTTCTTTTGGCCTTTTTCAGACTCTATAACAGAAAAAGTCCATCCGAGCATTTGTCAATTCAGGCTCGTTAAAACATCGAAGGAGACTAGAGTCATCTTTAGCTTTTTCTCGACTCTTTAAAAGTGAAAAAGCAAGTTGTGTCTAAGCGTCGTTAAAAATTTATTTTAAACGGAACAATCACCCTCTATTCCTGCGTTGATCTTTAGGTTAAGAAAATGGAGCCCACCAACCAAGGAATTCCCCTTGGTGGAAATCCTAGTCCCTTCTCCTCTTGGGGAGATGTTGGTGCGCCCCATATGGCCACATTGTCACTTCCAGGACTGACAATTGGCCTGCCGGTCTGGCTCTTCTCAACCAATGTCATTCAGAACACCACTATTCCTGAACAGTCGAATGAACAATTAGACGAGTCTAAAATTTCCCACCAACCTTCTAATTCTTATAATTCTTCCTCTTTTCCTTCCTCTTCACGTAACGGAACTGGTAAGAAAAATCAAGTTCCTAAGGAGAAGAGGGAAAAGAAGAAGAAAGAGAAAAAGAAGAAGGAGCCAAAGGCAAATAAGGGAAAACAAGTGTCATCTGATGAAAACCCACACACAACACTGACCAGGCCTAGATCGCCATGTGTCATCTGCAAGGGAGACCACTTTCACCGAGATTGTCCCTGCATCCCTCGGATACTAAGGGACTGGTCCCCCCGTTTGCACAATCCGGTGTCGTCAACCTCTGATAGCCATGTTGAAAGTACACCGTCAACTAGTGAAAGTGAAGTTCCAGGATAGAAAGGGAAGACTAGACCTCCCTGTAGACTGTGCGAAGGCGATCATGCCCTCCACCGTTGTCCCTTCTTAGACGAGGCCAAAAGAGTCTTGGAAGATCGTCCGGTTTCACCGTTACGACTTCCTCCTGGATATCAAAGACTCTTGCCAAGTCCTTCGTTAGTTGAGAATCCAGCTGGCCCGCTCAAGTGGTCAGCTGAAGCATCTATCATTGAGGATAAACCAGCTGAATCAATACCAGACGAGAGTCAAAAGGTCGAGGCGGCAGTTGACCCGGTCTTGCCTTCAGAGGATTTATCTTCGAATGATACAGTCACTGAAGAGGATAAGGATGACACCATCCAGTTTCTTTTCATCAATACAAACTCCGACGAACACGGGGGCAATGCACCCATTCCTTTATCGCAAGAAGGAAGTTCGTCAGAGCGATATCCAGCCGTCTATTCGGTCCCACCACCAAGCAACCTAGTTGTGTCCTTCGACTGGAACCAACTAGGCAGACCCTGGTTACCAGCCAATATACCATTCAGAATTATCGTTCAAATATACAGAATGGTAATGGCTGGTACCATCATTGATGAGGGGGCATCTGTGAGTATCCTTTCCTCTATTGCTTGGAAAGCGCTTGGTTCGCCAGCGCTTTTGCCTGAAATGAGAAATCTATCAGGCTCCGATAAAGGAACCAGTCGACCTTTAGGGATCCTCCCCAATGTGCCTATCACATTGAAAGGGAAGACCGTTCAAATGAACGTGATGGTCGTTCAAGGACCCTTGGATTATAACCTACTCCTTGGACGAGATTATATATATTGCATGGGAGCCATCATCTCCTCACTCTTTAGAGTAATGTCTTTTCCGCACGAAGGAAGAGTGGTCAAGCTCGTGGACCAACTTTCATTTCCCGGATCACGCATCGCAAATAGTCATCTACCATCCCTAAATGGTCTCTTCATGCAAGAAGTGTCTCAACCCACGGTCCGTCCTCCCGATGAGCGCGAGTGATTTGGAAGGATATGACTGGAACCCAGGGGGCATGCGTCCTGGTCTACTTCGACAGGAAAACTTTAGGTATAGGGTAGGTTTCCGCGGGAGAATATGACTAGTCTGTACCCCGTCCGGCATGGAAGAGGGGTTGTTCTAGAATAAGATTATTTTGTCAAAGTTATGTGAGTTGACAGACGGAGTCTGTCACCGTTGTCTATTTCGGTAGACATCGCTGAAGAAGTGTCTTGTTTGCTGTGCAAATGGAACAATCTTTGGGTAACCTGAAAGAGGTAGGCCTTTCCTGGTAGAACAAATGTTTTATCTGCAAATTGAGGGGTAACCTTGAAATTTTACTTTATGCCTGGGGGCATGCAAACCTTTTGGAGTGCAATCAAGGAGCGGCTATTTATTTTTTAAATTTTTAGGTCCTCCCTTTAAACCTGTAGGTCTAACCCTTTAAACTCGTAGGATTAGTCGTTTCCGAACTTGCATAACGAAAGGATTCCGGGGCAAAGCTTTACGAGGTGCAAGCCCCATAAAAAATGGCATCTTAAGTGAGACTTTCTTATCATATGACTAGAATCGAGCAGTTTTAGCGCATAGTTCATGCTCGTTAAAAAATAAACATAAGATCGAGCAGTTTTAGCACATAGTTCATGCTCGTTAAAAAATAAACATAAGATCGAGAAAGTGTTTCAATTTGCGTTTAAGCTCGTTAAAAAATGAACTACCCGGTAAATAACCACTGCGAATGTAAATTATTAGCCATTAAAGCCTTGGTCGTGTTTGCACCATCACCTCCACTTTTCATTTGGCCGATCATTCACCTCCATTTGATTGTTTACCCATTTTGAGGAACAGCTGCGAAGAGTGATTTCACTTAGCCATCCTTGTGACACTTCCATGATTGGAAAATTCCAAGCCTTACCTGGAATCAGCTGCTAACCCGCTTATCACTCATTCCTCAAAAGACAAGTCTTCTTTAAGCTCTTTTCATCTGACTCGTAAAATATGAAAAGATTGCTGAGTTTTGGCCTTCCAGCTCATTAAATCAACCGGAAGTGCTATCCCTCCTCTAGATTTTAATCTTTTTGGACCTGAGGGATTATTGCACAAAAAGATCGAGCGCTTGTTTTGTTCGGCTCGTTAAAACTATCGAAAATCCATCCCTTCTGTATTGTTTTATACTTTTTCGGACTTAAGGGATTAGATGACGAAAAAGGAACTTCGGAGTTACCTTTACGTACCTTTTCAGACTCTCTAAAATTGAAAAGGACCGAGTTATCTTTGTCGTTAGACTCGTTAAAAAGCATTAATAGCGACAAACTTGTCTTTAGACGAGAACGAGTTTCACTATCGCTAGGCTCGTTAAAACATAGCGATGGGTTTTCCCGAAGGGAAAATTATAGAACACGCATATGTTATCCTCCTCAAGCTTGACAAAAATAAAGAGGTACTGGTCAGAAATGACTGGGGAAAAATTGGGAAGAAACTCAAGGAACTTTTATTGGTAGCAAGTCGCTCTTGAACATGACACTTCCACTCCGTGCCTGAGTCGGGTTGGGTTGTTTCATTCACCGGTCACATCGCCATGGTCTCGCCAATACCATCCATATTTGGGGTAAATTCTACCAATCCATCACACAAGTGTCGCCGATATGTTCAAGAGAAGTTATTCAGAGAAGTCAACCGTGTCCCATCCACTACCATAAATTATCCTTCATCCTTTCATGACCGCCACCCTGAACCATATATCACCAGATCATTTTCACCTCCATTAAAATCATTTGCTCTGTTCCATGTCACTGATGTGGGATACATTAAGGCCCTCCTTTGACGGATCGCTTCTTGTCGACGTCAGCTCATTATCCAAGAAGTTGATCTAGGAACACCCCCCTCAGTACTTTGAAGCTTGCATGCCTCAATGGCAGGTCTCTCACTTCCGGCGATAGGTATACATCAATGACCTTCGACCGAAAGATTTTGCATGGTGTTCGACGCCAAGACCTTTATTCACACCGCGTGAATTGTACTGCAGTACCTTGAGGGTCATTATCATTATCGGTGATTCCTCTCACGCTTGTTAACAGTTTACATCATTGATTGGTAATCAAGCGATGTCTTTCCATGTTCGACTTCAGAACATTTCTCACATGGATCGACTTGTACTTAGAGTGAAGATCGAACGAGATTGAAGACCCCGGATCTAGTTTCATCCATCCGGGCTGCGATATATATTCAGGAAAGATAAAGACATTGACATGTACATCATTGCAGCAGATAATCATCCTACCAAAAAGGATTATGATTTCAAAAAAATCATCAGTCTACCATCAGACGATTGTATGTTCTATGTACAGAAAATGAATTTATAAAGCTGAGCATGGGAATGCCCGGCTCAGCTAGATCATGAAAGCAGTATGAAAAATAATGTATTGTATTGTATCTTATTACAGGTCTCCTCCCAACATTAGAAGAACTTCGGATCCTCCTAATAAAGCATTTCACCTGATAAACGGCTTCATACTTTAGGGGGCAACTGTTATAGACATTTTTGTGCCTTACAGAATTGAGCATGAAATGTCAATAATTCAAGGGATCCAAATTCCCTAAATGAGTTGTTCCTACCCCTAGAGGAACAAGGTTAACCAATGACAGCTTCTCCCAGAAGTTCTCCACCAAAAACCACTCAGAAATGGTCAAATCAAGATCAATTCAGTGGCTCCACTAGCTGTCTGCGCTGAAATGCAAAGTCTGCACTAGCTACCTGCACTGCAATGCAGGTAGAAGCACTACCAGGGTGTGCTGAGTGGGAATTGACAAATGGCAAGTTCATTCAACGAGGTGTCAAGACCCTGGAAGCTTCCAAAATCTTCCTCAATGACACTTGCCTCAGTGAATTCGACTAGTGATGAGTAAGAGGTTCTCAACCTCCAAGTGGAAGCAAGAACCTCCAAGTGGAAACAAGAACTGACAGAGAGAAGCCACAAGTCAAAACATGAGCTGACTCATCCTCTCTGCTCACATCTATATATGGATCTCTCACCCAGAGGTTCAGGAGGCTGGAATTTTGTATTTGCAGAGAATTGCTGTTGGTTTGAGATTGAAAATATTACATTGGGTGATTTATGCTTTGTTGGAGGAGAGGAAGGGATTCTTTTGCTGGGAGGTAGATGCTGGATCGGGACTCACTTGGTTGTATCTCCTCTTGAACCTTGTTTATCATATCAATAAAGCTGCTTGAGTTTCTCCTATATGCTTGTATTTCAATGATGTTTTGTTGTATTTGCATATTTAGTTTATATATGATCCTAAACTAGTTATGAATGTGAATCTATATCTTTCGTGTAGTCTTCTGCTCTTGTGATCTTGCAGGAACTGTATGAAGCTGGACCAGTGAAAGAGCAGGCAGCGGGAAGTGAACGAAAGAGAGAGATTGATTGGATCGACCAACTAGCAGAAGACATCGGTTAGTTAGATCCTTCTTTCTCTATTTGCATCTCATAAAGAAGAATACTCGGATAGCTTTCCTTGTTTGTTGCTAAGGCACTATCACCTCTTAGAGTGGGATAGGGGCATTTCGTATTGGATACTTTTCCCAACAACACCTTGAGTCCCTCAACTTTGCAACTCCTTGGCCTCTATCCTCCCATAAATGTGTAGCAAGCACATTCAAGCTTGAAGACCTAGCCTTGAACTCTTAAGCTACTCAATTGCATAATATCTTGAACCTAACCATCCTAAAGTGTGAATTTCATATTATCAAGCCTCAGTCCCATATCTTGGCCTCTAGAACTACGAAATCCCTTAGCTAGTCACAAAGCAAATCACTAGTTCCAGCCCTAATATGTGAGGTCATAAAATATGTTAGGTTAGGTGTTTTTCTGACTGAGGTTGGCTTGTCATGAATGGTTTCTAGTTACAGTTACTCTATCTTATCATGATAGGATGATAAGGGAGGAAAAGGAGAAGGGGACCATGCTAGAAGACACATATGAAGTTGAAGGGATTATATGACCATCAAGCAAGAAGAAAAAGGAACACTAGATTACAATAGAAGATCAAAGATCAGTACCACATGAATACTCCATCTAATTCAAAACCCTTTTGAGGGTGGATATGAATAACAAATAATATCTCTCATGAAAATGGAGCATTGCACATATGTTGTCATTAAATTCAAAGTAGTAACAAAGAGTGTCTTGACATTGCCATGTAATCATGCAATCCATGTCTTCAGTTTCATGTCATGTCATGAGTGATCATGTGCCACATCATTTGTGAATTACATAACTTCTATATCAGAAAATGTAATGTAAAGTGGAAGTCCAAGAGTCATCCATGTAATGAGAAAATTCATATAGGAATTCAAAGAGTCATGGAGAAGTCGAACAATCATGAGGGTAGTCCAAGAGTCACAAGGGAGGTGCATGGTCACCTCATTTGTTATATATACATCCCCATTGTAAAAGTGAAGTACTTTTCACCTTGGCTTCTCCCATTAGGCATCCGAGAGATAGAGTTATTACTTTTGGGGAGAAAGTCATGGCTCCAATTCTCCACTACTGGAGCTAGTGATGCTCATTGTATTCATGTATCTTTGGACTTTTACTTAATACTTGAAGCCTGATGGCTGAAATGTTTTCATGCATGGATTGTGAATATTTTTAATATTGTTATGTGAATATTTATGATTCATTTTTTCTTTCTCTTGTACGAAAGTAGTTGAACTATTTCATTTATTTTAGTGGTTATCTAATTGGAGATGTGTTGTAATGGTTGTAACAATCTTCGCATCTATGTGGAATATTCTACTTGATGTTAGGTGACTATATTTTCCTTGTGTGTGCCTCCACTAGGGTGGTACTATTACCTCTCTCTTAGAGGTTCACCTTTCCTCCCTCCAGAGTAGAAGAACTTGGATACACCTGCAATTGAACATTCACTAGGAACACTTACTTGCTTTTTGTAAACACACATACACACTTCTATCTCTTGTAGACAACTAAAGCCAAGAAAAATCTACAAGAATATATGGAAACTAGGCTAATACTCGTGATAGGGATCCTATTTCAAATGCTGTGAGGTCTAGTTGGGACTTCACATCGGGGATTACCCCTTGGTCAATGGATTTCCTATTGGAGAATACTGAGAGTGGGGGGGGTGTGAATCAATATTCCTTAGCAATTATCACTTTTAAATATTTTCAGAGAATTAGTTAATCTTCAATTATTGTTAACGTTTACGCAGTAATGACAGTAAATAAAAGAACCTAGGAGGCATAAAGATTTTAGGTGGAAAACCCCCTCCGGATCAAAAACCACCAAACTCTTTTCTAATAAATTCTTTAATCTTCAGTCCCAACTGAAATGAAAGTAAAAACTTCTTAGAATTCTAGAAAAGGATTCTTTTCTAGCTCCCACTGGATGTACACTGTAATGCCCGAGATTCTTCACTAGTCAGCTGAACAGATGCCCCAAAACCCAATGAGCTACAACTCACCCTAGAACCACCCTACCACCCTGAATTTTTCACAGGCTTGAACCTATTGGTGACTTCATGCACCAGCCTAGCACCACCCTCCCACCCTATAGAAGAATAAAAGAAGAATGGACTCCTGTACCAGGGAAAATGATCCACTTTACAATGCTATAGAATGATTTATAAGATGACGACACACTAGACCATAACCCCAACTATGACACAACCACCTAATGATGATCCTAGACCTCCCAACACTACCTCTTCAACTTTTTGTAGATAGACACTTGTACAACTTTTACAAAGATGCTTTTATAATGACTTTGTATAACGATACTTTTACAATGCCTGTATGCAGTGTTGCCCAGTTCAAGACATCATGTGGTGAACTTCTTGCTGTTGTTATGCACCTTGATAGCTACTCTTGTCATGCTACCCTTTCTCATTCTTTAGAACATTAGATTATGCATTGAGGCTTCTCTTGATGAATATATAATACCTACAAAAGGTCTTCAAGGAAATACCCATGACATGATAATAGCAAAACTTACCTCATCCTGCAGAGCATATGTAAGTGCTAAATAAAAACAACTAATTAGAATACAAAGAACCTAATGTAATTAAGAGATGAACATGCATATAAAAATGATACTTACTTATAGGTTACCTTTGCTGCATCATTTTGCTGCACCTTGCTCTTTGCTTCCCTAAAATGTTTGGTCCTTTTCACCCCTTGACAACACTTGATCTATTTTTTCTTTCCTTCTAGGAGCACGATATTTAATCTAATGTATCTCTGTGATTTCAGATCCCCAACATGCTATCTTCGGCCCTATAGATGCCATCTAAGCCTACTTTCCAATGCCATAGGTCTGACCTGATTTAGACTCCTCAAGGCAAAGTTATGCCCAATCTCTCACAATGACCTAATTATGGACTAGTTCAGTAGAGTTAACTTGTATGACATACCTCGTGTCACTGTGTCCTCCTTTGGCTTTGAAATTGATGGATAGAAAACTGCAATCTATGCACTATCCACCAATTTTTATAGAATTGCAATCATCTTCTCTGAGAGAGAGTTGAGATGATTTTCCCAAGGTCACTTCCTTTAGATGAAATTCAACAGCTTCCAAACACCCTAACTTCCACTGCTCATATATTCGAAAATATAGCGAACCAAGGCCTGGAATTCGGTCACGACATTCATCAAGATTTTGAATCAAATGGGTTTTAATTTTATAATTTAATACTTCGCACAAATGAAGTTATAGCGAAAATGCCACAATCACTACATTTGGATGATATACGATATTTCTCTTTATAGAGTATAGAGGGGCTTTATAGAGAACGTGCGAGGGATTTTAGGATCTTAAAAAATGATTAATTATTGACTATTCAATGACCAAAACCAATTATGAGTGCCATTCCACAACCCCATATGGTTTTAGCCCACTAATTGGGGTTACTAACTTCAAACATGAATATCTCTCAAACCATGAAGAATTAGTTGGCATGCAATATATCAATGGAAACATCTCGATGAGTAGAATCTATATAGAAGATCCTTGAATCAAAATAGAGTAAGTTGTCAAATCAAAATTCCCTTGCAAGATCAAGGTAGCTACTAGTGCTACTTGGGTTGACATCAATGACAACCTCAGATCATCTTTAGATCAACAATCTCCCCCTTTGGCATTGATGACAACACAAGTACTCCTCCTGCGATCAAGGAACCTCTTCCTACTGCCTTCTCTCCCCCTTAGACATATGTGGCAAAGGGTAAATCTCCCTGACACACAACCATCCTATGGACCTATACACACTTCCACTCCCCCTTTATTTTCTGAATAAGAAAAATATAATGAGAACTTGGGAGAATCCCAAGCTTCTGGTGAAGATATTCAAATGCTTCACGAGGTAAAGGTTTAGTGAATATATCGGCAATTTGTTCTTTTGTACCAATATATTCAAGTTTGACATTCTTTTCAGCAACTTGTTCTCTAACAAAATGATATTTTATCATAACGTGTTTTGTTTTTGAATACATGACAAGATTCTTGGAGATGCTAATGGCATTGATGTTATCATAGAAGATGGGAATAGGCTCACTAAATTGTACTTGAAGATCATGCAAAGTTTGTTTCATCCAAAGGGCTTGAGTACAACAAGCTACCACTCCAATGTATTATTCTTCCACTATAGATAACGAGATTGAGGTTTTCTTTTTGCTTAACCATGATATGAGACAACCACTTAGATAGAATGTTGCTCCACTAGTACTCTTACGATCATCAATGCTTCTTGCCCAATCTACATTTGTAAAGGCTTGAATAATGACATTGTTTCCCTTGGAATACCACAAGCCATATCCTATTGTTCCCTTTAGACATCGAATAATTCTTTTGACGAAAATAACATGTGATTCTTTTGGTGCTGCTTGGAATCTTGCTACTTGTCCAACTTCTTACATAACATCTCATTGGGAGGCTGTTACATATAGAAGACTACCAATCATAGATTTATACAACCTTTGATCCACATTCTTAGGTGAGTCATCTATGCTCAATTTGCAACCTGTTACCATTAGAGTAAGGATGGGTTTGCAATCTTCCATTTTGAATTTCTTGAGCATTTCCTTGATGTACTTGGCTTGACATATAAATATTCCTTTCTCTTGCTATGATATTTGAAGCCCTAAGAAGTATGTCAACTCACCAAGTAAAGACATCTCAAACTCACGTTTCATTTTTTTACCAAAGTTCTTACTTAGTCGATCATCATTGCTACCAAAGATTATATCATCTACATATACCTCAATGATTGTTAAATTATCTTTATATATTTGTATGTAAATATTTCTATCAACAATATCTTTCTTGAACGCTTGTTGACGTAGATATCCATCAAGATGAGCATACCATGCTCTTGGAGCCTTCTTGAGACCATACAGAACCTTGTTTAACCTCCAAACATAGTCTTATTTTTTGATAGTAGAAAACCTTCAGGTTGTTCTATGTAAACTTCTTCTTCTAATTCTCCATTCAGAAATGCTGACGTAACATCCATTTGGTAGACATTTATTTTTCTTGAACATGCATAGGCGAGAAACATCTGGATGGATTCCATTCTAGCAATTGGTGCAAATGTTTCGTGAAATAAATTCCTTCCACTTGTGCATCTCCTTTGCAGACTAATCTTGTCTTGTTCCTGGTGACCTGTAATCCTTCAAATGCTTTTCTCCCCATGAACCTTTAATGAAACTACCATCTTGTTCAAACTACCTTCCTCTCAATTGTAGACTTGTGCCATATACTGCTGCATAGACTCCTCCTGTACAAACATTAAGGAGTCAACAAGCCAGATTCTTCAAAACAGTGAATCACCTAACGGGCCATCTTAACTTGAGTCATTATCTGAAGCAGCTGCTAATTCCTCATGACCTTTTTCTTTTATAAATCCTGAAAGCATTACTGCTGAAACCTTGTTATATGCTTTGTCTTCCTGTACCTGTTTCCTTTTACAAACCTTCTTATTCCTACAATCTCGAGCCATGTGCCAATAGTTATGACACTTGAAGCATTCAATGTTGTCCATTGTCGATTCGATTTTATATTTGAAACCACGAGCACTATGGACATAGTTATGGAATTTGAAACAATCAATATTTGGCCCATCTAGCACGTATTCTCTTTTGACAAAATCATCATGGAACCTGTCTCGTGATCCTGTAAACTTTCTTCTAGGGTTTTGCAGATAATGATTGTACCTATCAAAAATTTCACAATCCCTAGCCATATGTCCATAGTTAGCACATAAAAAGTAATAACCATTAAATAAATGAACATACCTGGAAGATTTTTCATTCTTCTTTGGAGGCATTGTTGTAGTTTTGTGTGGTCCTTTGTTCTTGATTGCTTTGGTCTTGTTCTTTGGAGTTGCAACATTCTTCTTTGTCTTTTCACTTTGAGCAACTTCCTTCTTAGAATCATCTTGTGAAGTTGTGGAGCTTGTGCCTTCATCAACTGGAGCTTTACCAACTTTAATTGCCTTCATTTTCTCTTCTTCATCTGTCTTATCTTATAAGTATTCTTTCTGTGATACCTTGAGTTTATTGATCTTGTCACGAGTTTCATCAAGTTCTTCTTTCTTTTGAGCAAGATCTTCCTTCTTTCTTCTATCACCTCAACCTGTAGCTTGAGAAGAGTGGTCTTCTCTACTTCTCTGTTGAGAACCTGTATCTATTCCTTCTGCTTCTCATTTTGAATCCCAAGCCTACTTATTTCTATTGAAGATGTTTCTAATTCCTTTTGCTTTTGGTTAATGATGGATATGTATCTTTGATCAAATTCCTTCCTTTCAATTTCTACTTCCTGCATCTATTGTGTGATCCTGCTAATCTATGCAAATGTTGTGTTGAGTTCTTGTTGATTCTGTTGGACTTCTCTCTTGAGGTCTCATGTCGCTGTATTATTGATTTCTTCCAACTTCTTCTGAAGTGAGTCTTCAATACATTTGTGTTCTTCAACTTCAATTTTGAGACCTTGAACTTGTTCTTCAAGAGTATTGGAATGGATATTCTTAGCCTTGAGCTCGTTTATAAGCTTGAATGCCTCTTTAGAAAATTCTTCTATGGTCAACCCTTCTTCATCATACTCAAAAGGATCCAAGTTTTCAATAACATCTTGACCTGATTTCTTTGTTGAATAGAGAGTATGAAGCTTTTCCCAAAGAGCTTTCGCTATTGAACATTGACCAACTTTTTATATCACAGAATTTGGAAAAACATTCAAAATTATATTCATGGCCTTTCAATTGTACCTTTTAGCTCCGTCGATAGATGTGTCTCCAGAAACAATTGACTCCCATACTCCATGTGCCTGCAAAGATACTTCCATCCTGGATTCCATATGCAGTAATTATCTACATCAAAATCAGGGGTTGGTACATAGTACTCACTTTCTTGAGATTCTGTTGTACATGTACCTTCCTTTGAAATCCTTGTAATCCACTTCTTTGAATTTCCCATATCTATGCACTGAAAACTAACTTCCAACAGTTAGTTGTTACTAAAGCAACCAAGCTCTGATACCAATTGTTGGAAAACACTGGGGGGGTGAATCAACATTCCTTAAAAATTAGCACTTTTAAATCTTTTCAGAGCATTATTTAATCTTCAATTATTATTAACATTTATGTAGTAATAACAATAAATAAAAGAACCGAGGAGGCACACAGATTTTAGGTGGAAAACCCCCTCCGGGTTAAAAACCACCGAATGATTTTGTAATAAATTCTTTAATATTTAACCCCAACTGAAATGAAAGCAACAACTTCCTAGAATTCTAGAAAAGCATTCTTCTCTAGCTTTGACTCAATGGACGCTTCAATGCCTGATATTCTTCAGTAGTCAACTGAACAGATGCCCCAACACCGAATGAGCTACAACTCACCCTAGCACCACCCTACCACCCTGAAGTTTTCACATGCTTAAACCTATTGGTGACTTCATGCACCAGCCTAGCACCACCCTACCACCCTATAGAATAATAAAATAACAATGGACTCCTGTACCAGGGAAAATGGTCCACTTTACAATGATATAGAATCATGTAGAAGAAGACGAGACACTAGACCATAACCCCAACTATGACACAACCACCTAATGATGATCCTAGACCTCCTGACATTTCCTCTTCAACTCTTGGTATATAAAAACTTGTACAAATGTTATAAAGATGATTTTACAATGACTTTGTACAATTATACTTTTACAATGTCTGTATGCAGTGCTGCCCACTTGAAGACATCATGTGGTGAACTTCTTCCTGTTGTTCTGCACCTTGATTGCTACTCTTGTCATGCTGCCCTTTCTCATTCTCCAGAACATTATATTATGCATTGAGTCTTCTCTTGATGAATATATAATACTTGCAAAAAGTCTTCAAGGAAATACAAATGACATGATAATAACAAAACTTACCTTATCCTACAGAGCATATGTCAGTGCTAAACAAAAACAACAAATTAGAATGCAAAGAACCTAATGAAATTAAGAGATGAACATGCATATACAGAAGATACTTACCTGTAGCTTACCTCATCTGCATCATTTTGCTACACCTTACACTTTGTTGCCCTAGAAAGTCTGGGCCTTTGCACCCCTTGAAAACACTTGATCTAGTTTTTCTTTCCTTCTAGGAGCAAGATATTTAATCTGATGTATCTCTACAATTTATAATCCCCAACACGTGATATTTGGCCTTGTAAAAGCCCTTTGAGTTTTCTTTCCAATGCCATAGGTTTGACCTGATTTGGACTCTTCAAGGAAAATTTATGCCAAATCTCTCAAAATGATCTAATTATGGATTAGTTCAACAGAGAAAACTTGTACGACGTACCACGTGTCACTGTTTTCTCCTTTGGCTATACAATTGATATATAAAAAACGATAGTCCATGCACTGTCTTCAAATTTTTACTGAATTCCAATCCTCTTCTCTGAGAGAGATTTATGACAATTTTCCGAAGGTCACTTATTTGAGATGAAATTTGGCAGCTTGCAAAAAACCTAACTTCCACATATGATATCTCCGAAAATATAGTGAACCAAGATCTGAAGTTCGGTAACAACATTCATTAGGATTTCAAATAAAATGGGTTTTAATTTCAAAATCTAAGTCTTCACAGAAGTGAAGTTAGAGAAAAAATGCCACGATCACTACATTTGGAGGATATATGAGATTTCTTTTTGTAGAGTAGAGAGGGGCTTCTATAGAGAATGTTGGAGGGATTTTAGGAGCTTAAAAAATTATTTATTATTGACTATTCGATGACCAAAACCAATTATGAGTGCCATGCCACAACCCCATAGGGTTTTAGCCCACTAACTGGGGTTACTAACTTCAAACATGAATATCTCTCAAACCGTGAGGAATGACTTGGCGTGCCATATATCAACGGAAACATCTTGATGAGTAGAATCTATCTAGAAGATTCTTGACTGAAAATAGAGTAACTTGTCAAGCCAAAATTCCCTTACAAGATCAGGATATCCCGTGGTGCTGCTTGGGTTGACATTAATGACAACCTTAGATCATCTTTAGATCAACATTTCCAACACCATCAACATTATTTTATATGGTATGACTAGGACGAATATGTCAGAAAAGAATGCCAAGTTCACTTATAGGTTTTTGAAAGATTTATTTGCAGGTTTAGGGACAGAGTTAGCCTTCAGTACAATTTGTCATCCACAGACATATGGACATACAGAGAAGGTTAACAGGATTTTGGAGGACATGTTGGGAAGGTATCTTATGCATTAGAACCAAAAGTGGGAAGAGTATCTTCCACTGGTGGAGTTTTCATATAATAATGGGTATCACGAATCTTTGAAGATGAATTTGTTTGAGGCACTTTATGGGTGGTGTTGAAATATTCATATTAATTGTAGTGATCCAACGAATAAGGTATTGATTGGACTAGACATGTTGTTAGAGATGGAATAGGAAATGCAAGTAATGAAGAAGAATTTAAATGTAGCAGAGGAAAACCATAAGGGCTATTTAGATTAGCACAAGGTGTTTAAGGAAATTCATATTAGGGAATATATTTATTTGCACATCAAGCCCAAGAATATATCCTTGAGGATTGGATCCTATGCTAGGTTGACACCTCCGTATTGCAAGCCTTTCAAGGTTCTTAAGAGGATTGGACTAGTAGCCTACTGAATTACACTACCTCTAATAGTGAAATTTCATGATGTTTTCCATGTGTCAGTGCTTAAGAAGTGTTTGAAATATGTTGATCATGTGATTGACTAGTTTTTATTGCAAGTGGAAGTAGAAGGAGAATTCTTGCTAGAACCTCAGTACATTTTGCAGTAAAAGATGTTCATGCTCTGAAATCAAGAAATTGAGCAATCAAGAAGTTAAAGTTCAGTGGAAGAACTTTAGGCTCGATGAAGCTACATGGAGGATGGCTAATCATATGTAGGTTATGTATCCTTCTCTATTTTCAAGTTGAGCATATGTGATTTGATATAGTTTTGATGTTATATTTTGGTTAAGTATATGCATATGCATATGCATGTAAATACTGTATCGAGCTATGTTATAAAGCTCTAATATACTATATGGTGTTCATGATATGTTGGTTATGTTTCCATCGGTATGATATGATGTAAATGCTCCATCGAGTTGTGTTATAAAGCTCTATGGGTAGCATGTGTTTGGCTAGTTTATAAGTGTCATTGAGTATTGAGGATAGTGTTCCCATAAGTGGGAGGGTTCTATAATAGCCCTGGTTAAAAATCCACGTAATAAAGTTAATAAAGGAAGGATAAGACCTAGTTCACGAGACACATATTCCAAGCTAAATGTTGGAAAAGACATAGTGAAGGGGATCACTTGCAATTAATTTATGGCTATGGAAATCTAAAAAGGCAATGGCAAAGGAAAAGAAGTATTAATTGACATTGACTTATGAAAATAAAGGAAAATAGGAGAAAAGGAAGGTGAAAGGTCACATAATTGCGTGATGAGGAAATTGAAGGAAAAATAGAGGAAAACGAAGAAAATAAAGGCCTCAATGATAAAAGGATTCTGAGGATTAGTTCACAACTTTTATTGGTTGAGTTTTTGTCAGTTGAATTTTGAAGCTCTTTCCCATACTCTTGCACACTTAAATATTTCTTGGAGAACTCTATTTTTCATTGGATCTAGAAAATAAGGGAAAGGAAAATTAGGAAGGTGCAAGGGGATAGTGGGATCGAAAGCTACAACGGGATTGTGTGTAGGTATGGAGTTGCATGTATGATTTCTTTGCTAGTTTTGGCACAGATGGTATATTGATGTGGTTATTTGTTTAGGACCTATCATTGGTATCGAGGATTTCCTAGATTTCGATCATTTTGTGGGTTTCCCAATTGATTGTGTTTTTGATTGGTGTTCATGTTCCTTATGATTGTGGGTTGAGGTACTAGTTCCTAGAGCCTTGGTTGGACAAATTCTCTGGAATACTTGGAACAACTTGGGTTGAGTTACTACTCCTAGAAGTCTTGGCTAGAAAAATTCTCTAGAGCCCTTTACGGGTTAAGTTACTAGTCCTAGAGCCTCAGTTGGAAAAACGCTCGAGATCGATGCAAGAGTTGTGGGTTGAGTTACTAGTCTTCAAGCCAAGTTGGAAAAAATGCTTTGGAGCCTTAGACAACATGGGTAGAGACCAATATGTTAATGGTTAGTGATGTTTAACCATGAGGTGGAATCACTGGTTGATTGTTCAGTTAGTTTGGCCTCCAGAAGCCCTGGTTTGGTTCGCTTGGTTTATTCCATGATATCCTACATTCATGCTTGGAATATGGTATGGGGGTGACTAGATGAAACAGATATTTGGTTCAACCCAATCTATGGTCGGGTGGTATGTGGACTTCCCTGACTTGGTTGGATTTGCATATGTTAATAAGAGCTATTTTCCTCTCTTCTTTTCATGAGCAATTGTACTTGTTATTGTGTGACTTGTTGGCATTATGTTTCTGGTATGGCTATATGTTACAGATGTTGTACTTGATGGCAATTCCCGTGGCAAGGCTCTCATTTTATTGAAAAATTAAGAAGGACGCAGGAAATCAGTTCAGAAGGTGCGTACTCGTAGGTGTACCATGCAGAAGCCGCGTCTAGAGACGCTGGCCAGCCGTTCAGGAGGTGCGTCCACCCAGTGCACACTTTTCAAGACAGAGAAAAGCACACGTGGGGGTTTCTTGTGATTTACTCTTGGTATCTAGCCGACGGTATTGTGTTATTAAGGTGTCGGCCCGTGGTATTGTTCCATGATTTGAGGAAGAGCTTGCCTATATAAAGCAAAGGAGATCTTTTGGCTTGAAGGCGTCTGGGGTTGAATATCTTATTAGGCTAGATCTGGTCTAGATCTAAAGAAGGCGAATCTACAAAAGGACTGAGATCTCTTTGGCGCATGATCAGATCTGTAGATCTGACTGTTTGGGTTACTCTTAAAGTCTTGAAATCATTCATACCCGAAGGTACGTAGGTACAGTGAAAGGCAAGTGCGCCGGGACGCAGAGCAGTAGAACGAGACCTGCGTGGGGACGCAGAGCGGAATAAGATTCAGGTGCATCCCTGCAGTAAAAAGACGCGGTGCGATAGTATCTCTGGGTGCGTCCCTGCAGCAACAGGACGCGGCGCGATAGTGTTTTTGGGTGCGTCCCTACAGCAAAAGGACGTAGTGCAGTTGAAGGAACAGTGCGTGGGCACGCAGCGCAGCGGAAGGATACCTGCAGCTGTACGCAGGAAAGTAGAAGGCGAACTGCGTCGCGACGCAGGCCACAGAAGGGAAAACTGCGTCTCTGTCTTAAGATATTCTGTTGATTGTATTTCTCTGTTGATAAGGTGTTCTGGGTTAATTCTGTTATTGCTGATCTGATAACTGTAGTAGACAGTAACTGTTATGTACTTGATGATCATTTGATGCTTTATGAAAAGAAGTAGGGGGTTGTAGCTCCCTTCCAGGAGAGACTGGGAAATGAGAGTGAGAGAGAGTTGCAGCTCTCTGCAGGTTGCAGCCTGCGTACTGGTAAAGGACTGCACCAGTACAAAATCATTGTAAAAGGAGTTTCTAATTTTGAAAGAAGATAGAGACATATTGCAGCAGGTGGTTTTCACCCACATTGGGTTTCCACCTTACATCTTGTGTTCTTTGGTGTGAATATCTGTTTTCTTGTTCATGCTCATTATTTTTATGGTACTGACATGCAAAAATAATTCAAAGATCAAATAAGGAAGATTTATTAAAAGAATTAGATAATACTGATTCACCCCCTGCCTCTCAGTATTATTTTCAACAATTGGTATCAAAGCAGGTCCTTCAGAGAAGCTTGATCGCTTGAAGGTAGATCGTTCATCATGAGCAACTACGAGAGAGAAGCATCAATCAGGCCACCGGTTTTTGATGGGACAAACTTCAACTATTGGAAGGTAAGAGTTACTGCATATCTTCAATCTCTTGGTACAGAAGTTTGGGACATTGTAGAAACAGGCTACGCTTTTCCTTCAGCTACTCCTACAGATGCAGCTGAGAAGAAGAAGTATGAAACAAATGCGAAAGCAGTCAGTACTCTATTAGGATGTATATCCCAAACAGAATTCATGAAGGTAATGCACTAAAAATCCGCAAAAGAGATATGGGACAAAATTGTCACGAGCTATGAAGGAGATGAACAGGTAAAGCGTGCTAAACTTCAAACTCTCAGGATTCAGTATGAGACTCTCAAGATGTATAATGATGAAAGTGTGGCTAATTATTTTCTTCGGGTAGATGAGATTGTTAATTGTATGAAAAATTTGGGTGAAGAAATAAAAGAGGCTATAGTAGTTGAAAAGGTTCTAAGATCATTGTCCCCCAAGTTTGAATCTAAAGTGTCTGCAATAGAAGAAAAGGAAAATCTCCGAATTCTCACTATGTCTCAGCTACATGGAATTCTAACTGCTTATGAAATGAGAAAGGGAGGTCCATCAGATAGAAGGGAAGCTGCTTTCAAGGCATCAAGCAAAGAAAATTATTATGAAGCAAGCCATGTTCCAGAAGAAGAGGAAGAAGAATCAAATTTTGTCAGAAATCTTCAAAGGGGTCCTGGAAGGTTCAGAGGTAAGCTACCTTTTAAATGCTTTGCTTATGGAAGAGTAGGTCATTATGCTGCAAAATGTCCTTATAAGGATAAAGGAAAGGAACCTGCTAGGTGGAACAAGAAACAAGGTGCAAATAAGAAAAGCTACTACACCCATGAAGATAGTGATGGTTTATCAAACAGTGATGAAGATGAACAAGGTAATAAATATAAGTTGTTAATGGCATTTGAAGATGATGATTATATGGATGCTGTAGATGTGGATAACCTTTATGATGAAATTACTAGACTCAAGAGATGTATAGAAGAAAAGAATGTGATCATTGATACTCTACAATTTCAAATTGATGAAAAGGAAAAACACCTTGAAAAACTAGAAGGTGAAATTGTTGGTCTTAGAAAAGAGATTGAGAAAACAAAAGCTATTAATCTTAAGTTTGTCAAAGGATCTGAAACTTTGGATGAGATTATCAATGTGCAGCGGTCTCCTCTAAACAAGACAGGTCTGGGTTATAATGGAGAAACCTCTCAAGCATCCACCTCAAAAAGTTATCTTGATGCGGCAAGAAGAAATGAGCAAAAGAACAATGAAGATCATCAGGTAAAGCAGGGATGTATTACAAACAGAAACTATCAAGGGCAATCCATCTTAAGGGTGAACAAAAGCTACAACCAGCCACAGGTAAAATCTTCTCAGTTTGGTTCAAGAATAGATGAAAATAGAAATTATAATCAGTTGGCTGGTAGATTCAATAACCGCAGAAGCTTCTTCAATGGACAATGCTTTTCTTGCCATAACTTTGGTCACAAAGCAGCTCAATGTGTTGCATATAAAACAATCATGACTAGGGAAGCTCAAAAACAAAGAAGTATGATAGGGATTACAAAAAGGACCTATAACAACTTTTCGGTTCTTGAAAATGAAGTTGAATGTTCTATTTGCAATAATTTTGTTCATGAAGACTCTGAATGCAGGAGCAGGTTTCAGCAGAAAAAGGAACAAGCCTCAAGCACCAAAACATGGAGAATAGAGGAACCTCAAACGGAAAGATGTGGGATAGCATTTTATGCAGAGGGACAGGAAAATCTATGGTACATTGACAGTGGATGTTCGAAGCATATGACAGGTGATAAAGAAAAACTTGAGTCTTATTCTACTTTAGAAAAGGGAAAGAAAGTCTCTTTTGGAAATGATACTCCTGCAACTATAAAAGGAAAAGGCATTGCTCAGTTAAAAGAAAAGGTCAAGGCTGGAAATGTTTTGTATGTTGATGGATTGAAGCATAATCTTCTAAGTGTCAGCCAGATGTGTGATCAAAGAACCGAGGTTATATTCAGATCAAATGGATGTCTTGTTCGTGATCTTGATACAGGTAAAACAGTGCTCAAAGGTAAAAGAACTCCAAATAATCTGTACATATTTGAAGAAGGACAACAACAATGCTATCTGAGCAAGGATGAAGAGCACTGGTTATGGCATCGAAGGTTGGGACATCTAAGCTTCTCACAAATAAGGAAAGCATGCAAATATCAGGCAGTTCGTGATCTTCCAGATATCAAAATTCCTGACAACACCATATGCAAATCATGTCAGTTTGGAAAACAAACCTGAACTAACTTTCCAGAGAAAGAAGGATCAGCTAGCATGCCTCTTGAGCTAGTACATACAGATACGTGCAGTCCCTTCAGAAAAAGGACACCTCGAGGAGAAGAATACTTGATATTATTCATTGACGATTTCTCCAGGTTTGTCTGGTTAGGACTTATGAAGCACAAAGATGAAGCATTCGAAAAATTCAAATCTTTCAAAGCCTTGGTTGAAAATGAATCAGGTCACAAAATTAAGTGCCTCAGATCCGACAGAGGTGGGGAATTTACTTCAAATGAATTTTTCGATTTCTGTGAAGAACATGGGATAAGAAGAGAATTCTCTACAGCAAGAACTCCCCAGCAAAATGGAGTTGTGGAGAGAATGAACAGAACAATCCAACAAATGGCTCGTGCTATGCTTGATGAATCAGGAACTCCCGCAACTTTCTGGGGTGAAGCTGCACATGCTGCGGTTATTATTCTCAACAAAACAAATGTCCGGGTGAACAGCACTCAAACTCCTCATGAGCTCTGGAGTGGTAAAACTCCTTCAGTAAAGCACTTCAAAATCTTTGGGAGCAAATGCTATATCAAGAATACTGATGAGCAGCTTGGCAAACTTGAACCTAGAGCAGATGAAGGCATTCTTCTTGGTTACTCTCCATATAGCAAAGCATACAAATGCTACAATAAAAGACTTGGCAGAATTGTTGACAGCATTGATGTAGTGGTTGATGAGAAGGGATACATTCCTAGGCAAGTACATCGTGAAGACATCGAAGAAGATGAAGGCTACCCTCAAAGACAGAATGATGAAGAAGAAGAACCTCAAGAAGAACCTCAAGAAGAACCAGAGGAGCAAACAAGAATAGAAGAAAAGACTCCATCCAGATATGTTCAGAAGAACCACCCAGAATCTCAGATTATGGGACAGAAAGAAGCAGGTGTACAAACTAGAAGAACAGTTGCAGAAGCTTCAAGCTATTTGGCATTACTCTCCTCGACTGAACCACAAAATTTGAAAGAAGCATGCAAAGATGAATGTTGGGTGAAAGCAATGGATGAAGAACTTGAGCAGATCGAAAAGAACAACACTTGGGAGCTGGTTCCTAGACCAAAAGATAAGAATGTTATCGGGACAAAATGGGTCTTCAAAAACAAATTGAATGAAAATGGAGAAGTAATTAGAAACAAAGCCAGACTTGTTTGTAAAGGATATGTGCAGCAAGAAGGGATAGACTTTGAAGAAACCTTTGCTCCTGTTGCAAGAC
The DNA here is from genome assembly GCA_031772625.1 of Pinus tabuliformis. NCBI lineage: Eukaryota > Viridiplantae > Streptophyta > Pinopsida > Pinales > Pinaceae > Pinus > Pinus tabuliformis. Next base: position 1,165,304,896 of record CM062817.1, on the reverse strand, counting down.
TTGAGGCCATCCGAATGTTTCTTGCTCTCTCAAGTTTTCAAAACTTCAAAGTATTTCAAATGGACGCGAAATCAGCCTTTCTAAATGGAGACTTGGAAGAAGAAGTATACATTGAACAGCCAGATGGGTTCATTCTTGGAAATAATCCAAACCTTGTATGCAGATTGAAAAAGGCTCTCTATGGTCTCAAACAAGCTCCAAGGGCTTGGTACTACCGCTTGGACAAATATCTTCATCAACAAGACTTTTCAAAAGGATCATCAGATAGCAATCTTTATATAAAAGTTGAAAATGACAAATTGCTAATTCTTGTTGTGTATGTAGATGACATTATTTTTGGCAGCAATGAAGAAGCTATGAGTCAAAACTTTGCCTTGGTCATGCAGGAAGAATTTGAAATGTCCTTGCTAGGAGAACTAACATATTTCCTTGGTTTGCAAATCCAACAAAAGGAAGGAGGAATCTTTTTATCTCAAACCAAGTATCTCAAACAGATTTTGAAGAAATATGGCATGGAAGATGCAAAACCAGTATGTACACCCATGGTCACAGGATGTAGCCTTAGTGCAAATGATGATTCTACAGCAGTACATCAACCAACCTACAGATCTATGATTGGAAGTTTACTTTATTTGAAAGGTACCCGCCCAGACATCATGCATGCAGTAGGAATAGTTGGAAGATTTCAGGCAAATCCGAAGGAGACTCATCTTCAGGCAGTGAAGAGAATTTTCAAATATCTTCAAGGGACTCAAAATTATGGCTTATGGTATCCTAGAGATACAGATCTTACACTTCATGCTTATACATATGCAGATTGGGCCGGAAGCGTGGATGACAGGAAAAGCACAAGTGGAGGTGCATTCTTTATGGGTTCCAGACTGGTATCTTGGTTCAGCAAGAAACAGAGTTCAATTGCCTTGTCTACAGCTGAAGCGGAATATGTTGCTGCTGCATCTTGTTGCACCCAACTCCTTTGGATGATGCAGACTTTGCAGGATTTTCAAATCACTTGTACACCACCAATCCCCATCTTATGTGACAACACAAGTGCAATCAGCATCTCGAAGAATCCTGTTATGCATTCAAAAACCAAGCACATACCAATCAAGTACCATTTTCTCCAGGAACAAGTACTTGAACAGAAGGTCAAGTTGGAGTATGTTCCTTCTAAGGAACAAGTTGCAGATATTCTCACCAAACCATTGCCCAGGGACACTTTTGAATACCTCAGGCAAAAGCTGGGGGTTGTTGATGCATCATCTTATTGTTGAACCTTTTTTCTGATTGATGGTACAGGTTCAGGGGGAGCACATAATGCATTGTTGGCATTATGGAGGATGGTTAGAAGGAGATCTTGGAAATGGCTGCAATATGTCTCTATCTCTTTCATGGTGGATTATGGTTCTTTGTTGCAGATCTGGTTCGTATTCAGGGGGAGCATGTTCCTAGGGGGAGCATACCCCTTTGCCCTTGATGACAAAGGGGGAGAATGACGCTGAAGTTTGTGAGGTTGCCATCAAGTCCAAAGGGGGAGATTGTTGGCATTATGTTTCTGGTATGGCTATATGTTACAGATGTTGTACTTGATGGCAACTCCCGTGGCAAGGCTCTCATTTTATTGAAAAATTAAGAAGGATGTAGGAAATCAGTTCAGAAGGTGCGTACCCGCAGGTGTACCATGCAGAAGCCGCGTCTAGAGACGCTGGCCAGCCGTTCAGGAGGTGCGTCCACCCAGTGCACACTTTTCAAGACAGAGAAAAGCACACGTGGGGGTTTCTTGTGATTTACTCTTGGTATCTAGCCGACGGTATTGTGTTATTAAGGTGTCGGCTCGTGGTATTGTTCCATGATTTGAGGAAGACCTTGCATATATAAAGCAAAGGAGATCTTTTGGCTTGAAGGCGTCTGGGGTTGAATATCTTATTGGGCTAGATCTGGTCTAGATCTAAAGAAGGCGAATCTACAAAAGGACTGAGATCTCTTTGGCGCATGATCAGATCTGTAGATCTGACTGTTTGGGTTACTCTTAAAGTCTTGAAATCATTCATACCTGAAGGTACGCAGGTACAGTGAAAGGCAAGTGCGCCGGGACGCAGAGCAGTAGAACGAGACCTGCGTGGGGACGCAGGGCAGAGTAATATTCTGGTGCGTCCGGGACGCAGTACAGAAACAGGCGCACTGCGTGGGGACGCAGAGCGGAATAAGATTCAGGTGCGTCCCTGCAGTAAAAAGACGTGGCACGATAGTATCTTTGGGTGCGTCCCTGCAGCACCAGGACGCGGCGCAATAGTGTTTTTGGGTGCATCCCTACAGCAAAAGGACACAGTGCAGTTGAAGGAACAGTGCGTGGGCACGCAGCGCAGTGGAAGGATACCTGCGGGTGTACGCAGGAAAGCAGAAGGCGAACTGCGTCGCGACGCAGGCCACAGAAGGGAAAACTGCGTCTCTGTCTTAAGATATTCTGTTGATTGTATTTCTCTGTTGATAAGGTGTTCTGGGTTAATTCTGTTATTGCTGATCTGATAACTGTAGTAGACAGTAACTGTTATGTACTTGATGATCATTTGATGCTTTATGAAAAGAAGTAGGGGGTTGTAGCTCCCTTCCAGGAGAGACTGGAAAACGAGAGTGAGAGAGAGTTGCAGCTCTTTGCAGGTTGCAGCCTGCGTACTGGTAAAGGACTACACCAGTACAAAATCATTGTAAAAGGAGTTTCTAATTTTGAAAGAAGATAGAGACATATTGCAGCAGGTGGTTTTCACCCACATTGGGTTTCCACCTTACATCTTGTGTTCTTTGGTGTGACTATCTGTTTTCTTGTTCATGCTCATTATTTTTATGGTACTGACATGCAAAAATAATTCAAAGATCAAATAAGGAAGATTTATTAAAAGAATTAGATAACACTGATTCACCCCCCCCCCTCTCAGTATTATTTTCAACATGACTTTGATGGTTGGTTTATCATGGTCCATATGTTGTTCATTTACTAGTTATATGTTGGTTATAAGATGTATGTTGGCTATGGATATTGATTTATTTTGATTTGTTGATGAATTGTTAATGAACGCATGAGCTAATAGATGTTATTACAACTATTATGGTAGGGCATTAGACCTTCTTGATGATTCTCAGATAAGTATCAAACCCTTATGTTTAAATATGCATTCATGACCTATAGATTACATGTTTACCATGTGTTTGACAAAATGTCATTCATGGATAAGCCTTGCTAGGTAAATTTATTGAATAATTTTTTCATTAATGGATTTTTCCTTATGCTATTCCTCATTCTAGAAAGATTTATCAAGTTCTGGGAAGAGGTATGGATACTAGCCTTGAACAAAGTGGCTCAGATTTGAGTGTCGCATGCTAAAAACTAGGAAATCTAGACTACTATTGTTGGGAGGTAGGGTCATCCATGTGACTGCAGGCTCAAAGTTTTTGGGATGAATTATTATGCAAGTGACTGGAGGATCACAGTTGTTGGAATGCATTATTATGCAAGTGACTAGGAGTTTGTATCACTAAAAGGAAATTTAGCTTAGGTTTTGGGCACCTGGAGTGGTTGTTTAGCTCTTCTGGGTTAGTCGCTCTTTAGGAACGCCGGTAAGGTTTCATCTAGTCAAATCCATTTCCTTAATTTGATATAGGAGGTCGATTCATATCATAGTAACTCTTCATCACATGTTTACCTCAATGGACTGATGAACTTAGGTAAGTGTGGTAGGAGATGGTTATAGAGTGGTAACAGAGCTCCTACATTCAACACTTGGATTGGATGGGAGAAATATGTTTTTCATGCATGCATGTTGATGAGCACTAGTATTACAGGAAGAATGTTGCAACTCTTGGGCTACCAGCTTTACTTTGTCAACCCGGGGTGCATACAAACTTGGAGGTGATAGTGTTGTATACACAAGTAACAGTGATGGTTCTACCTTTTGTCATGGTTCAGCTGGTGAGAGCCCATAGGGGTCTTCAAGACAGACTTCTATGGAGTCAGAAGAAGGTTGGTTTCTTGATGGAAGAAATGGAAATCTTCTCTAAGGGAAAGCTACTCTACTACAATAATGGAAAATACCAAAATTCAATGCTAAATCACACCATTTCGTAATTAATTTCCAAGCAACTATGCTTTACAATAACGCTGAATTATCATGAAAAAATGCCACTATCTAAGCACGAAAGTAAGAAGAATGAAACATTGCTAATTTGCAAATAAAGGGACTGAAATAAATCTGTTTTTGTCTTTTTGTCTTTTCATGTAAAATCAAGGATGCAAACTAATTCCTTTTGGTGATGTGGGAGGATGGATGGAAGGGTTAGGAGATGGTTGTATGGTGTGGAAGACTGTTGGGAGGCTTTTGGTGACTTCCTAGAGGTTTTCCCTCAATCTGGCCTCAAAACAGGCCATTTCAGGAAACCTACAGGATGTACTAGAAACCTACAGGATTCCCGATAAACCGACAAGATATAGCCGAGAGAAAAATGGAAGGTGCTAGAGGTTATGCAAGGCATAGGGAAGGTGGTAGATGGTTGGAATGAAGTGAGGAAAGGTCTAGGATCACTCAAAAGTCAACATCAGAGATAGAGGATGCTTGGATTCACTCAATGTGCTTGGAAGAAATTCTATGGAAAATGATGAAAACTAGTGAAGGCAATGGTGAAAGCAAGGAATGACTATGGTGGATGGAGTGAAAGGTGGTTTCTGGCTATGAAGTCTTTGTCTCCTCCTGAAGCACCCACTCTACATAAACATGTATAATTCCGAAAAAGCTATGTAGCATTCTCATAAGCTAGAAAAGCAGAATTAATGAAATAACTGCCTACATTATGCATGAAGAAAGCTATTGAAAGGAATGAAAGCATGGATGAGATCTATTGTAGGAGTGAAGATAGAAGAGATGGAAATGAAATCCTACTTTACAAAACTAATCAAATGCTAACTAAAATATAGTAACCTCTAAAGCTTATGCAAGAAGTATAAATCTGTGTTTTTGGGGTTGCATAAGGGTCCCTTCCTCAAATCATGATCCCAAAGGGAGGAAATGAGGCCAAGACACCCACTGAAAACCTTGTGGTACTCCTTTTATCCTTGCTAATCTGCTACTGAAGTAAGGCACAAATGAAAGAAAACTAATAAAAAACCAATCCAATCTACACTACTTGCAATGAAAAGACATTTAAAAGCATATTAACAATGAAGCTATGTCACTAATATAAACATAAACATACAAGAAATAGGAGCCTTAGATGCTAGGGTTAGGACATAACCCAAGATATTTATCCCTCTGAGATAACTCAGTATTGGCTTAAAACAAAACTCATTCTTATTACGAAAAAAAAAATTACATCAATAAAACTTTCACAAGTGTGGAGCTCGAAAATAGCTTAGAGTTTTACAACAAAAATTTGAATCCCAATGAGGCTCTAGGCCTCTGTACTTATACAACTGAAGTCCCCAATGACTTCCTTAAAATTGGGGAGGCTCGACTCCCGAACTCGAGATAAACTAGCTTGGTTGCTTGCACTCCAAGTTGGTGTGATGGATGGAGGAATATTCGAATGGGGGAGAAGTAAATGAGGAGGATTTACCTCCTACAATCTCTCTCCTTTGTCCCATTCGAGTTTTAACCTTAGTGTTTGCAAAAATTCCTTGATTTTCTCCTTCAATCCTGCATTCAATGCATATTAGTCCACTAGGTGTAATATCCAACTCTAACTCATGTCATAAACAAAATATAATAAAAAAACATGTAATATGTTGTGAGGAAAGTTGGTTTGACTAAGCTAGGAGGTGAATTAAGGCCCATATAATTACCCAATGATGAGGCTCATCACCACCCCCCTACTGAAAGTGTTTCTTGTCCTCTGAGCAACTCAATCAATATCCATATCTTTCTTACCTCTAGTGGCCCCCCTGACATCCCATGCCTCTGCCGTGGTTTCCTCTTCTTGTTAATAGAAGCCCGCTTTCCTTTCTACCTCCTCCCACTACATATTTTTTTCTTCTTCCTTCCTTCCTTATATCATTCCTAAGAGTAGTGGTGGATTGAGTTTCAGGCTAATCCAATTGAATTTTATATAAAATCAGGTTATTACTTAAGCATAGCGGCGGTGGTAGAGAAGCTCGATGATTGGGTTCAAAATTTCAGGGGAGGGCCATCCCCCTCTCAGTACACCTGTAACACTGGAGAGTCATTACTCTCCATGGAGAGGACTGGGCATTCTTCTTCCCCTTATTCTGCAAATTTTAGGGGTTGGTTGTATTTTGTTGGGCAGTGGAGACTGCTAAATTCTAGTGAATAGTGTGAAAAGACGTATGCTTGTTCCTTATTGCCTGTAGTTTTCTCGGGCCACTTTTTCTTGGCGAGCCATTTTTGATATTTTTATCCATCGATTTCTCTTCAAAAAGCATGTAATGTTTGGGGAAGAAAATGGGAAATAGCTTAATGTACGATATTATGTCTGCCATTCATAGGCTCTTTTGGGTTCATTTTCTCCCCGGGGTCTTACCGTCTAACCGTTGATACTCCGCATCTTCACGGGTCGATGAGGTATGCATCAACCCTGTATGGGCTCACAGCTTTCCATTTTCCCTTCAATGGGGCAGGTACTCTCTTATCTTTAAGTTTTCTGGTAGTGTGTTCCATCTCCTCAAGCAAGCATGTATGCTATCATCACCTAACAGCTTGAACATGTCCTCAAAATGTGAAATTTCTTGCTCTTGGGTAGCAAGATATCTAGGTGCAATATGAGGATCATTTGCAATCAAATTATGGGCACCGATGAGGACCATGGTATCTGACTATTCAACTCTGATCATAAGAGGCTCAATTTTCTCTCTTGCCAATATCTTCTTCATCTCTACAACCCTTGATTCCTCATGGTTCATCCATGATGCCAAAGTCATCAACTATAAATCTCCTAGCTTGGCATTAGTGTGCCATACACTCATGTCTATTAAGGCCATGTTGTGAAAATAAAAATCAGAAATGTTGCCCCTATCTTCTAGTGTGTTATGATCACAAAGATCAATGAACTGCCTATAGTCCTGAAATGGCATGGTGCCTCTCTATGCTAGGGTCTTGATTTGGAACTACAACCACTATTCCTTGAGGTATAGGGCTTAGGATTTAGCTGGCATCCTACATTGGATTGCTTCTAAAGAGAGACTGGCCATACATGCTAATTGATTCTCTCTTTCTTACAGTTGTCCCCTCAACCATGAATTTTATGTTTCTAGTTGATTTTTCATTATGGCCTCTTTGTCTCTCAAGCTACTTAACTCTCTTCCCATATGCTTGAGCTTCTCCTCCATGTGCCTAATGTCTTCCACCCCCTTGGATTTGGCTATCTACATCCATTTGTGGGTTCTGGCTCTCTCCTTCTCAAGCTCGAAGAACAGTGGCATAGCAAATGTTTGAGGTATGACCCTGCCTCCTTCAATAAACCTATAGTAGGAGTCAAGGATAGGTTGGGGGCTAGGTTATTTTGACTTTGGGTCATCTTCTTTAGTTCCTTTTTGTTGTCCTGCCTCCTTTTCCATTTTTTGTGTCTCCTATTGGTTCAACAAAGTATCTTGTAGGACTTCTTCTGCCTCCTATAGATTTTTTTGTGTATCCTGTAGGATTTTTTTTCCCTTCGAGGAGGTTGATCTAGTCATCAACGTTCTCACATAGGTGATAGGGGACTTAGGGGAAGGAATCTTCTCCTTTTTTTTAGGTCAGTCTTCAATCACAATGGGAATTTTCGTTGGTGTTTGGGGTTTCCCCTTCCTTATTATTATGCTTTTCCTTGTCCTAAAATATAAGGGGGTCTATCTCTATCTTTTTCCTTTTTGCTTAATGGGGGTGCTAAGAGTAGTGAGGGAAGTTGCTACCTCTCTCTCAGTGGGTTCTGGAGACACCCTAGGTGACTCCTCCTTGTCTTTTGACCCCTTTTTCCCATTTCTTTCTTCACCTTTGTCTTTCCTTTCTTCTTCCTCGTGTAGATCCTCATCTTCTTGATTAGTTTCCTTGTTAACATCATCCTCTATTTCTTCATCATACTCCTTCTCTTTCTCCTCTTCTTCTTCATCTTCCTCATTTTCTTTTGTTTCATCATCTTCTTCATCATCCATCTCATCTCCATCTCCTTCTGTTTCTTCTTCTTCCTGCTCTATTTCTTCTTCCTCTACTTCAGTCTCTTCCTCTCCCTCTTCATTGATAGTAGGACTAACATCATACGTGAAACCTCTTATGTCTTCCTTTGCCTGCATGTCTCTGAAAAATCACCATTATATAGGAATTCTGAGGTTTTGGAGTGCATCTTCTATAGGGATTCTAATTAACCCATGACAAGCTAACTTTTGGGAATTTCCCTCTTACTCTTTGATTCTTGAGTCTATCAGTGATTGCTACAGGAAGTATGGTATGCTGAGTCTGTGGTGAGGGGGTGTTTCTGTTAGAAATCTCAATTCTTCAAGAAGCCTAAAATGATAGCCATAGACCACACTATACCTGCCCTCACATGAAATGTATTTGATAAGTTTGTATCTTAACTCATTCCAGGGATATGGCAGACTTGCTCTCCTTACTCCATTTTTTTCCTCAGTGGGTTCCTCACCTTCTAAAAAGAATTTCCTTTTGGCAACTTGACTATCTCCTTTGTCTTCCTTCCTCCATGGGACTTCTAGGGGAAGTGTGTTAACTCTGCGGATGAGTTCAGGGATGAGTTCTATGGAGAGGCCTCTTACCACAACAGTGGCATGGACTCTAGTGAGTGGAATGAGGGAGAGAGAAAAATCGCGAGCCACCTCATCATCATACCCCCTTAGTTTTTGGAAAAACCCCATCCAATTATGCATTGTGAAGATTTGTAGTACCTAAGGGTGTTGTTGGATCCTCACGGTGTTAGTGGGATGTCTCTTATTAAACCCTCATGTAATTTCTAGTTGGTGACGTATCGAGGAGATGAGATGGTTGATACAATTTTCAAATGCAAAACTAAAAAACTAAGATGACTGTATGGACAGTTCTCTTGCACATCTACCAAATTCACTCAAACTAGAGGATTTTTTTGTTCAATTTAATTGGAAAGATGAATGTAATTACAAAGCCTACCTCTTCATAATGTTTTCTATGGTCAACCCCCAATTTTTCCCTCTGAAACTCCTCTTGGCCTATCCTGTAGACTGTCTCTGTGTTTCCTATAGGAATACTATGTGCAATCTTATAGAATTTCCTGTGTAACCATGTAGGAATTCCTATGCAGAAAAATGATGGTGTCTTTGTTGTTGTAGGTTGCTTGGGTATGAGAGTGACTTATGAGAGCGAGCCTCGAGGAATTGAATGCATGAATGCATTGGGATGACAATTATTTCCTCTTATGGTCATTTGGGTTGAGGTCGTGTGTTGGCAGCTGAGGTAGATTTCCATTTTTGGACCATTGGTCGCCACTACCACCTCATCATTCCCCACTTCCTCATAATCAAATCCCACTTCGCACTTCCGTAGCCTTAACTTATTTTGTCCTTCACCTTTTTATTTTTTAGTTGACTACTACCACATGTGAGAGGACAAATTGTTTTGTCTTTGTTGACTGATTAAAGGTGGCCAAGTTAAGTGACCACCTTTCGCTTATAAACCAACTTACTCATAACTTTTTTATATTTTAACTACATTATGCACATGAGAGAGCAAGCAGGATACTTACTTGTGGTGCTTAATACCTTGTTGCAGTCGTTGAAGAGCGAAGGTGCTTGCTATGTGTATTAGCTGCATGCTAGTATTCTTTCCCTTTTTTGTTGTTCTCTGATGATTTTTTGTGGTGGAGGTACCCGATGTTAAAGATGGTGGTGTTTTTGTTGCTTTAGAGTTCGTTCTACCCTTAGATCATCATGTTGGAAGCTTGACGTTCTTATGATTTGTATTCCATGGGATAGGCTGCTACAGGATTTCCTACAAGATGTCCTATAGCTACTTCTCCCTCTGAACTCTTAATCATACCTTCTCCTGGGAGTTTGAGGATGGTGACATGGATGGAGAGGGAGACTAGGAGTGTGGACGACGAGGAATACTCAGGTGATGCTCCATATTGCTCTCTGTTTCCTTCTTTTTCGAAGAGTGTGATTTTTTTTTGAAACTGATATATATTTTTTTAAGGGTGAATACAAGGGTGTTGAAGGTGGACATAGGTATGGTCATCGAATGATGATGTAGAGGTGCTATTTTATTGACATAGCAGGTCATTTTTTCCTTTAGGATTTCTTCCTGTAGTATTTTTGGGTCACGGTGATTCCTACAGGATCATCTTGTAGGTTTTCAGGGGATCTTATAGGTTTATAGGGGATCATGTCGAAAACACAGTCCCCTTGAAAACTGAAGGAAAGGACTGGAAAAAATGAAAGAAATGGTAGAGTGATGAATGAAAATGAGTGGAAAAAATAAAATGTGAGTGAAATAGGTCTCTTGGTGATCCTCCTTTTCTCTTTGATCGTCCTTCTTGCTGACCTGCAAAATAGAAATTTTCATGATTTTTCTCTTTCCTCTTTTCTTTTTTTTTGAAAACAATTAGCCTGCCTCTGAGAGGTTTTCATCCTAGCTGTTTTCCCTGGGCACCTCAAGGGAGGTTTTCACCAGGGATATTTTTATTCCCATTTTTTCTCCTTCCTTTTATTGAAACCATTGGGTTGCCCGTGCCGCCCCAAGAGGTTTTGAACCCGATAGTGCGACTCAGGCGCATCGTGGAGGTTTTCACCTAAGTCCTATTCTTTTTTCTTTTTCTTCTCTCTCATCAATTTGATGAGGTAGGAGCTGAAACTTGCTCCAATACCATCATTGTTTTATTGATATCATCAATGAATTCTCATTTTGGCAATGGTCTCTTGTAAATTTTCAATTGGTGTCAATTAAGAAGTAAAGGAATGGCCTCTTCATCTATGGTTTTGATCTGTACTGAAACATTATCATGGCATATTTCTACAACATAAGTTCCTAGTCATCTTGTCCTTAACTTTCCCTCGAAGTCTTTATACCTAGAATCATATAGCAAAGACCAATGACCTTCTTGAAATTTCTTTTCCTTGATGTTCTTATCATGCCAAATCTTCCTCTGAAGTTGGAATACATCTATATTTAAGAGGGCCTGCATTTTGAATTCATCCAAGCCATTCAACTGGAGCAATCTCTCTTTTTGTGCACTAATGAGATCTAGATCTAGTTGGGCTACCATCCTTAATGTGTTATACTCAAATTCAATGGAAATCAAGGCCTTTTTCCCATAGACCTGCTCATAGGGTGTGAATCCAATGGTGGTCTTCCAGTGGTATTATGGGCCCAGGTGGCCTCAACTAATCTATCTTCCCAATCCTTCCTGTTGCTTCTTACTACTGTGGTCAAGATTCCCTGCAGCACACTATTGGTCACCTCTACTTGTCCATTAGCTTGTGGATGATAGGGAGTGGAGGTTCTATGCTTGATCTTGTACTGGCTAAGCAAGTCTTCAATAATGTTGGAGGTAAACTGGCTACCTTCGTCTGTGACTAGCTCTCTAGGGTACACAAATTTGTAGAATACATTCTCTTTTAGGAACTCAGCTGCCTTCTCCCCTGTTGCTGCCTTAATTTCCTTGGTTTCATCCCACTTAGTCAAATATTCAATTCACACAATGACGTACTATTTTTGCTTGGAAGGAGGGTCAATAGGCCCAATGCAATCCATGCCCCACTTCTCAGATGGATCGAATGTCACTTGAGGCTGCAGAGGCATTTCATCACTTGGAGTAGGCCTTCCCGTCCTTTGTTGCTGGTCACACTAACTAATATATCTTTTCACATATTGATGAAGAGTGGTCCAATAATAGCCTTCTTGTAACACTTTGAATGTTATCCTCTTTGTTGCAAAGTGACCTCCACAAGGCCCATCATCACAGGTCAAAAGGATGTCAAAGACTTCCTCCTCCCTGACACACCTTCTCAATATTTGATCTAGGAAAAGTTCAAAGAAATTGCCCCCAATCCAAGTGAAGGGGTCACTCTTCTTCACTATCTTTCTCTTCTCTTTGGAGGAAAAGTTCGATGGGAACTGTGAAGATACTAAATAGTTTGCTATATTAGCAAACCATGGAGAAAGAACTGAAATAACAAATAAGTGCTCATTGGGTAACTGGTCATCAACCATTCCTTCTTCACCTGTAGGCAAATTTAACCTAACAAAAAGTCTGCAACATCATTTTCCTTACCAGACTTATCAATAATAGTTAGATCAAACTACTGTAATAAAAGAAACCATCTTATAATCTGAGCATTCACATCTGGTTTATTCATTAAATATTTGATTGCAGCATGGTTAGTATGCAAAAATGTTTGATAGCATGTAATATAATTCCTAAATTTGTTCAATGAATGAACAACAACTAGGAGTTCCTCTTTGGTCACTTTGTAATTTAGTTCAATCTTTGACACATTCTTGTTGATAAAGTAGATAGCATAAGGCATTTTTTTGTCTATTTGACCTGGGGCTGCTCCTATGGCTTTATGTGAGGCGTCAACATGAATATGAAAGGGGAGGGCCCAATTTGGGCCTTGGAGAATCAGTGTAGTGGTTAATTTGTCCTTTAGGGTGTATAAGGCCTCTTGACAACTTTTTGACCATATCAACTCAGAGTCGGCCAAAAAACCAAATAAAGGACAGGCCAGCTTGTTGAAGTCCTTTATGAACCTTAACTCGTATCTAGCAAACCCTTGGAAACTTCTAACATCTCTATGCTTTTGAGGAGGTAGGACCCTTTGGATGATAACTATTTTGTTTGGGTCCACCTGTAGTCCTTGCTGAGATATTGAATGACCTAGCACAGTCCCTGCAGTCATCAAGAATTCACATTTTTTGGGACTGAGAGACAAGTTCATTTCAATGCATTTGTGCAGTACTTTGCCTAGGTTAGACAGAGCCTCTTGAAAATCATAGCCATAAGGTGTAAAATCATCCATATAAATTTCCACCACATCATCGAATAACTCAGCGAAAATACTCAGTATTTCTCTCTCGAAAGTGGTAGGAGCATTGCATAGGCCAAAAGGAAGGACCCTATAGGCAAAAGTACCCCAAGGACAAGTGAAGGTTGTTTTATCCTGGTCTTTCGGATTGATTTGGATTTGGTTGTACCTGCTGAATCCATCTAGGAAAGAGAAAATCTTTTTCCCTGCTAGGCCATCTAGCACTTGGTCAGTGAAGGGTAGAGGAAAATGGTCCTTCTTTATGGCTTTTTTCAACTCCTTTTAATCGACACAAATCCTCCACTTACCATTTTTATTTATAACTAACACCAAAGGAGAGACCCACTCCCCGTCGGAGATAAAGTAAATGAATCTTGCATCTAGAAATTTTTGTAGTTCTTCTTTGATTATATCCTTAAGAGTTGGGTTCATCCTCCTTTGGCGCTGTCAGACTGGCTTGCAACCCTCTTTGATGTATATGTGGTGAGTACACACTGAAGGGTGCACTCCCTTCATTTCTTTGTAACTCCAAGGGAAGGCATCTAGATGTTCCTTTATCATGTTGCATAACTTCTCTTCTTGGAGAGTAGACAGAGATGGATTGATTTTCAAGGTTCTCTAAGGGCCGAATTCTATGGTTTTTACATCGGGGGGTTTGAATCGGACAGGCATAGGTCAATTCGATGATTTTTCTAGGTTTCCTTTACTACATCTTCTAAGGGCAATGTACTGGGAGTTGGACTTTGAAGTAGGTGTTCAATCCAATCATCTTTATCCTATTGTCCTCCTTCCATGGTTGTTTCTAAATTATAAAGTTGGACAGAATAATCTTCATCTTCTTCCTCCTCGTCCAACCATAAAGGTAAATCATGCTCTAGAGATGGCTAAGTACGAGGGTGTAGGACAAAGTGCATGGATATATTCCCATTATTGATGGTCATATTCCCAGCTTTGTAGCTAATGTAAGCATCGATAGTGACCAACCAGGTTCTCCCAAAGATGAGAGGGTAACTAGCAAGCTTAGCCTTAGGCTGGAGAGCTAGGAAATCTATAGGGTACTCCCAAGAGTCAATGGAGACAATCACATTCTCCACAATCCCTTCAGGGTCACTATGGAGCGGTCTGTAAGTTGCAGAACTGTTGTGGTCTTCCTCAACGAACTTTGGAGGTTAAGCTTGAGCATGGTGTTCTTGGTCATCACATTAATGGCAACCCCAAGATCGATCAAGATGTGTGGGAAAATGGTTCCATTGATATGCACATATACTACAGGGCTTCCAGGGTCCAAGTACTTTGTAAAGATTACCTGCCCCAGCATTAAGTTAGATAGTTGTCCAATGACATTAATGGTAGGGGCATCTCTTCTTCGCCTCCCTGGATGTTTCAAGCACTTCTCCTTAATCAACTTATTGTAAATAGGAACATTTTTTATTTCTTTGGGAAGTGGAATATTTACAAATAGATTTTTCAATTCTCCTAGAAGTTTAGTCTCTCCTAGGGTAGGTTGGAGTGGTTAGGTTAATGTCTCAAGAAAGGGTAGATTAACTTTAAGAATTCTTTCCTCTCTTTCTTCCTTAACCTCCGTAGGTGTAGGTGGAGGTTCGTTATCTGGGAGAAATCTCCCAGATCTCAGGTTAATCTCCTGGATTTCCATAACATAAGTTGGATATGATGTCTCTCCATTGTATACTTGCTGATCTTGTTTGTTGTTCAGGTCTAGATCTGGCTGGGTAGGCATCTCGGGTTGCTTGGGTGGAGCAGAGTGTACTAGCTATGGTTGGGTAGGTGGTGGGGGAAATGAAGCTACAATAGTGTTGTATAGGGAACTCCACCCCTGGGGCGGTGCATTCCATTGAGGTTGTGGCGGAGCATATGGTTGAAATGACTATCTAGCTAGCTAGGAGTGATAGTGAGATGCAAAGGATCAAGGAGGAGGTGTAGCCCAGGAAGGATGAGCAGGGTGTCCCGAAGAAGGTATGGTTGTGGTTGGGTTGGGGTTGTAATATGCATGGGATGACCCTTGCATGCATTGCTAGTATGGTCTAGGCCCATGAGGTCTCCTTTGCTTTATGTAGCAGAGCTACTCAGGGACCCCTTCAGCTCCTTGATATATAGCTTTGAGTCTAGGAAAAGAAGGGAACTTGTCTATGGAGTGGTTTTCTTCATAGACTGAGCAAATTTCAATAGAATTTAATGGACATTCATTCTCATGATGCTTCCTGGTGCATCTAGGTCAAAAATTGGCCAAGGCTCTCTCTGCTTCCTACTGCTTTCTCTTAATGTGCATAGTGTCCATTTGCAAGGCAAGGGTTTGCAGCATCTCACTTTTAAAATCTTCTAGAATGTTTCCAGTTTGGCCTGTGATGGATGAGTTGGAAGAGGATGTATTGACCATAGGTTGACTACCCCTACCCTTTTTCCTAGTTGACCTTGAATGGTTTCTAAAGATAGTCTTCATATGCTCATAGGGTAATTCGTATATATCTCCCCATGCTAGCAAGTGTAGGGTATCCAAATGATATTCCCTTACTACCCTAAGCAAGACCAACTTTAGTGACGTAGGGTCAAGTGTGCACCTGGCCCTTTTGTAACTAAGCTGGAATCTTTCTTCGTAATCCTCCAGGGATTCATCATTGCTTATGGCTATCCTAAAAATTTCCTCTTTAGTATCCTTTGATCGGTAGTAGTCTTGATACTTTTTGTTAAATGCCTGCTACATATGAGCCCAAGTTGTGATTCTATCCCCAGGTAAACCCATAAATGAGCGCAATGTTGCATCCTTGAGGGTAGATGGAAATAGTTTTAACTTCTGCTCATCATATGTATAGTCACATGTTCGGCATATAACAACAAACTCAAATAGGAAAGTGTTGGGGTCTTCTGTGGTCAAGCCATGGAAATGAGGTAGGGAAAATGGGGTTATATTTTTCATCTTAGTGTCCCCATTGGTTTCCCTGATGGGGAAGGCACCGTCAACTCTCTCTCTATTCCCTCTCTCATTTCCATTTTCATCCATTCATTCAGTAGGAATGCATTCTTCTTCTTCTTCTTCCCCTGTAGGTTCTTCAAATATTTTAGGTTACTCACCTAAGGGTTCCTCTGATTCACAACCACCGAAGAAGAGAGAAGGTTGGCTATTTGATGCAGTGGAGGTATTTGGTAAAAATTTCACTCAGTTATCCCTATTCCTACGAGGCATGAAAGGAAATGTTTTAGGGTTGGTTTGTGTTTTCTTCAAACTTGGAAAGTACTTTGCAGAATTGAAATTGTTGATTAAATGAAAACTATTAATTGAGTGAAAAACTACTTAATGAATTGAAATCTTGCTTGTAAAATGGAAAGGAAAGTAGAAAAATTAGAATGAAAAAGGAAGCAACTAAATTTCTTTTGTGGAAATAAACTAATTAGATAATATTAGAGATAAGAAAATAGAAGAAAGAAGCAGTGTTCACATATTACTCAGACACCTCCCCGACAACGATGCTAGAAAGTGATGAGCACCAGTATTGCAGCAAGAATGCTGCAAGTCCTAGGCTACCAACATTACTTTTTCAACCTGAGGTTCATACAAACTTGGAGGTGACAGTGTTGTATACACAAGTAACAGTGATGGTTCTACCCTTTGTCATGGTTCAGTCGGCGATAGAACACTAGGGTTTTCAAGCCAGACTTCTATGGAGTCAGAAGAAGCTTGGTTTCTTGATGGAAGAAAGGGAAATCTGCACTAAGGGAGAGCTACTCTACTGTAATAATGGGAAAGGCCGAAATTCAATGCTAAATCACACAATTTCCTAATTAACTGCCAAGAAAATATGCTTTGCAATAATGATAAATTATCACGAACCAAATAATGCTATCGAAGCATGAAAGTAAGAAGCATCAAACATCACTAATTTTCAAATAAAGGGACTTAAATAAATCTATTTTTGTTTTTTTGTCTTTTCATGCAAAATCAAGTACGCAAACTAATTTCTTTTGGTGATATGGCAGGAGAATTAAGGATGTTGGAGGATGGATGGAAGGGTTAGGAGATGGTCAGATGGTGTGGAAGACCCTTGGGATGATTTTGGTGACTTCCTACAGGTTTTCCCTCAAGTCGGCCTCAAAACAGTCCATTTCAGGAAAACCTACAGGATGTACTAGAAACCTACAAGATTCCCTATAAACCAATAGGATATAGCTGATAGAAAAATGGAAGGTGTTGGAGGAGATGGAAGGCTTAGGGAAGGTGGTAGATGGTTGGAATGAAGTGAGGAAAGGTCTAGGATCACTCAAAAGTCAACAACAAATATAGAGGATGGTTGGATTCGCTCAATGTGCTTGGAAGAATTTCTATGGAAAATGATGAAAACTAGTGAAGGCAACGGTGAAAACAAGGAATGACTATGGTGGATGGAGTGGAAGGTAGTTGCTGGATATGAAGTCTTTGTCTCCTCCTAAAGCACCTTCTCTACATAAAACATGTATAATTCCAAAAAGTATATGTACACAAGAAACATTCTGATAAGCTAGAAAAGAAGAATTAATGAACTAACTGCGTACATTATGCATGAGGAAAGTTGCTGAAAGGAATGGAAGCATGGATGAGATCTACTGCAAGAGTGAAGATAGAAGATATGGCAATGAAATCCTACTTTGAAAAACTTATGAAATGCTAACTTAAATATAGTAACCTCTAAAGCTTATGCAGGAAATAGAAATATTTGTTTTTGGGGTTGCATAAGGGTCCCTTCCTCAAATCATGATCCCAAAGGGAGGAAATGAGGCCAGGACACCCACTAAAAACCTTGTGGTACTCCTTTTATCCCTGCTAACCTGCTCTTGAAGTAAGCCACAAATGGAAGCAAACTAATAAACAACCAATCCAACCTACACTACCTGCAATGAAAACACATCTCAAAGCAAATTAACAATGAAGCTATGAGACTAATCTAAACATACAGATATAAGAAAGAGGATCCTTGGCTACTAGGGTTGGGCCCTAACCCAAGATCTTCAGTCCTTTGAGTTAACTCAACGCTGGCTCAAAACAAAACTCATTCTTATTACGAAAATAGAAAATTACATGAATAAAACTTTTACAAGACTGGAGCTCAAAAATAGCTTAGAGTTTTATAACAAAAGTATAAATCCTAATGAGGATCTAGGCCTATCTACTTATACAACTAAAGTCCCCAACGACTTCCTTAAAATTGGGGATGCTCGACTCCTGAACTCGAGATAAACTAGCTCTTTGTCTCTCACTTGCTTGGCTGCCCTCTAATCCTCATGGCTTGGTTTCTCGCACTCTGAGCTGGTGAGATGGATGTAGGAATATTCGAATGGGGGAGAAGTAAATGAGGATTATTTACCTCCTACAATCCCTCTCCCTTGTCCCATTCGAGTTTTAACCTTAGTATTTGCCAAGATTCATTCACTGTCTCCTTCAATCCTGCATTCAATGCATATTAGTCCACTAAGCATAATATCAAACTCTAACTCATCTCATAAACAAAATATAATCAAAAACATGTAATAAGTTGTGAGAATAGTTGGTTTGACTAAGCTAGGAGGTGAATTAAGGCCCATATAATTACCCAATGATGAGGTTCATCACATGTGGGTTGTATATATGTTTTTTATGTATGTTAGTGTCTACAAGTTTGTTATCCATGTATTGTTAGGGTTATTATTGATGTGCATGAGGTCATGCTATTTAGTTGGTTTTTTCATGCATGATGTCAACATATAGATATGATTATGTATATATACATATCTTGTGCTAATCTAGATTGACCTTGCAGACACGATAACCTCCCTTAAAATTCACTAAGGTATGTTGATTATGTTTGTATTTGGTTTATCTGACATGTTATGTTTGGAAGAAGTAGAGGATGAAAGATGAGAAGTAGAATGGTGGAGTACATTTCACTTTATTCTTGTTACAGATCAGAGGAGTAGCATGGTGATGAGTAACCACATGACATAGAAGACACATTGATATATTGGAAAGAAAATATCAAGAGCTGTAAGGTGGACAATGATAGAATAATTCAGTCACACAAAAGAATTGTTAGGGCATAGGAGAAACAAGCAGAGGTTAATGCATTTATTCTTCAGAATCCATCATATTTGTAGAGGCAAGGACTTCTTAGGATTAGGCATGGATAGGAGGAAAGGAAAAATGGGGCATATGGCAATAGGTCTGAGTTGGGATACAACTTTGACAGGGATGATGTAGTCAAATATGGCGGGTTCTTGGATACACCTGACAAGAGGGATAATGACCATGGATTTCATTCTAGTTCTAATTCAGAGAGACAACATCATCATCACCATCACCATCCATATAGGAGTGAGAAGAAGTACGTTCCAGAGGATTTTAAGAAATAAAATCCTCCTACATTTGATGGAGAAATGAAGAAGTCATAGGATGTAACAACCCTAGTGAAAATTCCATGTAATAAAAATAATAAAGGAAAAATAATAACCATGGTTGATGGGACACTTATTCCAAGCTGAATGTTGGGAAATGTTGGGAATGGGTTCCCCCAAGGACAGTTTTGGGGCTAAAAGTCCATATTTTGGGACAATTTTGTAATAAATTTGTAAAGTCTCTGCAATTTGTGGTCATGGAGCGCGAAGATGTCAAGAGTCATAAAGGGTTGCTTGCCTTTATTTTGTAAAGTGAAAAGTCAGTTGTAAATATCCACCCATGGTCTACCGACCATGCGATTGTATAAAAAGGTGCTAAGTAAGTAAGATCTAAGTAGTCTTTAGCAAAGAATGAAGTGAGGAGTTAAGCAAAGGAGTCTATGTGTTTCAGATCTTAGCATAGGTAGAGGCTCTACTGTTGAGTGCACAGAGGCCTAGGGTGGAAGTCTGTAGCTAAGTGCGTGGACCCCTACAGCTGTGTGCATAGGGCGAATAGAGGTTGTATTAAACTAAAGATATCAACAAAGAGAAGTATTATGTAAATTCTATGTATTTATTTCTTGTTAATGCACGTGATTATATTGCGTTTTGGGTATAATTTACAATGTTCATGTGATACCTGAATCTATGTGATTGTATTGGTTAATTGAATGCGAGTAAGGATATCAGTTTATGCGGTGCTAACTGTGATTGATTAGTAATATAAGTAACACACTTGAGATAACTTGGGAACCTTTATAATACACCATCATAGCTGTGCCAAAGTACCTAGATCACAGGTTAGGGTTGCACGAAGGTCAATCATACACCTTCGCGGAGGTATTGAAGGGCAGAATAAAGGGTAGACACTCTGTGCTATGTAGTTAAAACCATTGTCATGCCTTCTATTGTTCAAGGGTTACCCATTTGTTTGCTCCATCAACCGATCAAACATATCCTTTCATCATGCCCTCTGTCATTTAGACCCAAATGCTCAAAATATTCCTCAAAAAACAAAATCATTCTTGTCCCGTTTTGTGTCGATTGATGTAGAACACATCATTGCCTACCTTTCGATAGGTTTCTTCCTATTGACTTCAACACTCTATGTAGGAAGATAACCCAGAAACACATTCAGTGCCTTGGTACTTGCAAACATTAGTGGCAGGTTACCTTTTGTTTGTTCAAGGGTTCTCATTATTGGCTCCTAGTTAAGCGATTCTACGGGTGTTTGATGACAAAGAGATCTTTCACACTTGCTAGTTTGTACTGTGCATCATGGAGACCATCACCATTATCGGTGGCCTTCCTTGCATCTGTTAATGGTCTCCATTATTGATTGGTAAT
Organism: Pinus tabuliformis; assembly: GCA_031772625.1. Classification (NCBI taxonomy): domain Eukaryota; kingdom Viridiplantae; phylum Streptophyta; class Pinopsida; order Pinales; family Pinaceae; genus Pinus; species Pinus tabuliformis. Next base: position 1,165,284,174 of record CM062817.1, on the reverse strand, counting down.
TAGATGATTTTGTGCATGTTCGACATCAACACATATTTTTCACATGTATCGATCTATTATGTTCGGTGAAGCGGAAATGAAGACCTTAGGTAGAGGCTTACATCGTTCAACCTTATTTCCTCTCCCAAGCTATGGATATTGTTTTTTGGAGACAACTATTTTAGGATAATCTATTATGATAGTGGATCTATTGTGTGCTTATTGGCGGCCAGCATTGTTATATCTCTGTAGAGAAAATTACTCTGACATAGCTATTAAACATGGGAATGCCCGATTCAGGACATGATTTTAGCAGTTTTATATATATGTGTGGTTGTATCTGGTTTCCCTTGCCCCTAGAAGCTTCTCTCTCTCTAAATTTTTTGACAGAAAATTACAATTTCGGTAAAGTATTTCGGCCATCGTCTCTGCCTCTGATCTGACACTTTAGGGGGCATCTGTTATACAAAAAAATGACCTCCTCATTAACTCAAAGGTAAAAGACAGCATGAATGATGCAAAGACCATAATTGCAGGCCTTGAATCCACACTAACACTGGTTTGGCACTACTAACCTACTTTATAAAGCTTGTTACCAAGCATAGAGGAGTGTTAGTCACCCTGCTAACTCAAGTTGTTAGACCAGGGGCAGCGTTAGTGAAACTAAGAGATGTTTAGTGGGTCAAGCCAACGAATCTGCTCACAAATATCTAGATATTTATCCCTAAATTTTCTCAAGAAAAGCAGGGAAAGTCCCAAAAATCAAACTATTTGGGGAAATTCTAATCTAAAAAATAAGGCAAAAGGGAAAGAGTTGGAATAAGAAGCAGGTTCATTGCTTTTGCCATAATGAACTCTAGGAGGAGCTTGGCTACCCTAACTTGATCGCTACATAAGCAGTGAGAGGGCCATTGTGAAAGGGGTCAGAGCATTTGAAAGGATAGCCCACTAAGCTGTTGTGAACTTTCGTACACTTGAAGAAGTGAGCTGAAAGAGAGAGAGAGAGAGAGAGAGAGAGAGAAGAATAAGGCGTAAGGGAAGGCTGATACAATGGATGGTTTTAATCACTCTTCCATTATAAATACATAACTGCAATTGTGTTCCCTATTCCATAGTGTCGGTAACATTGTTCATTGAGTTGTTCATTTTGATACTTGTCGAGTTGAGTAGTTTAAGTTGTATACAAATATATGTTCATTGTGCATTCTTATACTAGTTTTCAATATTGTATGTTGTGATTATGTTTGCCTTTCCTTTGTGCAGGAATTTTCTTGGAGCCGGCTTTGAAGGAGTTCTTCTTGGCTGCATAGTGATCTCCAAACAAATCTAGAAGAAGACTTGAGGTAATCCTCTTTCCATACTTTGTCAACTTATATTTGATAGATGAACATATGTATAACTTAGTATCTTCTGCAGATAATCTTATAGTCTGTTGAAGGCCCCGAGAAGACATTTGAGGGTAGTTTTCATTCTCCATACACCGTTCATTTTACCCCATAGCATCAATTCCCCTTGCTTGAACTGGACCTGCCAGAGGCAGTGAAGTACACTTCATTATGGGTGATCAAAGATGCTCAGTGCATCAAGGATAGCAAGATCTTCTAGATCTTGATGGAAATGAACATCCGCATGGCTATCAATCACAAACCGTGATTGTCGGCTACTTTGTTTACGAAACTGCAGGAGTATGAGGAGTTCAAGAAATACTTTCACCGCGTATTGATCACGGCATGGAAAGACCCTGAGCAGATGTGGCATGAATTGCCTTATTTGGCAACAGATGACATGATTGGTGCAGTTCTTGAATGCTGGCTGGCAGAGTGGCGCACTACCTCAAACTTGGCAGTGCGGTTGAGCAAGTCTGCCGTATAATGAAAAAAGGAGGAGAGCAAGATCAAGATGGCACAACTGGCCAAAAAGAGGAAGAAGGAGGGCACTGACAAGGCCCAGGTAGAGCATGATGCCACCCAGCAGATGAAAAAGTAGATAGACGAAACAAAGCGCGGCTCTGGAAAAGGTGCGAGGTTGCCTTTGCTCAAAAAAGAGGAAGAAACGGACAATAAAATAGAGCAACTTGGACCAGACCTGCAGACGATGTTGGACCACATCAAAAATCCAAGGGAACAAGGAAAAGTGGGGTTGTGGAACAAATCCAAGACCAGCAAGATATCACTATACCCAATCACCCTAATAGAGGGAGATTTGCATGACATTAGAGACATGGTGTAGGATGTCACCACATAGGTATTGCAACAACTTGAGCAGCAGTAGCAGCAACTATTAGGGGCCATCCAGATGGGTCTATAGGAGCTATAGATCTGCGCATTACAAGCTAACATGGTGTCCACTAGCCTCGCGATCGGTACTTCAGAAGCTGTCGAGATGCTGCGTGCGAAGGACTCCCAAGTGACAATGTTTTTGGATGGAGCATGGACCACAGAAAATGAAGCTGACATGCCCATTGTCAATGCCCTCAAGGGAGTGGGATTGAACTTGGCAGCACTGCCTAGCAAGGCGCTCCACCTATTGTAGGATGGAGTAATCGTGGAGATGAGGTCCCGAAAACACCGTGCTTTGCAGGTAATTAGTGAGCAAAATATTAATAATGAATAGATGGCCCTCCAGCGAGACACCGCCCTCACTGGTGGAACTCACTAACACCAATATGCACATGATTAAGGTTGTGAGGGAAGCCTGCCGAATGGTCCCCGAATTGGCCATTCCTAAGGATGCAGAGGTAGATGAATAGGTCTACAAGCTTGCCACAGGGGTGTGCAACGCTTGCACAGAGTTGGCTATGGTTCAGCTAGAGTTGAACCTACAAATTACAGATTTATAGTTGAAGGCCCAACCTTCAACTCTGCCAAAAGTAAAGGAGCGACATGCAACCACTATCATAGAGGCAATAGTGGTGGTAGACATTGTAGTAGCAGACTGCACACAAGTTTTTGAACAGTCATTCGAGGTCCTGACGAGCCTACATGAGGATCCTAATGTACAATGGCTAGAGACAAAGGTGCAAGAACTGCAGCAGCACTATGAGGAATTAAAAGGTACAGGGTGAACCGTCACTCTCATGCAGAGGCCAGCAAAGCTGCATGTTATAGACATTTTTGTGCCTTGCATCACTGAGCATGAAATGTCAATAATTAAGGGATCCAAAGTCCCTAAACATGCTCTTCCTACCCCTAGAGGAACAAGGCCAGCAAACCACAGCAGTTTACAAAAGTTCTCCACCTGAAAACACTCAAAAACAAGGCAATTCTGGATCATGTCAACTGCTCCACTGAGCATGTACGCTGAATGTCAAGTGCTCCATTGTCTACCTGCGCTGAATGTCAACTACAAAGAAGGCTACCTGCGTTGAGCGTAACTGGACAAGTGGCAGACTCATTTCTCAAGGTGTCAATGCCCAGGAAGCTTCCAAAATGACACTTGGATCAGAGAATTAGACTGGTGATGAGTAAGAGGTTCCAAATCTCCAAGTGGAAGCAAGAACCTCCAAGTGGACTCAAGAACTGAAGTGGGAGAGGACACTAGTCAGCTTCATGCCAGCCTCAAGTTGACTCATCCTTTCTCCAAAACTCCTATATATAGAGCTCTTTCATGAGGTCTAAGGAGGTTGGATTGTATTTGCAAAGAATTGTTGTTGGTTTGTGGTTGGATCATTGGGTGCTTATGCTTTGAAAGGGGCTGAAGAAGGAATTCCATTCTGCTGGGAAGGAGATGCTGGGTTGGAACCCTATGGGTTGTATCTCTTCCTGAACCTTGTTTATCAATCAATAAAGCTTCTTGGTTCTTTCCTATATACTGGTGTTTATTGTATGATTTGCATTAGTGTATTTGATTTACTTCTAATCCTGAATCATTTATGAATATGTATATTTGCCTTTGTATTGTGTCCTTCTCTTGTTGCATGTAGTTGTTCTCTTGTCACAGGTAGCTGTTCTCTTGTGATCTCGTGGGAGCAAAAGCAAGGAGGCAAGTAGCTGTGGACACACAAAGAGGAGAGGATCTAGATCGAGGGACAACCGAAAGATAACGGTAAGTCTACCAATCTCCTCTCTTTCATATTTCATAAAGGAAGAAACCGAAGTAGCTGCATTCGTTTGTTGCTAAGGCACTATCATGCCTTAGGTGGATAGGATCGTCCTGCATAGGCATTTTTCCCCACAACAAATTGGCGACTCCACTAGGGATGAACTTTGTTTTAGTCATTTTGTTTGAGTTTGCATCATTGTTTACTTCATAGACTCAACGGCAACAATCGAACTGCTTTGCAAAGTAGAATGTTGCTGCTTTGATCCTTCACTGGGTTTTTGTCTATGATCTTAACAATGGACTCAAAAATGACTTGATGATACTTTGTGATAGTCTTTAGTACCCTTTCAAAGCATCCCTCTGTTTATACCTTGCTTGTGTTTCTGATTTGGCCTGAAACAGTTGATTTTTGAGCATTTTATGACCCGGAAACCAAGAGAAACAAGAGTTTCTCCTTTCAGTGCAGACACTGTGAAGGCAGTCTGCATTTCAACGCAGGTCCCGTGAAGGCTACCTGCGCTGAATGTCAAACTGACAGTGTTACACCTGTGCTGAACCAGTGTGGCCTTGTGCAGCTGGGGTTCCTTGCTGTCTTTTGCCCTGTTTTGATCTCTGTTTTTGCAGCCTTTAACCAGCATAGGTACAACCTCTGATACCCCTTTTCTTTGCTTGTATTCCGCCTCATTTTTGTACAAAAAGACTGTAAGTGTTTTTATGTGTTTGTGGCATCATTTACAGTTTTCCTTTGCATGAGCGAAATAGTCATCCTGTAGCCCTTGATTCAGATCTGATTGAGTGATTGATTGTGATCTTAGGAGAGAGTTCATTGGCTGTTGGCAGTTTGATTATCATTTTCTTTTGCTTATTGGTTTGAATTTGTCACTTTTAAGTGTCGAAACGAGTATTTCTTTCGAAAAATCGCAAAGTGATTGTAATCTCTTCTACCCTTGCTGATTTGGGAAAAAGTAAACTTGTTTATTTTCAGTCATTTAAAAGCAAATTCGAAGTTGTACAAAAAGCTTTCTTTGTAGGCATTTATACTAAGAAAGTGAAAACAAACACCTGCATTGTGCATTTTGCATTTTGATAAGATTGCATGTTTGGTTTAGGAAGAGTGCATTAGAGTGTGCTGATTACTCTTTGAGAAAAGATAGTCGCTCTCTTTTCCCTTAGTAGCTAGGATTTTCAAAGTTGAAAGATTATAAAGCTTGCTTATCATCTTATACTGCATTTAGGAATTTGTACCAATACATCTCGTGGAGATCCTGAAAGACAAACTTTAAAAAGATCAACTTAAAATATATTGAATGAACCTAACAACGCTTTGCAACATAACGCTCATCGTAGAGGTCTAGGTAGAGACGTGTTCCGGCGTCGTTAAACGTAGTGACTGTCGATCTCTAAGAAGGTGGGTGATTCCTCCTGAGGGACGATAGCACTAATACGGACTTGTGCTCCCACGTACCGTCGCGTATATATTGGGAGACCCCTATAGGCAAATATCCTTTATCCTTAGGAAGCCGTGTCGGCAGCCCTACTGATCGCAATGCAATGAACACAGCATTCACGAAGATCGACCACCCGTACCGTAAAACGTATTCTGTGGTTTTGCGAAAAGTTTGGCACACCCTCTGCCTAGATCTCTAGAGCAGTTTCTTTTGGCCTTTTTCAGACTCTATAATAGAAAAAGTCCAACCGAGCATTTGTCACTTCGGGCTCGTTAAAACATCGAAGGAGACTAGAGTCATCTTTAGCTTTTTCTCGACTCTTTAAAACTGAAAAAGCAAGTTGTGTCTAAAGCGTCGTTAACAATTTATTTTAAACGGAACAATCACCCTTATTCCTGCGTTGATCTTTAGGTTGAAAAGATGTAGCACACCAAACAAGGAGTTCCCATTGATGGAAATCCTAGTCCTTTCTCCTCTTGGGGAGATGTTGGTGCACCCCACATGGCCACATTGTCGCTTCCAGGACTGACAATTGGCCTACCAATATGGCTCTTTTCAACCAATGTCGTTCAGAATACCACCATTCCTGAACAGTCGAGTCAACAGTTAGATCAGACAAGAGTTGCCCACCAGCCTTCTACTTCATCTTCCTCTCCTCCTTCCTCTTCGCTTGACGGAACTGGTCGGTCAAAGAACCGAGTTCCTAAGGAGAAGAAGGAGAAGAAGAAGAAAGAAAGGAAGCAGAAGGAGCCTAAGGCGACTGGGGGCAAACAATCGTCATCTAACAAAAATCCACACACGACACTCGTAAGGCCTAAATCGCCATGTGTCATATGCAGGGGAGACCACTTCCATAGAGATTTTCCATGTATCCCTCGGATACTAAGAGACTGGTCCCCTCGTTTGCACAATTCGGTAGCATCGACCTCTGATAGCCATGTCGATTGTTCACCGTCAACTAGTGGGAGTGAAGCTCCAGGACAAAGAGGGAAAGCTAAATTTCCCTGCAGACTGTGTGAAGGCGATCACGCCATCCACCGTTGTCCCTTCTTAGACGAAGCGAAAAGAGTTCTGGAAGATCGCCCGATTTTACGAGCGAATCTTCCTCCTGGATATCAAAAACTCCTGCCAAGTCCCTCACTAGTTGAAAATTCGGTTGACCCACCCAGGTGGTCAGCCGAAGCACCTGTCATTGAAGATGAACCGTCTGAATCCATACCTGACGAAAGTCTAAAGGTTGAAACGGCAGTTGACTCGGTTTTGCCTTCAGAGGCCCTATCTTCGAATGACACCATCACAGAGGAGAATCAAGACGACACCGTCCAGATTCTCTTCATCAGCACTGACTCTGATGATCAAGGGGGCAATGCCACCATTCCTTTATCGCAGGAAGGAAGTTCATCAGAGTGCTATCTGGCCATTTACTCGGTCCCACCACCAAGCAACCTGGTTGTGTCCTTTGACTGGAACCAACTAGGCAGACCTCGCTTGCCAGCTAGCATACCATTCAGAATTATTGTCCAAATATACAGAATGGTAATGGCTGGTACAGTTATTGATGAAGGGGCATCTGTGAGTATCCTTTCCTCTATTGCTTGGAAAGCGCTTAGTTCGCCAACACTTTTGCCTGAAATGAGGAATCTATCAGGCTTTGATAAGGGAACCAGTCGCCCTTTAGGGATCCTCCCCAATGTGCCAATAACATTGAAAGGGAAGACCGTTCAAATGAACGTGATGGTCGTTCAAGGACCCTTGGATTATAACCTACTCCTTGGACGAGACTATATATATTGCATGGGAGCAGTAGTCTCCTCACTCTTTAGAGTAATGTGTTTTCCACATGGAGGAAGAATGGTCAAGCTCATGGACCAACTTTCGTTTCCCGGATCACACATCGTAAATAGTCATATACCATCCCTAAATGGTCTATTCACGCAAGAAGTGTCTCAACCCACGGTCCGTCCTCCTGATGAGCGCAAGTAATCCAGGAGGACATGACTGGAACCCAGGGGGCATGCATCCTGGTCTGCTGCGGCAGAGAACTTTAGGTATAAGATAGGATTTCCGCGAGATAATATGACTAGTCCGTACCCCGTCCGTGGAGCAAAGAGGGTTGTTCTAGGATAGGATTCTTTTGTCAAGGTACGTGGGAAGGACAGGACCCGTCGCCCACCTTTGTCTATTTCGGTAGGCATTGCCGAGGAAGTGTTTTGTTTAACGAGACAATCTTTAGGTAACCTGAAAAAGGTAAGCCAAGGAAGTGTTTGGTTTAAAACGAGACAATCTTTGGGTAACCAGAAAGAGGTAAGCCTCCCTCAGTAACACAAATGTTTTGTCTTTGAGTAGTGTTCTTCTCTTGTCGCAAGTAGCTGCTCTCTTGTCGCAAGTAGCTGTTCTCTTGCGATCTTGCGAAAAATCTATTAAAAGTTGGACTAACGAGAAGACAAGTATCGTATAGACCCGTTAAAACTGAACTAGCAAGACGACAAGTAGCTGTGAACACCCAAAGAAAAGCAGAGGTGAGAAGGAGGAGGGGCAACCTTGAAATTGTATTTTATACCTGGGGGCATGCATACCTTTTGGAGTGCAAGCTAAGAGTGGTTATTTATCTGTTTTTTGGGTTAGCCGTTTCCGAACCTGCATAAAGAAAGGATGTAGAGCAAAGCTTTGGTAAGGCGCAAGCTCCATAAAAAATGGAATCTTACATGAGACATTCTTATCATATGACTGGTAACGAGCAGTTTTAGCATAATGTTCATGCTCGTTAAAAAATAAACGCAAGATCCGAGCAGTTTTAGCACATAGTTCATGCTCATTAAAAAATAAACATAAGATTGAGCAGTGTTTTAGCGCATTCAAACTCGTTAAAAAATGAACCCATACCGGTAAATAACTATTGAGTATGTAACCTGATCAACCATAAAAAGACCTTGGTCGTGTTTTGTGCACCGTCACCTCCACCGTTCATTTGGCGGATCGTTTACCTCCATTTGATTGTTTACCCATTTTGAGGAACAACTGTGAAGAGTGATTTCACCTAGCCATCCTTGTGACACTGTCGTGATTGGAAAATTCCAACCTGTACCTGGAATCAGCTGCTAACCCTGTTCATCACTCGTTCCTCAAAAGACGAGTCTTCTTTAAGCTCTTTTCAACTGACTCGTAAAATATGAAAAGATTGCCGAGTTTTGGCCTTCCAGCTCGTTAAACGACCGGAAGAGCTATCCCTCCTCTAGATTTTAATCTTTTTGGACCTGAGGGATTATTGCACAAAAATATCGAGCACTTGTTTTTGTTCGGATCGTTAAAACTATCGAAAACTCATCCCTTCTGTATTGTTTTATACTTTTTCAGACTTAAGGGATTAGATAACGAAAAAGGAATTGTGGAGTTAACTTTATGTACCTTTTCAGACTCTCTAAAAATGAAAAGGGCCGAGTTTTCCTTGTCGTTAGACTCGTTAAAATCACTAAATAGCGACAAACTTGTCTTTAGACGAGAACGAGTTTCACTATTGCTAGGCTCGTTAAAACATAGCGATGGGCTTGCCCGAAGGGCAGGTTATAGAACAAGCATATGTTATCCTCCTCAAGCTTGACAAAAATAAAGAGGTACTGGTCAGCAATGACTGGGGAAAAATTGGGAAAAAATCAAGAAGTCTTTGATGGTAGCAGGTCGCTCTTGAACATGACACTTTTCCTCTGTACCACATCGGGTTGGGTTGTTTCATTCACCGGTCACATCACCATGGTCTTTGCCACACCATCCATACTTGGGGTAATGCTACCAATCCATCGCATCAGTGTCGCCATATGTTCAAGAGAAGTCATTCAGAAAGAGTCAACCAGGTCCCATCCACTGCCATACATTATCCTTCATCCATTCATGACCGCCACCCTGAATCATATGTCGCAGATTGTTTTCACCTCCACTAAAATCATTAGCTCCGTTCCGTGTCACTGATGTGGGATTCATTAAGGCCCTCCTTTGACGGATCGCTTCTTGTTGACATCAGCTCATTATCCAAGAAGTTGATCTAGGAACAACCCCTTCAGTACTTTGAAGCTTGCATGCCTCAATGGCAAGTTTCTCACTTCCGGCGACAGGTATACATCAATGACCTTCGACCAGAAGATTTTGCGTGGTGTTCGACGCCAAGTCCTTTATTCACACCACGTGAATTGTACTGCAGTACCTTGAGGGTCATTATCATTATCGGTGATTCCTCTCGCGCTTGTTAACGGTTTACATTATTGACCGGTAATCAAGCGATGTCTTTCCATGTTCGACTTTAGCGCAATTCTCACATGGATCGACTTGTACTTAGAGTGAAGATCGAACGAGTTTTGAAGACCCCGGATCTAGTTTCATCCATCCGGGCTGCGATATATATTCAGGAAAATAAAGACATTTGACATGTACACAGCAGATGATCATCCTACTCAAAGGATGATAGTTTCGCTAGAATTATCAGTCTACCATCAGACGATCGTCTGTTCTATGTACCAAAATGTATTTATAAAGCTGAGCATGGGAATGCCCGCCTCAGCTAGATCATGAAAGCAGAATGAATCATAATTTATTGTATTGTATCTTATTACAGGTCTCCTCCCAGCAAATGGATGAACTTCGGACTCCCCTGGATAAAGCATTTCACCCGATAAACAGCCTCATACTTTAGGGGGCAACTGTTATAGACATTTTTGTGCCTTGCATCACTGAGCATGAAATGTCAATAATTAAGGGATCCAAAGTCCCTAAACATGTTGCTCCTACCGCTAGAGGAACAAGGCCAACAAACCAAAGCAGTTTACAAAAGTTCTCCACCTGAAAACACTCAAAAACAAGGCAATTCTGGATCATGTCAACTGCTCCACTGAGCATCTGCGCTGAATGTCAAGTGCTCCGCTGTCTACCTGCGCTGAATGTCAACTGCAAAGAAGGCTACCTGCGATGAGTGTAACTGGACAAGTGGCGGACTCATTTCTCAAGGTGTCAATGCCCAGGAAGCTTCCAAAATGACACTTGGATCAGAGAATTCGACTGGTGATGAGTAAGAGGTTCCAAATCTCCAAGTGGAAGCAAGAACCTCCAAGTGGACTCAAGAACTGAAGTGGGAGAGGACACTAGTCAGCTTCATGCCAGCCTCAAGCTGACTCATCCTTTCTCCAAAACTCCTATATATAGAGCTCTCTCATGAGGTCTAAGGAGGCTGGATTGTATTTGCAAAGAATTGTTGTTGGTTTGTGGTTGGATCATTGGGTGCTTATGCTTTGAAAGGGGCTGAAGAAGGAATTCCATTCTACTGGGAAGGAGATGCTGGGTTGGAACCCTATGGGTTGTATCTCTTCCTGAACCTTGTTTATCAATCAATAAAGCTTCTTGGTTCTTTCCTATATGCTGGTGTTTATTGTATGATTTGCATTAGTGTATTTGATTTACTTCTAATCCTGAATCATTTATGAATATGTATATTTGCCTTTGTATTGTGTCCTTCTCTTGTTGCATGTAGTTGTTCTCTTGTCACAGGTAGCTGTTCTCTTGTGATCTCGTGGGAGCAAAAGCAAGGAGGCACGTAGCTGTGGACACACAAAGAGGAGAAGATCTAGATCGAGGGACAACCGAAAGATAACGGTAAGTCTACCAATCTCCTCTCTTTCATATTTCATAAAGGAAGAAACCGAAGTAGCTGCATTCGTTTATTACTAAGGCACTATCACGCCTTAGGTGGATAGGATCGTCCTGCATAGGCATTTTTCCCCACAACACTGTAGGAGGCTAAAATATTGAAAGAATAGGTAGATGCAACATAGCACAAAGAGGCGGTGCTGAAGGTGCACTTGAAGCCCTGGTTGGATGAGAGTTATTCGGTCAAGGCCTCTATTGAAGATAAGCTTGTTAATTTGCAAGCGACTCAGCAAAAGCTTCATGCTGGCAGTTCAGGACCAGCAACATAACAGTTGGTTGAAGAAGTGAAGTAGGCGGCCACACATTGCACTACCAAGTTTGTCGTCATACAGGTCGAGCTGGGAGGACTTCACACTAAGATCTCTACGCCTGTAGAGCGACTTGAGGGTGAGTCGCCATGTTTGTGTTGGGGTATTTTTGGGAACGGGTTGCCTTAAGCATAGTTTTGGGGCTAAAAGCCCATATTTTGGGACAATTTTGTAATAAAGTTGTAAATTCTTCACATTTTTTCGTCACGGAGTGCCAAGGTGTCAAGAGTCATAAAGGGTTGTCTACCCTTATTTTGTAAAGTGAAAAGTTGGCTGTAAAGATCTATCCATGGTCCATGGACCATGGGATTGTATAAAAAGGAGCTAAGTAAGTAAGCTCTAAGTATTCTTTAGCGGAGAATGAAGTGAGGAGTTAAGCAGAGGAGTCTAAGTTTTTTGGGCCTTAGTGTAAGTAGAGGGTCTGCAGCTAAGTGAGTAGAGGGCTAGGGTGGAGGTTCGCAACTAAGTGCGTGAACCCCTGCAGCTGTGTGTGCAAGGTAGATAGAGTCTTTATTAAAATAAAGATATCAATAAAGAGAAGTATTCTATAAATTATATGTATTTATTTCTTGTTAATGCACCTGATTATATTGTGTTTTGGGTGTAATTTACAATGTTCATGTGATGTGCGAATATATGTCATTGTGTTGGTTAATTGAATGCAATTAAGGATATCAGTTTATGCGGCGCTAACTGTGATTGATTTGTAAGATAAGTAACACACTTGGGATAACTTGGGAACCTCTATAATACACCGTCATATCCACGCGAAAGTACCTGGATCATGGGTTACAGCTGCGTGAAGGTCAAGCATACACCTTTGCGGAGGTACTCAAGGTCAGAATAAAGGGTAGACTTACACAACCATAAAGCTAGGTAACCTACATGGAAGTAGGTATAAACTAACATCACGACCATCTCAAGGTGCAGAAACTTGGTTCCAGCATCCCCCCATACTGATTAGGATGAGACTTCAGTCTGCGCTCTGTGGGCTGATGCCAAAAGGGCCAATAGTGTAGGGATTTGCTTGGCTAACTAACATTGGACCTGGGTCAGGCCCCAGAAAGCCAACAAGAAAGACATCCTATTGGGTATTAATTTCATCTATTATGGCTAAAGGAAGTTGGCAAAGGAAATGGAGAAGGATTTGGAAAGGAAAAATGACATTTTTGGCACATTTATTTATGAAAATAATGGAAATTAGGAGAAAAGGAAGGCAAAAGGTCACAAGTTTCATGTGAGGAGGAAAATGAAGGAAAATAATGGAAAATGAAGAAAATAGAGGCATCATTGATAAAAAGGATTGTGAGGATCAATTGGAAAGTTTTTTCTCAAGTTTTGCATTAGATCAAGAAAGAAAAAGAGGGAAAGAAGAAGGGAGAAAGAAAGGGAGAGAAGGATCAAGCAACTACATCAAGATTCTTTGCAGGTATTAATTTGCATGTGTGATTTCCTTGCTATATTTGGCATGCATGGTATTTCATGTGGTTATTTTCTATCATGGCATGGAATTTTCCAGGTGTGACTATGTCTTCAGCCTAGCCTTTCCATTTCCAAATAGCCTTAATGAGATGGGTTCTCATATTTTAGTTGAGCTGGATTACGAGATGGATTCGAAACTGAGTGAGGTGGATCTATGAAATGAAAAGCACATGGCCTAGTGGTCCCTCAACCACACTGTGGATCACGGTAAATATACTAGCTTAGTAACCCATGAGCCAGACTGTGGGTTGCGATAAATCCAAGATTGTGTGCCTAGGTGGGTTTAGGAATCCTTGCTAGTGAATAATAGGATATACGATAAAGAAAAGAGGTGGGTTTCTCTTCATTGGGCCTAGTAGTCCTAAAATGGGATGTACGATAAAACCTGGAGAGTGGATCTCTTTATAGGGCGTAGTGATCCCTGGATGAGACTGTGGATTACGATAAAGCTTGAGAGAGTAGGAGATACTAAAATTCCTCATGGTGTAGGTGGAGAACTTTAGTAGTATCCATGATCATTTGTTTCTTTTTGGTTGGTTATGAGTCTGTTGTGATATGCAACAACCACCCATTTATTTATATATAAATGTCTTAGGAAATTATTTTATAAAGAAATGGGGTCCCTTAAAAATTTAAAAAACATAGAAAAATAGCATTGTTTAGGGTTTTTTTGAAAGGAAAAATTTGATTCTTAAATAAACAAATCCAATCAGACCCAAACAACTTGAATAAATCCTGGCTTAAAGAAAATCCTGATGATATTGCATATCACAATGTATCAAAGAAACAATGCTTTGTTTTTACCCTTTCAAAACTTGCATTGTGATAAAGAATAGCCTCTAAGAACCTAGCATGTCTATTCCTTAAAAGGCTTAAGTATTAACAAAATCACTTCACCATGGAACTTTCTCACATTGCAATCTTATAATGAAAACGATACATGAAAAGGCATAGGAACACTCCCATTGCAAAATGCGAAAAGCGAACTGATCCCAATAAAACAATGAACACAATATATAAACATATTGCATCTAGTTAAATCATAGATTATCAAAAATACCCCCACTTGTTTCACTTCCAGTTCCTCATTATTGCGATAAAGCTATTTCTTAAAAGGTGTGCTTAAAGAAAATCATAAGATAGAATAACTAAAAGAAAAAGTGTACTTGTTAATAATCCGTTGGGCCTGCTATAATTCCATGTCTTGTCTTGTGATTTCACAATCACACGAAGCCTTTGGCCATATCCATTCGCCTCTACTCCTAAAACCTTTGACTGTGAATTGTGATTATCGCATTGCACATCTCCCATACACAACAAAATGACATAGTGATATCACTATCGCATATTGGTAGAGTACATGGAAATAAGTTTTGTTTACCGTTTGAAAAGGTTTTTGTGATGTGATATATTAATGCATAGTAAATAACCATGAGAAGCCATGATTTCAGTTATTTAAGAATTCTAACAGTATTTATGATTTCAAATTTGAAGGTGATTTGATGGCCTGTATAGATTGATTTTCATTTAATCTTTCCTTCCATCATTTCAAAGCCATGTACGTTTGTATGTTTTGGCATTTCACACCTATTTCTCTTCATTCCTCTATGTTCTCAATTGCAAGTTTAGCTCGAGAAAGAACTGTGTAACAAGGTGACTAAGTCAAAGAAAGGAAAGGAAACCATGGAGGCTTCACAATATTCTACTCCTGATGTAAAAGAAATGGCCCAATTTTCTCATATATGACATGCACAATCGACAACGGTACTTCCTCATGGGAAACCATGTACCAGTTGCTAGAGAGAAAGGGTCCTAAGATAATTCAAAGAGTAGCAACAACAAACCCTACTACCTCTTCTAAAGCCTCCCACTTTGAAGTTGCAATCTCTTTTCTTCATAGAATTGTTGTTAGACCCAGGATTCTTCCTTACACAGATATGGTAAAATGGATAACTGAATATATTAAGATTACCGATCGGACATTCCAGACTTCAAGGAAAATAGTTATAGGATCCTTCACAATAGAAGACTTGAAGAGAATGTATCATGTACCAGACCCATAGAAGGTATATGACAAAGTCTTTCTTGAGAAATTTGCAAGTGAAAATGATGTGCCATCAGACCCAATTAAAAAATGGAGGTCCAACTTGAACAAACACAAGCATGAGAAATTGGGTATGTATTCTATATCGTCTCTCACCACTCCCTATTCTTATATCGCAAATACAATGTGTAGATTTTTTGGGCACGCTTATAGAACTAATTTTTCTGTTGAGTGGGTTCTCCTAATTTATGCAGAAGTGGATTATTTTATTATGGATTGGGGCACTATCCTGTCTAATAATATTTCTTCCCAAATCCTAGAGTTTAGACAACACTAGTATGTCTCAACTAGAGTAGGCCCACCATTTTTCACGAGTTCATACATAAGGGATGCAATATGTTTCACTACCTATTTCCCAACCATGGGGTGGAAATGGACCATTAAATATCCCACCCCCATCCATATATACCATAACATCCTGTGGGAATCCAATTTCCACACCCATTTCTATAAGATTTGCCATTGAATTATGCTACTGATCCACCAAGCTGTTTTTGACAAGAGGGCCTCAAGATTGTCTGATGAGGCCAAAATTGATTTCATACCAATAGATAGGTGGTTTGGAGAAGAAATTTTTACTTATGTCCGAGAGTATGGAAGCCTAGCACCTCCCCATCTGTTGGGTGTGGAGCCTGATTATCTTCTATATTCAAAGGTATCACCACATAGGACGCTAGCTCGAAATGGGGGTGACGACGCTGCCCGTAAAATGTTCGCTGCAGGGGGGGTCCACGAGGGGGGCGGCTGCGACCTTTGGGAGCCCCCCCCTGGCGGGGGGTTTCGGGGGCGGCGCCCCCGAAGCTAAAAACAGCTGTAAAATTGCCTTGTAAAAGTATAGTAATTTCTAGTCAATCTGGACCATTCATTAGGCGGATGATCTGACGGTAGAACTTATGTTTAGTTTAGGGTTTTTTGCCCTAGAAGGCAACCCCTCTCTTTGTATGAGGGTATTGTATTTGAGGCTGAGTGATAGATGTGTATTCTGTGAGTGAGAAACAGAGAGGTGAGACTGTGAGAGAAAACAGAGGATATTACAGCGGATTTGTTGTAGGTTGTGTCTCTTCATTTTGCTGGATAATAAAAAGGAAGGACTGGCTGTTCTGGGTGGACGTAGCCCAAACTGGGTGAACCACGTATATCTGTGTCTCTCTTGTTTTGTGCGTTTTCTGTGTTTATATTTCTGCAATATTTTATGTGTTCCATTGCTCCGTAATGTATAATTTTCTAACACCATCTTCTCCCATTGTATGTCCCAGACAAATTGCTTCATAGGGAGACTTCCTACCAAACTATAGGGGATGGGCTAACCAACACCTTAAAAGAATCTAAGAAGTCTCTTTGGCCTTCCTTTCCCCTCCAATGTGGTGTTTATGAATTACATGATTTCAAGCATGTTGTGATTGAAATTGATCATATTACATGTTTAAAACTTTCCACCATTCCTGGCAGACAGTTTGACCCAAATAAATTTGCACAGAACTTCACTCCTCAAGTGAAAATTAGATAGTTCGTCCATGAGGATAATGGTTATGACAACCTGTTTGAGTGTGCTGAGATGTTTTCATTAGTGCAACATTTGGTTACTTTGAAACTAGATCCACAAAGGTTAGCTCAATTCCACCAGTATAGGAGGAAAAGACTACAAAATGTTCCTTTGGATCTGTTAAAGATTCCTAAGGAAATTATTCAAGAGGAGCAGGGCTCAGACCAAGATTTAGAAAAGGGCTCAGAACAAGGTTCTGAGTATAATTCAAATAAAAAATTGGAATACATATCCGAGATGAATTTAGGATAGAAATCAGCGTAAGGCTCAGAATAAAGTTCAGAGCATGATTCAGAACAGGGCTCAGAGCACAACTCAGAAAAGAGTCCAGAAAAGGATATTGAAAAGAAATCAGAAAACTCTTCCAAGGAGATAGAAGTGGAAGATGTATCCATAGAATTACATACATATGAATCTCCTTTCAAGAATCAGCTAGATGAGGCATGGAAACAATTTGACCAGTATATTAGAGGACAGCAAGGGGAAAAATATGTTGAAATGGAAACAACATTCAACACACCCAAAAACACTGGATAGAGCTCGCTTACTAGAAGGGCTACTAACAAAGTTGTCACTATAGAGGAAGTTGAGATCATCTCGACCTTCCCTTCTTCTGAAATCATTCTCAAGGTGGAATAAATCCCTCC
The DNA here is from genome assembly GCA_031772625.1 of Pinus tabuliformis. Classification (NCBI taxonomy): domain Eukaryota; kingdom Viridiplantae; phylum Streptophyta; class Pinopsida; order Pinales; family Pinaceae; genus Pinus; species Pinus tabuliformis. Next base: position 1,165,266,934 of record CM062817.1, on the reverse strand, counting down.
TCTTTATGTCTTTTACAGTCCTAAGCATTGGGCTATGGTAAAAAGATAGAGGAAAAGGAGGAGAATAGAATAGTCATCAACAATAATTCCTGACAATGAACCTATGGATGTAGTTTGGAAGGATACCCCCATGGATCCTTCAGAAAATTTGACAAAATTATCACAGTTTGTGGGTGCTTAGGCATATGCTACTATTGAAAAGCCAGTCAAAGTCAGACAATTGGTAAGGGAGAAAGAAGAGAGAATACAACAGCTAGAAAAGAAGTTGGCAGAAGAGATACAAAATGTTGATCATAAAATGAAAATTCAAATGTCCAAAAAACAACAGAGCTTTAACCAATTGAAGCTACAGTATCATGCATAAACAATTGCTAAGGATATCCAGATACAACTAAATTTTTCACTGGATGAGTTGAAGGATAATTCTATGGTTGAGGAATTTATAAAGGAAGCATTAGAGCTCAACCCTTTGTTATTAAGGAAACAAGCAACACTTTGTCAAAAGTTGTCTATCATCAATCCAATGTGCAAGACGAGTGATTCACTTATGAATCAAGAATCCTATATGCGGGTGACTTTTAATGAGATTGATGATAATATCTAGGGATACAAACCATGGTAGAATACTCCAAAGGGCATAGAAATAGATATTCCGAGGATAGAGGAATCACATAATGAAATCCTCTTTACCGATTGGGACATTCGACTAAAGAGAGCAGAAAGAGAAGTTTCTAGAGCAACCAATGATGCAAATAATATCATTAAAAACATCAATGATAATTTGAATAATGCTAGGAATGCCCACCTGGGAATCTCCCTAACATCAGAGTCCTGGAAACACAATGGAAAAAAACTTCAAAAGCGAGGGAAGAGGAAATTAAACATCTGGCCAAACTAGACATGAAAGTATATTGGAGATATATGGTGAAGCCACACAGTTAGTGGCTAATGATACACTGCCTCATTGACTCATCCACGCACATGCTTCCTACTCTTTTAGATGTAGTGTATACATAATAGTTGTGGATGAGGATTGGTCAACCTCCCAAAGTCAAGTGGATGATGGATATTTATGAGCTTAGAAAACAAAAGAAACAGTAAACACAATTACATCCTTGAGGTTGTCATTGCAATAGTTTCTATTTATGTATTTATGTCACTTATTTTAAGGAGATTTTCTTAAACCTCCTTAGAACTTTCATGTAATACCTATTTTTATACTTTATTTTTATTATATAAACCCTTTCATGTCTATGAAGAAATGGTCCCCAAATTTATAAGGAAATTCTTTAAAATCTTACACTTTTGTATGTTTAAAGTTTGTCTTAGTATAATGATTGGATCAAGGTGTCGAAGTTTTGTAAAGAAGGCTTTGGAAGCTTTCACTTTTGTACTCTTGAAACCATCTCAATGAAAAATAATGGATTGGAGCTATTTACTTCATGAGCAGAGGTTTATGCATTGGGTACTTCTATCATTATATATTTATTTGTTTATGAATTGATATCCATTTCTCTTTGTATTATTTCTGATATGTATCTCTTTTAATGTAGTTTTGTATCCATTCACTTCTGAAAATGCTAGGATTGGTATCCTTAATACATATATCAGTAATGTTTGCACAATATTTTGTGTGATATATATTTATTAATTATTTTGATTAACTATTTAATCACAATATTTATTTTAAAGGCATTTCATTCCAGTTAGTGTTTGGTCAATATTCATTATCATACACTAAAGGTAATCATTATAGATCACATAAACACAAGTAAATCCCAAATAATAAATAGATAGGTTAAATATACACGTATTTCAATTGAAAAACACCCCATCTATCACTTAGTTTTGGTCATAAACACCCAATCCATCCTATCAAATTTTTATTGGGAAATTGGTCCCCTTATATCCAGTCAGAGCCACTCCAAATAGATAATGGATGGTATTCAAGTTCCCAACTGGATGGTTTTCCCCCATGTTGTTGCAATGTTTTTTAAGACTTCAACATTTTGGCACTAGAAGAAGCACATCAAGTATGAAGGGAAAATAGAACTCAATATAAATTAACAATTCATTCCAATAGTCTGTCCCACTCAAGATCACCTCCAAGTTCTATATCCTCATCTAAAACTCATATTTCCATATCAGAAGTTGAGAAATCACTTCGAAGATCTCCTAGTACATTTCCTGAGGCACCTTATTCAGATTATAATCCTAAATCACATGAGGTCAAAACTTTAATAAAGAAATTGGGAGAAATATCTATTTCAGCGAAAACATTTGTGCCATATGAAGCTTCTAAAGGAATTATAACTTCTATTTTGTAGCCTACTTGGATTCTAACTCATTCTCAAATCCAAAATTTGGAGTTCCTCCATTTGAAATTCCTCTTCCTTTTTTCTGAAAGAAGACTAGGAAATCTGAGTCGTAGAGATCAACTAGTGAGGTTTTATCAAATTCCCCTGCAAAAACACCTTCATTCCCTCCATTCATTTATGTTAATACTCCTTCTTCTCAAGATACTGGTGCTAGTTCATCCACAACTAATACACAATCTACCTCTTCTTCCACACAATCACCTTCAATATCCACTTCCTCCCAAAACCCAATAATGGTAGGAAGACAACAACAACAACCACAACAACCACCACCAGTCAGACCATGGGCCAATCCTAGAGCTATGAATATGGAAACACCTATCCATGATCTACCTAAGCATCCTAAAATATGGCTACCAAAATTTAATCCTAATGATAGATTACCTACTAAAGAGAATCTCTATAATTATATGTTAGAAATTAATGTTAATGGAGTAGTTGATGAAGACTATGCAGTAAGATTATTTCCCTACACCCTCTAAGTATCGACAAGTTCATGGTGTTTCTCATAACCATCAGGGTCTATTACTAATTGGGACATGCTTGAAGAGAAATTCTTAGTTAAATTTGGTGATGACTGCACAATTTCATCTTTTATTAATGATCTTTCCAATTTAAAAGCTAAGTCAAGTGAAAAGATTAATGATTTCAATTCTAGATTCAATAAACCGCTAAACAAAATCACAGCCACATCAAGCCCTAGCGTTGATGTCCAGATATAGTGGTATTTTTCTTCTCTTTCTTCCAATATAATATTTTTTGTAGATAGATCCAATAAGGCCACTTTAGTAGAAAACATGAAAGAAGCCCTATTTGTAGAAAAGAGAATAGTTGCAGTGGAAAAGAAGATAACCCGGGAAGATAGAAAAATGGAAAAGGTCACATTTAAGGATGAATCAAAGAAGAAAGCCCCTAAGGATCCTTTTGATCTTGAAGTCTTACAAAAATACCTTAAAACCATGTCAAATGACATGGCCGAAATTAAGAAATAGGTAGTTGAATTCTCTTCTGAAAAGACTTTTAGATCCTTCAAGAGGAATCTAACATCTAATGCTCAACCTCCAAACACAATATCCAATGTTGAATCTGATTTAGATGAAGATGAAGAAGAAACTGCATTATCTGATGATGAGAGGTGAAGATGGAAAATTGGTTGAAGTACATGGAATGTGGGATTTTATCCTTCTTTTGATGATGAGGATGACCAAGAAGATTTACCTGTTGGAACTAGGAGTAAAGGCCCTGTTGATTCAACAAAATCATCTCAAAAGAAAAAGCACTCAACCTCTACTACTAAGGATAAAATGGCCAGTAAAAAGTCTTCTCCTAAATCTCCTCAACCAACTTCGTCCTCATCTAATCCCCCATCTTCATTTGCAACCTTGGTAGTTGTTGATACCATGGAATATAACATAGTGGAGGACATGGAGAAAGATAGAGAAAATATCCCTCTTCATGAGGTCAGTAAGCTTAAACATCAGTAGAAGTTATTGCTGAAAGAATTGAATGCAGTTCTTGCTTCTCCTCTTCTTGTTACTTTGATATCCCAAGGTTCAGAGGAATGGGAAAGCCTCCCAATGATTCATCAAATAAGGTTGATCCCACCAATGCTATCTTAATTGGTGACATATCTAACTCACATACCCCCCCTTTCCTCTTGACTTATGAAATCTTAAATAAAAATCTACACAATTTCTTAATAGATTCAGGGGCCTCTTCAAACATTATGCCACGAACATTCTGCACCAAAATTAAATGTTTCACCCAAAAATTTTGTTGTTCACATTGTGCAAATTGATGGAACAAAAGTTGAAGTCTTAGGGCAAATGAATTTAGTCACCATTACACTTTATTCTAATCCAAAAGTTTGTCAGGTAATTGGCATACTAGTTGTTGATATTCCCGACTTTTATGGTTTAATTCTTAGTAGAGACTAGTCTAAGAAACTTCATTTCTATTTTGCAAGAGATTGGCCTCACATGTGGCTCCCTTACAAGGGAAAGCCAAATCAAATCATAGTTGACGGAGAAAAACATTTGAAGGACACTGTCACTGATTTTGAAATTGAAAATGAGAATGTCGCTTTTAACCATAATATCATTTGAAACTACTCTGTTGAGTAATTTTTAGGAAATTTGAATGCACAGAAGTCACATTTTTTGGATAAATTTGTTACTTCCTAGATTGAGAACTTTTCTCAAATGGATTCTTCCAGATGCATAAATATTGCAGATAACATTAATTAAAACTTTATTTTGGACTTTATATTTTGATGGACTAAATCCAATGATATTGTAGGAGGCAGTTGTATATTAATCAGTCCAGAAGGAGAAAAAATCATGCTAGTATGTTGGTTAGAATTTGAATGCAGAAATAATACCTCTGAATATGATGCAGTGATTCAACGCTTATATAAGGAAATAGTCCTTGAGATCAAATATCTTCAACTTTTTGGAGGTTATGAAATAGTTATCAAACAAGTAAGAAACACTATTCTTTGTCTCTATGGACATTTAAAACATTACCAATCAATAGTCTAGGATCTTACTTCAAATTTTTTAGCATTCAAAATGTCTCCTATCCCTAGACTTCAAAATGCAATTGTTGACCTTTTGGCTAACATATAATCCAAGCTTATACCATCATAGGATTACAGTCCAGAGAGGTTTTCTATAGAATTAATTTTTGAACCATCCATTCCCGATAATGTTACCAATTGGAGAGTGATTTATGACGTCGAAGATATCCTAAGAATTTTAACATTTGAAGGATCATATGATGATAAGATAATTGATGAAATTAAGCGTGATAATCAGTTGAAACAGAAGTCCAATGAGAATCCCATACCTAAATCTATAGTAAAATTTGAAGATCTTTATGATCTAAAATAAATATTTAAGAAGGTTACTAATTCTAAACTCCAAAGTTCAACCTTAAGGTTTGAACTAGTAAACCTTAGGACTAATATCAACCCTAAAAACATCAATCTAGGACTTGGTCTCTCACCTTATGAGAGATCAACCTTTATTCATTTGCTGAAAAGGTATAAATGTATCTTTGCTTGGAGCTACGACGATCTTAAAACATATGATACATCCATCATACATCACACTATTCCCATGATATCCAATGACAAACCAATACATCATAAATTCAGGAAAATTCACCCCAATATAGAAATTCAAATCAAATCTGAGCTAAATAAACTCTTTAAAGACAACATTATCTTTCCTATTAGGCATTCAAAATGGGTTTCAAACTTAGTACCTGTTAGGAAGAAGAATGGTGACATTCGCATCTGTATATACTTTAGAAATCTCAATAGAGTTTGTAAGAAGGACAATTTCCCATTACCGACTATGGAGCCAATATTGAAATTAGTAGCTGGTTCAGAACTAATGTCTTTTCTTGATGGATTTTCAGGATATAACCAAATCCTCATTCATACAGATGATAGATTAAAGACTATGTTCAAGACTAAATGGGGAACCTATGTCTACCAGAAAATGAATTTTGGTTTAATTAACGTAGGGGAAACTTTCCAAAGAGCTATGGATATATTTCAAGGGTATGATAAACAAAATTGTTGTCATTTACTTGGATGACATAACTATTTATTCCAAAAAGGGAAAAGACCATTTACATGACTTCAAGTAGATCTTTGAATGTTGCTAGAAGTATGGAATTTCATTAAATCCAAACAAATCTTATTTTTCTCTCGATGAAGGTAATATTTTAGGCTTTATTGTATCCAAAAAAGGCATTTGTATTGATCCAGACAGAGTAAAAGAATTTGTTGAAATTCCTTTGTCCCACAAAATAAAATCGATGCAGTCTTTTCTAGGTCAAATAAATTTTGTTAAAATATGTGTCCCTAATTTTTCCCAAATTGTTTTACCATTACAAACCATGGTTAACAAAAATTGAATCTTTAAATGGGGACATAATGAAAGAGAAGCTTTTGATTTAATCAAAAAAGCCATTATGAATGTCCCCTCTTTAACAACTATAAATGTTTCTAATCATTTCATCTTGTGTACATTTGCTTCTCAAACATCTTATGATATTGTTCTAACACAACTTAATGATCGAGAAATTGAAGCACCCATCTCTTTCTTTAGTTCCAATTTTCAAGGTGTTGAACTAAATTATTCAGAGGTGGAAAAGCAAGCTTTTTATTTTCTCAAATCTGCAAAGCACTTTAGGCCTTTTCTACTAAAAACGCACACTAAAATAATAGTCCCATTCTCAGCAGTGACACAATTACTTATGCAAAGGGAAGTAGGAGGAAAAAGGGAAAATTGGGTAATAAGTCTACAATAATATGATATTGACACTAAACTAGCCAAAATTGTCAAAGGACAAGGCTTTTTCAGATTGATTACAAGAGCCTCCAACCTACAAACAGATGATGACTCAAGTAGTATTGTACACATATCTGGGGTAAGCCTAAATGATTTGGAATCCCAATATGTTGACCTTATTTTCTATTTCAAAAATGGATATGCTCCCCATGAACTCAATCGGAAAAGGTAAAGGGCTTTAATATTAAAATAATATCAATATGAAATCATTGATGATGTGTTATTCAAAAGAAATTATGATTATGTATTATTAAGATGCCTTGAAAAGTATGAAGTACAAAAGGTTTTGCAGGAACTCCACGATGGACCAGTTGGTGGACATTTTGGAGGAGATACCACTGCACATAAGATCCTGCATGTTGGGTACTAATGGCCAAACTTGTTCAAGGATACCCATGAAAACATGAGTAAATGAAAAATATGTCAAACTTCTACTCGAAGACAATGGAAACTTGCCTTACCTTTGCAACCGGTCAACATTGAACAACCTTATGAACAATGGGGATTGTATATTATAGGTGAGATTGTTCCTCATTCCTGAAAGCAACATAAGTATATCCTTATAGCCACATACTATTTTACTAAGTGGTTGAAAGAAATTCCACTAAAGGTAGCCAGTTCTAATACTATCATTGAATTCATTGATCAATTAATTATTACTAGATTTGGCTTACCAATTTCACTTATGTTTGATAACGCATCATACTTATCAGGGAATAATATGGCTGAATTTTCTCTTAAGAGGGATTTTAAACTTAAATACTCTGCTAACTACTACCCCCAAGGAAATGGTTTAGTAGAATCAACCAACAATAACCTCATAAGAATTCTTAAAAAACTATTGATCAGAGCCAAAATAATTGGCATAAATCCTTGACATTTGTCCTATAGGCAGATCAAATAACTCATAAGGCCTCAATAGGCACTTCTCCATTCAATCTATTATATGGGAAAGAGGTTATCATCCCTTCAAATCTAGCTCTTCCCCCATTAGCCCTAGTCCAATTTATCAAAGAAACACTTTCTTATTCTTTACAACTAAGACAATCTTAAATTCTTAAACTAGAAGAAGAAAGGGAGAAAGCCAAACTTACAGATACTCGCCATTAATAACTATTCAAATATTATTTTGATGCAAGTTCTGTTTCCACAAAATCTTTTCAAATTGGAGATGTTGTCCTTAAATGGGACAAGGAACATGAGGAAAAAGGAAAGCGTACTAAATTCCATAAAATGTGGCTTGGACCATTTCAAATTATTGAAAAAATAGGCCCATCAACATTCATATTGCAAGATTTATCAGGAAAGAGAGATTCTCTTCCCATCAATGGGCTTATCTTGAAAAAAAAAATTCTCAGATTATATCTTCTACTGTAATATTATTGCATTTACTTTTTATTTCTCTTAGAAAATAATGTAAAATAACATTACTTTTGGATTTTCAATTTTTCAATAGAAATATCTTAAAAACATTTTATGATCTTTCACTTTGAGAGTAGGAATTCTTAAGGAAACGATCACAACATTTGAAAATTAGATAAGTATCATAAAACTCTAAAATTTTATTTTCCATTGAAGTTGTAAATTCTTCAAAAACCTCAACTTTATAAAATCCTTTTACTCTATTATCAGTCAAGAAAGGTTGTCTTTAACAAAGTGAAGACTTTTTATAGCTAAGCATCTCCAACCATAAAATTGTCATCGAAAACTCTTAAGGTGTCAATGATTCTCCCCATCCATTAACTTTACTATTTTTAGAATGTAATTCAAAATATATTAACCTTAAAAGATAAGGAGTCTAATCACGAGCTTGCTTACCATGTCCATAGGGAAATAATAGATTGGCATTACCAACACTAAATAGAAATCTAGGGTAATGGCTTATGATTATTTTAATCATAAGACAAGGGGTTGCATCACGAGCCAAGTTTTTCAGTTCAACTACAACCAGTGAATGGCATTGTCACTTTCTAGTAAAAAAACTAGGACAATGGATTTTAGGTAATTTAAAGAAAAATTAATAGATAAATAAATAAAAAATGAAATATATATATATCTATCTATATATATATATATATATATAGATATACACACACACACACACTTTTGAAATTATCTCAAAACACTACACTTTTAGATGGATGGGATTCTGAATCATTGGTGGTTAAAAGGTAACCTTGTCGAGGTTATGATTGCTTGCTGGCAACAGTGGCACTACCTATGACAAATGAGTATATTAAAAATACCAAGTTGTAAAAATCCCCCCACTTTATATTTACAACTAATTAAAGATTGATATAGACAAAAAGTATTTTCATCTATATGCGGATATAAAAGGAATTATCATTAAGTGAGTTTTTATATTTAGAGCAACATTACTTGTTTAAATATTTTGAAAATACTTTTCGTTTCCTGAATTATTTTCACTTAGAAAAGTTTTAGAAATTTCATTATTATAAATTAGAGATAATTGGCTCTTCCAATGAATCGCCAGTTGTTGTGCTATGCAACAACCCCCCATTTATTTATATATAAATGTCTTAGGAAATTATTGTATATATAATTGGGGGCCCTTAAAAATTTTAAAAACATAGGAAAATAACATATTTTAGGGTTTTTGAAAGAAAAATTTTGATTTTTGAATAAACAAATCCAATTGGACCCAAACAACTTGAATAAATCCTTCCTTAAAGAAAATCTCGATGATATCAAATATAAAAAAGTATTAAAGAAACAACACTTTGTTTTTACCCTTTCAAAACTTACAATGCGATAAATGATAGCCCTCAAGAACCTAGCATGTCTATTCTTTAAAAGGCTTAAGTATTAACAAAATCACTTCACGACAAAACTTGCTCACATTGCAATCTTATAACGAAAACGATATATGAAAAGGCAGAGGAACACTCCCATTGCGAAATGTGATAAGCGAACCGGACCTGATAAAACAATGAACATAGTATATAAACATATCACATCTAGTTAAATCACAAATTATCAAAAAGCTCCCCACTTGTTTCACTTTTGATTCCTCCCGATTGTGATAAAGCTATTTCTTAAAAGTCACGCTTAAAGAAAATCATAAGACTAAATAACTAAAAACAAAATCCATGCTTGTTAATAATCCATTGGGCCCACTATAATGCCACGTCATGTATTTTTATTTCAAAATCGTACAAAGCCTTTGGCCATATGCATTCACCTCTACTCTAGAAACCTCTTATTGCGATATTACGATTATCGCATTTCACATCTACCATACCCAACGAAATGATATAGCGATATTACTATAGCATATCGACAGAGTGCATGGAAATAAGCTTTTTTTAACATTTGAAAAGGTTTTTGTGATGAGATATATTAATAGATAATAAATAACCACATGAAGCCATGATTTTAGTTGTTTATGATTTCAAAGCCTTGTACGTTTGTATGTTTTTTCATTTCACACCTAATTCTCTTCATTCCTCTGTGTTCTCAATTGCAGGTTTAGCCCGAGAAATAACCGTTTAACAAGATGAATAAGTTGAAGAAAGGAGAGAAAACCACGGAGGATTCACAATCTTCTGTTTTTGATGTAACATAAATGCCAACACTTTTCTCAGATATGACATGCACAATCAACAATAGTGATTCCTCATGGGAAACCTGTATCAATTGCTAGAGAGTGAGGGTCATAAGATGATTCAAAGAGTAGAAACAACATATGTTACTACCTCTTCTGAAGCCTCCCACTTTGAAGATGCAAGATCTTTTCTTCATAGAATTTCTACTAGACCCAAGATTCTTCCTTACACCGATATGGTAAAATGGATAATGTAAATATTAACATTACTGATCAGACATTCCAAACTTCAAGGAAAACAGTTATATGATCCTTCACAAGAGAATACTTGAAGAGAATCTATCATGTACTTGACCCACAAAAGTTACATGAAAAAGCCTTTCTTGAGAAATTTTCAAGTGAAAATGATGTGCCATCAGAACCAATTAAACAATGGATGTCCAACTCAAACAAACACAAGCATAAAAAATCGGGTATGTATTCTATATCGCCTCTCACTGCTCTGTATTCTTATATCGTGGCTATGATGTGTATATTGTTTGCGCACGATGATACAACTAATTTCTTTGTTGAGTGGATTCCCCTAACTTATGCAACAATAAATTATTTTCTAATGGATTGGGGAACTATCTTGTCTAATAAAATTTCTTCCCAAATCTTCGAGTTTAGACAACATCGATATGTTTCTACTAGAGTAGTCCCAACATTTTTCATGAGTGCCTACATAATGAATGCAGTCTGTTTCACTACCCGTTTCCCAACCATGGGGTGGAAATGGACCATTCGAGATCCCACCCCATCCATATATACCATAAAATCCAGTGGGAATTCAATTTCCACACCCATTCCAAGGAATTATGCTACCCATCCATGAAGTTGTTTTTGACAAAAGGGCCTCAAGATTGTCTGATGAGGCCAAAATTGATTTTATAGCAATATGTAGGTGGTTTGGAGAAGAACTGAATAATTATGCATGAGCCTATGGATGCCTAGCACCTCCCCATCTTCTCCCATTATGTCCTAGACAAATTTCTTGTTAGGGAGATTGCCTAGCAAACTGTAGGGGACGGGCTAACTAGGACCCTAAAAAAATCTAAGAAGTATCTTTGGCCTTCCTTCCCCTCCCATGTGGTGTTTATGCGTTACATGATTTTAAGCATGATGCACTTCAAATCGATCATATTAAATTTTTAAAACTTGGCACCATTCGTGACAAATAGTTTGACTTGAATCAAGTTGCACAGAAATTCACTGCTCAAGTGAAAATTAGACAGTTCAGTGATGAGGATAATGATTATGATGACATGTTTGAGTCTACTGAGATGTTTTCACAAGTGCAAAATTTGGCTACTTTGAAACTGGATCCACAAAGGCTAGCTCAATTCCACTAGTACATGAGGAAAATACTATAGAATGTCCCTTTGGATCTATTGAAGATCCCTTAGCCAATTATTCAAGACAACTAGGGCTCAAATCAAGATTCATAAAAGGGCTCAGAATAAGATTCCGAGCATAATTCAGATAAAAAATCAAAACATAGTTCCTAGTAGAATTCAAGACAAAAATTGGCACAAGGCTCGTAATAAGGTTGGGAGAGTGATTCAAAACAGGGCCCAGAGCACAACTCAGAGAAGAGTCCAGAAAAGGATACTGAAAAGAACTCAGAAAAATCTTCCAATGAGATATAAGTGGAAGACATATCCACAAAATTACATCCAGATGAATCTCCTTTCAAGAATTAGTTGAATGATGCATGGAAACAATTTTACCATCATCTTAGAGGATAACAAGTAGAAAAGATGTTGAAATGGAAACAACATTCAACACATCCGAAAACACTAGACAAAGCTCGCTTACTGGAAGGGCTACTGACAAATTTTTCACTATAGAGGAAGTTGAGATAATCCCAGCCCTCACTTCATCTAAAATTGTTCTCAAGGTGGAAGAAATCCCTTGTCTTGAGGACTTTTACAGTCCCAAGCATTAGGCTGTGGTAAAAAGGAAGAGGAAAAGGAGGAGAAAAGAATAGTCATCAAAAATAATTCCTGACAACGAACGTATGGGTGTAGTATGGAAGGATACCCCCATGGATCATTCAGAAAATTTGAGAAAATTATCACAGTTCGCAAGTGCTTATGCATCTGCTACTATTGACAAGGCACCCAAACTTGGACAACTGGTAAGGGAGAAAGAAGAGTATACAATAGCTAGAGTAGCAGTTTCTAGAAGCGAGATAGAATTTTGATCATCAAATGAAAATTCAAATGTCCCAATTACAACAAATATTTGACGAATTGAAGCTCTAGTATCAGGCAGAAACAAGTGTTAAGTATAGCGAGATACAATAGCTATAGTTTTCACTGGATCAATTCAAGGATAATCCTAAGGTTGAGGATTTTATAAAGGAATCATTAGAGTTAAACTCTTTGTTATCAAGGAAACACAAAACGTTATGTCAAAAGATGTTTATCATCAATCCAATGTCAAATACTAGTGATTCATTAATGAATCAAGCATCCAATTTGACGGTGAGTTTTAATGAGATTGATGATAAGATATCATGATACATAACATGGTAGTATACTGCAGAATGCAGAGCAACAAATCTTCCCAGGATAGAGGAATCACATAAGGAAATCCCCTTTATCGATTGGGACATTCGATTGAAGTAGGCAGAAAGAGTAGTTACTAGAGAAATGGATGCTGTAAATAATATCATTGAAACCATCAGTGATAATTTTCATAATGCTAATTTAATATAGGAATGCACACCTACAAGTCTCCCTGACATCAGAGTATTGGCAACACAATGACAAGAAAATTCAAAAGTGAGGGAAGAGGCAATTAAACAGCTGACCAAACTAGACAGGGAATGTTGGGCATGGAATCCCCTCACAGTAGGTTTTTGGGGCTTGAAGCCAAAGTTTTGGTCAAAGGTTTTGTCAGACTCTCGGAATTGCGAGTGAAGAGCGTGAAGTAGAGGTTAATTCATAGGGTTGTCCACCCTAAAGTAATGTAATGTAATTTAAAGTCATGTCAGCCTACCCATGGTCCGTGGACCATGGGAGTGTATAAATAGAGCAAGGCTCTAAGTGTAAAGGGAGGGGATTAGAAGAAAAAGAAAAGGAATGGTTCGAGCTTAGAGTCGAATTCAAAGTGTATTGGGTCATAGTAGTAGGAAGACACTCTGCAGCTGAGTGCACAGAGGCCTGGTAGAGTCCGCAACTGAGTGCGTGGACCCCTGTAGCTAAGTGCATAGGGTGATGTCAAGTCTGTAATCAGATTGAAAATTAATAAAGACAAGGTTGATTCTAAATAATGTGTATCGGGGTTTCCTCTTACTTTTATGCATTTATACTGTTTGATGATTACACACACTTATATGAATGTTGAATGATAAATAAGAATATTGGTCTCACACAGATAAGTTAAGTACTATAATAATAATGTTGCAAGTATAAGGAATCAGGGTAATACTATCTTTGTACTGTAAATAGAGCTGTGCAAAGGCAACCTCACAGTTGCAAAGGACAAATAGCTATGTGAAGCAACGTGTGCAAAGGGTCGAACCGTGAACCTCCAAAAAATCATCAAGACATCCCTAGGGTGCAGAAACCTGGTTCCAACACCCTCCCATACTACCTCGAGTGAGACCTCAGTCCGAACACTGCAGACTATTGTGGAAAGGGCCAGCAGTTTTGGGTTTTGTTTGGCTAAATCACCTCTGAACCTGGGTCAGGCCCCACAAAGCCAACAAATGGTTCCGTTGCTGGGACTGGGATCTATATAAAGGATTTATGATGTCATGCCATTGGAATCCTACAAAGAAAGAAATTGAAGTGTGCTTCACAAGAAGATTCCCGAATTTGCAACGCAGGAAAATAGAAATCCACGAGTATCTAAGGAATAGTGGTTGGATCGCTACTTGTACACTGAAAACCATGAAATTTTCTTTGCATCTTTTCTGTCTGAGCTATATGAGTGGATCACAAAGTTAGCAGACAGCCAAGGAAGCTGTAGGCTCAAAAAACCAATAGTGTGGACTCTGGAACTAGTGTGCAGACTAGAAGCCTTAGAAGAGAGGATAGCGTGACCTGTGGACCACTGGCTCGACTGAATAATAGGAGGATTTATCACTAAGTTCACAGTAGACATGACCGTCAGCTATAGTGAGGCAAAGCAATGTTTTCTCAAGGGACCTCGAGGTAAGTATATTAAATCTTTGAACAGTTAGATTAAGATGCTATTGTGTGAAAAGTGGGTTATACGAATAAATTAATGTTTGGGACTATGCGAAGTGGAAAGATTTACAGAAGCAGAAGTAGTGAGGAGTTGGAAAATAGTCCATTACTTTCACGCTCGTGGGAAAGCGAGGACGAGCTCGAGAAAGTCTCTCCGAGAAGTTCAGTCTATTTGATAAGAAAAATAATTCCATGTTTACCACCCCCACCCACACCGCCACCCATTTCACCCTCCTCACCTCCATCTCCACCCACTCCACCTCCGCCACCACCGCAGTTCAGTATGGCGAGTGTGATCAAACTACTGGTGTTCAGAGGAGTAGGAAATGAAGATCCAGACCAATTTTGGTTCGTGGTAAGATTAGTATGGGAAGCACAAGGCATCGTGGATGATAATATTAGAAAGGTTACATTGGTGATCATGATGCAAGATCGTGAATTAACGTGGTATATCAAGCATTCCAATGACCACTTGAATGTAGGAACTGCAGATATCCAGACGGCACTGAACAAGGAATTTAGCAGGCCAAAATCAGAGATACAATCAATCATCAGGTTTAAGGAGATTGCAATGCTCCAAGGTGAGACCCCCTGGGATCTAGACCAAAGGTTGAAGAGCACAATCCATGAAGCCAATATGATGTTAACAAATGCACATCATCACGCATGGTTTGTGGCCTCACTTATGCCACACTTAAGGACGATGTTGTCACAAAAAAAACTTTCCACCCATGCTGAAGTATTGGAGATGGCAATGAGATTGCATTAGACCCCTATACAAGACCCTGGGTTAGGAGTCTAGAAAATCCATGCACAATCGCAAAATCTGTGTCTAGAGATGAAAAGTTTGAAGCAGGACAAGACAACTCAATCAGAGGTGCACAAGGAGGTATGGTGCATAAAATGCAAAGGCCAAGGTCACGATAAGGACCACCGTCCAGTGTTTGTGAACTACTTGGTAGGGGGAGGGCCAATGCCATTAAGACCGGAGGCACAGGCAGGGCCAAGAGCAACATCTCCATTATGGTGCACAATTTGCCAGATAGGAGGAAAACATACCATGGATAATTGTCATCTATTGCAGAAGTATATGCAAACATCCCAACAATTGTTTTGTAATTTTTGCAGTTCGGTACACCATGACAAATGCACCTGGAAAAGCTATGAACTAGTGATGGAACGGACTCCTGCCTATAGTGTGTAGACCAAAATGCAAACCTTGGACCCAAATGCAGGGATGACGCATGCTGGGTTTCAGGGGCGTGTTCAGGGTCAAGGTGGAATGGGACTAGGAAGGGGTCGCAGACAGATAATTTGTTACAATTGTGAGGGCCAGGGCATTATGCCTATGATTGTATGAATCCAACTAGCATACCATGTTGGTACTATAATCAGTTTGATCATGAGGTAGAAGATTGCCCTTTGCTGATAGCGAACATGCATGAAAAGGGTGTACTCCAGCCCCCTCCGACCCAAAATTTACAAATAATGAGGTCTGAACCATGCGAAGAAGACCCAAATGCAAACATGATGCTCAGGAGTGGTATGGTCACTGGAGATGATAAAGGGAAGTAACCAAAAGACAGTGCATGGGTTTGCAAGGTTCCTACAAAGGAACCTGAGTTTGACCTGGAATGCGCGAATGAGACATTCATTGAAGCTAAGAAGAGCTTCACGGAAGCCTCCACTTCATGTAGTAAGGATCAAGAAGAACCAGGAATGGATCCTTCAATGCTCACTACCTTTCTAGAGACATGCATGAAACTGTTGCACGACAGCAAAGTAGTTAAGGGACTACATGAACTGATCACCAGGTGCGCAGGGTCAGGAGAACCGCGCGTGGTCTGAAAATTGGGGAAGCATGAATTCCACATTGGAAGGGAAATGACATTGAATGTGCAGATTGGTGAGTATGAAATGGATCAAGTAATCCTAGATCTGGGTTCAGACATGAATGTATTACCAAATCAAACATGGGAACGCATGGGCAGACCCACATTACAATGGTCCCCTATTCAATTACAAATGGAAAACTAATAGAATATTTTCCCTTGGAGAGATTGCAAGGGGTAGTAGTAGATATTAAGGGTGTGAGCACGCAGGCAGATTTTGAAGTAATATAGATTGTCGATGACAGTAACCCCTGTCCCATGCTGCTAGGAATAGACTAGGCCACCGATATGAGCGGAGTCATAAATATGAAGAAGTGCAAAATGATATTTGAGAAAAAGTCACTACACGTAGTAGTACCACTGGATCCAGCCGATGGAGCGCGCTACACTAAACCAGTGCGCGATGATGATAGTGATGATGATCTTGATTGTATTTACAAGATAACTGCACGAGACCAGGATTGGGTGAACCCGACTGTAGATGGGAGAATCTTGTGGGAGCGCGAAAGCTCTTGCACTTTGGATTCAGATGAAGAAGTAGAGTGATGGTAGAATCAGCTGCATGAAGTAGAAACACTTAATTGCAACATGATGGTTAGATCACTGCATTGTGTGACAATAGAAGCAAGGGAGTTGCTGACATATGATGGATTAACAGCGGTGGATGAATTTCTAAGCAAATTTGAAAGTGCAGTACTAGAACAACAATAGTTCGATGTGCTGAAGTGGGCACTTTGCCCACACGATGGTGGGGTACACATCAAGGAAATTTTGAGGACTGGTGCAGATGTGGAAGGATGATGTGCCTACAATTTGGGAAACTGCAAATATGACTAGTAGACAAATATGACAGATGAGATGACCCACACACACACCTCGCGAAATGGACCAAGGTCTATGGGGGAGAATGACAGCCTGAATGGGTACAATTATTCTACCAAAACTTGGATGTCATACCCATGAACTGATATACTGAAACAGAGCTCCAACATGGTACAGGCAAATGGGATGTCTTACATGAGGGATTTTTTTTAACATTCACATTTGAAGACCGTTGGTTGAAGCGTTGACGATGCATTGCAAGTAGTAAAATCCGCCATCTTCAAAATACCATAGGAGCCAATGGAAGTACTTCAGCCAGTATGGGGGACATAGTTAAGCAACGCCCTAGAGTGTTACAACATGTAGGTGGAAGAGGATGATGAGGACCCATGAAATATTAACATCCCAGAAACAAAAGGTTGTCGCGAGCTTCGAGGACCGTCAATTGAGGATCCCGACATCACTGCACCACTAAAAGCAAAGTAGGTAAACATTGGCATAGAAGTGGAGCCAAAGTACGCGATGCTGGGGGACTATTGGGATGATGCTATGATAGTTAAGCTCGCTGAGTTACTCCACGAATACAAAGAATTGTTCCCGACCAAAATTACAGACTTAAAAGGGATCATTAGAGACTTAGGGATGATGAAGATCACTCTAAAACCAGATGCAAAGCTAGTTAAGTAGAGGCCTTACCATTTGAATCCAAAGTATACAAGAAAGGTCTGCAACGAATTAGACAAAATGCTCGCAGCCAGAATTATTGAACCAATAGAAGAATCCGACTGGCTGAGTCTTATGGTAGTGTAGGAGAAAAATGAGAAAGGAAAAATACAAATATGCATGGACCTCAGGAAGCTTAACAATGCCTATGTACATGATCCATTGTCGGCACCATTCACAGATGAAGTATTGGATAATTTTGGTGGTCAGGAAGCTTACTCATTCACGGATGGCTTCTCAAGGTACCATCATATCAAGATCGTGCCAGAAGATAGGAGAAAAATGACCTTCACAACAGAATGGGGCTACTTTCAATATACCATTATTTCCTTTGGGCTGAAGAATGCACCAACTATATTTTCGCGCATCGTGGTGGTCGTGTTCAAAGAATACATCCACAAGTTCTTGAAGGTCTATTTGGATGATTGGACTATCTTTGGATTAGTTAAACACCATGTAGAGAGCTTACGTTTGATGTTGGATACTTGCCGCCGACACTAGATAGCGTTAAACCTTAAGAAGTACACCTTCCTCGTTCCCTTTGGAAACTCACGAGGACATGTCGTCTACAAAAAAGGCATAATGGTGGACCCTGTAAAGATTGCCATTATTTTGAATTTGGAAGCACCGTGAAGTGTTAAATAACTGCGTGCTACTTTGGGGCACACTGGCTACTATAGGAAGTTCATCAAAATTTATTCCCAAATAACAGTGCCGATGGAAAATCTGTTGAAGAAGGATGCTACATATTGTTGGAATGATGATTGCATGAAAATTTTGGATGTCCTCAAGGAGAAACTAGCATCCGCTCCCATCTTGGCCTTCCCAAAATGGGACGTGGAATTTCATGTACATGTTGATGCGTCATGTATTGTGTTGGAAGCCATACTCACACAAGAGGGTGCAGAGGGCGTGGATCGCCCAATCGCGTTCGCAAGTTGGAGACTCTCCAAAGCCGAAAAGAACTACTCTACTACTGAGCATGAAGGGCTGGCAATGGTGTACGTGCTCCAAAAATACCCACACTATTTACCTGGAGGACATTTCAAGATGTATACTGATCATTCCACGTTAAAATACCTGGTGAACAAGACGGTGTTGGGGAGGCGCATATGCAGATCGCTTTTGCTATTTCAGGAATATGACTTTGAGGTCATCGTCAAGCCAGGATGCCTAAATGTAGGACCAGATCACTTGTCACGAATTGAGATAGGCGAGGAACCAATAAGTTTGGAGGAGGGACTACCTGATGCACAACTCTTCACAGTGCACATCACGAATGGCCACTTTGAGGATATAATCCAATTTCTAACAACAAGGACTGCAATGAAAGAATACTCAGTCTGAAAGAAGAAGGAATTAGTGGTGCGCACAATGAATTTTTCTGTCGTGGGGTACCTCTACAAAATGGGAAATGATGAGATATTGCAAATATACACACCTAAATTTGAATGAGGTTAGATCCTCGCGGAAGCACATGGGGGTGCTACAGGAGGACACTATGCATGACGCACGACTGCATAGAAGATTCTTCACGTTGGGTTATGGTGGTCAGCCCTACACCAGGATTTGGAAGCGATGGTGTTGTATGCACAAATACTAGTTCTTACTGCAGGCTATCACTTGGTCAGCTGGCACAAGATCACTAGGAGCTCAAGCAAACTTTTATGGATTCCAGAAGAAGCTCTATATGTGATGAAAAAAAGGAAGGCTTACTCTACAGAGGCTATTCTATTTGCAGAAAGGAAAAGAAGACTGAAATGTAAAGCAAACCTAGCAAACCCTACTTAACCAACTAATCCTACTTTTACAGAAAGAGAGATGAAAAACCATGAAATGAATGCCATTACCTACTGAGGAAGTAAACAACATATAATCAAGCTATTTCTAGAAGTAAATGAGCAAAAAACATCTTTTTGGATTTTTATGTATTTTTATGTGAAATTGTCATGCATGTAATTTATTTGATTATGAATGTGGCAGCAATTAGGTGGTTATGGAGGGAAACTTTTGGATTTGCAAAGGTGTAGGATGGTGTGGATGGGTCTTAGGAGGTCCCAGGTGGCCTTCTGGAGGCTTTTTCTGCAATTGGACTTCAAAAATAAGCCTACAGGATAATATACAGGAGGTTGTAGGGGATCTACAGGAGGTCTACAGGAAGATGCCAAGAGTAGTTTTGGAGGTTTTGAAGGTAGGAAAGTGGGTGGAAAGCGTAGATGAAGGTTAGGATGATGTGTTAAGGTGTCTAGGGTCCATCAAGAATGATTAGGAGAGAGAAAGATGGTCGCATTTGTTTAAGGAAAGAGAGGAAAGTCTATGGAAAAGTGCAGAAGGCTAAGGCAGATTTGAAATGAACTCTGGGCGACCTGTGGGGCATAGATTAAAGAGAGGCTGTGATTGGTGATTGGCTAACCTGTTGTGAGAAGAGGTTTGCTACAATAGAACTGAAAATCAAACAATAAGGTTAAGCAAGCAAGGAAACTAGATACATAAAAAAACAGAATTTTGCATCAAGCTAATCTAAACTCTGATCTAGGAAAGTAAATGCTGAGAAATGCTACAATGAGAGAAAGCATGGAAGGAAACTTATTTCAAGATAGAAATGAGCATGGTGAAAGAGATCTAAAGCAAAGCATTAACCTTCTAATCAAACTACAACACTAGAAATCCGATGGAGAAGGAAAATATGTGCTTTTGTTGTGGCAGCAAGAGGGTATTGGCCTCAGTTCATGGTCCAAAAGGGAGCAAAGGAGGCCAAGGCTCTAATGATGGCATTTTTGTATCTTCTTTCTATCACTATAAACCTGCTAGAGAAGACACAAATGGAAAGAACTTTCTAAATTACCAAAATCAACCTATTCTTAACCAAGAAAGAAATTTATCTAACAACGACTAATCCATAAACTGAAACAAAGCATATAAGTACAAACAAGAGGAGATTGACTGCTTGGATTAGGCCCTAACCCAAGAGCTTCAGCCCTCTCAGGTAACTCAGTGCTAGCTCAAAAAGGATCTCATCTTTATTATCAAAATAATAATACGATTACATGAAACTGTCAACAAAAGTAAGCTCGAAGTTGAGTAGAGCAAAGCTACAACAAAAATTAGAAAATTTGAATAACTTACTAATGAGGCCCTAAGCCTCTCTACTTATACAACTAAATCTCCCAACGGATTCCTTAAAATCAAGGAGGCTTGGCTCCCAAGACTTGAGTTAAACAGAAGTTATCCTCCACTTGCTCGACTGTCTCCTAGTGCATTGATGTGGTTGTTTGTGCTCCGAGCTGTATGATGGAGAATTCGAAGTGGGGAGTCATAAATGAGGGTGATATCATCCTATAAATCCTCTCCCTTGTCTACTTCAAATTACTGCTGCCAATTGTCCATTAAATCTTTGACTTTATCTCCGGAATTGAAAAAAAATCTGCATTAAACACATATTAGACTCCATGGCATAATGACCAACCCAACTCACTCCATAAGAATAAATATAATAAAAATAATGCAATAAGCTAAGAGAATGGTTGATTAAACTATGTTAGGAGGAAAAATGAGCCCATACAATTACCCATTTATCGGGCTCATCAGTGCACTGTCGGGCCTGCGACATATGTCAAAGGACTGGAAAACCATCATGAAGGGATGAGATGCCACTAAATCCACAAATGACAATGTAGCCATTTGAAAAATAGGTAATCAACTTTGTGGGACCAATCAAATCATAGGGAAAGATGAATGCATGCTACATCATCACTGCGACAGAGTACTTGACACGATGGATGGAAGCACAACTGATCAAGGACTACATGACCACTACGACTGTGAAGTTTTTATTAGAAAACATGTTCACACAATTTGGTTGTCCAAAAGTCTTAATGAGTGACCGTGGAACACATTTCCTGAATGAAACCATCATCGCGCTCACAAGAGAGTTCCAGGTGTATCATCAACAAAGTACATCATACCACCCGCAAGCTCATGGCACAGTAGAGGCATTCAACAAAATATTGGAGACTATGCTGACCAAAGTATGTAGCGCATAGCAAAATGACTGGGACCTACGCATAACTGCCATATTATGGGCATATAGAACAATGTGCAAAAAATTGACGGGACAAACGCCTTTCCAGCTAGTCTATGGCACGAAAGCCATCATGCTAATGGAATACATTGTTGGAGAGGTAAATCCCCTCTACGGATAGAGGCGATCCCTACTAGCCCAGAATGGGTCTAGCAACAATCAGTCAATGCTACTATGCAAGTTCCTAATTGCAATTAAAAGGTTGGCAATGGACACCTACTTGGATTCCAACGCTATTGTTCATTGAAGAGATGCCAATATCGCTCCTTCGCTCTAGCCGGTCACGATCCTCCGCGATCTCCGCGAATAGACATCTGCACACACGAAGAGAAAGACAAACACAAGCGTGAAACCTAATAAACGCAATTATACATCAGTCAGAAAGGATGTAATTCACATTAACCACTGCAAAGACAAATGAGAATGGAACCATAATAGTAGTCATCTATTATTAATCAATAACAGAGAAGAGTACAACCAAATGTTCTGACGTCGATATCCTTCTCAAGAGGGTCCAGCCAGCAAGTCTCTCAAGCATTCACCCTTAGAGATAGATCTCCCAAGACAAGAGCTCTCTCTCTCTCACACAAGCAACACTCCACAACCTCCCTTAAGCTATCTAGCAATTCCACACTTATCACACCAACTACCTACAGTAGCAGCAATCTGAGCACTATAAACTCCACACAATCCAAACTAAGAACTATCCAAAAACTAGCTGCTCATGGCAATGGTAGAGGTTTAAATAGGAGAAGGAGTCTCCATGAATGGTGGGAGGATGAGCTTATCTCCAAGGAAGGTGGCTCAAATGACGAAACAGACATGCCATAGAAGGGAGGGCGACATTTACAAGACTAACAACCAGGTCTAGAGTCATCTGGAAGGCTGACTGTTAGAACAAACTCGCCCAAACAAGATCAGCGCGGGTCCATAACTGCACTGGAGCGCTGACATCGCAGCTGAATAACAAAGAAGGTCATGTCAGCGCGATCATATATGAATAACAAACGCGCTGGCTCATGAAATTCGATCAGCGCGGGAAACACGTGTTCTTCCACGCTGACAGCGCATTCGGTCTATTATGGAGTGCCCATCAGCGCGGTTATTTTGACAAAAGTCGCGCTGATAGCAAAACTTTGGCAAAGTGGGTCATTTGGCCTGATTAGAGAGCAGGAGCATGATTATTTGGAATTTATGACACAGTAGGGAGACTGACAGGAAGATAGTGACAAATTACTGTGTAACAGATGCCCCCTAAAGCATGAAGCTCGAGAGAGTGGGAGGGGTGAAATGCTTTACAAAACGCGTTGAACTGGAACACCACCAGGAAGGACCTGCACGTACAACTGATATCTTGATTACATGTAGTCTAGGCATGGGCGCAGCCATCCAAAAGACATATGAAGAAGGTCTGTGGTATGGACGCAGCCACCCAGCTGAAGAGACCATGATGATAATAAGGTATGGTCGCAGCCATCCTAAAAGACTCAGGTATGGGTGCAACCATCCATCAACGAGTCATGTAATAATAATCCACAAAATCGCAACCTGGTTTGTAGTAGACAAAAACCAGGGTCTTGCGCTCCATCCCAATCCGAACAAAGTGCAAGTTCAAGCATGTGAATACATGAGCTGAAGTCGAACATGCATGAACATCGTCTGATTACCAGTCAATGATGAAAACTATTAACAGACGCGAGAGGTACCACCAATAATGACAATGGTCCTCAAGGTACTATAGGTACAATCCGCGGCGTGTGAATCAATGAGCTGGTGTCGAACACCCGCAGAGTCATTTGATCGGAGGCCATGATGAGAACCTCGCGTCGAACACGAAGAACCTGCCATTAAGGCATGCAAGCTCTAAGGCACCTGAAGGGAGTCTCTGAGTCACCTTCCTGGATAATGAGCTGAAGTCGACAGGAAGTGACCTTGATCGAAGGTGGGCCATAATGTTTCCCACATCATCGACACAAGACAGAGGTAAAATGATTTATGTGAGATAGCAGATGAGGTTGCATTGTTGTAGAGGTCAACTTCTCTTGAACATATCGGCGGCATGACAACGGATTTGGCAGTATCCAACATCAAATGAGCAGAGGTCATGGTGACAAGGCAATGAGCAGATGAGAGGTCAAATAGGATAACCCGAACCCACGGAGGCTAGCGTGAAACAACATGGGAAATCCCCACCCGACACGAATACAGACCAGTGCCATGTTCAAGAGCGACATACTGCCGACACGACAATTATTACAGTTCCATTTTCCGCACCATTTCTGGCAGGTACCCCGATTATTTTTGGATGACAAGCTTGACGGGGATAGCATATGCTTGGAGAGTGTCATTTCGACAATGCCCGATGTCATTAAGTTTTAACGAGCCTGACAAAGGAAAAACTCGGCGTCTTTTCTTGTTTAGAGATTCTGAAAAGACAGTGGAAAAGAAAACTCCAGGTGGGTCCTTTTTCATAAAGTTGTGTCTCTCGAGCCCGAAAAAGTATAAAACAATACTCGAAAGAACCGCCCAACCATTACGATCGAGGAGTACGTTTCGTAAATAGTGACTCTGACCTGAAAAAGTAAAAAAGCGGTCGAAAGCACGTTGTTTTGGGGCCGATAGCAAGTGCGAAACGACAAACACCCGACGATCTTTTTAGTTTAAACGGTCGAAAAAAGAGCTTTAAAGGCGACCACCTCTCATTCCTTTTAACGAGCTGAGAGGGGGACTCGGCGATCTTTTCTTATTTCACGTCGAAAAAGAGCCTAAAGACGACGTCCATTTTTATTCTCTTTAACGAGTCAAAAAGGGAAAAAATACTCGGCAATCTTTTCATATTTTACGAGTTAGAAAAGAGCTTAAAGGTGACTTGTCCTAGAGGAACGAGTGGTATAAAGGGTAGCAACTGGTTCCGACAATGGTGGAACTGCTCAAAACATGTAATGGTCAAGAGGCTGGCTAACAAAACCACTCATCGCTGCGGTTCCTCGGGAAAGGATAAACAACCAAGTGAGAGCATATGATCGGCCAAAGAGATGGTAGCAATGGAATGAAAACAACCAAGGCTCATCCTGCATAATTCAGTGGATAAAAATGGCAATCACGAGATGTAAATCAGGTATGGGTTCATTTTTACACAAGCTTGAACCATGGAGAACTCTGCTTGGATTCGGTTTCATGTTTACACAAGCTTGAAACGAAAAACTATGCTTGTTATAAGTTCGCATGCCCCCAGCATAATAACGTAAATCGAGGTACATGCCCCCCAAGCTTCATTTCATGCAACAAAGTGGATGGAATGAAGGTTCACTTTCGAGATCTTAGAAAGACTCGACTTGGATTTTACGAGATCCTAATCAAAGACTCGATCTAAAAAGGGAGTTGTTTCATTTTTTAATGAGGTTGACACAGTAAAAGAACTATCCTCATAACCCTGGTTTCATTTTTTAACGAGGTCGCCACAAGATCAAAACTATCCTCGGGCACCTAGTTTAATTTTTTAAGGAGCTTGACATAGGAAAGTGAACTATTCTCCGACCAGACCTAGTTTCATTTTTTTAAGGAGCTTGACACCAGAAAGGAACTATGCTCCAACCAGACCCAATTTCATTTTTTAGGGAGCTTGACATAGGAAAATGAACTATGCTCCGCCCGAACTTCATCATAATGAATACGAAGTCGGGGCTTCCAGGATTACCACTCCCGATGGAAGGGAAACATCTTGGAAGTCCGGGCCCAATGCCCCCAGGACACTATGCACGACGGTGTCATCACTGGATACAGGCACAGGGTAGGTGGCCACGTAGTTGATCTGCGGTGGGGCAGATACAACTGGTGGATAAAAACCAGGAGGGGGCGACAAATGTGTAGGAGGAATTGGGGGACTAACGAATGACAATTGATCGACAGTCACAATTCTTCCATCGTGTGGAAAGCAGACCACACGAAAAAGCGAAGAAACAAGTGCCCCCATGGCGTAAACATAGTCGCGACCAAGGAGAAGACTAAAGTCTAAAACACCTTGGGTAACCAAAACGTCTATATAGACGGTTTTTCCTCCCAAAGTAATAGGGAACTTTGGGAGAACTCCTAGAGATGGACAGGCTCCTCCGTCGAAGGCCAACAGATTCTGCGTGACCGGCCCGAGCTGCGGGGAACCTAAAGCTTGCCAAGTAGTGTACGGCATAAGACTGACCGACGCACCTTCATCCAGAACAGTGCCAGGTACTGCCTTATCACAGGCAAGTACTGTAATCTGGAAAGGCACATGGGATGGAAGGCGACTGGCGACCAGGCGATTCCAATCAAAGGAAGCGACCAGACTACTTGGTGGGGGAATCGTATGATTGCCCCCAGGTGCTAAAGGGAACGAAGGAGAACCTTCGGGAGCAGCTGGGTTAGGAGAGTCATTTTGGGACTCCGGGGAATCTGAAGAGACGAGAAGAACGTGAGCATGATTCTCTTCCGAAACAGAGTGAGCGAGCGGCGGACTCGAGTCGACACTCTTTCCGACCAATGGTTGGTCTGGAACAGGCTGGGCAGAGCCGGGTTCGGGAAGAGGGGCCTGGACAAGAGAAGAATGTGAACCAATCTCATTGTCGGGAGGCGGATGATCTGCAACTGCAGAAAGACGTTGATATCCAACGGGAAGTTGGGGTGAGGGAGCTGGGAGACTTTCCAAGACACTGGAGGCTTTACCCATGAGTGGACAAAGGTGAAGGGGATGATTTCCCTCACAAATTCTACAAGGGATTCGAATCTTCCCTTTTCCCTTACCATTCCCAACTAATAAGGTAGCATCGCCGTGAGCTCCAGAGGACGATGAGGGGTGGGTCGGATCGCGAGACCATATTTCTAATACCCTGGGAATTCCAGGACAATCGCGAAGAAGATGGTCCTCCTTGCATAATCGACAAGGAAACTTGACCTTCCACGGAGGAGCAGAAGGTAGCCCGACTTCAGGTGTACTCAGAGTAAGAGCTGTACTTCTAGCCTCTCCCTTGGGAGCCTTCTTCTTCTTGGTCTTCTTCTTCTTCTTCTTAGCCACCTGGTTACTCGAATCGAGACTTTCACCAGGCGAAGTAGAAGATGAGGACGTAGAAGTAGGCGTAGAAGGGGAGAGGTCCACCTTAGGATCAACATGATGTTGTTCAGGTGGAGGGACTGATGGACTAGCAGCCGACACGGTAGGGACCAAAGAGGTTGAAAACAACCAAACAGGCAACCCGACAGTTAACCTTGGAAGGGATAACGTTGCCATATAAGGAGCACCAACATTCCCGAGAGGAGGGAAATGACCAGGATTCCCGTCAGGAGGGGAACTTGGGTTGGTGAAACCTGGAAAAGTTTCCATGGCAAACAAAAAGAAGCCTACTCAAGCTAACACACACAAGATCAAACCAGGTGATGTTAACGTGGCCGAATAAATTTTTAATACACAGGAACTGAACTTGACCTTTTCATGTTTCAAGAGTTGAGAAAAGCACGAAAAGATGACTCTAGTCTCCTTCGAATGTTTAATGAGCACGAAGTGACAAGACGCTCACTGGCACCTTTTCTTTTAGGGAGTCCGAAAAGGATCAAAAGTGACTACTCTAGAGACTCTAGGCAAAGGGTTTACCAAGCAATCCGTAAAACTGCTTATACACCTTGGCAATCGTATGAGAACCAAGGACTTTCCGTACTGCAGTCAATCTTCCCGAATGCTGTGTTCGGTGCGTTACGGTTCGTAAGGCGGCAGACTCGGCTTCCTATGGATCAAGGATAAAAGCCTAGTGGGGTCTCCCTATATACGCGACGGTACGTGGGAGCACAATCCGTGTTAGATCATTATCGAGTCACAGAAGGAGGAATCACCCAACCGTAATGTGAAACAATAGTGACTATGTTTAAAGACGCCAGAACACGTCTCTAGCCTAGACCTCTAGATGTTTATGTTAAGTTCCAATGCGTTTTTAGGTTTATTCAGTTTATTTTACGGTTGATCTTGAATTAAGTCTCGGTTTCAGGCCTTACCGTATGAAAACTCTCGCAATTCCCTAAATGCAAGCTATAATGCCAAAGAATACCATTTCGTTCGATGAATCCTAACTATGAGAGGGTTAAGAGTTTTCGATCAAACAAAATGAACTCAATCAATCAAACAATCTAATGCAGCTAATGGCAAAGAAATGAAACTTTTTCTTTTGAGAACACAAATCAACGAAATGCTCTTTTTCCCATTAACTATTGAATGCAAAAGATATTAGTTTGATTTCTTTTCCAATGGCACAATGCACCAATACACTAATCTCAGGATGCATCGATACTACTAATGAAAGATTTAAATTTTGCTTTTCAATTTCTCAAACATGAAAATTTGTAATGCAAATGCACTTTCACTTTCGTATGCTAAATGAATGCAAATTTTTTGTGAATTCAAGAAGACAAACAAGCAAGTGTGAACTGATTGATCCAAACAATTGTGATCTATGCTTGGTAGTGAAGAAATCGAATCAACATAAAAAGTGGTTCAATAATCGACACTAAAAATCAACTAGCAATAAGCAGTGAAAAAGCCTCAAGCAAATCAATAAGAAGGTTGTGGATGAACCTGGAATAGACAAGTAACCTGAGCAAACGGTTTCTCGATGAAACTTCTAAAGGGCTAGGTCACATGGTCTAAAAAACACAAGACTCACTCGAATGAAATCAAAGAGAGAGCGTCCCTTAACCAAAAGCAATCAAAACAAGCTAATGAGGGACAAGAAACAACAGGGGATAAGAAAGATTGATGAATTCAGGAGATAAAGTTATAAAAACAACTTTTCAGGAATCTGCGCAATTTTTACACAGACCACCCGAGATGATCACAATGTGATCACAATGTCAGCGCAATTCTTACACAGACCACCCGAGATGTCAGCGCAACTTTTACACAGACCACCCGCGCTGATCCGATTTCAGGAGTCGTCGCGGGAATTAAGCTACCAACCCAAGGTCAGCGCGGGTAAAAAGCATACCAAGTGGCGCTGACATCGCGACTGTACACGTCTTTTCCACGCTGATCTGATTTCCAAGATTGTCGCGACTGTTAGGCGTAATTACACGATGACCATGAAGTCAAAGAAACAGCTATGCGCTGTCAGCGCGACTGTTTTGATATAAACCGCACTGAGGCCAAAAAACAGGCAGAATCAAGCCAAAAGCTCCCAAACCAAGGCAATAACTCTTTAAACAATTTAGACACCTCCCAGACTGAACCAGGAAGTCTAAAAGCAGAGAACTAATCCCCAATCTTTGAAAAGAGAGTAACAATCAAACTCAAAAACAAGAATGAACAAAAAGAGGTAAAGGCCAGCTCCCCAATGGAGTCGCCAAATTATTGGAGAGGTAAATCCCCTCTACAGATAGAGGCGATCCCTACTAGCCCAGAATGGGTCTAACAACAATCAGTCAATGCTACTATGCAAGTTCCTAATTGCAATTAGAAGGTAGGCAATGGACACCTACTTGGATTCGAACGCTATTGTTCGATGAAGAGATGCCTATCTCGCTCCTTCGCTCTAGCCGGTCACGATCCTCTGCGATCTCCGCGAATAGACATCTGCACACACGAAGAGAAAGACAAACACAAGCGTGAAACCAAATAAATGCAATTATACATCAGTCAGAAAGGATGTAATTCACATTAACCACTGCAGAGACAAATGAGAATGGAACCATAATAGTAGTCATCTATTATTAATCAATAACAGAGAAGAGTACAACCAAATGTTCTGACGTCAATATCCTTCTCAAGAGGGTCCAGCCAGCAAGTCTCTCGAGCATTCACCCTTAGAGATAGATCTCCCTAGGCAAGAGCTCTCTCTCTCTCACACAAGCAACACTCCACAACCTCCCTTAAGCTATCTAGCAATTCCACACTTATCACACCAACTACCTACAGTAGCAGCAATCTGAGCACTATAAATTCCACACAATCCAAACTAAGAACTATCCAAAAACTAGCTGCTCATGGCAATGGCAGAGGTTTAAATAGGAGAAGGAATCTCCATGAATGGTGGGAGGATGAGCTTATCTCCAAGGAAGGTGGCTCAATTGATGAAACAGACATGCCATAGAAGGGAGGGCGATATTTACAAGACCAACAACAGGTCTAGAGTCATCTGGAAGGCCGACTGTTAGAACAAACTCGCCCAAACAACATCAGCGCAGGTCCATAACTACACTGGAGCGCTGACATCACAGCTGAATAACAAAGAAGGTCATGTCAGCGCGATCAAATATGAATAACAAACGCGCTGGCTCATGAAATTTGATCAGCGCGGGAAATACGTGTTCTTCCGCGCTGACAGCACATTCGATCTGTTATGGAGCGCCCATCAGCGCGGTTATTTTGACAAAAGTCGCGCTGATAGAAAAACTTTGGCAAAGTGGGTCATTTGGCCTGATTAGAGAGCAGGAGCATGATTATTTGGAATTTATGACACAGTAGGGAGACTAACAGGAAGACAGTGACAAATTACTGTGTAACATACATCATACCTAGTCTACGAATAGCAGCACTCACAAGCATGTTGGACCATGAAGCCTTGGAAGAAAGGCTGACACAATTAGAAGATCACGAGGAAGAACCTTTTCTAGCTGGATTTAATCAGCAAGTACAAAGCAGCATGAAAAATCTTGGCACGATCATCATATCAAGTTGCGCACCTTCAAGGTAAATGACTTAGTACTATTGTACGACAGTAAATTTGAAAAATTCCTGAGAAAATTCAGAATGCACTGGCTAGGACCATACGTGTTTAAGGAGGTTATAGATGGAGATGCCATCCAACTAGTTTATTAAATATTTAATCAAACTAATTATTTTAAAGGCTTTTCATTTTTGTTAGTGTTTCATCAATCTTCATTACCATACAATAAAGATAATCATTATAGATCACATAAACGAAAGTAAATCTTGGGTAATAAAAAGATAGGTTAAATATACATGTATTCCAGTTGAGAAGCACCCCCATCTATCACATTTTTATTAGGAAACTGGTCCCATTATATCTAGTCAAAGCCATTAATGAAAATGGATAAGGGACGATATTCAAGTCCATGACTGTGTGGTTTTCCCCGATGTTGTTGCAGCGATTTTCGAGGCTTCGACAGAGTCCCACATTCATGCTTAGAATATGGCATGGTGTTGAATGGATAAAGAGATATTTGGCTCAACCATTCTATGGTCGGGTGGAACATGGTATTCCCATCTCAAATTTGGAATTTGCATCATTAATATTAGGTTATTTCTCCTTATTATCTCATGTGTATTATAATGGTTTCTATGTAGATTATATGGTTGTTGTTTCCTTAGTATTTCTATTGTTATTATGTTGGTTGTGAATATGCATTATCATAGTGGCTGTGTATGGACCCCATAGTGCTTTTACTTGTATATGAATGAACATGTATCTATGGCCTAATGGATGAAACTATAGCTAAAGTGATAAGGAAACAATGCCTCATATTGAATCTCAGATAAGTATGAGACCCCTATTCTTAGATTTTTCATTAACACCTTTAGATTACACATATGCCAAGTGTTTGACAGAATGTCAGTCTCGGTTGGGGATGGTCAGGCCTAGTCCTAGTATTAGTTTTTCATTTATTAGTCTTGTCATCATGTGTTTAATGGATTTCACATGTTACAGTAAGTTATGGGTAGTGGCCGAAATTATGGGCTTGAAAAGTTCCTTCAAATCCCCGGAATCTAGCACAGGTCTGCTAGAAACAGCCCCTAGATGTAGGCATGCAGGTTTTTGGTATCATCCATAGCTCCTAGAAGCTAGAATGCCCCTAGCATGGGAGCATCTAGAGGTCAAGAAGTCTAAAACCTTAGCGAGACCTAGGAGTTGGTTAGCTCAAAGGTTCGGATGGTTCTTAGGGGTCCTACTACTAATGTTGAAGGTCTGTATGGTGCATTTTGTTAGGATATTCCGACACATAGGAAATAGTTAAGTACAACTTGGTCTAGTATAGAGTTAGGTATAGAGTTAGGTAAATTTTGTTTCTTTCCCTTGTATATTTTGTAACTTACAATCCGACGGTCACGATATGTAGTGATCCGACGGTTCATTCTCTCCTCGGTATTACCGACACTTGATCTGTGGCATGGCACTCGATTGGTCCATGATTTCTATTTAAAGCGCATGGAGGGTCATTTTTAGGTTAATCCATCTATGAGGGAAGCATATGTAAATTTTCATTCTTTTATTAATAAATTGCCTAAAGTGGCCGCATTGGCTCAGGCCGTGGACTGTTTCCCTCTTTGAGGGTTTTAACCACGTCAAAATACTGGTGTATTGATCTGTGATCTGTTTGTGAGTGGTGTCCTTTGGTGTTCTGTCTGAGGAACTTACCCTGTAAATTCCTACATGGTATCAGAGCTATTTGAGGGCCGCGTCCGTTGGTGATCTAAATCTGAAGCCGGTAGAACTACATCCGACTACCGTTTCCTAGATCTACTGTTTCTGACTGCTTTTGGGCCGAGAGGATTGCCTTTTTGTGTTGGGAGCATCTGTTCTAGTGAGGAACCCCTTTCGTTTCACGCGAAAAGGTTTCCGGTAGCCCTAGCTACATCATTTTTAAGATCTGGAGGTATACAGTGTTTATTTGCAGTTTACAGTCATTTTCTATCTATTTATTTCGGTTTCGGTTTATTTAGCTTTTTTTATTACCGGATCTATACCTTTCATTTCTGCGTATGCTCTTTGCCCTACGACTCTGTGCGATCTCGGTGAATCAAAAATAGAAAGGAAGGATTTTTCTCATGCATATGCTCTTTTCCACTGCGCCTTAGTGTGATCTCGGGAAATCAGAAACATTGAGGAAAATATTTAGTTTCCGGCTAAAGCTAACTTTGAGCCGCAAGGTTCATTTTTGAAAATATTTAGTTTTTCAGCTAAAGCTAACTTCAAGCTGCAAGGTTCGTTTTTTTTGTATGTCCGTGTTGGGTTTTGTGTTTTTTTGTTTTGTAGGGAAAAAGAGCCTTCTCAAAGCAAGCACGCAACCCAAAGCATAAACCCCCCCCTTCTCTCTCTCTCTCTCTCTCTCTCTCTCTCTCTCTCTCTCTAACTTTTTGTATAGCTCACTTGGTGCAAAGCTAATTTATGAGAGTAGAGCGGATTTTTCATTTCCGCACATTCCCGCACATCGTCGGCGACTTCATCATTTTTTTTTTTAAAGCCATAACTTCTTCATCCAGAAGCCGTTTTCAGAACCGTTTTTTGAAACGGCCTAATTTTTCGAGATCTTTCCATTGGTACACTTAGTTTCAGCATCTACAGATTCAATTTATGTTAAAAATGGAAAGTCCATGCCAAGTCATTCTTGATAGCACTAACTACTTCCAATGGTGGTCCTACATTGTGGATTTACTTAGAAGTAAAGGTCTTTACAGAATAGCCACAGGCCAAGATACCAAACCGAAAGATGAAGACAAGGCAGCTAAATGGTAAAATAGGCAAGACCAAGCACATGGGTTGATAGGAATGTCTATTTCTCTAGATCTTAGATTCCATATTGCATAACTTGATACTCCTAATGAAGCACTACAACAGATTACTAAAGTCTTTGGAATTAAAAATAAACTTAAAGCCCATCAACTTGAAAATGAATTGCTTACATTGGACCCCAATAATTTTTCTTGCATTGAAGATTTTTTGTCCAAGTTCAAGACCCTTAGACTTCTCTTGGAAGGTGTTAAGGTTAAGAAAGAAGATAGTAGCCTTATCTACTCCATTCTTACTAAGTTGGGACCAGCCTATTCTGTGTTTGTTTCCACCTCCCATTCTACAAGAGAAGCCTTCATTTCTCAAGGACAAACCTACAAGTCCCCTTCCTTTGATTCCTTTTGTGATTCTTTAATAAGAGAACAAGAAAAACTCTTACACCTCGGTCTTCTTCATCTTGGAAACTCTTATAAGAAAGCATTAGCCACCCAGCAGCAACCAAATCCAAAGAATCCAAAGAAGTTGTATCCTAAAAAGAATGGTCCTAAACCAAACAAGGGTCCTAAGCAATTTCAACCTCAAAATGAAAAATCATTTCAACAAAATGATAAGACAAATAAAAACAAAGGGAAGAAGACTGATAGACATTGCAACTTTTGTAATCGAGATGGCCACTTAGAATCCAAATGCTTTAAGAAGATGGAAGCCTTGGAAGCAGCAATGAAGAAGCATAACATCCATTTGGAGCAATCTTCAACTTCAACTTCATCTTCAGGAATGGCACTTTCTCCATGTGGTTGTCAAGCATGTCGGTCTGGCTGTGCACTAAATGTATCTTCTTCTTCTCATTCTCATGAGTGGCTCATTCGTTTTGGAGCTTCTTATCACATGGCCAAAAACAAAGCCATGTTTTCTTCTTTAAATGATTGTAACACCAAAAATATATATGTTGGTGATGATAGATCTCTTAGTGTTGTAGGGACTGGAACTGTTCATCTAGACAATGGTCAGTTTAATGATGTATTATGTGTTCCAACCTTATCCTGCAACCTTCTATCTGTATATCAGATAACCCATTCAAGTGAAGGTAAAATCATTGAATTTTCACCTCACGATGTTGTAATTAAGGACCTAAGAGATCCTAGATAGATTTTAGCTACTCACATTGCTGATGATTCTACAAGGTTGTATAAGTTTCACAACTTTGGGTCATCAAATCTTCCCTCAGTATTTGTTGCTCATAATGATGAAGTGAACAAACTTTGGGATGAGCGATTTGGTCACTTAAACTATCGCTCTCTTCAGAATCTATGCAAATAAAATATGGTGACAGGTCTTCCCATGGTATCTTGAAGAGATGGTGTTTGTTCCGGATGTGTACTCGGAAAACATCATCGGGATAGTTTCGAAAGACGTGCCTCTTGGCACGCCTCAACCCTTTTACAGCTCGTGCATAGTGATTAATGTGGTCCACTTCCAGTTGCTTCATTCTCTAGCTACAAGTATTTCTTAAATTTCATTGATGATTTCTCCAGACACACTTGGGTATACTTCTAAAAACTCAAGAGTGAAGTATTTAACATGTTCTTGGCATTTAAGTCCTTTGTTGAAAAACAATCTGGACATCAAATTCTTAAGCTAAGATCTGATAATGGTGGAGAATATGTTAAAAACACATTCATCAACTTTTGCACTGAGAATGGAATTCAAATGCAACATACTGTTCCATATACTCCACAACAAAATGGTGTAGCTGAAAGTAAGAATCGCACCTTAAAGGAAATGGCCAATTGTATGCTTCAATCTAAAGGACTTAGTCATAATTATTGGGCAGAAGCAATTAACTGTGCAAATTACATAATAAATCGCACTCCTACTAACGTTTTAAAGAATATCACTCCAGAAGAAGCATGGAGCTCAATCAAACCAGATGTAAGTCACTTTCGTGTTTTTGGAAGTGAAGCATGGGCCCATATTCCAGATGAGAAACATAAAGCTTTAGAATCAAAGAGTGAAAAATGTATTTTTGTTGGATATTCTGAAGATGTCAAAGGATATAGACTTATTCCACCTAAGTCCAAAAATGTTATCATTAGAAGAGATGTAAAGTTTGATGAAAATATATCGTCCTGCGAGCCTAGTTCGGCAGATGTGCCACCTCTCCCTATATCTTCTACTTTTGAAAATATTTCTTCTTCAGATGATGAAAGTGAGGATGAAAATCCTCCCCCACCTTCTCAGGATCCCCCTTCAGCTCCTCAGCTTCCAAAATGGATCTGTGCTACTTAGGATGCAGCAGGTGATCTTGTTGGTGATCCTATAGATCAGCGACATACACATTCTCAGTTCGAGAAAGCCTCTTCTTTACTGGCTCAAGCTTCAGTGAATTATGATCTTGACACCTTTGCAGAAGCTTCAGGCCATCCATATTGGGAAGCAGCTATGAATGAAGAATATCATTCATTATTGGCAAATGATACATGGGATCTTGTTCCTCTACCAAAGGGACGAAAACTTGTTAGATGCAAATGGGTTTACAGAACCAAGTATGGACCAGAAGGGAAAGTTGATAAACATAAAGCTCGTCTTGTTGCTAAGGATTTTTCACAAGTTGAAGGCATTGAATATACTGAAACCTTCTCCCCTATTGCCAAAATGAACTCTATCCACCTTGTTCTTTCCATTGCTACATCTTTCAAATGGGAAGTCCATCAGATGGATGTTAAATCCGCCTTCTTGAATGGGGACTTGCATGAAGATATCTATATGGAACAACCTATTGGCTTTATATAAACAGACTCCATCCTTGTATGTCAACTTAAGAAACCCCTTTATGGTCTCAAGCAAGCTCCTCGAGCTTGGTATGCCAAAATGGATAACTTTCTTTTAGAATCTAGCTTCTCTAGGTGTCATTCTGACAATACTGTCTACACCAAGAAAGTGGGCAAGTCTCTCATCATTCTTGTTCTTTATGTTGATGATCTTATCCTGAATGGTAGTGATCCCAACCTTATAAACCATGTGAAGTCTAGCCTTAAAGGGAAGTTTGAAATGACAGACTTAGGACACTTACATTATTTTCTCGGTCTTCAAGTCATGCAATCCAAGGAAGGTATTTCCCTTTCTCAGTCCAAGTATGCCTGTGATATTCTATGCCATTTTCACATGGAAGACTATAAGCCAGCCCATTCTCCCTTTCAGTCTGGAGTCAAACTTTCAGTCACTTGTACTTCTCCTGAATTTGATGCTACCTTATACCGTCAACTTGTAGGAAAACTTTTGTATCTAACCCATACTCGTCCTGACCTTTCCTTTGTCGTTGGTCTTGTTGCTCGGTTTATGCAAAACCCACATGAAAGTCATTGGAAAGCCGCTAAAAGAATACTTCATTATGTTCGAGGTACAGTTCAGTTTGGGATTCATTATAGTGCCGAAGCAACTCCTCTAATGGTTGGTTTCAATGATTTCGATTGGGCTGGTGACCCTGATGATCAGAAGTCTACTGCAGGTTATGTGTTCACTCTTGGTTCAGGACCTATTACATGGGCTTGCAAGAAACAAGGTGCCATTTCTCTTTCTTTAGCAGAAGTAGAATATCGTGGTGTCGTAGAAGCTAGTAAGGAAGCCTTGTGGCTTCGTCAGATCCTATCAGAGTTTGGCTTTCAGCAGCAGCATTCGACTACACTTTGGTGTGATAATCAAAGTGCCATTCAGCTATGTAAAGATCCAGTCCAACATCAGCGCAGCAAACACATTGAATTGCACATGCACTTCATCAGAAAGCTCATTCATGACCATGTTCTTGAAGTGCAATATTGTTCAACAGATGATCAAGTTGCAGACATCCTTACAAAGGCTCTCACAGAGGCGAAGTTCACTAAACTCCGATTTATGGTTGGAGTTCAGGAAGTTGTCACTAAGGGGGGATAGGCTCTAGTGCCTCCTTCCTTCTCCTATTGTGTCATATTTGTAAATCCTTCAATCCTATCCCAAGTTGTTCTTAAGGGGGGATGTTAGGATATTCCGACACATAGGAAATAGTTAAGTACAACTTGGTCTAGTATAGAGTTAGGTATAGAGTTAGGTAAAGTGTGTTTCTTTACCTTGTATATTTTGTAACTTACAATCCAATGGTCATGATATGTAGTGTTCTGACAGTTCATTCTCTCCTTGGTATTACTGACACTTGATCCATGGCTTGACACCCGATTGGTCCATGATTTCTATTTAAAGCGCATGGAGGGTCATTTGTAGGGTAATCCATCTATGAGAGAAGCATATGTAAATTTTCATTCTTTTATTAATAAATTCCCTGAAGTGGCTGCGTTGGCTCAGGCCGTGGACTGTTTCCCTCTTTGAGGGTTTTAACCACGTCAAAATACTGGTGTATTGATCTGTGATTTGTTTGTGAGCGGTGTCCTTTGGTGTTCTGTCTGAGGAACTTACCCTGTAAATTCCTACATGTTTTCATTAGTTCCACTTCCCTAACATGACTAAGGAGGTTGAATCATATCATAGTAACTTCTTGTCACATGTTTACCCCAGTTGGCTAATTACTTGGGTACATGTGGGAGGAGGGTGTTACAAATGGATATCAGAGCTTGGTCCACCCTTTGGACTAGATGGGTTTTGTGTTGGGCATGCATTCATATCAGTTGCATATGTGTTCCTTATGCTTGTAGTCCTTGTGATTGTTGCATTTGCATGATGTTCGTCATGGTTGTAGTGATATTTTCATGTGAAGGTTGATGATGTTTTTATTGGAATGCTTTAGTCATGAATGCATCTGACTTGTATATGAATTTCCTATGCATGTCAAGGTCTATGTGTGGTTATGAATGCATTTTAATGGTTATGCTTATGCATGTATGGTAGGTCAGAAATGCCTTGTGAGGTAATTTTATGAAATTATGCCATCAGGATGATATTGGTATGTTATGATGCTAATGTGTTGGCCGAGATGGAGCAGGAGATGCAGATCATTAAAGTGAAGTTGCAGCAATGGATCTCAAGGTAAGAGATGTCGTCATACGTTTTTGTATGTTGGGCATGTGGGTATGTAAGTTAAGGATCATTATATGCATTATGGTTAGGTGTATTCCTTTCATTCTATTTATGTTATGGTTACATCCATGATAGATGCTAGTTGATTAGTGTAGTCATCTGCACATGTGTCAGATAATCATGAATGATAGTAACTTGTGGTTGTATGAATTTCCATTGTTGTTTTAGGTTAGGTAACTTGATGATTATGTTTTATGTTGTTTATGAAAATGTTGTAGGTTAACTTTTTGTTGTTATATGATAGTTAGCTTGATGATTAGGTTATATGTTGTTGATGAGCATGATATATAACTTGTTGTTGATTATATGATAGTGACTCGATGATTAGGGTTATTACATTAAGATCTTGATGTTATATGTATCACAGTAAGTTCGATTGGTCTATGTGGATGGTTAGGTTTATAAAATTTAGGTATGACGTAATATGTTATGATATTATGTCATACTAATCTAGACAGACTCTGCATATGTCATTATTATGTATGAACGATAAATGCTTAGGAGCTTATGATGTGGACATGTTAGCCAGTTACTATTATGGATATCATAGCATTATTTGTGGTTGAGTTGATTTGTTGTGAAGTTATATGATGCTAATCTATATTTATTGTGTAGACAAGATTGCCTCCCCTGGGATACATTAAGGTATGAATTTTCTTATGCCATCCATTTTGTGCTTAAATGTTTCATCATGACGTCTATTTGTTGTTTGAGTGTTTGGTGTCTATTATGTCATCTTGTTGATTTATTTAACATGGTACATTTGCAAGTTGGTTGAATGTTTGATGAATTTCATAATATGATTATGTGTTCCAATGATCTTGTTTTAAGATGATTGTAACAATACATATGTGTTGAGACAGTTGACATGTACTTGAGTGTAGTAGGCGATAGTTGTAGCATTATGTCTAATGACTATGGGTTGACTATGGATTATGAAATGATTGTTAGTCTTGGTAAAGGTTGATTTCAAAGTGATAGATATGATTGTCTTGATATTCGGAACATGTGGTTGAGATGTGTGAACAATTGCAGAGCAACATCCATAGTATTAGATTGAAAAAGTAATAGTTGATGTGATTATATATACTTAACACTTGGGTGAAGTGATAGCATACAGTAAAACTCAATTATAGTAAGGTAAATGGTAAAAGAAAAGGAATTGGGAAGGAATTCTTTTGGCTATGTTTGGAAACCCTAATTCCAAACGAATGAGTGTTTTGCATACGAGAGGTCTTCTTAACCTTGATTTCATCTAACATTATGTGGGCATGTGTTATATTCACGGACATGTATTTGACAGGTATAAAAACTTGTGTCTAGTTGTAGCTAGATATGTCAAGGGAATTGGAGCCCCTTGAGAGATGGCATGGATGCGTTCAGTTGCAAGCAACGTGCTTAACACAACAAGGTAAGGTAACCAATGTATTGTTATGTTTATTTAAGCACTGAAAATTATGTGTTCATGGAAGTATGATGCAAGGGATTGTATGAAAAGATATTTCCATGAAATTATGAAGAAGGCTCAGGTTGATATTTCCCTTGGAAGCATTGGGAACCATGGGGATTGAGTCAAGGTGTCTATTGTTAGTCTTGTTATTGTTGGCATTATGATACAGGTGTTGTCCTTGATGGCAACTCATTCAGATGAAAGTTCACAGTGCAGCAGGTCAATGGCAAAGGATTACAGATCAGACTCCAAAGAATGAAGAAAGAGAGGTATATACTGGTTAACTTTGTCTAAGGTGCATATACACGGAGTTTAATAGAACAAAAGTAGCGTATAACATATACACACACTTTCATAGGAGGAAAAGCATGTATATGTTGGAAAACCATGTTTTTGGTCCAAGGTATTGACCGTAGGTATTGGGTCCAAGGTATTGGTCCTAAGTGGTTTTGGTCCAAGGTATTGAGAAGTGCCTAAGAGTATATAAGGAGGAGAAGATCATTAGGCCAAAGCGTGCAAGAAATGAGATTCTAAGGAATACTTCTATATGAAGTTTATATTATGTTGCAGGGTTATGTTTGGGACTCAATCTGAAATATTCAAGTGCACCTTGAGTTCAACATTAGATAAGGAATCATGAGACTTGAAATGACTTATTCTTGAATCATCTGATATTGGTTGAGACTAGATCTGATGTTTTTCACATGTTCTATTTGTTATTTATCATGATCTGGGTTTGTCTGAAATTTGGAATTGCAACAAAATTTTGAGTCAAAATTTACAGATCTGTACGCAGGTTTGTCTCATCCAAAGGGCGTGTACACACAGGTTCGACACTTTCAAGTAGCGTATACAAAAATAAAGGATTCTTTTCAAATATAATTGATATATCTAATCAAATTCTATTGTTTTACTACTATCTGTCAATGAAGTCTTCTTATATCTGAACGTAGAACTATTGTATAAGTAAAATTGAGTTTGATTGATTGATTGATTGAGAAGGAAGGACGATCGTTGTTGCTATCTGTTTTGAACTTTGTAATATGACAGTAGATCTTCAAAATGTCACTGATTGGTATAGTCTATGGTTCAAAAGTTTATGATTCAATATCTTTAGAGATATGCACAGGTTGGGTTAAAGGAAGCTGCATATACACGCACGTTGGGTTCTATGAAGTAGCATATACACTCTAATGCATGATTTTTGAGGTTACAATAGGTTCTGGACGATGATGTAGGGTTTTGGGTTTAACACAGTGTTCTGGTGTCAGTGATGTGATTGTTCAAATTAGCTAAATATTGGTTGATGCAGTTTAAGTTTAAAAGGCTTTGATAGGTCCAGTATGAAAATTTGATGAAACGTGGCCTTCAGCTTGTGGTGTTGTGATCTAGGAGTATCCGTCTAAAAATTCATCCCTGGTGGAAGAGTGGAGTTTTTTGTATGCTGGCACGTACGTACTAGTAAACATATTGGCTAGTACAAGAGCTAGGGGTTGTAGCTCCGTTCCAATAGCAGCTGGAGAATGATTGAAGGTGGTAACCTTCTGCAGGTAGAAACTTGCGTACTGGTATGAGTCTGCACTAGTACAAGATTCTAAATAGATTATTAAAAGAAGACAGAGACGACAGAAGAAGGTGGTCTTTACCCACATTGGGTTTCCACCTAAAATCTTCATGTTCATGTGTGTTGCTTATGTGTGATTCTTTGTTCTGCTTTTACTTCATTGTCTAATAAATCTCTGATATACTGGTTTAAGCTCAACACATGATAAACTATATAAATCACAAGTTCTCTTCATATATGCTGGTTTCTTTAAGCACACTCACATGTACACGCTAGTTCACTTCACTGAAGTAGCGTATATAAATCTATTTAGGAAATAAAATTATTGATCTAATAATCCTGATTCACTCCCCTCTCAGTATTATTTCCAACAATTGGTATCAGAGTAGGTCCTTCAGAAGAAGCTTCATTGCTTGAAGGGAGATCCATCAACATGAATAATCAAGAAAGCATGGGATCCATCAAACTGTCAATCTTCGATGGGAGCAACTTTGTTTATTGGAAAATAAGAACCACAACCTATCTACAATCACTTGAAATGGATGTTTGGGAAATTGTCGAAGGAGGATATACATTTCCAACAGCAATTCCTACAGATACGGTAGGTAAAATGCAATATGAAACCAATGCCAAAGTTGTAAATACTTTATTGGGAAGTCTGTCACAATCAAAGTTTTCCAAAGTCATGAAACACAAATTAGCCAAAGAAATATGGGACAAAATAGTTATGAGCTACGAAGGAGACTTTCAGGTAAAATGTGCTAAGCTTCAAACTCTCAGAATTCAGTATGAAACTCTTAAGATACATAGTGATGAAAGTATAGCTAGTTGCTTCCTACATATAGATGAGGTTGTTAATTGTATGAAGAATCTTGGTGAAGAAATTAAGGAAGTTACCTTAGTTGAG
This sequence comes from Pinus tabuliformis, assembly GCA_031772625.1. Taxonomy (NCBI): domain Eukaryota; kingdom Viridiplantae; phylum Streptophyta; class Pinopsida; order Pinales; family Pinaceae; genus Pinus; species Pinus tabuliformis. The sequence goes on along the minus strand of CM062817.1, from coordinate 1,165,224,403 downwards.
AAAGTTTTGAGATCCTTGTCTGCTAAATTTGAATCCAAAGTGTCTGCCATAGAAGAAAAATAGGATCTGCAGAATATCACTATGACGCAGCTTCATAGAATCTTAACTACCTTTGAGAAGAGAAAAGGAGGACCATCAGATATGATAGAAGCCACGTTCAAAGCCTCAGTAAAAGGGAAGGAAGAACACAATGAATCGGGACATATTTCAAAAGAAGAGGATGAGGTAAACTTTGTCAAAAAAGTTACCCTTCAAATGCTTTTCTTGTGGCAAGGTTGGTCATTATGCTGCCAGATGTCCTCATAAAGATAAATTTGAAAAAGGAAAGGAATATGGAAAAGGGAATAGAAAACAAGTTGTGAATAAAAGGAGTTACTATACTCATGAAGATAGTGATGGTTTATCTAATAGTGATGAAGATGAAACTGGACAATATTACAAACTTCTCATGGATTATGACGATGATAATTTTGGGGATGCTTTAGAAGAGGAAGACCTTCAACAATGTAAACTTTGAAACGGGAACTCATACTATTACCCATTTTGTAGAGATAACAAAAAAGTGACCCGATTTGGAAGAGGGGTGATGCAGAACACACATGTTTTTTTTAGAGCATAGTTTTTCGCACTATAATGTTTTTTATGTACATTGCATTTTAGAATGGTAGTGTTTTTTATGCTGATTTTAAAAAGTGGTAATTCTACACCAGGCCCTTTTTTTAAAAGGCTTTTTTTTTTATCTTTTTTATTTTCTAATGTATGAAATGTAAATAATTATTTTGTAAATTTAATAATTTTTGAGGTGGTCTTTTTTTTCATATTTTCTTGTTTTTATTTTAATTTTAATTTTTTTGTAGTGAGGTTTTTATTGTTTTGCATATTTAAAGAAAAAGGTCAATATTTTGAATTTTCGATATTCTACATATTTATACAACGTTAATTAATTTTTCAATCCACATGAAATAATTGTTTCTAAAAAACAATATTTTTTAACAATTGACATAAAAGTAACCATTTTTAACATAAATATAACTAAAAAACTACACGTTTTGATCATTTTTTGTAATTTTTTGCTAGAGATGACATGTCAAAATCACAATTTTTATAGGAAATTTTTAACTAAAATGGTTAAATAATAGTATTTTTTATGAATTTCATGCCAAAAAAAAATTATCACAATTGTTTTCAAATAATAATGATTAACATAAAAACTAATGCAAAAATCATATAATACAAATATTGAACGCATAACAATCTTAATTGAGTGCTTATTCTTCTCATAAAATGTCAAAGTCAAAACATTACAAGAATAACTAATTAATAGTTACAAAAAATGAGCTTGATTTCCAAGCATAACTTAAATTTAATCAACAATGTCACATAAGCCAAACTCTTCGTCCTCTAGAGTTTCATCATTCTCTTCTTCTACAATATTTTCTGCTTCCTTTTGCTCATTTTCATCTTCTAATGGATCTTTGATGACTTTGAATCTCCCAATGTATGTCTTTCCAAACATTCCATGTAATGGTGGTTGGGGTTCCTTTGGCCTTTTTGCCACGTGTGATTCACTAAAGTCCCCTTTCTTCAACCCAATTTCTTGCATGGCATCTGGAAGAAATTGAGGAGCATTAATTCTTTGCTGAATGAAATTGCATTGTATTGGATATTTTTCAATTGCAATGCAATTTCTTCCTTTTTGAAGGCAACATGCTAGTGTTGTACCTAATTATCAAGCACAAAAGAAATTATGAAGTAAATTAGTACAATGACATATTAATTAAAAAATAACATATTGAAATTAAATTCCATATAATAAAACTTACCTAAGCCAGAAAATAAATCCAGAACCCAATCTCCTTCATCTGAACACAGGTCTATAAGATAGTTAATCAATAATTGTAGTTTTTGATAAATGTTAACTATCTCTCCTTTTGCTTCCTTGTCTTCATATGTTAGTTTTCTCACAACAGCATCATAAGTCAGTATTTGGCTATGACTCTTTCCATCTACCTGATTAAAAATCATAGACATATGGCTATCATCTTTTGCCCAACTATCAATACGAATGAACTCACAATCATTTATAAATAGTTGATCTTCACGGTTAAGAAGATTTGACTTTTGCCTGTAACATGAAATAGTAAAAGTTCAATTAACTTTTACATAAATGAATTTTTCAACATTAATCAAATATACATTTTAAACTGTTGACCTAGGTTGTCATTGATGTCAATATGGCAATATTCTGGATACTAGAGGATGACATGAAGCCTAGGGGATGCAGAGTAGATTCATGAAGAGACAGGAGCAAGGCCATCAGGAAAGCCAAGCCATAAGCAAAGAGGAGCTACCTAAGGAGGCATATCAAAGCACATTACAAGATATTAGAGAAAGAGAGGCATTCACATATGCAAGGAGGTCTTTGGAAGACACTACCAAGCCAGAGGAGCAAATGGAGCAGACGGACCAAGAGGAGCAGATGGAGCAAGAGGAGCCAAGCAGAGGAGATGGAGCCATATATATATATATATATGTGTGTGTGTGTGTGTGCCAAAGAAGAGGAGCACACAGAGCTATCGGGAGTCCATAACATTATCGGTGACCAAAAACCATATAAATATGCATATAATGTAAACAGAGGTGGAAGACTTGGTTATATATGAAAATACACCATCGGCAACAAAAACTATGCATATATGTGTTTAACACTATCGGAGGCAGAAAGTGGACTTGAATTTTTTATGGACGGGAGTGTTAAGTCCTATCGGGTCCGGCACACAATATCGCATCGGGATTTAGGAGCGAAGGTAATTACAGTGTTAAGTGACCCTGTGCGACTTGCGATCACTGATAGCAATATCGCATCGGACGACAGCCAAGGGAAAGCACCGATTGGGATAGAGGTATGGACCCGACGGAGTTATTAAAACAATTTAAAATAATATCGCGTCCGGGTATTGGGGAATTGGCTATGTTATGTGAAAATCTGTCGATTGCCATTGTGAGAGCGGACCCGATGCTATATTGTGATTTGGCTTAATGTCTTATCCCTTCCATCGGCCATAGGCCATTGGTGACTGCCAATATGTTGCGAGCGCCGATTGCGATTTAAGTTGCGGACCCGATACAATTTAGATGAGGGTGTAATATTGCTTGAAGTCCGCCCCTTAGTCTTTTGGACGGTTTTTATCATATTCTCTGTGTAATTAAATATTTGGCTTGCACGAGGTGTTCTAGGCTGAAAGGCTTATGATAACTGTTCCGATAGTTCAGGAGGATGATTCATGACGATAGTGATTGCGATTGAGATGTGGTTGTCCGTTAAATGAAGCAGTCCCTGTGTATGCCTGCTATCATGAGAAAACAGGAGTGTTGTTACAGTTTTCTGAATATGTGTCCTCTGCGTATGACTCGGTTCTCGCCATTGATTCAACGTGTCCTATGAGCATGAATAGACAGAGGAAACCGAAAGCTAGGAAGATGAAGAAGCAAGCAAGCACAGAGGAAATGACAGCGAGCGTTGAGGAAGTCTAAGAGGCCGTGTAAGAGGAAACGAATGGACAGAGGCACGGGAATGCATAAAAACAGCAAAAATAGAGGACTGTAGGCTGTTGATTGTTGCGAAAAATTAGAATGTGAGATAGCAGAAGCAGCAGCGGTGAATGCTGTTGAAGGTTGTTGAATGCTGTGGAAATAAGCTAGAGGAGACAGAGGCAGCAAGAGGATCCAGTAGAATAGAACGAGGGCTGAAGGGCCTACAGGACAACAGACAGTTGAAGGGGAGAAGTAGCCAACAGATAATATAAGCTTGAACAGAAAGTTGTTCTTTATGCAGAGCTTAGTGTAGCTAATAGTATACTGACTAGAGCTGTGTGAAGACATTATCAGAGAGCATGAAGGCTATTGGAGACTATGCATGGGTAGTGTGCAGAGCTATGAAGACTCATCCATAAGAAGACATGTTTGTCATTGATACTGTAGTTTGGAGACTACAGTGAAGCTGTAAATAGACAGAACTCAGCAGAGAAGAGTTCTAAGAGAAGAAGGATTGGAGTGCTTGGGGTTGGTGCCTCAAAAATAAGAAGGATAGCAGTCCTTGGGGCTGGTGCCTCAGAAGTAAGCAGGATTGGAGTCCTTGGGGTTGATGCCTCAAAAATAGGAAGGATTGAAGTCCTTGGGAGTTGGTGCTCCTAAGTCCAAGATTGGTGTCTTGGCAAAATAGAGTTGGTGCTCTGGAGGTTGGAGCCTCACTGTAGTCCAAGTTGGAGCTTGGCAACTGCAAAACAGAGTTGGTACTCTAGAGGTTGGAGCCTCACTGAAGTCCAAGTTGGAGCTTGGCAACTGCAAAATAGAGTTGATGCTCTGGAGGTTGGAGCCTCACTGAAGTCCGAGTTGGAGCTTGGCAACTGCAAAATAGAGTTGGTGCTATGGAGGTTGGAGCCTCACCAAAGTCCAAGTTGGAGCTTGGCAACAGATTGTAACCATCTATATATTGTATCTATTTTGCTGCACAATTTATGTTAATAAAAGCATTTATTCTTGTTGTTCAGCTTGTGTTCTGAGTATATATGTTTTAACTGGTAAAACAATAGTGGGAAAAAGAAATACTGATTCACCCCCCTCTCAGTATTTCCAACATAAACGTCTTACCATGTAAGCTGCATCCTTGAATTTGTTTTCCCCTTCAAGCTTGACAAAACCATTTCCAATTGTGTGTCTGAATGAAATGTCACAAATCTCCATAATGGTGATGATGTGACTTCTACAAATCCCGCAACCACTTTACTAAGATCTTGATAAGTATAAGGGTCATTATCATAGTCAATGTTTGGAATATTGAAACCATGGGGAATATCTGCAATAACTAAGGCATAATCCCTTTTAGGTATGAGTTTAGCAATGTCTTCATAGTCACCTTGTATTACTTGATATTGAATAGTGTCTAGCCCATTCCAAATGAAATGAGTAAGAATTGGATCAAGTTCAACATTCTTAATATGTTGCTTCCTCAGTCTTTCGATCTTTATTTTTTCAATAAAGGTTATGAAACTATCTAGTGCTCCATTATCATCCTTCTTCATCTATTATAAAATAAACAAATATATGTGTAAGTTATAAATTAAAAATAGTATACAGATGAATAAAAATGAATGTATAAATCAAGATACCTTTTTAAATGCAAGATAAAAAGCTTTTAATGTTGATGTAGAACTTGAATCTAGATAGTTGCGTACAACATCATCCAAACTATCTTCACTCACCAATTTAACCATTTGTCCTTGAATTTTAATGTAAACTTTGTGACTGCATAGGTAAAGTAACAAACCGTTAATATAATGATATGTATAAGAAATACTACCAAGAACAACATGTTTTATTTAACAGAAAATTATAATCAAGAAATAAATAAAAATAATTCAACAAATTTACTTTTGAAATTCCTCAGACATTTCTTGCAATGATAATTCCCCTGACCTCACACGAGATAATATTGCTTTGACAATTTTTTCATCTTTCACTCCTTGCATTGCTCTCCAAGGTGTGATAGTAATATCGTCTGGAAGCTGCTTCATTTTAGGACTTGATTTACTGCTGCTACATATCAATGGCTAAGCCTTTTTGACCTTTTGGTTTTTAGTGCCAATGTTTTCCCACATGCTAAAAATCTCATCCATCAACTCCCATACATCTCCAGTTCTAAATGCCAACTGGAAAATGTTATCAACACCTCTGAATAAATCACTAATTTTATTGCCTTTTCCACCTTTTGAATTGGTTTTCTCTTCAATTCGATAGCCTATTTCCATACAACATTCCTTTCAAAAATCTACAATAACATTTATCCTATCCCCAGCACATTTTTCTTGAAATTCGCTATGAATAAATCCAACCATTTGGATGAAAGTCATAGACATCCTATATTCACTATCTAAATTATGATCCCATGCCACTAACTTTACTTCTGTATCTGATAAACCAGCATAAATAATACATTTCATTGTTTCAAAATGTGGGTTATTAAGATATTCCTCCATCAATTGTCTTTGAGCTTCTACAGAATGGTTCCCCCAAAGCACATAATAATTGTATTCAAAAAAATTTGACTTATCAAATGCTTCTTTGTTGGAAACTTGAAGTGGATCAACAAGAAGCACATAACTAACCACATGAGCATATGGATTGTATCTCATCAATGTCTTCAAGTTGTGAACATGAAGATGATGTGGCTTTCTGACTTGATATTGACATTTTCCTTTGCTTTCCTTATAGCTTTGTCTGACATGAAGTTGAAATGTATGACCACCATCAATTAAGTTTTTCTTTGTCAAATTCTGTCGAATGGCATTTTGTTTTGTTTTGATAATGCCATCCTCTAAATCAGCTCCTAGTTTAATGATTTATCTTCTTCCTTTTGAACTTTCACTAGGCTCTTAAGTGTTGGTAATGGAATCGCCCAACCTCGTGGCCAGAAGGGCAGGCCGCCAGGGTGGCGCAAGGTGGGGCTGTCACCCACCCCACGCCACCCTGCGCCACCTCGGCAGCCCGCTCGCCCACCCGCCTACGGGGTTGGGTGATTCCTGAAGGGCGGGCCACCAGGGTGGCGCAGGGTCGGGCCGCTGCCCACCCCACACCACCCATGTGGTCCACCCACCCTGCGCCACCTCGACGGCCCACCTGCAAGCCCGCAAGGTTGGGCAATTCCTAAAATCGCCCAACCTCGCGGGCAGGCAGGGGTGCCACTAGGGTGGCACATGGTGGGGCTGTGGCGCATAACCCCCACCACCCCGGTGGCATGCCTGCCCCTCAGGGGTGACTGAGTGATTCCTAGCCACCCCCGGGGTAGGCAGGCCGCTGAGGTAGCACAGGGTGGGGATGCGCCACCGACCCCATGCCACCCTAGCGGCCCACCCGCCTCCCCGAGGTGGCTGGGCAATTTCGAGAATCACCCAACCAACCTCGGGGGCCGGGGTGGCCACCGCGGTGGTGTGGGGTGGGCACTGCATCACCACCCCGGCGGCCCGCCCGCCGCCTGCCTCGCGCCACCCTGGCGGCCGGCTTGTCATCGTGGTGACATGGGGTGGGCACCGTAGCACCACACTGCACCACCCCATTGGCTCGCCCACCCCCCGAGGGCGACTGGACGATTCCCAAAATCACCCAGCCAGCACGGGAGGGTGGGCGAGCCACCGGGGTGGCGCGGGGTGGTGCTGCGGCGCCCACCCCATGGCACCATGGTGGCCCACCCAGGAATCGCCCAGCCACCCCAGGGGGGTGGGCGGGCTGCCAGGGTGGTGCGAGGTGGTGCTGCGACGCTTACCCCAAGCCACCTGGGTGGCCCGCCTGCCCCCTGGGGTGGATGTTGGGCGATTCCCCAGAATCACCCAAGAGCCACCCCGAGGGGCGAGTGGGCCGTCGCGGTGGCATGGGGTGGGCACTGCATTCCCACCACACGCCCTACGCCACCTCGGTGGCCCACCTGCCACCTGGGGTGGCTGTTGGGCGATTCCCTGAAATCACCCAACAGCCACCCCGGGGGCAGGCGGGCTGTCTCCGTGGCATGGGGTGAGCGTTGTAGCCCCACCCCACATCACCATTTTATGCGGCGCCCACCCCCGCCACCCCGGTGGCCCGCTTAAGCCCCGGGGTGTCTGGGTGATTCTCGGAATCGCCTAGCCACCCAAGTGGGCGGGCAGGCCACCAGGGTGGTGATGGGTGGGTGTCGCAGCACCACCCTAGGCCACCCCGGTGGCCCACCTGGCCTCCGAGGGTGGTTGGGTGATTCCAAGCCTGCCCCCTGGGTTGGCTGTGCAATTTTCGAAATCACCCAACCACCGGTGAGGGGCAGGCAGGCCGCCGAGGTGGTGCCGGGTGGGTGCCGTAGCCCCACCCTACGCCACCCCAGTGGCCCACCTGCCCCCCGGGGTGGCTGTTGGACGATGCTGTGGCGCCCACACAACCCCACCCCGACAGCCCCCCGCCCCCCGGGATGGCTATTGGGTGATTCCCGAAATCACCCAACAGTGACCCTGGGGGGTGGGCAAACTGCTGTGGTGGCACGGGGTGGTCGAGCTACCATGGTGGCATAAGGTGGGCACTGCAGCCCCGCCCCATGGCACTCCTACAGCCCACCTGCCCCTTGAGGGTGGCTGGGCGATTCCAGGAATCACCCAGCCACAGAGGGGGACGGGTGGGTCGCCGGCGTGGCGTGGGGTGGGTACCGTAGCACTAGCCTGCCCGCCCCCAAGGTTGCTCCCAAGGGGTGGGCGAGCCGCCGAGGTGGCATGGGTTGGGCACCATAGCCCCACCCTGGCAGCCCGCCTGCCCCCCGAGGTGGCTGTTGGGTGATTCCGCGACACCCACCCTATGCCACTCCGGTGGCCCGCCTGCCCCCTCGGATGGATATTGGGCGATTCTCGGAATCGCCCAAAAGCCACCTCGGGCTACGGGCTGGCCTATGAGGTGGCACGGGGTGGGGCTACGGCGCCCATCGCGTGCCACCCTAACGGCCCGCCCGCCCCACGGGATGGCTATTAGGTGATTCCCGGAATCATCCAACAGCCACCCTAGGCGGGCAGGTGGGCCGTCGGGGTGGCGGGGTGGGGCTGTAGCACCCCCACCCCACGCCATGTCGGCGGCCTGCCTGCCCGCTCGGGGTGGCTGTTGGGCAATTCCCACAATGGCGGTGGCTGTTCAATGATGGTGTGCAAAAAAATATGAGTGATTTTGAATAATTGTTTAAGACGGTTTATATAACTGATGTATGCATCATATCTTGAAATGAAATTTTTGATTTCCATATGGTGTTAAATGAGAAGTTATGAGTCATTTTTATGTTGTTGGATTATATGTCTTAATTATGATAATTTTTATTATTTAGAATATCTGCAAGGAAACATTAAATTAGAGATATAATGTATGTTTCATTCAATATACAAAAAATGACTATTGAATTCATTTAGTGATGTAATTTTTTCATAATGTCATGGTTTTTTAATTTTATAGTTGAAAAAATTTCAATTTCTTTTGTATCTAGCATTTTATGGTTGAGAACATGTTGAATTTATACTTAGGAAAGAAAAGTGTTATTCTACCAAAAACATTAGTGTGTTTTTTTCCTCATAAACAACTTTGTTTGGCACATAAAAATTCGGTTTTACTAGCATTTTTTAAAAATGTTGAAGATCGACCCCAAAAAAAATCATCATTCCAGTATCATCACTTTTTCATTTTCAAGCTGCTTTTTGCACGAAAAATTCGTTTTCACTACCATTTTTAAAACATGTTAAAAATTGACCCTAAAAAAAAATCATCATTCCAGTATACACACTTTTCGTTTTTAGCATTGTTTTTGATGCTTTTTCGGGGTTTTTTGGCCAGATTTCCCGTTTTGAGTTTATAGTTCCCGTTTCAAAATTTACATTGTTCATCATGAAGACATATCTAAACTCAAAATCTATTTAGAAGAAAAGAATATGATTATAGATATCCTGACATACCAACTTGCTGAAAAGGAAAAACACAATGAAAAACTTGAATGTGAAATTATGGGTCTAAGAAAGGATCTTGAGAAAATGAAATATCTCAATCTTAGATTTGCTAAAGGATCAGAAACTTTAAATGAAATTATCAAATTTCTGCATTCTCCTCTGATAAAGACAAGTCTTGGATATATTAAAGAAGCATCTCAATCACAGAAGCTCTCAACCTCTACAAAAGCTATCTTGATGCAGCAAATACCAGTGAATAGTATGACAATCGTCACCGAAGGCATAAAGCAGATCACCAGGTAGATTAGACTCAATTTACTCTAAGGATGAATAGAAGCCACAACCAACCTCAGGTAAATCGTACTCAATTTTCTCCAAAGATGAATATCAATAAAAGCTACAATCACCAGGTCAATAGATTCGATAGTCATAGAAACTTCTTTAATGGGAAATGTTTTTCATGTCATAATTTTAGACGCAAATCTGATCATTGTGTTTCTTACAAAACTATCATGACTGGAGAAGCACGAAATCAAAGGAATGTAATGTGTTTCAAGAAATTTTCCTATAATAACTTTTCTCTTCTTGAAAAGGAAATAGAATGCTCAATCTGTAACAACTTTGGTCATGAAGAATCTGAGTGCAGGAGCAAATTTTGGCAAACATCTCAAAAGGAGCAAACTCCATTAAATTGCAAGATATGGAGAAGGAAAGAATTTCAAACAGAAAGATGTGGTATAGCCTTGTATGTAGAAGGATAAGGAAATCAGTGGTACATCGATAGTGGATGCTCAAAACACATGACATGTGACAAAGAAAAACTTCACTCATATAATGCCTTAGAAAAGGAAAAGAATGTCTCATTTGGAAATGACACTCCTGCTGTCATAAAAGGTAAAGGCTTTGTGTTCTTGAAAGAAAAGATTAAAGATGGAAATGTTATGTATGTAGACGGTTTAAAACATAACCTGTTGAGTGTCAGTCAAATGTGTGATGAAGTAAATGAAGTGGTGTTTCGATCGAACAGATGTGTTGTTCATGAGATTGATACAGGAGAGACCATGATCAAAGGTACAAGAACTCCAAACAAATTATACATACTCAAGGGAGGACAACAATAGTGTTATCTAAGAAAAAATGATGAAAACTTGTTGTGGCATAGAAGATTGGAACATCTAAGCTTTTCTCAAATAAGAAAAGCATGCAGATTCAAGGCTGTTCGTGATCTTCCAGAGATGAGCATCACAGAAAATACAATATGAAAACCATGTCAAATCAGCAAGCAAACTAGAGTTCACTTCATGGAAAAAGAAGGGTTAGCTAGTAAGCCTCTTAAACTTGTCCATACTGGTATATGTGGACCATTAAGGAAAAAGTCACCTCGTGGAGAAGAATACATTATTTTGTTCATTCATGAATTTTCGAGAATGTGTTGGATAGGTCTTCTAAAGCATAAAGATGAAGCTTTTGAAAAGTTCCAAGCCTTCAAAGCTTTGGTTGAAAATGAATCAGATCGAAAAATCAAATGCCTCTGATCTGATCGAGGAGGGGAATTTACCTTGGATGAATTATTTGACTTTTGTGAACAACGTGGAATAAAAAGGCAATTCTCCACCACAAGGACTCCTTAGCAAAATGGTGTGGTAGAAAGAATGAACAGAATAGTTCAACAAATGGCTCGAGCTATGCTAGATGAATCTGGAACTCATACAACCTTCTGGGGTGAAGCTACATTCGCTACCATAACTATTCTCAACCAAGAAAATGTTCAGGTAAATAACACTCGAACTCCACATGAACTTTGGTATAGTAAGACTACTACTGTAAAATAATTTAAATTTTTTGGAAGCAAATGTTATATCAAAAGGACTGATGAAAAACTTGGTAAGTTTGAACCTAGAGTAGATGAAGGTATTATCCTTGGTTATTCTTCCAGAAGTAAAGGACATAAATGTTATAATAAAAGACTTGGAAAAATTGTTGAAAGCATTGATATTGTAGTTGTTGAAGCATGCAAAAATCCAAAACAGATAAAATCAATAGAAGATTATGAAAATGAATCAGATGGGGATTAGTTTCCCACATCAAATAAAAATCATATTGAAGAAGAAACCAATGAAGCACCAAAAACAGAGATAATGGTAGAAGAAAAGACTTCGTCCAGGTATGTTCAGAAAAATCATCTAGAAACTCAAATTTTATGGGAAAAAGAGGTCGGTGTACAGACAAGATGAACTATTACAGGGATCTCAAGCTATCTAGCATTACTATCCTCCACTGAACCTCAAAATGTAAAAGAAGCATGCAAATATGAATGTTGGGTCAAGGCCATCGATGAAGAACTTGAGAAAATTGAAAAAAATGATACGTGGGAATTAGTTCCTAGACCTCATGATAAAAATATTATAGGAGCTAAATGGATATTCAGAAACAAGCTGAATGAAATGGGGAAGTCATTAGAAACAAGGCTAGACTTGTTTGTAAAGGGTATGCTCAACAAAAAGGTATAGATTTTGAAGAAGCTTTTGCACCTGTTGCCAGACTTGAAGCCATAAGGATGTTTCTTGCTCTTTCCAGCTTTCAGAAATTCAAAGTATACCAAATGGATGTAAAATCAACCTTCTTAAATGGAAATTTATAAGAAGAAGTTTATATTGAACATCCAGATGGATTCATTCTTGGAAATGATGCAAAACTTGTATGCAAACTCAAAAAGTCCCTCTATGGTCTGAAACAAGCTCCAAGGGCCTAGTATTACCGCCTTGACAAATATATACACCAATAAGGTTTTACAAAAGGTTCAATAGATAACAATCTATATACAAAGATTGAAACTGATAAATTGGTAATTATTATTGTTTATGTTGATGATATCATTTTTGGTAGCAATGAAGAATCCATGAGTCAGAATTTTGCTTCAGTAATGCAACAAGAATTTGAAATGTCCTTGCTTGGTGAACTTACCTATTTTCTTGGTCTACAAGTTAAACAAAATAAAGATGATATTTTTCTTTCAAAAACCAAATATCTCAAACAGATCTTGAAAAGGTACCGAATGGAAGATTCTAAACATGTATGTACCCCAATGGTAACAGGATGCAGTCTCAGCTCAAATGATGAGTCAACAGTAGTACATCAACCAACTTACAGATCCATGATTGGTAGTCTGCTTTATATAACATGTACTCAACCTGACATCATGCATGTAGTTGGAATAGTTGGAAGATTCCAAGCAAATCCAAAGAAATCACAACTTCAGGCAGTCAAAATAATTTTCAAATATCTTCAAGGAACTTGGGACTTTGCTTTATGGTATCCTAGAGATGCAGATCTTACTCTTCATGCATATACAGATGTAGATTGGGAAAGAAGTGTTGATGATAGAAAAAGCACTAGTGGTGGTGCATTTTATATGGGTTCCAGGTTAGTGGCTTGGTTCAACAAGAAACAAAGTTCAATTTCTTTATCTACAGCTAAAGTAGAATATGTGGCTACTGCATCTCGCTGCACACAACTACATTGGATGATGCAAACCTTGCAAGACATTTAGATCATGTGTACTCCACCCATCTCCATTCTATGTGATAATACAAGCGCCATCAGTATTTCAAAGAATCTAGTCATGCAATCCAAGACCAAGCACATACCCATCAAATACCATTTTCTACATGAACAAGTGCTTGAACAAAAGGTCAAATTGGAGTATGTTCCATCTAAAGAACAAGTTGCTGATATCTTCACTAAACCACTTCCCAAAGAAACATTTGAATATCTCAGTCAAAATTTGGGATTAGTTGTTGGAACATCCTGCTATTACATCCAATTTTTCAAAGAAAGGTTATTATATGTGTGTTTCATGAAGTATAGGCACGTACACACGCGAGTTTCTATGGGTCAAGGAGCGTATATGTTTTTCAGACAAGAAAAATAGTGGGGCAAGCTCTAATATGGGTGCTCTATCTGATGTTGATGATTACAGTCTATTGATATGCTCTATTCATTAATTTTTATCTAACTGACAAAGATGCCTTGATCATTGACTTGTTAACAATGCACAGGTAGCATAGGTTCAGGGGGAGCATTAGCCTTCACTCGCATTCTGCATTGTTGGCATTATGGTTGTTGAATCCAGCTATGGCTTTAGATAGTTTTACCTTTTGTTTCTTAAGTCATGTAAAATTCTAGGATGTGATATGTCTTCTCATACATTTGGATGAATCCTATTGGACAAATGATGTAATTTGCATCCCCACTTTGCATGGGATGGATGATGTAATTATACTTCTGTCATGTATAAACAACTAGTATATCCTCACTTGGTTGGGTTGATGAGTCAAATTTGGTATATCCCCACTTGGTTGGGAGATGGATGTATGTATGAGTCATTGGTGATAGGAAGGACATACTCACATAGTTGAGTTATAGAGTCATGTTATTCTTTTGGAGAATATTTTTGCAGACTAAGCATGGACAATTTTAGTGCACCTTAGCATGTACAAAGAGGAACTCAATCATAGAATTTAGCATGTACTCAGGGGGAGCATGAACAGCATAAGGGAGAGAATAACTTGGTCTGCCCTTTGCCCTTGATGTTAAAGGGGGAGAGTGTCTTGGTGTTGTTGTTTCCATTAATTCCAAAGGGGGAGATTGTTGGAATTATGATACAGGTGTTGTCTTTGATGGTAACGCATTAAGATGAAAGTTCACAGTGTAGCAGGTCAACAACAAAGGATTACAGATCAGAATCCAAATAATGAAGAATGAGAGGTATACGATGGTTAACTTTGTCCAAGGTGTGTATACGCATGGTTTAATAGAAAAAAAGTAGCGTATAATGTATACACGCACTTTCACGGGAGGAAAAGCATGTACATGTTGGAAAACCAAGTTTTTGGTCTAAGGTATTGACCCTAGGTATTGGGTCCAAGGTATTGGTCATAAGTGGTTTTGGTGCAAGGTATTGAGAAAGGCCTAAGAGTATATAAGGAGGAGAAGATCATTAGGCCAAAGCATGCAAGCAATGAGATTCTAAGGAATAATTCTATCTAAAGTATATATTATGTTGCAGGGTTATGTTTGGACTAGATCTGAAATATTCAAGTGCACCTTGAGTTCAACATTGGATTAGGAATCATGAGACTTGAAATGAATTATTCTTGAATGAGTTGATATCAGTTGAGACTAGATCTGATGTTTTTCACCTGTTCTATTTGTTATTTACCATGATCTGGGTTTGTCTGAAGTCTGGAATTGCAACAAATTTATGAGTCAAAATTTACAGATTTGTACGGAAATTCATCTCAGCCAAAGGGAGTGTACACACAGGTTCGACTCTTTAAAGTAGCATATACAAAAAGAAAAGCTTCTTTTCAGTTCTAATTGATCTATCTAATCAAATTCTATTCTTCTACTATTGCCTATTAATGAAGTCTTCTTAGATTTGAACATAGAACTGTTGTATACAGAAATTGAGCCTGATTGATTGATTGATTGATTGAGAAGGAAGGGTGATCCTTGTTGCTATCTATTTTGAACATTGTAATATGACAGAAGATCTTTAGAATGTCAATAATTGGTACAGTCTGTGGTTCAGAAGTTTATGATTCAGTATCTTTAGAGATATACAGAGGTTGGGTTAAAGGAAGTTGTGTATACATGCAAGTTGTGTTCTACCATGTAGCATATACACTCTAATGCATGATTTTTTAGGTTACAAAAGGTTCTAGATGATGATGCAAGGTTTTGGGTTCAGCACAATGTTCTAGTGTCAGTGATCTAATTGTTCATATTAACTGAATATTGGTTGATGCAGTTTAAGTTTAAAAGGCTTTGATAGGTCCAGTATGGAAATTTGATGAAATGTGGCCTTCAGCTTGTGTTGTTGTGATCCAGGAGTATCCAGCCTAAAAATTCATGAAACATGGTCCCTGGTGGAAGAGTGGAGTTTCCTGTAGGCTAGCACCTACGTACCAGTAAACATATTGGCTAGTACAAGAGACAGGGGGTTGTAGCTCCCTTCTAGTAGAAGCTAGAAAATGAGAGAAGGTTGTAACCTTCTGCACATAGAAGCCTTCGTACTGGTATGAGTCTGCACCTATACAAGATTGTAAATAGATTATTAAAAGAAGAAAAAAATGACAGAAGTAGGTGGTTTTTACCCACATTGGGTTTCCACCTTAAATCTTAGTGTTCATGTGTGTTGCTTATGTGTGATGCTTATTCTGCTTTTACTGCACTGTCTAATAAATCTCTGATATACTGGTTTAATCTCAACACATGATAAACTATATAAATCACAAGTTCTCTGCATATACGTTGGTTTCTTTAAGAACAGTCACATGTACATGCTAGTTCACTTCACTAAAGTAGCGTATATAAATCTGTTTCGGAATTAAAATTAATGATCTGATAACATTGATTCACCCCCCTCTCAGTATTATTTGCAATGGTTATTTTGGTATTTTTGTGATTTGATGTGCTTGATTTGAGGCTCTATTTAAATCTAGTGTATGGCCATACTGATTTGTTTGTGGTGTCATATTATTATTGCTTTTCCATGATTTTATTCTTGTTTGCTTCTTGGTCTTTCTTTTATCATTTTGAGAGTCTTGGGAATTGGTTGGGAAAGAGGAAAGTTAATTCATCTCAAGGAGAATTGAATGAAACCTAGAAGATAATGTAATACCTAGATGAAGCTCAGTGCATGAGTAAGAGCAGTTGAAGTTAAGAATATGGCAATCTGTTGGAGTCGTCCAGTCCATTAGTGTAAATGCACAATGGCAATACAGTCATGAGAAAGGTATCATGGAATTTAAAGTGAATGCATGCGAGGCATCCATTTCCTTGGTTATCTTGGGAGCGATTGTTCTCAATGTTGTGCATGATGTGCATGGATAAAGGGAGTTCTCTTAACCTTTACCTTTTGCTATCTAGTAATTATGTTGTGATCATGGCTATGCTGATGTCTATATATGTATACATGTGTGTATGTGTGTATGTCATGTTTGAGAGGGTCATCATGGATCATGATTATTTTAAGCTAATTTTTATATGTACATATGTATGTATGTATGTCATTGACGAACTAGATCATTATTATTTTATGTTGATGTTTTTATGAATGTATATGTATGTGTGCATGTCATTGTTTGACATGATCATGATTGTTTAATGCTAATATTTATATGTATATATATGTATGTATGTTGTTGTCTGACATGGTTAGTAGGAATCATTCTTCTGAAAGAGTGATTGCTTATGCAGGTGAATGACATGAAGAGGTTCCTGGTTCATGAGGAATCAAGTGGGAAGAGTAGTCCTAAAAAATATATGAGATCAGTATCTTTTCCATATGAATTGATAATTTATGCTTGTATTATGCCTATGTTTATGCTATGAGAGGAAACTCTGATGGATACATCAGCTGAATGAAAGTGGTGAGATCTGTTGCATCCTAGGATAAGCATGGATGGCGGAGAGACACTTGAAGCAAGGTTGTGTGGTAGAGATATTGTGGTTTTAGATATGTTGTGCATATGTTGTATATGTTTTCCATGTTGCATCTGTGATGTTTTGCGCATGTGTTGTTTTGTATATATAGTGTGTGTACATGTTGTTAATGCAATGTTATGTACAAGGTGGTACATATAGAGATGTGTGAATTTTGGATATGCAGTGTTGTGTACATAGGGTGATATGTACATGTTGTATATGTAGTTTTATGTACATATGGTGTTGCATGATGTTGTACATGTATTGCTATGTATGGTGTTGTCCGCATAATAGTACAACTAGTTTTGTGTGCATGTGGTGCAGTGTACATGTTGTAGATGTGGTGTTGTGTGCATGTGTTGTTGTGTACATAGGGTTCGATGTACATATTGTATATGTAGTTTTATGTACATATGGTGTTGCGTGATGTTGTACATGTAGTTCTATGTATGGCGTTGTCTGCATAATTGTACAACTAGTTTTGTGTGCATGTGGTGCAATGTACATGTTGTAGATGTGGTGTTGTGTGCATGTGGTGTTGTGTACATGTCATGCATGTGGCATTGTGTAATGTGGTGTTGTGTACATGTCATGCACATGGTTCTCTGTACATGTGGTGTTGTGTACACATTGTACAAGTGGTGCGATGTACATGTGGCACTGTGTATACATTGTACAGGTGGTGGGGTGTACATGCGATGTTGCATACATGTTGTGTAGGTGGTGTTGTGTAGAGGTCGTACTGTGTACATTTTATACATATGGTACTGGTGTACATTTGGTATTATGTGCATGTTGTATATGTTGTGTTGTGGGCATGTGGTACTATGTATGTGCATTCTGTAGTTGTGGCATCATGACATATGTATTCATTGTGTGTTACTCTATGGACGCATTTATGTTCTATTGTACAATAGGTTTAGGTGTATGTGTGGTATGTCAGGTGTAGGTGCATGTATTGCATGGTTTTGTATGTCATATGTGGTTGTATGTGTGTTATGCACACTATGTGTACGTGCACATGGTTGAGGATAAGGCACTGGGTGTTTGTTGGGTGTGGTAATCAATCTAGTGTACGTATAGAATAAGCACAAAGGTAAAAGCTAAGGATCGACTAAATGATGAGTGTCAATATTTATTTCAATTTCATTATGCATGTTATTTATGATTATGGTCTATGATGATTAGATGTGATCTATGATTCTGGTTTATGATGGTTACATGTGAGTTATTATTTTGATCTATGATGGTTGTTCTTCAAGCTAACCTGATGTGATATGTTTATACATGATGATTTAGTGAAAAATGTTAGTTTAACTTTTTCTGACAAGAATCAAACAAGATTACAAGTGTAACTTATTGACAAGCTACCAGTGACGCACAATGTGAATTTATTTCAATTTATTTTAAATCTAATGGAAGTTATGCGTTTGGTACATGAAACATGGAAATTCCCAATTTGGTCGTTGAAATTGACAACAAGAATTAGAAGCAACAGTGAAAGAAATTATAATGGGTAGTAGTATGATGGTAAAGCACTTCAGGAGCATGGCCATTATGAGACATTGGTACCCAATATTTCCCATTGATTTACATGAGCATGCTATGAATGGTATGATGGTTTTGAGGTAGGTATATTCCTTGTTTGTTTGAAATTCCAATGTGAGTAGGTATGGCCAAGGGATGGATCACCCAGGATAGGGGATGCTGGGGAACTTGGAAGGTGAGTGACTGCACAAAAGGGGTGACCTGATTTCCCAATCGACTGTGTAGAAGAGAAGGGAAGAATGGGGATGGATTTTTTTTTGTCATTATCATTATCAAATGCAATCAAATGCACATTGGGAGTGCGCCCTGGATCAATGAGCCAATATTTGTTTAATGAGAGGACAAGTGACAATGGATTGTAGTGCTAGACATTGGATGCAGATTTGACCTTGCAGTGGATTTTGGACTTCCTAGAAAGGAGGTGAATCCTGGTATTACTTTAAGGGTGGAGGTGTGAGACTTTGTACTTCCTTGTTGTGGATGCAAGCATCATATCCTTTTATTTGTTGGTTGAGAAAATGTTCATATGTGTATATGTGTGTATTATTGTAAATATTGTATCAAGCTGGATTTATAAAGCTCCATAGAAAGTATGGTTATTTGTTGGTTAAAGAAAATGTGTATGTGTATATGTGGTTGCTGTAAATACCACAATGAGCTATGTTATAAAGCTCCAATAAACGATATGATTGTCATGTTTCAGAAGGGTGTTAGTGTAAATACTATAACAAGATGTGTTATAAATCTCCATGGGTAGTATGTTTTGTTTTCAGCAGTAATGTTGCTTATAGCTGTCATTTCCCAAGGGGGAGGGTTCTCTAACAACCCTAGTGAAAATTATATGTAATAAAATGATAAAGGAAAAATAATAACCATGGTTGATGGGATACTTATTCTAAGTTGAATATTGGGTAAGACATCCTAGTGGGTGTTCTTTTCGGTTATTAAGGAAAAAGGAAATTACAGAAGGAAATGGAAAAGGATTTGTAAAGGAAAAATGGCATTATTGGCACATTTATTTATGAAAATAATTGAAATTAGGAGAAAAGGAAGGTGAAATGTCATAGGTTGCATGTGAGGAGGAAAATGAATGATAATAATGGAAAATGAAGAAAATTGAGGCTTCATTGGTAAAAAGGATTCTAAGGATCAGTTGTAAAAAAGTTTCTTAGGTTTTGCATTGGATCAAGAAAGGAAATATAAGGCAATAAGAAGGAAGGAGCAAGAAAGGAAGAGCAAGATAAAGCAACAACAAGAGGATCACTTTGCAATTATTGATTTTCATCTGTGACTTCCTTTCTAGATTTGGCATGCATGGTATTTCATCTTATTATTTGTTTTCATGGCATGGGCTTTGCCAGGTGTGACAATTTTTTTAGCTTGGCCCTGCCATTTTTGGATAGCCTGAATGAGATGGGTTCCCATACTTCGGTTGAGTTGGATTTATGGATGGATTCAAAGCCAAGTGAGGTGGATCTCCAAAATGATAAATACATAGCCTAGTGGTCCTTGAACCAGACTATGAATCATGGTAAAGCCACTAGCCTAGTAACCCATGAGCCAAACTTTGGGTTGCGTTAAAGCCGTGATTGTGTGCCTTGGTGGGCCTAGGAATCATTTCCAATATATGGTAGGATATACAGTAAAGATAATGGATGGGATGTATGGTAAAGCTTGGAGAGTGGGTCTCTGATTTGAGTTGACTCAACTCCCGGATTTAACCAAGATATTTTTCTTTTGTGATGTAGTTAGAATTTTATTTACATAAATGGAAACATCATGATGATCAGAAAGTCATACACGTGAGACATTGATAATGGAGTGCGTCCAGTGTGGACTACGTCTCTAGTCCTGGTGTCAAGATGGTGTTGGCCACTTCATTTAGTGCTGGAAATGGTGAAGATGTACAACATGACATAATCTTATACATGGTGACAATGAATATCCTGCCATCATGGCATCAAAGGGATCTCCACCAAAATAGCCATGGTGACAATGAGTATCCCTCCATCATGGAAACAAATGGATCTCAATCAAAACATACACAACAATCCATGGTGAATACATCTCACATGAAATAGACACAAATATTTTGCATCCTACTTCAAGCAGGAATCAAAATAACATCATACATCTCATAACAAATGATCAAAGTACATGACAACAACACTTCATATGCCTCAACTCTGATGTTGACTGAGGAATGGAATACTGAGCTACTAGATCTAAATGCACCATCGAAAAATCGTGGCACATGGCATAAGATCAACTGTCCACACTTTAAAATCTGACATCGTCACTCCAATCTGGAAAGTGGAAAAATGTAGAAGGCTCAACTGGAAAAACTAACTACAACACTAAACTTGCATCGTCGAGATGTGTAAAATCAACTATCCATTTTCTAAATTCCGATAACGACAAAATCTGGGCCTCCAGGAATATTTTAGATTCCCTCATGATTCCCCAAATATTCCCTCCTCTGGGTTGGCTAGAGATCTACAAATCAAATCATGAAAATGACCTTGCATTGAGATCCTTGAAAAATTATGAGAAGAATGAGTATAAAGTTGGTTGCATTCTGGATCTGGGAAATTTTAGCCTCCAAGGGATCTTGAAGATTCCCTAAAGATTTTCAAAGATTCTCCTCCACTGGGAATCTACAAATCCACTGCTAAAAATGAAAATTCGACCTCGCCATAGCATTCCCTGCGAAAATCTAAGAAAAATGACTCTAAACTTGATTACATTCTAACAAAATGAATTTTTACCTCCCCGAAAAATTTTTAGCATCTTAAGATTCTCTGCAAAAAAATTTTCTCGAAAAGCATTCCATCATGGTCCCTCCTTTATGGACTGTGTCATGGTTCCACTACTCATCCATTTCTCCATTCCCTGTTTGGTGCCTCCGTTCTTCTCCTGTTCACTGGGCAAATAATACTTTTGTAAATAACATATGTTGGGTAGATTCTTCAAAGCACCCCCTACTTGGGCCT
Source organism: Pinus tabuliformis (assembly GCA_031772625.1). NCBI lineage: Eukaryota > Viridiplantae > Streptophyta > Pinopsida > Pinales > Pinaceae > Pinus > Pinus tabuliformis. The sequence goes on along the minus strand of CM062817.1, from coordinate 1,165,202,883 downwards.
GCCATTGGTGGGCATCTAAAATAGCTGGGTGGGGGTCCCAAGGTCGAAACCATGCCAAACCACATATTAAATTTTGGCATGTTTGTTTGAAACACCTTATTAAAATTGGCGCGTTGAAATTTTTCAACATGAAATGGTTTAACGTTTAAAGGTTGGAGCAACAACTTGCATTTGTTTTTATGCTCTCACATATTCGTTTAGCACTGATGTTACACGAATTGAAATGGTTTTGAGTCATGTTGAACCGTTGTTTAATTATGGTTTTGGGTGGTGACATTCCACTTTGATTTATGGTTTTACTTTAACCATACCATATCTTACATTCAACCATGCTTCATTTAACATATTCATTGAGTTGTAACAAACCCACTATATATATGGTTTGTTTTTATATGAAATGATTTTGTTAGTTTGTTATATATATATATTTTAATATATAGCTTTGTTCTGATGGAGGTGGCGGGGGTCATGGTCTGCCAGCTATCTATCTATCTCTCTATCTCTCTCTCTCTCTCTCTCTCTCTCTCTCTCTCTCTCTCTCTCTATATATATATATATATATATATATATATATATATATATATATATATATATATATATATATATATATATATATTATATATATATATATATATATATATTAGGTCCTTCTTATTTTACTTTGTCTAATATAAGGGATATTAGACAAATTAAAGTGGCAAAAATTTTTCCCTCTCTTCAAAGCTAAGGTCCCACGCCAGTTTACAGTGAATTTGTAGGACACTTAAACCTCGCCCACTGCCCAACTTTGACTGCAACTATGACTGGCTCTATCTCCTCCATACGAGCTCGGATTTGAATGTCATTCGCATCGTTGGAATCAGGGCAATGCGCACTTTGATCTGGTGCTGGTTTGGGAAAGTTTGGACCACTTTGAATTTTGATCCTTTCTGAGTGTTGTTGGACTTCTGCATGTGTCAAGAACCATCTAGATCAATCCTCCCCACTGAGGAGCGTTTGGTATTCCAAAAGCATGAAAATAGTTTGCCACTTCTTTGTACCTTGTCTGTACTTACAAGTTTCTAATAAGTCACCCTTCCTTTTCCTTCACCTTTGTCCGTTAGAGCCATAAGCGATGGAAAACCTATAGTACATTGTTTTTGCAAATTACATGGTCAATTTTCATGACCAACTAATGACCCAAGCATCCCATACTTGCCATGAGTTTATAACACATACTCGGTGGTCAAGTTTACATCAAAATGGAAACAATACCCCAACTATGAAAACAAGGCCAAAATATCATTTTTGCTTCAACAAGTGATGGAAAACACATCATCACTTCAACACATGATTTACAAAAATAAGGCCAAACACTATTGTTGCTTTAAAAAGTGATGGAAAACACATCATCACTTTCACAGTTTAAAATGCAACACAAAATAATTCAAGACATCATTGTTGCTGCAACAAGTGATGGAAAACACATCATCACTTTTACAATTTAAAATGAAACAGATGATTTACAAAAGCATGACCATGATAATCTAACATATCTAGAAACCATTTTTCACATACCGATGTGAATGGGTCATCCCTTTGTGGTGGTCTTTCTTGTCAAATGAATTTTTGAACTAGTTCATGCATCAACATTTGGTCCTTAAGGTGCTGCTCTGAATGGAGTTTCCAACACATGGCTCTTTGATGGCCACCTCTATTGCAATGACTACAATAAATTGTCTTCCTCTAGATCTTCTTTACCTTCTTCTTTGCCTACTATTGAGAGGGTCTTTCATGCCTCATCATTTTTCATGTTACCATTCTCTTCCAACATTCACCAAATACTTGGTTATGTAAACCACAAAAGGTACATGTTTTCTTATGCCATGTTTTACGTTCATCATTAACAACATGTTGTAATCGAAATGAACATTCGAATATCGAGACTTCTTATACCTTTCCTTGTTGTCTCTAGTGTAATTATGGCGATGAGAGCTTGCCTCAGCTCTTTCCCTACAATGGGCACTAATATGGGATGATGGTGATGTGTTCCCATCATTCTCTTTCCTCGACGATTTCAATGATGTCTTGGAAGCATCTGACACATTTGAGCATTCTCCTTCGGTTTATCCCAACCCTGCAAATTGAGTTCTCTACACAACCTCCGATGGATGAGTTATGCCTTAGCTATTAACACCAAGTTCTTCCTCTTCCTTGTACCTCATCCTGGTAAGGAGCCTCAGGTTTGTCCGTGTAATTGGTATCTCCACATTTCCAACAGAAATTATACTATTTGGAGATGAAACTAAAGGGAAATAAACATTTTTTACCTCCACTATCAAGTTGGAAAGAACTGATGAGGGGTTCTCATCCTCTGTTGTTGGTGGTTCACTGGCTATCTTGGCGCATTCCCAAAATTCTTTCCCAGCAAACCCAATTCCTACCTAATGGCGTAATTCTTCTACTTTGATGGGGTTCAAAATTCCTTGGCCATTAATTCCAAGTCTTTTCCTTCATACCCCATTTTCTTTACTAGTTTGGAGCCAATTCCTATGGTATGATTTTCAAAAATAGTGAAATCATCATCAGGAAACATACATGAAGACGAAGAATTATATTTTACCTCACGTGGTTCATGTTGCAACTTTTCCCAGGCATCGTCCTTAGCTTGCAACTGTTGTATCAACCTCTATTTCTCCTATTTCTCTTCCCATAGAAGCACCTACAATTCGATGTTATCTTCTTGAAGACTCTGGTTGTTGTGCTTCAGTTCTTCTAGGGCCTCTTCCGTGGCTTGTAACTGAAGCTGCAATCACTGCTTTTCCTATATCTCTTCTTATAGAGCTTCATACATTATGTCCATCTTTTTGGATACTTTTAGTATGGTCTCGTACATATCTTTGTCATCCTCCATCACTACATGCTCCATCGTTCATGCTCATAATTCACATTCACGCAAAGATCGCTCTGATACCAAACTTGATCCAGGTTGACTCAACTCCCAGATTTGACCAAGATCTTTTGCTTATGTGATGCAATTAGAATTTCATTTTATAAGAGAATAAATGAACATAAATGCATGATTAAACAAATGGAAACATAATGATGACCATAAAATCATCAATATGAGACTTTGATAATAGAGTTCATCCAGTGTGGACTACGTCTCCACGCCCAATGTCAAGAGGTGTTGGCCACTTCATTCAGTGATAGAAATGGTGAAAATGTACATGGAATAGGTTTTCTATCTTACAAGGAAATGTTCCCTCTACATGAGTGGCAAAGTCTCTCCACGAGATGTTCTGCTACAGGAACTATCAGTCACAATAGACCTCCTATCAGCATGACATAATCTTATACAAGGTGAGAATGAGTATCCTGCCATTATGGAATCAAAGGGATCTCCACCAAAACACCCATACTGACAATGAGTATCTTTCCATCATGGAAAGAAAAGGGTCTCAATCAAAACATACATAAAAATCCATGGTGAATATATCTCACATGAAATAGACACAAAGATTTTGCATCATACATCAAGAAGAAATCGAAACAACATCATAAATCTCATAGTAAATGATCAAAGAAGTACATGAAAATAACACTTCATATACCTCAACTCTGATGCTGACTAAAGAATGGAATACTTAGTTCCTTGATCTGAATGCACCATCCAAATCGTGGCGTCACATGGCATAAGATCGATTGTCCACACTCTAAAATATTACACCATCACTCCAATCTGCAAAGTGGCCAAAAAATAAAAGGCTCAACTACAAAAACTAACTGCACCACTGAACTTGTGTTGTTGAGAGGTGTAAAATCAACTATACATTTTCTGAATTCCAACACTAGTAAAATCTAGGCATGTAGGAATCTTTTAGATTCCCTCACGATTCTCCAAAGATGCCCTCCTCTGGGTTGACTAGAGATCTGCCACTCAAATCAGAAAATGGATCTCGCCATTGAGATCATTGGGAAATTCTAAAAAGAATGAGTATAAAGGTGGTTGCATTCTAGATCTAGGAAATTTCAGCCTCCAAGGAATCTCGAAGATTCCCTCAACATTCTTGAAGATTCTCCTATGCTAGGAATCTGCAAATCAGTTGCTCAAAAGCTGTTTGAAGTGGATGTTGGTGGCCACCCACCTATCCCACTTGGACCCCCACAAGTGTGCCTTTTATTTTTTAAGTTTCCTTAATTGTAGCACATTTTACTATTCTTAGCAGTTTTTTGGGTCCTCAACTTCCAGAGCCATTTTGAGGCCCTAAATGACGTTTTTTGGGAAAGATGGGAGCAACATGGGCCATTGGGCCAATGCTTCTCTTCCCAAAGTTATATTCCTTGAATAGATATTTCTAACAAGGTATTGTGTGCATTAAACGAAGATCGTATGCCAAAGTTATGACCCTGGGAAGTTGATGTACCAATTTACCTAAAACGGGGCCCATAGTTTGGTGCTTCATCTCATAGGGTTAGGGTTTTAGATGTTTAGGGTTTTCCATTGTTTCTCAACAATAAATAGGCCTTCGAGCCTCATTGCAAGATAGTTTAGAGGCATGTAGCCACCACATCTCTTCTAAGTGATAAGCTACCATCGCCCTAGATGGTTTATTTCCTTTTCAGCTTGTAAGCATATTTTAGTATTTTACATTAATGAAATGAAGTATTATTTCTATTGCATCTCTATATTTATGGTTATATCTATAATTTGTTTCATTCGTGTTTAAATCCAGATCAAAAGGTGAATCTGACCTCACCATAACGTTCCCTGTGAAAATCTAAGAAAAATTACTATAAACTTGATTACATTCTAACAAAATGAATTTTTACCTCCTCGGGAATATTTTTAGCATCTTAAGATTCTTTGCAAAAACTTGTGTCTCAAAAAGCATGCCATCATGGTTCTGGCTTTGTGGACTGTGTCATGGTTCTACTACTCATCCATTTCTTTGCTCCCCATTGGGCGCCTCTATTCTTCTCCCGTTTGTTGGGAAAATAAGAATTTTTTAAATAAAATATGTTGGGCGGATTCTTGAAAGCACCCCCTACTTGCGCCATTAGTGGGCATCTAAAATACTTGGGCAAAGGTCCCAAGGTCGAAACCATGCCAACCCACATATTAAATTTTTGCATGTTGGTTTGAACCACCTTATTAAAATTGGCACATTGGGGTTTTTCAACATGAAACAGTTTAATGTTTAAAGGTTGGAGTGGCAATTTGAATTTGTTTTTATGCACTGGAAGATTCGTTTAACATCAGTGGTTATGTGAATTTCAAATGGTTTTGAGTTATGCTGAACTGTTGTTTAGTTATGGTTTTGGGTGGTGACATTCCACTTTGATTTATGGTTTGACTTTAACCATACCATATCTTACATTCAACCATGCTCCATTTAACATATTTGTTGAGTTGTAACAAACCCACTATATGTATGTTGTCTTCTATTGTGTATATTGGTAATTGTCTTGACGAAAAGAAAATAATAATAATATAAAGAAGAGAAGACTATAAGCTAAGAAGTAAAAGTATATCACAAGCAATTATCAAATAGAGAAATATTTTAACTACTCATGCCCTAGATTTCTCAACATGGTATAAGAGCTTAGGTATTGAACTCAACAAGGGGCATTCAAGAAGACATCAAGCCACGAAGAAGGATCGTAGCAGATTCAAGGGCTACCAAGGTCAAGATCTTCAAAACCCTAGATCGAAGAAATCTACACCAACAAGAGTCTTGCAACCATCTTCAAGAAAGAAGGAAGACTAAAACACTCAAGAAGGATCGTGAATCAAGCTCTCTCTCATCAATCACTCAAAAAGAAAATCCTCTATCAACATCAAGATTAAGGAGGAAGCAAGAATCAACTTCTCAAGTAAGTCTATGACTATATATGATAATCACAAAATGTCTTTTGCAATAAATTGGTTGGGGCTGCAAATTTCCTTCCATGGATTCAGAAAATAACAAGCCTAAATCTTATTGAGGATGAGGTCATGGATCACATCAAGGGGTCGATAACCCAACCTCCAAAGGAAGATAATCAAGCACATGCTAGATTCATGAAAGGAGAAGTGAGAGCCTAGAGGATTCTTATAGAATCTATAAAAGACTCTCTAATTCCATATGTATGATTTTTTATTTTGTTATATGGCTTTTGTAATTTTTTTTTAAATATATAGTTTCAGTCTGACAAAGGTGGCAGGGGTCATGGCTCGCCATCTATATATATATAATATGTCTTTTCTTTATTTTTTCTAATATAAGGGATATTAAACAAATTAAATAGGTAACAACTTCACCCGCTCTCGGGAGCTAAGTTCCCACACCGGTTGACAGTGAATTTGTAGGACACTTAAACCTGGCCTACTACCCACCTTTGACCGCAACTTTGACTTGCTCTATCGTCTCCATACAAGCTTGGATGTGAATGTCATTCACACTGTTGGAATCAAGTTCATGAGCACTTCGAGTTGGTGTTTGTTTGGGAGCATTCTGACCACTTTGAATTTTGAGCCTTTCTGAGTCCTCTTGGACTTATGCATGTGTCTGGAGCCACCTGGATCAATCTTAGTGTAGGGGGTATTCATCCTTGGATTGCAATGTGGATTATAGCAGAGTCCAAGAGACTAGGAGGCACTAAAATTTCTCGCGGTGTAAGTGGAAAACTTCGGTATCATCCATGCTTGTTTGGTTCTTTTTGATTGGTTATGAGTCCCACATTCATGCTTGGAATATGGCACAACAATGAATGGTTGAAGAGAGATTTGGATCATCCATTCTATGGTGGGGGGGATAGTGGTAGTCCCATCCTAGGTTTGGAATTTTCATGATTAATATGAGGTTAGTTCTCCTTGTTATATTGGTTTATATGTGGATTATATGGTTGTTTCCTTAGTATTTCTCTTGTTCAATATGATGGTTATGAATATGCATTATGACAGTGGCTATGTATGGCTCCCATCATGTCTTTACTTGTATATGAATGAACATGTATCTATGGCCTAATGAATGAAACTGCACCTAAAGTGATAAGGAATAACTCCTCATATTGAATCTCAAATAAGTATGAGACTCCTATGCTTAGATTTGTCATTTACACCTATAGATTAAACATATGCCAAGTGCTTGACAGAATGAAAGTCCTAGTTGGGGATGGCGAAGCCTAGTCTTGGAGTTATTTTTCATTTTTTATTCTTGTCATCACGTGTTTAATCGATTTCAAAAGCTACAACAAGTTTTGGGTATTGGCCATAATTCTAGGCTTGAAAAGTGCCTTAAAATCCCCAGACTCTAGCATAGGTCTGCTGGAAATAGTACCTGTCCATAGGCATGGATGCCTATAGGAGTTTCTAGAGCTCTCTAGATGCTAACGCACCCATAGCATAGGAGCCTCTAGAGGTCAAGACGTCTAAAACCTCAGTGGGACCCAGGGTTGGTTAGCAGAAAAGTTGGGATGGTTCCCAGGGGTCACATTGTTGATGTTGAAAGTTTCTATGGTGTGTTTCCATCATTTCCACTTACTTAACATGACTTAGGAGGTCGAATTATATCATAGTAACTTTGCATCACATGCTTACCCTGGTTGGCCAGTTACTTGGGTAGATGTGGGAGGAGGGTGTTACACAGGATGTAGGAGCATCATTGCTTGGGATGAATAAGTACTTTTGGTTGCATGATTACCCAGAGAACATTAAGGTCAAGATAGATACCTTCAATATTAAAAGGAAAGTGGACAATTAGTGGGAATATGTGAGGAATTTCAGAACTATTCAAGAAGAGGAGTTGAATTTGAGTCATTTCGAGAGACTTTTTATTGAGAAGTATCTATCTGAGAGATACTGTGATGACAGGGAAAATAATTTCTATGAGCTAAAAATGGGATCTATGAACAATAAGGAGTATACTAGAGGATTATTTGAGCTATTGAGATATGTTCCTTATCTTGAGGAGGAGAGAGAAAAGATTTAGATATTCATTAGTGGGTTTCCTATGACATTCAAAGACAAGATTGAGTTTGATGGAGCTAGATCATTGGTAGAAGCCATCAAAAATTTGAAACATTGTTATGAGCAATCAAAGTTCAGGTGTAAGACTAAGAAGTATTGGGAAGGATACGAGAAGAATAAAGGAAAGTGGGTTAAGAAGAGAGGAAAACCACATAAAAATGAGAAGGAAAATGCATAAGCACATAAGAATTTCAATGCAATTGATAGAAGATAGGGATTTCAGTCTATGGGGTAGAACAAGGGTCATGACATGAAACCTTTACAGTGTTGGACTTATGGCAAAGATCATTGCAGGAGATAGTTTCCACAAGATCGGGGTGGTAGACCATGGATTTATAGTGCTCATAAGGCACAGATAGTGGGGGATGTTGGACGGAGTATTCCTCAGATTTATACATCATTAGATAATATGCAGGTGGATCACTAGACATTTATTATCGATATGGATGGTAAGATTTGTGATCAAGTTGTCTCTATTTTGATGTACCTTGCATCTAATTATATTTATGTTAATCCTCACCTAGTGGATAAGTGTGGTTTGAATAAAGAAGTTCATGCAGAGTCTTTGTTAGTATAGTTGGCTACAAGTACCAAGAAAATAGTTCAACATTGCGTAAGAGCTTGGGAATTTGAGTTGAAAGGTATGTCTACATCAGCACATCTAAATGTGCCTCTATTGGGATCGTAGAATGTGTTGTTGGGTATGGATTGGCTGTATACTCAGAGGATTAAGGTTGATTGTGATGAAAAGGCAGTGGTGTGCTTGGATGAAAATGGAGAACAAATAACCTTGGAGGGTGAGAAGAAGACGATATCAGTTAGAATGGTTATATTTATGCAGGAAAAGTGTAGTCATAGGAAAGGGTGTGTATTGTTTGAAGTGCATGTTTCTAGTGATAAAGGTAATATATTGAGGATGTTGATGTCTTGAGGAGGTATTCAGTTTTGCAACAGTTGCAGTATGTATTCCCAACAAATATTTCAGATTTACGACTTCACAAGGAAGTGTATTTTTCTATTGAGTTGGTACCAAAAGCAACAACAACATCAAAGGCACCATACATGATGAGAACTATAGAATTGGTGGAATATAAGTTGCAACTAAAGGGAATGCTTAACAAGGGATACATTAGTCCAAGTATGTCACCTTGGGGCGCACCAGTATTGTTTATGAAGAAGAAGGATGGCACTCTGAGGTTGTGTATTGACTACAAGAAGTTGAACATGATGACGATTAAGAACATGTATCTATTTCCGAGGATTTGTGATTTGTTAGACTAGTTGAAGGGAGCAACGATATTCTCAAAGATTGATTTGAAATCAAGATATCATCAAGTACAAATCAAAGAAGAGGATATCTACAAGACTACTTTGGAAACCATGTATGGGCATTATGAGTTTATTATGGTTCCTTTTGGTCTGAATAGTTCTCCAGCTACTTTTATGTGCTTGATGAATAATGTATTGCTTCCTTATCTGGAAAAGTTTGTGATTGTATTAATTCATGATATATTTATATATTCTAAGAATGAGGAATAACATGAAACACATTTGGTAGTAGTCTTAAAATTGTTATGAGAGCATCAATTGTATTCCAAGCTTAGTAAAATGCAATTGTTTTCAGATAAAAGTACATTACTTGGGACATGTTGTCTACAATGAAAGCATAAGAGTGGATCCAAAAATATAAGAGTTATCATGGAATTGGAAATTCATAAAAAAGTGGGTGAGGTCAGATCATTCATGGGGTTAGCAAGTTATTATAGGAGGTTCATCAGGAACATCTCACAGATTTCTGCTCCTATTACATCATTGTTAAAAAAATGTAAAATGTTTGAATGGACAAAGGAATGTGGACCGAGTTTTGAGTAGTTGAAGCAGTTCCTTACGAGTTATATAGTTCTCATTACAGATCTAGAGAAAGATTTTAATGTACCTAAAGATGCTTTCAAGAGAGGACTTGGTGGGGCTTTTATTCAAGCAAGACAGGCAGTTTTCTATGAATCAAGGAAACTAAATGGGCATAAGAATAATTATGTGATGCATGATATTGACTTGGCACTGATCGTTAACACATTGAAGATGTGGAGACACAATATTCTTGGTAGGAGGTTCATCTTTATGAGTGATCACAGTGGATTGAGATACTTATTTGACCAAACTAATTTGAATGCCATGAAAGCTAGGTGTTTGGCTACGATTAGTGAGTTTGACTTCGATATCAAGTACATTAAGGGGAAATATAACAAAGTTGCAGATGATCGTAACCAAAGAGTGGAGGTAAATCACATAATAGCTATGAGTTCATATGGGATAGATTTACAGGTCATATCTTACGGGTAAGAAAGCACGATGACTGGTACCAATAGCTTAAGAACAGGTTACAATAGTAGGGTATAGGTGAACAAGATGTGGAATATCATCTCATGGTAGATTATTTGGTTAGATTTATGGATATGACCTATGTGTCAAACAATATATAGATCAAGAAGCTTATCGTGCAGGAATTTCATGTTAAGCCATATTCAGGTTATGGGGGATATCAGAAGATATTTACTTTTGTGAAGAAGTTCTACTATTCACCGAATTTGAAGAAAGAGGTGGAAGCATTTTTTACGACATGCTTGTATTGTTAACATTTAAAAGAATAGTGTAACAATCTAGGTGGATTACTATACATGATTCTGATTCTAGAGTGGAAATGGGAGGTCATTTACATGGAATTCATTAGAGGTTTTTCAGGGACATCTATATAGAATGATTATATTATGGTTGTTGTCGAACAAGGTAGCTCACTTCATTCCAGTGAAGCTATGAATTTAGCTAGTGAGGTAGAACATTTCTTCATTAGGGAGATAGTGAGGTTACATGGTATTCCTGGGATGATTATGTTAGATAGAGATGTCAAGTTCACTTCTATGTTTGGGAAAGAGTTATTTGTAGGTTTGGGGACAACGTTGGCCTTTAGTACAACTTATCATCCACGGACAAATGGATAGAGAAAGAGGGTAAATAGGATTTTGGAGGACATGTTGAGAATGCATTTTATTCATCAACAACGAAAGTGGGAAGAGTATCTTCCATTGGTGGAGTTTGTGTATAATAATGGGTATCAATAATATTTGAAGATGATTATGTTTGAGACACTTTATGGGTGGAGTTGTAATAATCCTATCAATTGGAGTGATCCGGTGAATAGGGAATTGATTGGACCGGACATGTTGACCGAGATGAAACATGAAATACAAGTAATTAGGAATAATCTAAAAGTATCACAGAACATGCATAAGAGCTATGTCGATCATCACAGGGTGTTGAAGGAGTTTCAAGTTGGGAAACAAGTGTACTTGAGCATCAATCCCAAAAGGAGCTCCTTGAGGATTGGATCATGTGCCAAGATAGAACCTTGGTATTATGAGCCTTTCAAGATTCTTGTGAGTATTGGGCTAGTAGCCTACCGAATTGGACTACCTCCGACAGTGAAATTCCATGATGTTTTCCATGTGTCATTGCTTAAGAAGTATGTGAAAGATGTTGATCATGTGATTGGCTAGTCTATATTATAGGTGGAACCGTTAGGATAATTCCAATAAGAACCTCAATACATTTTGCAACAAAAGATGGTCATGCTGCATAATCAAGCAATCGAGCAAGTTAAAGTGCATTATAAGCACTTTGGACTTGATAAATCTACATGGATATGTGGGATATCTATCCTTCTCTATTTGTTGGTTGAGAAGATTCGCTTTGATGTATGTTTTGATGTTGTGTTTTGGTTATGTCTATGTATATGCATATGTATGTAAATATTGTATCAAGCTATGTTATAAATCTCTAATAAGCGGTATGGTGTTCATGATATGTTGATTATGTTTTCAGTAGGTAGCATGTATTTTTTTTGTTTATAAGTGTCATTGAACAATGTGGATGGTGTTCACCCAAGGTGAAGGGATCTACAATAGCCCCATTTAAAAAATCCATGTAATGAAGTTAATAAATCCAAAATATGATGAAGGCCATGGGACATTTATTCCAAGCTAAATGTTAGGAAAAACATAGTGATGGTGATGGTTTGTGATTAATTTATGGCTATGAAAATTGGCAAAGGCATAGAAGCATTAATTGGCATTTATTGATGAAAATAAGGGAAAGCAGGAGAAAAGGAAGGTGAAAGGTATCATAATTGCATGACAAGGAAATTGAAGGAAAAAAAGAGGAAAATGAAGAAAATAGAGGCCTCAATGATAAAAAAAGTCTTACGAGGATCAATTCACAGCTTTTGCTGGTTGAAATTTTGTCAGTTCAATTGTGGAGTTCTCTCTCTATTCTCTCTCTCTCATACCATTGCACACTTAGAGAATTCTTGAAGCATGCTTGGATCACTCTATTATCATTGGATGTGGAAAAGAAGGTGAAGAAAAAAAAATGTGCAAGCGGATGGAAGAATCAGTGGCTATAGCCGGATTTATTTACATTTATCAAGTTGCATGTACAATGTCTTTGCTAGTTTTGGCATGTGTGGTATATCCATGTGATTATTTAGTAATGATCTATCACTGACATGGAGGATTGTGTATATTGACAATGGTTTTTCCTAGACTTTCCATTCCATGTATAGCCATGGTGTTGTGGGCTTCCCACTTGATTTTTTTATAATTGGTGCTCATGTTCCTTATAGTTATGGGTTGAGTAACTAGTTCCTAGAGCCTTGGTTGGACAATATATGGAATACTTGGAAGAAATTTAGTTGAGTTACTAGTCGTGAAAGCCTTGGCTAGACAAATTATATCGATCCCTTGGTTGATTGAGTTAATAGTGCTGGAGCCTTAGTTGGACAAACGCTTTAGAGCCCTACAGTAGTTGTGGGTTGAGTTACTAGCCCTAGAGCTAGGCTGCAAAAAAATGCTTAGGAGCCCTAGATAGCTTGCGTAGAGACCAATCTGGTGATTTTAAGTGATGTCCTACCATGAGGTAGAATCATTGGTTAAGCATTGAGGTGGTTTGGTGATCGAGGTCCGGGTGTGAAGAAGGAACCTTCCAAGGCCTTTTACTTTCGTGATGTGTTAAAATTGCATTTTAAAAGAACATTAACAAATACAGTTGTAGACTGTAAAGAATAGGAACATAACAATCATCAGCACATGAAAACAAAAGCCATTGATAATGTAGTTCATCTAGTAGGGACTACGTCTCCGATCCCCAGTGTCAAGATGGTGTAGGCTGCTGCATTAAGTGCTATCAATAAAGGCGATGTACACAAGAGTTGGTGTCTTGATCATACAAGGAACAATGCCCTCATGCAGGAGTGGCTCTAAGAGATGTTCCATAGCTAGAACTCTCAATCAAAAGACTCCTATCAGTATAACACAAAAACAAGCATGATGTGCATCCCGCCAACATGGCACAAAAGGGATGTCAAAGAAAAATGCATGCATGATGACAACAAGAGTATCCCAACTACTTACAACAAGGGATCTCAAAGCATAACATGAAGAGTTATGACAACAAGTACATCATATAAAAGATTTTGCATAGCATGAAGTAAGGAATCATGACAACATGGAATAAATAAGATCTTGCATCAATATCAATCAAGGATCTGTGCAACATAATGTAAAAGAAGAAGTATATAAAAAAATCATATAACTCACACCAAGGGCTATTTGAAGAAGTGGATGCCTCACTTCTGAATCCACTCAGACCATCGATCTCAAGGCGACGATCGTATGAAGATGGCTACTTCACACAAGAATGTGGACATCTAAAACATAGTTTTTCAATAAAAGGTTGAAGCTTGTTGGACATCGATTTCTCGACCTTGATTGCAAGAAGAATTGAACAATAAAGAATAATCGATCAAAATAGTCACAATCAATCATAAAAGAATAACTGCTTTAGACTTCTCGCTCTGTAGCTTGCTGGCTATTTGGCTCTGTAGCTTTCTGGCTTATGTCACTGCAGCTCTGCGATCTATCAAAACTTCAAGCACCCTCTAGCTTCCATGCTTCTCTGTAGCTCTATGGCTCGATGGATTTGAAGCAGTACTCTGGCTTCATGCTTCTCTGCGTATTCAGGCTCTTAGGCCTCTCTCCATGTAGTCTCTCGGGCTCTCTATTATACTTCCCTCACACACTGATACACAACCTTCTCGTGCTCCCCTTCAGCTCTCTGTCACATTCATTTGTTATAGCATGTTTGGATCAAAGCCGCGCTTAGAAATCGGAGGCTAGTTTTGTTCAAAATAGAATGTTGTTGAATGGAAAGATTGGCTGGTGTAACAAAATCATGGGAATGCCTTTTTTTCTGTTAAATGCAACTAAAATCCTTTAAATCCAGACTTCAAAACTGTTTAAATCGGCCCTACAGACCCCATCGGGTTTGCCTTTAGACGCTTATTGCAATCAGCGGTCAGTAAGGATCAGCGCTGATTAAATCTATGCGATATCATGGGTCCCGCCGACATTGTTATCGGCGATGTATCATAATTGGCAATTGGTGCTTTCATCGGTGCATGTCGGTAATTAGCGTTCCAAATTAGCGCCTAAACAAATGCTGTGGCATAGACATCGGCACGATTGTTATGCGTCGGGGAAATATAAATATGACTTTGGGGTGTGGGCTAGGTCCACCACCGATGGCCTATTCCCGCCCCTTAAATATGGTTATAACATATATATATATATATATATATATATATATATATATATATATATATATATGGTCAAACATATATGCTGGACATGTGGAGAAGGGTTCGGCGGGGGTTATTGCCACTGATCCCGATCCCATATATATATATATATATATATATATATATATATATATACATATATATAAATGCATTTATTGCTGCGATGAGGTGGTTTTAAAGGGTTCGGCGGGGTTTGTTGCCGCCGATCCTGAAACCATGTTTGATTGGTTTTATATAGTTATTTATAACTATATATTAAACAACATTTGTTATATGGTTATTTAATAACCATTCTCTATGATTTTGTCTCTTATGCAAGTGTCAATGGCTAATGGGTTGCCATGTGGGTCCCAGCTGCTTACTGGGATGCCATGTGGCACACTGTGGGCCCCACTTTTCCCCTATCATGTCAAACTTTGAAGAGCTTTATTTTTTGCATAAGAGCTCAGTTTGACGAGATGTTCACACCTCCATGATCAAGATGACGGGGTCTTCGATCTGGTCCTAGTTCGACCATAATCTAAACACTTTGATTTTCGAACCATCTTTGTCCTGTGTGTCCTTTTGGAGCCACCTAGATCATTTGGAATTTGGAAGCTCTAGTTTGGTTTGCTTAGTTTATTCCATGAGATCCCACATCCATGCTTGGAAAATGGCATGAGCGATCGGCTATAAGACATATTTGGTTCAACCCAATCTATGGTAAGGTGGTATGTGGAAGTCCCTAACTTGATTGGATTTGTATATGTTAATAAGAGCTCCTTTCCTCTTATATTTTCATGAGAAATTTTACTTGTTATTATGTGGCTCTGATAGCTAGTTTAAAATGTTGTATATGTTGTTTATAAGACATATAATGGCTATTTTTGTTGATGTTATTTTATTTGCTGATGAATGGTTGATGAATACATGAGCTAAAAAATGTTATTGCAGATATTATGGGAGGTTGTTCTGCCTTCTTAACGACTATCAGGTATGTATCATACCCCTATGTTTGAATTTGAATTATGACTTGTAGATTACATGTTCACCATGTCATTGACGAAATGTTTGTCAGGGATAGGCCTAGTTAGGTCAAGTTCTTGACTAATTCTTGCATTAATGGGTTTATCCTTATTCCATTGATCATTCTGGAAGTTTGATCAAGTTATGGGTAGAGGTATGGATACTAACCCTAAATAAAGTGGCTTAGGTTCTAGGATCCCATGCTTTGAACTATGAAATATAGACTACAATCATTAGGAGGAAGAGCTATCCATGTGACTGGACGGTGAGAGCCATTGGCTTTCCTTTTTATGCAAGAGACTAGGAGTCTAGATCACTCAAAGGCAAGATAGCTTAGGGTTTGGGCATCATGAATGGTTGTTTAGCTCATGTGGATCATGTAGCTCCTGAGGAAGTTTATTAAGGCGTCATATTCTCGAATATATTTCCTTAATGTGATCTATGAGGTCGAGTCATATCATAGTAACTCTTCGTCACATGTTTACCCCGATGGACTAGTGAACTTGGGTATGTGTGGAAGGAGGTGGTTATAAGTTGAGTCTATAACTTGGATGCTAAAAGGCTCCTCAAAACACTTGACTTATATCCAAACACTAGGGCTTCTCAGAACTATTCCATTGTTGAATATTTAGCCCATAGATCTATTAGAAATAATGGAAACCAGGATACTACTGGGGGGTTGAATCAATAATGTTTCCAAATTATAAAAAAATTCACAAATTATACTTTCCAATCAGTTTACCAATTGTTCATGGATCAACAACACAAGTCATTCATGTAAAGAATAACATGATCACCAATCACATGAGAACTATATACACAAGATACCAGTATTCCTTTCATTACAAGCTTCAACTTGATTACATCAATGCCCCACAAGCTACAACTTGTAGGTTTATCACCTGCTACTGAAAGGAAGTTGTGTCCCTATGTGTTTATCAATATTCACTGAAAGGGATTGTTTCCCTTTTTCATTTATCAACCTCTGCTAAAAAGGGATATTTCCCATGCTCGTTTATAAACCTTTGCTAAAAGGGACGCTTTCCCCTACTCATTTATCAGTATTTACTGAAAAGGACTCTTTCCCCTGCTCATTTATAATCCTCTGTTGGAAGGGAATACCTACCCTACTCTTTTATCAGGCACTACCAAAACCAACTCTTACTCATAATAGTTTACCATCACCCACTAGAAGGAGCTACTATCCCTAATATGCAAGCTACCACTTGATACCCCTATTGATACATCTTTCATCTATTTTGGAATGCAGATCAATAGACCACTTACCTCATAAAAAAACAAATTTTCTCACTACAACTGATCACCAAAACCACCTTACAAACACCTTCAATAATCTTTGATTACTGATAAAAACACCATGAAAAGCACTTTCAATGATTTCTCATTACTTAGAAAATCACTAAACTATCCCTATAGCATCAATACCAAAATCAGCTTTGATCAACACACTAAAGCACTTAATCACCAATTTATCATTCACTTATTAGATATCAAATCTGATCTCTAATTCACCCTTAAATCATACCACCATTATGCATCACATTGCACCTATTAGAGTAGGTTAGTTTATTGACTTGAAAGCCTTTGAAATATTATTTTGTTGTCTTGGAGGGGGTCAAATTCATAAATGTTTTCACTTTCATAAATTTGACCTATCAATGTTTGGAGAGTCATGTTGAGTTTGGTCATTTCTTTTCTCATTAAAGTCAATCATGGGAAGGGGTATCTAAGCATTGAATTTTTTTTTAACAAACTGTTGAGTCTAGATGTCGAATTTTGATAGGGTTTCTACAGTTAAAGGAATCATGTTAAAGCAGTACATTCATAAATGTTCCAATTTTTTCCCTCTTCAGACATCATTTCTTTTCCCTTTATTCTCATCCCGTTATTCCCTCCTTCTCATCCCCTTATTCCCTTGTTATCTTAAATTCCTCTATTCCTAATCATTCACATATCCCCTACACCCTAATCATTTCCCATGCTCCCTACACTCAAGCCAAGCATGGAGGGCTTCTACACTCTGCAATGTAATTTCCTCTTAAATTCATTGTTTTAGCCAACATTTTGAAGAACGGTTTTTGACCGCATGGAAGAGAATTTTGGGAAACAGAAGGAGGCTTTTATCCAACACATACCAAGTTGCATAACCTCTTCTATAGGTTCCATAGGTGTCACGTATCAAGAGATTTTATTACATCCTTAAAGCCCATTTTTTCAGAGTGCACAAATAATCTATTTTAGCCATGGTTTTGCACAGTCATTTTTGAGTCCATGGGGAAACATTTGAAGAAACAGAGAGAATTTTTTCTTTAAAAAATCTCATATAAAAACCTATTTCATAATTGACATAGGTGTTATATTTAGGTATTTACATGCATCAAATGGTGGCCTATTTTCACAATTTTTGCTGACAGAATTAAGCGTTGCGTAGACATTGCACACTCGCTATGTACATGTTGCGCACCCACTATGCAGTCTGTGCCGAGACTCTCTCACGTACAATAGATGATGGCCACCTATTAGGTTTTGACTATTCTGGAGTGGGGTACATGTGGTATCTAGCTCACATGCTCAAAGCCTTGCCACGTATCCTTTCTAGAAGGATGAAGTTTCCAGTGCTGCGCAGCTACCATGCAGGCTTCTCAACAGTTAGAAAAATAGTTTTTTGTGCTTTTTATATTTCATTCATGGTAAATCAGTTCGAAGACTTTTCAAGTTAATTTGTATTAAAATAGTTTTTTTTTTTCTTTCAAAGGGACATAAATATGCTTTATGTTTTATGTTTGGAGGAAAGGCATTTAAAAAACAATATTTTACTATGTTTCTTTTAGTTTTGGATCGATCCTCTGTTGGATCGAAGATACAGTGAATCTAAACATGTTTTGATCCTATGTATCGATTATATATTCTATTGAATGAATATATAAATGGTGTTTTCTAGTCGATTGATGTGTTAGTGCTTATTTTCAGAGATTTCATGCTTGTGTGATCAATCACTAATGCATGTTTCTTATGTATTGAGGGTCATTGGTCTTACTATCTAAGGATTCTTATAATATGGTGCATGGATTCGTTTTGTTTACTAGAAATTGCTTTATTTCTTCTTTGTGTTATGAGTATTTGATGTTCATTGATTCAGAATACAATGTATCTGGTCTTTTTCAATTGTTTTCAGATGAAATGAAATGAAATGATATATACTCATATATAGTATCTCCTATGTTCAGTTTTTTTTTTCTCCAAGGAAGAATTTGTTTGTTTCAATTTATGCTTTTATACTACAACCAACCTTTGTATCCCAGAGTCATAATTACAAGTTGTTGAAATAGTTATTGATTTACTTCCATAAGTAAATGTGTTAAAGGTTAAAATGATCATATCTATTACCACCTATCAGGCCATTCACACTTCGACCAAATATTTTCAAAATTCCTTAGTTAGAACTGGTCTCTGTTTTAAATTTGTGCTTCAAGTATTTGCATTTAAGAGTGAGGGAGGCCCCTCCAGCTAAAAAAGACAAGTTTCTAGCCCAAAGCAGTTTTTCGTTACCTTTGTATCCATTTCCTCAGCCTAAAGGCTTTTTACGGAGTGATAACATAGTGGTGTTGTTGCTGGGGATCGAAAGATCTTCAAATTTTCAAATTTGGTTGTTGATGGTGAATAACAGCCAGACTTAGGAAGGCTGATTGTTCACCTGGTGACTTCAAAATATTTCAAATCAAATTTAGATAAGAACATGTCTTGTTTGTAGACGGATGGAAGGATAGTATGTGAAACTCAGGGACTTAAACTTGATTTTTCTTCAGGGTATAATATCATGTTTTATCAAATGCTTCATGTCCTTCCCTGAAATTTCCCTAAGATTTTTATTCTATCTATTCAATCCATATTCCAAATATAGATTACAAATCTACACATGAGTGCCCTTCTAGAAGTGTATATCATTCCCTTGAAGCTGAAAATGTATCTTCTTTTAGTATTGGTTGTCATGAACAAGATCCAAATGATAATCATAGTCCAACTGGTACAACTACAACTTCAACTCAGGCCTTAGTCATGGCTACTGCCTGATATACCCCATTAAATTTTCCAGCCCTTTTGCATGAGTTACCACAAAATTGTAGTCAGAGGATACCTCAATTTGATGGTACAGGTAAGATCACCACAATGAAGCATGTAGACAAAATCACTGACTTCATTGACCTTGAGGAAGTAGATCATGAAGATGTAAAAGTAAGGTTGTTTGCTCAATGTCTTTCAGGAGAAGTTAAGGACTGGTATAGAAGTTTGGCAGCTGGAAGTATTTCTTTTTTCTGACAGTTTGAATATGTTTTCATTGATAGATGGGAGGTCAAATAGGACCCTTTTCATATTATGGATGAGTATAGGAATATAAAGAGGTAGCCTGGTGAGACAATCTAATATTTCTCAACTAGATTTAATAGTGTATATGATTCCATACCTACTAAAGTAAAGCCTCCCCCAGGTTTTTCTATGCTTCATTATCAAAATGGTTTGGATTTTGAGCTTTCCTATTTCCTTAGAGAGAGGAACTTTGCCACTTTGGAGGATATGCAGAAAAATTTTGTTGATTTGGAAGCAAATTTGTTGATCAAAAAAGCCAAAATGGAAGTTTAAAGAAGGGAAGTGGTTAAGGAAGAGCTTTCTGAATTGTCAGACCTTAATCTATATACATTGATGAAAACCATGGAAAGTTTCATGAACACATTCACTATGCAAAACAAAATTGTTGTTAAAGGGCAACAAAGAAGAATTCCTTCCCAAGTAGATTTGGTAGAAGAAGGAGAGTTTGTTGATTTATGGCACCATAAGTTAGAAAATGGTTGTTTTATTTATTCATTTGAAGACATTCCTGAAGAGAAATCAATGGCATGTTCTCAACAAGAGGATTTTCAATTTCAGCAATTTGAGGAAAGCAATCTGTCTACACATGTCACTTATGACAACAATGAAGAATATGATGAAAGTATTGAATCAGGTGAGCAGTCTTATAGTTTTGAACATAAAGAAAATAATGAATTTTCTGATGATAACTCTCTACCTTTATGTTATGCTACATTTGAATTGTTGAGAGAAACTTATAAGAATGCTAGGAAAGAAAAATACCAAGCTAAATCTAGCATAACTTGGCAGCAACCTACAGATGTAGTTGGGGACTTTGTTGCTTGTTACATTGAAGACTCCTTCATCCAAAAAATGTAGTAGCCTTTTTTGGTTTTCAATGATCCAATAGCTTATTACTTTCATGATTTTTATAGTCAAAGTTTTTCCCCTTTAGCTAGTTATGAGTCTAAAAATAGGGATGACGGAAACTTATTTTGTTTTCAGGAAGGTTTCCAACAGATAAAGGATTCTCCTTTTGCTAAAAGTGAAGCAGATAGTACTATTGATAATGAATCTTGTGTCTGTTATCTTGAGTTTGATGGGTATATTCAACAACCTTACCAATTGTTAAGTGACCAAGTAGAAGGTCAGGATATTCATTTGAGTTTTTCTTCAACCCATTCATTTTTTGAATTATTGTTATTTCAAGAAGAATCTTGTGAAAATCAGAGCTTTGAATTTTCATGCATAAAGGCTTTGGAGAGTGAAAATGTTCCATTTAATAGCCACCTAGTATTACAAGAAAATTATGAATAAGAGCATGTATTTGAAGACCTTGTGGATGTGGATATTTTTGCTATTGACAATCTAGTGGATGAAAACAAGGAGAGTGCTTGTCTTTTTTCTAGTTTTCAATATGGGGTAATGCTTCAAATTATTGAAGATTTTTTCGTTGATTTGTTGTTGTCATTAAAAGAGGTGATTTTTCATGTTCTTCAAGATCCATTGGCCGATATGTTGCATCTGTCAAGGAAAATGGGTTTTCTTACATTTGTGGATTGTAGTCAACAATTTTAGTGCCAGTTTGGGTTACCAATCTTTCCTTTTTCCTACATGTTCAAGACAAAAATGAGTGGAACTCAGTCAAGCAGCCTTCTACTTGACTGGCTACATTGGAAGGAGGTGATTACCTAGTGTACATAATTTCAACATATGCAAGATTCCATTGTACTTACCATTTTAACCTTGAAATATTGCAAGTGTGGGTAGTCAGAGTTGAGATTTGAAACCCGAGGTGAAGGCCATACGATCTTAACTTTCCATTGCCATAAATAATTTAGTTTTTCTAGTAAGATTTAGTCGGTCATTCATTAAACTTTTCCAGTTTGATAGTCTGTATACCAGTTTTATAAATAGTTTTCGTTGCCTAATGGATAGCCTTCTGGCCTGCCCTATCATTCTTGGCACCTCACAAGCAGGTTTCTGTCCCCAATGGAGCCAATGTTAGAGTAGGTTAATTTATTAAGTTGAAAGCCTTCGAAATATCATTTTTCTATCTTGGAGGGGGTCAAATTCATAAATGTTTTCACTATCATAAATTTGACCTGTCACTTTTTGGAGAGTCATGTTGAGTTTGGTCATTTCTTTGGTCATTAAAGTCAGTCATGGGAAGGGGTATCTGAGCATTGAAAATTTTTGTAACAAATTGCTGAGTCCAGATTTTGAATGCTGATAGGGTGTCTACAATTAAAGGAATCATGTTAAAGTAGTACATTCATAAATGTTCCAATTTGTTCCCCCTTCAGACATCATTACTTTTCCCTCTATTCTCATCCCCTTATTCCATCCTTCTCATCCATTTATTCCCTTGTTATCTTAAATTCCTCTATTCCTAATAATTCAGATATCCCCTACACCCTAATCATTTCCCACACTGCCTACACTCATGCCAAGCATGGAGGGCTTCTATGCTCTGCAATGCAATTTCCTCTTAAATTGATTGTTTTAGTCACCATTTTGAAGAACAGTTTATGACCATATGAAAGTGAATTTTGGGAAATCGAAGGATGTTTTTATCCAGAATAAAATAGGGCACAATAAAATCTTCCATAGTTTACACAGGTGTCATGTATTGGGAGATTTGGTTGTATCTTCAAAGCCCATTTTTTTGGAATGCACAAATACTTTGTTTTAGCCATGGTGTTTTCGAGAAGTTTATGACGCTCTGCGGAGGCATTTGAATAAATGGAGAGACGTTTTTATTAAAAACAATCTCATCTAGAAAAACCTATCTCATAGTTACATAGGTGCAATATTTTTGGAGTTACAGGCATCAAATGCTGGCCTATTTTCATAGTTTCTGCTGACAGAATCAGGTGCTGCACAGACGTTGTGCACTCGCTACATAGTCTGCACCCAGACTATCTCACATACACTAGATGATGGAAATCTATTAAGTTTTGAAGATGGTGGAATTGGGTACATGTGGTATCTAGCTGATCTCCTCAAAGGCTTGCCACATGTATTTTCTAGAAGGATGAAGTTTCCAGTGTTGCACAACTCCTAAGCTGGCTTTTGAATAGTCAAAAAATCAATTTTTTGTTCTTTTTCTATTTTAGTCAATGCGAATCAGTTTGAAGAATTTTTTAATTTGATTTGTATTAAAATAGTTTGTTTTTCCTTTCAAATGGACATAAAGATGCTTTATGTTTTATGTTTGGAGGAAAAGCATTTAAAAAAACAATAGTTTACTACGTTTGTTTCGGTTTTGGACCGATCCTATGTTGGATCAAAGATAAAGTGGACCTAAACATGTTTTGATCCTATGTATCAATTATATATTTTGATGAATGAAAACAGAAAGGGTGGTTACTAGTCGAGTGATGTGTTAGTGCTTATTCATAGAGATTTCATTCTTGTGTGAACAAACAATGATGAATGTTGCTTACGTATTAAGGTTCATATGTCTTACTATCCAAGGATTCTTATGGTACGGTGCATGGGATTTCTTTTTTTTACTATCAGTTGTTTTATTTCTTCTTTGTCTTATTAGTATTTGATGACAGTTGATTCAGAATTCAGCGTATCTACTCTTTTTCAACTGTTTTCACATTTCAAATTCAAATGAAATGATATATACTCGTAGATGTTATCTCCTATGTTCATTTTTTCTTTCTCCGAGGAAGAATTTGTTTGTTTGAGTTTACCTTCTTTATACTACAACCAACCTTTGTATCCCAGAGTCATGCTTACAATCCCTTGAAATAGTTATCAGTTTACTTTCATACGTAAATGAGTTAAAGGTTAAATTGATTATATATTACCACCTATCAGGCCATTCACACTTCGACCAAATATTTTCAAAATTCCATAGTCAAAACTTGTAAGAACTCTGGACATCACATATCTCCACAATGGTATGATATTCTCCACTTTGGGCCTAAGCCCTCATGGATTTGTTTTTGGGCTTTACCCCCAAAAGGCCTCATACCAATGGAGATATTTGTCCATCCTTATATACCCATGATCTTCCCCACTTCTAGTCAATGTGGGACATTGGTCATATACCCAACAATCCTCCCCTCGAACAAAGGACCATCGAGCCTCCCCTCAAACAATTATCCATCTATCCACTCTCTACCAACCAGGATTCTCCGCTCCAATGTGTTGGAAGCACACGCCTTACATGAAACACCACTTGCCCCGAGAGCTTGCTCTATCCCAGGTCAACTCTTCTTCATCGTGTTGGGACCAGGACACGTCCATGAAGAATCCGGAGCACACTACCTGTCTAATCGAGCTCATCCACAGATCCCATCGTGATATTACCGAGGCCCACCACCTTCGTTTTGCATTCTGAGGATTCATCCACTTGGCTAACTTTGGAACTTTTGCTCTGATACCAATTGTAAGAACTTTGGACACCACATATCTCCACAATGGTATGATATTGTCCACTTTGGGCCTAAGCTCTCATGGATTTGTTTTTGGACTTTACCCCCAAAAGGCCTCATGCCAATGGAGATATTTTTCCATCCTTATATACCCATGATCTTCCCCACTTCTAGTCAATGTGGGACTTTGGTTGTATACCCAACAAAACTAGTCTTTTTTTTAAATAAATGCTTCAATTCTTTATAATTAAGAGTGAGGGAGCCCCCTCAAGCTAGAAAAGACCAGTCTCTAGCCCAAAGCAGTTTGTCGTTAACTCTATAGCTCTTTCCTTGGCCTAAAGGGTTTTTATAGTGTGATAACAACAACAAAAACTTTCGACTTCTCATCTACACACTGATATACACACAAACTTTATTGCTCAAATTCATATTATAAAGATTTTGGATTTATATCTTTGGCTTCAATTATTTTCTTGTATACTTGCACATGAATCCTTATTTCTTTCCTTTGTCTTGTTCAATTTAGTCTTCTAATTCTTCTCTTCAATTCTTCTTATAAAAATATGCAGTTTAGAGCTCAATCTGCTAGTTTTTTTGCTAATTTCTCTTATTCTCGCATTATACATCATTTAATTGGTACTTTCTAATTTTAGTGAACCTCCATTTTTGTCGATTCTACTAAATTTTCCTCTTAATTATCTATTCTACTAATTGGTTACATCACTGTGCTTCCGATTATGTTTGGATTTATCTAACAAACTCCAAGAGTCATCGACTCAACCATCCATGCAAATATATTGCAATTCCGCTAACTTAAGTTATCGACTCGTCCATCTATTAGGTCAAAGGCTCTACAGAATAAAACTTGTCAAAATGGCTACTGACTCATCGCACCCATACATGTGCTTAGGGAACTTTACTATAACCCAAACCTTTTTAATAAACACTTCTTCCAAATATAATTGTCTTGCAAAACTCTACGAACCCTTTTAAATATTTGAAATGATGTTATTTACGTCAAAACTCCCTTAGCACCTTTTGCACTCATGCTTAGCCTACTTTATCAGCATAGGGCCTAGTTTTATGACCTCTTCCTTCATGTTGAAAACATTTATCGGATTTTAGGCCTTCGAGGGCTTATTTTTCTTTATAATCCTCCACACCCTTGGTCTTTATTAGTTCTAAGAACCATGCCCTTGATCCTTAAAATATGCCACTGCCTAAACCTTCTGGGTTCCTCTTAGTAGACCTAGCTAAAGCAAGGTTCGCCATGCATCTATATTATTGGTCACTATTTTTTTACAGAGCCTAGTTAGTGTCGATGTGACCCGATGCCTATCTCACAGTGTATTTTTGTTGTGTCCACTTATAAACTGTTAGGGTTTTCCTGATGAGATGAGTTGTCCCTTTGGGGTCCTCCTGCTATAGTAAGAGCCAATATAAATTCTCTATAGGTTAAGTTGTGTTTGACACACCCACATCATCCTAACACCCAATCATCCCATTGATCTTCCTTTGCACCACTCTAATACCTTTCTGGCTCCTACCAGTGGGATTATGTCATGTTGACATCATATGTGATATGTTTCAACATATGATTAGTCCACTTGTCCCTCAAAAATGGGCCATTCAGGTACCCAAAAACACCGAATATGACTGCCACGTTTCCACCTTTGATTGGACCACGTTATACTAACACCATAAGCCACCATCATCTCCTAAGCGACAATAAAACTATGATGCCTATCCTTTTGTTAAAAAGGAAAGAGAACGGTCCCATGGCCAATTTTACACCATGTTTCCTTTGTTAAAAATTTTAAGGCTCTCAACTTATTCTCCTTAAATATTACCCAGGTCAGCGCTCCTTTGATCTCTACTTTGAAATATTTCTAGGTCCTTTCCTTGAGGCTTGAACTTTCAGGTTGAGCTATTACGCGGGGACCTTGCACTTAAGCCTTTTGCGGATGAACTTACTCCATAGTGCAGTAGTCTGACCAACATCTTCCTATCAAAAGTAATCTTGCTTAAATGCTTGGGCGCCTTTTGAAATTACTTTGACATACATGCATCAGGGATGCTAGAATGGGATGAGGTGTTAAGTGGACTTTGCCTCATCCATTATCATTTCTCTCCACTTCTATGTCTAGTGCACATTTTCCTCCTTATTTCTTAAGATCTCCTTAAATTTTTGCCTAGGTTATACCACCATGGTATCACCGTCGGGATGGGTTGTAATTGTTGGAAATAATAATGAGAGGGGGAGCGGGGGGGTGAATCAGTATTCTTTTAATAAATCTTCCTTATTTGTTCTTTGAATTATTTTTGCATGTCAGTACCATAAAATAATGAACATGAACAAAGAAAACAGATAGTCACACCCAAGAACACAAGATGTAAGGTGGAAACCCAATGTGTGTGAAAACCACCTGCTGCAATATGTCTCTATCTTCTTTCAAATTAGAAACTCCTTTTACAATGGTTTTGTACTGGCAGTCCTTTACCAGTACGCAGGCTGCAACCTACAGAGAGCTACAACTCTCTCTCTCGTTTTCTAGTCTCTCCTGGAAGGGAGCTACAACCCCCTACTTCTTTTCTTAGAAGGACCACTTTTCATAAATTTTCAAACTGGATCCATAAGCATCAAATGATCATCAAGTATAAGAAAATCACCCAGTCAACTGTAGTAACTAGATCAACAATAATAGAACCAAACCCAGAACACAACAATGATAAACAGAGATTTCAAGAGAAGTAAGCAGCTTCACCCATGTAATGCCTGCTTACAGTACGCATTGTACTCAACTGCTTACCTGCTTACGTACGCACTGTACTCAACTACTCACTTGCTTACGTACACACTGTACTCAACTGCTCACCTGCTTACCCACGCTCTGTGTCTATTGAACTGTCTGCGGACCTCCACACCCGCAACCCTTCTGTTCCTGCGTACCGGCGCACCTAAAACGCTTCGTGCCAGCGTATATACGCACTTTTCTTTCACTGTACCTACGTACCTTCGGGCATAGATGATTTCAAGACTTCAAGAATAACCCAGACAGTCAAATCTACAGATCTGATCATGCGCCGAAGAGATCTCAATCCATCAGTAGATTCGCCTTATTTAGATCTAGACATTACTCCCAAGAGATCATAATATTTCAGATCTAGCTCTCATAAGATCTTCAACCCAAAACATACCCAAGCCAAATGATCTCCTTTGCTTTATATAGGAAAGCTCTTCCTCAAATCATGGATCAATACCACGGGCCGAAACCATAATAACACAAATACCGTCGGCTAAATATCAAAGGTTAAACATAAGAAACCCCGAGTGTGCTTTTCTCTGCCTTGAAATGAGTGCACTGGGGGTACACACCTCCTGAACAGCTGACCTGCGTGTCTGGCCGTGGTCCCTTCACGGTGTACCTGCGGGTACGCACCTTCTGAACTGATCTCCTGCGTACTTCTTAATTTTTCAAGCCTTGCCACGGGAGTTGCCATCAAGTACGCACCTCCTGAACAGCTGACCTGCGTGTCTGGCTGCGGTCCCTTCACGGTGTACCTGCGAGTACGCACCTTCTGAACTGATCTTCTGCGTACTTCTTAATTTTTCAAGCCTTTCCACAGCAGTTGCCATCAAGTACAACATCTGTAACATATAGCCATACCAGAAACATAATGCCAACAATCTCCCCCTTTGGACTTGATGGCAACCTCACAAACTTCAGCTTCATTCTCCCCCTTTGACATCAAGGGCAAAGGGTTATGCTCCCCCTAAGAACATGCTCCCCTTGAATATGAACCAGATCTGCAGCGACGAACCATAATCCACCATGAAAGAGATAGAGACATATTGCAGCTACTTCCAAGATCTCCTTCTGCACATCCTCCATAATGCCAACAATGCATTATATGCTCCCCCTGAACCTGTACCATCAATCAGAAGAGGTTCAGCAATAAGATGATGCATCAACAACCCCCAGCTTTTGCCTGAGGTATTCAAAAGTGTCCCTGGGCAATGGTTTGGTGAGTATATCAGCAACTTGTTCCTTAGAAGGAACATACTCCAACTTGACCTTCTGTTCAAACACTTGTTCCCAGAGAAAATGATACTTGATTGGTATGTGCTTGGTTTTTTAATGCATAACAAGATTCTTTGAGATGCTGATTGCACTTGTGTTATCACATAAGATGGGGATAGGTGGTGTACAAGTGATTTGAAAATCCTGCAAAGTCTAAATCATCCAAAGGAGTTGGGTGCAACAAGATGCAACAGCAACATATTCCGCTTCAGCTGTAGACAAGGCAATCAAACTCTGTTTCTTGCTGAACTGAGATACCAGTCTGGAACCCATAAAGAACGCACCACCACTTGTGCTTTTCCTGTCATCCACGCTTCCGGCCCAATCTGCATCTGTATAAGCATGAAGTGCAAGATCTGTATCTCTAGGATAGCATAAGCCATAATTTTGAGTCCCTTGAAGATATTTGAAAATTCTCTTCACTGCCTGAAGATGAGTCTCCTTCGGTTTTGCCTGAAATCTTCCAACTATTCCAACTGCATACATGATGTCCGGTCGGGTACCTGTTAAATAAAGTAAACTTCCAATCATAGATCTGTAGGTTGGTTGATGTACTGCTGCAGATTCATCATTTGCACTGAGGCTACATCCTGTGACCATGGGTGTACATACTGGTTTTGCATCTTCCATGCCATATTTCTTCAAAATCTGTTTGAGATACTTGGTTTGAGATAAAAAGATTCCTCCTTCTTTTTGTTGGATTTGCAAACCAAGGAAATATGTCAGTTCTCCTAGCAAGGACATTCCAAATTCTTTCTGCATGACCAAGGCAAAGTTTTGACTCATAGCTTCTTCATTGCTGCCAAAAATAATGTCATCTACATACACAACAAGTATTAGCAATTTGTCATTTTCAACTTTTATATAAAGATTGCTATCTGCTGATCCTTTTGAAAAGCCTTGTTGATGAAGATATTTGTCCAAATGGTAGTACCAAGCCCTTGGAGCTTGTTTGAGACCATAGAGAGCCCTTTTCAATCTGCATACAAGATTTGGATCATTTCCAAGAATGAACCCATCTGGCTGTTCAATGTATACTTCTTCTTCCAAGTCTCCATTCAGAAAGGCTGATTTCACGTCCATTTGAAATACTTTGAAGTTTTGAAAACTTGAGAGAGCAAGGAACATTCGGATGGCCTTAAGTCTTGCAACAGGAGCAAAGGTTTCTTCAAAGTCTATTCCTTCTTGCTGCGCATACCCTTTACAAACAAGTCTGGCTTTGTTTCTAATTACTTCTCCATTTTCATTCAATTTATTTTTGAAGACCCATTTTGTTCCGATAACATTCTTATCCTTTGGTCTAGGAACCAGCTCCCAAGTGTTGTTCTTTTTGATCTGTTCAAGTTCTTCATCCATTGCTTTCACCCAACATTCATCTTTGCATGCCTCTTTCACATTTTGTGGTTTAGTAGAGGAGAGTAATGCCAAATAGCTTGAAGCTTCTGCAACTGTTCTTCTTGTTTGTACGCCTGCTTCTTTCTGCCCCATAATCTGAGATTCTGGATGATTCTTCTGAACATATCTGGATGGAGTCTTTTCTTCTCTTCTTGTTTGCTCCTCTGGTTCTTCTTGAGGTTCTTCTTCTTCATCATTCTGTCGTTGAGGGTAGCCTTCATCTTCTTCGATGTCTTCATGATGTACTTGCCTAGGAATGTATCCCTTCTCATCAACCACTACATCAATGCTGTCAACAATTCTGCTAAGTCTTTTATTGTAGCATTTGTATGCTTTGCTATGTGGAGAGTAACCAAGAAGAATGCCTTCATCTACTCTAGGTTCAAGTTTTCCAAGCTGCTCATCAGTATTCTTGATATAGCACTTGCTCCCAAAGATTTTGAAGTGCTTTACCGAAGGAGTCCTACCACTCCAGAGGCCATGAGGAGTTTGAGTGTTGTTCACCCGGACATTTGTTTTGTTGAGAATAACAACCGCAGCATGTGCAGCTTCACCCCAGAAAGTTGTGGGAGTTCCTGACTCATCAAGCATAGCACGAGCCATTTGTTGGACTGTTCTGTTCATTCTTTCCACAACTCCATTTTGCTGAGGAGTTCTAGCTGTAGAGAATTCTCTTCTTATCCCATGTTCTTCACAGAAATCGAAAAATTCATTTGAGGTAAATTCCTCACCTCTGTCGGATCTGAGGCACTTAATTTTGTGACCTAATTCATTTTCAACCAAGGCTTTGAAGGATTTGAATTTTTCGAATGCTTCATCTTTGTGCTTCATAAGTCCTAACCAGACAAACCTGGAGAAATCGTCAATGAATAATATCAAGTATTCTTCTCCTCGAGGTGTTATTTTCCTGAAAGGACCGCATGTATCTGTATGTACTAGCTCAAGAGGCATGCTAGCTGATCCTTCTTTCTCTGGAAAGTTAGTTCTGGTTTGTTTTCCAAACTGACATGATTTGCATATGGTGTTGTCAGGAATTTTGATATCTGGAAGATCGCAAACTGCCTGATATTTGCATGCTTTCCTTATTTGTGAAAAGCTTAGATGTCCCAACCTCCGATGCCATAACCAGTGCTCATCATCCTTGCTCAGATAGCATTGTTGTTGTCCTTCTTCAAATATGTACAGATTATTTGGAGTTCTTTTGCCTTTGATCACTGTTTTACCTGTATCAAGATCACGAACAAGACATTCATTTGATCTGAATATAACCTCGGTTCTTTGATCACACATCTGGCTGACACTTAGAAGATTATGCTTCAATCCATCAACATACAAAACATTTCCAGCCTTGACCTTTTCTTTTAACTGAGCAATGCCTTTTCCTTTTATAGTTGCAGGAGTATCATTTCCGAAAGAAACTTTCTTTCCTTTTTCTATAGTAGAATATGACTAAAGTTTTTCTTTATCACCTGTCATATGCTTCGAACAACCACTGTCAATGTACCATAGATTTTCCTGTCCCTCTGCATAAAATGCTATCCCACATCTTTCTGTTTGTGGTTCCTTTATTCTCCATGTTTTGGTGTTTGAGGCTTGTTCCTTTTTCTGCTGAAACCTGCTCCTGCATTCAGAGTCTTCATGACCAAAGTTATTGCAAATAGAACATTCAACTTCATTTTCAAGAACCGAAAAATTGTTATAGGTCCTTTTTGTAATCCCGGTCATACTTTGTTTTTGAGATTCCCTAGTCATGATCGTTTTATATGCAACACATTGAGCTGCTTTGTGACCAAAGTTATGGCAAGAAAAGCATTGTCCATTGAAGAAACTTCTGCGGTTATCGAATCTACCAGCCAATTGATTGTAATTTCTATTGTCATCTATTCTTGAACCAAACTGAGAAGATTTTACCTGTGACTGGTTGTAGTTTTTGTTCACCCTTAAGATGGATTGCCCCTGATAGTTTCTGTTTGCAATTCGTCCCTGCTTTACCTGATGGTCTTCATTGTGCTTTTGCTCATTTCTTCTTGCTGCATCAAGATAACTTCTTGAGGTGGATGCTTGAGAAGTTTCTCCATTATAGCCCAGACCTATTTTGTTTAGTGGAGACCGCTGCACATTGATAATCTCATCCAAAGTTTCAGATCCTTTGACAAACTTAAGATTAATAGCTTTTGTTTTCTCAATCTCTTTTCTAAGACCAACAATTTCACCTTCTAATTTTTCAAGATGTTTTTCCTTTTCATCAATTTGAAATTGTAGAGTATCAATGATCATATTCTTTTCTTCTATACATCTCTTGAGTCTAGTAATTTCTTCATAAAGGTTATCCACATCTATAGCATCCATATAATCATCATCTTCAAATGCCATTAACAATTTATATTCATTACCTCGTTCATCTTCATCACTGTTTGATAGACCATCACTATCTTCATGAGTGTAGTAGCTTTTCTTATTTGCACTCTGTTTCTTGTTCCATATAGCAGGTTCCTTTCCTTTATCCTTATAAGGACATTTTTCAGCATAATGACCTACTCTTCCACAAGCAAAGCATTTAAAAGGTAACTTACCTCTGAACCTTCCAGAACCCCTTTGAAGATTTCTGACAAAATTTGATTCTTCTTCCTCTTCTTCTGGGACGTGGCTTACTTCATAATAATCTCCTTTGCCTGATGCCTTGAAAGCAACTTCTCTTCTGTCTGATGGACCTCCCTTTCTCATTTCATAAGCAGTTAGAATTCCATGTAGCTGAGACATAGTAAGAATTCGTAGATTTTCCTTTTCTTCTATTGCAGATACTTTAGATTCAAACTTGGGGGACAATGATCTTAGAACCTTTTCAACCACAATAGCCTCTTTTATTTCTTCACCCAATTTTTTCATACAATTAACAATCTCATCTACCCGAAGAAAATAGTTAGCCACACTTTCATCATTATACATCTTGAGAGTCTCATATTGAATCCTGAGAGTTTGAAGTTTAGCACGCTTTACCTGTTCATCTCCTTCATAGCTCGTGACAATTTTGTCCCATATTTCTTTTGCGGATTTATAGTGCATTACCTTCATGAATTCCGATTGGGATATACATCCTAATAGGGTACTGACTGCTTTCGCATTTGTTTCATACTTCTTTTTCTCGGCTGCATCTGTAGGAGTAGCTGAAGGAAAAGTGTAGCTTGTCTCTACGATGTCCCAAACTTCTGTACCAAGAGATTGAAGATAGGCAGTAACTCTTACCTTCCAATAATTGAAGTTTGTCCCATCAAAAATCGGTGGCCTGATTGATGCTTCTCTCTCGTAGTTGCTCATGATGAACGATCTACCTTCAAGCGATCAAGCTTCTCTGAAGGACCTGCTCTGATACCAATTGTTCGAAATAATACTGAGAGGGGGGGGGGGGGTGAATCAGTATTCTTATAATAAATCTTCCTTATTTGTTCTTTGAATTATTTTTGCATGTCAGTACCATAAAATAATGAACATGAACAAAGAAAACAGATAGTCACACCAAAGAACACAAGATGTAAGGTGGAAACCCAATGTGGGTGAAAACCACCTGCTGCAATATGTCTCTATCTTCTTTCAAATTAGAAACTCCTTTTACAATGGTTTTTACTGGTGCAGTCCTTTACCAGTACGTAGGCTGCAACCTGCAGAGAGCTACAACTCTCTCTCTCGTTTTCCAGTCTCTCCTGGAAGGGAGCTACAACCCCCTACTTCTTTTCTTACAAGGACCACTTTTCATAAATTTTCAAACTGGATCCATAAGCATCAAATGATCATCAAGTATAAGAAAATCACCCAGTCAACTGTAGTAACCAGATCAACAATAATAGAACCAAACCCAGAACACAGCAATGATAAACAGAGATTTCAAGAGAAGTAAGCAGCTTCACCCATGTAATGCCTGCTTACAGTACGCACTGTACTCAACTGCTCACCTGCTTACCCATGCTCTATGTCTATTGAACTGTCTGCGGACCTCCGCACCCGCAACCCTTCTGTTCCTGCATACCGACGCACCTGAAATGCTTCGTGCCAGCGTATATACGCACTTTTCTTTCACTGTACCTGCGTACCTTCGGGCATAGATGATTTCAAGACTTCAAGAATAACCCAGACAGTCAGATCTACAGATCTGATCATGCACCGAAGAGATCTCAATCCATCAGTAGATTTGCCTTATTTAGATCTAGACATTACTCCCAAGAGATCATAATATTTCAGATCTAGTTCTCATAAGATCTTCAACCCAGAACATACCCAAGCCAAATGATCTCCCTTGCTTTATATAGGAAAGCTCTTCCTCAAATCATGGATCAATACCACGGGCCGAAACCATAATAACACAAATACCGTCGGCTAAATATCAAAGGTTAAACATAAGAAATCCCACGTGTGCTTTTCTCTGCCTTGAAATGAGTGCACTGGGGGTACGCACCTCCTGAACAGCTGACCTGCGTGTCTGGCCGCGGTCCCTTCACGGTGTACCTGCGGGTATGCACCTTCTGAACTGATCTCCTGCGTACTTCTTAATTTTTCAAGCCTTGCCACGGGAGTTGCCATCAAGTACGCACCTCCTGAACAGCTGACCTGCGTGTCTGGCCGCGGTCCCTTCACGGTGTACCTGTGGGTACGCACCTTCTGAACTGATCTCCTACGTACTTCTTAATTTTTCAAGCCTTGCCACGGGAGTTGCCATCAAGTACAACATCTGTAACATATAGCCATACCAGAAACATAATGCCAACAGCAATCGGGTGCTCCAATGATGGCCAATGCACATGCTTCTTGATTCTTAGCTATACCTTCCACGTATGCTTGATCATATTTTCGTTGCTCCTCCACCATTAGCACTAGGTTTGGCTACTCCAAAAAACTTAACACAATGCCAAAGGGTCTCTAACCTCCTCTAACTCTGTAATATTTTTACATTGGGGCTTCAACTTTGATTGAATCTAACTTTCAATCTAGGAGGCCATTTTCAAACATCCACATACCATTGGAAATTTATTTCAGAACTCTACCCATCTAGGTGAGTTCCATTTTCATCTGACATGATCTTCTACACAAGAAATAACTCCAAACTATTTGCACCTTCTTCATCCATGTTTCTCTTCAACCTTCTTCTTGTGTCTGGAACCTAATATTATTAGGCATCCTCTAACACCTTTTCCATATGATTCCATCTAATGCCATCAATGACAATGCCATCATCAATGCATTTATAGTTTCCATGCTTTTCCTTTGCCAACAATCATTTCCTTTTCCAAAAATATTTTCCTTTGTCATCAATGATAACATATTTCCAATGATATCCCCCTTTTTCATTGATGGAAACACCATGATCAAACAAAACATCATCACCAATGTTTTATCAATGGTCAAGAAAAGATAAGTGTACTTCTCTTCTTTTTATTTGATGCTTCTCCCTATGTTTTATTGAGGTTCTTCTCCCCCTTTGTATGAGGTTATTTTCCATCTTTTATTTGATAAAAAATTTCTCCCCCTTTGACATCAATAGAAAATATACAATCATGATCCCTTATTAACAATATTCCTCTATCTTTCTAATCATGTGGACCTACCAACTGCTTCTTCTTATGATGAAAACCTCAGGTACTTGTGATATGATCTACAAAGCTTCATCTGTGTCCTTTTGATACCAAGTGCTACTAATTTAAAATGGTGTGAAATGTTCAATTCATGCCACTAATAAATAAGTGTCCTCATCCTCTGATCATTCTCTTTTCACTAACAAATCTAATTCCTGATACCAATTTCCATTAGAATAGTTTCATAACATCAATCTATTTTGCAGTAAACATCATTAGCCTCTACCTTGCAACAAACAACTTATACCAATTAATGATACCAATTTTCAATGAATAATATGATACTCAAATCTTGACTTGAGTATTACTCCCCCTGTCACTATGCCCCTTCCTTTCATTATGAAACTACAACAAATACTTGCAAAAGAAACTTCATCACTAAACAAATCATCACCATCTACACATACTCAAACTACCAATTTGATTTGACAACAATATTCAATACTTCCCTTATCCTTCGGATACATTGCATAGCATGCTCCTTTATGCTCCTTGCATCTGACCTTTTTGGATTCTCTTGAAGCCAAACGCTTATTTTGAACGAAGAGGAATAAGGGATCTACTCCCCTTGAGTGGACTATCTCCCTCTTTCTTCCACACCTAGGTATGTTTCTTTATGTCAACACAATGAGCTGATTGCCTCCACTAATCTACATGACTAGGTGACTTTCTTCCATTTTTTGAGCATACATACCATTGATCATTCCTTTTGTTAGCACCAATTAAAGCCAATCTGCAATTTACCTCTTTCTCTTCTTTCCCACTATCTTTGCTTGATCTCTACAATGAAGAACTAGGAGAGTTACTTCTCCTTTTGTGTGATTGGATTCTCCACTTATTCTAGGTTATATAAGAGATATCAACCACTAGAATTGTAGAATCTGATATGCCAATATTTTGCTAATAATTTTGAAATCCAATCACTAGTTTATGTTGCATCCATGCACCATTTGGTCTTCCTCTCTTATGAGTGGTTAAATAACTCCCACAAAGTTCTTCTTGCTTTCTCTCCTCATTATCCATGCCTCCCATTACAGTATTTTGAAAAGAGGGTATCTTTCCAAATTTGCATGTAGTTATTGTGTGCCCATAATTCTTACACTTGTAGCATTAAACATTATTCAAGAAGGGGACAATGGAATTATTCTTCTTACCAAGTCTTCTGTATAGCCAATTTATTTGAATGATACTTATCCCCTTGGTGGTATTGGATCGCTAAAAATATTGCCTTTAACTAGAAAAGGATCCATGTGCATGTCTATTCGAATTTCCCTTGTGAGGAATTTTTGGTTGTGGTTGAAATGGTCCATTCCACCTCTATTGTTGCACCTTCTTTTTCCTCTCTCGACTCTTGGAGGAAAATTTCCTTGCGTTATTACAGTAAAATCATATTAG
The DNA here is from genome assembly GCA_031772625.1 of Pinus tabuliformis. NCBI lineage: Eukaryota > Viridiplantae > Streptophyta > Pinopsida > Pinales > Pinaceae > Pinus > Pinus tabuliformis. The sequence continues at coordinate 1,165,165,945 of CM062817.1, read as the reverse complement.
GGCTTGCATACCTTTTTCTTATTCTTGGAAGTCCCTTTATCTCCTTGAAGTTGTGTTCTTTTCTCTGCCATTGCAGTGTTTTCATATCTTCCTTTAACCAAATTTGTGCAACCCTTTAACGCTATTGCTCGATCATTGTCATCTTCCAACATTATATCAGCTAGTGTGTAATAATGGTTGGTCTTAGTGTGTTCAAATGATTTAGAATACTTTGCATGCTTCTGAAGATTCATGAGTTTCTCATTTAATGTTCTATTCTCTTCTTCCAACATTGTATCTGTGGCTCTGAATTTCTTGATCTCCTCAACAGCTAATACGAGTTTCCTCTTCAAATATATATTTTCTTCAAGATCTTCTAAATAAAAAAACGAGCAACTAGATTCACAACAAGTGTCTATTTCACTCTCAAGATTTTGTTCCCTTGATGACTCTAGAGATTATTTCACTGACACATGACATGTCCTTTCTTCCTCTTCATGAGAGTTGGACCCATTTTCTTCTTGACCAATGTATAGATCTACTATTTCTGTTAAAGTAGCTCCTTATTCACTACAACTCAATGAGAAACTGTCACTTTCACCAATATTTGCAGCTAAGAAATTTGAAGATAAATGTCCAATTACTCTACAATAGCAACAAAAAAATTAACTTACTTGCAGATTGCATCTCCTCTGAGTGTTGATCATCAATTTATCCTCTTAATGCAAGAGAATCATCCTCTGATTCATGATATTTAATTCACTTTGAATCTTTGACTGCTTCATCCTCTAGGGAAAGCCTGTTGACATCACGTGCAACTTGCATGTCTATATCATAGATGGAATGCAATTTATCCCATATTTCCTTAGCAATCTTAAAACAAAGTAAAAATTACTTTTTCAATATCTGACTTAGACAACCCTATCATGATTTCCTTCCTAGATTATTTATCAAACTTATCATTTATTACTGCATTACCCATAGATAGCCATATATCCAAATCAAGAGATTGCAAGTAGAGTTTCATCCTTGCCTTCCAAGTTGTATATTTTGAGTCATTCAAAAATGGAACTCCATATGAGGTAATCCAGACTTGGTATTCCATGATCCCTAATCTCCCTTCCAACTATTAAATTGAGCCTCAGGGGACCTTGATGTGATACCAATTGTTATAAATAATGGAAACCATGATACTACTAAGATGGAGGGTAAATCAGTAGTGTGGCCAAATTATACCATTTTTCACAAATTATACTTTTTAATCACTTTAGAAATTTTTCATGGATCAACAAGACAACTCAATCATGTAACGCATAACATAATCACGAAGAATGTGAGCAAGATATATGCAAGAAACAAATATTCCTCTTATTATAAGTTTCAACTTGATTACATCAATGCCCCACAAGATACTACTTGTAGGTTTATCGGTTGCTACTGAAAGAAACTTCTACCCTTTCAAATTTATTAGTCTTCATTGAAAGGGAGTGTTACCCTGCTTGTCTATCAACCTTTGTTGAAAGGGACTCTTGTCCCTACTTGTTTATCATCCTTTACTGAAAGGGACTCTTGTCCCTACTCATTTATTAGCCTCTACTGAAAGGGCATCTTGCCCCTGCTCATTTATCAATTACTATTAAGAGGAAATATTACCCATAAGCATTTACTAGCACCCACTGGAAGGAGCTACCACCCCTGTTATGTAAGCTACCACTTCCTAGCCCTGTTAATCCAACCTTCATCAATTTTCAAACTCATATTAATAAACCACTTACCTAAAAAATAAACAAATTTTCTCACCGAAACTGCTCACCAAAACCACCTTACAAACACCTTTAGCAACCTGTGATTACTAATAAAACATCATCAAACTCATTTTCATCAATTTCCCATTACTGAAAAAATCACCAAAATATCCCAGTGGTATCAATACTAAAAATCAACTTTGATGAACACACCAAAGCACTTAATCACCAATTCATCATTCACCTCTCAGATATCAAATCTGATCTTTGATTCACCCTTGATGCATACCACCATTATGTATCATGTTGTACCAACAAATTTCAACCTCTCATCTACACATTGACCTACACACAAAATTTGTTGCTCGATTTCTATTTATAAAGATTTTGGACTGATATTTTTGGCTTCAATGATTTACTTATATACTTGCATGAATCCTCGTTCTTTTCCTTTCACTTGTTCAATTTAGTCTTCTAATTATGCTCTTCAAGTCTTCTTTTACCAATCTACAATTATGAGCTCAATATGTGAGATTTTATGGTAATTTTTCTTATTCTGGCATTTAACATAATTGAGGTCAAACTTTCTAATTTTGGTGAACCTCTAGATTTGTCAAAATTATTAAATCTTCCTCTTAACTGTCTATTCTACTAATTCATTACATGCTCATTCTTACTGATATGTTTTGCTTTAACTGCCAAACTCAATTATCTATCCACTCAACCATCCATGCAAATATATTTCAATGTCGCTAACTTAAGTTCTTGATTTGTTCATTTGTTAGCCGAAAGGCTCTACTGAATAAAACTCAATTTCAAAATGGATACCAACTCATCTCATCCAAACATGTGCTTAAGAAACTTTACTACAGGCCCAAACCTTTTTAATAAACACAACTACCAAATGTAACTATGTTGCAAATCTCTGCATCCTCTTTTAAATTTATTTGAAATGTTGTTATTTACACCGAAACTCCCTTAGCACATTTTGTACTAGCGCTTAACTTGCTTTCACCATAGGACCTGGTGCTATGAACACTGCCTTGGTTTTCAAAGCACTTATCTATTTTTAGGCCTTCGAGGGCTTATTTTATTTTATAATCCTCTGTGCCCTAGTGTTATCGGGAAAACTAGTGTCTATTTAGAGCTGCTAGTCCCACTAAGACAGGTAGCTATCTTAGAAACAAACAGATTAAAGTCACTTTTTTTTTCCTTTATGAGAGGTAGATGAGAAAGAAGCAGAGAGTACCAACCTCAGTCTTTCGCTTGGCTCCTTGCTTGTTTCCTTTCCCCTTTGACAGGGCTTTGCCACTCCTTCCTTACTTGTCCCGCTTCAAAGAGCACCTGTAGAGTCAAAGCAGCATAATACCATCAAAGCATAGAGATCTGTAACCATAAAAAAATATACGATCAGATGTATATTAACCATACAAATGCATATATCAATACAAGATTCAGAGATATACAAGAATATGGAGGAAAACTCAAATAGCTTTATTGATAGAAGCAGTAGAAGAGAGGATTACAACCCATTGGTCTAACCCAGTGCCATCCTCCCAGCATGAAAGCCCTCTTCACCTCATGAAAAGCTTAGATCACCTAACAATGCAATGTTGCACAGAGAAACCAACAACACTTCCTTACAAAATACAAGATTCTAGCCTTTGGATCTCTAGGATGAGGGAGCCATACATAGATGTTTACAGTGGGGTGAGTCAGCTTCTGCGATTTTGATTAGTGTCATCTCTCTGATACTTCTTGGTTTCACTTGGAGATTTCATGATCTCTTACTCATCCCTGGGTGAATTTAGAGAGGCAAGTGTCAAATGAGAAACTTCTAGAAGATTCTCAGGGTCTCCACCTAGCAAACTGCTTCTGCCATTTGTCTGCTCTCCCCCATCGCACCCTACAGAAGTGATTTCCAGTATGCATCACACTTTTTTCATGTGCCAGGTGAGATGCGTCGCACCGTTAGCATTGAGTAGTCTGTATGGTCTAGTTTTGACCAGTTCTGAGTAGTTTTTCATGGAGAACTTCTAGGGGATGATGTAATCAACTGACCTTTATGAAACAACACTTTTAGGGACTTGGAAGCCCTTGGTTTTATGAACATATGTGTTTGGGATTGTAGTGCCCAAATATATCTATAACAGTTGCCCCCTAAAGCACAAGGTCATAAATATTTTTGACGTCGAGTGAAATGCTTTATCATGAGGATCCGAGGTTTTTCGAACTGGAAGGTGACCTGTAATAAGATACAATACAATACATTATCTTCATAATATTTTCATGATCTAGTTGAGGCGGGCATTCCCATTTTTAGCTTTATAAATTCATTTTCATGTACATAGGATAGACAACTATCTGTGTGGCAGACTGATGATTCTGGTAGATCCATCATCCTTTCGCTTGGATGATTATCTGTGCAACAACGATGTATATTTGCTGTCTTTATTTTGCTAAATATATCGCAGCCCGGATGGAGGAAACTAGATCCGAGGTGTTCAAAAATCATTCAATCTTTGCATGAAGTACAAGTTGGTCCATGTGAAAAGATGTTCTGGTGTCGAACATGGAAAGACATCGCCTGATTACCAGCCAATGATGTAAGCTGTTAACAGGCGCGAGAGGAATCACTGATAATGATAATGACCCTCAAGGTACTGTAGTAAAATTCACATGGTGTGAATAAATGAGTCGATGTCGAACACCATGCAAAATATTCTAGTTGAAGGCCATTGATGTAAACCTGTCACCAGAAGTGAGAAACTTTCCATTGAGGCATGCAAGCTTCAAAGTACTGAAAGGATTGTTCCTAGGTCAACTTCTTGGATAATGAGCTAATGTCACCAATAAGTGACCCATCGTAGGAAGACATTAATGAATCCCACATCTATGACACGGAATGGAGCAAATGATTTTGTGGAGGTGAAAACAATCTGATGATACAAGGTTCAGGTTGGCGGTCATGAAAGAATGAAGTGTGAAGGTATTGCAGTGGACGAGACACAAGCTGGGTTGGTGAATTCTCTAAGCGACTTCTCTTGAACATATCAGTGACACTGAAATGGATTGGTAGCGATAACCCCAAAAATGGATGGTATGGTGGAAAAATGGTAATATGACCGTTGAACGAAATAACCCAACCTGACTCAATCATGGTGATGGAGTGAAAGTGTCATGTTCAAGAGCGACCTGCTACCAATAAAGTTTCTTCATGTTTTCTTACCAATTTTTCCCCAGTCATTTCTGACCAGTACCTCTTTATTTTTTTCAAGCTTGAGGAGGATAACATATGTTTGTTCTATAATTTGCCCTTCGAGCAAACCCATTGCTATGTTTTAACGAGCCTAGCGACAGTGAGACTCACTCTTGTTTGCATGGACAATTTTGTCGCTATTGTTTTAACAAGTTTAATGACAAGGATAACTCAGTTCTTTTCAATTTAGAGAGTCTAAAAAGAGATGGAAAGGAAACTCCAATATTCCTTTTTCGTAATATAACCCCTTAAGTCCGAAAAATTTTAAAACAATGTGAAAGGGATGACTTTTCGATAGTTTTAACGAGTCGAACAAGACAAACGCTTGATCTTTTTTTGTAATAATCCCTCAGGTCCAAAAAGATTAAAATCTAGAGGAGGGATGGCACTTTCGATCGCTTTAATGATCTTGAGAGGCCAATTTCTTGGAAATATTTTCATATTTTATGATTTAGATGAAAATAGCTTAAAGGAGACTCGTTTTTTGAGAAATGAGTGATGTTTTTGGATAGATCTGGTTTCAGGTAATGTTTGGAACTTTTTCAATCATGGCAGTGTAAAGAAAGTGGCTAATAGGATCACTCATCACAAGTGTTCCTCAAAAGGGGAAAACAATCAAATGGAGGCGTATGATTGGCTAAAAAGAGTGGAGGTGATGGTAAGAACATGACCAAGGTTTAAAAGCTAATAATTATGAGATCGCAATGGTTATTTACCGAAGGTGGGTTCATTTTTTAACGAGCTTAAACTCCGGTGGAACATATGCTCATTGCTAGGTTTATTTTTTAACGAGCTTGAACTTCATGTAAAACTACTCGTGCTAGTCATATAATAAGGATGTCTCATTGATAGGTTCATTTTGTAGGGAGCTTGCCCCATTCAAAACTTTGCTCTGAAGCCTTTTGCATGCAAGCTAGGAACGACCAACTACTATCCTAGGGGTTAATTAACTACTGGGGTTAGGTAGGAAAACTCTTCCTTTACTTTGCCAGTGCCATTTGGCCCTTGCAAAGGTGAATGGTTGATCAAACCAATCACCTAACTTAAGCAGTCGAAGTCAGCAAAACTATGGGGTTAGAGTTACGCTGGTCACTTTTCACTTGCGTACAAAAAGTTTGCATGCCCCCAGGTATAGCTAAGTAGAGTTTCCGGGTTACCCTTCAATTTGCAGAAAAAACACTTGCTCTGTCGGGAAAGGACGGATGTGTCAGACTAGTCATATATACTCCACGGAAACCTACCCTATACTTGAAGTTTTCTTGTCGAATCAAACCAAGGTGCATGCCCCCTAGGTTTCAGTCATAATCACCGAATCACTCATGTTCATCAAGTGGATTGACTGGAGATTGATGATACATTCCTTGAGCAAAAAGAGAAGTTAGGGATGGCACTTTACTATTAGCTATGTGTGAACCGGGGAATGAAATCTGGTCTATGAACTAGACCACTCTTCCTTCATGCGGAAAACACATCACTCGGAAGAGTGAGGAGACAATGGCTCCTATGCTATAAATGTAGTCACACCCAAGGAGTATATTGTAATCTAAAGGTCTTTGGACTACCATTATGTTTAGATAAATGGTTTTCCTTCTCAAAGTTATACGCAAATTTGGGAGGATCCATAATGGTCAACTGGTTCCTTTGTCGAAGCTTGTCAGATTTCACATCTTAGGTAGAAGCGATGGCCAACCAAGCACTTTCCAAGAAGTTGAGGAAAGGATACTCACGAAAGCCCCTTCATCTATGATAGTACTGACCATGACCATTCTATAAGCTTGTACTATGATTCAGAATGGTACATTAGATGGTAGATGGGGTATGCCTAGTAGATTTCAATCGAAGGAAATGGCAGGTTGCTTGGAGGTGGGACCGAATAAACGACCAAATAGATCTCTGACAAACTCCCTTCCTGCGATAAAGGGATGGGTAGATTGCCCCCATGTCCATCGGAGTCCGTGTTTACGAAAATAATTTGAATGGTGTCATTCTCATTCTCTTTAGTGATAGTATCATCTGAAGGTGGGTCCTCTGAAGACAAAATTGGGTTGACTTCCGTCTCGACCTGTTGACTTTGGTCTGGTGTGGACTTAGAGGGTTTATCTTCAATGATAGGTGCTTCGACCGACTACAAAGGTGTGTCAGCTAGATTTTCAACTAGTGATGGACTCAGCAAGAGTTTCTTGTATCCAGGAGGAAGCCATAGCGGTGAAGCAGGACGGTTATCCAAGACTCTTTTAGCTTCGTCTAGGAAGGGACAACGGTGGATGGCATGATTTCCTTCACACAGTCTACAAGGAAATTTATATCTTCCTTTCTGTCCATTGACTTCGTTTTCACTAGTTGAAGATGTACTCTTAACATGATCGTCAGAGGTTGACAACACTAGATTGTGCAAACGAGGAGACTAGTCCCTTAAGATCCGTGGGATGCAAGGACAATCTCCATGATAGTGGTCCCCTTTACAGATGACACATGGAGATTTAAGTTTGGATGGTGCGGTGTGTGGATTTTCGCTAGATGATATATGGTTTCCTTTTTTTTCCATTGGCTCCTTCTTCTTCTTCTCCTTCCATTTCTTCTTCTTCTCAGTTACTTGGTTTTTAGTTTTACTAGCTTCACCAAGCAAAGAGGAGGAAGGAGAGGGAGAAACAAATGGAGTAGAAGGTTGGGAGGTAACTTTAGTATCATCTGGTTGGTGATTTGATTGCTCAGGAATCACGGTGCTTTGAACGACAGAGGTCGAGAAGAGCCATACTGGTAGGCCAATTGTTAGTCCTGGAAGGGACAATGTGGCCATATGAGGTGCACCAACATCTCCCCAAGAGGAGGAAGGACTAGGATTTCCACCGAACAGAATCCTTGATTAGTGGACTCCATTTTCTCAACCTAAGATCAACGAGGGAATAGTGACATATAAATTTTATGATGCTTTGACACAACTTGCTTTTTCAATTTTCAAGAGTCGAGAAAAAGCTAAAGGTGACTCTAGCCACCTTCGATTTTTAATGAGCCTAAAGTGAAAAGTGCTCAGATGGACCTTTTCTTTTAAGGAGTCTTAAAAGGAATGAAAGTGACTACTTTGGAAATATAGACAGAGGGATTACCAAACCAATCATAAAATAGTAGAATACTTTTTACGGTACGACTGTCAGTCTTCCTGAATCTTGTGGTTAGTGCATTGCGATCGATCGGGCGACAGACATGACTTCCTAAGGATAAAGGATATAGCCTATTGTGGTCTCCAAATATATACTCAATGGTACGTGGGAGCAAAAGTCCGTACTAGCACTTGTCATCTCAAAGAGGAGGAATCACCCAACCTATGATGAAAGCGACAATTACCAGGCTTTATGACGTTGGAATACGTCTCTAGCCTAGACTTCTAGATGTTGTGTGTTAGGTTCCAAAGCGCTTTTATGTTCATTGAATTTATTTTAGAGTTGATCTTTCTTAAGAAGTTTTCCTTTAAGGTACACCATGTGATGTAGATATACAACTCCTAAATAGGCAATCTAAGATGATAAATAGTCGTTTACTCTTATTTTTGCAATGAAAATCGTAGCTACTAAGGAAAGAGAAGCGAAATTCTTTCAACATAGAGAAGAGAGCACACACTAGATACACTGTCCTAAATCAAAATCAACAAGCAGTCTAAATGCAAATGCACATGCATGTATTTGTTTTTCACTTTCTTAATGTGTGAATGACAAAAATAATGCTAAGTACAAATCTGAACTATCTTTTCTTTCAAAGTGACAATACTAACAATTTCCTCTTCAAAAGACGAAAGGAAGACAAGATGACACTTTGCGATTTAAAATTTAAAAAATGAAAGGAAGACTAAGAATACACTTTGCGAATTTGAATTCAAAAAATGAAAGGAAGGCTAAGAGCGACACTTTCAACTTCAATTTGAAAACTGCCTTCAACACTTGAAATATTATTAATTCAAATCAAATACATGAGTAACAGTGTAATTGACCATCAAAAAGAGTAGGATTCTTTTCTTTGACTGAAAACGACACTTGCAACACTTTCAAATCAAAAGACAACAGTTCAATTAAGCTACTTTTTTGTAAAGGAGAACTGTAAATAGTGAAAAATACATAAAAAATTCACAATTCTTTGTACAATGGAGGTTGAACAATGCAAAGGAAGGGAGTTTCAACAATGGTATACTGATCACAGACAGCAAAACTCATGAATAAAGCTGAAGACAATGAAGAAAAACCAAAATCTGGAGGCAGAAACAGTCTTATCTAATCATCGCACCTCTAACACTGGGAAACAGGGATGCATCTCACCTACTACACATGGGAGGTGCGATGCATCTAGAATGTCAAAAGGAGATAGTGCAATGATCCAGGGACGAGACTTTCACTTGGTCTTTGCTCACAGTTTGCAGCTTAGTTTAGGGATTTAGGCTGAGCTAACGATAGGTAGTAAACACAAAGTATAGGGGCTAATCTAATGAGGTTACTTGAGCTACAGCCAGGGAACTTAGGATGTTTTCAAGTTAGTTGTTTTGATTATTAACAAAACCCGACGATAGACTGAAGCAGCGATGATCTACTTTGCACTTGCATAGCAAATGCAATTCGAAGGCTAGCTGGCTTAACTTTAGGCTCCGTCTGTAGTTTATAAAGAAAACAAATATAAAAACATAATCAAACTATACATTCCCCAGCGGAGTCCCCATTTTGTTATCGATAAAACTAGTGTCTATTCAGAGCTGCTAGTCCCATTAAGGTGGGTAGCTATCTTAGAAACAAACAGATTAAAGTCACTTGTGTTTTCCTTTATGAGAGATAGATGAGAAAGAAGCAGAGAGTACCAACCTCAGTCTTTCGCTTGGCTCCTTGCTTGTTTCCTTTCCCCTTTGACAGAACTTTTCCACTCCCTCCTTACTTCTCCCGCTTCAAAGAGCACCTACAGAGTCAAAGCAGAATAATACCATCAAAGCATAGAGATCTATAACCATAAACAATATATGGTCAGATGTATATTGACCATACAAATGCATATATCAATACAAGATTCAGAGATATACAAGAATATGGAGGAAAACTCAAATAGCTTTATTAATAGAACTAGTAGAAGAGAGGATTACAACCCATTGGTCTAACCCAATGCCATCCTCCCAGCATGAAAGCCCTCTTCACCTCATGAAAAGCTTAGATCACCCAACAATACAATGTTTCACAGAGAAACCAACAACACTTCCTTACAAAATACAAGATTCCAGCCTTTGGATCTCCAGGATGAGGGATCCATATATAAATGTTTGCAGGGGGTTGAGCCAACTTCTAGGATTTTGATTAGTGTCATCTCTCTGATAGTTCTTGGTTCCACTTGGAGATTTCATGATCTCTTACTCATCCCTGAGCAAATTCAGAGAGGCAAGTGTCAAATGAGCAGCTTCTAGAAGATTCTCAGGGTCTCCACCTAGAAAACTGCTTCTGCCATTTTTCTGCTCTCACTCATCGCACCCTACAAAAGGGCTTTCCAGTATGCATCGCACTTTTTCATGTGGCAGGTGAGATGCATCACACCCTTAGCACTGAGAAGTCTATATGGTCCAGTTTTGATTAGTTCTGAGTAGTTTTTCATAGAGAACTTCTGGGAGATGATGTAATCAGCTGACCTTGCTCCTTTAGGGTATGAAACAACACTTTTAGGGCCTTGGAAGCCCTTGGTTTTATGGACATATGTGTTTGGGGTTGCAGTGCCCAAATATGTCTATAACACCTAGGGCTTCTTTAGTTCCAAGAACAACGTCCTTAATGCTTAAAATATGCCTTTGTGTAAACCTTTCAAGCTCCTCTTGGTGGGCCTAGTGGTAAGCAAGGTCTGTGTTGGGATAGATCCCAACGGTGAAGTTTTGTTAGTCTAATCTTGAGCAGAATTTCGTAACAAATGTAAAGTTTCTGCGAAATATGGAAGCGAAGCGCATAGCTAAGAAAGAGTCAAAGGGCTTTAGTCCCTTGTATGGGTAAGAGATAGGCCGGTTTTGAGATGCACCGATATGTCGTGGGCCATGGTATTGTAATAAAAAAGCTATATATAGTTGAGTCATAATGAGTCTAAAGATATAACAGTTTAGAAGAAAAAGTGTAAGGTCAAGGTGCTAAGGTAGGAAAAGTTTGTTTCCTGTCCTAAGGTGAAAGTGAAAGGCTTTTGCAACTGAGTGCGTAGAGACCATGGTAAGTCCATAGCTGAGTCTGCGGGCCCCTTTTGCTAGGTGCATGGGCCATAAGAGTCTATAAATTGAATGCTGAATCTAAGAAAGACTATTTTGGACCAAATTTATTGCATCTATTACTTATTCTTATTTTTGTTTAAGTTTATGCATCACCATTTAATGATATGTTTTCCATGAAATAAAGTGTATTCTTTGCATGAATCTATGAGATATTGAATACTCATGTATGAAAACCATAATTAACATTTTCCATGAAAATATTAGATAGATTTGTTATTATAACTATTCAAATGGATAGATCTGTATGAAGGTAGATCTAGGGTTTCCATTGACTAAGTGAAAGTAGCAAATGCACCTCTTTTATGTCTGATAAGCACGATCGTGTACCTTCACGAAGGTATGAAGGCCCATTGGATAGAGTTGCAGTAGTGGACATAAGGAAGGTATAGATCTACGTGAAGGTAGATCTAAGCTACAAGGGCTTCTGAATACACATCACACAGTCTCTAGATGCAGAAACCTGGTTCTAACGTCCCCCAATACTGCTTCAAGTGAGACTGTAGCCTGTACCATGTAGGTTGTTACCGAAAGGGCCAATAGTTAGGGGTTTTTTGGTTGGCGCGAATAACTCTGAACCTAGGTCAAGCCCCCTTAAGCCAAAAAATGGTTATGTTTCCAACAAATGGAGCACATAACTACTCTAGAGAATGCAGTCAAGGGCTATGACTTCCTTTTAACAATGCCATGGAGTTATGGGACACTTTGCAGGAGGATCCAAACTAGTAGAGATTGAATACAGAAACTAGGGAGGCCAAGTAGAGATACAATGACATCAGAGCGACTACATGCACATTGGCACCAGTCCAGCACTTCGTGCACCTATAGGAAGGGAAGCTGCTACAGACACAAGTTGAGGAATCGTAGCAAAAAGAATCAGTGTTAAAGGTTTAGATTCAACCTTAGATAGAGCAGGCTAGCCATATTTATTAGAACATTCAGGAAAGGCTGAAAGGTTTACAACAAACTCATAAGACCATGAGTCTTGCGGTGGAGGGCCCAACTATAGAAAATTTGGTCAAAGAGGTGAAGTAGGCTGCAATACAAGGCATCATGGAGCTGGAAGCATTGAAGCAGAATTTCAGTGAGCTCTGCCACAAGGTATAGAAGCTAGCTGAGCGACTCGAGGTTGAGCCTCCATATTTTTGTTGGGGGCCTCTTGGGATACGGTCCCTAGGGTCAAGTTTTGTTAGTCTAATCAATTTTTGAGTAGAATTTTGTAACGAATGTAAAGTCTCCATGAAATATGGAAGTGAAGTGCACATCTATGTTAGAGTGAAAGCGGATTTAGTCCCTTGTAGGGGTAGGTGATAGGTCGGTTTTGAGACTCACCCATAGGCCACAAGCCATGGTATTGTAATGAAAAAGCTATATAGAGTTGAGTCATAGTGAGTCTAAAGATATAGAGGTTTAGAAGAACAGGTGTAAGGTTAAGGTGCTAAGTCAGGAAATGTTTATTTCATATCCTTAGGAAAAAGGGGAAGTTTCATGCTGCTAACTGTGCAGAGACCTTGGTAAGTCTACAGCTGAGTGTGCAGGCTGCTACAGTTGCGTTCACGGGGAAAAAGAGTCTGTAAATGGAATGAAGAATCTAATAAAGACTTTTTTGGACCGAATCTATTGCATCTGTGCCTTATTCTTATTTCTATTTAAGTTTATTCATTATTGCTTAATGATTTGCTTTCTATGAAATAAGGTGTATTCTCTGCGTGAATCTACTAGATCTTTAATACTCATGCATGAATAGCTGGTTGAGGGGAAAGTACCCCGAGGGTCCTTTGGGTTAAGACTCTACCAGACTGAAAATTGCTTATTCAAAGAAACACACACACAACCATTATCTTTACTGTAAGCAAATTCTAATGTTTAGGGTACGTACCTAAGGTCCTACGTTCGAGAAGGTCTTTAGGGTCCAAACCCTTCTTGGAGTTCCCTTCTTCTCCTTTGACCTGTAAAACAAACAAATCAAAGAACACAACAGTACATGGACAAATACTTATACACAAACCATCTTCATGCTATAAAGTTAGTTATAAAAATCTTTAAGTAACTACATGCATAATAATTCAAGACAAGAATCTCATAAGCATAAGGAAAGATTGTTTCGGGAACCAAGACGTGTTTCTTTATATAAAGGCAAGTAAAGTACATATAACGGAAAGATTTCACCTGAAACACCTTCAGCAGGCTCCAAGCAAAGCTTCCTCCCGGATTCGTTCCAGCCTCAAGCCTCCAACAAGAGCTCCTTCCAAGTCTTACTCAATGGTGATATAAAGGATGAATGATCACCAATACACATGGAAACAAGGGTTTCCTATGCAATATGGGGGAAGTGCAGAAAACACCAAGGACTTCAGACCTGGTCTAAGGGAAAAATCTCAGCATAATAATCTTGCTCTCTCTTTTCTCTCCCCTTAGGCCTTCCCTTTGATGTCTTTTTATACCATCTCCAAAGTAGTTTTTTAGTTAGGAGTTGGTTGGGAACAGTTGGGCCACGGGCACTAACAGGTGATCAGCAGGTAAAACCCACGATCTCCGCCCGAAAATAAGGAATTATATATTTTTTTAAGTGTTTTAATACATACACGCGGGTTGGGTATACACAGACCCGCGTGTACACGCGTTTAACTCAAGGCAATGTCGCGTATAGGGAATAAAACACTGTTTTTTAAATTTTAGGACCAGGTCTGGAAGGAGGGGTTGCCCTAGGCCATGAGTGCAGCATCACAAACCATAAGAGTGAGATTTGGAGCTATAAAAATAGCATAATGAATTGCTTCCATGAAGATATTAGATATATATGTTATTATAATTGTTCAGACAAATAGATCTACACGGAGGCATATCTAGGGTTTTCATTTACTAAGTGAAAGTAGTGAATATGACTCTTTTATGTTTGATAAGCATGATCATGTACCTTTGTGAAGGCCTAAAGGCCAATTGGATAGATGTAGTAGTGGACATAAGGAAGGTATAAATCTATGCAAAGGTATATATGAGCTATAAGGGCTTCATAATACACATCGCACTATCTCTGGATGTAGAAACCTAGTTCTAGCATCCCCCAATACTACTTTGGATGAGACTGCAGCCTGTGCCATGCAGGTTGTTGCTGAAATGGCCAAAAGTTAGGGTTTTGTTGGCTGGTGCGAATAACTTTGAACCTGGGTCAAGTCCCCTTAAGCCAACAATCTTCCTCACCTCCATATTATTAGGCGTCACTCTGCTACAAAGCCTAGTTGGTGTTGATGTGTCCTGGTTCCTATTTCCCAATGCATTTTTCTTGTGCCCCTTTATAAACTATTGGGGTCTTCCTTATGAGATTAGTTTTCCTAGTGGGGTCCTCCCACTACAGCAAGAGCCAATAGAAATTCTCTCTAGGTTGAGTTGTCTCTGATATGGCCACATCATATTGATGCCTAATCATCCCATTGATCTTCCTTTTCACCTCACCTAGACCATCTGGGTCCTTCCAGTTAGATGACATCACCTATGATATGTGTCAACCTATGATTGGTCCACATGTCACTCAAAAATCGACCATTCATGTACCCAAAAACATTGAATATGACTACCACATGTCCACCTCGAACTAGAACACTCCACGTTGATGTCATCAACCACCATCATCTCCTAAGATCCAATAGAACTATGACATATGTCCTTCTGTCAGAGAGGAGAAAGAAGGGTCCCATGACTGTTTTTTCACCATATTTCCTTTATTAAAATTTTCAAGGCTCTAGGCTTATTTTCCTTAAATATTCTTTGAGCAAATGCTCCTTTGTACTTTTCTTTGAAATATTTTGGGGTCCTTTCCTCCAAGATTGAACTTGCAGGCTAAGTTATTATGTGGGGGCCTCCTGCTCAAGCCTTCCACTCATGATTTCTTCCACAATACAATTTTTCGAACAAGGTTTACCCATCAAATGTCATCTAGCTTAAACGCTTGGGTTCCTTTCAGAATTCCTATGGTATACACTCGTCGAGGATGATGGAACAAGTTGAGGTGTTAGGTGAGCTCCACCTCATCCAATAGAATTCCTCTCCACTACTACATCTACTCTACATTTTCTTTTACATTTCATAAGCTATACTTAATTTTTCGTTAGGGTTATACCATCGAGGTACCACTACTAACATGCATTGTAATCACGGGCTCCATTGGTGGCCAATGCTTATTCTGATTGCTTCTTAGTTATACCTTACACATATGCCTAGTCCTATTTTTGTTTCTCCTCCACCATTGCTACTAGGTTTGGCTACTCTAACAAAATTAACAGAACGCCAAAGGGTCTCCAACCTCCTCTAGCTCTATAATATTTTGAATTTGGGGCTTCATCTTTGTCGGGCTCTAACTTTCAATCTAAGAGGCCATTTTCAAAATTAGACATAATACTAAATAGGTATTTCATAGCTCTACCCATCTGGGTGAGTTACATATACATCTAACATGATCTACTACACAAGAAATAACTCCAAAGTATTTACACCTTCTTCATCAATGGTGTTATTCAACGTCCTTGTGTCTCTAACCTAATCTTTTGAAGCATTATTTGACACCTTTTCCATTTGTTGAAATCTAATGCCATCAATGATAACACCATCATCAATGAATTTGCAATTTCCATTATTTTCCTTTGCCAACAATATTATATTTTTCCAACGATCTTTTCCTTTTCCATTAATGACAACATATTTCCAATAAGCCCCTCTGCTATGTTAGCATTAGAGGTACTCCAGATGTTCCCAACACATAGGAGTGAATTACTCATTGTGATCAAAGAAATTGATCCAAAAAATCTTTAGTGATTACATTTGATACCTTAAATGTCAGAAAAATACTCCTTCATCATATGCCTTTTCAAATTAAATCTATTCGTAAGAAGACTATATTTCGTATCACATTTGATGAAGGAGCTTCCACATTCATGATGTCCATGTCATGTTAGAAATAAATTGGGTCTCTTGAAGAGGTTCCATCTCCAACACTCTTAATTGCATTCGATGGGCATTCTCGTATGCCTCATGGGATTTTGCTCACTTTTCTAGTTGGAGTTGGGGGAAAAGTAGTTAATGTGGATGTAGTGATAGTTGATGTCAATTTGGACGATAACCTTTTGTTGACTCAGAATTGAGTGTATGTGATGCATGATATTGTTTCATATTTGTTCCTCATATTATGCTTTCAACATGAAGGGATAATTTTTACAGTCAATCAGTTGGCCTTTTCTCCCAACACTACAAGGAAAAGACCTTCTAGCAAAGGTTATAACAGAGGTTTTTAGTGTTATAAAATTGGAAAATAATATCAAAAAAACATATGTTAAAAAATTTGTTTGTGGGAGCAAAGCTTATAATAGAACTTCATCAAAACTGAAAAAATATGAGTGACCAGAGTTTTTAGCGATTTTTTTTCTTTCTTTTTTTCTTTTTCTTTTTCAGTACACTTTAGAGAACAAGAAGCCCTAGATCACTACTTATAGAAACACATCAAGCTTCATACATAATTCAAATCACTGAGGCATTTAATTCAAAGAACACCAGCACCTTAAATGTATACCACCAAGGTGCTTACAATAACAAAATCCCTGGTGCGTTCAACTCAAAGAGCACTCGAGCTTGAAACGTATATCACCCCGGTCATTGTTTTATGAAGGAATGCCTTCGGACAACGCAAAAAATAAAGGTAGTGCTCGTGTTTTCTCTTAAACACGCAACATTGACACATTTTATTTGTATAAACACACTGATGCATTTTTTATATAGAGGTACTAGTTCTGTTAATTTTAATAATGCACAGGGAATGGAAATAATATTTTGTAGAACCGGGGGATGTTAGTTTTATGAAAGAACTGTTGCATTAAGAGTTACAATGCATTAGGGCATTAATTAAAAACAACAACTGTGCTTGAAGACATGAAAGCCCCGATGTTGTCAATTTCCAAAAAGGTATCAGTTATGCTAAAATGTGAAATCATCGTGCTTTTAATTAAAGTAAAGCATCAATGTGGTTTTATGTTATGGATGCACTAGTGTTTTTGTATGAGATTTTTTGGTTTTTGGAGACATCAACCTGTGATAGTGAAATTATTGTAATTTAAAAAAAAAAATATTCATTGAAAAATTGACATATATATTATAATATTATTCATATAAATTAATATTTGGTTACTGCATTTGTATATGATTTGTATTAATTTGTTATATTCTCATATTTCACATTTATTCATTATAATATTTAATCATCCATATATTTAATCAGTGATATAACAATTCACATTGACATTGGATAACACAATAGAATAAATTAAAATGTATTTTATTATAAATCAATAAGAGACCTTTGTCATGAAAAATAGGATTTTTATTGATAGCTCGTTGTCTTTCAATTCGGACACTATGTCCATGATTACATTAAATAAAATGTTTGATTCTCATAGACAATTATTTCAAAAAATACAATAGATTGCATTCATATCAAATAGATCATCATTCCTCGCTGGAACTATTGTCAATGCTTGATCTACTTCCATGACTTAGGTTATTTGGAGGAATGATTTTTTGATTGCATCAGTTGTTTTCATATTCTTGATCTTGTTCGGTCTACAAACATAAAAATAAAGTGTAATGAGTGTATCTACATTGGTGAGAATAATGAAAATTGAAATAAATAATATACATCAATGTAAATCCAATATAAATTTACCAAATCAATAAGTGACACATAAATTGTGCACATGCCATTAAAATCAAGTCTCATGCCTTGTTGCTACAAATCTTCTGCTGGCATAGTTCCATACTTTGTTTCTTGGATGTTTTAAACCCCATTATAAATTATAGATTTAATCTAAAGGATTTTTTTGTTCTATTAATTATAAACGTAGAGAATTAAAACAACATAGATACTTACAGATTCCACAATTACTTTTTGATATGCCAACATATACTCACAACCCTTATTTAACCCAATGTCAATCAATTCTTTTGATGTATCATCTTTTTATGTTAGCACCTATTTGAAGGCATTCAAGGATGGTTGTTGTAAAAAAAATTGAAATATACAAAAATGAAACCTTGAGTTGTTATAAGCGAATATTAACAATTACTCACAAACTTTGAAATCAACCCTTTTCTTCCTTGCCATCCTATTTTACGTGTTGAATGACTTCCATCTTGTTTTCTTTTGTGCAAGAAAATACTTAAAAAATAATGTTTAATAATAAATAATTTTTTATAAGTATTGATGAGCCCCAGTATTGCAACATGAATGTTTCAAATCACAAAGCTACCCACTTAAATTAACAACCTGGGGTTCGTACAAACATAAGAGGTGTCGGCACTATATGTGCAACATGCAAAAGTGTCCATCTTTCATTGATCTAATGCAATGAAGTGAATTCCATGAAATCAAGCCTAAAATAATTGCAGAAATGGAAATACTTATCTATTTGAAGTAATGGAAATTTTACTCTACTTTTCATAAATGTAAAGGTTAACCTACCTACACGAATCTAAATGTTATTCTATTTGCAAAATGTAAATGTTGCATCAAAAGGAAACCTAGTCTATGCAATAGAAATAACAATGTTGGAAATGGAAACCCTAGCTTAAGACGTATGAAACAAAATCTAATCATGAAATCATTCTTAAATCACTGCATTCAAAACATATTTTTTCAACAAAGTTCACAAGGTACTTCATGAAGTAATCATGGAAATCATCATTATGCTCTTCAAGTCATGAACTTGTCCACTAACCATAACTGTAGAGGTGAATTGAAATGGAGAAGAGGCCAGGATTAAGAGGTATTTTGGTCTTATTCAATCATGGTTCAAGGCGTAGAGGACATTATTCAATCCAAAGGGACAAAACCCAAGATTTTGGAGCTGATTTGGTCAAGTTTACACATGTTACAAGAGTGCTACAGGAGTTGTTAAGGGAGGCCCTGTTTCGCTACAGGAGCGAGATAACTTGATGAATGCACAAGTAAATCAAATGAAAATGATATAGGATTTTTTTTTTTTATTAATTATGATTTTTAGGACTCCAAGCCCAGTCGAATCACTCCAAAATACCCCTGTTAACATGTGCTAAAAAATAGCAGAAAATTACTACTCTAAAAACTAGAAATTCAAGAACTAGTGAGCTAGTTAACCTATCGAATGCCTAACCTAAGTAAGTGACAATTAAATGGGGTGAATTTTTTTATCAAGTTGAATGTTTTTTTCACCCAATACAAGTGGAATCAAATAAAATTAAGCTCATTAAAACATTCAAAAAAATAGTAGAAAATTTCTATTATTTTTCTATACGGGATTTCCAGAAATCCTAGATTTGTGAACTAGTAGACCAATCCAGTTAGCTCAATGATGAATATGACTATTCAAAGTTGTTCTAAGCATGCATAATTCCTGTAAATTTATAAATAACCTGAAAAAATAAAAAATTAAAAAAAAAAATCACTTCAAGCATTTAACCAAGTAACCTACAACAAAAGAGGCATGAACAATAAATAAAAAAACAATATATAAAAAAATAAGCAATGGAAGTGAAAAAAGACATTCAAAGGAAATAAAGGAATTGTACAAGAGGGCTCTGATGCTCCTAGGATGGAAAATACCAAGGAAACACAGAGTCGTATGAAGGAAACCAATCTTTAGAAGCTAAAAATGGCACCAAACTTCATTATTTGAATCAATTCAAGTACATCCCTACTAGAAATGAAAGTGGAGTTGGTAAATAATATGTTTTATCCAAAAGAAGACTAAGAAATACCTTCCCCTAGAGGAAATTTTTTATTGGTACTTATACAAATGGATGAGGAAGAATTATCCTTGAAAGGAGGCAACTTTCCCCTGCGAAATCCCTCAAACAGTGGATCTGGTCCCCAACACTAGGAATCTGCATTAAATGACATGGAACATGTTCCTAGATTTTCTCAATCAGTGGAACTCCAAAATTTGTCAATAATTTCATGATATTCAATTCATTTATTATGAAATATTGGTCCATCCTATAGTAGGGAGAAGCTCCTTGTATTATCTCATTCTAAACCTTCCTAAGAACATATTAAAGCTAAAAATGTTATCAAGTGTAGAAGAGAGGTATAATATAGCCTTCATATTCCTAATAAATGATAAATGGACCTTAATTTGTGTCTAATTTGGAGGCCCATCATAAGCCCCTATTGAAATTGTTGTTTATCCACTGAGAAACCTATCCATATGTTTCCTTTGTTATTCTTCGGGCAATTCTCTTCCTTAGCTCATTGGAATATGAATTGGATGACTCCTTGCATTAGATAGATTCCATGGGAAAGTTGTACCTCCTTTTCTTGTTGTTTTCTAACTATAGCTTCTCTTTCATGACATACTCCCTTAACCTTAAATTATTCAATTCCTTGCTCATTTCTTTCAGATTTCCCTCCATGGGGCCCACATTCTCTACCTCCCTGGATTTGGGAATTTGCATCCAATGGTTAGTTCTACCTCCTTTTGTAATAAATTTGTAATATGAACCTATAACATGTTTTGGAGTGGGCTTTTGGAGTCCTTGTGGACCTTCTTCCCCTTGTTTAGATGTTTTTGTCCCTTCCTGTAGCACTTTTTCTTGATCTCATAGCAAAGTTTTTTTTAGCTCTAGAATTTCTATTTACACCCTTGTCATTTCCTTTCTCTCCAAGGATCTAGTGGATGTTCTACACAGAATTTGTATTCATGTAGCACTTTGATAGCTTCCTGTAGAAAATCGTTCCTTCTTGTAGCAACTATGTTCTTCCTGTAGCAGTTTTGTTCCCCCTGTTGTAGTTTTGTTCCTATTGTAGTGAATTTATCCCTTGACGTAGCAGCTAATCCTTTCATTCCAAGGAGTGGCATGTCCAACTTTATTATTATTATTATTATTATCTTCAATTTTTTCTCTTTTCACATTACATGCAAAATAAACTCAAAGTGTTTTTTTGTTAACTGAGTTGGCCCTCACTTACCCATTCTCAATCCTTGTCCTCCATCGTGTCTAAATGATTACAACCCACTTTCTCAAGTCCTCTTCACTTTTTTCTTGTTCCTCTCCCACATGTAGGTGTCTTGGTGGAAAAGTGAAGCTAACTGCTCGATAAGGCCGAGGTTACTCTGATAATAATTTTGGCTATAATTTTTTTTTACTTCATACACTTATAATGTTTTTCAAGATAATATAAGTTCATAGGAAAGGTTTAGGGGATTGCATATTTGAGTCTTAACCTTGATGTGTTTTTGTAGGTGATATTGATGTTGTTGATATGACTGTTTAAACTGCCTTTGGTGGTTTTGAAGCTGCTAGTGATGATCCTTTGATGATTTCATGGACAATCTCAACATGGGTGAGGTTGTTTTTGAGTGTCTTCTATGAGGTCGTTGCTTTCCCCCCTTTCCTTATACATTTATTGAGAAGAATATAAACATTTTATGTTCTTTGCTTGTTGAAACTTGACGATGCAAGCCCTTTGTCTTTTGCGTAGGTGCTTTTGGAATCAAGTGTTGTTGATTTATAGGTGATTAAGAATCCTATAACAGATGATATGAGGTCTTGTGGCTACTAAAGAATCAAAATTGCAATCCTCGAGTGCTCATGGTGACTAAATTCTAAATCTTATGCTCTAATTGTGGTCTGATAGGTGATGTCTAGATTGTTACAAAATTTCATGTCTTCCTATAAAAATCGTATAGACCCTCCTAAGATCATTATTTCATTCAGATGATACCTTTAAAAATACTGATAATTCATAAGTAACTATTGACAAGGATTAGAGGCATTTTTTGTGGGGGAAGGGATGGAAGAAGGGGTGAAAATAAGTGTTTTTTTCGTGGACAAAGATGAAAATGAGAGTGGATAAGAATTCAAGTGGTGTGGAAAATGAATGATGAGGCTATGATGGACCCATCCTCTTGTTCCTATATGAAAAACATAATATTTGAACCCTTTTTCCATGCCAATCACTCTCTTGTAGATATTATGGTCACTCTTGTAGCAATTTAGGAATGCTCTTGTAACATAATTGTTTTATCCATATCTCAAATTTTAGATTGGATTGAACTAAAATTTGTTGATAATTTTTCCATCATCGTTATGAATCTATCCATAACAAATCTTCGCCAACAGATGCACGAATCTTGAGAAAGGATAAAAATGGTTGTAGGTGATGGAGGAAAATTTATTGAATTCTGTGCACTGGAATTTGTTGAAATTCCTTGACCATGCTACCATTATCCATATGCATATCCTCATGAAACAACTCATCCAATCGATGCACGATTTTCAAGATATGGTAAAAACAATTTTTTCCATGTGTATTTTTGCCTCTTGTAGCAAAATAGAACCTTCCTGTCGCATTTTAGGACAGTGAGGTAAATGGATGGGAAAGGATTGGAAATTATGGGTGGACATTGGAAATGGATGATAGTGATGGATTGACATGGACTTGGTCCTGTTGGAACATCTAGGCAAAGGAGGAGAAACCCCAAGTTTGACTTCCTTTGACTATGTTGTTGATCATGTTTTCCTTTTGGTGCTAAATTGTTCTTGTTGCTTGAAAAGGTTGGAAAGCATCTACATTCATCCAAGAGAGAGATACATGGAGAAAATTAATTTTTTCTTTTTTCATATTTCATATTTTTCTTCTTTTCCCTAGGCCTACTATTTTCCTCAATGAGGTTTTCAACTAGTATCTCTGCCTAGGCCCCTCAAAGTAGTTTCTTATCTAGGATATTTTCCCATTTTTCCTTTTTCTATTTCCAAATCACTGACCACCTCAAGGAGGTTTTGAATAAGTCAGCCAATCTCAGGTGCTTCAAAAGAGGTTCTCACTTGATATTTTATTCCTTTTTCTTTCTTTTTTTCTCTTATTTTCCATTTTTTTCTATTTTTTTATCCTACTCTACTTGAAAAAATAAAATCTCTTCCAAGTGTAGGAATACATCCAATGGAGCCATGTACATAATAAGATGATATATAAACTCATTTGTAGGCTTGAAACATATACTTTGACATGTACCTAAATATTAGAGACCAAATGCTTTAACTTTGATGATATCAAGTATTGTTGAAGAAGAGAGTGATACTCCATCTTGTTGATTTTTTGGAACCAAACCTTAATATAGTTTTGATTCCCTTGGTATGCTTGCTCATTTGGATCATTTGTCATGTCCTATTTTTCTGTGCCATTCAAATATTCTACTTTTTGTTGATTATTTCCTTGCACACATAAAGGATCTGATGGTAAGAATAATGAAAGCTCTTCAATCTCAAGCTCCAATAGTTTCTTTACATAAAATGTGATACATGATTCTTATGGACCTTATTCTTCTATATGTTGTTCTTCAATGACATCAGGAAAATATATTTTTTGCAATACTCTTTCTGAGCTAAGATGAATACCATTTAGATCAAGAAGATTTGTTTGGAAGTGTTGTACCTCAACATTGTATGTGGGTTGAGCTACTTCATTATGGGTTTGGAAATTGCGGTACATATAGTTGAGTGGTAGTGAATATTTGAGATGGATGTGGTTGGGGTTGTGGTGAAGGTGGAGGTGGATGGTAGGGATGACATGGAGTTAGGTATGGAGGATATTGAGGAAAACATTGAGGATATTGTGTATTTATCCCATAAGGTTATTTCCTACCTTGTTTACAAGATTTATTTTGGGGTTTATATGGCCAAGTTTTCCAAGGAAAGGGTGCGTTCCAATTACTTTGATATGGATGTGCATAACCTTGAAAATTTGAATTATTTTCTTACATCATATCGAGTTAACTAGGCTTCCATGGTGTTCTTTAAGCTACATAACATAGCTTCTTTGGTGACTGACTTACTCCATTATCTTCTTCGTAAACTTCCTTCAATCTCGGCAATGATGGAAAATATTTAGTAGCATATGATTTTTCATGGATAACAAAAATACCAATATCATATTTTTTGTCATTGTGCATTCTTAACATTTCTACTTATTCACTTAGATTGCTAAGAATTTTTGTTTTAAAATTATCAAGAAAATTTCCAAGTTCAGCTTGACTTACCAATCTTGATGTGGATTTACTTACTCTTTCCCTTCCTCTTGATATGTGCTTGCTTTCTTCACAAATTTATTCAACTGATAATTGGTATACATCAGATCTACTCATGAGATCAAGGATATCAATACACTCATCCCTAATTGTTCTAAGTAACAGGGTTTTTAGTGTGTGAAATCCTAAGATATACTTTTTCCCTCTTAACATTATACGTAAATCTCTTTGCTAGATCCTAAGGCTCTCACCTTATTTTTGAGTCACTATAAAGATTTCTTCTTTAAGATCATGATCTTTATATTTTCTTAAAAATATTTTTTGCATAACATTCCATGATTTTATTGAATTGGTCCCTAAAATCATGAAGCATTTAGGATATCTATCCTCCAATGTTGCTCAAAACATGCTCAATTTTCAAGTGTTTAGTAAGTAACCATAAGATCTACACAGGATTTCAAATTCAAAGAGAAAGGTCTTCGGACCGTCTGAACTCATACCATTGAAGGCTGGAAGGAAAGATGGAGGGAAGTTCTTCGTATGAACATTGTTATCAATATCTTGAATGAGAAATCTAGGAGGATATTCTTCATTTTCATCATCTCCATCCATTTCTTCTACCTTCACTGCTACCTCTTCTTCTTCTACCTAGGTGATGTGGTTCTTACTACACCACGTGATCAAATGGGAGGGTTTGGTGTTGGAGAAGTAATTTTTTTATGTTTTTATAAAAAAACATTAATAAGAATGCTAACGCAATGCATTTTTTCGAAATGAAATATGCCTAATGCGATTTTTTTATGTTTGCAGAAATGTATAAACTAGGGAAGAAAACAATACATACCTTGAAACATCCCTGACAACAGAGCCAAAAAGTGATGGGACCTGGTATTGCAACAAGAGTACTGCAACTCCCAAGTCTACCAACTTAAATTATCAACTCAATCTTTGTACAAATCTAAGAAGTGTCAGCAATATATGTGCAACATGCAACGTGTCTTTATTTCGTCAATCTGATGTAATGAAGTGAATGCCGTGAAATCAAGCATAAACGAATTGCAGAAATGGAAATGCTTATCTATTTGTAGGAATGGAAATGTTACTATACCTTGCATAAATGTACAGTTTAACCTACTTTCATCAATGTAAATTCTATTCTATTTGCAAAATGTAAATTTGCTTCAAAAGGAAACCTAGTCTATGCAATAGAAATAACAATGTCAGAAATGGAAACCCTAGCTTAAGAGGTATTGAACAAAACCTAATAATGAAATCATTCTTTAATCACTGCATTCAAAATAGATTTTTTCAACAAATTTCATAAGCGACTTCTTGAAGTAATCATGGAAATCATCATTATGCTCTTCAGTTCATGAATCTTTCCACTAACCATAACTGTAGAGGTGAAGCTGTTGGCATTTTGGCACAGGTGTAGCCCTATGGTACAGGTGTTGTCCTTGATGGCAACTCACTTTGGTGTCAGACCTCAGTTCAGGCGCTCAGAATGAAGGAAGTATTGTATACACAGGTTCACCTTGCCGAAGTTGCATATACACGCGGGTTATACGTTCAGAAGTCGCGTATGCATATACACGCACTTTTATGCACAGAAAAGCGCGCACATGGTGGGAAACTTATTTTTGGTCCATGGTTATTAGTCCTTGGAATTTGAACCTATGGTTTTGGACCAAGGTATCTCGTCAGAATTGTTGACCCTAGGTTTTGGGCCCTTTGTATTGGTTTATTATGGTTTTGGACCGTGGTATTGTGGAAGGCCTAAAACTATAAAAGAGGAAGGAGATCATGTGACAAGGATCATTTGAATTATTATTGAATATCTGATAATGTACGAGATCTGAAATATTGGTGATTAACATTTTGGAGCAGATCTGGATCTAAATGAAGGAGAAACCTTAGCGAAAAGAAGGATAAGTTCTATTGATGGGTCATAATCTCTTGGCTTGAATGATAATATCTTTGCATGATTTTGATCTGTTATATCTGGCACATGCATGATCTATAAATCTGATAATCTGGGTTAATTAGTGCCTGAATACTTGAAAGAGTGAATTATGTTTGTAGATCTATACGCAGGTTCAGTTCAGCTAAGGTGCCTATATACGCAGGTTCAGTGAAGGAAAACAGCGTATACGCAGGTTGTTCCATACGCAGAAGCATATGCATGCAGGTTTCAGGCCATTAAAGTAGCGTATACATTTTGAGTTGTGTTTTGCTGCTTCTGTTTATTGCTGTAGTGTTCTGGGTTCAGTTTTGGTGTGTGGTACTGTTACTGTGATCTGGGTACAGTCGTCAGAGAGGTGTTGATGTTGATTTAGTTTTTGTGAAAAGGTCATTGGTTGATGCAGAAATTCTTGACGGTTGATTGATGTTATTTGTGGATCCAGTCTGAAAATTTATGAAATGTGGTCCTTGAAAGAAAGAGAAGGTTGTAGCCTTCTGTAGGCCAGCACCTACGTACTAGTATCTTGGCTAGTGCAAGAGCTAAGGGGGTTGTAGCTCCCTTCCAGGAGAAGCTGGAAAACAAGAGAGAGTTGTAGCTCTCTGTAGGTTGCAGCCTGCGTATTCGTAAAAGGACTGCACCAGTACATTTGTAAAAAGAAGTTTCTAATTAAATAAAAGATAGAGACGAATTGCAGCAGGTGGTTTTCACCCACATTGGATTTCCACCTTATATCTTGTGTTCTTGTGTGCGATTGTCTTTCTGCTCTGCTTAACTGTATCTAGTTACTGGTTATTTTCTTCTGAATCACAGATTAATAACTGACATCTGAAAGATAAAGCAAATTATAAGTCTGCTTTGTATACACGGGTTTCTTTATCTATAGTTCCGTATATATGCAGTTTTTATTAAGATAAGTAGCGTATATCATCTGGAATTGAAAAGGAAATATTTGACTTGATAATACTGATTCACCCCCCCCCCCCCCACAGTATTATTTCCAACAATTGGTATCAGAGCAGGTCCTTCTGAATAAGCTTGATCACTTGAAGGAAGATCCTTCATCATGAGCAAATACGAGAGGGAAGCATCAATCAGGCCACCGGTTTTTGATGGACAAACTTCGTATATTGGAAGGTAAGAGTTACTGCCTATCTTCAATCATTGGGTACAGAAGTCTGGGATATCATAGATACAGGATATACTTTTCCAACAGCAACTCCTACAGATCCGGCTGAGAAAAAGAAATATGAAACAAATGCAAAGGCAGTCAATACTCTATTGGGATGTCTATCTCAATCAGAATTCGTGAAAGTTATGCAGTTAAAATCAGCAAAAGAAATATGGGACAATATTGTCCTAAGCTATGAAGGAGATGATCAGGTAAAACGAGCAAAACTTCAAACCCTCAGGATTCAATATGAAAATCTCAAGATGTATAATGATGAAAGTGTGGCTAACTATTTTCTTCGTGTAGATGAGATTGTTAATTGTATGAAAAATTTGGGTGAAGAAATAAAAGAGGTTGTTGTGGTTGAAAAAGTTCTAAGATCTTTGTCCCCTAGGTTTCAATCTAAAGTTTCTGCAATAGAAGAAAAGGAGAATCTACAAAGCCTTAAAATGTCACAGCTACACGGTATTCTAACTGCTTATGAAATGAGGAAAGGAGGACCATCAGACAGGAGAGAAGCTACCTTCAAGGCTTCAGGCAAAGGTGAGTACTATGAGTCAGGACACGTGTCAGAAGAAGAAGAAGAATCAAATTTTGTCAGAAATCTTCAACGGGGTACTGGACAGTTCCGAGGTAAGTTACCTTTCAAATGCTTTTCTTGTGGAAGTGTCGGTCACTATGCTACCAAATGTCCTCACAAGAATAAGATTGGCAAAGGGAAGGAACCTGTTAGATGGAACAAGAAATAGAATGCAAATAAGAAAAGCTATTACACTCGTGAAGATAGTGATGGACTTTCAAATAGTGACGAATATGAACGAGGTAATAAATATAATTTTTTAATGGCTTTTGAAGATGATGACTACATGGATGCTATAGATGTAGAAGGTTTTTCTGAAGAGATGACTAATCTCAAAATCTGCATAGAAGAGAAAAGTGCAATTATTGAGTCTCTACAATATCAACTGGCTGAAAGGGAAAAACATCTTGAAAAATTGGAAAGTGAAATTGTTCGTCTTAGAAAGGAGATTGAGAAAAAAAAAGCTATTAATCTTAAATTTGTTAAAGGATCTGAAACTCTCGATGAGATTATCAATGTGCAGCATTCTCCACTAATCAAGACAGGTCTGGGATATAATGGAGAAACATCTCAAGCTTCTACCTCCAAAAGTTATCTTGATGCAGCAAAGAAGAGCGAGTAAAGGCCTAATAGAAATCATCAGGTAAATCAGGGACAATTTACCTCAAGAAAAAATAAAGACTATCAAGAAAATCGGGGACAAGCTACCTTAAGGACAAACAAAAGCTACAATCAGCCACAGGTAAAATCTTCCCAATTTGGCTCAAGAATGGATGTCAGTAGAAACTACAATCGATTGGATGATAGATTTGATAACCGCAGGAGTTTCTTCAATGGCCAATGTTTCTCTTTCCATAATTCTGGTCACAAAGCAGCTCAACATGTTTCCTATAAGAAAATCATGACAAGAGAAGCTCAAAAACAAAGGAATATGAATGGAATCACGAAAAGGACTTATAACAACTTTTTGGCCCTTGAAAATGAAGTTGAATGTTCTATTTGTAATAACTTTGGTCATGACGATTCTGAATGCAGGAGCAGGTTTTGGAAGACAACTCAGAAGGAACATACCTCAAGTGCCAGAATATGGAGCATGAAGGAACCACAACCAGAAAGATGTGGGATAGCCTTCTATGTAGAAGGACAGGAAAATATATGGTATATCGACAGCGAATGTTCAAAGCATATGACAGGGGATACAGAAAAACTTGAATCATATACTGCAGTAGAAAAGGGGAAGAAGGTGTCTTTTGGAAATGATACCCCTGCAGCCATAAAAGGAAAAGGCACTGCTCAGTTAAAAGAACAGGTCAAAGCTGGAAATGTTTTGTATGTTGATGGATTGAAGCATAATATACTAAGTGTTAGTCAGATGTACGATCAAGGAACCAAGGTAATATTTCGATCAAATGGATGTAGTGTTCGTGATCTTGATACAGGAGAAATAGTGATCAAAGGCAGAAGAACTCCAAATAATCTATACATATTTGAAGAAGGACAACAACAATGCTCTTTAAGCAAGGATGTTGAACACTAGTTATGGCACCGGAGGTTGGGGCATCTAAGATTTTCACAAATAAGGAAAGCATGCAAATACCAGGTAGTTCGTGGTCTTCCAGATATCAAAATTCCAGACAACACCATATGCAAATCATGTCAGTTTGGTAAGCAAACCAAAACTAACTTTCCTGAGAAGGAAGGATCAGCTAGCATGCCTCTTGAGCTAGTCCATATAGATGTATGTGGTCCATTTAGGACAAGGTCACCTCGAGGAGAAGAATACCTTATACTATTCATTGACGACTTCTCTAGGTTTGTTTGGTTAGGACTTATGAAGCATAAAGACGAAGCATTCGAAAAATTCAAATCCTTCAAAGCCTTGGCTGAAAATGAATCAGATTACAAAATTAAGTGCCTCAGGTCCGACAGAGGTGTGGAATTTACCTCAAATGAATTTTTTGATTTCTGTGAAGAACATTGAATAAGAAGGGAATTCTCTACAGCTAGGACTCCTCAGCAAAATGGAGTGGCGGAAAGGATGAACAGAATTGTCCAAAAAATGGCTCATGCTATGCTTGATGAGTCTGGAACTCCCGCAACCTTCTGGAGTGAAGCTGCATATGCAGCGGTTGTTATTCTCAACAAAACAAATGTCCGAGTGAACAACACTCAAACTCCCCATGAGCTCTGGGATGGTGAAATTCCTTCGGTAAAGCATTTCAAAATTTTTGGGAGCAAATGCTATATTAAGAATACTGATGAGCAGCTTGGCAAACTTGAACCTAGAGAAGATGAAGGAATTCTCCTTGGTTATTCTCCCTATAGCAAAGCATATAAGTGTTACAATAAAAGGCTTGGAAGAATTGTTGACAACATTGATGTAGTGGTTGATGAAAAAGGATACATCCCTAGGGAAGTGAATCATGAAAATATCAATGAGGATGAAGAATACTCTCTAAATTAGTCAGATGATGAAGAAGAACCCAAAGAGGCACCAGAGGAATAGATAAGGATAGAAGAAAAGACTCCATCCAGGTATGTTCAGAAGAATCATCCAGAATCTCAAATTTTGGTGCAGAAAGAAGCAGGTATACAAACAAGAAGAACAATAGAAGAAGCTTCAAGCTATTTGGCATTGCTCTCTTCCACTGAACCACAAAATGTAAAAGAAGCATGCAAAGATGAGTGTTGGGTTAAGGCAATGGATGAAGAGCTTGAGCAGATCGAAAAGAATAACACTTTGGAGTTGGTTCTTAGACCAAAAGACAAAAATGTCATAGGAACAAAATGCATCTTCAAAAATAAGTTGAATGAAAATGGGGAAGTGATTAGAAACAAGGCCAGACTTGTTTGCAAAGGGTATGCTCAACAGGAAGGAATAGACTTTGAAGAAACTTTTGCTCCCGTTGCTAGACTTGAGGCCAACAGAATGTTCCTTGCTCTCTCTAGCTTCCAGAAGTTCAAAGTATTTCAAATGGACGTAAAATCAGCCTTTCTAAATGGAGACTTAGAAGAAGAAGTGTACATAGAGCAACCAGATGGCTTTATCCTTGGGAATGATCCAAATCTTGTATGCAAACTTAAAAAGGCTCTCTATGGGCTTAAACAAGCTCCAAGGGCTTGGTACTATCGTTTGGATAAATATCTTCATCAACAAGGTTTTTCAAAAGGATCAGCAGATAGCAATCTCTATATAAAAATTGAAAATAACAAATTGCTAATACTTGTTGTGTATGTAGATGATATTATCTTTGGAAGCAATGAAGAAGCTATGAGTCAAAGCTTTGCCTTGGTGATGTCCTTGCTTGGAGAACTGACATACCTTCTTGGATTGCAAATCCAACAAAATGAAGGTGGTATCTTCTTATCTCAAACCAAGTACCTCAAGCAGATTCGGAAGAAGTATGGCATGGAAGATTCAAAACCAGTATGTACCCCCATGGTTACAGGATGCAGCCTCAGTGAAAATGATGAATCGGCAGCAGTGCATCAACCAACCTATAGATCTATGATTGGAAGTCTTCTTTATTTGACAGGTACCCGACCAGACATCATGCATGCAGTGGGAATAGTTGGAAGATTACAGGCAAATCCAAAGGAAACTCATCTTTAGGCAGTCAAGAGAATCTTCAAGTACCTTCAAGGAACTCAAAACTATGGCTTATGGTGCCCTAGAGATACAGATCTCACACTTCATGCTTACACAGATGCAGATTGGGCCGCAAGCGTGGATGATAGGAAGAGCACAAGTGGTGGTGCATTCTTTATGGGTTCCAGATTAGTATCTTGGTTCAGCAAGAAACAAAGTTCGATTGATTTATCTACAGCTGAAGCGGAATATGTGGCTGCTGCATCTAGTTGCACTCAACTTCTTTGGATGATGCAAACCTTGCAGGATTTTCAAATCACATGTACTCCACCTGTCTCTATCTTATGTGATAATACAAGCACAATAAGCATTTCAAAGAATCCTGTCATGCATTCAAAGACCAAGCACATACCTATCAAATATCACTTTCTTCGGGAACAAGTGCTTGAGTAAAAAGTCAAGTTGGAGTATGTTCCTTCTAAGGAACAAATTGCCGATATCCTCACCAAACCACTACCCAGGGAAAATTTTGAATATCTCAGACAGAAGCTAGGAGTAGTTGATGCTTCATCCTGCTGTTGAAGCTTGTCTGTATCAAAGAAAAGTTGGTGTACGCGAGTTGGATGAGGGGAATCTGCGTACATACGCTGATTTATGCAGGTGCAGTCGCGTATCTGGAGAAAATCAGCAAGGACAGACTCTGGTTGAAGAGAGTCTGATATGGGTCTGTCAGAGACCATCAGGCATGGGTTCAGGGGGAGCAGATAATCTTCTAATAATGCATTGTTGGCATTACCTTAGAAGCTCTTGGTTCTAGTACTCAAGCTGTTTTTGGTTTAGGTGGATCAGCTGCAGAAAGGAGATCAGAAGGAGAACATGGTTGCTGATATATACAGTGATTGTTAGAAGCTACTGATATTAGTTATTGGTCATTTGCATAAGTCTTGATATTTCGTCTCTATGTCATGTATATTATTTTATCAAGGTCATGTAACGGCCTATTTTGGTTTCCCAACTATGCCTGGGATGATTGATGTGATTGGTTGTCATATGTAAAATTCTGATGTATCCCCACTTGGTTGGGTGAATGATCCCCACTTGGTTGGGTGATGGTTATATGTATTGAGTATTTTGGTGATAGGAAGGTCTTTTATGATGTATATGGTTCTGCTTGAAGAACATCTTTTTGCAGATCTTGCCTACAGCCAGGGGGAGCATGTTCAGCACAGCAGAGCAGAGATATCAGCATGTACTCAGGGGGAGCACAACCCTTTGCCCTTGATGACAAAGGGGGAGAATGACTTTGAGGATCGTGGGGTTGCCATCAAGTCCAAAGGGGGAGGTCGTTGGCAGTTTGGCATAGGTGTGGCCCTATGGTACAGGTGTTGTCCTTGATGGAAACTCAGTTTGGTGTCAGACCTCAGTTCAGGTACTCAGAATGAAGGAAATCTTGTATATGCAGGTTCACCTTGCCGAAGTCGTGTATACATGCGGGTTATACGTTCAGAAGTCGCGTATGCGTATACACGCACTTTTATGCACAGAAAAGCGCGTACATGGTGGGAAACTTATTTTTGGTCCATGGTTGTTAGTCCTCGAAATTTGAACCTATGGTTTTGGGCCAAGGTATCTCGTCAGAAGTGTTGACCCCAGGTTTTGGGCCCTTGGTATTGGTTTATTATGGTTTTGGACCGTGGTATTGTGGAAGGCCTAAAACTATAAAAGAGGAAGGAAATCATGTGACAAGGATCATCTGAATTATTATTGAATATCTGATAATGTACGAGATCTGAAATATTGGTGATTAGCATTTTGGAGCAGATCTGGATCTGAATGAAGGAGGAACCTTAGCGAAAAGAAGGATAAGTTCTATTGATGGGTCATAATCTCTTGGCTTGAATGATAATATCTTTGCATGATTTTGATCTGTTATATCTGGCACATGCGTGATCTATAAATCTGATAAGCTGGGTTAATCAGTGCTTGAATACTTGAAAGAGTGAATTATGTTTGTAGATCTATATGCAGGTTCAGTTCAACTAAGGCGCGTATATACGCAGGTTCAGTGAAGGAAAACAACATACACGTAGGTTGTTCCATACGCAGAACCGTATGCACGCAGGTTTTAAGCCATTAAAGTAGCGTATACATTTTGAGTTGTGTTTTGATGCTTCTGTTTATCGCTGCAGTGTTCTGGGTTCAGTTTTGGTGTGTGGTATTGTTACTATGATCTGGGTACAGTCGTCAGAGAGGTGTTTATGTTGATTTAGTTTTGGTGAAAAGGTGATTGGTTGATGCAAAAATTCTTGACGGTTGATTGATGTGATTTGTGGATCCAGTCTAAAAATTTATGAAACGTGGTCCTTGAAAGAAAGAGAAGGTTGTAGCCTTCTGTAGGCCAACACCTACGTACTAGTATCTTGGCTAATGCAAGAGCTAATGGGGTTGTAGCTACCTTCTAGGAGAAGCTGGAAAACGAGAGAGAGTTGTAGCTCTCTGCAGGTTGCAGCCTGCGTACTGGTAAAAGGACTGCACCAATACATTTGTAAAAGAAGTTTCTAATTAAAGAAAAGATAGAGGCGAATTACAGTAGGTGGTTTTCACCCACATTGGGTTTCCACCTTATATCTTGTGTTCTTGTGTGCGATTGTCTTTCTGCTCTGCTTTACTGTTTCTGGTTACTGGTTATTTGCTTCTGAATCACAGATTAATAACTGACATCTGAAAGATAAATCAAATTATAAGTTTGCTTTGTATACGCAGGTTTCTTTATCTATAGTTGTGTATATATGCGGTTTTTATTAAGAGAAGTAGCGTATATCATCTAGAATTGAAAAGGAAATATTTGACTTGATAATACTGATTCACCCCCCCCCCCCCCCCAAGTATTATTTCCAACAGAAGTGAAATGGAGAAGAGGAATGGTTTAAGAGTTATTTTGGTCTTACTTTGTCATGGTTCAAAGAGTAGAGGCCATTATTCAAGATTAAGGGAGAAAAACCAAGAGTTTGGAGCTAATTGCATCAACTTTACACATGTTACAGGAATGCTACAGGGGGTGCTAAAGGAGGCCTTATTTCGCTACAGGAGCAAGATAACTTGATGAATGAAAAGTAAATCAGAAGAAAATGATATGGGATTTTTTAATTATTAATTATCATTCTTTAGAACTCCGTGTCAATTCAAATCACTCCAAAATACCCCTGTTAACACGTGCTAAAAATAGCCGAAAATTACTACTCTAAAAACTAGAAATTCAAGAACTAGTGAGCTAGTTAACCTACCAAATGCCTAACCTAATAAAGTGAAAACTATATGGGGTGAATTTTTTTATTAAATTGAATTTTTTTATGACCCAATACAAGTGGAATAAAATAAAATTAAGCTCATTAAAATGTTCTAAAAAATAGCAGAAAATTACTATTATTTTGCTACAAGGGATTTCCAAAAATTCTAGATTTGTGAACTAGTAGACCAATCCAAGTAGCTCGATGATTAATATGACTTTTCAAAGTTGTTATAAGGATGCACAATTACTGTGACATTCTAAATAACCTAAAAAATAACTCACTTCTATCATTTAACCAATGTAACCTACAACAAAAGAGGCATGAATAGTAAATACAAAAATAAGAGATGAGAGTGAAAAAAGACATTCAAAGGAAATAAAGAGATTGTACAAGAGGGATCTGAGGCTCCTAGGATGGGAAAGATGAAGGTAAATCAGAGTCCTATGAAGGAAACCAATCTTTAGAAGCTAAAAATTTCACCAAAATTCATTATTTGAATCAATCCAAGTACATCACTGCCAGAAATGAAAGTGGAGCTAGTGAATAACAAGTTTTCTCCACAAGAAAACATAGAAATACTTGCCGCTAGAGGAAAATTTTAATTGGTACTTATAAAAATAAATGAGGAAATATTCTCCTTGAAAGTAAGCATCTTTCCCCTCCAAAATACCTCAAATAGTGGATTTGGTTCCCAACACTAGGAATCTACATTAAATGACAAGGAACACATTCCTAGATTATCTCAAAGAGTGGAGTTCCTAAATTTGTCAATAATTTCATGATATGCAGTTCATTTATTATCTAATCTTGGTCCATATTGTAGTAGGGAGCAAGTCTCTATATTATCTAGTTCAGATTTTACTCTATATTCTCTTAATATTCTGCAAAACTAAATAATTTTAGGCACATATATGCAATTATCTCCAGACCTTCTGAAGGACATATTAAAGCTAAAAACATTATTAAGTGTAGGAGGAGAGGTTTAATATAGCCTCCATGTGCCTAAAAAAAATTTGGTGGGCCATAATTTTTATCTATTTGGGAGGCCCACCATATATAAAGTCAATCATGATTACATACATTTGAAGCATGTTCTTGTTGAGATGGATTCTCCCATGATGAAATTATGTTCATTTCTTTGACCATCTCCTTATACATTGTTTTGGACCTTCCTACTGTTATCACCAAAAAATGATCACATAACCATCTCTAACTAGGTGGATCAAAATATACCATGTAGGATTAATTTTACCATAGTAAAATCACTTTCACCATGGGAAATAATTTAGTAAACCATTTTTATTAAATTATTTTCTAATTAAAATAAAAAAAACCCATTAGAATAATTGAATAAGTCATTATTTATTTAATTTTTTGTAGGAATAATTATTAAATCATTATTTGAGAATTATTCATTTTCACATTTGACTAAATCCCCTAGGAATAATTAAATAAATGACTATTTATTTATTATTCCTTAATTCTATTATTGGAATAATTGTTAAATCACTATTTAAAAAGTATTTCAATCCCACACCATTCTTAATCAAAGTTTTATCATGGATATGAAATGTAAGTAGCCAGAAATTATTGTTAGGGTCACGTGTCACCTAGTGGCTTAAGTGAAGTGTTTTTGGGACACCTTCCAAGAAATTTCATAGTGACAAATGGCGACTCCACTGCTGCAATAACAATGTTCTTAGGTGACTAAAGTTTCAATAAATTTCAGGTTTTTTTACAACTATGTTTAGCCTCTTGATTTCTATTTATAGTATTATTTCCCTTTTGTCAAATTTTTAGATTCTGGTGGTTTCCTGGTTCTTTCCCTGTGTCACAGGTACTAGCCGAGTAGGAGACAGAAAAATCTATGTGAGATCTACCAGCCAAGAGTCTCAAGAGAAAAAAAAAACACTTTTCAACCCCATGTCTACGTTCCTGAGTGGAATTCTTGGCCCAAAAACTATGTTTTCCATTGTTCCAGGTTAGTACATGGGTTTTGAAAATTTTCCTCAATTTTTTCAGAAATGTTTCAAATTTGTTGAGATTGTTGTGTGTAGACTAGGAAGGGTACTTTATCTCTATTTTTATTCTCTCCTAGGCCTATATTCTCTTAGTTTTTCTCTTAGAGGAAGGAAAGTGTCCCCTAGGGTTTAGAGTACACCTCCAAATTGTTAGGAATAGATTAGTTGGGTGAGGACTCTAGGGTTTTAGCATTTTCAGCCACTGATTTTTAGAGTCTGATCCATTACTTTTCAACATCTTTGGATAGGTTTATTTTAAATTTTCTCCTTTTAGAGTTTTGGTTTTTATTTTTACCCTTAGGATCCCCTTGAGCATCCTCGGTTTTGGACCTTCATACCTATCCTTCGCAACATTTTTCACCTCTGATTTCTGTTGTTTTTCTACACCATTTTCTAGATCTTAGTACCTTTGACATTAGGTCTTTTATGCATTTTATGTGTCTTTTAGTGGCTTTTTTTCCCTCTCTTTCTTAGTTTCCTGATAACATTTTTGGGTGGGGTTTTGGGTGCTTTATTGGTTTTTTATTTTCTATCATTTTCAACATTATTTACAATATTTTAGCACATTAGTTTCCTCAGCAAATGGAATCATAAAACATGCTCAATTAACTCATCCACTTGACACATTGTTTTCACACACTCGCACCCTAAGCGAACGTGAGCTTGGTTAACATCACCAAACCAAGACCTGAAACACTACACCTTAATAACTCAAAATGCATAGATTAATCCCACTTCGTAACTAGGGCCAAAAAATCTTTGTATTTTAGGCGTAGGATTGGTGGGATAGGCTTCCAATAACACCCATCGATCACTTTCATTGAGACATAGAAGTTGACATATTAGGGAGCTTAAAATACATCACCATCCCATGGTCCAAAGTGAGAGTGCATCAAAAATCCAATTCAGAGGGGGTTAGGCTAGGTCATCGTGTGA
Organism: Pinus tabuliformis; assembly: GCA_031772625.1. NCBI lineage: Eukaryota > Viridiplantae > Streptophyta > Pinopsida > Pinales > Pinaceae > Pinus > Pinus tabuliformis. The sequence goes on along the minus strand of CM062817.1, from coordinate 1,165,128,113 downwards.
GAAATTCTCCTCACAGCTACCCAACCTGTGGCAGGGAATCTTGTGTGTTCAATGACTAACAAGAAGCTCAAGAATCAACCAACCTCATTGGAAGAAGGTAACCACAGTGACCGATATTAGGAAAAAACCTTATAGGACTGGTTGTGGGAAGCAATTGGTTCTCTACCCTACCTTTCTCTAGATAAATCTGCTTGCGGGGATGAGATTCTATTAAGTAAGAAGTTTTTTGTAAGGTCATCTAAAATAGTGGACTTAGGATTGTTTAAGGATTTATACCACCTATAGGTTATAGGTTTTTTTTCTTTGATAGGACATGTTTTCTTTTATTATAGTAACATCAGTAATATAGTTTTACACTTGCACCAGTGCACTAGGTGTTTTCTTGTCGTTTGTTGCTCTTTTATTCCTATCATCACCCTTTGGTCATTAGAGTCATCATTGTCTTGACATCATTGCAGCCCCTAGGAATTTGTGGCAGATAATTTGAGGCCTTCACCCTCAGTTCCCATTATGACATATTACTCCTCCCCGTCGATTTAGAGTACATCTTCTCAATCATTTATCGAGTCATAATTATGATTATGATTCTACTAATTCTTATAGATATTCCTTTTATTCTACATCTTCTCAACCCTGTACCATCACCATGTCATGCACCAATGTGGGTGCGGGAAACCACGGTGGTAACCCAGGCACCAACCAGAGTAACGCTAGAAGTGGAACCTCCACCGGTGTCGCCACTTCTCCTCCATTACTTCATTTTATGGTTGGTTTGAGTCTCCTTGATTTCATCTAGCTCATCAATGATCCTCTTATCCATGATCCCAATTAGACATCTATTCCTACTAAACATCCTTCATACATCCCAAAGTTTCAAGCTAATGCTGGAGAAGATCCTGCAACTAATGTTTGCTCCTTCCATATGTGGTTTTCATCCAATTCTGTCACTAAAGACTCCATCCTTCTTTGTTTGTTCCAACATAATATTACAGGAGTTGCTGCTAAGTGATATGTCAATCAACCCAGAGCCACTCATTCCACTTTTGTCACTCTTGCCAAATATTTAATTTCCTATTTCCTGTTACCTCTCCATTATGACACTGGTACCAAACCATTGGCTTCTTTCTGTAAAACTTTTGCTACTCACCTATTTGACATTTTTTAGGAATGGCATGGAAGGAGGAGCATATCTAGAGCTCCTGAATTTGAATACGACGTATATGTGGATTGATTCCTTAGATCACTTTTGGCCCCCATTGTTAAATATGTCATGTCACACATCCCCCAGTCTAACGAAGATTCACTCTAAGTAGCCTTGAAAATTGATCTGGTCTACGCCTAGTCATATTATGTTTATATTGTCATCCCTAATCTGACTCGGCCTAGTGCTACTAATGCACCAAGGACACCTCATTCCACAGATTTCATATTAATTGGAACCATTTCACACCCTCAACCATATGCTCCACCTTTGATGAGTTATGGTCAACATCACAGACGGACTAGTTCCTCTGACATTTATCCTTCCCCCAATATTTCTCATGGAAACTCTTATTGAGGTCCCAACAAGCCATATGCATATCCCCATCTGCATCATCAGATGTTAGGGCTAGCTATTGGTTCAGTTGTTTATCCCAAATTTTCTGCATCTCCTTACTTTTAGTATTCACTTCCTAGCGCTGTAAACCCTCCACCACGAACACCCCAACTCCCCATGTCTTCTCCACCTCTGCCACAGTAACAACCTCTTCCACAAGGTCAAGTGAATGCTCAACAGAGCATAGCTAATCCCCCCAACCCCAAGAAAAGGAAGAAGGGGAAAGGTAATTAGAACCAACAATCTCAAGGTAATCAAGGTAGCTAGGGTCCACCACCAAATGCACCTTAGGGACCCCAACCTAATCCTACAACCCAACAATAGGGTGGACAACCAAAGAAAAACAAGGGTCTTTGTATGAACAAAACTTGTTCCTATTGTGGTGTATATGGCCTTTATACTCATGATTGTCCCCTTTTACCTAATATGAGTCATGTATGGGAAGCTCAAGAAACGTATTATAGAGGACCCAAGCTCATAGCTCCTCCTCCTCTTGCTTCATCTCAACTGGTTGTGCTTACCAATCATTTTCCTCACCAAGGATATCTTGCTTCTCAACCTACATAGGATCATACAACTCCACAGTCTGGTCACAATGATTATCATATTCTTAAGATGAATTCTGATGAGTTCAATACCGAACCAGTCAAAATCCAGACTTGATCACGCCAATATTACAAGCCACCCACTAAGTCACCAACTAAGCCCCAAGTTTCAACTCAACCTCTCTCATCATCCAATGACATATTACATATCCCTCCATCTAAGGTTGAGGTTATTCCCGAGATCTCCAAAGGCCCATTATGTTGAAACATTGTTTTTTCTAAATCCACCCATACTTATAGCATAGGAGATGAGTTGGTGCAATCCCCTACTGCCATGTCAATGCTAAAAGTTCTCCAAACATGCCCATACTAAGGAAAATATATACTCTTTGCTTTGGGTGTTGTGGATCCCCAAGATGATCATATGATTGTATTTCATGTTAACAAGTCGGAAATCTTCCCCTACCTTCGTCCGTTGCATTTAAAGTACTATTGTCCATAAGAAATTTCATTGTCCAGTGGTGTATCATAGGTGAAGGCGCCTCCACCTATTGTTGGGCTGTGAATACGACCACTTTTTAAACACTTATTTTATCCATTTTTACTCTTCTTTATCATGTCATTTATTATAATTTATTATATAAATCCAATTTAGAATGATTTATGCTCTTATGAATGAATATTATTTATTCTCCTTTATTTTTAATAAATTGATGATTATGCATGATTTTATCAATGATAGTTTTAATAAACTGGTTGTAAGACTATTCACCATTTTTAGCCTCCAAAACAATTTCCAGATTGAAGATCTGATCATTAAATATTCCAACTCAGAAATTCGTTGGAATAAGAAGTGACAATTTTACAGTTACGATTCTGGGAAAATTAAGAAGAATCTGGAAAATCCGGAACATGGGTTTTGTCCAGAACGAACCAATCTAACTTTTATGAAGAACGGTTTGCCAAAATTCAGTTTGTATTGAGAGAAATGCAAGGTTCTTTGAGCATAATTTTCTCAGATTTGTTGTGTGGCCATTTTCCAAATCTCAGCTGCAAAGCCAAATTCGCCTTGCTCTTGTTGAAAGATAGATGGAAATATATTTTCTTGTTGATCAATTGGTTATAAGCAATCCAATTTTCTAATAGAAATCATGTTGTAATTATCTCTGTTGTAAATGCTCTTTGATCTCTATATTTAAATGAAAACAAAGATCAGAGATGGGGATGGAAAAATGATGAAGGATTAGAGATTTAGAATTGAGGATGGCTGAGAGAATGTAGAATTAGGAATAATGGATTCAAAATTATGATTTGAGAATTAGAAATTCAAAATTAAGGATTCATGATTCATGATAGGATAGGAGAAAAAACGGATTGTTGCATGTTGTAATTCTCAAAGCTTCAGCTGTTGTAATTATTTCAAGTTTGATGATTAATATATGATTTGGGAGTTGTTGTTCATTCTTCTCGTCTGAGGTAGCTCTGCAACATCCGCTGGCGGCTAAGGACCCAACCTCTGGTGGATTGTGTTGCTGTTGTATATTATATCTGTAGTTATGCGTGGTTTTTCTTATCAGCTCTATTTGGTAATCTGATATGTTCTGTTATTTTACATCACAGCTCTGTTACATTTGATTTACTGAGTAATATCATTTCTGAGACAGAACCATTATATTAACTTTGTAACTTATTACTGTTCCTTTAAGTAATGATATAATATTGTCGGTCTTTACAGAATACTGTTATTGTTCAATTACAGAGTATCTGTGTTGTACACTTATCCATTGGTATTACTGAATTCATCTTAGAGATTATATTTCCTTGCAATTGTTGAATCTATTAATGTTACCATTCCATTACAAAATACAGTGGTACTCTTTATAACTAAGATTGATAACTGGAGTACTAAGATCAGATTACTATTAAGGTGTGTCATGTGCATGTATGTGTGGCTTTCAAGTGTTGTTCTATAGTCCATTATTAATCAGTGTTGTTCTATGTCGTGCACTGCTCGATTCATTCTTAAAAGTAGGGGATTGCCATTTGATTTCTGTAGGACATGATTGTTTCATTTATTCTTGTAGACGTAGGTGTTGTTGCTTATTAAATTTAGCTGTTGTTATAATTTCCTAGTCATTGTTCCATTCCTTATCTGTTGTTCCATTTGTTGTTATTCACATTATCTTTTCTTTGGTGTGCAGCAGGGCTGTCAACTGTAGAGAACATTAGTTACTGCTTCTTTGTTCTCATATTGATTATCTTGTTCCAGTTTGATATCAATTGTATCAATCTCTAGAGGAATGAGTTATTGCTACTGTATCCTTGATTGATGTTTGTTGAGTGAATAGTTGGATTTCAGAGCATTTGAGTTTATGTTGTTGTAGTTAGGTTTCTTTTCAAGCATCTATTTACTTTTAAGAGCATTTGAGTTTATGTTGTTGTAGTTAGGTTTCTTTTCAAGCATCTATTTACTTTTAAGCACTATACTGCAAAACATTACTCTTGAGTAAATAGCCGCCTCAAACTGAGTACACTCTTGAAATAAAAATTTGTGCCTGGGTTGACAATTAATGTGAAAATAATTAGGAGTTAAAAAGACACCTTTTTATTGCTTGACATTTTAGCATTGTTGTCGGGGAGAGTGTAGCCATTTTTAAAAGAGTAGTGTGCATCTGATGAGTCCCTGTTAGGAAATAATTGGGTATTAAAAACGGAAGCTAAGAACATACGTACGGAGCATGTAGAAACCCTGCTCCCCCACCCGCTTTCTAAAAAATCTATTAAAGAACTTGGGGTAGAAATAAATGTTTGAATTTTTGTGTGAATGACTAAAAAATAAAAAATAAAAAATAAAAAAATAGAAATTTTGAAAAACAAATCTCATGATTTCACTCAAGTGGTGATGTAAGCACCACCCATTTCACTAACCGATTGACAGGAACATTTGAAGAAGGAGCTTCGAAGAAACACATGAAGAACATCTTCTATTATGGTAAGAAATGGATCACATTTCTACTTTTGAATTTCCTATCAAATATCTAGGAGGAGTGGCACAAATGCACATAATTCCCCCCATCTTCTCTACCAAATTTTCATGGTTTAGAAAATGAAGATCCATATACATTCTTATTTGAGTTCGAAACACTTTGTAGAGGATATGATTATTACACTAATGATCAAAGATTGAAAGTGTTTCCTCTTACTCTAAAAGGAGCAGCTCTCTGATGGTTCATGAGCCTAGGTGGGAACTGCATCCAAACATTGGAGGACATGAAGAACATATTCTTCAAGAAGTACCAAGACTATTGCAAGGCCAACGAAGATATTTTTGATATGATACAAGGGGAAGATGAAAGCTTGGAGGACTATGTAGATTGATCTGAATACAACCTTCAAAAATCAAAATATAAGCATTTGGAAAAAGAGATCTTAAAAACACTCCTTCTTAAAGGAATCAAAGATGAATTTTTAGAACTTTTAAATTTGATAGGAAAAGGTGATGTTTTTCAATTGTCATATGATGATGTTTGTAAATTGTGCATAAGGTATTCAAGAGGAATCTCCAAGGCTGGTAAGAATCCTAGAGATGTATGTTCTTTGTTTTCCAAATCTGCTACAAGAACAAGAGACATAAGAGCTGAAATCAATGTTTTATTTGAAAATTTTAAAGTTAATTTTATTAGCTTTCTAAATGCAAAATTGGATGTTTTGCAGGTGTTTTGCCCTCATGATCGAAAGGAGCACCCCATAGATAGTTGTTCTTCCTTATCTAATTTGGAAGTGGCATATCAAAGAGATAGGGAAACTGCAACAAGGTCAATAGGTATGGTTCAAAACACTTCCTCTTCATTCTCTTGCATAATCCAGCATGGAATACTCACATGTTAGAGTAGCCATGTCAATCGCAATATAACCACCATCAATCTTATCTACAAATTTGGCATGGTTCACCTTATGATTGCATGACTACTCTCCCTCATCTTGTAACACAAACATATTCTCCATATTCTTCACCAGCTCTTCCACAACATCTTGTTTTCCCATCAAATCCATCCACTCAACCCAACCAACCACATCATCAAAATGCTCCATTCCATACACAATTTCCTCCTCAATTAATTCCACACCCTCACCACAATAAATCAGTACAACATGCTTACAATGTTGAACTGAAAAATTTATTGTTAAGTTATGGTACGTTCTATGCTTATAACAGTTTACTTCTTTTCCTTATTATATTCCAAAGATTAGCAATCACATGTACATAAAGTAAAGTGCAGATAGAACATTAAACAATCGACAGAAAAAAGCTAAGACAAGAGACACAAAATGTGGTGGCTAGCCAGGGACAAACCCCACAATGTGTGGGGAGACCCTTTGATAAAATCTTCTTTTATCTTCAATAATTCAGTAGAGAGAAATAGTACAATAAATCTGATTCATATCAGCAGCAGCAAACCCTAGATCAACAACATCAGCATTAGCGACTTCATTATCAAACTAGGGCAGACGATATCTTGCAAAATGTTCGTCGAATTGACTTCATTCCACCACCTAAAGTTGCGGCTTTCATAGGAGGTTCAGATGAACCTATAGCACAGTTCCGAAGAGGAGATCTTCTAGGCCACGCAGGTCGATCTTTACTTCTGTAGTTGCAACTTCAGTTTTAGCAGTTTCCGACTTCAAACTAGGGCAGTCGATATCTTGCAAACCGTTCATCAAATTGACTTCATTCCACCACCAAAAGTTGCGGCTTTTAGAGGAGGTTCAGATGAAACTAGAACGCAGTTCCAAAGAGGAGATATTCTAGGCAACATAGGTCAATCTTTACTTCTGCGGTTGTAGCTTCAGTTTCAACAGTTTCTAGCTTCAAACTAGGGCAGTCGATAGCTTGCAAACCGTTCATTGGATTGAATTCATTCCACTACCAAAAGTTGTGGCTTTCAGAGGAGGTTCAAATGAACCTATAGCACAGTTCCAAAGAGGAGATATTCTAGGCCACACAAGTCAATCTTTACTTCTGCAGTTGCAGCTTCAAATTCAACAGCTTCCAGCTTCACATGTGTGAGAGAGAGACCCATTTCAGCGTAGTAGAGAAGAGATTCATTTCTACGTAGTAGAGAGAGAGAGAGAGATGTGATGAGATGAGTGTGTCCAAATGAGGAAAAGTCCTCTTATATTTATACACAACGTTGGTGCGTGAATAGATGCGACTGTTGGGATTCTGAGCCTACATGAGTTGTAGGTCGGCTTGATAATAATTCCATAGTCAAAATAAATTCATATCTCCATGAATACTTATCGGAATCAGATGATCTTTATATCAATCCTACACCTCTCGATGAGAGGAATCTAATAAAAATATTATTAGCCATGAATAAGATGACCCACATGAAGTTTTTCCCTGGTTTCCAATTTTAACACTCCCTCTCAACCATGGAGAACTTCATCTGCAATCTGTCTATCAGTCGTTACTATTCATCCATCAAATGCACTGCCCTGTATAGCCTGACCCTTGCCCCACTCTACTCTATTTTTCCTGTTCTGCTTTGTCTTGTTCTACCCTGCACTGATCTGTACTGTTTTGATATGTTTTTCTTTGCTCTTGCATTGTTTTGTTCTGCTATGCTTTTGTCTGAATTATGAAGAAGAAGAAATGATCGAGGATGTATCATACTGACTCAAAGTCAGTCTCAGAGTATGTACCACTAGTCCTAGACTAGTCTCAACCAACCTGAAGTCAGCGTCATAGTGAGTACAACTCCACTCGTCCTAGACTAGTATCATCCTGCACTAACTCAAAATCAGTCTCAAAGTGTGTACCACTGGTCGCAGACCAGTCTCAGCTGACCCGAAGTCAACTTCATAGTAAGTACCACTCCTACCACTGGTCCCAAACCAGTATCGTAGTCTCAGAGAGTGTACCACTGGTCCCAGACCAGTCTCAACCGACCTGAAGTCGGTGTCATAGTATGTACCACTCTCACTCGTCCCAGACCAGTACTGCACTGACACGAAGTCAGTCTCGGAGTATGTACCACTAGTCCCAGAGCAGTCTCAACCGACCTGAAGTCAGCGTCATAGTATGGTACAACTCCTACCACTGGTCCCAGACTAGTATCGCAGTCTCAGAGAGTGTACCACTAGTCCCAGACCAGTCTCAACAGACCCGAAGTCAGCGTCATAGTATGTACCACTCTCACTGGTCCCAGATCAGTACTGCACTGACACGAAGTCAGTCTCGGAGTATGTACCACTGGTCCCAGACCAGTCTCAATCGACCTGAAGTCAGCGTCATAGTATGGTACAACTCCTACCACTGGTACCAGACCAGTACTGCACTAACACGAAGTCAGTCTTGGAGTATGTACCACTGGTCCCAGACCAGTCTCAACTGACCCGAAGTCAGCGTCATAGTATGGTACAACTCTTACCACTGGTCCCAGACCGGTACCATTGATCCCAGATCAATGGAGGTCATCCTAGCATAGGGAGTACGGTAGATACAACGATGCGTCCATTGGTACTATTATGGTCCCTAACTTCATTTCCCTGCTCATTGATCAGATGAGAGGTACTTCCCATGAGTCCCAGAATGCATGGGTAGGATGCCTCGACAGGAGAACTAATCAATCCTTTCCACACAGGAGAACACATCCATCCTGCTACAATCTCTGTGGAGAACACATCAATCTAGGCTTCCATGGAGAAAACATCAATCTAGGCCTCACAGGAGAACTAATCATCCTGCTACACGGGAGAGCGAATCATCTTGTTCCACAAGAGAGCGAATCATCTTGTCCCACAAGAGAGCGAATCATCTTGTTCCAGTGTGCACCACCAGGGGGAGGGTGAATCACCCTGTGGTCATATGTTGCTCCAGTAGGAACCGCAAGCCCTCAGAGCTCCCAGAGCTCAATGTATGCAACATGCAGCACCCTTGTACAAGGGTTTCTTGCCGACTCCAAGTCATTTGGGAGAATCATAGATTAGATCTTTCCTTGGGGCTTTGACAAGGTGTATCAACCTATACATCATCTTAATGTGATGGAGCTTCCATGCTCATCGACTTACCTATCCCAGATGATGTCTATCTACTGGAGCAGTTGACGAATATGGGATTCCTCAATAATCGAATCCCACCTTTGGTTGTTACAGAGAATCAAAGTGGTATCCAATGTAAATCCAAACAACTCACTGAAGAGCTTTCGCAACCAGACTGCCTCACACAAGGTTATGCTAGCAACAATATATCCTGCTTCGGTGGTGCTCAAAGCCACCGACTTCTGCTTCCTGCTCATCCAGGATATCGAAGCAGATCCCAAGGTGAAATAGTACCCGGAAGTGCTCTTACGGTCCACCACACTGCTTGCCCAATCAACATCAGTATATCCAAGTAGTCTCACATCTTTAGCCGTGTATCTTAATCCATGAGAGATTGTGTCCTGAAGACATCTCAGAAGATTCCTGGCATCAATCCAATGAGGCTCAACCAAATATGAGCTCACAATGCTAACTGCAAAACATATGTTCAGACGAAGGTTCACCAAGAACATCAATGCGAATGAGTTTTTGAAACTCAGAGGCATTTCCCAAGTCTGGTCTGACATCACTACCATATGACTTCTAAAAGTTAAGATCCTCGAGGTAGTCATAGGCTTGCAATCCATCATACCGAATCTTTCCAATATATTTACCACATATTTTCCTTGAGATAGGAAACTTTCCCTTGGATTCTGCCACACTTCAAGTCCTTGGTCCTTCATTTCAAATTCAAAAGCCATCTCCCTCTTACATTTGTGAATGAGAGGGTTTTCACCTGTTAGAAAGAGGTCCTCCACATACAACACCAGTATGAGAGGCTTTTCATCTCCAACCTTGAAGTAAAGGTTAGGATCAGCTTCACTCCTAGTGAATCCCAGCTTCATCAAGTAGCTATCGATCCTCTCATACCATGCTCGGGGTGCTTGCTTCAGCCCATAGAGAGCCTTCTTCAACCTGCATACATGAGATTTTCAATCATAAATCTCAAATCCTTCAGGTTGCTCCACATAGACCTCTTCTTTGATAGAACCATGCAAGAACGCGGTCTTAACATCCATTTGATGTAGGTTCCATCCTTGTGAAGCCACAAGGGCTATGATCAAGCGGATGGTCGTATATCTGGCAACAGTTGCAAATATCATAGTCTATACCTCCCTTTTGGGATAAACCACGAGCAACAAAATGAACCTTATACCTTTGCATACTTCCATTTGCTTCATGCTTTATCTTGTAAAGCCATTTTGAAGTAACAATTGTCTTGTCCAGGGTCTAGGAACTACTTCCCAGACATCATTCTCCATAATAGACTCATATTCTATGGTCATAGCATCTTCCATAGTTAATGCTTGATGACATCTGAGAATGATGAAGGTTGATTTTGTATGATCGTGCTCATGATGTTCAGGTATCCCTGATACCTGTTAAGTTTCTTACTTTGATGGAAGGTTCCTTAGGGTGCAGCATGTCCTTTAGCATCATCAAGTATCCCCCTAAGCCATAAAGGCCTCTTCCTCGAAGAGGAAGGCTCATGTGGATGAGGATCAATCGGATCCATGGGTTCTTCTACATCATCCTTTTCTTTCGGTTCCCTGGTGTCGGCTTCTTGAGAGCTACTCAAAGTGAGTAGATTGTCCACCTTACTGAGAGCCATATCTTTGTCAAAGGTGACATCATGTCTAATCACGACTTCCCTTTGATCAGTGGTGAAAATTTCTTCAGGAGTTTAGGAACCCAATGCTTGATGAGGGCATCGATTTTGTACATATACGGCGGTGATTGTAGTTTCAGCCCATAGAAACTTTCGAAGTCTTTGATCATGTAGCATGGCCCGGATAGCTTCCATCATCGTGTGGTTATTCCTTCCCACCACACCATTCTGTTCAGGAGTATGTGGTGTAGTAGTCTCCCTCTTAATGCCAACCTCAGGTATTCCTGAGTAAACCAATTGTAATATATTGGAGCTCTTACTTTGGCTTGAGCGGAATGGTCCCCTTTTGAGCTTTCCTTTGGCACATCCCGGACATACACCTTCTTTCTCTACTTGGAATTCAGGCATCCCTGTTACCATTCGTCTTACATCAGGTAGAGCTTTGTAATGAAGGTGGGAAAACCTCCGATACCAAAGTTCGGACTAAAGAGTTGTGTCACAAGACATGACACCTAGCGGACTTCCATCGAGCTGATATACTGAATCAACACTAAACCCAAGAGTAAAAGCATATTTAAAATTATTTTTCCATATACATACCTTGTCATTATTCTCTTTGATGATTGCTCTTGCTCTTTCTCGGGCTTTTTCTTCACCTCACCTCTGATACCATGTTAAGTTATGCTATGTTCTGTGCTTATAACAGTTTACTTCTTTTCCTTATTATATTCCAAAGATTAGCAATCACATGTACATAAAGTAAAGTGCAGATAGAACATTAAATGATCGACAGAAAACAAGCCAAGACAAGAGACGCAAGATGTGGTGGCTAGCCAGGGACAAACTCCACAATGTGTGGGGAAACCCTTTGATCAAATCTTCTTTTATCTTCAATAATTCAGCAGAGAGAAATAGTACAATAAATCTGATTCATATCAGCAGTAGCAAACCCTAGATCAACAGCATCAACATTAGCAGCTTCATTATCAAACTAGGGCAGACGATATCTTGCAAACCGTTCATCAGATTGACTTCATTCCACCACCAAAAGTTGCGGATTTCAGAGGTGTTCCAGATGAACCTATAGTGTAGTTCCAAAGAGGAGATATTCTAGGCCACGCAGGTCAATCTTTACTTCTGTAGTTGCAGCTTCAGTTTTAGCAGTTTCCGGCTGCAAACTAGGGCAGTCGATATCTTGCAAACCGTTCATCGGATTGACTTCATTCCACCAAAAAAAGTTTCACTTTGAGAGGAGGTTCAGATGAACCTATAGTTCAGTTCCAAAGAGGAGATCTTCTAGGTCACGCAGGTCAATCTTTACTTCTACATTTGCAACTTCAGTTTTAGCAGTTTTCGGCTTCAAACTAGGGCAGTCGATATCTTGCAAACCGTTCATTGGATTGACTTCATTCCACCACCAAAAGTTGCAACTTTCAGAGGAGGTTCAGATGAACCTACAGCACAGTTCCAAAGAGGAGATCTTCTGGGCCACGCAAGTCAATCTTTACTTCTGCAGTTGCAGCTCCAAGTTCAACAACTTCCGGCTTCACATGTGTGAGAGAGAGACCCATTTCAGCGCAGTAGAGAAGAGACTCATTTCTGCGTAGTAGAGAGAGAGAGAGATGTGATGAGATGAGTGAGTCCAAATGAGGAAAAGTCCTATTATATTTATACACAACATTGGTGGGTGAATAGATGCGACTATTGGGCTTCTGAGCCTACATGAGTTGTAGGTTGGCTTGATAATAATTCCATAATCAAAATAAATTCATATCTCCATGAATACTTATCAGAATCGGATGATATTTATATCAATCCTACACCTCTCGACGAGAGGAATCTAATAAAAATATTATCAGCCATGAATAAGATGACCCACATGAATTTTTTCCCTGGTTGCCAATTTTAACATTTACCCACCCTTCCCACCCATTCTATCTCACATGCACCATTAGAGAAAACTTACAATGAGATTCAAAATGTTTCAAATTCAAGAATTGTAGAAGCTATTGGAAAAAATGAGGTTTCTTTTAGTTTGAATCAACAAGCCATTTTAAAAGCTCAAAAATTTCATGGTATGATGGCTATGGCAAATCAAAAAAGTAACGGATACATTGAAGATTGGTTTCACTCCATCACTTGTTTGCAACATCACTCCATACTTCAACAATTTTTGGCACTATCTTTTCAAGGGAAGTTGGCTTCTCATACCCTAATGTTCATTAATATGCATTTTTCAAATTTGGGTATGTGCATACATGAAGCCTTATTTCGAAGATGGATCCACTAGAAGTACTCATATACATAGTCATATTCATTTTTCAAATCAAAATAGCTTAGTGTAGAAAATAAAATAAATAAGGGAATAAATAAATGCATTTTGTTTTTTTAATGAAAAACTAATTGTTTTTTTGTTGCAACACGCTGTGGAAATCAACATCAATGATAATTTTTTAATTCATTTGTGTATGTAGATGAATTATATTGCAAATAAAAATTCTACAAACACTTATATTCATTTTTATCACCAATTTGAAAAATTGCTTGCATATCATTTTTTTGGCTTGTGGGCTTGATGGAATTTTTGAAAACATAGTCGGGACAGTCATGTTTTGAGGGATCAAAAGGGAATATTTTTAAAACTTCTTTCTATCCTAAGTAACCCTTAATGTCTACTTCCCAATCCAATTTGAATCACTCAATTTGGATTTGAAACGAAAAAGTTAGAACCAAAGCATTGACCGAATGTCTAGCGGGCAGCTCAGGAATAGAGTTGGGACAATTGGTTTTTGGAGGCATAAATGACAATATTTTTAAAACCTGTTTCTACGGGAGATTCCCCTATGAATCTAGTTTACAATTCAGTTTGAATCACTCATTTTTGATATCGTATGGGGAAGTTATGATCAAAATACTGACTCTCTATCATAAATCAACACTCTTAAAACTTTGTCTTTTCGGTTGTTCCTTAGAGTATTTGACCTATCAATTATTCTTGTCCTCAAAACATGTTTCTATTGGAGATAAATAAATGAATACAATTTCATTTCAAATTTGAATCATTCGAATCCGATGTCAAACGAAGAATTTATGCTTAAAACATTCACTGTTGTTCTAAGTGGGGTAATAAAAAATCACTCTGTTATATAGGTTGTTATAACTAAAATTGATATATCATATCATTGAATTTTTAAAATCTATTTCTATTGGAGATAAATCTTTGAATTAGCTTCATCTGGCTTTGGAATCGCTCAATTTGGACGAAAAACAAAGAAGTTGTGATTAAAACACTGCAGGTTAGCATGATTGGCCACTGCTCTCTTGCAGGTGACAAATAAATCTTACTTTGTTATTTTCTCAGTGAATTTGTTATACAGAGTAACTACTTGTTGTTATTTTTCATAGTTCTTGGATTATGAGAGCCCAATCACCTCTCTTTCTTCATGATTTAATGTTTTATTGCAGGTAGACACTCGTTTTTTGCAGGTCTTGGAAAAATAAAGAAGGTCAATTTATGGACGGGTGATTTTCGAAAGAAATTTTATGAAACAAAGGAATTTCATCCAACTCATTACCCAATGGATTCATAACAGAAGAAATGAAGGATTGATTTCCATTTGAAGATTCATGTCTTGTCACTGCTGCCAAAACATTTTTCAAAAAGATCATTTTTTTTACATAATATCATAGCTGTTGTAACTTAATTTATTTATTTACTTACTATTTTTTGTTGTTTCTTTTCTAATTTCTCTTATCTTTTGTGTTTCAGGTGTTGCTTCATTCAAAGTATAACTCATCCTTAGCATCAATGCCATGAACAACGAATTTGTTTTTTACATGCTTTCATTTTTCACGTTTTGTTGTTCCTTTTCGAAATGGGACAACACTTCTGCACTTTCACGTTTTGTTGTTCCTTTTCGAAATGGAACAAAACTTCTACACTTTCACATTTTGTTGTTCCTTTCCGAATGGAACAACACTTCTTAACTTTCATGTTTTGTTGTTCCTTTTCGAATGGAACAACACTCCTGCAATTTCACGTTTTGTTGTTCCTTTTCGAAATGGAACAACACTTCTACACTTTCACGTTTTGTTGTTCCTTTCCGAATGGAACAACACTTCTGCACTTTCACATTTTGCTATTCCTTTCCGAATGGAACAACAATTCTCCACATTCACATTTTTGCTGTTCCTTTTCGAAGGAACAACACTTTTACATTTTTGTTGTTCTTTTTCAAAGGAACAACATTTTCATATTTTTTTGTTCCTATTAAGGAACAACACTTTTTTCACATGCATTTTTTTGTTGTTCCCTATAGAAAACAACATTTTTTCGTGTGTATTTTTTCTTTTTGATATGAATTTCCTTTATTTTTCCCTATAAGGCACAACACTTTTCGAGTGTTTTTGTTGTTCCTTAAAAAAAACAACACTTTGGGAATATTTTCGAGAGCAATCCTTTCTTCCTTTTATGGGATTATTCCTAGATCATCTCAACCACATTTTACTGATTCTCTTTCATGGCATGAAGTACACTACTTTTATGAAGACAATAATTATGGATTCTTTTGAAGCGAGTTAATATCATTCATGTTATGATCTTTAACATGACAACTCCTTGATGATAACTTATTTTCAAAAGGGACACAATTATTTATGTACTACTTTACTGCACTATCTTCTATTGAACATGATATTGATTGATCATCTTAATACCATGATGGTTCCACTCTTCTTGGTTATAATCTTCTCTATCTATAATAAATGAGATTATGGGTATATTTTTTTCTATTGACATGTTCAACTTCTTCCACCATCCCTGCTCTTAAGGAGTCCTGAGCCTCCCTCTTTTTATCATAAAAATGTGTAATAACAACAAAATTTTGTTCGCAGATGGAGGATAGGGGGTCTCATTACGAGCCAGCCTACCATGTTCACAAGGTTGTAACAAAGTGACATTCCCATTATGGCCACCACACCAAAGTTATGATCCATTGGATAGCCAAATTATCCTTGGAACAGGAGGTCTCATCACGAGTCGGCCTAATCACTTTTGCTACATCCCAGTGAATGGCAATGTGGTTATCTGGTTACCACGCCAGCACAATGATCTCTTATTTATAACAATATTGCAACTCTCCATTTATAAATTAAGGATCCTGGCTCATATGGGTTAAAAGGCAACCCTACCAACGCTATAGACGTCTGCTGGCAGCAGAGGCTCTACTTATGGTATTGAAGTTATATCTTATCGTCAATTATTACTATAATAACCTTTTCTTATTTTTTTTCTTTTTATCAGAGAAGTTATTTCCTTAATTTTCCCTGTTTTGAACCTTTACGCATGAGAAATTATTTTCTGATCAATCACATCATTTTTCAGCTAGAATACCATCAACAAAGCATCTTTTTCGCATATTGATGTCCTTTTTCTCTTTTTCATAACTTATCATCAATCCAAAGCATCCTATCTCTTATTCATAACCATCTTTACACACTTTGCTCTCATTATAACCTTAACTCTCGCTGTCCTATCATTAATATGTGTACTCTGCTTCATTTACTGCTATATTGTTCATTCCCTTACCTTGCCATCAGCACAACCCCTCGCATACACTTTATGGTCATGGAATTCCTTTTCCAATTTGAAGGGGGAATGTATGCATTATGGGATAGCATGCGATATGAATACTACACTCTGCGATAACTTGTTGATTTGACAAAAAAATTTCTGATTGAAAGTTTTGCATGCATCTTATTTATTTCTATTCAAAACTAACACTATAGATCCAAGAACATTGTATGCAAAATAGTGCTTTGTTTATAGGAGAACAACAAGAATGGGCAGAACTTTATTCACAGCATGACCACACTATTGCAACTAACAGAAGAGGCTCAAGCAACTCGCGAACGTGAACAATTCTTCAGACATGATGTGCTTGCTTGGATTCCACCTTTTGCATCACTTTTAGTGCCAACTCTGCCTACATCCGTTTCAACAAATGCCAGTACATATATGTCATTCCACATTTTTCTTTTTGGAGGTAAAACTCGAGGTAAAATAGCATAATTTTCTGATTTATTACAATTTTAGGAGAATTTCATAAAAATCCATTTTGAGCATTATTTATCATCCTTCAGTACACATCTGTACCACTTCCCATTTTTCAACAACATATTATCTTTCAATTTGGGGGAGTGTTTCTTTCATTCATTTCTTTCTTATGACCATGTCATTCATATTCTTTATCATCCATTGATATTCTTATTCATTCTCAACACCTCCCTTTTTCCCTATTGTTTTACACCAAGCATAGCATTCAACAGATGGTAGCAACTACCTCTATTTGTTTTCTAGTATTGCATGAGGGCATGCTAATTTTTTAGAGAGGGGGAGGAATTGCTACGCATGATGGATGTTTTCTATTTTCTTTCTCGTTTAAGGCATACAATTTCAGTGCAGAAATTGATTTCCATAATATTAAAAAAAAAAAAAAAGACTATGAACTAAATTCTTGTGATCTTTGGAAAGCACATAAGTATTATTAAAATACACATACCCAGATAATTTCAAGATAAATTGGTTCATAAAATTTTGGAAATCATGCACTCTCACCTACAACCATTTTGTTTATATCTCATGATCTGTGCATCAAAACGATCTGATTCTTGGATCATAGAGGCATTCATATATTACAAATTTACTTGCAACGTTTCAACAAAAGTTGGTTTGTAGTTTTTGGGAAAATGGTTAATGAAGGTTGTTCTCACTTATATCATATTTTGTTGCAACTTCATTGTTATGCCTTCATCAAAATCGCTAAGTTTGAATATTCATTAATTAAGCAAGAATTCATTTGCTCTATCCATTTCATGAGCTGAGATGAACAAATTTTTTATTGCTTGGTTAACACATGGGTTTTGTCTTTGGGTTGAATGAGGACATGCAATATATTTAGTTTTTTATTGCATGAGGACATGCAATATATTCGGTGTGGGGGTATTTTGGGTCGTGAATACGACCACTTTTTAAACACTTATTTTATCCATTTTTACTCTTCTTTATCATGTCATTTATTATAATTTATTATATAAATCCAATTTATAATGATTTATGCTCTTATTAATGAATATTATTTATTCTCCTTTATTTCTAATAAATTGATTATTATGCATTATTTTATCAATGATAGTTTTAATAAATTGGTTGTAACACTATTCACCATTTTTAGCCTCCAATACAATTTCCAGATTGAAGATTTGATCATTAAATATTCCAACTCAGAAATTTGATGGAATAAGAAGTGACAATTTTGCGGTTGCGATTCTGGGCAAATGAAGAAGCATCTGGAAAATCAGGAACATGGGTTTTGTCCAGAAAGGACCAAATTAACTTTTTGAAAGAATGGTTTGCCCAAATTTGGCTTGTATTGATAGAAAAGCATGGTTCTTTGAGCACGATTTTCTGAGATTTGTTGTGTGGCCGTTTTCCAAATCTCAGCTGCAAAGCCAAATTTGCCTTGCTCTTGTTGAAAGATAGATGGAAATATATTTTCTTGTTGATCAATTGGTTAGAAGCAATCCAATTTTCTAATAGAAATCATGTTGTAATTATCTCTGTTGTAACTGCTCTCTGATATCTCTATTTAAATGAAAATAGAGATCAGAGATGGGGATGGAAAAATGATGAAGGATTAGAGATTTAGAATTGAGGAAGGCTGAGAGAATGTACAATTGGGAATGATGGATTCAGAATTATGATCTGAGAATTAGAAATTCAAAATTAAGGATTCATGATTCAGGATAGGATAGGAGAAAAAAGGGATTGTTGCATGTTGTAATTCTCAAAGCTTCAGCTGTTGTAATGATTTCAAGTTTGATGATTAATATATGATTTGGGAGTTGCTTTTCATTCTTCTCGTCTGAAGTAGCCTAGCAGCATCCGCTGGCAGCTAAGGGCCCAGCCTCTGGTGGATTGTGCTGCTACTGTATATTATATCTGTAGTTATGCGTGGTTTTGCTTATCAGCTCTATTCGGTAATATGACATGTTCTGTTATTTTACATCACTGCTCTGTTACGTTTGATTTACTGAGTAATATCATTTCTGAGATAGAACCATTATATTAACTTTGTAACGTATTACTGTTCCTTTAAGTGCTGATATAATATTTCCGGTCTTTACAGAATACTGTTGATGTTCAATTACAGAGTATCTATGTTGTACACTTATCCATTGGTATTACTAAATTCATCTTAGAGATTATATTTCCTTGCGATTGTTGACTCTATTAACGTTACCATTCCATTACAAAATAATATCGTACTCTTTATAACTAAGATTGATAACTGTTTTACCAAGATCAGATTACTATTAAGGTGTCCCATGTGCATGTATGTGTGGCTTTCAAGTGCTATTCTACAGTCCATTATTAATCAGTGTTGTTCTATTTCGTGTGCTACTCAACTCATTCTTAAAAGTATGGGATTGACATTTGATTTCTGTAGGACATGATTGTTTCATTTATTCTTATAGACTAAGGTGTTGCTGCTTATTAAATTTAGCTGTTGTTACAATTTCCTAGTGGTTGTTCCATTCCTTATCTGCTGTTCCATTTCCTATTATTGGCATTATCTTTGATTTGGTGTGCAACAGGGCTGTCAACGGTAAAGAACATTGGTTATTGCTTCCTTGTTCTTAGGTTGATTGTATTGTTCGAGTTTGTTATTGCTATTGTATCCTCGATTGATGTTTGCTGAGTGAGTAGTTGGATTTCAGAGCATTTGAGTTTATATTGTTGTAGTTAGATTTCTTTTCAAGCATCCATTTACTTTTAAGAAATATACTGCAAAACATTACTCTTGAGTAAATAGCCACCTCAGACTGAGTACACTCTTGAAGTAAAAAATCGTCCCTGGGTTGACAATTAATGTGAAGATAATTAGGAGTTAAAAAGACACCTTTTTATCGCTCGACACCTGTGTGATGGCGCTAGTGTTTGAAAGCAAGTTGGTTCACCTAACCTGTTGCCTTCCACCATCACTCTCCATGTTTGGGATGATCATCCCTCACAACCACATGACTTATATCGCAATTTTCCTATCACTATTGTTGGCAATATTGTCTCTATTGATATTGAAGTCATCGATGCCCCATTAGATTACAACATCCTTTTGGGACGTATTTATACCTATGCTATATCACCTATTGCATCTATAGTTCACCATAAGATGTTCTTCCCTCGTCATGGAAATATCATGATTGTCGATCAGTTGACGTACTACTATCATAAATCTCACACTTCACCATAGTCCAATATCTCATAATAAGTTTGTCCCATCTTGACCAATGTCTCCCCTAGAGTCTACAAAGATTCCACTTTTCTTAGTGCTTATTGAGGTCCACCACCTACTCCATGTGAACCTATCTCATCTAGTATTTTCATGCTCTAATTATCGTGGGTCACCCACAAATGGTTTGGTATGCCTTCACAACAGCCAACACCTCCCAAAAACTTTGTTCCCAACAGCCTTTCGGTACTACTCCTCAAGGACCATTTACTTTTAGTTGTATCCCTCCTAGTCCATTTCCACTCAGAACCATTCCCCCAGGTCATTACCCTTTTGTTTAGATATTGTTCTTATCCCCCCTTATAATTTATTCTACACCTCTCGTGGCTACGTTGAGTTTCCCTAACATTAGCTTGGTGATCCCATCTTGGTACATCAATCCTCCTGCAAACACTCCCCAAATAAACTTGAACCTTACACTGACCTTGGTTCAACCTATTGTTCCTACCCTTTCCCTTGCTTCAGTTCCACAACAACCTTAAGAGGAACCTACTCCTATTGCGAAATCATTTGGTGAGGGGCCAAAGCACATATATATGGAACCAAAGAGCACCCCCAACAACTCCATCTCCTCCCAAGCCATGAAAGAATATTCCTCCATGTGCTTTGTGTTATTTTGTTGTTCATGCCACCAATAATTGTCTTGAGCTCCCTCATATCAGGAATGTGGTCTTTGATACCTTCCTTGATTATAACATTCTTGAGGTCCATGTCACCTTACCTGATTGAGCTAATAAGAATAGATCATTACTTATGAGCCACCCCTTTGCTCTGTGTGATAATTATAGCCATTATTCTCATTGTTCTCCCCGTCTAAAAAAATTTCATGATCCACTTCAAGTGCTTCATGAACTAGAGGCTACTCGTAGTGATTCCACCTCTCCTCTACATGTGGATTCTAGTCCCACTCCTACACTAGAACATGAGTTCTCTCAACCACCTGTCATGATAACTCCCTTGGATGTCGAGATAATGGATAACACAACTACCATTCTCTACCTGTTTTCATATATTACATCGATGCATTGGAAATCCCTGGATGTGTCCCATTGTGATTTTATTGAACCTTCTTCGATGATCATTGTGGTCTCAACATAGGTAGATCTTCCATCTACTAGTAGTATGTCTCCCAACCATGATTATTTCTATGTGAACCTTGTCTCTCATGAATATGTCTCAGGTATCTCTTCCTCATCATGTGATCTCTCTTCCTTCAATCCCCCCATGTTCTATTCTGATGAAGCCATCATGTAAGCCATGACTACCCCTGATTATCCTTGGGATGATATGCACCATCATGCATACTTCCTTCGGTAGCAAACCCATGACCAATATGCTATGGAATCCCAAGACTTCATCCATGGTGAGTTCATTGGGTTCGAAACCCCCTTTATTAGGACCCATGAATTCTATCCAAATCCACCTTGTGGCCACTACATTTCCACCTAATGTTTGGGTAATGGGGCATAAATTTTTGAGTATTTAAGAGAACAAATTCTTCCCCACCCTCCTAGTGCATCACGTAGTATCAACTATAGTCCCGTCCTTGTTCCCCAAGAGTCCCATATCATTCCAAGTCACCATGGGGATGATCCACCAAATCATTCATCCATCTTACATCAACAATCCAAGACCTTAGAAATTATTGTTGGTCCACCACTACGTCATTTAGGTGAGCATTATTTCATTATATTGGAAGCCAATTTTTGGTATAGTGACACCATGTATTCCAACACAAAAGTTCAGTCCATTTGATTCATAGATGCAGTACCAAATGAGATTGGTAATCAACCATTTACTTTCTCTAATTGTATCTATCCACTCTTCCCATAAGAAGACATCCATAACATAAATAAATGGAAAACCTCATCATCAGAATGTGTTTGGAGTCCGCTACTCTAAATACATCCAATATGCCCATAGAATGGTACATCTATCCATATAAAATTGGGGGGCACATATAACCCTATATCTCCTCATGCTCCTGTGTAGGATCTTGTGCTAGCCAGGTCAAATTCTTGAATCCATTATTTGAGCACTTGGAAGAAAATGGTACTCCACATCCTTATCTAGCTAGGGGGCATCATTCCCACCTGATTAGTCCCCTCCATCATCACATTCTTGGGGGAAGTATCTCATGCTTTGGTTCATGATGGCCCCTTGACACATTCTCACTTGATTAAGATAAGTCTTGGCATACACTCCAACGATCTAGGTATGGTCGACTATCCTTATATATGCTTACATATACATCGAATTTTATATATCCTTGATACCATATCTTCAAACATTATACTCTATCTGATGCCACACTTAAAACCTATCCTGATGTTTTAATTGGTGGCCAGGGATGATCCTAGACCTTCTCTAGTAGTTCATTCTCATGTTCCTCTTACCTTCATCCTTCACTAGGAACCATCCTTCCAGGAAGCATTAAGGGAATTTAAGACAGGTAAGGACACTTACCTTAAAGTCACATATCTGATTTCTAATGGTTAGTTTGTCTACTATGATCACCATATTATTTATGGCCTTCTCGTCCTCTCCAAATTCTCCAACCTCCCACTATGAAAATGAATTAGATTTGGAGGGAAGAAGCCCTTTTATAAGAAGAAGCTTAGTTTTCCCATCACCCATTGCAAGCAAACCATGGCTCAGTTTGATTAACAATCATATCATTTGAAAGATCTCACCGAGTTCTATAATGGGACTCCTTTTGTTTTTGGTAATTTGACACTTCACCAAGAAGCCATTTTTTCCATGACATCTCACTTTGCCACCTATTAAAATCGAATTTCTTGACTTGAGCCACCAGTACTCTGGTACCATTTTACCTTTCCACTAGTTAACTCACGTGTTGATTTTCTTCATGAGTGACCATCATTTACTCATGTTTTCATGGTCCCCTCCGATCCTCCCCTATGTCGTAGCATCATTGAGTCACCCTTGTTTAGAGCCTCCAAGATGAGTCACCCTTGTATCTATGGAGTCTATTCCAAGACCCCTTGAGTATAGTTACAATCCATACGTATTTTTGTCAAATCCATCCCATTATATTCATATTTCTCGTTGAGCTTTACTTCCCTATCTTTGCCGAACCCTCGTTTGAGTCATTAACCATCTCCCCCATAATCGAGTCAATTGCTACCAAGTCAACCATACATATCATTCTCTAACAAGGGAAGTCACCAATCTACCACTTATCTTATTTGCTTCCATCATCATCCCTGGTGTTAGTCCATCCACCAATCTACTATGATACATCATGCCTTTGTTAAGGATTCCTTATTGAATTAACTTTGGCAGGCCCTCTTCTGTTGAATTCGAAACATATATTCTAGAAAAGTGGTCTAGAGGGGGGTGTACTTTGGTTCTAGATATCATCATTTTTCGGTGCCTTGGATCAAGAAAAGTGAATCATCATTTCCCTTTGACTTGGTTGTTTCTCATGTGCTTGGCACCAGCTCCTTATTGCATGATTGAGATTCGTACACTTGATGGTTCGGTGATCCAAATGATTTTCCCAATGATTCTTGGGTGTGTGTGAGATGTTCTATATCTCATGAGGGAGTAGCCTTTCAGGTAGGCCCCTACATGCCAAAATTTCCACAGATGTTGATCCATCCTCATATGCAGTTCTGCAGATGTGATGGGTTCAATTTCCGCCGCTTGCAATGACCATAGCATGCAATCCTTCAAATGATCCATTTATATCTTCAGATCCCTTTCCTATTCAAAAGGGCTTCTTTGGTTGTGACCACCCCTCACCATGTCCGCCTCTTTGGTTCTGACCACCCCTCACCATTTCTGCGTAAGGGTAATTATGTATCATGTACTCAAATTTTATTGTATTCAGTCATGGCCAATCTTTCCAGTCACATTATGTATATTGGATTCTTTTCTGTCCCATTTATGACAACATATAATGTATCATATATTTTGTAGCTTAGTCCCATATTATTTGGCTCACCATTATTATTTGTAGGTAGTTATCGCGGCAAGTATGGGTACACCTCCCCTACCTCATTTGAGATCATGTACTCCAACACAAAAGGAGACTTATATCAATTTAGTAGGTCTTTCCCCATCCATTTTTTCCTTCCTCACATTTATTTACTTGTCTCTCTCTCTAACTCCGCTTTTGTATCTCATGGAAGTGTAACATACAATGTATTTCGGTCATACAATTTTCTCCTAAAACTCATACATTTGGGGGGGAATCTATTATGTTGGGCATGGAATCCCCCCCAAGGCATGTTTTGGGGCTTAAAGCCCAAGTTTTGACTAAGTCCATTATAAAGAATCTGTGATTTGTGGGCACAGAGTGCGAGGTCATAATAGAGCCACAGGGTTGTCCTCCCTTATTTTTGTAATGTAATCTCGGCTTGATAGATCTACCCATGGTCTGTGGACCATGGGATTGTATAAATAGAGCGAGGCCCTAAGTGTAGAAAATAGTTAAGTTAATAGAGGAGAAGCATGATGAGTCTAAAGAATTGATTTGAGTCAAAGTGTAAGCAATTTCTTTGGGTTGTAGAGTAGGAGAAGGCTCTGCAGCTGTGTGTGTAGAGTCCTAGTAGTCCGCAGCTAAGTGTGCGGACCCCTGTAGTTGCGTGTGTATGGCAGGTTGAGTATGTAACCATGGGGAGAATTAATAAATAGAAGTTTTACCATATTTTTGTGTATCTTTTCCTGTTTTATGTATTATTTGGTATGAATTACAAGTTTGTTGTTTACTTTCTACATGAACTTATATGAATGTGTTGTATAAATAAATATAACATAAGGCATTCATTTATGCAAAGATAACTAACTGATGTAAGAATATACATAAGATCTCGAGTGTGACTTAGAGGAATAGGGCAGAGTGCTGATCTAGTAGTGCGGAAGCCCCACAACCCCTGGTTAGGGTTGTGAGAAGGTGAATATATCAGGGTGTGAAGGCCAGGGAAGTGTGTGAAGCAACTTGCATGCAGGGACTAGCAGTTGGACCAAATCAACCCTTCAGACATCTTAAGGGTGCGGAAACCTAGTTCCAGCACCCCCCCATACTACTTCGGGTGAGACCCCAGTCCACGTTCCATGGAATGTTGCTGAAAGGGCCAGTAGTATAGGGATTTGTTTGGCTAATTAACTTTGAACTTGGGTCAGGCCCCAATAAGCCAACAAATGGTTCCATTGCCGGGACTGGGATTTGCATAGAGATGTCTAATGTCATATCACTGGAATCCAACCAAGAAAGGAATTAAATATTGGCTGGATAGGAAGATTCATGAGTTTGCGGTGCAGGAGAACAAAAATCCATGACTATTAAAAGAAGAGTGGTTAGATTGTTACCTGTACATAGAGATCCATGAAATTTTCTTCGCATCTTTCCCTACTGAACTGTATGAGTGGATCGTGAAACTAGAAAATAGCCAAGGAAGGTGCAAGCTCGATAGACCTATTGTGTGGACTCAAAAATTGGTGCGTATATCGGAAGCGTCAAAGGATAAGATCGCGTACGTTGTTGATCACTAGCTCAATCGAATTATAGGATTCATGACTAAGTTCACAGTATATACTTTAGTTAGCTATAGCGAGGCAGAGCGACGCTTCCTCAAAGGACCACGAGGTAAGTACATTAAGTCTTTCAACACTTGGATTAAAATTCTACTTTGTGAAAAGAAGGTTATGCGAATGATGTTTGGGGCTACGCAAAGTGGGAGAATTTACATAAATGAAGGTAGTGCAGAACTAGAAACTAGCCCCTTGATTTCACCTCCGCGAGGGTACAACGAAGAACTTGCAAGGGTCTCACCAAGAAGTGCGATCAATTTGATAAAGCTGAGGATTCCACACATACCACCCTCATCTACACCATCACCAGTTTCATCATCTTCAACCCCCATCTTCACCCATACCACCTCCACCAACACTGCGAACCAATATGGAAAGTGCGATAAAGTTGCCACTGTTCAAGGGAGTAGGAAATGAAGATCCATACTAGTTTTGGTTCATGATAAAAGATGTATGGGAAGCGCAGGGAGTTACAGATGAAAATATAAAAAAGGCAATGTTGGTCAGTGCTCTACAAAATCATGTGCTGACCTGGCACATTAAGCATTCTAATGAAAATCCAAATGCGGGAATTGTAGACATCCAAACTACATTGAACAGGGAATTTAGCAGGCTGAAGTCAGAGGTACAATCGATCATTGGGTTCAAGGAGATCACAATGCTGCTAGGCGAGACCCCTTGGGAGTTGGACCAGATACTGAAGTGCACAATTCACGTAGCTAACATGACATTGATGAATGGACGACACTGCAAATGGTTTGTAGCATCGTTAACGTTGCATCTAAGGAACGCTCTGTCACAATAGAGGCTAACAACACAGGTCGAGGCCTTGGAGATTGTGATGAGGCTGCATGAGACCCTAATATAGGATCCCAACCTGGGAGTTTAGAAGATTCATGGGCAGTTGAAAACGTTGTGCCTTGATATGTAGAGTCTGAAACAGGACAGGACAGCTCGCCAGGGAAAATTTTAAGAACCCCCCCTAAATTTATAAATATAATAAATGGGCGAATCTCCATGGTATATAGGAAAAATGAAAGGCGATTTTATCAATAATATAATATGTATATATAATTTTTTGGCGAATCTCTCACCAGGCATGGCGAATATTTTACTCAATTATAAAATCTTATAAGATCTTGGCGAGTCTTTCACTAAATAATAGAACTTTGTAAAGTCCTAGTGAATCTTAGCATAGGCTACATGCTGGTTTAATTCCCCCATTTAAATAGGCTACATTCCAGGTGAATACCATGGGTCAATACCATGTGCCATTTTGGTGAATACCATGGGTCAATACCATGTGCCATTTTGGTGAATACCATAGGTCAATACCATGTGCCATTTTTATTTTTATTAATTCTAATATTAGGGTTAATAATGGTTCTTTGCATGGTATTAATAACAATCTAGTCCATGGTATTTGTCCCATAGTATTTTGGCCATAGGTTTCACCTAAATATAACCCATTTTTTGAGTGTTCATAAATATAAGGTGACTTATGGAGTAAATATAAAAAAATGTTTTATTTGTTTACCATACCTCTCGTTTATTTATATTTTTATTAATTTACCATACCTCTTTTACAAATATGGTATTTGGCCCATAGGATTCACTTAAATAAAACCTCTTTCTTGAGCCTTCATAAATAGAACAAGGGTTATGGACTAAATATAAAAAGAGGTTTTATTTATTTACAATACGTCTAGTTTATTTATATTTTTATTTATTTACCATACCTTTTGAGTAAGTATAAAAAGACGTTTTATTTATTTACCATACCTCTCATTTATTTATATTTTTATTAATTTACCATAACTCTTTTATAAATATGGTATTTGGCCATAGGATTCACTTAAATAAAACCTATTCTTGAAAATGGGTGAATGGAAGGTTGTAAGTCCTAATTTCAAGGGCTAAATTTACCTTTTTTACCCTCTCCCTTAAAATAAGGTGGGCTATTTGAGGTGATTTGTAAAAATGTACTATGATACAAAATATTCGCCCACTAAAAATTTAAAACCCCTTAATTTCGCCAAAGGGTGAACATTAGCCCCTAAAATTATCCTTGCAGCTCGCCCAAAAGTGCACGACGAGGTATTGTCCATAAAGTGCAAGGGTAAGGGACATGACAAGGACCACTACTCGGTGTTTGCGAATTACCACATGAGAGGAGGACCAATGCGATTGAGACCGGAGCCATAAGCATAACCTAGCGCAATCCCTGCATTGTGGTGCGTGATTTGTCAAATAGCAGGAAAGCATGCTATGGATAACTGCCATCTGTTGCAAACGTACACACATAATTCACAACAATTGTTTTGTAATTTCTGTAGATCAGTGGGACATGATGAGCACATCTATAGAAGTTATGAGCTGATGATGGATAGGACTCCCACCTATAGAGTTTAGGCTGAAGCACGACCCCTTGACCAGAATGTAAGGATGGCTTGAACCAAATTTTAGGGGCGCGAGCTAGGACGAGGTGGAGGAGGACCTGGAAGAGGTCGCAAAAAACTGATATGTTGCAATTACGGAGGGCCAGGGCATTATGCCCGGGATTGTAAGAATCCAACGCATCCATCATGCTTGTATTGTAAATTGTTTGATCATGGGATGGGGGATTGTCCCACATTGATAGCAAGGTTGTGCAATAAAGGAGTGCTCCAACCTTCCCCAACTCAGAACTTACAAATGATGAGGTCCGAGCCATGCGAGGAAGACCCTAATTTGAAAATTGTGCTCCAAAGTGGAATTACGACAAGGGATGACAAAGGCAAGCAGCTTGAAGAGAGTACTTGGGTTCTCAAGGCTCTGATGAAAGAACCAGAGTTTGATTTGGAGCGCGTTAAGGAAACATTCATGGAAGCCAAGAAGAGCTTCATTGATGCCTCCACTTCAGGAAGAAAAGACAGACCGAAGTTGGAAATGAACCCATCGATTCTCACAACATTCATGGAAACATGCATGAAGCCGTTGCGTGATAGAAAGTCTGTAAAGGGGCTGTAGGAGCTCATAAATAGATGCACTGGGACCATACCAGGAGAACCATGTGTAATCTAGAAGCTTGGAGAGAACACGATGAGGACAGGAAGGGAGATGAGATTGACTGTGTAGATTGGAGAATATGAGATGGACCAAGTGATTTTGGACCTAGGATCAGACACGAACGTTCTACCGAAACAAACATAGGAGCACATGGGAAGGCCTATGCTGCAATGGTATCCTATCCAACTGTGAATGGCAAACCAACAAAAGATCCTACCTATGGGAAGATTGCAGGGAATCACTGTGGATATCAAAGGTGAAAGTGCACTAGGAATATATTTGGCCACTGACATGAATGGGGTGATAAATTTGAAGAAGCGCAAGATGATTTTTGAGAAAATGTCTTTCCACGTAGTTGTACCTTTGGACCCTGCAGAAGGATCATGCTACATAGAGCCAGTGCGCGACTATGG
Organism: Pinus tabuliformis; assembly: GCA_031772625.1. NCBI lineage: Eukaryota > Viridiplantae > Streptophyta > Pinopsida > Pinales > Pinaceae > Pinus > Pinus tabuliformis. The sequence goes on along the minus strand of CM062817.1, from coordinate 1,165,098,909 downwards.
AAGTGACGATGACTTGGACTACATCTACAAGATAACCACGCGAGAGCAAGACTAGGTAAATCTCACTGTGGATGGATGAATCTCATGGGAGCTTGAAAGTTCCTGTACATCAGATTCTGATGAAGAGATAAAGCAATGGCAGAATCGGTTACACAAGGTAACCACACTGAACAGTAACATGATAATGAGATCGTTGCATTGTGTATCAATGGAGGTAAGGGATCTGCCTACATATGATGGGTTAAGTGAGGTAGATGACTTCCTCAACAGATTCGAAAGGGAGGCACCGTAACAACAACAGTTTGAGGCTTTGAAATGGGTACTACACGACACCCATGAGGTGGTGGGGTAGGCACCAAGGAAGCTTTAGGGACTGGTGCGAATGCAGGAAAATGATGTGCATACGGTTTGTGAAGCCCTAGATGCGACTGAAAGACAAATATGATGGACAGGATGATTCGCGTGCACACCTTGTCAAGCGAACACATGTCTATGGGGAAGAGCCACAACCTGAGTGGGTGCACTTGTTCTGTCATACCCTATATGTTATACCCATGAACTAGTATATAGAGACAGAGCTCCACCGTGGGACGAGTGAATGGGATATCTTGTGCGAAGGGCTCCTGCTCACCTTCATGTTTGAGGATCATTGGTGGGATACTATTGATGATGCACTACAAGCAGTAAAAACAACTATCTTTAAACTAATCCAGGAGCCAATAGAAGTGATTCAGCCTGAATGGGCGACCCAGCTGAGTTACGTGTTGGAGTGTTACAATGTGAATACTGAAGAAGACGATGAGGATCCATGAAAAGTTAACATTCCAAAAATTCAAGGCTATCACGAGGTTCAAGGGCCATTGACTAAAGACCCTGACATAACCACGCCAGTAAAGACAAAGTAGGTGAACATTGGTATGAAATCCAAACCTAAGTATGCAACGCTCGACAACTACTGGGATGATGCGATGGTGGATAAGGTCGCTAAGTTACTTTGTGAGTACCAAGACTTATTCCCGACAAAGATTACAGATTGAAAGGGAATCGTTGGAGATTTAGGGATGATGAAGATCACCTTAAAACTCGATGCAAAGCCAGTTAAGTAGAGGCTTTACTGCTTGAATCTGAAGTACAAGGAAAAGGTCCGCATAGAACTAGACAAAATGCTCATAGCTGGAATCATTGAGCCAGTCGAAGAATTCGACTAGGTAAGCCCTACGGTAGTGTAGAAAAAGAAGTGTAAGGGCGAGATAAGAATATGCGTGGACCTTAGAAAGTTGAATGATGCATGTGTGCATGATCCATTCTCAACTCCGTTCACAAATGAAGTACTAGAAAATGTCGGGGGGCAGGAAGCATATTCTTTCATTGACGGATTCTTAGTGTACCACCAGATCAAAATCACGCCAGAAGATAGGAGCAAGACCACCTTCGTGACTGAGTGGGGTTGCTTTCAATACACTGTTATGCTGTTTGGGTTGCTTTCAATACCTGCCGATGACACCAAATCCCCCTGAACCTCAAGAAGTGTATATTCCTCATTCCTCTTGGGAACCAATTGGGATATGTGGTCTGCAAATGGGGACTGATGGCAGACCTCGCGAAGATTGCGGTGATTATGAATTTAGAAGTGTCATGAAGTGTCAAACATCTGCTCTACCCTGGGACATACGGGGTACTACAGGAAGTTCATTAAAGGCTATGCCTAGATCACTATGCCAATGGAGAAACTGTTGAAAAAGGATGTCATGTTCTATTGGAATGATGATTGCATGAACAGCCTGGATTTACTAAAATAGAAATTGGCCTCTGAGTCAATCCTGGTCTTCTCAAAATGGGATGTGGAGTTTCATGTCCATGTTGATGCATCGTGTATAACACTAGGAGCGGTACTAACACAGGATGGGGGAGATGGCTTAGATCACCCTATCGCATTCACGAGCTGTAGGTTGTCTAAAGTAGAAAAGAACTATTCCACAACTGAAAGTGAGGGATTGGCTATGGTGTACGCGCTCCAAAAATATCGGCACTATTTGCTAGGAGGACACGTCAAGATGTATATAGATCACTCCACACTGAAATACTTGGTTGATAAGCCTGTGTTGGGGGGTGCATATGCAGGTGGCTCTTATTGTTCCAAGAATATTATTTTGAGGTTGTTGTGAAGCCTGGATACTTAAACGCGGCACCAGATCACTTGTCGCACATTGAGATGGGTGAGGAACCTACTAGTTTGGAAGAAGGATTACCAGATGCAGAATTCTTTATTGTGCGCATAGCGGATGGATACTTCGAAGACATAATCCACTTTCTTATGACTGGAACTTATGCCGAAAGAATATCCGTCCAGTAGAAGAAGGAAAAGGTGGGACGCGTGGCATATTTTTCTGTCATTGCGCGGCACCTATATAAGATGGCCAATGACGAGATACTGCAAAGGTATGTACCTGAATTCGAATGAAGTCAGATCCTCGTGGAAGTGCATGGGGGCACTGCAGGAGGACACTATGCAGGGTGAGCGACTACAAAAACTATTCTCCGCATAGGGTTGTGGTGGCCAACCTTTCATCAGGATTCAAAAGCACACAGTAAGGCCTGTGATATATGTCAAAGAATAGGTAAAGCATCGTGGAGGGATAAGATGCCTTTGAATCTGCAAATGATGTTGCAACCCCTTGAAAAGTGGGCGATCAAGTTTGTAGGACCTACCAAACCTCAAGGAAAGACGGGCACGAGATACATTGTCACTGCGACAGAGTACCTGACTCGTTGGGTAGAAGCGTAGCCGATAAAAGATTGCATGGACACCACAGCTGCGAAGTTTATGTTCAAACACGTATTGACTCGATTTGGATGTTAGAAGATCTTGATGAGTGATCACAATACACATTTCCTGAATGAAACAATCAGCGCGCTCGCACAAGAGTTTCAGGTGTATCATCAGAAAAGCACACTGTATCACCCCCAAGCCATTGGGATAGTAGAAGAATTTAACAAAATACTGGAGACTGTGCCAACCAAAGTCGGCAACACGTAGTGCAATGATTGGGATCTGTGTGTTCCTACAATATTATGGGCTTATAGGACAACATGTAAGAAATTGAAGGGCCAAACACTTTTCCAATTGGTCTATGGTGCGGAAGTTGTCATGCCAATGTAGTATATTTTGCGTAGTCTATGCATAGAAGTGCTCACAGGTATGATGGACCGTGAAGCCCTAGAAGAGAGGCTCGTGCAGTTGGAAGAACTTAAAGAGGAGCAATTCTTGGCTGGCTTCCATCCATAGGTACAAACACAACGTGAAAAGGCTTGGCACGATCACCATATTAAGTTGCACACCTTCAAGGTAAATGATTTAGTGTTACTGTATGATAGTAATTTTGATAAATTCCCAGGAAAGTTCAAAATGCATTGGCTAGGACCATACATTGTTAAGGAGGTAACAGAAAGAGGCACGGTGCAACTAGTAAAGCTAAATTGAGTACCTTTCCTAGGCAAAGTGAATGGTAGTCGATTGAAGCCATACACGGGTGGCCTGGCTATCTAAATAATTGACAAAAGCACAATTATTGCACTCCAAGTAGCTAGAAGAAGGTGCAAGACTATAAACAGATGCAGGGGATGCAGGAATAGGTCTAGGGAAGTAGTTCCAACACCGCGGTCTCAAAACAAGAGGAACACAGGATTCAGTAGGCAGTCACTCAGTGCGTTGCCGACCTTGCAGCTATTCGAATAGAGTTGGAAGGACTCCGCACGAAGATCTACGCACCAAAAGAATGACTTGAGGGTGAGTCACGATGTTTGTGTTGGGGACCAATTCATCATTATTTACATGTTCCATATTTGTTTTCTTTCTTAGAACAACATTTATATTTTCCTTTGTTGGTTCTCCCTATAGAACATTAAGCATACATGAATTAATATATTGTTTGAAACATGTTATCTAATATTCTTAAGTACATTATTAATGAAAATTAAAAAAAAAAACACATATTTAATAGTATTTTTTCATTCACCTGATTCATCATTATTCAATTTTTCTATCAAGCTTTTACACTTTTCTTCACCTAGATTAATAATAACCTTATCGACCTTGTTCATTTTTTCACTTTTCATGACACACACCAAATAATACAGATTACTTAAACTTAGATATAGTTCAAAAATATTAATTTTGTAAAAGAATTACGAAGAACTTGCCTTCTCTAATTTTTTTGATATGTTTTTGTGGTGTTGATCAATATTTTTTGTTACTTGAGATGTTCTAAGATATTTTCTTATCAATATACAACCTATACCATTCCATACAAAATCCATTACATATATTTTAAAAATAAATCAAATAATTTTCAGCCAAAAAAATCTTTGTTAACCGACGTGTTTATCTGAATAAACACACTAATGCATTTATCTGATTAAACACATTGTGTGTTAATTGTTCAACCCCATCATGGAAAATTAATTTCAAATTAGTACGGTGTGATTTGTAAGGCTAAATGCATGGCACTGATTTAATAGTGCTATTAGGAATAGACATGTAAATGCCTTATATTACACCGGTAGCAACAATGGACAGACTCAACATAATCTAAAAAGTTATAATATAACAATGTGTTGTATTATTCTGGTAGACCCAATGCATTATATTACAAAGGACACATGGTGAAACAATAGCCATTTTTAAAGAAAAGGAGAGGGATGATGGTGCAATTTGTAAGGCTAAACATAGTGGAATGATTTAGCTTTGCTATTAGGAATAGGTGCATTAGTGCATTATATTACACTCGGAGAAATGGTGAACATGGTAGATAGAATCCAAAGTGTTATAATATACCAATTCATTGTCTTACTTAGGTAGTTGTGGTGTGCATTATTACATAGGGTAGACCACGAAACATATAGCCATTTAAAAAAAAATAGAGAGGGTTAATGGTGCGATTTGTAAGGCTCAAAGCACTGCTATGATTTAATGATGCTATTAGAAAAAAGTGCATTGGTGCCTTATATTACACCAAGAGTAAGAATCAATAAACTAGACAAAATCAAAAGTGTTATAAATTATCGGTGCATTGTGTTACTCAGATAGCACCGGTGCGTTATGTTGTAGATGGCGCACCATGAAACATATAACCATTTTAAAAAAATGATTCAGAGGGAAGAGAAGGTTTGAATCTAATTCAATAAGTTATTCCCCTACTTTATATGTCAAATTCCCTATATATAGTAAGTACACGAACCCATTAAATCTTAAATTCCTAAATTGAAAAACCCTAGTTGTGAAGTGGTAGAGAAAGTTAAACCCTAATGTGAAATTTTGTAGGAAGAAGCAAAAGGTTTAAGTTAAGTACTGATTTTTTTTTTTAATTTTAATTAAATTTAAATAGGAACAGGGATGGTAAAAAGTTTTACTAGTAAAATCTATAGTAATATTTTTATTATATAGGGTTTTTGTTTATTTATTTTCTGAATTGTGAATAAATAACACAAATTGTAAAATATTTTGACAGTAAAATTTAAGATTCTTGCTATCCAGGGTTTTGAGTGAATCACAATTCCTTTCAACTTATTATCTTTCAATGGATCCAAACTATTTTGCAGCTCTAATATGACCTTATGTTGCAAATGATCTCTCTTTTAATTAAACCCTAACATAAATTGTTAAAAATTTTATTAGTAAAATAAACAATAAAATTTAAAACTTACTATGTAGATTTTTTAGTGAATCACCATACCTTTTAGCTTTACATCTTCTGAATAGCTCTGTTTCTCCAAAGTATTCGGTTTTCATTGCATAGTTCTCCTGGTACGTCTCTCTTGCAAATCACTCCCTTGAAATTTTCGGTAAAATAATGAAATGGTGAATATTTTTTATTATTTAAAAAACTTTATGAAATTAGATTTTGAAAAATCAATTTCAGCTCAATTTTTAATTTAAAAAAAAATATGTGCCTTTTAATTTAAAAGTGTGTTTGATAGTCAAACACGCCGGTGCATTTATATAAACATGCACCGACATAATTCATTTTTTTTCATTTTCGAAATCCCGAAATGGTGTGATTATTTTTTTTAATGCAATGGTGTAGTATATATTTAAAAGAGGACTGATACAGTTGAATTCATTCTTATTTTCTAAATTCAGGAAACAGTTGCATATTAGTGTTATTTTTTATTATAACGTATCGGTGTGTTTTTTTGTCAAAGAGGACTTATATGATAACTTATTTTTTGTCTAGAAATCTTCGGCAAAATCACATAATCAACCTTTTGTCGACGCGTTTCGAACCAACCAGTGTGGTTCATCGTCAGGACAAGTTGAAGAACCAATCTGGCTTAGCTCGATTAAATATAGTGTGCAGAGACTCCAACGGCTAAAATTCTAACGGCTAATTTGACCTAAAGAACCTGGTCAAATCACTAAAAAAGTTAATTAATATTTTTTCTAAAAATTGGTAAAAAAGGAATTCATTTGTTAATTTAAAATAAATAGATATAATATTAATATTATTTCTATTACTAGAATCTATAGTATAAATGGTTAAATGATTTATTATAATTTATTATTTAAAAAATTGAATAATAATAAATTCATTTAAAAAATAGATATATTATTAATATTATTTCAAATCTCTAGTATAATATTAATATTATAATGGTCATTACTATTTATTATTTAATATTAATAATAAATATATATACTATTAAAATGTTAGTTAAATAGATATATTATTAATCTTGTTTCAAATATTAAGAGAATCTATAGTATGATACTTCATATTTTAATTATAATGGTCATTATATAATATATATTAAATGATTTATTATTATTCAATTATTATATGGTAATAAATCACTACTATTTTTATAATTTAGTTACATTAGGTAATTATGAAATAACTTAATGGTCCATTGGTAAGTTCTTTAAAATATATCATATTCATTATTTAAATATAATGGTCATTAAATTAAGTTATATAAAGTAATATAAGTTATGGTAAACTAAATAATGGTAAACTAAAAATAATGGTCCTAATAAACTATATCTTCATATAACCTATATTAATTAATATTCCCAAATTATTTAAATACAATAAATAGTATTAAATTACTATTATAATATAGTTACAATCGGTAACTGTGTATATAATTATTTAAATTTAAGGGTCCAATGGTAAACCAGATCATCATTTTTACTAATTATTTAAGTTTATTAATAATCTATATTTACTTAATAAATTATAATTCTAATGTTATAAATAGTATTCAAGTTAAATCATTATTATGTAAATACCATAATTCAAGTATATGTTTCTTAATAATAGTATATCCATATTATATCATATATTTCTAATACTTTGTTGTTTATCATTTGAACCTCTTATAATTAATTTAGTAATTTATATCCATTAAATTATCAGTACAAGGCAATGAAGAAGAATTAAAAACCTATGCAAAGAAACTAATCTAATTTAAAATCACCCCTGGGATAAGGTTAATACTATAATTAGCCCGAAATTACCTAATAACAATTAACTAAATCCTGCACTCCAAAACCCGCCAAAAACAGAACTTGAGGACAGGGAAGACAGAAACCCTGAGACCTAACAAAAGGGGAATGAGGAGGCTAGGAAGATAAGGCTGGGACCCAGCAACGGCTAATCTTCCAGCCATCATCCCTATTAAGATTGTTCGGCCTTTTCTCAATCTCGAGGGCCTCTCTAAACTTTCGATGGTGAAACTGCGCAACTTTGGCAATGACTTGAGCATCTTCTATACAGACATGATGCATAGTCTTCCCCGCATGCTCAGCCAGGGCTGAGGACTTGGTCCTACCATGTCTTAAGTCAGCCGAATGCTCGCTAATCCGTTGATTGATCGAGCGACCAGTCTCACCAATATAAGGGGCCCCACAGGAACAGGGAATGGCATAGACGCCCTTCATCTCCTTAGGGTCAATAGGATCTTTCACAGACCTGAGGGAGCTACGGATAGTGCGGAGAGGTCTAAAGGTTGCGGGCACATCATACTTCCTCAGAACCCTCGCAATCCTATCTGTGGACCCTTGGATGTAAGGAAGGTTCACACCGAGGAAATGGTCTTTAGGGACTCTTCGGATTGAAGGCTCCCTCTTGGCCCTGAGGAAGGCTTTTCGACCCAGGTGCCTATTGTAACCATTTTTTATTTATTTGGAATGTCGGAAACCAATGCAGGTGTTATTTAAATTCCCTGACGCTCTTATTATTTAAAATGACTTGCATGGTTTATTATTATTAGCACACCAATGGGGTTTGAAAGCTATCTAAAATTTTATTTTCACATAAAATGGCATATTAATCTCAAATTATCCTTTAGCATTAATCCACATGAATTGTAATACTTCATAGTATACATTTTCTGCTTAAAGTCACTTTTTTCTTGAAAAATGGTTTCAAAACAATATTAAAATTTAGATTGTGGTTATATGGTTCTCGAGATTAATTTTAGATATTTACACAATACTTTATTTCTCAATTTTCTCAAATACAAGGAAAATGTATAAAATGGCCAATTCCTCAAATTCCATCTCATTACATATTGTTGATGAAAGTCCTTCGTGGAGTTGTCCCTTTCCATCTCAAGTAGGTTCATATTTTATTTATATTTTGATTATCTAATTGAATTTTTTTTATTCAATCCATGTCAATTTGAATAAAAATGTATGCAATCATTTACAAGATCCGGATTCGTAATTGAACTCAGATGCATAAAATATTACTCCATATTATTTTCAAAAGCGTCTGAAGATCTTATGAGAAGCAGCATAGTGCATACAATTGGTAGATGAAAATGGACAACCTATTCACCTTTCCAATTGGAACATGGCATCTTCTAGCCACAATATTCGATCATCGATGGTAATAATTGCTTGTTATACTGATAATTCAATAAACCAATTGTATTGACATGCTTACTAATATCATTGATATTGTACTAATGACATTCAATAAATTTTGAAATTAGGATTCTCGTAATTATGAGCAACGCACCTACCATATTTTGGTGCACCCCACTAAAATGTAAAATTGAGATAAGGTTGCATTAAGAGAAAGAATTGGAGAGGAAGCATACAAATAATGGTTGAATAAACCACCTATTCAATTCCCACAACATCCAGATTCACCAATTAGGAATGACTATAACAATAGTAGTTCTTCATCACAAGTTGTAAATGGAGTAAATCAAATGGAGGTTGTTATGGGTGATTACTTACAGGATATGACTGCGATGGATTCAATGTTGTTATATGCATTCCAAAATGATGATCTAGGGGATGCGGTTCATATCAATGATACCTTATTTGTAAGCCTGAAATATGATTCCACCAACCCTCTCTTCGGAGCTAGCGGTAAGTCAAAGTCTATTCAGTTGGGGACAACGATGTTTGTGTACAATGTGAAAGCAATGTCTGGCATGTCGAATGCATGTTTCTCAACAATATTGAGGTAATTGAATTGCATGATGAATCAAGTTCCTTATATTTTGTCATACAATCAAATTTTAAAATGGTCTATTTTATGAATGTTAAATATTGACATTGTAAAATTATATTCCTAACTAACTACAGGATATTCAAAGATAAGTTTCTTCCCAATGATAATGTATTTTTGGATAGTTGTGAAGAGGAAAAGAAGATGTTGAAAATGTTGGGTGTTGAGTATATATCATATCATGCATGTATGAATGCTTGTATTCTATATAGAGGAGAATATCCAAGCAAAGAGATATGTGTGAAATGTTGGCATTATAGGTATTGTAATTAAAAATAAAAGTTAAATCATATGGTCATGCTCATAAGATATTGAGGAACATGGCTATAGTCCCAAGGAATCAAAGAATCTTTCATTACAAATAATCATCTATGTTACGGGGATGGCATGCCTCACACTGAAGTGATTAAGGATTTATGTGAATCCAAACAAATTTAATAGCCATGAAGCATATATAGAATAAATGGCCTAAAAAATCCAAGGATGAAGTACAAAGTCTATGACTCAGCATATCCATTGATAGCGTCAACCCATATTCCCTCCAAAACACCAACTATTATGTTTGGCCTATAGTAATGATCAATATAAATATCCCCCCGTGGTTGTCTGTGAAAAATGAGCATCTTATGTTGGCTCTCATAGTTCCAATAGAATACAAGTGAATAATATGGATGTCTACTTACAACCACTGTAGATGAATTTAAGGAATTATCGGAAGGGATACATGTGTATGATGCATCAAGACCCATAGAAATAGAGATGATTTTTGGGTTGTATTGCATGTGTGACTACAACACACATGATTATCTAGACTTAGGGGTTTGCTATGGTAAATTACAATCTTATTTATTTGTTTAGTAACAATATTGTTTTGCATATTAATTTATTTCATTGAAAGTATTCATATATTCATGCTCGTTAACATGTCTACCTGTATACAATAATTTTGCAGGTCTTGTAACAAAATGGTATCATGAATGAAAAAGTTGTGGACCTTCTCTGAAGGTTAGGTGATCCAACCACCTACGAAAGCTAGTGTATGACTGCTCTAGATTATTCCTCCCAGAAGAACACCCTTATAGAAGAGAAACATTTTCTTTCAATGGTAAACCACAGAGAACCAAAAGGTTTACAATCATGACACTAGCTATATGGCTTAAAGCATATGAGATAGAGAATGATAACAATTTTATGGAAACTTTCGATTCAAATGGGGAGCCTATGTTCAATGATCTAGGTTTGAAATTATTGTTTTGAGGCTTCTGCGATTAGTGCTTTGTGTGTAGTTTATTTCCAGAGTTCTCGCATCCATAATTGTTCGAATTGACGTTTCAAGCCATCCACTGTGGCTCATCATCAGGATAGATCAGTAATTGTGTAGGACATATCTCATTGGACTTGACTATATAGGGTTAAGAGATGCACAAGGAATGGAAGCCGACCTTGTCATAATTGTTTGTAATATTTGGATTTAATTTAATTATATACTAATAATAAAATAGAATGATTTAAATTGAAATGTTTAATTATATAATTAAATATTTAATTATATATTAATATAATTAATGTTAATGTTAATATCAATAATTAAGACTCATTTAATTATTTAATTTAATTTTCAACATAGGTTTCTTTGACACCTATGTTGAAAATTTTCCCATTGGGATGAAAAGGAAATTTGTTTTTCATGAGATCCCATATTGGGAGCATCTTAATATTTCCCACTTAATAGATCTCATGCATATATTTTAAAATGTTTCATATTCTTTATGGAGTCACATATCATCTAAAGAAAGTGACACATTTGTTGTTAGGAGAGATCTTATTTCTTCAAACATTAAAAAGAAACATTGGCAAAGACAAGAAACTAGAGGAGAGGTTGGTCCTTCTTGGTCTTCCAAATAAGGTAATGTCCCATGGATTTTAAAGAAATGTCACCTTTCTTTGGCAAAGGAAGTTATAATAAGTGTGAGGGTTCCTTCTTTATATGGGTCTTCACTATGACGCTGCTTCACTATGGATGACCATTCTTTTGGGTTTAAATCCCATGACTATTCGAACTTTCTAAGAGTGCGTATGTCAAAAACATGATTTTATTATTTTTTATTATTTTTATGTAATGGGATTTTTTATACCCTATTTTTGTGTAATGTACTATTTATTGTGCAGTGTCATCATCTTCTGCTCGTGCATGGGTGTGTGAACCATGATTTCACCCAAGACCTACAATGTTCCCTATCTAAATTATTTGTATTTGTACGTTGGATCACATCAAGCGAGATTCATATGGATAGAATTCCATAGAGGCATCAAGATATATATGATATTGTTTGTATGTTTGATAAGGAACAACTGATGAGTTTACTAGGATTGCAGGTTCATCATCTAATTCACCTAGTATATGAGGTTGAATTAGTTGGGGTCATTTCTTGTCATTTCATGTTCTTCTTAGAGAGGTAAATGAAGAAATTGAAAGGTTTTGTTTGAGAAATGGAAAAACTTGAGGGGTATATTATAGAGGGGTATATATTGTATAAGTCTCTATATTATGCCAGTGAGTACATCAAGCAGATCAATAACACACTAAGTGCGGAGATTTGGGATGAGGAAAGGGATGAATAAAAAAGAGAAGTGGAGCTTCTTGGAATGAGTGGAAAGAGGTGCATGATCAAGAGTAGGTGCAAGCTTATCATTTTTCAAATTATTGCACAATAATTATTCAGATTGAACTTCGTATTAATGCATATTTTTATCTCATACATATTATTTATCTATCTATCTATATATCTATATATATATATATATATATTGTCAAATTATTACACAATAACTATTCACATTGAACTTCATATTACTGCATAAAGTTCAATGTGAATAGTTATTGTGTAACAATTTGAGAAATGATAAGCATGTAAATATATTTTTTGGTTTTATCTCATCGGAAAATTTAGAAATTGAAGCCATCAACAAATTATTTATTTATAATATGGAAGGAAAACAACTGGGTCACATTGTACGAAGAGAAGAGGACTAAATGGGACAATGACAGGAAAGAATTCAAATAGTTGAATGGAAGAAGTGTGAATTATCCTAATCATTTCAAAGAAAATATTCCAATGACATACCCTAACGATTGGGTTGTTGATCAAGTTAGAGAGAAATATGATGCATCTGGTCATTACTCGCATGTTAAAGAGGATACACTAAACATAGGGATTAGGTGCAACAACTCGAAAATTATAATATCTTTATGTACAGTTTTAACTTCATATTGCACCTTTGAATTGTAACATCTATATATATTTTATAGTTTTATTTATTTTCAAGTTATTAAACACATGGAACTGTGATTTTTTCACTTTTTATAGGTGAATGTTTTCCCATGTATGTGGGAATACGGACATCATTTTCATAGGGAGGATGTTGATGATGGATGCATGACACAAGACTATGGAGTGGACGTCGAGTTCAACCAATCTAGTCGTGCTATCCACTACGATCAAAACCTATTAATGCATGGGACATTAGGCTACATTGGAAAGATACAAGAGATCATTCAAGTGGACTTCTCTTCATTCGAATGTTCTATTTTTGGTTGCAAGTGGTGGGATAGCTTTATTCAAAATAATGTAAAGGAAGATCGCAATAGTAAGCTGATATCTATCAACTCCAGAAAGATGTGGCATGAATCTAGGGAGCCTTATGTTTTCCTAAAACACTACAACTAGGTGTTTTTTACCTGACTGTGTTACATAGGGATTGGTGGTTCATATTAATACATGACCGTTTATCAAAACATGTCTTTAAGAAAAATAGTGTTATCATGCAAAGCAATGAGGAAGATAATCAAGGTGATGACAATGAAGAGTGATATTTACTTTTGTTATTTCGTCATTTATAATATTTTTGTATGTTTTTGTTTTCATTATTTCGCTAAGTACTTCCATTTTTTGTTACTCCCTTTGTTGACGTCTCTTCTACATGATTGACATATAAAATACATGAGCCTCATACATAAAATACATTTTTTTATTAAATGAAAAAAGTATTTGATATGGAAACATAACTTTCAATTTAAAAAAAAGGAACATTATCAGTGCCGAAAACATAGGCATGCACGGACTTCGGTACTCTGTAAAACACAACCAGACCATCCTATGATGCACCGCTGTTGGTTCACAATTTAAATTTTCATAGCATTGTGTCAAACGTATGCATCAGTGTGCATGTATAATATTATCATACAGGCACGAAACGTTCACTTTATTGAACACACCAACATATAGTTGTATTTTAAAATATCATTTAGGCGATGTGTTGGGTTAATATGATAACACCAGTGCGATCAGAACATACCAAGTGCAACACATTTGCAATTGTGATTAAGAGGAATTTTATTGAGTTTCAAATAGACTTGGTGATGCATTTTTGTTTCCTCTTTGTCTTACGTAAAATAAATATCTATTTTTTATGTATTTGTAACTAAATAATTTAAGGTAGACATGTCTTTATCATTGTGAACATGATGTAATATTAGCTTGAAGAAATGTGAAAAGCATGAATTTTAGAGAAAATCTGGTGATAATTTAATTTGTGTTATGTATCTCATATTTTTTATTAAAGTGAGTTAAATTTAAACCAATTTAATAGCAAATAAACAACCAAAATAGCATCAAAAAGTAATACCTTTATTACTAGAAAAAAAGTCAACTTGCCTCTTTAAGGGAGAACTTCCAATAGAGGAAATCCCCAACTACAAGTAACTTGATCACAAGCCTTATTTTACATTTATTTATCCACATATTTAGAGAGAGAAAATTTTAATTTAAATTGGTAAGAGTTACTATAAAGATTGAATTTAAATTAATTAAAAATCTCACAACTTTAGTAATAAAATAAATTTTATAAAATTAGAATTCGCTAAGTTGTATTAAATCTAAATTAATTGCACCAAGAGGCACTCTACAACTCAGTATGGGAGATATGTTGTCACATAACCTTTCATTTAAAAATAACAAAATAATAATTGAAATTAATAAATTAAAAATAGTAATAAGAAAATAAATTAATGTCGACCATAATTACAATATTTTAATTTACACCTTCATCTTACATAACTTTATATAGAAATATAATGTAACTGAAAGCAAAAAAAAAAAAAAACTTTTATTATGAGAAAGAAATGTAATGAGTAAAAAAATATAGTTTAATTTTACTACAAGGAAAAAAAGTAATTTTTTCACATGACAAGAAATAAATTGGTATTATATTATTTGTAATTCATTCTATGTTCCATTTACATTTGTCATTTAAAAAAATAATATATTTATAACATTAAATATTTTACTCACAACCATAAGTACATATTTCAATGTCCATATTAAATAACATAATTTTAATTATACTTTATATACAAAAAATTAAAGTAATTTAAATTGAATTTTTTCTTATATTTTCACTTTAGTGAGAAATATTGAGAGAAATCTTATTCCATTAATAGTTTCTTTCCAATTCAGGGGGTGGGGGATATTTGTAATATTTTCAATGTTTAATATGGATTTACTATATAATATTTTAGAAAATATTAATAATAAAAATAATTGAATGTTTACATACAAGAAAAAAATATGAGTGGACATATTTTAACATTTTAATATGGAGAAAATGAATCATAAATAAAATATTTCAATGTCAACTACATATATATATTAATATGCTAGCTGCCTAGATCCACCAAACACCTAGAGGGATCAAATCTCTTTATACTCAAAAAGATGTTTGCATTTGAAGAGATTTGATCCCTCTAGGTGGTTGATAGATCCAAAGGTAAGATGGATCTAGATTGGAGGTTGTAAAATAATTTTTACTTAAGTTTTTTAAATTTAACAATAGATTGAATTTTATAAACAAATATTTAATTAGTTAAATTGTGTTTTTGAATAATCTATTATTAATAATATTTTGTATTAAAAATTGAATGACTTACACATTTTCTTCTTTTTAAGAACTAGCTAAATTATTTTACCTTTAATTATTTTATCATTGTGAGAATTGAAATATTTTACTAATTAAGTTAGCTTGAATATAAATGAACTATCTAAGAAATAGAAAAATATTTATCGTAATTTTACAATCATAGCTTCAACCATACTAAACTTTGTAATTTATAAAAATGTATTTGCATTTTTTAAAGTAAATCATTTTACATGCAATTTCATATATAAAAGTTTGATATAAATTCACTAATACATAATATAAAGTAAAAATTATTTCAGAAAAATAAACATCATGACAATATTCATCTAACAAACATAAACATCATCTAAGATACACATTCGAATTCACCACCATCATGTAATTATATATAGTTTTAGTAGCACATATAAACGTCATTAGCTAGCACACAAATCTAATGCCCTAATAGGGAATCATCATCATGATCACATACAATAAAACACAAAGATTGTAATCTAACATCATCACCATACACATCCTCAAATTAATATAAATCTCATGTCAAATAACCACTATCACATACACATCTATCTACAAGAACATTAAATGAACACATCTAACATGACCTAACAATATACACATCAACACCAACATATAAATTAGGTACATAAACAAGAACAAAAATATGCCCCATATGTGTATATATATATATATATATATATATATATATATATATATATATATATATATATATATATATATATATATATATATATATATATATATGTATATATATATATGTATATATGCATATATGTATATATATATATATATATATATATATATATATATATATATATATGTATATATATATATATATATATATATATATATATATATATATATATATATATATATATAGATATATATATATATACACACAAATAAGTCAAATAAATGTTTCATGAAGTCAAATAAGTGTAATCAAATATTTGATACAACAAACATAGTTGTTCCTATAGCTCGGTCTAAAGTAGAAGACGATGGATGGTCAACCACTACCTAATTAAGTAGGTATGTCAAACTCAGCTGAGCTGGAGAACTAAGAGGTGGCTTGTTTGTAGTAGAAGGTGGTTGATCTGCAAGAGAAGGTCGGCAATCTCCTCGATAAGGAGAAACATATGGCACATCCTCTAGGTGTTGCATCTCATCATCAGGTGACTAACGAACAAGTGTAATACCAGAAGGATCATCAATACCCTGGTGGCCACGATCCAATGGGGTGGAACCACTAGAAGAATCATCATCATTATACTTATGATCATGATCATGCTCATGATCATGATCATCACCCTCATCATTATCATGACCACCCTCATGCAATGGATATGTCACTGCATGATCCCCTGTAGCCCTCATCAATGTTAGTAAAGGACTAGCTCTGATGAGATTTCACATAAGAGACCTCAAATCTCACGAAAAATCCCTATAGAGATCGATGAACATTAGATCCATGTTGATATCTCGAGCCCTCACAGGGAAAACTCCCTTTCGAACCAAAACTCTATCCAATCTATCACAATAGTCCATCCAAAATCGCATAGTAGTCCTCCATTGGAAAATGCCCATGCCAACCTAAGGATGTGCCTCACCCTCTTAGGCCTTTCCCATCTCCTCATCTCCTCCATCTAATGATGGGGGAGGAAGCATGTCCCCATCATATGAGTAGATGTCTACAAAATATATAGTACATTAAAATAATTAGACAATTTAATGAAACAAGTTAATGAATGTGCTAAAACAAATTTTATTCTAATTCATTAAAACAAGAAAATGAAACTAGATTAATTTAAAGAAAAAAAACTAATATTACTTCTATCATCTAAAGGCTCATTCGTTGTGAAGAAGATGTTGGGAGACCCTCTCCAATCAATCCTTGCGTATGGATACGCCAACATGAAAAATGTGTGGTCATCCACACTAGCCAGTAGCACCAGTGTCTCGTCTGAAATCCTGGGTGGAAACTCTTGCATGCCTCTCTTTAGCATCATCTACCCCGACATGTGCATCTACAGCTCAATGATTGACCTAGGAGGGTGATGACCAAATGTACGCCTCATCTCTAGAAACCTCTCAAAAAATAAGCCAAAAAATTTCGAAGCAAAAGGAGAGGTCTCCCTCCCCTAAATTAACAACACATGAAATCTATCTAAAGCCATGCAAAATTCCACAAAAAAATGGTAGACTATCTGATGCAATGTGGCACCTTAATGAAAGAATAGACATAATACAAAAGAGGGAAACTAATGTGCTTCCCATCACCACAAGAATGTGCAATGGTGTTGACTAATAATGAGAGGCACCTAGCCTCCTCTCTAGAAAAAGAATAAATTCATAGTTATCCACCATGAACCTAAGAATACTATGGATAGACCGCATGTGGCCCGACATATCTCTTAGTGTATGAAAGTTAGTTCTCAAATGAAACAAAATGGGGGACATTGTGTAGCTAGTGAAAATTTTCCCCTCTCTCAGATAGGCTAGTGATAAGTATATGTCCTCCTCAGTGGGCCTATACCACAACTTAGGATTGACACGAAAATCTTGCTCCTTGACGTTCCATAGGAAGATTAGATGCACTAATAAGACAAAGTGTGCCTTCAGTGATGTACCCTCATCGTAGTACTTGAGGATGCCTACATTCGTCAAGGGAGCTCGATTCATTGCAGTAATAGGGAGAGGATCTAAATACCTCTCCCTCTCTCTTGCCTACCATGGTCAGACCATATTCTATTGGTTCACCTGTTGCTCATGCTCTTGCTACTGCTCCCACTGTTGATGTCTCTGCTACATGATTGACATATAAAATACATCATCCTCATACATAGAATATTTTTTTTTTATTAAATGAAACATGTATTTATAACTATTGAAACATAACTTTTAATTATATATATATATATATATATATTGGTGTGCTCAAAACACAATTATGCACTAGAGTTGGTGGGCTTTCAGCTATAATCGCATCGTAACAATGCCGACATAAGTATGATGCACCATGGGTATTTCATACATTTAACTTTTCATAGCAGCATGGAATACTTGTGCATCGGTGTTCAGGTATAACCTGTTGGCACCAGCATGATACGTTCAGGTTATCTAATGCACTCATATATAGGAAATTTTTAAAATTTATTTGTGGTATGTTTGATAAATATAAATGCAGTGGGAGTGACGAACCGATGAACAATATATCACATATTTATCAGTGCATTTATATTTACAAAATGCACCATCACAATGGTAGTGAATTATTTTTACGTGCTGAAATGTGGTGCACCCTGTAAATTTACAAGGTGCACTACTCCCGGTGTGAACCAAACATATCAGGCATATTGCACGTAGATTTTTTTTTTGCGAAAAAAAGTGACAAATTCAACCTAATTTGCAATTATAATCTGCTAAAAGCTTAAATTAGAAGGAAACATAGATATTACCTAGACATTTGGTCATCGACGAGGAATTATGGACAGGTAATGGAGAAAAACCATTTTTCACACCATTTGAAGAAATTTGAAACTCAAATAGTGCGCATGGTGCTGAAAAGTGGTGAGAAAGAGGAGAACTGATGTCAGGGTGATTCCACATGGCAAGAGTGGCACCGATGCTTTAGATCTCTCCCACACTATAGATGGTAAAAATGAAAATTGCAACTGGTATGGTTTCTTTTATTTAACCCTCCTCCGTTCTATTTCGCGAAGTGCACTGTGGCGGGATATAGCCAAAAGCACTATGTTTTCCTAAATTTAAAAGTATTACAATGCTTTATCGAGACACCACAACGATTTATGTTACTGGTAAGGCACCAATGTTGTGATTTAACAATAACATCGATCATTTTTTATAAATTAAAAACCATATATTGGTATTCTTTATAAGATTCCTTGGGGTGTTGTTATACGTTTTCCGCACTAATATGTGAATGTTGAATAGCACCAGGATGTTTTACTATATGAAGGAGTCTAGTGCTAGAGAATATTCAAGCATCAGTGCATTTCAATATTTAGCGTACAATGGTTTTTTATTTTTCAAAAAAAAAACCATGGTGCACAATGTTATATGCAGGTCTAATGTGTGTGTATGGATGATAAAGCACTAGTGCACTTGAATCATTTAAATGCGTTGTCAAAGAAACATATGCTAAAACATCCACCCACCCACCTCCACTAGTGACCTCTGCTACAAATAGATTTTTGGGCTATTTTTATAGGGGCCTCAGCAAAAACTTCTCCTAGAAGGTCTTCTCCTTATAGTGCAACAACCCTAATGCATCTTCTGACTCTACTGTCCCATTGGTTAGAAATTATCAATAGCCTATTGAGAATTTGGGAGTTGGAATGTATTCCTTATTCATGGGTACTTTTGATCTCCCACCTTTGGTTGTAGATATTAATTCCATTCTATCATACTAGGAAGTTCCTTGTGAACATTCCTTTATAACTCATTATTTCAGAGACCCTTGAACCTTGCCTCCTCCTACTAGCACATTAGAAAGGGGGCAAATGATTGCAATGGTTTACCCTATGTCTATGGCAGGAGTTGCATATCAGGTTATTGTTAAGAATGTTGCAGACTCAAATTCGATTCTTGTTTCATAAGAGTATTTGGATAATGATGTGGTACCTATCTAGGAAACTAACTCTACCACTACTGTGGATTTCCTTGATATCTTTTTTCCATCTGATGAGGCAAGAAGTAACGACAGGTGTAGAGAGACTAAGGGATGATTTATAGCATTGATCTTATTTTTTGCATAAATTGTGAAAATTTGATTCAATTTTGTATGGATCTTTCTCTCATGGAAGTGTTCCTAGGTTCCTAAACCCTTTGGCTCCATCACATAATTTTTTTGAAGCTAATATGGCCAACATTTCCCAAACTATTCCTATGAATATTTCCAAGAATCCAAACATTATAGAAAATGTTTTCATCAGAGTTTATTCTTCGCCTAATGAAATAAAGATGTATGCCAACCTTTATGAATAATAAGTATTTTCTTAGTCTTATGAGGAAATTCCTTGGATTGACCCTAGTATTGTTAGGCATGAGATCAAGGCCTATGTGAATGTGGAACTAATACTCCAGATGCTTCAACTAGTTAACCCTAGGAAATTTGTCACTATTAAGGCAGAAGTGGAGAAATTGTTAAAAGTAGGTTTCATCTAGTACCCAGATCCCCTTACTAAATGGATTTCAAATCCTATCCATGTTGACAAGAAGAAAGTAGCAACCTAGGTATGTATTGACCACAGGGATCTAAACAAATATTGTGTAACGGGTAATTTCCCCACTCCATTCATAGATCAAATTACTGATGAGTGTGCTAGAAATAAAATTTTCTCATCCATGGAGAGATTCTCAAGATATAATCGAATTACAATTTGTCCTGAAGATCAACATAGTAAAAAATTTATTTGTCCCTAAGGTATGTTTTCATATAGGAAAATTTCCTTTGGTCTTAAAAATGTGAGAGCTACTTTCCAAGAGGTTATGTCATATGTTTTCCATGACATCAAGAACATTATATAAGCTTGCTTGAATGATCTAACTATTTGCTCTCAAAATAGAGAGGAGAACCCAAAATGTCTTCGCTTAGTTATTGAAAGATATTGTCATTATAAAATCCAGTTGAACCTCCACAAGTGTGTTTTCACCATGAAATCAGGTTGGTTTTTGGGATTCATTTTTTCTAATGAAAGAATTAGAGTTGATCCCTTCAAGGTTGAGGCAATACATCATTTTCCTCCCCTATATAAATTATGTTGTAGATTTGCAATTACTTAGGAAATTTTCTAAATCACAAGAAACAAAGCTACTCTACTACTCTATGGAATTCAATTCACAACATAGAACACAAATCATGAACATGCAATAAGAAACATCACACATGCACAATGATTTATCTAGGGGAAATAAGTTGCTCAGAAAGCCTCCTATATGTATTTCATTAATCAAGTAAGGGAGATGTAATACATATTCTTTCTCAAGCCTAATCACATCCTACAAGTGTACAATCTATCTCTCTCCCTGATTGACTAACTCTGGCCAAAACATACCGAATTTTGAAGCACTCCAAGCCCATATTTCCTTGTGCAAATACAAGGGAATTAGGCCCCTATTATTTAGGGATTTTTTGATCAATTTATTGCGCAATCCATAAGGTTTGACCTCTGATTGCATGCACAACCTATACACATTGGAATAGTCTACAATTGATAGTACATTGTCTTGCAGTATCCTTCTCAACTGGGTAACTCAAATTCTTTGCATGCAACAATTATTTTGGGATGATTGATTGGTTACCTGGATTATCACTGAGTTTAGCTAATGTCTCACTAGACAACTTGACCTTCCACTAGTTCCTCCAACAGTTAGAACTAGTTTAACCGAGAATAACTCAATTTAACTGAATTATATTTACAAATTAGCAATCACTCATGCTTACCTACACTCGTGACTTGCAAATATAATTAACTAATTTAACTGAGTGAAAATATCCATGTCAGCTAAGTTAACTAACTCTAATATTTCTACTGAAATGACAATTCATTTTTTCTTTAGTTTGATGAAGACAAAGTCAAAATGATATTTTCTTGCTACAATTTTCAACACTCCCTCTCAACAATAAAGGGATTATCTTTCAACCCTATCCTGCCTCTATGGAACTCAAATTTTCCTTTTGACAAAGCCTTTGTTAAAATATCTGCATCTTGTTCCTCTATTGGAATGTATTCGAGTAACATTATCTATCTCTGAACACAATCCCATAGATAGTGATACCACATATCTATATGCTTGGATCGATCATAAAATACAAGATTTTCAGAGATCTTGATGAAAATCTTATAATCAAAGTAGATCACTATTGGATCCATCATTTAACTAAACATTCCAACAAGAATATTTCTCATTTAGATTGCCTCACATGTTGCTTGAATGGAAGCCATGTCTTCTGCTTCTGTTAAGCTGAGTGCCAGAGATATTTCCTTCCTAATACACCAGGACAAAGTTGCAAATGAAACACTAAAAATTCCTCCTGACGTACTCTTCTGGCTTGATGGTCTTCCTACCCAATCTACATCTTTGAATCCACATAGCTTCACTACCTTTGTCCCATTGTACCATAGTCCAAACTAGGTAGTTCCTCTGAGGTATGGTAGAACATGGTTAGCTGCCTAATAAAATAATTTTGTTAGCCTAACCATATCTTGGCTCATCTGGTTGACTACGTAGCACATATTTTGTCTTGTGTTCAGAAGATACATTAGTGAACCCACAAGCTACCAATAAATAATATCCTGTACTTCATCGCCTAAAGTGGCATCCTCTTTCCTCTAGCTGGTTGCTAGAGGAGTCTCCATGGGTTTGATACTCTCCATGCATAACTTCTTCAGTATCTCATTTGCGTATTTTCCTTGAGAGATGAGCAATTCCCCATGTCCTTGTAATACTTCCTATCCAAGGAAAGAGTGCATGGGTCCCATGTCCTTCATTTCAAATTCTCTTGAAAGGTCTAATCGACTTCTCATGACCAGTTAAAATAAAATCATCAACATATAAGAAAATAATCAACAATTTAGCTTCTATTGAGATATGATAAAGGTTTTCATCTGCTTAACTTTTGGTGAAGGTGAAGCCCAAACTGGTGAGATAGTTTTTGATCCTAGTGTTCAAGTCTCACTTGAATCTGCACATATCTGACTCTCGATAAGAGGTCTCAAAACCTTTTAATTTCTCTATGTACACCTCCTCCTTAATAACTCCATTGAGGAATGTTTTTTTTACATCCCATTAGTGTATCTACCACCTAATATATGCAGCCAATGCAATAATTGATCTAATGGAAGACTACCTTGCTACAAGAGTAAGGGTCCCCTCATAGTCAATTCCCTCAACTTGATAGAATCATTTGGCCAAAATTATGGCCTTAGACTTCAATATGATTCCATCTGTTACATGCTTTACCTTGAAGATCCATCTCAAACACGAAACTGATTTATTTGTTGGTCTTGGGACGACTTACCAAACATTGTTCTTTACAATGGAATCCTATTCCTCCACCATTACATCAACCCATACATGTTTCTCTACTGCTTCCTCGAAAGAGGATAGCTGAGTCTCTATAAGCTTAGTCATTAGAGCCATGCAGCCATTATCCTTACCAGGTGACCTTCTCTGTCTATTCTGTGAAGTGGGTCCTCCCACATTCTCTCTAACATCATGTAATAATCTCTCATATTCCCTAGTTCTTTTTCTACCTTCTTTGGATGGTTATTCTTGAGTGCCTTTCTCCACTCTTTGTTCCTCAATTTGTGGATCCTCCACAACTTCCTGAGCTTCCTGCTTTGGAGATAAAATCTGCTTTCTTGGTGGAATCTAAATCTCCCTTTAAAGAGAGTACCGCATTGCTTTCTTCTCGTCAAACTTTAAATCCATTCATACAAATGCCATTCTGAGGGATGGAAAGTATACCTTGTAGTTGTGAGCATTTTTTGTGTACCCGAAAAATACCCCCAACTCCTTTATTAGCTCCATCTTCTTCCTTGATTTTTTGGAAACATGGGAGTAAACAGAGGTTCCAAAAATATTGAAGTGCACACATATGAATTTCTCCCTCAGGAAGATCCTCTGGTGTAATCATCCCCAAAATCCGACGAGGAATATGGTTCTAGAAATAAAATATTGTGTTGCATGCCTCTTCCCATAAATGTAGTGGTAGGCCTTAGTGATCCAGTATATCCCTCACATCTCCCACAAGTCTACAGTTCTTTCTCTTAGGTACCCCATTCTGTTGTGGGTCATCAGGTGTTTTCAACTCCCATCAAATCCCTTCTTTTGAAAAACAAAATTTAAATTCATTTGACATGTACTCACCTCCATTATCGCTCCTGAGAGACTTCACCCTTTTGCTAATTTATTTCTCAACTAGTACCTTGAGTTCAACAAACTTATAGAATGTCTGATATTTTTCTGCATGAAGAGAAACAAAACTTCCATGAGAAATCATCTACAAAGATAATAAAATATTTGTGTCTAGTAGTGGATGCTATTGAGAAAGGTCCACAGACATCAGAGTGGATCCTTCAAGGGTTCCTTGTGCTTTGTTGTCCTGATAATGGAAAGTGGATTTTTTGTACTTCCAAAAAGTACATCCTTTGCACAAAGCCTGCTACACAAGTGCTCCTTTGGGGAATCATGTGGTTATTTTCTACAAAATCTTCAGAACTCCATGATGCAAATGGCTAAGTCGTCTATGCCATAATTCACCGACATTATAGATTTCCACCTTCTCCACCTTAATTCTTAATTCAACATAGTCTTCCCCATCTATCTTATATAGATTCTTCACCCGAACCCTAATATTCTTCACCTATCATGTGGCTATGTATCTCGGAATGGTTTTCCTTTTTTGAAAATCACATCATAACCACTGTCTTTCAAAACTGCAACAGAGATGATATTTTTCTTTAGGCCTGGAACAAACATGACATCCTTGAGTCTGAGAGGGGATCCCAACACCCTCTAAAATGTGACTATAACAATCCCAATCATGTTGTATGTTCCAGTGTCCCCCATCATGATGTAAAACTAAAAATATTTCTCCTCCAAGGCACTGAAAAAATCTATATTTCCTGTCATGTGGAATGAGGCACCATTTTCCAAGTACCACATGCTCCCCATAATAGTAGTGGTCATGATTGCAATGAGATTAAAGTCAATCTCGAAATGTGAATCCAATGCTTCACTTGTTGCTTGTCTTGAGGTATTCTTGCTTGCCCTTTTGTGTGCACACTTCATGGCATAGTGCCCAAATTCATTAAAATTGAAGCATTTAATTTTAGACAAGTCTTTCTTCTTGCCCCTTTGACTGGATTAAGGTTTGGATTGAGACTTATCCCCTTACCCTTTCTTTGCCTTTCTATCCAATGTAAATTCATCATCCTTGCCCTTAGATGAAGTCCCATCTCTGGTATTCTGCCTTATTTCCTCATGTACCAAATTAGACCACAAGCATTCCCAATTTGGTGGTTTCTACTTCCCATTTACTGAATCTTGGTAGTTGTGCCTATTCTTGGAAACCCTATAAGGGTTGGGCTTATAACCAAAGCATTCTATGCTACATTAACACTAACCCTGCCAAGTTCATCAAGTGAACCTACTCAGATACTGAGGTATGGATTCATTCTTTTGCATATTGATATTTTAAAGTTTATCCTTGAGTGCTAACTTCTTCTGGTCACTACTATTCTCGAAAAATTATGTCAGTTCTTTCAACATTGCAGAAGGAGTTCCTTTTCCATGGATATTGGTGATAATGTGTGTTGGAAATAATACTAATAGGCAGGGTGAATCAGTATTATCAAATCAATAATTTAATTTTCAAAATTGATTTATATACGCTACTTCATCTCAGTGAACTAGTGTGTATATGAAACTATACTTGATGAAACCAGCGTATATGCAGAGATCTCTTGATTTACCCAAATTATCATGTAGTGAACTTTAACCAGTATATCAATAAGAGCAAAATAAAGCATCACACATAAGAAACACACATAAACACCAAGATATAAGGTGGAAACCCAATGTGCGTGAAAACCACTTGCTAGTATCGTCTCTGTCTTCTTTTAATAATAAGAAAATTATGTTTACCATTTTTGCACTGGTGCAGCCTTATACCAGTACGTAGGCTTCTACCTGCAGAAAGCTACAACCTTCTCTCATTCTCCAGCTTCTACTGGAAGTGTGCTACAACCCCCTAGCTCTTGTACTAGCTGATATGTTTACTAGTATGTAGGTGCTGGCCTACAGAAGGCTACAACCTTCTCCTTACTTCCAGGGACCACGTTTCATAAATTTTCAGATAGGATCCATCAACAACATCATTCAATCATCAAATATATCTACATCAACCAACCTTCTATTGAACCAACCACAACCACAACCAAATCAATCAATTACTTTGACAACCCATCAATCTGATCTTTCATAATGCTTTCACCAGAATATAGTAACCAGAACCCAAGCCAAAACCCAGAACACTGCAACAACAAACAGCAGCAACTAAAACGTAGATTATAAGGTATAAGCTACTTTCATGTGGCGAACCTATGTGTATATGCACTTTCCCCAAAGCCAACCAGCGTATACATCTACGAATATTAATTCATAATTCTGCAACTATACCAGACTTCAATTATACCTAGATCATGTCATTTACATAATAATATATGTGTTAGTATTCAGATCTAGAATAATCATGAGCAAAAACACATAATGATACTTCACCTTATGCCTTAAGATCCTGATCCATCATTAGATCTTATCCTCCGTCAACTGCTAAGGTTGCTCCTTGGTTCAAATCCAGCAATGCACCATAACACAATAACCTGCATACTAGACCTCACTCTTCATCAGATATTCAATGCTTGTGTACCTTGGCCTAATGATCTTCTTCTCCTTTTATAGTTTTAGACCTTTCTCAATACCATGGACCAAAACCACTTGTGACCAATACCTTGGATCAAATACCTAGGTTCAATACCTCATATCAAATACTATGGACCAATACCATGGATCAAAATACCATGAACCAAATACTTCGGACGAGAACTTAGTTTTCCAAGGTATACATGCTTTCCTTTTTGTGAAAGTGCGTGTGTACATTATGCACAACTTTTTTTCTGTTAACCTACATGTATACGTGGCTTGGTCAATGGTGAACCTACGTATACCTCTCTTTCTTCATTCCGTGAAGACTGATTTGTCATTCTTTGTTTTTTTCCTGATATATTGTGTTCCTTCATCTGAGTGAGTTTCCTTCTCAACTGATTCCTTGAAGCTGCCCTGCATTTCATCACATTCTGTCACATCTGATATCTCTTTTGTAGATTCATCTAGTTACCATATACAAGTGATTTTTTCTGCTACAAGTGAGTTTCCATCAAGTACAACACATACATCATAATGCCAATAATGTGATCTCGTACTCCCTCCAAGATTATTCTCCTCACTTTGGTTACATTTTTCTTCCATTTAGCAAGGTCTTGAACATTTACTGAAGGTGGTTGTGGAATGTATGTCTTGAAATATTCCAACAATTCATTGTGATCCAATACCACCTCAATGCAATCCTTCTATGTGATGAAATTAGAGCTACCTTGCAAGGCATACTCTAGCCTAAACCCATTCAAGCTCATCTTCTCAACATTGAAGAAATCTTGCAAAACTAAACTACAAATTCAATTCTACTTAGAACTAAATTTGAAATTTCTTCTCTAGTGTGAATCTTTCTCTAATACCATATAGAAATTATGTTGTAGATTTGCATCTTCTTATGAAATTTTCTAAATCACAAGACACAAACCTACTCTACTACTCTTCGAAATTCAATTCACAATATAGAACAAAAATCATAAACATGCAATAGGATACATCACACATAAAAAGTGATTTATCTAGGGGAATGAAACCCCTCAAAACCCCTCTTACATTTATTGCATTAATCAAAAAATAGATAAGTAATACATATGCTTGTTCAAGAGTGTGCACAACCTACAAGTGTATATTCTATATCTCTGCCTAACTAACTGACTATGGCGAAAAATTAGGAGAAAAGTTTCAAGCCCTCCAAGCTCCTATTTCCTTGTGCAAATCCAAGGGAATTAGTCCCCTATTATTTAGGGATTTTTCCCTACACGGATTGCACAATCCATGAGGCTTGATCTCCGATTGCATGCACCACCTGTACACATTGG
Source organism: Pinus tabuliformis (assembly GCA_031772625.1). Lineage (NCBI taxonomy): Eukaryota > Viridiplantae > Streptophyta > Pinopsida > Pinales > Pinaceae > Pinus > Pinus tabuliformis. Next base: position 1,165,070,609 of record CM062817.1, on the reverse strand, counting down.
AGTAGTCTAAAACTGGGTAACTCGAATTCTCTACATGTAACAATTATTTTTGGCTAATTGATTAGTTATTTGGATGATCACTGAATTTGACTGAAGTCTCACTGAACAATTTGACCTTCCACTAGTTCCTCCAATAGTTACAACTAGTTTAACTGACAATAACTCAATTTAACTGAATTAGATTGCTGAAAAAAGAAATCACTCATGCTTATCTGTACTCAAAGCCTACAACTCGAATTAACTAGGTTAATTGACTGAAAAAATCCATGTTACCTTAGTTAACTACCTCCAAGATTTCCGCTGAATAGAAATTCGAATTCTCTCCAGTTTGACCAAGGCAAAGTCAAACTGAGATTTTCTTGTTCCATTTTTCAACATCCCTTGTCTAATATACATCAAATTTAAATTATCCAAGGTGCTAATTTTTTATTGATATTCATCTTAAATTAAACTGATATAACAAAAACATTTATGTTTTTGCTTAATAAAATACTTCCATTCATTTGGGATGAATTTTCTCAATGCTCATTTAATGCTTCAAAAAAATCATTAACCTATGCTCCTCTATTTAGTCCACGAGATTATAGTAGAGACTTCCTTTTTTATCTTACCAAGACATAATCTACCATAGGTATGGTTATGGTTCAGGAAGGGGATGCCCTTAAATAGCATGTGATTTATTATCCAAGTCATGGCTTATCTAGTCTTGAACTCTAATATTCTCATAATGATATATTCATGTTGTTCAGCGGCTCTGCCATTGCATTTTGCTAAAGAAAACCATTGTAGTAGATCATGTTAATCATTTTAAATTCATTCGCATTAGAAGAGTGATTGGGGTGAGTACAATAAATGGATTGTGATTTTGTAGGAGTTTGATTTTGACATTGTGTTAGAAAAATAAAAAAAAACTTTGCTTTTCATGGAGTTGATTTCATAACTTCCTTGTGATAAATTTCTAGTTATCAACAATATTTTCCTAATGAACACCTTTTTCTAATCTCCTCACAAGATCCTTGGTATGGGGACATAATTGTATATCTCTAGACTTTGAAGTTTCCTCAATCCTTTTCTAAGGACGATCTTCGGAAATTACGTCACCTCGCTAGGAATTATTTGGTTATTGGTGATACTTTATATCATCAATGGATTGAATAAATATTAATATGTTGTTTAACCTTAGATGAGATTGAGCCAATCCTAAATGATGGTCACGATGTAGCTTGTGGTGATCATCTATTTTTTCGGTGTGTTTTATATTCTTTCCATGACTAGCCCTAGTTGCAAAGCCGAGTGATTAGAGGGTGGGCGGCTAGATCCCCCTGCATTGCGTCAGGTGTAGCGGTGGGGCCATATGGGGGGAGACCCCCCTATCAAGGTGTTTGAGGCGGGAGGTAGCCCACCTGTATGAGGTCCAGGGTAGCACTCCTGGGAAAAAAAATTGGACCCTATATTAGGTGGGCGGACCTATCGATGGTTTTGTGCATGGTTTTTGCACATGGTTTTGGGCATGATGTTTTTTTGTCCATGGTATTTTGTAGATCTGGTCAAGGGAACTATAGTTATGTTCTAATCTATGGTTATTGGATTCGGGTTTATGGATGCCTCATCATGTATATATATGTATTGTAACATTGAAAGGAATATAATGAAAAATCAATCTGGTAGTCCTAGTTTTGGGATCCAAGGGAAAATATCAGTGTATAATTTTTTTTTGTTTTATGCTGTCACCATTTTTTATTTCCTATTTTTAGAATTCATATGTAGGTAATTTGTGTATGGGGTTAAAACCTACATTTGGTGTCAAAGTTTTTTTGGGTTCAAGCAGATGCCTTTGCTGTTGAGGGGTTTTACGAGCATGTGGTAGATGATGTTCAGTGGGAGATCTGCGAGATAGATTCTTGTGGTGAAAGAAGATGGTGAGTAGTGGAAAGATAGAGATCGATAAATTTAATCTCTAGAGTTTTGTGTTGTTGAATTTCAAGATGGAGGATCTGCTGGTGGATAAAGATCAATGGATCGTGGTAGATCTGGGTACTAAACCAACGGTAATGTCAGCTAAAGACTGGGTGAAGTTGGATCGGAAGGAAAAGAGCACAATATGGTTGTGTATCTCAGATTCAGTATTGTTGAATCTATCAGGGGAAGCTTCGATGAAGGCTTTATGGGAAAACTTCAGGACTTTGTACCAATCTAAGTCTCTAGAGGATAAATTGTCCCTATGGAAAAAAAAATATAGCCAAAGGATAAAGGATGGAGTTTCGATGACAGAGCATATGAATTCCTTTGTTAATGTGGTAAGTTATTTCTTATATTTTTATATAAAAATTTCAGTTGAACATAAGTACATTAGTTTGCTATGCTCTCTACTAGATCGTGGGATAGTCTGGTTGTTGCAATAGGTGGCAATGTGACTACCTTATATTTTGATGAAATTGTCTCATCCTTGTTGCCAGAGGATATGAGACGGGAAAATATGGAGGACTAGAACAATGATGCCTTGCCTGTATGAGGATGGTCCCAGAACATAAACAAAAATAAATCCTTGAGTGGGAGATCTAAATCTAGAGGGGAATCTAAATCTTTAGGAAAACCTGTAAAGGTGTGCTGGAAATGCAAAAAGGAAGGGCACTTCAAAAAGGATAGTAGATCTAAATCTCCTGAGAAAGGAAAGGGATATGATGATGCTCCTTCTGCAAAGGTGAAAACCACCTTAGATGAAGGTGGGGATGTGTACTTGGCTTCTTCTTCAAGTACACATGTAGATCATGAGGCATGGTTGATTGACTTAGGTGCATCGTTTCACTTCACAACCCACGGGGAGTGGTTCTATGAGTATGATAAATATGATGGTGGTGATATCTTCTTAAGGGATGATAGGAAGGATAGAATCATTGATCACAAAAAAGTCAAGTTCAATTTTCAAGGTGGAAGGATTAAAACACTTCTAGTTGTTCTGCAAATTCCTGCATTAGCTAGAAATGTGATTTTTGTAAGCAATTTGGATGATGCAGGTGTAAAAATAGTTTCTGAGAAAGATACCTACAAGATGTTTTTGGGAGCACTGTTATTGATGTGGGAAGTTTGGATTGGATCTTTGTACAAGCTTGAGGGTAGCACTGTTATTGATGGTGGAGCAAAAATTCTAGTGTCTCTAGAGAAAATACCATGCTATGGTATCAAACGCTTGGACATATTCAAGCGAAGGGCCTTCAAATACTTCATGGTAATGGTATGGTAAAAGGTATGTCTAATTTCTCTCTGGATATTGACTTCTATGAAAATTATGTATATGGGAAGCATAATCGGGTGTGTTTCCCCTCTAGTGCTAAGAGGGCGAAACATATATTAGATCTTGTGCATAGTGATGTGTTTGGACCTATGTCAGTTCTCTCACTAGGTAAGTCAGTGTACTAGGTATCATTTATAGATGACTTCTTAAGGAATACATGGATATATTTCCTCAGGAAGAAATATGAAGTATTTGACAAGTCTAAAGAATTTAAGGTTCTGGTTGAGAACCAAAAAGAGAAGAAGATAAAGGTGTTGAGGGCAAATAATAGTTGAGAGTTTTGTAATAAGGAATTTCAAGAGTTATGTAACAAGTGTGGTATATCATGGCAAAAGAATAATCCATAAAAACCTCAACAAAATGGAAGGGTAGGAATAATGAATAGGACGATGATGGAAAAGGAAAGAAGCATGCTAAGTGGTGTTGGGTTAGGACATGAATTTTTGTGAAAGAAGGTGGTGACTGCATGTTACCTGGTCAATAGATCACCTTCATAAGAGTTGGATGATACGACTCCACAAGAGGTATGGACTAGTAAGAAACCCTCTCTTTCACATCTTAGGGTATTTGGATGTGATGCATATGTACATGTTCCAAAAGAGGAAGGAACCAAGTTGGATAGTAAATATGAAAGGTGCATCTTTATTGGGTGTAAGGATGGTTTAAAAGGTTATAAGCTTTGGAATCCAGAAACAAGGAAGGTTATGTACAACCATGATGTGGTGTTTAGAGAGGTGAAACATGTTATTAAACATGAATTCCTACTAAAGGAACATGAGAAGATAGATTTTGACATAAAGGAGGAGGGATCAGACTCTACAACAGAAGAGGAATCAGAAGATGAAGAGCCACAAAATACAACTATGAGAAGATCAGTTCGAGAAATAACCCAACCAGAAAGGTATAGTCCATCTACTTTATGTTCAAATTTTCTTTATCTATTATTGATTATGATCCTAGAAGTATCAGGGAAGTAGTAGATTCATAGGATGGAAAACTTTGGCAAGAGGCCATGGTTGATGAAATGGTATCTTTGCAAAAAAATGAGGTTTGGGATGTAATGGAGTTGTCAGATAGAAGGAAATGCATTGGAATAAAATGGGTGTTTAAGAAGAAAATGAATGCATAAAGAAAGGTGGAGAAATACAAAGCTCAGTTGGTAGAAAAAGGTTATTCCCAAGTGCTAGGAATTGATTTTGGTTATATTTTTTCTCCTATTGCCAAGGTAACTTCCATTACTTTACTTTTATCTATTGTAGCTGACTTTGATTTTGAGTTAGAGCATATGGATGTGAAGACAACATTTCTTCACGAGGATCCAGAAGAAGAGATCTACATGGAAAATGCTGAACAATTTGCACTAGAGGGTAAGAAATAACTGGTATGTAGGTTAAAAGAGTCTTTGTATGGGTTAAAAGAGTCACTAAGGATGTGGTATCAAAAATTTGATACATATATACGGGGACTTGGCTTCACTCGAACAAAAGCATGTCCTTGTGTGTATTTTAAATTAATTGGTGACTGTTTTATTTATCTGGTGTTTTATGTGGATGATATGTTGTAGATTGGAAATAACAAAGAAATTATCCAAGAATTGAGGACCTAATTGTCCTCCAAATTCGACATGATAGATATTTTTGTTGCAAACTATATTTTGGGCATGGAAATTAAACACGATTGGGCAAAGAGGAAGCTATGGTTAAACCCGAAGAAGTATGTCTAGACAATACTACAAAGGTTTAATATGTAGGATAGAAAACCAATTAAGCTTCATATTCCTGTAGGTGTAAATTTATCTACTGAATAGTGTCCTGGGACACAAGAAGAGGAAGAGGACATGTCCCATGTTCCATATGCAAGTGCATTCAGTAGCCTGATGTATGTAATGGTTTGTAATAGACTAGACATTGCACATGCACTGGAGAATTGAGCAGGTCTTTATCAAAACCATGGAAGGAGCATTGGACAACATTGAAGCAGGTTTTCAGGTATTTACGTGGCACTAGTGAATATGGTCTGTGTTACCTAGGAAGACCAGGATTGGATATATTTTTGGACATCGGTGGCTTTGTTGATGTAGATTGGGCTAGAGATATAGATCAAGGAAGATCTACAAGTGGGTACGTGTTTAAATTATTTGGAGGTGCACTAATTTTTAGGAGTAAGATATAGTCTATAGTGGCACTTTCAACTACAAAGGCATAATACATGGAAGCCACTCATGGAAGCAAGGAAGTCATTTTGTTGTAGAAATTTTGTTCAAGTATATAGTTGTTAGAGCAAGTTATAAGGATAGGCAATGACCGCCAAAGTCAAAATTTCTTGGCAAAGAACCCTACTTATCATCCAAAGACAAAGCACATTGATGTTCAGTATCACTTTGTAAGGAATATGGCTGAGGAGAAAAAGGTCTTGTCGGTAAAGGTGGACACTTTGAATAATATTGCAAATGTATTGACAAAGTCTGTGAGCATCAAGAAGTTCTCTCTTTGTAGAGAAACACTAGGCGTTGCAGGGATGGACCAATGACTAAGCTCTCCTATGGAAGGAAAAAAAAAAGTGGGAGAATGTTAGGTGTGTGTTATATTTTTTTCCATGACCAGCCCCAGTAGCGAAGACGACGGGTGAGAAGGGGGGCAGGCAACACCCCCTTCGTTGTGTCAGGCACAATCAGGGGACCATAGGGGGCTAGCAGCCCCCCTTTTCAAGGGTTTTAAGGGGTGTGGTATCCCCCCACTATGGGGTCTATGGAAGTGGCCCGAGGAATTTTTTTCAACCCTATATTAGGTGGGCGGATGTAGCTATGGCTGTGTGCATGGTTTCCACACATGGGTTTAGGTGTGATAGTTTTCTGCCCATGGTATTTTGTAGATCTGATCAAGGGAACTACAATTATGTTCTAATCCAAGGTTAATGGATTGGGATTTTTGGATGTTTCGGCATGTATATATATATATATATATATATATATATATATATATATATATATATATATATATATATATATATATATATATATATATATATATATATATATATATATATATATATAGATATATATACATATTGTGACATTGAAAGGAATATAATGAAAAATCAATCGAATAGCCTCGGTTTTGGGATCCAGGAGAAAATATCTATGTATATATGTTTTATGTTTTATGTTTTATGCTCTTTCCATTGTTTATTTTGTGTCTTTAGAATTTGTATGCAGGTAATTTATGTATAGGGTTAAAAGCTACACTATCTGGGTTGGAAACAACTCAGAAGATTTTGCGTGCAGGGTATTTTTGGCCTTTGATTTTCATAGATTGTATTGAAGTGGTAAGAAAAGGTTGCCCTTTTCAACTCTATGCTTAGAAAATGCATGCTCATCTAATGCACTTTTCCCTTTCATCATTATTAGTCGATTTACTAATTGGGGAATACATTTTACGACATATCACCTAGTCTTTTCAAAGCGACATAAGAACATTATTGTAGTAGTTTAATACTTTAAAAAGTGGGTCAAAGTTATGCCTACTTTAAATAACAATGGTGAGACAACAACACTTTTCCTTTTAATCAAGTGATCTCATGTTTCAGTATCCTTAAATATATTATGTCTAACCATGGCAGCCACTTTCAGAATAATATGATGTCTGAATTGGCTTCGATGTTGGGATTTAGTCAAGAACATTCATCTCCTTATTATCCTTAGGATAATGGGCAAGTTGAATCCATTAATAAATCCCTCAAAAAAACGTGTAAAGGACCATCAACCAAGTTAATTCCAATTGGAACATCATGCTTTATCCTTCTGTGTTGGCATATCGAATGTCTATTAAGACCAACATGGAATTTATTCCTTTTCAGTTAGTATACTGGTGTGGAATCAATTATTCCCATAGAATGTCAAATTCGATCCCTTAAATTGTCAGTCCAATTTCTTCATGACACTTTGAGCTGAGAAGGGTGTCTTTTTCACTTAGAACATCTTGATGAGAAGGTTTGAGATGTTGCTACAATGAATTAGGCTAATAAGAAGAGAATTAAGGAACAATATCATAATTCCATGTGTGCTACAAATTTTTCTGAAGGTGACCTTCTCTTGCTTTATGACCGAGATAAATACGCCGTGGGGGTAGGAAACTTGAAACCTATGTGATATGGTCTATATATTATTAAGTGTGTCTTGAAGACGGGTGGTTACGAGCTAGTTTATTTTGAAGGGAATGTGTTGTGAAATCCCAGAAATGGGCTCCATCTCAAGAAATATTATGCTTAGACTCTTACCTAAGCATCTTGTTTCTTTTGTAAATATTGTATATAGATTTAATTTCTATATATGAGATTCGTATTGATGATGCTAGTTTCAATATTATTTTGTAGGAATAAATGGGTGATACGATGTACTTATGATTCACTGATGGTGTTATTCAATACATTAGGAACCTAGCTTCCACACCTTCAGTAATATATTATCCAACTACTCAGTTGTTGGTCACAAGAGAAATATGTATAGGCCTTGCTTCTAATAACATCGTTGAATAGAATGTCCTTAGTAATTTACTTTCACAGATGATATCTTATGATATTCAATCATTAATGGTATACTTGGACTCATAATTGGTGGTGTCTCAGTTAAAAAATGTTTATCGTGTGAGGGATCCTTTTATTACATTGATAATTTCTGAGAGTAAGATTACTTGAACGATCATTTAATTTGATAACATACATTCATATTACATGATAATATAATACTTGTGTTCATTCTATAGCTAACCATGCATTGGATTGGCATATCAATCATTCATTACATTAAATCAAAATATCATGCAGTCAATTGTATATATGATAACATCATCTTTAAATATTTGTATATATAGATAGATAAGTTTCAGAAATATTACAGAATGTGGAAAAATGTCATAAGAAATTAGGTCTTATTCCTGATAACGTCTCCATTTGTTCAGTTTGAATATAGAAATCTAATCCTGAGGGCCCTGCCTTGGATGAGAATCACAGTAGTAGAAGGTGACATTTTCCCTTCGTTGGAAAAGTTGCACCCAATCTCTTGTTACTCCTACCACTCATCTTTGTACGGCGTCTAGTAGGTCCTCTATATCTTCCATTGGAACTTTGCAAGTTAAATTCTCCAATTTCCTCTCAACATCTCTCAGGACCCTCTCAAACTTCATTTTTTCTCCTTCCATCTCTATGCCTTGACACCTATGCCTTAGCAAACCCTCAAGCCTCACTGGTTACACATCAACATCATTATCATTTTAATATTGTCAATAATTTTTTTTCCACAAAACAACTTTATTTTATCAATAATCTTCTTAAAAAAATGAAATAAAAAATTCAAAAAACATTACCTATGGCACCCCATGTATCTCCTTCAAGAAGTAATAACTATGTGTCTCCTCTAAATTCTAGCCCTGCCTAGGGGTAGTCTATATATATGACTTGTAGCTCCCACCACTGGAAGCAACCCTCATCAAAAACCTCTTGAGAGACTTGGCCTCATCCAAGTATCCTCATCATATACACCCACCTATCCATTAGAGGGTTCCTTGGGCTGCTAACGGCAAGTGTTGCTCGGGGTCGCAATCGAAGAATCTGTTAAAAGAAAAATGATAAAAGTATGGTACCATGGTAAAAAATTTTCGTCTTCCCCTATCAAAATTATGTAAGTTGGCTCTTCAAATTACCTAAGAATGTTGTTCACCAATAACAGACCATAGGTTTCAAGAATTCCACTGCTAGAAATATTGTGGGTCATTAAGACTGACTAGGTGAAGCTTATCCTAACACTCTGGAAATCATAAAAAGGATGATTTTTATTGTGAAGCTAGTCACGTTTTTATTGGGATTTGAGACTTAACTTTATATGTCCTTGGTTCACAATAAACAACAATGTAATCATCTAAATTTAAACTGACTCTGCCCTTATATTTCAAATTCACTACTTCTCTCTTGCAGAGTCTTGTAATAAAATATATATCTTCCACTTCAATCTGTAAAGGCATTGAATCAATGAAGAATTTCCCTTGTTCTGGATCCCAATAATTAATTAACATGTTCAACAATATTGTTTGAGCCCTCATATTTTTCATCATGAAGAATTTGAGCAAGCCACAATTTTTTATAGCATCCAGTGATTATTGGTCTTCCAAAACCAAGTTATCTGCCTGATCGTGTTTTCTTTGGTGCCATTCAATCACCATCCTACAAGTTTAGACAAATTCAATAGTTAGATTCAACTTTTAAATTTTTATTTTTCACATACGCGATCTTAATTCTAGACAATAATGTATATACATGCCTTTCTTGTTGTAAACTAGCATATAAAGTATTTTATACATAACTATATACTAGGTAACTCGCGTATACATCGATTCAATTTGAATATTAATTTAAAAACAAACTTGAATATAATCTACCTGCTTTAAAATTTAATTAAATGAAAGAGAATGTGACTATGGGTTACCTGGAGCTCACAGTTTCCAATTTCATTGGGTATATTTCTCAAATTTTCTTGCCAAAGTTTCTCCACAAAGACCACTTCTCAACACTTGCAAAGGTAACAATGAAAATGGTGAGTTCCAATTTTGTTTTTATATCAATAAAACTCAACCCACTTTTCTATAGTTCTACAAAATTTATTTTATTTAATTTTTATGAATTTTTGACCTTGCTTGAAGTGTTGGGAAAGGATTTTTTCTAGGATAATGGAGACCTCCTTCATCACTTAGTTATGTTTTCCTGTTGTTTCGACTCCACGATCAGTGACCTATCGTGGCAGGTATTGTCCTCTAATTGGCATATATGTTGGGACAATTACCATTGGATTTTGAATCTTGACTTGATTATGAAATACTTAACCATGGGGTTGACCCCACTTGTTGTGACCTTTAAACCTTTCTCACTCACTGATTTGTAAAGTCATAACATAGTGGTAGAGCCTTCCTTTCATGGGTTTCTTAGCTATAACCTCACTAGCACATGTTGCCCATGCTGTAAATATCATATAGGCTCAGGAATCCTCTTTAGTCACATCATGACTTTGCATTGAAGCATCACACTCCTTCCTCACTCTTGTTTTGAATTTATACCCTAGAGTCTCCCATGTATTGAGTTGTACTATTGCATTGCATATTGACCACTTGCACCGCTTTTTTCCTTAAGCCAACTTCACAATGACTCTTGTATAAGACACTTTTGACCATGATTTTTCTATCATAGATCAAGTCATGTATTCATTAGCCTTTGCAACCTGACACCCTTTTTACCTTGGGGAGGAACATTCCCCTAGTGTCAATGACCAATATCCATAACCTTGAATTGACCATAGGAATGTTCTTATCCCAGGAACTAGTTCACCTGCCTTTGAAACTTGTTCCCTCCATTGTACTATAGGCATTGTTTTATTGTTTTTGAGGCTTTATAATATGAAAAGGACAAAAAAATCAAATATTCCAAAAAAAGAGCAGGAACAGGACAATTTCTTCATCATTTTTGGCAACAAGAGTCAGTTGTGTCACCCTTGAACAAAGCACTTAAAAAATATGAGTCTTCCCTCCATCAAGTTGGGACTTAGTTTGACTATAGGGAAGCCAAAACCTTGTTTCAGAGTTAGTAATCCTCTAGTTGGTTACTCTTCGAATCATATGGAGAGTTTTTTGATGCCTCTTGTATCACAAACTTATAAAAAGTTCATTTTATGTTACCTTACAAGTCACAAATCATTATGCTTTTGTTCAAGAGAAGTTAGGCTGTGTCATCCATTTTGTGGTGTCTTTTGCTCATTTTTATTGGCCATACCCGGTCTTCGGTTTAATATTTGTATCATATCTGCTATTTGGTCCTTTACTCATGTCATTTAAGAAGGCCCTTGTTGAATTCTTGTTGATGGTTTTTCTCTTATCAAATCTGGCAAATTTCTCTAAGAGTATGCCTAGAGTCATGCCCTAGCCTTATTTACATCACTAATACATGACCTTGTACTTAGCATCGATCAATATCATTTTTATTTTACTGAGTGGCTTCCCTTTTGCTCAACATCAAATTAAATTATCACACATTGGGATTCATGCAGTACCTTGGTTCCCATTTGAACCTATTGGTGGATTCCTCACCTCTCTATCAACATTTATTACAGGTTGGTTCAAATTATTTCTTTCATGCTCTAGATACATCTTGTGCACACTGGAAATGTATTTGGTGGTGGGTACTTCATCTTTTGTTCATCCAAGCCCTTCCAAATTATTGGCCTGCGAGTTACACTTGTGTTGGTTGATGTGGGATGCCTTAATACCTTCCTTCTAGAAAATCTTTTCCCATTGACTTCAAGTCATTACTCTCAGAACAAGGTATAGAGATCCTTTTCAGTACGTTAGGGTTTACAGTCATCACTGGAAGACTCCTTCGCTATCAAGAATGAGAATACATCAATGTCTCTCGATTGATATATTCTTTCAAGTGTTTGACTTCAACACATATATTCACACTTATTAGATTGTACTGGGGTACCTTGATGCTCATTATCATTATTGGTGAGTTGTCTCACAATTGTTAACGATATACATCAATGATTGGTAATCAAAATATTTCTCACATGGTCGACTTCAGCTCACTTATTCCCATAGTGTATAAATGTACCATATGTGGTCGGTAAAGACCTAAGATTTTGTCAGCATCTTTGTCCACTTGATAGTTCCTTCAATTTTCTCCTAGGGACATCCTCTAGCTTCATGTGTTGCACACTCTTTCAGTGTTATCCTATATGATGACACCCTAGTTTTATGTAATACCACTACTCCATTTACATGAATTGGTATTTTTGAGGTGATCAGTTATACAACATCTTTTGTAGTGATATCCTCCTATATGATACTAAGACACAACTTTGTTTTGTTCTTTCACGGTTATGATCTGATGTTCCATTATATATTCTTCTTATCACTATCACACTTATGTATACATCATGGATCCACTTTATACTTGATAAACAAAAATTATCTATTATCTCTAAGCATGGGTATGCCCACCTCAAACATTTGTCTTCTTTCTGACTGCTTCCTCAGGTACTTGATGGACTACAATCTGGTGATATCCACCAAAGTTTTTAAATGACTCCTCACTTATGTTTAATGTATTTTGACACTCATTCCCATTCTAACCCCGTACATTAGGGGGCACCTGTTATAGAAGCTTTTCGTACTCAAGTATACCCGATGGTATTGTATGGCCTGGGAAGCTCCCCTTTCCCTTGCATATTTGACTTGATCTTAAAAAAATGTTTTTCAAAATATAAACGTGGCTCTTCCCACTACAAAAATATGTACATATGTGGTTCCAATGAATTATATCCACATAAAACATTTTAAAATTTTAAAAAATAAATGAATATTTATTTTTCGGGTAGGGTTTACTGGCTTTACCAAAATCCCACCTATAAGAGCCCATGGCCTAACTGACATAATCAATTTGAGGTGTTAGATATACACCCCTTGGGTGGGCCTAAGAGGGATCATAGGAGAGGTATTGATACTATACCAAAATTCCCCCTATATCAAGTTTGCATTTTTCATGTGCCTCCTGCACTCCCAATCTATAGGAAACCTTGTTTCCTTATAGATATGTTCAACACTCTTATCTAATATCTCCTTTGCATTTATTATAGAGGAATTCTATGTTGGGTAAGGCTAGATAGAACGAGAAGAAGGTTTTTTCAGTACCTTTGGCTTGGATCAAGTTGTAGATTTCATCGAATTGCTACTATTCCTTAAGAAAGAAGCTCATGTCTTGTTCCCAATATATGTTGTCATCTTATGAATGTTAAATCATCACGTTATTTATGATGATCAAACATATATATATATATATATATATATATATATATATATATATATATATATATATATATATATATATATAGATATATATATATATATATATATATATATATCTATATATATATATATATACACACACTTTGAATGATATTATCTTTCTATGCTTCTATAATTGATTTGTAGCTATACACATTGTAGAGGAAGTAGAGGATTTGGACCTTGCAAGATCTACCTCAAATGTAGGGTCCCCAGGTACGTCTCCTATCCAAACTTTTGTGAATTCAAACGTTTTACATGCTTGCATGAGCATTCTTTAGTGTTTTCGTATTATGTTCAGTTGGAGCTTTCAATCATGTCTCTCAGGAATATTTCCCACCAATAAGAAGGAAAAACCTCCTACCTTTGATATATAAGTTAAGAAGAATGAAGAAGTTGAAGCATGGATTTTTTGGTATAAGGAAATATTTCAAAGTGCAGAACTATTATGAAAATATGAAGGCAAGGTTAGTCATATTATTCTAAGAGTCAAGGTTGATATATGGTTCGAATACCTAAATAATGTCAAGGGTATTCCAGAAAAATGTTTACCTAGAGTAAATTTTCGAAATACTTCAGTAAGAAATATTTGTTTGAAAGATATTATGGTAGAAAAATTGAGTTTCACAAACACAAGTTGGGGAAAATCACTATGGAAGGATAAGACAACAAATTTATAGAAGTTTTGAGGTGTGTGCTTTACATTATAGATGTGAAACTAAAAATACAATGCTTTCTTAGTGGATTTCCATAGTCCTACCAGGACAAAATTGAGTTCAATGGACTAAACTAACTTGAAGACAATATTATAATAGTGAAGTACTATTATGGAATTAAAAGTATAAGATAACATCTTGAATACAATGGAGAATGAAGGAGAACGCCATATTAAGGATGAAATGATTGAAACCCTCACACAAATTATTTTTGGAAGAGCGTAAAATTTAGTGTACCAACAAAAAGTGAGTTTTAGTAGAATTTTTCTAATCGAAGAAGGTAGCTAAGTCAAACCATAAAAAATAGAGTTAGAAGAGATGAAGAAAAATAAATTTAAGTGATATGGGTGTGTAGAAGAGGACCCATTGAGAGTTTTCTAGACATACAACTAGAAAGCGAAAGAGTATAAAATTTCCAAAAGTCCACTATTTTGAATAGCATGGCTAGGAATGTACCCCATATTTATGTAACTATGACAAACAAACAAGTGGACCATGAAGATTTAGTGGTAGGGATGTATGATATAGACACTGTTAGCTCTATTATGCATTTTTGTGTTTGGAGGACCAAATGACTACCATGGTCGTGTGTCTTTACAAGGAGGAAGCTCACAACACTTTATTTCATCCCTTCCCCCATTTTTTGTTTTATACCCTTATAACTCTTGCTCCCCCCCCCCCCCCCCCCCCCCCCCCCCCCTTTCTTCTTTTCCCTTAATTCTCCTTATTCCTTCCTTAATCTTGTTATTTATGTTTCTTCTCTAATCCTTCATAAACCCCTTATAAACCCTTTTCCCACGAACCCCAGTCACAAGGTCTAAGCCATAGCACCGTATGTATTTAACCACATGCCTGTATCGCCCCTATCCTATCAAATCAATGTGGACCTATGCTTTCGATCCGCGCCGTCTGATTTTACCCCGCTAGGATCCAACGATAGATGCTCCTCCTGCCACTGGAACCTGTGCACGCCATAACCCATGGGGAAAGCGGTTTCCCCACCGTCCCCTCCAGCCATGTGTCACAATTCTACGAGATCATGCCATCATGCACGTAAACCACCTTTTCCCATGATCAGTGCAAGGAAACCGCTCACCGCCATCCAATACAGTCCCTGCTCAATAACCCTCTCGCATCTCTGCCACCCATCAGTTGTCGGATCTACCTAATCATGATCCTACGGTCCACGTTCTTCCTGTGCATATGCCTTCCAATAGCCCGCATACTCTGGTCTTTACCATCCAATTTGTCAGAACCAACGGCTTATATTCAATCGTGCTTTCGTTTCCTCCTGATGCTACCTACCAAAAGATCTCGGCTGTTTGTCTGAGCTATCCCATGGCTAGCGTTCGTTCTCAGCTCCTCGTTCGTTCTCAATGCAATTTTCTTGTTTTTGGCAGTCCCATGCACCCGAAGGAGGAAGGAGCCCATGATTCAATAATCTCCACATTAAATCCTCAACTACCACATTCAAATAATAGCATGGCCAAGGACGAGAAGGACAGCCTTGAGCAGATAAACACGGTATTTCACTTGTTCGTGAAGTACAAAAGAGCAGCAAAAAGGTCATTTTGTCCATTAAAACAATCAAAATGTATGAAAGACCATATCTGATAGTAAATGTGATTGGTGGTTAGTTATGACTCCTCCACGCATAGGTTATGCAGAGAAATTTTGTATTCAACCTCCATATATACCCACAAACAAAATGTAAGAAGGTTGATGAATGTTATTTTGATGTAAAGTTCAACTTCTGGAGATTGTAACTACTGTGATACCTGTAGCTTCTAGTCTTCATTTTCAGCTAATCCAAGCTTCTCTTGCTGTTAATTGCTCACTTTCCACTTCTTATTCTTTGTTCTAGGCTGTGCTTTTTATGCATTTATTCATGTGTTGTATATGTTTGGAATTAGAGGGGCTGTCATCCCACCTCTGTGTATGCAGGTTTCTATTGTCTTAATGCCAGAGAGCTGCCATCCTGTCTGTACATTAGGAAATAAATTTGTAGACCTCCTTACTGGTTGTAGCTGGCCATCACAGGGTCTTGTGCATCTGCTGGTGTGGTCAGTATTCTCCATCATCACATTTTCTTTAAAACTGTGAGTAATTGATGGTCTAAAGCCTTGTAGTCTGGGGGTGTTCACCCATGTCTAGGGTTAAGAATAGTAGAAGTGGTTACTTAGCTTGAATATGCATCATTCCTTTCATTCATCCACCATTTTCTAGCATTTTTGATGAGTTTGTAATGTTCCCAAGCATCTCTGATATACAACCTAGGAGAGTTTCTTGGGGTGATAACATTAATTGGTGTCGTTGCCGGGGAGAGGGGATTTGAAGCTTAGCTTACCTAGGAGAACAACATAGTTTCAAGTTTTGATGATAGACAAGGTTTGAACATAGTTTTTGGTTGTAATCATCTATCTGGCGACTCCACTAGAGGAATACCATCCTTTGGTAACTCCACATTGATGTTCTGGATTAGTTTGTGAGACATACTCGAAGAAATCCTCAAGAATCACCAGCTGAACCAGTGCATAACCCTGAGAGGACTGTCAAATCGAAGAAAGAATCATAGAAAGGGGCATCAGGATAAGGTAAGCCTAAGAAATCTCATTCATCTTTGAACGATAAAGTCATAGCTGATAATACACAGTTTGAAGATTTAAGGTTCAGCACTATTAATAAGGAAATTCCTTCAGAGATTAATTCAGTCCCTTCTGCAGTTAGTTCCCCTTTGAATTTCAGTCCAAAGAAAGCTTCCCATACAATAAAAAACATCCCTTTGTCTCTTCCATCCATCACATTACTTCCTACCATTCAATCTCCTATTATTCTTCCACAAATCCCAATCATGGCAGGCCAGCAAGCACCCACGAAGGTAGAAAGGATTGTTGCTGCTAGATATGGACTGTTGGTATTTCCTGTTCCTTTAAATACTATGCCTGTGGGAGAATATCAAAAATATATGCCTAAGTTCACTGTCACAGATGGAGTAACTGTTGAGGAACACCTAGAAGCTTTTTACTGTTATGCTGATAATTTAGATATAAGAGAAAATGATGTGTGGATGAGAGTTTTTGTCCAGAGCCTTGATGGAGAGGCCAGGAAGTGGTTCAAAGAATTACTCCAGAGATCTATAATAGATATTGAAGCCTTAGATGATGCATTTTTGAAGCACTGGGGAGATAAAAATGACTTGTTGTATTATCATACTATGTTTGGTAATCTGAAGAGGGAAAATGGGGAATCATTTCCTGATTTCAATAAAAGATTCGATCGTATGTATACTAAGATACCAGCTGAGGTAAAGACTACCCCCGCCTCTGCCAAACTCACTTATGCCAACGCTTTTGACTCTGATTTCTGCCTGTTGTTGATAGAAAGGAGATGTGCCACTCTAGCCGATATGCAGGATGCAGCATTAGAAGTGAAATCTAATATTATGGCTGCAGAAAAGCTAAAAAGTCAAGCTGACAGAAGGAGGCAGAGAGGTCATGCTTCTACTTCCTCTCCATCATCTTCAGAGCATAAATTAGAAATAATGACTAATATGATAGAGTCATTAGCTACTGAAATTTCTAAGCTGAAGGTTGAGTAGAATTCAGGAAAAACAAGGCAGCAGAATACATTTGCTCCAAAAAATCTGAATCCAATCAGAAGAGCAAATGAGCAGTTACAAATTATGTATAGGGGTGAAGAACCAAAGGAAGATCAAAAAGTTAAAGCTCCTTTCCAAAATGTAGTCATGGAGGAGGAACAATTTGAAGAAGATGAGGATGAAATTCACTACATGGAAGATAAAGGTAGTGCTGCATTTTTGACATTGGTTGCTTATGAAGAATCATTGTTGCAAGAGCAAGACAGTTAAAAATGGGACAGAGAAGCTATTCTACAAACTGAACAACAGCAAAGATATAACCTTAGGTCCAATGCGAAATTTGTCAAGGAGAATGTTGCCCAAAGAGTTGTTGTCCAAAGAGAATCACAAAATACCAGGCAAAGAAGACCAATAGTTGATGCAGTCATCCTCAAAGCTCCAGTTCAAGAGATAAAAGGTTTTGATAAGTTATCGTCTTCTTTCAGCTTCGATTCAAATGTTTAGAAATTGAAAACATCTATGCCCCTGATAGAGTTGGTGAAGAGTGAAGTATTTAGAAAGCCTATCCTTGAAGCTCTTGAGTTACTGACTCTGTCAATTTGCAAGATGACAAGCCTACCATTGTGCTTAGTCCCATGATTTGACCTACTGATAATAATTCTCCATCTTTTTATGTTTCATTGACCATTCATGACAAAATCCTCCACAATTGCCTGGTAGATACAGGGGCTAGCCACAATTTGATGCCTAAAGCTGTCATGGAAGAGTTAGGCCTTGACATCACCAGACCCTATCATGATTTATTCTCATTTGATTCAAGGAAAGTGAAATGCCTAGGATTAATCAAAGACCTGGCCATTACCCTAACTCAGCTGCCCATGAAAAGTATGATGATGGATATTGTGGTAGCAGATGTCCCTCCTAAATTTGGCATGTTGTTGTCTAGAGGATGGATTAAGAGACTAGGTGGGACATTACAAAATGATCTATCTTATGCCACTGTCCAAGTTTTTGGAGGGGAATGTGGGAGATTATACAAAGAGGCGCAGTTGGCATATATCATCAATGATGAGAAGAATCCTACTAATCATCCCATATATGCAGTGGACGCTGATTTTGGATCATGTATTCTCCAAATAGAAGAATTTCAGAAGGCCATAATGCAGGTTAGGAAACCAACAAATCAGGCCAAGGAAGAGCAAGAAAGTCAGGTTTGGGAGATGTTCTTTGATGGAGCATGTTCCATGGAAACTGCAGGAGCAAGGGTGGTGCTAGTATCTCCAAAACGAGAAAGCACACAACTGTCTTTTAAGCTAGCTTTTCAATTAACAAATAATATAGCAGAATATGAGGCTCTACTGTTGGGCCTTAATGCAGAAAAAGACAAAGGAATCAAGAATTTGAAGGTGTTTGGAGATGCTTATTTGATCATTCAGCAAGTGAATAAAACATTTCAAGCAAAGCACCGAAGGCTAAAAGCATATAGGGATGAGGTATGGAGAATCAGAGATTCTTTTGATTATTTCTGCATTTCATATATTCCTAGAACCCAAAATCAGCTTGCTAATTCCCTTGTTGTGTCTGTTAGTCTATTTATTCCTCCCATGCCTCCCAGACTAGTTTATGAAGTCCAAATGAAATACAAACCATCCTTGCTTGATAATGTCCAGCATTGGAAAGTTTTCGAAGATGATGATGAATTAAATAGGTTCCTTCAAGTCATTGATGAATTTTCCAAAATGAAAATTGACAAAGAGAATGATTTCTTGCAAGAAAACCCCCACTCCCATCTTAGAAATAAAAATGGTAAAAATAGCATTGTCCAGCTTCCCAGCAATCATATTACTAAGGGTCTAATTCCTCTTGAAAGACTGTTTGACCAAAATGATGTGCCTCACAAGGCTGCCCAAAAAGAAGAACAATCCATAGTCTGTAAGCATGATATAGGAACGCCAGGTCAGCCTAGATACATACATTTGTCTTCTAATCTGTCTGCTGACCAAAGCGCTGAATACTGCAATTTAATGAGGCAATTTGCTGTTGTGTTTTCCTGGGAGTATAGTGATCTGAAAACTTATGATAAGAATATAATCCAACATAAAATCCCTTTGGAGAAAGACACCATTCCTTTCAAACAGAAGTTGAGACCAATAAATCCTATGCTTCTTCCTCTAATTGAAAAATAAATTAAAAAATTATCGGATGCCAAGATTATAGTTCCTCTTAGATATTCCAAATGGGTATCCAATTTGGTGGTAGTAAGGAAGAAAAGTGGAGAAATCAGACTGTGTGTTTATCTTTCTAGTCCTTTCTGGGAAAAATTAATTTTGTAAGGAGGTTTATCCCAAACTTTGCAAAATTGGTGAAGCATATTACCTCCATGTTGAGAAAAGGAGCAGAGGTCAGATGGACTGATGCAACAAAACAATCATTTGAGTTTATTAAAAAAGCTATTATAGAGGCTCCCACATTAACAAGTCTAGATTACAGCAAGGAATTCCATATATTCTTGTTTGCCTCTGAAGACACCATTGCAGTAGTTCTTTTGTAGGCATATGAAGAAGTTTTAGAGCATTTGGTGGCATTTTTCAGCAAAAACTTGAGGGATGTTGAATTGAGTTATGATATTATTGAAAAACAGGCATATGCTCTTATTAAATCCTTCAAATCTTTCAGAGTTTACATCTTGCATTCCAAGATAATTGCATGTGTACCCTCTGCTACAATAAAAGATGTCCTAACACAACCTAATGCTGATGGAGGAAGGGAAAAATGGATTGCAAAGATGATAGAATTTAATATATAATTAAAGCCCACCAAACTTGTCAGAGGTCAGGACCTTGCTAGGTTGTTAGCTGAAGAAAATGGAAGATCATTGGATATTGATTTCCTGTGCACAATTGTAGAAAATGGTCAGACATATGAAGAAAAGAAAGCAGCTGAACCACGGAGAAAGTAGTCAATGGACAAGAATCTAGCCTCTTGTAATTGGTATTCTGCAATAATTAATTTCTTACTGAAGCTAGAAATCCCTTCAGGATTTACTCAAAGTCAAGCCAGAACTATAAAAATTAGGGTAGCAAAATATTGCATTAATAAAAATCTACTTTACTAGAGGGATCCATTTGGAGTGCTTTTGAGGTGTTTGGACAAAGAACAATCAATAGAAGTCATGCATCAATTTCATTCCAGTATGTGTGGAGGACACCATTATTGGAAAACTACAGCCCATAATATTCTCAAAGCTAGGTACTATTGGCCCACTTTATTTTTTGATGTATTTTCTTTTGTTAAATATTGTGACAGATGCCAAAGATTTGAAGGAAAACAATAGTTGAAATCCCTGCCGTTAAAACCAATACATGCAAAAGGTCCTTTTCAATAGTGGGGCTTGGATTTTATTGGAGAAATCAATCCACATTCTAGTGGCCAGCACATGTGGATACTAGTAGCCACTGATTATTTCACTAAGTGGATTGAAGTAGTCCATACAAGGAAGGCTGATCATAATGTAGTCATGAAGTTTTTGACAGAGAATATCTTCAACATATTTGGTTGTCCACATAAACTAGTCACATATGATGCAGCAGCCTTCAGGGCAAAAGGATTGGTCAAAATGTGTGATTCAATGGGTATTAAACTTGTTCATTCCACCTCATATTATCCTCAAAGAAATGGTCTCACAGAATCCTCAAATAAAAGCCTGATAAGGATAATTAAGAAGTTGTTAGAGGACAATAAAAAGAATTTGGATTCAAAGCTCAAGTATGCATTATGGGCTGACAGAGTGACCATTAAGAATTCCACGGGGAATTCTCCTTTCAAGATGGTATATGGCACTCATGATGTATTTCTAATTCAGTTAACTCTCCCTATGGAAAAATTCCTTCAAACAAAACAGAATGAAGAAGAAGACATGGAAAAAAGGATCACTGATTTAGCAGAGGTACATCAGATTAGAGAGTAGCTAGTTGAAAAGGTTGCAGCACATCAGAAAATGATCAAGGATGCTTTTGAAAAGAAGGTAAAAAAAAATAATTTCTAGGTTGGAGACTTGGTTCTAAAATTGGATGAACTAAAGGAAAAGAAATACAACCATGGGAAATTTGATACTTTCTAGGCAGGGCCTTTCATCATTTCACAGGTTCAAGGGAAAAACACCTTCATACTTGAAAGTATGGGAGGAGAGGCAGTCTTTGATGGCCCAGTTAATGCGTGGTTTTTGAAATTTTATGTGGTTTGAGGTCTTTGGCCTTAAGAGTTGTAAACATTGTGCTTTTATCAGCTTTAATATAGGTGCAGTAGACTCCATGCTCAATGGAACACTATGAATTTTGGCTAATTTGTTTTCAGTTGGAAAGGAAATGGTCTACAGGTTCTTGAGACCTCACAAGGAGGATCTCATCCCCAGAAGGAGCCAGTGTTAGCTCTGCTATGCATTTTTGTGTTTGGAGGACCAAATGACTACCGTGGTCGTGTGTCTTTACAAGGAGGAATCTCACAACACTTTATTTCATCCCTTCCCCCTTTGTTTGTTTTATACCCTTATAACTTCTGCTCTGCCCCCCTTTTTTCTTCTTTTCCCTCAATTCTCCTTATTCCTTCCTTAATCATTTTATTTCTGTTTCTTCTCCAATCCTTCGTAAACCCCTTATCAACCCTTTTCCCATGGATCCCAGGCACAATGTCTAACCCACAGCACCATATGTATTTAACCACACGCTTGTACCACCCCTGTCCCATCAAATCAATGTGGACATGTGCACTCACTCCGCGCCATCTGAATTTACACCTCTAGGATCCAACGATAGATGCTCCTCCCACCGCTGGAACCTGCACATGCCATAACCCATGGGGAAAGTGGTTTCCCCACCATACCCTCCAGCCACGTGTCACAAGTCTACAGGATTGCATCTTCATGCATGTAAACCACCTTTTCCCGTGAGCGTTGCCTCTCGCATCTCTACCACCCATCAACTGTCGGATCTGCCCAACCATGATCCGACAGTCCACGTTCTTCTGGCGCATATGCCTTCCAATAGTCCGCATACTCCTGTCTCCGTCGTCCAATTTGTCAGATCCAACATCTTATATTCAATCGCACTTCCATTTCCTCCCGATGCTTCCTGCCAAAAGATCTCAGCTGCCTGTCTGAGCCATCCAACGACTAGCATTCGTTCTCAGCTCCTCGTTCATTTTCAATGCAATTTTCGTGTTTTTGGCAGTCCTGTGCACCCGAAGGAGGAAGGATCCCATGATTCAATAATCTACACATCAAATCCTTAGCTACCACATTCGAAGAATAGCACAGCCAAGGACGACAAGGAAAACCTTGAGTAGATAAACACAGTATTTCATCTGTTCGTGAAGTACAACAGAGCAGTAGAAGGTTCATTTTTTCCATTAAAACAATCAAATTATATCAAAGACCATATCTGATAGTAAATCTGATTGGTGGTCAGTTATGACTCCTCCATGCATAGGTTATGTAGAGCAATTTTGTAATCAACCTCCATATATACCCAGAAACAGAATGTAAGAAGGTTGATGAATGTTATTTTGATGTAAAGTTCAACTTTTGGAGACTGTAACTACTGTGATACCTGCATCTTCTGGTCTTCATTTTCAGCTAATGCAAGATTCTTTTGTTGTTAATTTCTCACTTTCCACTTCTTCTTCTTTGTTCTAGGCTGTGCCTATTATGCATTTATTCATGTGTTGTAGATGTTTAGCATTAGAGGGGTTGTCATCCCACCTCTGTGTTAGAATCTAGTTAGTATTATTGAATGTGTATGCAGGTTTCTATTGTCTTAATGCTAGAGTGTTGTCATCCTGTCTATACATTAGGAAATAGATTTGTAAACCTCCTTACTAGTTGCAACTAACCATCACAGGGTCCCGTGCATCTGCTGGTGTGATCAGTATTCTCCATCATCACATTTTCTTTAAAACTGTGAGTAATTGGTGGTCTAAAGCCTTGTACTCTAGGGGTGTTCACCCATGTCTGGGGTTAGGCATAGTAAAAGTAGTTATCTGGCTTGAATATTCATCATTCCTTTCATTCATCCACCATATTCCAACATTTTTTTTGAGTTTGTAATGTTCCCGAGAATCTCTGATATACAACCTAGGAGAGCTTCTTGGGGTGATAACAAATACCAACCAATCTAGTACAATTATGATCATCCCTGTCTCCAACCATAGATATATTTCACCACAGATTGTCAAGAAATGTTTTTTAGAAAGAAAATAGAATACAAAGTCATGACTAGTTCAGCTAACCACATATAATATAAGGAAATTAATCGATTTTTTTGAATCGTCTTTGTTTGAAATGAGCGGATTTCTTACATGGGTCACCTTGAATGTATTACCTCTAGGTTTGTATGACATTTTGATTTTCATGGGTTGGCTAGTAGCATGCGAAGAAAAATTGGACCACAACAATAAAATTTTGGAATGTATAGACGTTGAAGAAAAACAAAGGGTACTTCAAGGACTACAAACGTTTATATCTATAAGATAGATTTTAGGTCTTCAGTTGAATAAATGTTGCAAAAAAGGATGTTCATTATGTTTCATACATGTCAAAATTTTACATAAAATTTTAAGGCCAACTAATACTATGAGAATATTGGGATGTATTTCCTAATGAGATACATAGAATATTTCCAAAAGAGATTGATTTTTTAATCAAACTTGAACCAAGAGGAACTTCTTTGTTTAGGGAACCATATAGAATGAGTATGCCTAAGACGATATAATGAAAATATCACTAAAGGAAGTGTTGGATAAGGGATACATCAAGCCCAATGTGTCTCCATGGGGACAACTAGTTTTATTTGTTAATAGGAAGGATGTTACTTTTAGATTGTGCATCGATTATAGATAGCTAAACAAGATGACTATAGATAATAGGTATTGGTTTGCTAAGATTGATTCTCTTTGATCGGACAAGAGGAGCCATAATGATCTCAAAAATACATTTTAGTTATTGATATCACTATATCTAGTCCAAGCATGAAAATATTTACAAAATTGCATTTAGGACCAAGTATGTACATTACGAGTTTGTAGTGGTGCTAGTTGGATTAATAAGTGCATCAACAACCTTGATGTGGCTAATGAATGGTATCCTTAGTAAGTAGTTGGGTAAATATATATTTTTTTCAATGATGATATCCTAGTGTATTCAAATTTCAAGTATGAGCACAAAGACCATCTAAATATAGTATTACAGTTGCTAAGGAAGCACCAAATCCATTCCAATGAAGTATCCCTTTTTGTTGCACCCGATACATGTAGATATCACTATGTATATTTTTCGTAGCATATGTAAATTTATGTAAATAAATTTAATTGATGGATATCTTAAGAGAGGTATAAATTTCCAGAGATATTAGTGGGAAGTTATTTGGGTTACTAGAATTTCTTGTGGTGTTCCATGAGTAGGACATACCTATCTCATTTATTTCCATTACGAACATCCTAAATATGGTGCTCTTGCATTTACAAGAATTGAAGTATTAGAGTTGGAAGCAAGGTTAGGAAACAATTCCCATCCTTATTTCATCCTTGAGGATCAAGATAAGGAGTGGATACCTTGGGAGGAAAAGGAGAAGTGTCAATAGTTGCAAGGGAGACAATGAAATAGATGACATAATATGAATAAGAGAGAAATAGAAAAAATAGAACACAATATGTAGAAAAAAAAGAGAAAACTCAAGGGGAGAGAAGGCCAAAATGCATGTGGAAGGGAAAGTGATTAGCGATGGAGAAACCTGGAGCAAGACTTTGCAGAAGATTAATTGTTGAAAGACTAGTGGAAAAGACCAAATTGGATTAGATCATCCTTGAGCTAGTGCTCTGAGATTTGGGTTGTCATTCCATATGTTGTGATGATAATTCCATGGATTTTGTTCCTAAGACCAAATGTATAACGGAAGGATTAATGGAGGATTGAACCACTTAATGTTTGCTAAAAAAGTGGATAAAACACTAAGTGCTTGCTATATAAGTTCATAAACGACTTAGTCCTTATTGAATAAGCTTATAAACTTCCTGGGTTATTTTTGTATAATTGATAAACCACTTGACAAGGTAATATGAGCCACTATGGTGCTCCTGGAACAACTCAAAACCACCTCAATAGTGGAGCACAGGCCCTTACGGTTCTTGCCACAAAAAAAAAATATAGACCACCTAGACTATGGATTCAAACCCATAGACCTAAGAAATTCTCTAGTTGGGCCTTTGAAAAAGTCATTTGATTGATCTTAGAGGGAGTAGGAGAGTCACTATGGTGCTTACTACCACGATGAAGTTGATAAACTACATTGTTAGTGGACTCCATCTCCTGAGTACTTGACCAAGCCTTGGTTTGAATATTCACTTGAGCAAGCATTCCCTTAAACTCTGGATCTATCTTACACGTGGCTAGCTACAAGAGATATTGCAGTGTTTTTGGTCTATGGCTAGGTGGAGAGTTCAATTTCCTCCTTTAGTTTCCATCCATGTCAACATATTCAAATAAGTATGGAGTTCTTGATATTTGGAATTAAAGTTGTAATCTATTTTCTTTGTTAATGAATGTTACAATGAATAGGCATATTTATGTGTGGATGCTTGAAATCGTTTACTAAATTCAATGCTAAATATCATGGAAATTGTGGTTTCCATTTCTAATATCACCATGGAGTTGTTACCTTATTTATGATCTATAAGTTACTTTTATTCTTGGATTTGAGTTCCTACATGGTTTTATTGCAGATTCTTATATTGTGAAAGTTATGTAAATCTTAAGTCACTACAAATTTCCTTGCTACAGTTGTTTAAATCATAACTCTAGTTAATCACTCATAATTCATTATGTTAATACATGCATGCCAATACTCTTAAGAGAAAGTTGTATACCTATGTGAATGGTTTTTGAACTTGTCTTACTTACTAGAGGCCAAGGATAGCCTTAGAAAATACTTCTCAAAAACTTGGAATTCAAGAAGTGCCTCATTTCCTTAAGGAATCCCCTAAATTTACCTTAATTTCCTTCTTATTTCATTAGTTTGCACATCTATAGGAATTTGAAGATTTGGTGTCTGAGGCTAGTAGGGAATAGTTCCCCTTGTGGCAGCCTAGATTACACCTAGGGATGGATTTCTCTATTCAATATACTTATGCATATGACATCCAAGGATCCATGGTCGGACAAAGGCCCTCACTTAAGTGGAGGATAGGTATGCCATAGGCCAAAATCCCTTTATGAAGCTCATTGCATCCAAGAATATCATGGTAGAAAGGGGCCAAATTTAGCATGATGGTACCTATGCTAGATTGGTCTTCCACAGGAAGTGGATCTTGAGATATAGGTATCCATTGGTGGAGAGCATTGAAAATATGTTTTTAAGGGTTTGGATGCATTTTGGACAAATGAAATGGTAGAAAAAAAAAAATATGCTAAGACATGGGGATTCAATAGACACCAGTTTAACTTAACATGGTAGTGCCATGAAGGCCACCACATGGATGCCACATGGTATGAGGTGGCCCTTGTATTGAATTAATATCACATCCTTCTTGGATCTAGCGATGTGACCATCTAGGGGTATTGACCAACAACACAATGTTGAAGGGTTGGATTTTTGCTAGACAGATGTAAAGGTGAGATAGTGATCTCTGCCATAATAAGAAGATATAGTGGGCCCACATTGGATTGATGTGGTAATGAAATGGAAGACTAATTAGGACCTGATGGATACCATGAGGATATCCATTGATAACATAACCTATCATAATTGGCCATATTTCTAATGAGCATAAATTTCAATTTGGGAGTTAGATTGCGATAAATTTATAACATCAAAAATGTTTTGACAAGATGAATGTGATGGTGGCATTTGTTTTTAGATTTGAGTACCCTAGGAGAAGATATTTTTGTAACCCTGTCTCAATAACACTATGTTATAAGAGTATAGGTTCTATACTAGACCTTTGGAGAAAAATTGAGGCTTCATTTCAGAGTAATATCATAGCCTAGGTTTAGCATTGAGGCTTAATGGGCCTTGAACAATAAAATTAGAGCTATGTTACATACTAATCTTAAAATAGAGATTCAATATTAAAAATTTGGAGGTGAAATTAAGGTTGAATAGATTGATACAATTTTAAACTACTACCTTTTATTAATTGATGTGTGTTGAATGTCATACTTACAAATGATGTGGATAATAACCTTGATATGTTGATATAATATGTTGTTTTTGAATATGCATGCCAACATGGGATTATTTTGTGACAAGCTTCAGAGTTTCATACTTAAGTGAAGATATTACAAGTTGATGAGTGAATATATTTATTTATGTAGAAATTCCTTGTAGATTTAAACTGCTTATGTAATTTTCTAAAACAAAACACTTGAATTTACTCTACTCATCAGCGGAAATAATGAAATCGACAAATCATGAAGAATACAAGAGAAATAATTCAATCAACACCTTACACAATGATTTCCTGGGGAAATCCATAGCTAAGAACACCTACTATATGTATATTTCATTAGTAAAAAAATATGAGAACATTACAATGCTTTGCTCAAGCCCAAGCAACCTTTGCCCTATCTCTATCTCTCTCACTACTTCCTAGACAAGTTTAAGCCAATAATTAGCCAATTTTTTACTTGCCCAAGTCCTTATTTCCTTGTGTTGTTTCCTTTGGAATTAATCCCTATTAATTAGGGAAATTTCTCAGTTGGAATTGCGCAATCCATCAAAGCTCTTCCACTGGCTACATGCACCACCTGTACACTTTAGATGATTTTACAACTGATAGTACACTACCTGTGAACTCCAATCTCAACTAGGTAACTCTCAAATATAACATGTGTGAGTTATTATGACTAAATTATTAGTTAATTGGTTGAAGAAGTGAAGCAATACTGCATTGTTAGACCTCCTAGTAGTTCCTCCATTAGTTGGAACTAGTTTAATTGACTTTAACTCAGATAAACTGAATTAATTAATTATAACTCAAAACAAACTCAAAGAGGGATCCTATAAAGTAGGAGACACTCTACATGATTCAAGTTAGACCCTCAACTTGAATAAACTAAGCCAACAACATTAAATTAACTTAATTAACTCATAGAAGTTGTCTTGTGATGTGGATTTACAGTTTTTATACTAATTTAATTCAAGCGATAATTAAGTCAGGATTTTTCTTGTTGCATTTTCAACACTCCTTCTAAATGAGAAAGGGATTATAGGATACCCCAATTCTTCCTCTATGGAACTAGAATTTTCCTCTTGACAATGCCTTAGTTAAGATATCTACATCATATTCCTATGTAGGAATGTAATCTAGAAACATGATCTGCCTCTACACACAACCTCTAAGATGGTGATATTAGATGTCAATATGCTTGGATTGATCATGAAAAGCTAGATTTTCATAGAGTTTGATACAACTCTGGTTGTCACTATAAATCATTGTGGGATCCATATACTGACCAAATAACCCAACAAGGATCTTCCTCACCCAGATAGACTCATAATTTTCTTGACTAGAAACCATGTAATATGCTTCTGCTAAACTGAGTGCAACTAATATCTTCTTCCTTTTGTGCCAAGAAACTTTTTTTGACCCAATACTAAATATTCCCCCTAATGTTATCTTCTCCTATGATGGAATCCCTACCCAATCTACATCCATAAAGTCTTGAAGCTTCACTCCCTTTGTCCATCTGTACCAAACAAAAAACTAAGTGGTTCCTCTAAGGTATCTAAACACATGTTTAGCTACCTTCCAACACAGTTTGGTTGGCTTAAACATTGCTTGACTAAGATTGTTAACTGCAAAACACATGTTCAGTTGTGTGGTCAGCAAGTAGATAAGTGAATCGAAAAACTCCCTATAAATAGTAGCATCTTCCTTCCTCCAATTCCCTTCTAGAGGAATCTCTATGGATTTTTTCTCTGCATGTGGAACTTCTTTAGTATCTTGTTGGAATAATTTCCCTAAGAGACAAACAGTTCCTCATCTCCTTGCCATACTTCCAACCTAAGGAAATAATGCATGATCCCGAGATCCTTCATCTAAAATTCTCTTGAAAGGTCCTCTTTGAAATATTTGACCATCATCTCATCACCTATTAGAATTAAATCCTCAAAACATAATACTACAATCAATAATTTACCTTCAACCAAAATATGGTAAAGGTTTGCATCAGCTTCATTATTGGTGAAGCGTAGCCTAGTGAAATAGTTACTGGTCCTAGTGAACCAAGCATGGGGTGATTTTTTCAATCGATACAATGCTCACTTGAGTCTGTACTCATGTGAATCTCTATTGAAGGTCTCAAATCCTTTTGCCTGATCAATGTACACCTCTTCCTCAATCACTCCATTGAGGAAGGTTGTCTTCACATCCATTTGATGTATCTTCCAACCCATCTATGCTGAAAGTGCTAGAATAGATCTGATTGAAGAGTACCTTGCTATTGGAGAAAACGTCTCCTTGTAATCAATTCCCTCCACCTAATAGTTTCCCTTGGCCACAAATTTGGTCTTGCATTTCTCGACACTGCCATATGTTTCTTGCTTCATCTTGTAGATCCACCTGGAAACTACAGCTGGCTTGTCATCTGGCCTTGGGACAACTTCCCCAACATTGTTCCTAATCATGGAGTCATACTCCTCTACCATGGCATCAACCCATACCAGTTGTTGCACTGATTCCTTGAATGAGGATGGCTCAGTCTCTACACTCCCACTCATAATAGCCATGTATCCAATGTACTGATCTAGTGACCTCCTCTTCCTGTGTTTTGATGTGGGTGCTCCCACATTCTCTCTATGATCAAGCATCAAATTTTTAGCCTCTCTGGTGTGCTTCCTTCCATCTATG